>OY776304.1:21239872-22588662 GCA_963675345.1 Trididemnum clinides | reverse complement strand
GTCATTTTTTTGCAATGACATTCATGGACGACTTAAGACAGCCATTGTTGTGAAACATGAACTCAACTTAGTTTGAAACCATTGTTGTCCAGAACTTTGAAGGAAGGTTGTCAAGAGTAAGAAGCTCAATCAAACCAGGAAAATATTTGCTTTTATTTTCAAAATCATACTTTCTCCAACTGATTAATACACTGCACGTTGTTTGCGATTCATCAGGGTTCTCGCTCGGTGAAGGAAAGCAAAAAATCAAGTTTTTGTTTGATAACGTTTGGAACCTATCAGTAGCGGCAACGCCAACAAAGTTTTTGTAAAATAAATTGAATTGATCAAAGCTGTTTTCTTGTGATTTCTACTCGTATAAATTTGTGACCAATTTCATTTCATAACAATTATTAGCAGAGGTGAATGATGACAAGAAAAAGATTAATCTACAACTTCGTTCATCAGAGAATAATAGGCAAGTTGTAATGTGTTCACCTCGCTTTTGCTGATAATGTCAATGGCCTCAGTAGACGTGAAATTCGCCAGACCATTAGCAGCGTTGCCATCAAAACTCTTCAGTTAAACTGAATATGCACGTCTGTCATTTCTATTAAAACATTTCTTCAAAAATTTTCATATGACATGATAACACCATAATGTTTGTGTCGCGTGCAATAGAAATTTTTGATTCTATTTCAACTTTAATTTACTTCTTAAAATTGAGGCGACTTGTAGTATCGCTCAAATAATTAAGTCTGGTTGCAACTAAATAGCTAGGAAAAGATTGGTTTCCACTAAGATACTTTAACTCACGCACTTCTCGATCAAGAACAGAACAAATATATTCACAAACCACCTTAAGACTTTGAATTCCTTTACTCGTCGGACACCAAAAAAACAATGCGCTTTAACCCTTTAAGGATCATCAGATTATAATTCATAAAATTTGAGAGTTTCTTAATTGTTTGGCAACAACAAAATTACAATGAATTTCAGAAAAATGGTTATTACATTGTAATAATATAACAATTAACAATCATGTAATATATGTGTTACATTATCCCTCAAAAGGATAATATAACAATAAGATCCAACCAAGACTAAATCCATTAATTAACTGCTTGTCACACTAATAGAAATCCACAATAAATCACCACAGATTAATACACTTCTTTTCTCTAATACTAGGTCACTCTCTGCTCTGCCACTCTCTAAAATCGTATAAATCTCGCCGCCTTATATATACTAAGACGAATCTTCCAGAAAATGCTAGAACATCACGTGACACAGAAAACACCGTTAATAATTATGTAATCGGCAATAAAAAAAGAAAAAAGAAGTCTTTGTGAAGAACCAAGATTCACTAGAATAGTCTGGAACTTAGTCAAGTAGTCAACCATCGTGACGTAAGAAGAAGCGTGTGAGTTACAAATCTAAATGCGAAAGAAAAAAAGTTTTTTTTCGAAAACAGTCGAGATATAAAAGCAAGTTTGGGCTTACAAATTCAGATTTACAATTAAAATAATCACGGCAGAACAAAACGACAAATAACACAAACTATATATAAAACTATTCCTGCAACGCAAATTTGCTTATTCGTGACAGTTTGCTTGATGCGTCGATGACTAGTGACGATACAAATGTGACTGAAGTGCCCCTCCCCCTTCTTTTGAGCATATTTCGACAAATTTTTTGGGTTAATGGTTTCCAAAAACAAGCTTTGCGTATTGAAAATTGTTAAAGACATGCTCCAGATTTGCAACTATATTTTTGACCAGCACTGACTAAAAAACAAAAACCATCTAATTTTTAAACACCAGCCAAAAGCAGCAAACCATTTAGCTTCGGGCTGTCTGTCATTCTTTCCTAAAACCATAGCAACAACGTGGAGTAGAAGATAAAGCGTCTGCTTTTTAGGCGGTAGAGCAAGTTCAATTCCTTTTTTCAGTCACAAAAAAAGCTTTGAAATCGGTATTTAACAGATTTCTTAATTGGGACATACTATTAGACTATCGCGAAGAATGAACTATGAATCCGTATGGGCTCTGAAATGATTAACGTCCTGTCGCTGAAAACCGTTGTTGATAAGTGCCAAAATACCGCAAAATATTTTTTTTAATTTCGTTCACAATTAATATAGAACTCAATTAAGCATTTAACAGCTTGTTATTTCGAACTTTTAATCCAAGCTAATTCCTCCACGTAGTGGGTCAGCAGTGTAGCTCCACGGATTGTGCGTATGATTAATCATCAAAAGACTGCCGGTTGAGCATTCAAGGTATTGCTTGGCTGGCGGCAGAACCGGCGATTGCTTTGAGGCTCAAGTTTTGGCTTCAAACTATGCTTGGGCCTACTGCAACGACAGTTTTGTGGGTGACTGCTGATTTGAAGATAGCAAGATCATTTCACAGCGTTCCAAATCTTCCGCTTTTGTTGTGTTTGATGAGTAGAATAAGGTCTTAATTCATTTTTTTTTGCTTTTTTAATTTTACATTTTTTGGGGGTTCAGTTTTTACCACGTTAGGTGACGTCATTAAACTGAGCATAAAATCGCAATCTTATCTCATGAGTATCTGTGCATGCTCTATTTCTGCGAAAGTACTTTGCGTAGATGCACGGCACTATTGATTACTATCGCTGAGGATGAGAAAAATATGTAGCTCGGATATGTCACAGTGATATCATCATTGTAAATAAATCTGTAACCTTTGTATTAGGAGATGAAAGAATGATATTTTTGGAATTAAATCAAAGCTAAAAACTGTAGCAATAATAATCTAGGAAACAGTTAACCCATTATCTCGTTTTAACGCAGTTTTTTTTGTTTTTGTAATTATTTCCGGTATTTCACTGTATACAAACCCATCCTTATTTATTTTATTCTCTAGAGCAATTTTTATTGGTTATATTGGTAGTATAATATTGGTATATTGATATTTATTGGTATATTGGTAGTTGTTTCCGGTACTCCTCCCCCCCCCCCCCCCCCCCATGAAAAACTCTTTCTTGTTTATTTTCTGAGCGATTTTATTGGTTGTTTCTTCGGGTAGTTGTTTCCGATATTTCCCCGTCGGAAAAACTTTCCCGGTTACAAATCTTTTAGTTTTAAGCAATTTTTATTGGTTAAACTCCAAAAATGTTTCGGAATTATTTCTATATTATGTGATGCATGGGGAGTATATATACCAGTGGGTTAGGTGCCAAAAAAGGGAAGAGAAAATGGGAGGTAAAAAGACGACAGAAGAGACAAGCGAGAAGAGAGAAGAGTTTGAAGGCAAGGACCAAGACGCGTATAAGGAAGGGGACTCTTTACTGCTAAGGCAAAAAAAAAGTTAGTGTCGGTGATCGGTGATCATTCATGTGCAACAAACTTATGCATCAATAGAATTGGTGTTGTTAAAGAGCGGGCTGGTAGCTAAGCTTCTCGAGCGTAATTCTTTAGTCCGTAGGATAGAGCATAGAAGGTGGCCGTTGAACTCAACCGAGCGAATTTTCTAATCGCGCAATCTTCATCCATCTGTTACTACGGTACATGATGGGTGATTCACTGTATTCTGCAACAAAAACGAACACGGTAATCGAAAAAAAAATTGTACGTTCTTTGGAGAAAAAAGTGAAATGATTACAAAGTTATTTGTAGAATTTATGGTCTAGTAGATTTCCGTTGTGTAATAATTGCTCAGCGAAACTTATTAATATTGTCAAAAGCGGTTTATTAATTCACAAATAAATTAATCAACACGTTTACGAAAAAAATTCAAGCATACATTTGGTGTATTCATCGATTGCACCTTTATCTTCCTTTCTGTCTAAGCATAGAACAATTGTCTAAGCCTGACTTGGAGTTTCCAATGTGGAATAGTTGTTTTGAATTTTTCTGGCTGTTTGATTGTGCGAATCCATCAAGCAGAAAGACATCGAAAACCACAATCATAAGCTGCTAGCTTTAAAAGAAGACTGTTTTGCCAAAAGCTTTGGCAAAATTGTGGCAAAACTTTTCCGAAAGCTTGTGCAAAAGTCTCATCTGTGGCAGTAAAGTTTCAAAAGGGAAAAGCTACGGTGAACACTTTATTTCGTCACGAAAATTCGAATGTAAAGCATTTATAAACGAATAGATGCCAGTGCATGCGTAGTTGCATGTGATAGCTAAAACGCAATTTAAAGCGTGGTTTAGGAGGAAGCGTGTAGCAGGGTCTCATTGGCTATATCATCAGATAAAAAAGACCATGTAATTATTTAAACAGCTTGATTTTATTCACAAATCCTTTTTGTTTTATAAGAACGGGGCGTTTCGCCTTAATTTAAACGGCCTGCAATAGTTTAATGTCGAAAAATATGCCTTGCTGCAATGAGGATCGAAAATAGTCTATCATTCTATCAAACTCGATGGGTATTGGTCATTTTTTGCTAAAATTCTCTATCCAATGGCAAAGTCACAGGAAGGCAAGCATTTTTTTGTCATTACACGTTCTGTTAGGTTACACCCGGCGTGAACAAGTCATTTTTGCCTTTACCACTTTAATGCAAGCTGCTTTCTGAAGTTTTGTATTTGCTGCTTTTCGTCGATGTTTAATATACGACTAACACGGTGGCACGTGTATTTATAGGAAACAAATAGTTTTTCTTCTGCACTGTACCACTCGTAAATCAAATGCAATACATGCGTCAAAAAAAATCACATTTTTTTGTTTATTATTGCATGAGGAATATTGTAGCATGGGTGTATTGTTTCAACAAGCATTGCAAAATAATTCAACCACAGTACTATTTTTTTGTTTGCCATATTTATCCTCCATTCACGAGAAAGCGAATTGTATCGCTATAATTTGGACGTAACGTCCGCACTTGCTTGGGAGTTGCCATTTCCGAGGTGTCTGGGCCACCTGTCTTCCACATAAAGGCGGTGGCGTCCCGTTAAGTGCCTTGTCCAAGGACACAACAAGCGAACTTGCCGGCTTGTTCTCCACAACCTTCCCTAAATGCCGAGCACCGAGCAGGGAAACAGTGGATACTATTTTTTAAAGTCTTTTGCTACGACTCGACAAGAGGATTGAACTCAAGGTCTACCGACTGCGAAGCGGACGTTCTAATCACTACGTCATCACGCCGGATAAACCTTAAATCCTCGTACGTTTTGCCGTTTGAACAATTTCTGCCTAATTCAGTGATATCCAACTTTTTGTAGTCACCAAACCTTTACAAATCATTATCACGTCAGCCAACCTCTACCATTGATTCTCATCAGGTTCTCTGACTCTATTTTTTAGCTAATTATCATATGCAAATATTGCAATGTGATAGCTTGATGACTGCTGCAGAAAGCATTAATCTGACGAAAAATTGAGAAGTTGCCAAGGGCGATGCAAGAAAATAAACTTTGGGGTGCCAATTGTTTTCATTTTTGATGACTTTAAAAGAAAGTTTAACCAAAATTATACTCATATTCCTTTTTTATTCAAATTTTTACCCGAAGTGCATGACATGGCTTTTGGCCTACTTCAACTAATAATTAATTTTATGTAAATAAATCACTGCAAGAACTTTTCTTCTTTAATGATTATAACTTAGAGAAAACTAGTAAAATTGAAAGTCTGAGAAGAAATTGAAAGAAAGCAGTATTAACCTGTTTGCAATCACACTAAATATAAAAAAGTTAACGCTATCACGTTGATAATAGCTTAATCAGGTCAAAGAAATTTGGAAAGGCCTTAACCCTTTTTCCTTACCCCCTCACTACGCTTACGACCTCTACCTAAAAAAACTAGTAGATTTTTCAGGAAAAAAGGTCAGTAGCATAAACATAAAACAGCGCCGAAAAAACGTCATAATCTGCTTGTACAAAGAAAAAAGATCATCAACAGCAAAACCTTTACTACAACATTTTTTTCGTCTGTGATGTGAGATGTTTCTTTTTTTTGATCATAGCAGAGTTTCTCAAGCTGTCATCCGCGGGCTTCCTCAAAGTGTCAGGCCAAACAACAAGTGTGAGTTCTACTGTTGGCTACGCTAATATTGCGCAAAATGTTTGGCATTGTAGGCTATGTGAAACAGGACTTTTACGGTGTGTGTCCACAAAAACAAAATAGACGAGCAGATTGGATGTGGAAGTGGATATATACATTTAGCTGTCAGCTGTTACCTCCAACGTTAAACGTCTTTCCGCTTACGTGCATGCTCATCCTTTGTATTAAATATGTTAAACAAAATCCTTTGCATTTTGCTTTATGAATTTTACCTTCTTATTTTATATGCTATGTTCTGCTTTGATAAAAACTTTAGTGATTTGATCGCAATGTGCAAAATTGAAGTCTATTTATATTCTTGACGAAGCTGTATGCAGAAATATTTTGATTTAATGTTCCCTGAACTGAAACAATGAGAGTTGGAGTCGCACGACCAAAAACGTTTAAGAAAGCCTGGACTGGAGTTACGAATGAATAAACTGTTACCACGCTTTAAGTAAGAAACGGTGGCCCCAGTCTAACTGAAGACTTGTAAACCAAGTGTGAGCGCAAACGCAGCGTGGCCTATATATACATCCTCCTGCATAATGCTCATAACAAATAGCTGAAACGACGAAGAAGAAGTAACAAACGTGAAACGCAGCTAGTGATATGAGAGTACTGCTGAACAAAGCCACTTTAAAACACACTACACTTGCACTTTGCAAAATGATACTATGCCTGCTGCTGATGTCTATTTTGATGTCATGTTAACCAATGCAGATAATCTACTGCACAGCAAACGCTTCTTTAGCAAAACAATCATATGTTTATATCGTAATTTGGGAGGCAACCACAACGTTGAAACCTTGCCAGTCAACTACTTTTCTGAAATAACTTTCATTGAATTCATGGTCACGTTACAATAACATCAGAAACGAAAAAGTCTCCAAATTTCAGATTACAAAATGGATGGAGCATTTTTTTGTGCTCAAACAAAATGTGATCAGAAGCGCTTCATTTAAGTCGAAGAAGGATGACGTCATTGGGGAAATTAAATAGATTTGTATTACGCATGGTTTTCAATACAACAATCGGTTTCGAATCCAATGTTTCTTTAATGGATTTAGGGGAAAGATTTACAATTTTCTGAAAACCTTTCTATTTTTTACGATTTTTTTGCTCAATAATTCAAAAGTTCAATGAGTGTTAGGAGATTTGATTGTTCTTTTCTAAACATACTAGTGGCTGTGCGATGGTTAAACCTGCACAAGCCCCCAATGAATCAAATCTATTTTTAGGTCGGCATGCGCCTACTTGTCTCCGATTCTTGATGAAATTGTTCACAATTTACATAAAATGCTGCTCGAAAAACATGGTTATGGAGAGATTACACAAGAACAAGTCGAAAAATACAAGTATGTGGCAGCTTTCTTGACACCGCAGCGTGCGCCTTGTAGTCAGTCGCAAGGCTGCAAGTTGACCAGCCAAAAGCGTCACGTGGCATGCGGCATGACCGAGTGAAGTAGGTGTTTCTTTTCAGTCTTACGTCTCTGGTTCAAATATTGGCTGGCGCCAATCGAAACGAAATCTATGGCTGACCGCTGATTAAAAACCCCAGGGTTTTTTTGCACTCTCCCAAACGTGTTTTTCAATTTATATTCAAAGAATCAAATAAGTTCTCAGCATTTTTTAACATTATCCTTTCCCCGAAGATGTAAAAACAGCGTAAAATAGGAAGCCTTCACTTGATTCAAAGCACATCTACGAAAATATGTTGTTTTTAAGAACTCTATTCAGAGACCTCAAAAATTTGATGAAGAACACATTTTTTGAGATAAAAATATTTAAAACCTTAAAAAATTCTTAAACATGGTTTTATTTGCTGGGCTACATGTAATCTTGCTCCGTTTTAACTGTAAAAGCTAAAGATTTAAATCTTTTTACTAAAAACTTTGGTTTCTCAGCTGCAACTTCTGTCAAAGAAGCGTCGGAAATATTAAAACCTAAAGTGTAGAAAGGGATTTGAGTAAAAAATACAAATGAAAAACAATTATAGTTAATGCCTACGAAAAATTTTTTATTTCACCTTGGAAAAATCTCGGCAACATGTAGTTATTTTCTACCGTCGAGTTTAATGAAGCGAAGAAGCGGTTTAAAATTATTACAGATGAAACAAGAGAAATAGTGTGTCCAAAAATGTTTGGTTTAGAAAAGAGGGTTTCGTATATACCTCAAGAACGTTTTAGATGTTAAACCGCGTGAGCTTTCTCATTAAGTGTAATAATAGTTTAGCTTGAAAAGCTGAACTCCGCGTTCTTCAAGAGAGGCTAGCTTTCGTAAGCCGTAGTGAAAAGTTCAAATGTATGATTTCAACGTCATATAATGTGTCGTATTGAAATAGGACAGGACTAAAGGTCTGCAATTCACTTATTTTTGAGTAAATTGTTGTTTTTTGTTGTGCTTAAGGCAGGTTTAGGTATCACAAAATCGCAAATTTGATGTCTGTATTGATTCTTTGTTTTTTTGAATATTTTGGTTGACTAGTTTTCTAAAACATATGCTGTTTAATTCGTGATTGAAAGTACGCTATGCTGAGGGTACCGGAAATTCAGAAGTCGGCCTAAAATTAAGTTTTTCTTGCTATTAAAAGATGAAGATAGGCTAAACCAAACACTGACAATATACTTAAATTTTTTTATTCGTAGGCATAACACACACGACAGTGACGCGCTTAGAGGGTGGATGCGAGATATTCTAAAGCTTCATCGGCAGCCTCCAACTCCTGGAGAGGTTTTTCGCATCAGTTACGTTACAAAGTGGCCAACGAGTGACGGAGCGTGGGAAATTGCAAGGGTACGATGATAAAATATCATTTTTTAACGTAGACTTTTTAACTCAAATAAGTCTAGTTAGATTGGAACGGAGGGTATGAAATGGAATACGCTTTCTCGTAGTCTGATTTTGATCAGGTTTACTGACAGACACGCACGCACACTCTCACAAATCTCAATCCGCTGGCCATATGGCTCGAAAAGAGTGTTTCCAACCGCTATTTAAATATTTTACTTTCACCTTTTCTTTGAAATAAGCGTTTTGTTTGCCAAAGCTACATCTTTATTGTAGTGTTTAACAGAAGTCAATCTAAAGGAAAAAAATTCATGCAAAGTATGTTTTCATTGTTGATGCATAAATAACGTTTAGAATTAGTTTCCAACCTGCAGTTTTTATGTTCATTGTTCAAAATTTTTAAGGTGTTTATGTCCAAGGGATATCGAACTGGCGGAGAAGGTGAAAGTGTATCCGCTTTTGATATATCCGCATTGTTGAATTTTATGTATCGCTGTCGACTGGCGGATGAGTACATTCTAGATTTCAGCAACGTCAAGAAAGTTATCGAAGTGAGTTTGAAGTTGAAAGAAAAGCTCCTAAATGTTGAGTTAAATTATTCCTTCAAAACAAAAAGATCAAAACCTTGCAAAAAGGTCGAAAATTAGGAATTTTAGATTTTTGAGAGATTTGCACCTAAACCAATGAAAGAAATATTACTTTCTTCCGCCTGGAACAAACATAGATGCATTTAACAAAAAATATCCTTTAAACAAACAATTTACCTCCTCTCCCTTTTTGCCCAAAAATTTGTGAGCACTTAATTTTTGGAAAAGTGTTTAAAGCAGACAATCGAACGTACTTTAGACAAACCTTTTTCTTGTAGGTTTTGTTTTTAATACTTCTGTCTGCAAAGCCAAAAATATTTGCTGTGGTTCCAGTAAACTCGCGATATCCCGTCAAGAACACATTTCCAGTTTCAAAATCTGCAAGCGTATTTTGGAACGTTTCTTTTTACATCTCAAAAAAAGGATAAACTGCAGTTGGTGTATTTTTAATAAAATTAAACAGACAAGAAATTCTTCAGCGTTTGTTTGTGAAGACTGCTATCGGAAACCACCGTTAACTTAATTTGTAAGCAGCTTTATAGAATGAAGCTGACGAAAAATTGCAACTTTCTCAATGTCGCTTTCTCGTGTGTTGGTGTCAAGTATGATGCTTTCTTGTATGTTACTTTCTCCAGGTTCGCAACACCACCATGCATAATCCGAGCTTACAGGTGGATGATGAGAGTTTAGCTGAAAGCTTTGACACAATTTTTGCGCTTTTAAAAGATTCGCGACTTCGCGACCAGGCAGACAAACATTTTTCCACCAGAGAGTTTTTTAAATCTTTAAACGAGGTACTGACAAATTACAGTCTAAATGATCTACCTAAGTTAAAGCAGTTCAGTAGATAAGCAGTAACGAAAAAATGTTTGAAGTTAAGCTTATAATTTGACAGTGTTGTAAATTACGCTATCGTTAACAAACCATAAAAATATTTCGAATGTGGTTTTTGGAAGAGGAAGCAGATATTTTTATGTGATTTTTTGAAGAGTTAGAGAGAGACAATATTTGTAAATGACGTCAACTTTATTACATTGCTAATAATTAAAATGGGTTTACTGTAGGTGAAAACCGCCAACTTTGATCTTTTGACGTCAGCAAAGCATTCGCTCAATATTTTAAAGGATGACATTTTTGATCCCGTAAACAAAGCAACTAATCCTTCTACCTCAACTATTGTTGTAAGTTTGGTAAAAATTATAAGCTGCCGTCATCATGTTATACAATTTCATTCTTTTTCTGAGCGTGTGCGTTGCACAGTCTTTTTAAAAACTTTAATGTAATACATGTTATGTTAAATAAATATGATTATCTGAAAGCTATAGTACCTCTGCACAAACTTCTCAGAAACTATCAAACAGGGAGCAACTATCACAATGTGCAGGTTGTAGAAAAACATTTTGTTGTTGGCCAGGGATGGAATATGTGACTTCTTAATTCCAACTCCAGTTTTATTCCTTTTTAATAAAACGATGAGTTTATCGCACTTTTTTGTAGGAATGTGTGAGCATTACAGATAACATAGGTTGGGAAACAAAAAGTATACGATTCCGATGTGTAGGGATACAAAAAAGTTTTGCCTAAGTTTAAATACAGCTCAACAAAAACCAGCCATGGATTTATAGTGATTTGGCTTAGTCAAGATTTCTTGATTGAACCAGTTGGATGAGCAAATGTAGGTGGAGCTCATGATGTTTAAATAAAACTTTTAAAATGCTTTCTCCGTGAACTTTCCAAGAATTGTGGTTTTAGAAGATATTTGTTTTAGATCATGAAAGAAGTGCTCTCCAAAATTCTCGCTTTGCCTCATGTAAATGTCACTGCCGATTTTTCTAAAATTCAAACCACGTTGAAGGAAATGGAAACAAAAGTAGTTAAAGAATACGAGCAGGCTGATGAAAAAATTAAAAAGATGTCTGCCCATGTAAGAATAATAAAACAAAATTGTGAGAACGAGTCGATGGAGGTTTATCAATAGAAGAACCCGTTATAATTAAGTATCGGTTTAGAGAATAATTAATCGGTGCAGAGAACAAGGCACACTTAAAATTTTTTTTTTGTATTCTGGTACGGCGGGTAATGCCAATTGACCTGAATTAATATCAGCAAAAAAGGGAAGACAGTTTTCAATGTATTCTTTCGAAAAAATTAAGGCATATTATAAAAAAGAAGTCAAAGTGTTCCTTAATCTTCCACCCTTGATTGAAAATCTCTTTCATAATCTTAAATGAGTCACCAGCTTGTATTTTATTTTTTCAGGTTGATCACATGAACCAAAAGTTGGACCATTTGCGCGACGTCATCACTAAGTCAAAGCGAAAAGAAGATGAATCATCTGAAGAAGAAGTACCTAGGAAGAAACTGAAACGGAAAAGGAGGCCGAGTCAGGACAGGCGCAATACTAGTGATAACAAGGAACCCTTTCCTACTGGAATATTGGATTCTGGTTCGCGACAAAACCAAGAATGGTTGAAAATAAAAGAGCAAGATTTGTTGCAATTGAAACCAATTTTGAAAGACCAAGATTCGTTATCAATTGATACCATAAAAGGTAGATAAGAAAAGCTTTAGTTTTAATAGTGGTGAAGATAGCTAGTCAGTTTTTGACTATCAAAATTTTTCATTCAACTCTTTCAATCATTACATTATAACGCCTTTGAAAAAAACTTTAGTAATTTCTGTTGTATAGATTAAATCTAACAAGCATCAATTTTATGAAAGCAATTTGCAATAACAAAGCAAAGTTAAATCTTAGAAGCTTCCAAGTAAGTTTGGACGTTTGATCCAGGCTTCGCACCAATGATACGGTTCAGCAAATCTAGAAATTCCAAATCATATGGTTCAACCTGAATTCCCAAATAAAGACTAGGGTATATTGATTAAACTTAATCTTCAGTGCATTGTAAAAAAAATTTTCTTGATAGATGATTTATCTTCCATCTCCTCCACTGAGTCGTCATTTGCTGAATGCGAAAACAATCCTTCATTAGCACAGTATGGCTCTTACTCGCAGATGAGAGGAATGTCAATAGACGAACTCATTAGAAACAAGCGAAATCTGGCTTCATCCTCAGATGAAGATGATTGTGATGAAATTTTCAAACCAACTCGAAAAAGAAAGAGGTGCTTGCAAACAAAACTACATCTTAATTAAACGCTAATTGCGCAATCAAAACAAAGCGACTGCATTGACTGCATATGTTTTGAAAAAACGTAGGCCTACTATTCAGAAAAGCACTTCTTGTTTAATTTTTATTTTTTTGGGCAATTTCAATTTGTGCCAAAACTGGAGCTTCCAATTGGTTCTTAGTACAATTTTCTATGAAGGTCAGCTGGCTAAAAAATATTCCATGAGCAATTATGATAAACAATTGAAATTACTTTTAAAAAGGTATATGGATGAAATAAAAGTAGGAGACAGTTTTTCCTGGCAAGCAAAATGCGCTACAAAGGAGGAATCCAATGAATCTTTCAATCCTACAAAGGTGAGAAAATTGTTTATGCAAATTCACGAAATCTCTAATAGGTGTTAAACCTTGATGAAAAATCTATTACTTTACACCAAAAAACATGTTTATTTAAAAATAGTTTTTGAGAAGTAGGACGGCCTGTTACTTTGGATGACGTAATTTTGAGCGTTTCAATTTAACAAACATGGCATTAGTAGAACAAGTATTAAATTCTTTGCAGTGTCTTCTGCTGTCTCTGTGACAAAATTGGTAAGTGCTTTCGGCTATTAATGAAAAGATCAGTAGTTCAAACTCACCCATAAACAAATTGGGTTGTTTTCAGAGAAAAGTCGTTTTGTTGTTCTTTAGCAACATTAGCCGGCGTCGCCCAGCAGGGCTACCAGTCAGTTATTTTTGGTTTGTAACATCAGTTCTACCGGCTTCAACCAAATTGTTTTTAAGAACATAAGGGATAAATTGTTATTAATGAAGTATCAGCTTTATCCCCTCAATCCCGATCGTAGTGCGATTACTTTCAATTAAGAGAGGTCTTAGAAATTCTCTATCACTTCACAAAGTCTGTCCGTTCCTTCAAATATGCGTTGTAGAAGAACACAAAGTTGAAATTGGGCGCCGTAATGGCTTTTTTTACGATAACACAAATCACTCACTTAGTGGTATGGATATTTTACGACTTACTGAAACCTCCCTAGCCTCAATGATGTTCTTAGGCCGGATTTTGCCTGTTGCTTTTTTGCGGCACACTTCCGAAAAAATTGCTAGTGTTAGATATTAGGACCACAACTTCCTACTTTTTCGTAATAGTATGCCTGTTTGTACCACCTAAAGCCTATGGTTGGGCACATGTTACTTGGTCCTGGCAAAAACACAGCCAGGTAAAAAGCAAACTAATCTAAAGAAATGAAATTACAGCACCCCCCATCAGTAGTTTCGGCATTAAGAACAAGGACAATTGTGAGAACAGTAATGAAAAGTTAATATTTCTTTGCCTTAGCTAATTTTCGTTCCGAAATAATAAAATGACGTTCTTCGAAGGAAATTCATCAAGTCTGAAAAACGTTGTAAGTGGTTGCGCATTGCTGCTCTATTTCTTACCGAGGTTCTCGAGTTCCTGGCTAAGTCTTGCTTGCCTTGTTTGGTACTTAGGAAGTGGACTTGCTTACTTGATACAGCCAACGATTTATAAAAGTTTTGTTGGTTCATATTCTAAAGTGCAAGGAAGCATAATTTAAATGCTGTAAAGTAGGGGGGTGATTTACATGAATTGTTTTAAATACTTGACGATAATTAAATACGATAATGGCCACAAACCATGCTTTTGAAAAAGAATAGTGAAAATATAGCAAAGGACTTTAATTTTGTTAGAAATTGCATATTTTTGAGACCAAACCATCAAAGTTTTGAGTATTTTTGACCGGCGTGCTATGTTTTAAAGTTTTCAGAGACTTTCTGTTGAGATGATCTATTTAAAAATTTGAAAATCAATTTAAAAATTGATGGCAAAGAAGCATAATTTCAATGGAGAAGAGTCAAAATGTACCAAAAAACTAACTTTTCAAAAAAATTGCTGGTTACATTGGTATTGCAGAAAAATGTTGTAACTAAAAATACAAAATCTTGAAAGGCAACCAGTTTTTATTCAGTCATTGTGAACTAATCCTTAGCTCTAACTAATTGGAGTTCCAGCAAATTTCCTAAGCTTTCAAACGACAGTAATTGTCAAAGCTGTAGTGTCTCGGTCTCGAGACAGTCTCCAGACACTATTTTTCAAAGTCTTGATCTTGTCTCGGTCTCGAAGGTCCGAGGTCTCGGTCTCGTCTCGGCACCTTGAGGTCTCGGAAGCTGGTCATGTCTCGGCCATATTTAAAGGTTCGTTTCAAAATCAAATAAAGTAAGGCAAATTTCGGACAGTTTTGCTTTACAATGAAACCCACATTGATTTTAACTTATATTGAAAAGAACAGCTTTGCATACAGTAACGTTTGGTGAATGCGTGCGCCACGATATATAATTATTTTGACGCATGTGTTTTCGTTAATTCTCTACGTTTTAAAATTAAATAATTATATATTAAATAAATAAATAATCCTTATTAAATGGCTCATAGCCTGGTATATTGCAATGTGTTCGGAAATTCATCGGAATCTTCAAAATTTAGAGTTAAAAATATTAGCGACATTTTGTAAAACTTTGATTTCAAAAGTCTCGTGGCTCGTCTCGGTCTCGGCGCATTCAAGTCTCGGTCTCGTCTTGACTTTTTGCTAAAAGTCTCGTTTCGGTTTTGCAACGTCAACGTCTCTGTATCGAAGACTTTGGCCGAGACTCCAGCTCTGGTAATTGTTAGTACCTTATTATAATCTATTTGTATTGAGCTTATCTGTTTTTACTCAGCTTACCACTTGGAAGGGGGTAAAAAGTTACACTACAGGTGTCAAAGTTCAGTCTTTTTTGTATAAAAACAAATAATAAATGTACAAATCATATATTATCAGAATTGTTTTGAAATACCCATGAATTTGTTAAATGAACTTTGAAAATCGGTTGAGAAATGAGGTAACAAATCAGTTTTTAAGTGAATCGCCTTTGTAAATATGTTGCAATTTTTGAAAAAAAAATCATCATATCGTGATCTGTGTTAGCAAATGATTGTGTTGATGGTACCAGACGTCTTATGACATCATAAGAGCAAGTTTGAAGCAAGCAGAAAAATGAGAAAAAGCATAGTTAGAAAACTTGAAATGCTTAAAAAAGAATCTGTTGCTGACCTGTCAATTGAGCTTAAATTGTTGAAAGTGTTCTTTTCAAAAGCAACTAGTTAATATCTCCCAAAAAGCCATATAGTCGCATTTCTACAATGAGTAATTTTTTAGTAGATTAAGAAAACACATTTTGCAATCAATTGTTAATTATGACGTCATGTGAAAGGCCAAAAAAGTTGGTAAGTTGGGCACTGGCTTTCGTTTAAACTAAAAACCGCGTTTCTCGGCTCAAAAATTCGAATTTTAAAGAATATCTTTGATTGTGACGTCATCGTGACGTAAACCTTGATGTTTGTGGGCCAGGCAATTTCGAAGGAGTTAAGACAGATAAGCACACAAACAGATTTGCGCTTTGTATATTAGATGCCGACGTCTCCCGCAAAACCCAATCAGTAACGTCAGAATTGAGAATATAGGTTCCGCCAGCTTCACCCATTGGACACTTGTGTGAACAGTAACAAAACATTTATGCTTTTATGTACATTAGATTTTCAAGACTTGATGCGTTCTTTTCCCGATAAAAATCTCTGATTTCAAAGTTCTGGCTACTGTTTAGATCTATGTGTTCTGTTCACTGGTTACGCAAACCAAAGGGGGCCTAGCGTTTCCCTTTGTTTGGAAGTAAAAAACACATTTCTAATATTAAGCTATTCTGAAGCAAAATAGCAAAAATATTTTTCATGTGGTGCGATATGACGCAGGGACGTTGTTTACTTTTGATTTCCTCTCTAAAACTTTTTCAAGTCCATCTGGCTGCGCATTACTGTATGTTGCATTTCCGTTTTTTCTTGTTTGGGCGAGCGTAGAAGAGTTTAAAGTGTCCCTACTTTACCGAAACTTTTTAGCTTTCATTGCGGTAGCTCTATGAAGCCATTATCAAGCAAAGTAGAAAAAATGTTTCTCCTGAGTATGATGCTATTTTACCCCGGCAGGGCAGGCCATCACCTGTACCGAGATAAATTTTATCAAGTAAGGCAGCTGCGCTGGCTTTACCGTATAAACATTTGTGAGAACAGCAACGAAAAGTCATAAAAAATGTAGGCCATAGTTTTGTACACGCACGTAAGGTTGATCATCTTGTTCTATTAATCACGATTGATAATACTTACGAAGAAAGTATGATGTCACAAACTATAACTCATACTTTTTAAAAGGTGTAAGGGAGGGAGGGTGAAACATAGTCAATATTGACAATTAAAGAAATGAGCTATTTAGTGGTAGGCCTATTTGACGATTTAATGGACCGCCTTTTGTATACATATTTGTGATGTCAAGCTTTTTGGCTGCGCTGTTTGCTTTAATTCGGCCTTAGCATGAAAAGAAGCCATGCCTTTCCCCGAAGTCATATAACCTATTGGAATAGGCGCCTATTAAGCTCTTTTCAAGCAAAAACGTTCCCTCTTAATCCAGATTTACCAATTGATTGCTATCATTGTTTTATTTTGATTTTTTTCTTAAACTTGGCATTTTATTACATCTAGCTTTGCCCCTAATCCAGACCTTCTTACTCTTAAATGAATATTTGTGTTTCGTACCTATGCAAAGAGCCTACAAATTACTATTGTCAGTAATGTACTTTAGTATTTATGTTCCCTATATTAAAATCGTAGTGGAAAAATTTGCTGCGTGCTGCTGTTTTCACCATATAGTGACAAGTATTGTGATGTCATTTAAGACTATGACGGAACAGTGCTTTGTAAAAGTATTCAAGAAAGAAGAAAAAAAGCATTTTGTACTTTAAAAACACTGAAATGAATAATGACTTGTTGTACTTAAATATAGCGTAAGATGTTATATAATTGCTTTTGGCAAAAATATACGCTTGTTGAAACCAATCGATTAAGAATACATTATGTACGATTGCGCTTAGCCACTACATGTCTCCAGAGATTATCCAATCCCTGGCATCGTCTGATTTGCCCTGTTTTCGCCATAGGCGGTCCTAAACTAAATAGAATTTTATTCGTTAAATTGAGCAAGAGCTTGAAAACATATTAAAGTTGAGGAAGTGAGCCAAAATGACTGATATATATTTTTAGGATTAAGCTTCAAATATTAGGACCGCAACATATGGCTTTTTCGTTACTGTAGGCGAATTTGCATGAGCTGACACCTGTGGCTGCGCGCTGTTGCTTGGTCCAAGCATAAACGCTGCCATTCAAAGAGCAAATTAACTAGAAGTAAAGCACTCACAGTAAAGTTATTGCAATAACAGGGTCCCATCAATAATGTCGAGGTTAAAAACATCAAATCAACTGGATGCGCCGGCCTCACCCAATTACAAGGAAAATTACTTCAATGTTTAGGGGATATGTAGCTCGAAACTAATATTTTGTTGCAAAAGATAAAGCAGAACCATCTTTACCGCCTCCTTTTTTTCTAGGGAGATCACCTAGTTTTTTGTTTGGAGCGGGCTACATATTAAAATTTGTAGCGACTTGATTTTTTGATTAATCGTTTTGAAAATTTTGATAGACAATACCAAAGAGCTATACCATTGAGAAAAAATAGACAAAATATACTAAAGTAGTTAGTTTTTGTAGCAATTGCATTTTTGTGAAAGGCAAGCACCAATATTTTGTGTGTTTTCAAGCGTTGGGCTACATTCTATTAAAGTTTAGAGATTATATTTTTCGATAAATATTTTTGAAAACGTGGACAGATAATGCCAAAGAAATGCTAGTGATAAAAAAGGAGTCTAAATGCAACAAAGAACTAACTTTTTGTAAAAATTGTAAGTTTGTTAGGTGCAGTAGGATAAATCTTATACTAAAAATGGAAAATCATGAGTGGCAACCATTTTTCAGTTAGCCATTAAGAACTTATCCTTAGCCCTAATTACTTAAAGTGAGATATTGCTGGAAAGCAAATTTTCTAAACTTTTAAACGACAGTAATTGCTAGTATCTTATTATAATTTATATATAGTAAAATCATCTGTTTTTACCCAACTACCACTTTTTGGGAGGGGTAAGAAGTTACACTACAGGTGTTAAAGTTCAGTCTTTTTGTATAAAAGCAAATAGTAAAAGCACATGTTATATATTATCGGGTGAAACAGTTGTGAAAATTGGTTGAGAAATAAAGTCACAAATCAGTTTTTTAGTAAACTGATTTTGTGTAAAGGGTGCAATTTTTGAAAGTATCTACATATTATTATCTGTGCTAGCGAAAGACTGTGTTAGTTGTACCAAACGGCACTATGTCATCATAAGAGCGAGTTTGAAGCGTGCAAGCAAAAAAGAGACAAACCATGCAAAGAAGGCTTAAAGTGCTTAAATAAAAAATTGCTTGTTGTATCTTGAAATAAGCTTGAATTGTTGTAGAGTTGTTTTTTTTTCGAAAGCACATTTTTAATATCTCTCGAAAAAGCGTTTGATCACGTTTCTAAATGAGTAGTTTTGAAGAAAGCTTAAAAAACAAATTGTGCAATTAAACGTTGATTGTGACGTCATTTATACCCCAAATAAATTAAGCATTTTTTGTAAATTTTGTAATGATATGATAATACCATTGTAATAATATGACGTCGATTTTTGGTAGGATGAAAGACCTATGTGGAAATGCACAAAAAAGAGAAGCTTTTAGTAAAGTTTAAATAAAATACGTCAAATCGTTCGTCCCACATCGCCTTGAAGAATATTCAAACAAAGCTCTTAAAATATAAAAAAACTTATGACATAAACAAAAAAATTGTTAAAGAATATTCCGGAAATATGAAAACAATATTGGTCGAAACTTTCAGTTTACCTCAAACAACCTTAGCGCAGCTCCACTTGATATGTTATTAAAATTTTACTGCCATCAAAAATCAACTATGCCTTTTCTACAGTGCCGGCAAAAGAAATCTTTACATTGACCGAATATCTTTGCAATTAAGTGAAACGAAACACTTTTAGAATTTACGTCTTTCATTGCAGACAAAATATGATGTCAATCAGCATTTTGTCATCTTGCCCTTAGATTTGACGACCATTTGAAGCTTTTTAGGCATTAAATCGGCAGGGGTGGCGAAGTAGGTGGAGTCCAGTGTTATCCAGAGTTTTTTCAGCTCCTGTTGCAATTCACAGATATTGTTGGGTCGCGTCTCTTGAATCTTGTTTTTTAAGAAATTCCCAACATTTTCACTTGGACTTGAGTATAGTGAATTACCAGCAGTCTAAAACATGAATGTTAAGAAATTTTGTCACGATCTTCGAGTCGTGAGCTGGGGCACCATCATGTATGAAATGATCACATTGATGAATCCTCCAGAATGTGAAAAGGTGCTCTTTCAAAATATTCATATAAATGCTCCCTCTCGTTGTTACATTTGTTGGAAGGTAGTACAAACCAGCCCGGCCCAGATTTCCACTGAAAGTTTCCCACACCATTACACTGCCAGGGCGTTTTATGGTTTTTATCGTAAATTTTTTGGTTATATTGTGATGCACTACTCGGATGACGCACTATTTTTGAGAGTTCCCTCACCAGTGCAAAAGTGCTCTCATCACTAAATATCACTTTTCTCCATTCTGCAGCTGTCCAATGTCGATATTTCATTGCTGTAGTGAGCATGGGGTTCTTGACTGCATGGCAACATGGTAGACCAAGAACCTTTTGGAGTCGATGACGAATGGACGTGGTTGAGACGTTGTGGAGAAGCTCATGGTGCTTGTTTTTTGATTCAACCGCAGTTGAAGACGGATATGATGTTTCTTCATACTTTAAAAGCTTATCCATTTTTGGTGAGGTTTTCTTAGGTGCGCCAGAGCCCGACTTCCTCTTCGTTATAATCCCAGATGGTAATAACGTGTCCAATCTTTTTAATTGATAAATTGCCTCTCTTGAAATCTCAATATCTTTGACTACAGCAATCACAGAATCTCCCTTTTGTAGCAGTGTTAAAGCACAAGATTTTTCTGCCATGTACATCTTCTTTTGACCCATTTTATGGTCTGAGATAAATTTTGCAAGACCTCAAAATTTGAAGAAAAAAAATTGTCCAGTTTTACCAAGCTGTAAGACTACATGAAGCCAGTAGAGCAATGGGTATGCATACCCAGATAGAGGCTTATGACATAAGTATAAGCGTAATTGTGATGCAATTCTTTCGGCGGAAATAGTAAGTTAAATACGTGTGCTTATTTTTCATGTAAAGATTTTTTTGCCGGCACTGTATTTACAGTTACGCTCGTGCATTGAATAATCTTTAGCTAATTCGTATCAAAATATGGTATAGGGGAAAGGCGGGTGAGTTGATACGGCAGGTGACTTGATACACTCCCTCCCCAGCTAATAGCAAAAATATTTAAAGTGAAATATTGCCATCTTTTGCGAGAAAACTTGAAAATGTTGTGCTAAAAAAGGCGCGAAGGTAGTGGACAAACTAGAAGAAGTTAAACTAATCAAAAATGTCGTTAGTTGCTGTTGGAGTAAATTTAAACATATTTTAACATTTTGTCTTTGAGAAACCAGGTTGAGGTTTAAAAAGCTATAAAGTTAACCTGACTGTTGTATAAAGCATAGGCTGTTGAAAAAAAGGGCACTTTTCTTATTAGCTATATTTACTGCTTTAACAAGGTAGCTATCTTTCTGAAAAGTGTAAAATGGGTCAGTTGATACAGCTGTGGTTAGGTGAGTTGATACCCTGTATCAACTGACCTGCTCTAGCATAACATAGTTTGTTTTCATTAGAATGGAGTTACAACAAATTTTATCGTTGCATGCAGGCTGAGAAAAAGCAATAGTGTGGTCAATAAACTACTAAAACAGTATTAATTGGCTTCTACGAGTTATCTTCTTTTGAATCAATTAAGTGAATTGTAATGCCTCAAACGTATAAAAGAAAAACAAACAGAGCTTTTAAGACATCACTTGACTACTGAAAAGAGGTGCTGAAGAAGTAAAAAATGGAAGTTCTCTTCGTAAAGCAGCTGCAAACTTCAACATTGACAAAATGACACTCTCTCGCTTTGTCAATAAATACAAATCACAACCCCAGCCCGTAACCAGTTATGATGCAGTCTTATTGTCTAATTTTGTTATTCCTCCTGCGATGGAAAGTGATCTTGCTCAGCACATTAAAACGTTAAGTGACTTGTTTTGTGGCCTTACAATAGAGAAATGTAAACAAGTTGCCTACGAATTTGCAACAAGAAACAAGTTAAAGGTGCCATCTTCATGGGATGAAAAGAAGAAAGCTGGAAAAAGTTGGTGGCTAGGTTTCACACCTCGACACAATTTATCCGTCCGTTCTCCAGAACCAACCTCACTTGGACGTGCTTCTGCGTTTAATAAATTTACTGTTAAAGAGTTCTTTAACAATTTGGCAAAAGCATTGAATGAGTATAAGTTCACAGCTCAACAGATATTTAATGTTGATGAAACAGGCCTAACTACCGTATAAAATCCAGGTAAAATTGTCACAGCAAGAGGGGTAAAAAATGTTGGATCTGTAGCGTCTGCTGAAAGAGGAGAACTTGTCACAGCTGTGTACACTATTTGTGCCTCAAGTAGTGTTTTGCCCCCTCTGCTTATTTTTTCCCGTGTACATTATCGGGATCATTTTGTCAGAGGAGGACCTCAAGATTGTATTGGACAATGCAGCAAATCTGATTGGATAAATGAGGAGTTGTTCCTTGCTTATTTAGAACATCTTATCAGTCGCACCAGATGTTCATTAGACCACAAGATTTTGCTTCTTCTTGATAATCACGAAAGCCATACATCGTTGAGAGTCATTGACAAAGCCAAATCGTCAGGCATTGTAATGCTTACTATTCCTCCAAAAACTTCACATCGGTTACAACCTCTTGACATGTCAGTGTTTTGTCCATTTAAAAGAAGTTGCAATAAAGCGATAGACAACTGGACGAGAACTTACCCTGGTAAGACTCTCACAATCTACGAAGTTCCTGCTTTGGTAAAAGAAGCCCAACTTTGTGCATTGGTGCCAATAAATATTTTATCTGGATTTAAAAACACTGGAACTTGGCCCTACAATCCAGACATTTTTGCTGAGGAAGATTTTGCCGCTGCCACAATCACCAATCGTCCAGCTCCAGATATTCAAATCCCGTTAATTAATGATCTACCAATTGATTCTGCGAAGTCTTCAGCTTGCACGTCACAATCTACGCTTACCGGTGGTGGATCAAATAGTCACACCATGCAAGCTGGCTCTTCAGTAGATCATGCAACTTCAAGTAGAGCAAACAAAACAACTTTAGCAGAGCATTTTGCCGCTCCATCGTCAACTGTATATATCTCCCCAAGTGATGTATATAGCATTCCGAAAGCACAACCTCGTAAATCCAAGAGTTCTGCAAGAAAAAGAAAGACACAAATATTAACCTCCACTCCAGTAAGAGAAAAATATGTTTTGTTGAAAAAGCAAAAAGAAGCAAAAAATTTGGCCAATGTAAAAAAAGTCACCAAACCGCTTTTTCGTAAGATCGTGGTATTATCAGAGAGCTCTTCCGAAGAGGAAAATGTCCAAATTAAGTATGATAATAACACTGATTGTTCGATTGATGACGAGATTGCTGAAGGAGATTATGTTGTGGTGAATGTAACTGGAAAAGCAAGAGTAGTGCGATACATTGCTAGAATTGATGAAGTTAATGATGGCGAATATGAAGGCGTATTCCTCCATAGCGTTCTCAGCTGCTTAAAAGATGACTGCATTTCTTTCACTATTGACGAAAAAGATGACGCATCATTTTTCGCAAGTGATATGGTATTCAAATTGCCCCATCCGGTCTTAGTTGGTGGTACCGCCAGACAAGCTAAGCATTTACGATTTAACTGTGACTTGAAAAAATGGAATGTTATCTAACAGCATTTTCACCATCAATTAATTTCAAGCAGACTTATTTTTATTGTTGGCCTACACATGGCTGTTGTCAAATGCGTAATAAAAGTTACCGAATTTGTTTTTTGTAAATTGAAATGGACAATTGGGACTAATTTTGTGTTATACTTGATTATTCAGTGCCTATGACCCATAAAGAGCAAAACATAGTTGTTAACTTAGCGGTATTTGAAATACTTGTTAGTCAACCAAAAATTATCTAATCGGCATTTTGTGATGAACAATTTCGCTAGATCAAACTGATTAGGTAATTTTAATTGTTCACACCAAATTTCCGCTTGAGTTTTGGTTTTGTGAGAATGCGCCCCAATCGTTATTTAAAGGATGTGTACCATCTGCTTCAAAAGTTATTGCTGAGCTGATTTGAATTAAACGAGATGCTTAAATTTACTAATATAAGTTGGTTGGAATTCTTTGTGTAAAGACGCAATCATTAGTCGGCGATGCTAATACTGAGAATACTGTGGCAATTTAACAACTGCATCAATCATATTCCATAGCGGAAAATAAACTTCTCTTCAGGTCACGGATTGTCTAGTAGTCATTTAATGTAGTTTGAACATGATTTCCAAGCAAGGTAGACGCAAAGTTTTTGTTGTATCAACTGACCTATCACTGTCTCAACTGTCCTGATTAGACAGGTGAGTTGATACGTTTGAAGAGCCGCATAAAAACTCATATAAGTGTAAAACCGCTTCTTTGAAGAACTCCATCGACGACACATAAATGTGCAAGGCCATAATGCAGTATCAGAGCAAATATCAGGTTTGCAGCTTTAAAAATCGATCAGAAAAGAAAAAACATTAAAAAGTGTATCAACTGTCCTACTGTTAATTTGGGATAAAAAAAAAAAAACTCAAAAGACCTTGCTCTGAAAGGATTCATCCCCGAAAAATAGTAATTACCTTCTGTTCGGGTGAAAATGTAACCCACTAGTGCTTCAAAGCTTAGTTAAGCGTACGAACTATTGTCGTACAAACTCTTCCTGGCCGGAAAAAATTTTACTACTCTGAAATTGGCTCAGCGGTAAATACAGTTGCACAACCTAGATTTACACGATAAACTTAAAAAATTGTCCAACAGTTAAACTAATGCTATCTAGTGATCTATCTGAACAATACATCAAACATCTACAGGCCGTCCCATCAGTCTCCTTACATAGGAGACATAATACATCAAGGACAGCATCGCAAACACCATTACAAACATAAATCTAGATGTTCTTAGAAGTGTTCTTCAGCAGTGGAGGACCCGCATTGAAATGTGTTCTCAACAAAATGGCAGTTATATAGAGCACGTTATATAAACAAAAATGGTTTATGTGAAGAAACGTTAATTTTTCTTACTTATGGAGATGTATAGGACACCCAGTATAATAAACTGTTTTAAACTGAACGGTTATTAGCGATTGCGAAAACATAATGTTTTCGATTGGGATGAAACCAGCGGAGCAGTAGAAAATACCAGAAAAATTCATCATTCTGCTTTACTGCCAGCATAAATGTTTTAGTAATAAGCTTTGCTCCTAGCGTTCAGTTTATAAAACAATAGCTAGTCGTGACTTATAAATGGTGCTGGTTTTTGCTGAAATAGTATCATCAATATAATGTCACTAAGCGTGATCACAAAACAGAGCTGTATATGAAGCGTTCAAGAAGAAAGGGAAAAAACATGCTTATTTAAAAAATTAGGAAATAAGAATCGCTTGCTGCACTGTTAATAAAAATCAAGTTAGAGTAAAGCCTTTTTTTGTCGGAAGCAGCTTTTTAATATCTCCCTATAAAACTTTCAATCGCGTTTTCACGGTCATTGTTTCCTGAGAAAAAAAATAATCGTTCATCATGACAACATCTAACCTTCCAAAATGATAAAATTTTTGCGAAATGGTCAGTCAGTTGCTGGCTTTTTTAAGCAAAAAACTGCTTTCTACAGTAAAGAGATGCAAAATCTAGAAAATTTGTCTTTTGTTGTATCGTTGAGACAATTGTATAGAGATGGTAATTTATCTTGCCCAAATTTTATGCTCATGCCCCAATTGTTCTGGGGAAGCTAAAAGGCTAGACTTGGAATTAAAATCTTCGGAAGTGACGACCAACGCTTCGGAAATTATATGTTTAAACAAGTAAAAAAGAAACAGCTATTTGATGAAAGGTTTCAAGTATCGGCACTTTTTAACTTTCAAAACGGATGTCGGGTGACGATATTTTGGGCAAGATCCCATTGTATTCTTTTAAAGCAGCTTTAAACGTCATTTTTTTTTTGTGAAGCAGGTTTCTCCAAATATGGATTCGTTTATTCCACCAAGCAAAGGCAGACCCACTTGCTCTCGCACCGGTTTGAAAGACGTTGAAAAATTATGTAGTTCTAGTAGTGGGACCGACGATACTGATGAAAATGACCATAAAACGTATTTGACAAGAAAACTACAACATTTCCTACTAAAACAGGTAATCGACAGTACATTTTTCCCTACGGTTACGGAAAGAGTTTTACGTTATTTTGTACATGCAACAATAAGTCCATTTCGCTTAACCTAGTTGTCGGTAAGCCATTATCGGACCTCAAATAGTTTTACTCCAAACACTGCAACCCAGAAAAAGAGAGTTGCCGTAAGAGATTTTCCAAATGCGCAATGGCGCTAAACAACGTTTTCATTCAAAGATTGAAAGCAGGAAAGTAAATACGTTCAGAGTCGATATAGCGTACGGCAACTGTTTTCAAGAGATATGGCAAATGCTCTAGTTGACAAAAATCATAGATTATTTCTGAGTTAGCATCTTTTTACCAATTTCATTATCACTTTTATTTTTTAAAGTCAATCTGAGTTGTTCAAGAGCAAAAGCAAAATTACCAGCCTAGCTTGTGATAGGCTGCATTCCTCAAAACTTAATCGCTGATCACTTGGTTGTGTAGTAGTTGAAGTGAGCAAAAGCGAACAACATGTGTTTATTTATTTATTTTACAGCCCGAAAATCCCGGTCCGTCTTTCAAAATAAGAACAGATATCAGAGGTAAATTTTACTGCTCTCTATGTTTTACATCCAAGTTTGCTGTTTCCGCTCCATGCTTAGCAGGGTCAGAAGAAGAAGCCAAGAATTTGGCTGCTTTAGAGGTGAGCTGTTGTATCACTCCAGCTTTGTAGAAAACTAGTGAAAAAGATTTACTTTCAGATTAAGATATATATTAAATAAAGATGATTAAAACAACCACGGGTTCGATACCATTGCTGGATGCCATTTGAAGGCATTCGATTGCTCCTACAGAACCTGCTTCCTGATGTGGTTCTTTCATAGGCGTGCGTTTTAGCAAACTGAAGTAAAAAGCAAGAGGTTGTCGAGACTTACAGTCAAAAGTTTTTTCATCATTACTCATTTCCTTTTTTGCCGTTACAGGAAAGCCACTCTTTGCGAGAGGTATTGGTATGATGAAAAACTGCTCAAGTATCTTTTGCATGTTGCAACTGTTTGAAACAACTGTGTTCACATGGTAGATTAAGTAACTTGTACTGTAAACTGAAGCCTCAGTTCAAAAACGAATGAAAGTTTGACCAATAAAAAGAAAACAATAACTTTTCAAGGAAAAAGTTGTACCCACCAAAATATACTCGCTCATTTCGAAAAAAAATAAACCTCTCTTGCTAAGTTTAGTTTCAACACATGTTTTTACTTTTTTAACAGGCTTATCGTCGCGTAAACAAACCCCTAAACGACGTGGACACAAAACTGGCCAAGCAATGGTTTGACAGATATGCAATACAGGAGACGGATAAATCACCATGTTACAGTTGTTTCAGAGTAACTTCTGAGCAATATGCGTCTGTGGTACAACTCATCAACAACAAATTGGTCCTGCTAAGTGACACATTAGAACCTCAGGCTATATTCATCCAGGTAGTAGCCTAATGGAGTTAAAATTTTAGCTTGAATAAGATTTGATGAAATGACTAGGTTTGAATCGACAGACATTCGCTCCACGATAAAAATAAAGTCAAATGTCCAAAATGATTCGTAACATCACATTATACAGAAACAAATTTTAAATTTTATCTTTTAAATTCTACTTGCATTACTAGGAATGAAAAGCTATTTTTCATATGAATTTTTGTTGGTTATTTTAATCAAAAGCTGATGCTTCCACTGGCGTAAACCATTGTCTATACTGAGGCCAGGCTTTACCAAACACTTCACTTATCCAAATTCAGAACTAAAAATTGCGAATTATCAATAGAGCAGCTACTGCATTCATTAAGATCAGCCTAAAATTGTTCGCAAGTATTTTAGAACATTGACCAGCCTTTCCCGAAACCTCTGCCCAACTTTCCAGATATTAAAATGATTTTAGAGCAGTGGTGTGTTTATAGGGACTAACGGGCAATATCCCCCTCATGTGCCATATCAGGAGAAAAAATTGGGAAAAAGGAGGTTTTCATGGCTGTTTAAAGAATAAATTTGGCGGAAAAATCGATTTCAAAAATTTTTTCCACTTGGTAATTGCTCTGGTTCTCTACAAAATTGGTTTGTAATAACGCCAGTGATTAGGGTCTTAAGCATTTCCTACAACTGCTCCCGACTCCACTCCCAGTGTTCCAGACGCATCCTCTCTCACATGTACAAACAGCAAACACAACACCAATAATCATATCACACTTTTATGTTAGACTTCTTACGATTCATATAACCCAACTGTTGATGTGGAGCGTCAAGCAATAAAGTCAGCACTACAAGAATTTCGTATCAGCGTAATTCATAAAAAACCAGCAGATTATAGAAGTAAGCGATGTGATTACAAAGTGATTTGTGTGTTGATTCGAACAATCTTGCATGCAGTTGGTAAATGTTTGCATACTTTACTATACTTCTGAGATAAGCAATAGTAACTACTTTAATATTTTCTACCTGGTCGTAAAGTTGTAGCAGACAAATGCACAATACCACGGTTGTGCTATTGGCAACTCCAAAGCAAGTTAGAGTAAACTTGTTAAATGTATTAAAGTAAAAGTTTTCCCGAAACTAGAAAAGAAAAATCATTTATAACTTTTGAATCTAGGTCTTTTGAATGAGTTTTGTTTGGCAAACGAAGCCACGATACCGATTGTAGAAGTGAGAGAATCCCACAGTCCTAAAACAGGAAAGAAAGTTCGGACTTGTTCTCTGATATCGTTCAAAAAAAAATTTCTAAATCAAATAGTTGAGGGTGGCCCTCAACATAAAGTTCAAAATCTTTCTTCAGAATCAGAAGTGTATAACGCACATCCAGTTTCTGCTGATTACCTGGAATCAAATGCAAGTGATGTGAGTAAAGCAATGACATTTATACCCCGATATTACCATAGAATTTTGATTAATGTATAAGCGTTGTAGGCGTATTAGTTTTTACGACAACGCCCTTCAAGATGATGTCATTACAACGCTCAAATTAAACCGTGAAGCCTGGAATGTAAGAACTTACCCTCGTTTCCATTTCAAGCGGTAAATAATGCAAAAAACGATATACCCGTTACATTTTATATTCTTCGGCCTCCGGAAAACTTTTTTCTAATAACTTTTTGGTTATTAATGGGACAACTACAGTCAAACCTTCTTCGTAATTACCAGTACTATTGGCACAGATCATTTTTCGGCCACAAACTTTGAAACCAATCAAGAAAACTGATGAAATAGCCTACATTTGAAGATCTGACTTACAGATTAATAGATCGCTATCTGGTCGCACCGATGCTTCGTAGGATTCAAAAGTATAGGTTTTGTTTAGAAAAAATTATTTTTCAAGATCAGCCTAATTTTATTAGAGAAAATTCAACTACATTATCTGTTGTTTTCGAATGATAATTGTGTGTTTCACTAATGCAGCCACTATGTCATGAAGAAGGCCGCATGATCCTAGAAAAACAAATGTGATTTTTGTAAGAGCACCTCTTTGGTTTAGCAAAACTGTTACAAGGAATTTTTTAAATGTTTATTGTCTTTTTCCATTTTGCGACTTATTCAGAAACGGCTTCCCCCTCAGCAAAAACGCTAACAACATGACTATTTCAAAACAGCCCCACAAGCCTGCTACAGTAGTAATGTTGTTGTAATTTGCTTTGAAAGGGCGTCTCAGAGTACCACTTCTGTGAGTTATGGTAAAAGAAAGTTAGTAAATTTTGTTTCGGCAGGTTTGTGTCACTCAACAATCAGCTGAAGAAAACGCAGCTGCTAACATTTTGAAAACCATGGGCTTATCAGATTTACGACTATTTCAAATCAAAGAATCATGCAAAAACGAACTAAAAGAGCTTGCGGATGGCTTGGACCTATCTGTCGTTTATCACACAACAAAGGTGAGCAGTTTTTTTGGAATATTTCCGCTTGCATAATAACGCAGATAAGACAGTGGAATCAAAATATCATTTTATATTTGCCAGATAGCGCCTTGTCACGCTGGGTTAGGGAGCCAATTCAGCATAATTATTAAATTGTTTTATTCTTATGTTTGGAGGCTGATCACAGAAAAAATGGGAATTTAAAATGTCGATAAATATGGCCAGGAATGACTCATTTCTAAGCATCAAAATTTTCTTTGTTTTGTGGATACAGATTTATGCATGCAAAGCTTCTTGCAAAATTTGTTCCCGCGAGCACCCATTTTAAATATGGAAATATCGACATTAATTAAAACGGGCTTGAGCACAAAATGCTAATATTATATAGATCTATTTCCAACCGACGCGATGGTATTGCGGTCAGAACGTCCGCTTCGCCGTCGGTAGATCTGGGATTTATTCCCCATGTCGAGTCATACCAAAAAATTTTTAAAATAGTATGCACAGCTTTCCTGCATGGCGCTTGACATTTAGGGGAGGTTGTGGAGAGCAAGCCAGCAAGTTTGCTTGTAGTGTCCCTGGGCAAGGCACTTAACGGGAGGCTCCCACCTTGATGTGGAAGACAAGTGGCCCAGTTTTCCCTCAGAAGAGAGGGTTGGTGGCAGGAAGGGCACCCGACCGTAAAACAAATACCTTGTTATAAAAATGCAGTTTATCTTCTGCGGTGACCCCTAATCGGGAAAAAACTGAAAGACAAAGAAGAAGATATAGATCTAATTTGGATACTGCAGACCTAAATTTTACTGTAAGAGTTTTGTGAGTTATTTTTTTAAATAAACTATGTTTTTCAGCTTTCTGCAAACGAGCTTGCTGTCATGTATGGATGCGTGGTAACGAGTTTTTGCTTGGACAACACCACCGATGAATTCGCTTTCACAAGTGGTAGCGTCGGATGTGATTCAGAACAAGAAGCCTGTGAGGCGGCAGCACGCAATGCAGTGCTAATGTTGGGGATGGAAATAGTGCTTGGGAGTCCGAATTATAATACATAGCTGATATAATTGTGGTTGTATTTTGAAGTCTAGTTGACGTAAACTTACTGCATCGGTTAAGGCGCAGTTTTTTCTCCATTTTGACGAAACTTGTTTTGGCTATTTTATTCTTGTTTAAACAATTGGCGGGTACTAATGTTGTTTTTTCGTAATGAGTAGTAGTCTTTACATGATTCAAATGCTCCGGGCTCCCAAAATTTTACCCCAAAAAGGGTCTTCCCTCAAACATATCTTCAAAGCAAAATGGTACAAACCTCACTCCTCTTATTTCAAATTACTTATCTACTAAAGTTGTTGCAAAAGCTTTATTTTTGTGTTTGTTGCAAAACACAATAATTGCCTGTCAAATTCTTTGCACTACGTTATTTCGGTTGTAAACAACTTAACCTGCTGCTGTGAAAGTTTTTTTAATTCCCTCTGACTGTTGTGGCATTTCAAAGTCAACACTGCACTCCTCTAGTTCTTTCGATCTTACGTCGCTCGTATATTTTCCATGATTGTTTGACTAGTCCAGCTCATTTTGTTACTCAAGAAGGAGTGTTTGATTGCTCATCTGTATCGATGTTCTTCCACCTGGTCAAGCATGATTGTAAGCGCCAGGCTTCCTGGACGTCTGGTGGCATGGCCAAAACCTTGCATTTTCTCCTACATACACCTTCAAACAGCAGTACATATTTTGCAGTTAATTGGGGAACAGGTGTACAACATCTTGGTATAACATTCTCTGTTTTTATGTTATCCCAAGATCTGTCTGAAATAATGCACTCAGAAGTCTGTATTCTATTTTCTTTTCCTTTGCATAATGTCTGTACTCATTCCCAATCAAGTAATAGGCAACATAAGTAATAGGCAATATTTTAGCTTCAAAATGGTATATGTTTAGATTTTTTTGGCCATCCACACCTTATTGATTTTAAACTGCTGTCCTGCAGCATCGGCTAATTGTATTTTAACCTCATTTTCTGCACCCGGGTTGGCCTACTCAATTTAATTGCCTGCTTTACTTTGACATCAAGTGCTTTTCCCAATCTCGGTTAGACAGCAGCTATGTAACTCAAGGTTGTGCAATCATAACAAACGCTAATGACCGTGATCGTAACTGCAGAGCAGAAAATTTAAGTTACTGTGTTATTTCCACATCGCATTTTAATATATACACACTTGTCTAGATCAGCGTGGTCCAATAACAGGCCCACGGGCCGCATGTGGCCCGCGGACAGAATTTCTGTGGCCCGCGAACTTTCTCAGAATCGATTTATATGTTACAGTTGGACAATTTTTCATAAAACTGCCATCCATAAAATAGTTTGCGATAACTCGTTTTCCGCATGGAGATAAAGAGAAAAAAGAAGATCAATGCTAACGAACGCGACTTGGTTTCCCTCACGAGACGCTTAATAAGTGCAATAGCAGGTTAATGTTTGTAGTGAAAAAATCTGAAAGAGGAAATTAAAGTTTTCGCCAGAATCAAAATAGTAATTTGAAAACATTCTAAATTTGCTGAAAAGGATATACACCCTATTAAAATGGAAACAAGCAAGAAGAGAAAGCTTGCGAACGAAGGCAGAATGTTTAAGGAAAAGTGGTTGGAAAATTACTTCATGATGAAAGATAATGGCCAAGCCATTATGTCTTGTAAGCAAGCAAGTAATTGCAGTGATGAAGAAATATAATGTTTAGCGACATTATGAAACGCAACATAAAATGTAAGAATATTATGGGAAGACACAAATTAATATTGCTGACCGTCTTAAAAGGGAATATTGGCAACAGGAGAAAGTTCTGAGTAGTTTCATAAAACCACAAACAACAAGTAGGTCTACAGTGGCATCGTATGATATCACTCTGATGTTGTTGAAGAAAAGTGAATCATTTAGAGATGGTGAGTTGGTAAAACAATGTGTGCTAAAAATGGCACATGTATTTGGGGAAGACAAGGTTGCCAGAAAATTTGAAACTGCATCACTCTCTCATCAGACTATTGCGAGATGGGTAAGTGATCTTGGCAAACATGTATCATCAAAACTAAAGAGTATAGTAGAAAACTGCTTATATTTTTCATTGGCACTGGATGAGAGTACGGTTATAAGTGACACAAGTGAGTTTCTTATATTAATACGCTCTGTTGATGAGAATTTTACTGTGCAAGAACTGGTCAAAGTGTGTTCCTTGAATGAAGGTACAAAGGGCTAAAACATTTATGCTCCCTTCGAGTCAGTTACTCATGATTATGGAAGATATGAAAAATGTTTATGTATCGTAACTCAGGAGTGTCAAACTCGCGGCCGTCGGAGCCCTTCAATGCGGCCCGCGAGACGATTCTAAAGTTCTTAATGAATTTCGGCAGTATTGAAACGTTTCATCTTCAAAGAAACGTTTGAATCCCTTAACACAGAAGACACTTGTGAGGTACTGTCTTTTTTTTTATTTGGAGACCAACTCCACTTCGTGCCACAGAACTCGATTTCTGATTTACGATGCCTGAAGAAGGACGATGGTGTGGAGGTGCTGGAGAGATACTGACCATTTTTTTTCGGAGATCGACCTCGCTGCGGGCTACATTACAGAGACCGTTGCCCGGAGAAGTGGTGATCTCCAAATCGAAAACATCACGCGGCCCTCGGCACGATTGCCAACATGCAGCGTGCCTCCAGAAGCCCACGAGTTTGACACCCCTGTTGTAACTGATGGCGCAAAAGCCATGACCGGTAATAACACTGGATTAGTTGGTTTGCTTAAAAAAAATATTGTAAATTGTGTAACATTACATTTTATCATCCACCAATAAGCACTTTGTGAAAAAATGCTACAAACGAATGATGTCATGGAAACAGTTTTCAAAAAGTGAATTTGATTAGAAGCGGCAACAAGGCGCACAGACACAAGCGTTTTATTAACTTCTTAAGAGTTAAATGCAGAATTCAGTGACCTACCACTGTATACAAATGTTCGGTGGCTTAGTGCTGGGAAAGTACTGCCACATTTCTTTGGTCTTTGAAAGGATATCCTTGTTTTTAACAGAAAAATTGAGTGAAATAGATATGTACCAGACTCAATTGAGAGATAAAAGCTTGCTCTGGAAACTCGCTTTCCTGGCAGATATTACAATGCACTTGAATGTGTTGAACCTGAAGTTGCAGGGACGAAATCAAAATATTTCACATTTAGTTGGGCACGTTGAAACTTTCAAAAAGGAACTGCGCCTGTTTGCCTCATGTTTGAAAAATAATGATCTTTCACACTTCGATTCTTTGCACGAGCTTCTGGCAGATGATGTAGAAGTGAAATGCTCTCGTTTTGTGGCAGATATTGAGGCTTTATCTCATGAGTTTGAGAATAGATTTAAAGATTTTGATAGATTAAAACCTAATCTCTATTTTTATAACAATCCTATAGATGTTAATGTGAAGACACAGCTACCAGAATTTCAGCTTGAACTCTGTGAGCTTCAGTGCGGTCTATTCTTGCTTTCAAGGAAAAACGAAACCCAAGAGAGATTCTGGAAATTATTCAGCAAAGATATATTTCCCAAACTTTAAAATTTTGCATCAAAATGCACGCAATATTTGGAAGCACACCTGTGTGTGAAGGTACATTTTTTACTATGAAGCTGGTCAAATCTAGAAACAGAAATCGAATGACAAACCAAACATTGGACACTTGTCTCCGACTTGCGACCACTAGCATTAATGTTGCTATAGAAACTATAGTGTCGAAGAAGCCTCGAACACAGGCTTCCCATTGATAGAGATTTGCAATAAATTGGCTATTTTTCGCACTCACAATATCTTTGCTGTTTGCTTTATTTCAAATCTTGTGAATCTATTCTTTTTACAAAGAACTTGAATCTAAATCTGTTCTTGTTTAATTTTTAATCTTGTGACATTTTGTTTGAAGTGGTCCGTGAGTGGTCATGTTTTTGTAAAGTGGGCCGTGGTATTGCAACTACGCTGGTCTAGATAGTGTACTGCTTTGAGCATCCTCTTTGAATGCAATGGGTAGATGGTTCAAACCTTGACCGAGTCATGGCTAGATAATTCTTAAAAAAAAATTACACTACAGTTTCTCTGATTGAAGTTCAGCGTCAGAGCAGTATTGTGAAGAAAAAAGCAGTAGCTCTACCTTATGTGTTTTTGTAAAAACACTTTGACGAGATTCATCAACTTTATTTGGCAGACAGATGGCGGGGCGAGATGTAGCGGAACATGAGCTCATCCGCATAAACAACGGTACAATTGCAATATATCCCATAATTGATTATTTGTGACTCTGCCTCAAATCTATCGATTGGCTGCTTCTAGAGGAAAGAAGTAAGACCAAAAGCACATTAGCTTTTCTCAAAGTCTACAATTAAAACAATTTGCTTCCCTAAGGCAAAAAATGCTTACTACAGGACAAGCTTCTTTCAGATAAATTTGTGGAACAAAGAAGTTTTGCGGAAAAAAGTTACAAAAAAATACGTAATTCTAGCCTTTTAAAATGAATATCTTGGGCATAATTTAATAAAAATACAAATTCAAATAAAATTAGGAAATGACTCTATTGGCTACAGTATGTTGACATTTGAAAACTTGAAATTTGACCAATATATTTAGATTTTCGTAAAAACTTGCCGTTGGTTTATGCCATAGTTTCTGATTATTACATGGAACCAATGAGATAAATAAATGTGGAACCAATGAAACATTGCTGTCTTTTTGGTATTAGTATGTGTTGTTCACAGCAATTTTATAAAAATGCTCTAGTTTTACAATTTTTCCTGGCGTAAGTAGGTATACTAGTTTACGTGCAAGATTCTAACGTAGCACCACAAATCTAGATTGTCGCAAATAAAAATTTTAGACAACTTATTGATTTTAAGAATAATTAATAACTTAGGTCTTACTATGGAGCGGTCCAAAGCTAAAAACAATTTCGGTGAGATCTGAACTCATAGCCTCCTGATTACCGGTCAGATGCTCTACCATTTAAGCCACGAACCAAGTCTCCTATAGTGATCCCAATCATCAACTAGGCTTACGCTTAAAAATAAAAATCTTTACAAGTTATCTCTTTTTACTCTGATACATAAATACCCTCCTTGACATTAACAGCAAATAGCTGGTTGCGAAGGTCATGAGAGCAAATTGGCAGTGTGAAGACTTGGTATTCTTTACCTAAAATAAAATAGTACATGAGCGGAAATCAAAAGGACGTGGATTCGAATCCCAACGGAATTGCTTTTAGCTTTTTGCATTGTTTCATGGTAAGTAACCTCAATTACTAAGCATATTTTGAAATTCAAACTTTCATAAATAAGGTAACCTCTTGAAATATTAATTTTTGCTTTGGTCGACTATGCCGCGTTTTCAAAGCAGGAAGATTTCTCGGCTTGTTTTGTAAAACAAGTCCTGATGAAGGCATCAGCGGAATTATTGCCGTCCAAGCTATCGATTATAGAGCATCCGTTAAATACTTGGTAGATAAATCTACTCTCAGCCGCTATGTAAAACTGACTAAAGTAGGCTTGACTTAAAACAGAGACGTAGCAGCCGCCCCCCAAACCCCCCAATTGGGGGGGGCCCAGGCCAACTTTGGGGGCCCAAGTTAGTCTGAAATTGCTTTTTGGCTACGTGACTATTTTCAGTTTAGCAGACTTGTTTACAACCGATTTAAACTGTAGGAAGAAATTGGCTTGTGACATCATAAGTGAATGCAACGTCATTTTATCTCGCAGAATCTAAAATATTTCGATTGATTTTCTGGTAGAATCTTGAATATTCGATTGACGTAACAATGCCGTTGTTACGCAACAATCATAGAATGGTCTGGAATTCTGTTTGGCTATAAATACCGGGACAATATATATATATACACTGCAGAGTGCAGATAAAGTATTTTATTGACATTGTATAGAATGAAACGTTCAAAAAGTGGTGCTCAAAAGAGAAAAGAAGCAGCCACTGCTCGAGATGCTGTAGCGAAATTGCCCAAGATGACAGATTTTTTCAAGATTACTGAGCAGAGTAGACCTGGCACTAGTACCGAGAGGGATGAAGAAAACTATAGTGTTCAAGAAAAAGAAGACTATGACGATCAGCATCAAAGTGATTGTGAATTTCCAGAAAATGTAAGTTGTGATTTACCTGCCAATACGCAACCTTCAATATCAAAAATATCTGAATCTCAATTTACCCCTATCCCTGATGACCCATGTAAATGGCCTGAAAGTATTTCTGATGCTCAACGATGTGATATAGTAAAGCGTGGACCACATCAACTAATAATGAATTTTCCATATAATAACACAACTCCAAGGCGACGTTTTTCCTCCAACCATTATAAACGTGTGTTACCTAATGGTGAAAGTGTTTCACGTTCGTGGCTAGTTTATTCTGGGGAATCAGATCAAGTTTTTTGCTTTTGTTGTAAGCTATTTGGAAAAACACTAAGCCCCTTTTGTAGTGGTATAAATACATGGGAGGGTTTTTCGAAAAAACTGAAAGACCATGAAAACGGCATTTCCCACCAAGAATGCTGCAGTCAATGGATGTTGCTAGCTGAAGGGATAAGAAATTCATCCACTATCGACAAACGCGAGATGAATATTTTTTTCAATGAAAGACGTTTTTGGAGAAATGTTTTAGAGAGACTTATCGACATTGCCTTGTTTCTATCGGAAAGGAATCTTGCTTTTAGAGGATCTGAAGAAGTCTTAGGATCTCCTCACAATGGAAATTTTCTGGGTATATTTGAGCTTTTGGCAAGAAGAGATCCGATCCTAAAAGAGCTTCAAGACAGAATCAAGAATAAAAACACTAAAGATCACTATTTGAGTCCTACCATACAAAATGAACTAATTGAATTGCTAGCGACAGAAGTTGAAAAAGAAAATTTACAGCAATTGAAATTGGCAAAATATTTTTCTATAATTTTGGACTGCACTCCAGATATGTGACATCATGAACAAATGTCTGTCATTCTCCGTTATGTACTATGTAATGAAGAAGCTGCCGTTGTTAAAGAAACATTTTTTGGCTACTTGAGAATAAGTGACAGTACTGGGAAAGGCTTGTTGGACGCTTTCTTAGAAAAAGCGATCGAACTGCAACTCGAATTGTCTGATTGTCGAGGTCAGTCATATGATAATGGTGCTAACATGAAAGGAAAACATTCTGGGGTCCAAGCAAGAATGCTAGACATCAATCCCAAAGCTGTTTACGTGCCCTGTGCAAACCATACCCTTAACTTAGTTGTTGTTGACAGTGCTAATTGATCGACGGAAGCATTGACATTTTTTGGAGTACTTACAAGATTGTATGTGCTGTTTTCTTCCTCTGCTCAGCGTTGGGAAATTTTGAAGAAACATGTGGAGCTGTCCATAAAGTCACAATCTGATACTCGTTGGGAAAGCAGAATTAAATGCATCAAACCTCTTCGATACAATTTAAAAGAGGTGTTGCTGGCACTGAAAGACTTGGAAGCCATTTCCATAGAAAGAAAAGATGGAAGAGCTGCCTCAGAAACAAAATCGTTGAAGCTCATTTATCAAAATGGAGTTTTCTTTTGTCGGTGTTTATTTGGTATGATATCCTATTCCAAGTCAATAAAGCAAGCAAGATTCTTCAATCGTATGGAGTCTCCCTTCATACAATGGAAACGGAAATCCAGGCAACTGAAAAGTTTTTGCAAAACTATCGCACAACGGGTTATGACAGTGCCGCAACATCTGCTGTTGAAATAGCACAGGAATTGGATATTGATCCTTCTTTTCCTCCGTCAAGAAGTGGAAAGAAAAGAAGATTGTTTGATTACCAAGGTGAAGAGGAACAACGAGCTACTCCTGAACTGAAATTTAAAAGCAACTTTTTCTATCCATTAGTAGACCAGGCTATTATGTCAATAAAGGAGCGCTTTAATTTGTTACGTGAGTTTTCTTCCGCCTTTTCGTTTTTGTACACACGAGACAAACTTTTGCTTGTGCAACAAGAAAATGCTCTTCTTACTTGCTGTAAAGAGTTCCAAAAAAAGTTCGGTGACATTGATTCTGATGAAATGAGCGCTGAGCTACAGTGGTTTGTTTTAATTTTACAAAAAAAACGCAATCTCAATACGGCTCAAGACTTTCTGAACTATCTTCTAAAGACTCATTTATTTCAATTGTATCCGAATGTGTATATCGCACTTCGAATCTTACTAACTTGCCCCGTGACTGTTGCCAGCGCTGAAAGAAGCTTCAGCAAATTGAAACTGATCAAAACTTTTAATAGAACGTCTATGACAGACAGTAGACTATCTTCATTAGCCATGTTGTCAATCGAAAATGACTGCGCCCGATCTCTTGATTATGACAATGTCATAACAGCATTTGCGAACAAAAAGGTTCGCTCCAGACTATTTAAATGATACTGTGTTTTTATAACTTTTTCATGTTTTTCAGTGTCATTGCTTTCGTTTCGCAGTGTCTGCATAAATGTCCTACTGAACTCTGGCATCGGTGCCGAATTTTTTATGACTTGCACCTTCGGTATCGGCATGCTTTATTCTGACATTAGCCTGTTTACTTATGTACAAATTGTGGTGTATTTTCTTAATGCAGCTTTTTAATTTTACACCTCTAAAGTGATATGACCTGTGCGCAGGGGCTCTTGCGCTTACTTTGGGGGGGGCCCGAAGTTGGAGTGCTACGGGACTGACTTAAAAGCATGGAAGCAATCGCACACACTTTCCTTTTCGTCAGCCGATAACTAATGATTCAACTACTTTTGATGCGATGAAATTGAAATTCATGCAATAACTCAGGGCGCCTGGCGCCACGCCAATTTGGAAAATGTTGCGCCATCGCTACTTGCATTTACTGGCCAAAAATTTTTGCCGCAACAGCAGAAAAATAATCGCTTGCCGCTCAACAACAAAGAGGAAGAATTGCATAAGCGACTAGGCTTGATCTAAACTTGTGATGAACCAGCTGAATTAGCAAATGTCGCAGAACATTGTGAGGTAGATGAAAAGCTCCTTGGTTTGCTGCCTAGCGACCGCCCAAAAAAGGAAAACCGGTTAAGAAAATGTATGGATGTATGTTATTGTTAATAGTCCAAATCTACTTAAGTAAAATAATTTCAGCGGTATAAAAGCATATCATGACGATTTAATAAACTACCATAAAATAGCTTGTAAGTTTACATTGTGGTGTGATTTTTACTGGAATAATTTTTTTGGTGTTATAGCATTTGCTGCTAGATGTATTAAAAATTTACAAAGTGTAGTTAAATTTTAAGAGAAAATTATTGTGGATGCTATCTTGATGCAGAAAATTATTCTTTCAAGTAACTATTTATTCATTTTTCGGTTACTGCTTGGCAAGGGACTTACCAAAATTTGGACCTAAAGAAGAAAAATTTAGCAAAGTTGGTGGGGGCACAGGATTTGACATTTAAAACGGATACTGAGAAACATATCAACTTTGTTTAAAGCAGTATCATTTCGTCGACGTCCGATGCTAAATGTTTGTGGTAATGATCGCTCGAAAATTAGAAGTACTTTCTGGAATCGAAAAAGATCTTAATAATTTTGAATTTTTAATTGACGAAGCGGACAACAATGTTATTCCAATGATTTGACCTGAGAAAAAGAGACTTAAATATCCCATATCATGTTCGTAGATCAAATAATCGACGAATTGTTTTAGTGGATTTTCTTCATTAATCAGGATTACAGACACTTCACAGATAAAATTAAAAAACAATACTCTTCCCTGGTTTGTTGATCTTAACATGCTTTTTGATTTTCATTCTCCTAAGAATGTGTTATTACAGGTATAAACAACTTGATTTATTGCTTTGTATATGTTGCACATCTTGGAAAATTGGTTTAAACTAAAATTGGGTCCCGAGAAATTCCGATTCCAAAAATCCCGGGATCAATTTTTGAAATTTTAGGAAGAAAACACATTGCGACAGTTTTGAGGCGATTAAACGACCGCTTTGAGTAAAAACCATCAATGGCTCCACCTACGTGCCTTGGTCTCAGCTTTTCTTCCATTCGGTCAATTCAAGGATGCTGGTCGCTCTCAGGAGCAGCCTATTAATCTACCAATTTTTACAGATGTTTTACAAATACTGAGTCCCACAATCAAATAGCGTGGTTGGTGTTAAAATGGTGACCTTTATGTAGTATAGATAATAAGTTTTTCCCACTGAAGAAATAAGCTACAAGTTGTAGGACTACTTAACCAGGTGGTAACTATGTTTGCGCCCTAAAATCCCTGGCTTTGTCTTTGTAATCCCTCCACCCGATCAGGGGTAAAAGGCCATGTCCTATCCCTAAATTTCTTGTACTCGATCTCGGATAATGAACTTTTAGCTCAAATGAAAGCCAGCTTCAATAAACACAAGCATATTTCTGAATCTCTATGCCAATTCAACACGAGTTTAACTTGTTTGAATAGCAAATAATCTCTTCAGAACAATTATGATAAATCTTTTTCCAATTAGTGACTGAAATATAGACTACATGAAACACTGAACGATTACCAGTACAAAGGCAAAAGGGTTGGAGACAAGATTTATGTGATTAAAACTTTTTATCTCCCACCAACTCTTTTAACCGAGTCTTTATACCCAATACTTTTTTGGAGAACGTAAAAAATCAATTCTACAAATACAATTTTACCTCCGAAAGATGTACAAATTTTTCCAATGAATAACTTTGTTGCTCAAACACTGCCTAACAATCTGTTAAAAGCAAGACTGACAGTGGGACTCGAACCCATATCCGCACCAACCACTCGAACAAAGGTCATCAGCGTAAGCCTCACTTTAGCAGGTTAGGAGTTATTTGGTCCAAACCAGTCGTTTTCAATTTGTCGTGCGAAACTCTTCGCCACTTTCTTTATTGACAAAGGCCGCGTAGTCAGTGACGGTTTATCGCGGGTAAGACTATTTTGGGAGTGACAATATTTTGGCATCTCTTTCTAAAGCGACTAATGACCTCTTATATATTTTGAGGAGCGCTACCGAATTAAGATGTGTAAGGTTTGAACACCTCTACTGTCGCAAATTCCTCTGGGTTTGCAGAACATTTTGATTTTAGGATGATACTTTTGGAATCCGACAGGGTGTCACGAACTATGATGAAAAGGGATGTCGCAATGCTTTTTCTGTATAGGACACCAAGAACAAATTGAGAAGAAAAGCCTCGGCCTAGAGGTAGACGCAACTTTTTATTCTCATGACGCTAAAATAAAATGCGTGGCGAAAATAAAATGCATACGATACAGAGTTGCATATACAGATTACACATGAATAGCTGAGGTCGACACCTAATAATGATAAGGTGACAATTTAGAAGAATAAATTTTAGCGAAAATCAAAAACATTGTTTTACAATAAATCAATAATTTTTTTAAGAAACAACGCAGACTACCTTAACTTTTTAATAATAGATGTAATTCTGACTTACACTAATCAATACGCTGGTAATTAAGGTTAAACTGTCGTGGTTACGAGCTGCTTTTCAATTCATACTGTAGGTCGCTAACTTTGGAGTGAATAAGCACCACGCAGTCACACATAAACTAAAACAATCGCAGGGTTGAGCAAGTGTGCTTTTTAATAATCGAAAAGGCCCGAGATTTCTCTTACAAAAATAATCAAATTATGGGCACGTGTGGCAAGTTTGAATCGAACAATAGCCATGTTCATGGGTTGGTTATTTCTCAACTCAAACAAAAAGTAACAATAATAACGTAGGAAGATTTGGAACAATTTTTTAGCCAAAAAGATGTAAACTTTTAATAATAAATAGCGTATAGGTGCTAACTCAATTTTTGCATATCTAAAAATAAGAACGTCCCAACTAATCATCATGTTTTTATTAATAGATCATCAAAATGATACCAGAGATCTTAGCAGCATATTATAACATTTTACGCCAGTGAAAGAAATTGTTTGTAACTTCTCACTGTGGCATGATTCGAAATGGATAAATGTTCTTGATTTGTAATGTATTTGTTATAAGAATGAATTCAATTATTCATAAACCGGCTCGAACGCGAAGAGGTGAAATCTTCCGCTTCGCAGTCGGTAGATCTAGGGTTCATTTCTCAAGTCGAGTTATACTAAAAGACTGTACAGCTTCCCTGCTTGGCGCTCAGCAAAAAAGGGGTAGGGTGGAGAACCAGCTGGCAGGCTTGTTTGTTGTGTCCTTGGGCAAGGCACTAGACTAGATGCCTCCATCTTCATGTGACAGACAGGTGGTGGGGCCAAGCAGTCTACTATGAGAAGCTCATAACTTGAGATGCAGCTCCGAAAATGAAAGATCTTGCCCGCACGAAGAATTAGTCACAGCAGCCTCAATAAACAAAGCATTATTGTTAAAAATCAACAGTGTTTTGGACACAGCAAAGATCAAAAATTTTAAAATATTGAAATGAATATATGTTGTACAGTACTAATCTACGGTATTAACTGTATGTTAACAGCAAATCGACACGCTCAACGCAAAAATAGTACTGCTGACGACTTAATAAACAAATGCATATCACACAAGGAACGTTAAAACCTTCTAACAAAATAAATGTAGTCAACACTCCGACCAGTGGCGTACGCAGAAAGTTTCCGAGGGGGGCCAAATTTTTGTCACAATTGTGTGACGTCACAAACCAACTTCATTGGAAGTGCCGAAGGCACGACCATTGTGGGATGGTCCGGGGTCAGGCTTTGTGATCATTGCTTCTGCTAAAACTGCTTGGTTTTGCTTTACATTTTTTCAATTTTAGGGTCTGGGGAGGGGGCCATGGCACAGTGGCCTCCCCCTCAATATGCTAGTGACACCGACTATAACTGAAAACATTTTAAACAGAAAAGAACCGCTTTTAACATGTAACTATGAGTCTGATTTTGGTTTACGTTTCTTCATGAATAAATGTTTCTGAAACTGTACATTGTCTGCCTAATCGTAACAGCAATGTCTAACTATTGCAATTATTTCTAGACGCCAACGCCTACTTTTCTGCTGCGACAGCGACGGGCATAATTTAGTTATTTCAAAAATTAGCTATTTTAAAAAACTTAAATGACTACTTAAAATCTGCTGAATAACCACGATAATACTTGCAACAAAAGTAGTTGTTTTGGTATATTTTGGAAAAACTAAGAGCATAGAAATGATTCATTCGCCATTCATAGTAAAAAGAATAAAGCCAAAATGCTGGAAAACATTTTAGTAAAACAATTTGCTTTTACCACAAAAAGCACCATCAGTAAAATAAATTGTTACCTAATGCTAGGATATAATACAATATAGATACTGTATTTAAAGCTAACTGCTGTACAACTAAAATTTAGTAAGATTATCGAGATCACGACATCGTAAAGTGATAATACGAAACAATTGTGATTAATGCAATTAGTAATTGCAAATATGAAGTTATGAAGCAAACAACACAGAGATTCTATCTATGACCGCAACGTATTAAAAAAATATATATGTTATTTTTTTATAACTATTACGTATTTAAGATATAAAATTATCAGCTCATTCGGTCTAGTATCGTGGACAACAAACATCGCTTTGAAGTTTAATCTAAGTCGATGATATTGTACCGTAAACTGAAATCACTGTTTATTACGGCTCTAAATGTCAAGACATCAACCTCTCAAAAGAAGAACGCGATGCTTTTCGAAAATTAGCAAATAATCCAACACTGATTATTTGCAAACCAGATAAAGGCGCCGAAGTGGTTTTAATAATAAAGACAACTGCACATAAAAATTGAGATGAATTTTGATCAAACAAAACGCAATTTCAGAAAGTTGCAGCTGATGACAACATTGCCAACTTAACCAAATTTCAACGATTACTGTGTAATCTAAAAAGGAAAAATTCTCCTGAAAAAGAAGTTTATGTACTGTATAAGACCTATTTCAGCTCCTACTCCTACACTTTATGATTTGCCAAAACTGCACGATATCAATGTCGTCCTTTCATAGCATCATATGGTAATTACACTTACAATTGCGCAGCGTAGCCACAACAAAAACTCTCTCATTGCGCGAACTTTCATCTAGCATTAAAGACAATTTCGATTTTCTTTCCCGATTATCAAATTCAACCTGGGTTCAAGGCACGTGGTTCTACTTGATGTAGCTATCTTATTTACAAACGTTTCACAGGATTTAGTTATAAATATCGTTTTACAAAAATCATGATTCCATTTAAAGTCAACAGCAAAAAAGGTAGTAGCGGAGTACAAAAAGATACTAAGATGGGAGCAGTAGAAACGACGCGACTGCTGAATCCCAAGTACAATTTAAAATAGGTAGCTTCACTGGTTCTGCGTTTACAGAGGGCATACTTGACACAGAAAACTGCGACATGGCAAATACTGCAACGACTGCGCCAGCAACAACTGACGACAATGAAGGGGTCATGGGCATATCTGTTAAGGCAATTACTCCACTATCACAAAATAGGTAGACCACGGTTGCTGGAGAGAATCATTCTGCTAAGCGAATTAAGCTAAGCACATGAGAGATACGAGCAATGATATAGTTCAAGCTAAACTCAAAATCAAGGAGCCAATGATCAATATTAACAAGGAACTTCGAAGTAGCGACAAAATTTTATTGAAGCTCGTCAACGAAGTGAAGACAAGCGATGGCAAAACGCTTTAATTTCTTGGATTTTAATCACAGCAACAGCAACAAAATGAACGAACTTAACACAACTACTAACGGTACAACTCGCAGCTGAATCACAGCAAATAAGAATTTTAGCTTGCACTTTATGTAAATACATGATACGATGGTGGTTGTTTTCTCTAGATGGGTAGTGAGCTATTTTGTTAGCTATTTCTAAATTAAAAAGCACTATATATTATTAACGGTAGTCTATTTTAAGTTGACTTCGACGTAGAAAAATTATTTCAAAGCAATCAAACAGATAACCATCACGAAATACTAGGGCCCAGTGCTGTTCAACCGGGTATACTGTATACCCAAGTGTATACCAAATCAATATCAGGGCATAAAGCTGATTTAGGGTATACAGTTTCGATCGGGGCTCCTTTTGAAACTCAATCAAATTGGAAAAATCGCACAATGTCAAACTAAAATGCGAATTACATATTGAAGGTTCTTGCTACTAACCGCCTCGAAAAATGCTACAGTAACAAAATTGCTCATCATAAAAAGCAATTGTTTGTAATAAAGTTATGATGTACGTGTATTCAAATAAAAAACATTAATTTTAAAACTATTTACGCAGGCTTAGGCGGAAGGCCTACAATTGAGTCTCTGGCTTGAAACTTTTATTGCAGTTAGTAACGAAAAGTGGTAGGTGAATCAACCTAAAAGGCATTAGATTTATTTTGGAACATTATTGAATGGATTGATGGTAGTAGGACTTGGCAATCCACCAAACTATATCCCAGTGGGCGTACATTACAGTTAGCAAGGAAGTTGAGGCTCTTCAAAACTCTGGTGTAGGCTACCGCTATAGGGGTTTCCGAAGCAGAGCTTAAATTGTCCAGCCAAAGTTTAGTTCAATGTAGAAGATTTCGGACAAGATTGAAATAAGATTGATGTTAGCATATAAACGCTTTACTTTAGTTTTGAAGGTTGCAATGTCTTTGTTTAAATACTTTTGTAATGTAAGTAGCAAAGAGTTTGATGCAGCCCCAGCCTCGTCATCTACAAATGAAGTTAATCCTGCTAAGCGCCGAAAAACAAAACGAAAGCGACGAAAAAGGAACGACAGTTACATAAATTATGGATTTTGTCGCCCAATCGGTGAAGAGGAAAATTTTTATCCAAATGCTCAATGTCTTTTTTGCTCAACCATTTATGGAAATGTTAATCTTGTTCCATCAAAGCTTATAAGTCATCTGAAAAAACAGAATCCAGAACACCAAAACAAATCTGAGAAATTCTCTCAGTCACACCTGGCTGCTCATAGGAAACAGAGCAATTTGTTGGATAAGCAAATGAGACCCCAGTTAATTCATAACAAGAAACTGCTATTGGCATCATTGAAGATGTCACACCACATGATGAAAGTTAAACGCCCATACACAGAACTTAAACGAGTGGTGCTACCATGCTTAGAAATTGCTGCTGACTTGATTCATGGCGGAACAAAAGCAGTTGATAAAAGCAAGCAAACTCCACTTTCTGACACCACTGTTGGTCGACGATGTGCTGTTATATCTGCAGATTTAAAACAACAACTAATTCGCAAGATGTTGAAAGCCCCCTCTTTTGGCATACAGGCGGACGAAAGTACTGATATTAGTAGAGAGTCTTAGCTTATAGTATTCTGTAGATATCCAAACGTAGAAGCTAACAGAATAGTGGAACACCATCTATTCTGTCATCCAGTTGGAGAAAAAGCAACTTCTGAAGCGATTTTCAACACCATGAATGAGTTCTTTGAAAAAGAGGGGTTAGATTGGTCAAAGTGTAAAGCTGTGACAACAGATGGTGCTGCAGCTATGCAAGGCTTACAGAAGGTGTGATCAAGAACTGTCCTCAAATTGCGTAAGAATTCATTGTATTCTCCATCGCGAAGCATTAGTTACAAAGAAACTTAAACTAAATGTAGATAAAGCAGGTGGTCAACAAATTGAAGTAGACAATGTTTTGTGGGAAGTCGTACATATTGTAAATTCTATACGGAAAAGTGCAAAACAGCAGAGGCCTTTTTCAAAACTTTGTAGAGAAATGTCCTCCACTTCAAAAAAACTAATTTTGCATTCAGAGGGTCGATGGCTATCTCGTGGAAAAGTTCTTTCCGGTTTGTTTGAACTTCGAGAAGAATTAGAGGTGTTTTATACTGAAGAGAGTAACCCTAAAGCTGATAAATTTCGTGACATTTTCTCGGTTGCGAAATTGGCGTATTTAGCGTCAATTTTTGATCGTTTGAACCAACTAAATATCAGTCTTCAAGGGAAAGGGGGTGATAAATTTCGGTCAGCAAGCAAGATCAATGCGCTGAAAATGAAAATTCCACTCAGGAAAAACAATGTTTTGTCTAAGAACTTCAGTGATTTTCCTTTATTAAGCCAATACACGAAAGAGTCTGAATGGGAGTTTCATGATGTTACTGTACAAGATAATTTGTCTACCTTTATTGTTGGTCATTTGGACTTACTTCATGATAATTTGACAGCGTACTTTCCTGAAGAAAACGACCATCGCCTGAAAGCAAACATGTGAATTTTACAGCCTTTTAATGATGCCCCAACTTAGGATGAGGAATTATTGGAACTCCGGAAAGATTTAAATCAAAAAGTCTCATTTCAAGAAATGGATTACTCAGAAATTAAGACTTCTCTTCTTGAATTTTCGAAATACAAAAATCTTGCAAAAAAAACCATTGCTGTCTTAGTGCAGATGCCTACAACATACTTGTGTGAAGAAGGGTTTTTCAGTCTAGTTGAGATCAAGTCGAAAAAAAGAAACTCAAGACTTGATATTGATTCTTTGATGAGGGGAGGAGTTGAAAAAGAACTAACACATATTATGTTCAAATTGCCGAAACTATGCAAGAGCAAGCAAGCCACTAAATCTATTTGGTCACTTTTACGTGTTTAATTGTCTGTGCACAGTATAACTGTTGTTTATTTATAACATCTTGGCAGAACACCTAATTACTAGTATTTTATACTTTCTTTGTACAAATAAACATTGTCCTTTGAGTTATACAAAACTCCTGAAAAATTGAAATAAGGTATACCACGGTAAAAAAGGTTGAAGAGCAATGTACTAGACTATATTTGATTAGGTATGACGTCTATTTTGCCCTTCCAAAGTATATGCACTTGATGCAGCTTCTTCATTATCCTCATCCAAGGTATACATTTCTGGAGTAGAGCCAAGCAATGGGTTTCCATTTCTTCAGCAAATATTATGAAGAACACAGAATGTTACAGTAATGTCTGCGGCTTTTGCAGATGAATAGCACATACGGCCTGCAGTGTGGTCTAAAATTCTTCATTGACTTTTTAAAATGCCAAATGCTCTCTCTATCAAACAGCGGGTTTTTCGGTAAATTAAATTAAATTTGCGCTCTTCCATTGTGATTGGGTTTGGTATGGGAGTTATCCGATAGTTTTTATAGCCACTATCACCTAAGAGCCAACAATCTCCAAACTTTCCTAGTTGGAATTTATCATACTGAATATTGCAGAATTTTGAAGAATAAAACAGCAATGGCTCGATCATGGCAATTTCGCCGCGACGTCAGTAAATATAAGATTTCCATCACAAATTTCCTAAATGTTAATAGAGAAGAATTTTTTCTGTTTACGTAAGCAAGCTCATCATTTTGTGGAGCAATTAATGGCACATGGGATCCGTCAACGCAGCCAGTTACACCAAGAAAACCTACAACTCTATAAAAGCTCTGTTTTGTAGCAATAATTTTGCTACCACTTTGTACCATGTGGATAAAACTGGAAGCCACTGAAACCATACCTTCGCAGAAAGCACGTTACTGACAATTGGCTGAGATACGCTGAGGAAGTCTTTACTGAAGCTCTGGAAACTTCCGGATCCAAGGACTTTTAGGCTTAAGAAAAACTTCTGTTGCAATTTTAAATCTGCTTACCAGTAGCCTAACGGTTCCATGGTGCTTTTTATCACCGGTAATGAGCATAGAAACTATATCTCTTCTTTGCTCATCCTAAATTCTTTTATTACCTCTTCATATGTCTGCTCATTCAAATCAATATTTCTTTCTTCTTCAACTCGTACGCTTCGAGATAAATAATTCAAAAAAGTAGCAGCCAGCCGTGTTGAACTCTTCTTCAGTCTCTGCTGGTAGTAACAATGCAGGTTGATGGCCGTTACGAATGACATCCGAATGATATTGAGCGTTCGTAATTTTCTGCGAATATTCCGTTGGTTTCACAAGAAGATTATTTTGTTGCATTCGATAGAAGCAGGCATATAATTGGTAAGTTTGAAAATGTTCGCGACGGATCAGTACCACGAAAAATTTTTTTCGCAGGAAGAGCATGTAATGGGGCCCTTGGACCACTAAAACTATTGCCATACAGTTCAACACACAATACCACCAACAGACAAACGGTGTAGCAATGGATTCTCCTTTAGCTCCGCTTTTGGCTGATTTGTGCACGAATTGCATCATTGATCAAACGGAAGAGTTAAGACCATAGCTTACCTTATTTTATAGATACGTAGACGCCTATTTTGCATTGTTTTCAATTCAAGAAGATATTTTTAAGTTCTATCAACTACTCAATAAGATTCATCCCAATATATAATTTAACTTTGAAGCGGCTGAGAACCATCAAATGCCTTTTATAGGTGTTTGGATAGACAATATCCAATGATTATTGAAGCTAAATTCTTCCAGACATCCTACAAACTCAGGTCTTTACATCAATTGGCAAAGGTTTGTTCCTTCCTGTTACAAATAAAATTTAGTTAAAGCCCTGCTACACAGAGAATATAGCATATGTATATCGTATAGTTTGGGATCAATGAAGATTTTTAAAGCCGAGCTTCTATATGGAAGTGAAATGGCTATCCTCTCAAATACATCGACAAACAAACACGTTCATTCTTAAACAAGCGACATAAATCACCTGTAAAGCAAAAATATCACAGACGACAACTGGAAAAGTCTGAAAAGTTCAAAAAGAAACTTACCTCTTTCTTCAATTACCTTACCTAGGCAATATGTCATCGCAAAGTGAAAAAGAAATCCATCAGTTTTTAATCAATAGTTTTTCTACAAAATTTTGATTCATCTGGGTGCGCGACACTTACAACATTGGCTAATGCTTCGAATTAAAAGATCATCAAGCCCTGTTATCTAATGCTGGAGTTGTGTATAAACTGAATAGCTCGTGTGGACAATCTTACGCTAGCCAAACTCGCCGTGATCTAGTCACACAGATTCAAGACCACGTACCAAACGAAAAACCTAACCAAGAACCAGATTTTGCACAGAACTTTATCCTCAATCCAAACCACTACTGTTAAGCAATGTCAATTCTCCTAAAATACAGGGAGATTCAAAAAGAATGCCCAGCTTTAACTCACTACAGTATATCTTTGTAACCACAAATCCCCCACGAATGATACGTACATCAAATGAAATGGAAGAAAACAAAATTTTGGAAAATCAATATCCTTGTGACGTCAAAGAACAAGCAAACTTCTGTGATGTCATAATTACGCAAACTTGCATTTTCCAGCACAGTTGTTTTAGATTTTTTCTTATTCCACACTTGATGATAACCGCGCAACAAAAAATTTTCTGTGTTTTTCAGTTCGGCAAAACTGAATTTGTTGTTTCAGTGCAGCAGGCATTCCAATGGAATTTTAGTATTACTGCGCCAAGTGCCAAAAACATTCGTCGTTGGCACAAACAATTTGAGGGAACAAGCTGCATGTATGCAAAAGAAAGAGCTCACGGCGACCAAGGACTTCAGAAGAGGCAGTTTTAAAAGTTCAAGAGATTTTTTCGAAATGTTTACAAAAGTCCACTCGCCTTGCCAGTCAAGAACTTGGCATCCCTCAACCATTGTAGGGCGTGTGTTAAGACGACCTTTAGTCATGTGACCATACGAGTTGCATGTGGTACAAGCCCTTCGTGCTCGCGCCAGACCAAAGCGTGTGGAATTTAGTAAGACCATGGAAGATGACAACTTCTCACCACGTTTAATTTTAGTGATAAAGCAACATTTCAAATCAGTGCCAAAGTTAATCGTCACAATGTCCGAATATGAGAACTCGAAAATCCACAACAGCTTTTGAAAATCACCGAAATTCCCCGAAGGATAACGTGTTTTGTGCCGTTTCTTGAGAAAAATTTATAAGCCTTTCCTTATTGAGGAATTCACAACTTCATGACAAACTTATCTTGAAAGGTTACAGCAATGGCCTCTTCCCCAAATCGATGAAGATTTTGAAAATTTCATCTTTAACAAGATGGAGCACTACCGCATTGGCATCGTAATGTTTGAAGCTTTTGAGACGAAACTCTACCTCAACGCTGGATAGGCCACACAGGACCCCAAGACTTAGCACAACACTTGTGGCCGCCAAGATTACCAGACCTTACACCCTGCAATTTTTTCCTATGGGGTTACATCGTGGTTTTTGTGATACCATTAGCAACCAGTCTGAATGATCTCAAAAACAGAATCACGGCAGCAGTAAGTTTTAAATATAGCAGGCATTTTTCGTATGTCGAGTGTAACGATATTTCAACCAGATCAATTCGTTCTTTCGACAATTTATTCTTCACACAGAATCACATCCAACAACGAAAAAAAGATTGAAGAGTTTTATAAAATAACAAAGACCTTAAAAAATAACGGATTTCCCAGTAACAAATGCAGTTTTAAGAAGTACTTGGAATATCATAATATCAGAAAAGCAAAAAAACTAAAACGGTTTACTTCGATTCCCTACGTGCAAGATGTCTCCGAACCTATTAGCCGAATTTTGACTCAAGTTGGTATGAGTTGTACCTTAAAGATTTTGAAAGGCTGAAAAAGAAATGTGTAGACTCTTATTTCAACAAAAAAGTGGTGGAGAAAATCATTAATTTAGCAAAAACATGGACAGATCGTTTTGAACCAAAATCATTGAATAAAAACAAGACTACAATACAGATCCTATGCTGACTTGGGCGTCCGCTTTTTCCATTTTACTCCTACTTACTGCCAAAGAGAAAAGCCTAGTTTAAGCTACCGTCGTGTATAAGCGTCCACCTACCCTTGCCAGTATGCTTACCAATTATAAAAAGGTAGCTCATTCAACAACTGAAAATACTGATCAAGGAAAATCTTAACCTTGCAAGAAATGTGCCCTTTGCGGCCATTTCAACCATTATAAATCTATGGTACATCAAACTAGTACCATCATAGCAGCCAATGGTAAAATTTTTCCATTGAAGAAAACCTTGGATTGTTCAAACTATGGCATATACGTGGCTACATGCCGGTTATGTCACAAACAATATGTTGGTCAAACCATATACAAATTTTCAAAACGCTGGTGCCACCACAGATTTATTTGGAATCAATTTAAATACGACAATATTGACGATAAAGCAGCTTTATTACATCATTACCACACTTTCCATCGACTCACATTACAGACAAAACTAGATATTGCCAATTGTTTTTTGTAACGTTTGTAGATCAACCGCCCAAACATCTTTTATCTATTTACGAAAACATATGGCTAGACAAATTAAATGCTACTATTAACATAAATAAAATGCTCTTGCCCTCAATTAAGTGACTTTGTAACTATTTTTTGTTTTTGAAATATTGTTTGTTTTATTTCCTCTCACATCTCAGTGTGTTATCTGTCACTTACGTCACTGCTTTTATTGGTTATGACCCTTTACTCATTATTATGATATACTGCCCTTTGTTTATTTAGAAATTAGACGTCTCTTTCATCTCACATCTATTTCTATATAACTTAACCTATCATATTTGTTTGAATGTATTTTGAAAGGAGTCGGAGCTAGTTCTATGGCCTGTAGTTTTGAAAGCTGTTTATTGTTATTGTAGACCCAGTGCAGATAAATATTTTTGCTTCTTGTTAAGTTTTGAAGATTTTATTATCTTAGTACAGCCTTTTCTCTGGTTTAACATTAGTTTGTTTGAAAATATTTAAATTTTTTTTGGGCGATTTTTATTATTTTTTTGCAGAAACTGAGGATGCGTTAGCGAAATTAATTTTTCTTATGGCAAATAAATGTCTGACCTGACTTTATTACTGTTTGTTAATAGCAGACCCTTTTTCAAGAAGTTGGTATCGGAGTGGCTTTATCACCACATCACACGTTGTCTTCGTTGTTTTGTAAACCTAAAGATGCTATTAATTTTGAACAAAAACGTGGTTTGGTGTATCAAATTTCTTGCCGGGATTGCAATGCTGTGTATGTAGGTGAAACAGGACGTAGTGTTAGAACCAGACAACGGGAACATGCTGATGCGGTCAAGACTTTTAACACTGAAAAGTCAGCGCTGAGTCGACATGTTATGGACTTGAATCATAGAATAGATTGGGATAATGTCAAAATACTGAAGTCAGAATCACATGCGTACAGACGTCGCGTTGCGGAAAGTTTTTTGATAAATCAAAAGGCTTGTTCATGTAATGTTATTAATCGCAATGATGGTGCAAATTTTCTGGTTGTTTATAGTGTTTGTCTCCAATAAATAATGTCTTATGTATCACAACACTTTTCAGTTGCCCACTCCTGTATCTGTGATGTAACAATGTTTTCGTTATTACGTGACTGCTTGCCCAGTTGGTAATAAATTTTTAGTGTTTAGTAATGCAGGTTGTCTTTATATTTTTATGTTGTACAGTTTATATGTTACACTACTAACATTTACCGTTTTCTGAAGAAGCTCCTCAGTAACTAAGGGGAGTGAAACGTTAAATTTGAGTAATAAATTGTCGAAAGAACGAACTGATCTGGTTGAAATAGCAGTAAAGTTATTGGGCAAAGACGCTCAAAAAGGTGTTTGGGACGAGTTCAATTATGACCTTGTTCACACAGCAGGTGGAGGGCACCTAGGACATTTATGAGGGTCAGTCAATAAGTAATGAGACTTTCTCAATAACTCAAGTTTGCAATGACTGGTAATCAAAAAATGCTTTTTTATTTTTCAACATAGTCTCCCTCCTTTGCAACACACTTGTTCCATCTTGATATTAGATTGTCTATTCCTTTGGCATAGAATTCCGTGGACTGGGTCCTTAGCCAGTTGCTCACAGCAGCCCAGCACCCTCACAGAACCCAGCTGTCGCTGGGTTCCCAAGATGTTAACGGATGATCACAAAATGCAACGCCTGATGGTTTCCAGAGCATCACTATGCAGATACAGAAAGGAGGGAGATGCATTTCTGTCGAGAATAGTGACAACTGATGAGACCTGGGTTTTTTATTATGAACCTGAATCGAAACGACGATCAATGGAGTGGAAGCATGTTTCTTCCCCAGTGAAGAAAAAATTCAAATCTCAGAAAAGTTTAAGGAAAGTCATGCTCACTGTGTTCTGGGACAGAAATAGGCCGATCACTATCAGTTTCTTGGAAAGGGGCAATACTGTGAACTCAGAGAACTACTGTGAGCTGCTAACTCAAGTGAAAAAAGACATTAAGAACAAACGGAGGGGACTTCAATCAAGAGGTGTGATTCTTCTTCAGGATAATGCAAGGCCCCACACAGCAGCAAGAACCCTAGCCAAAATTGAAGATTTAGGCTGGAAACTTCTAACACACCCACCCTACAGTCCAGACCTTGCACCATCTGATTTTCACCTCTTCGGCCCACTCAAAGAGAGTATGAAAGGAATTCACTTCCAGACTGACGAAGAAGTGAAGGCTGCTGTGAGCAACTGGCTAAGGACCCAGTCCACGGAATTCTATGCCAAAGGAATAGACAATCTAATATCAAGATGGAACAAGTGTGTTGCAAAGGAGGGAGACTATGTTGAAAAATAAAAAAGCATTTTTTGATTACCAGTCATTGCAAACTTGAGTTATTGAGAAAGTCTCATTACTTATTGACTGACCCTCGTATAAAGTAGTTTACAGCTTATCCTTCATAAATTGTTACACCATTTACTGTAATTGTTACACCTTCTTTTCCTTTGCAAAACTGCTTTGAATAAAAATGAATTCCAATTGTCTTAAAAAATTTTCTGTTCGTCAATGAGAAAATTCGTAACTATGACATTACAGGTATATGCGCACTTATGATGTCACAGTAATATTAATTTTTAAAAATACTATTTCCTCCCCATTTATTTGATATATGTTTTCTATACGGGCGGTTTATCGTTGGAGAGATATAGCTAGTTAAAATTGGGGCATTCTTTTTGAACCACCTTGTATTTCATATCTGGCCGGCATAAATGTATACATTTTGTGCAATGAGCAAACAATCGAGAAAATTTTCAAATGATTTATCTACAACTTGGCCAGTGAACTGGACAAGATTACATGAAAAGATCGTTCCTGTTCTGGAAACATTACTGTTTCCATGCAGCAGTCGAAACCAATACTAGATTATAGCCAATTGGTTGCAAAATCATGTGAAGCTTGTGGCAAGTTGGTCCGTGGAAAATATAGGCTACAGCTGGAAACATCTGATATAAATGTGCTTTGGAGCAGCAACCGATCAATAAGCATGCTATTTTAAAACGATGTGGCTTTCATTATCGTTTAATTGTTATTAATGTTTTCATTTGGTTTAACCTTTGCTTGAATTACATGTCATGGACATGTCCTCCAATAATATTTTAGGATCGCTACCCTTCAATTGCATTGGGTGTGCTCTCCTGTTTCGTTTGGCGTTTTTAACTGTTTATAAACTACATTACAGACATGAAATCAAAATACCTCCAAGCTTTTTGTCATTTGGTGTTTTTTTTGTGATAGTGGTCAAAATGATCGTTTCAGGCGGTAATGGATAGACAGAAATCTTGGCGGCTCTAGTGTTAAATGATATATGAAATAGGCTATAAGCCTACAAATATAAAAATTAAAGAGAATTTAATGACTTATGAAATGAATTGTTATATTATAGGTTATGATCCGTCAATTTTACAAGATAAGATTGACCCTCACAGAAATACTTGTGGCTAGAGGCTCAGTGGGTGGCGGGGTTTAGTTATCATTGTTTCCTTTTTAAACATTAAACGGTCTAACCTAGAATTCAGTATATTAAACTATTGTTGGCGTAGGAACCTAGATATATTAGATATTTCTACAAGAACCTAAATATTACCATAACCTTGATATTAGCGAAAGCAAATGAATCAAAAAATTAAAAGCTACGATAAATATAAATAGAACTTTATTACTAAAATTTTTTGACGCTTTTTTTAATGCTACTGTTTAATTATTACTTTTTCATTTTGTATTATAAATTTATTGTTATGGTTTCTTCATCTATATGAACTGTTTGTCGCGCCTGCAGTATTTCATTATTACATTTTTTACGTAATCTGATTATTAGTAATGCCTTGTCATAAACGTTATCATATGTACTACTCTGTCAACCTGTTAAATTTTGCAGTTACTTAGCAGCTCCGGTTAGGATAACTTCATATCGTTGTATCAGATTAAAGTGTGCAGTATTTTCTTGTTGCAGTCAGTTCGTGTTAATTATAGAGTTAGTTTTGTGAGCCTGTCCGTTTCAACTTGACGTAAGTATAAATTATTTATCATTGCGGTTGTTTTACAGAACACTGATGATGCTATTGTAGCGAAATCGATTTGTTAATAAAGTGTGAGCAGTGATGGATATTGGGTGAGGCGAATGAGGCAGCCGCCTCAGGCCCCCCTTTTTTGAGTTGTCGAGGGGCCCACCTTTTAAAAATGGTGTGTGTACTTTTAGGCTATTTTGTGGCATTTCAAATGAGTCCTTGGTCTTAACAACTGTGGAAGTGCAAACTAAAAGTGGCTATTTTGCCTTTGACTGCATTTTACCCTTGCAAGCTATTTTGACGTTCAACATTTGTGTGTCTTCAAAATTGGGTTTTTTGCTGCAGTGCTCATAAGTATTGTTTTGGTGTGCTCATAATTATTGTTTGGATAGTGATACTAACTATGAATAAAATGGTTAGAAGTTCGAATCTTTGCAGGCAGGGTATCTAAACAGAGGCAGTATACATTAAGGAGGGGATGGGAGTTTGTGGATATGAGTGGGAGTGTAAGCTAAAAGCTCCATTTCTGTCAAATCACTTTTTGTCAATTTTAACACATTATAGAGATTGACCAATCACAAACAACTAAAAGTCACGTTTTTAATATGTCACCAAAATTGACCAATCACAAACATTCAATGAAAAATAGAGTGCAGGGGTAAAATGTCATTGACGGCAAAATAGCCACTGCCTAAATAAAAACCAAACACTAAAATTTGTTTTGTCCATTACTGTTTTGGGATGAAGGTTTTCCAATTCTTTTGACAGAAACTGTTGTGACAATGTGGGTTTAACATATTTTTTAGGGTGGAACCTCATTTTACTGATGTGATCAGAACAGCTTATATTTTTAGCTGTTTGAGCAGAGCAGCTTTGCCTGTGTACTGTGATAAATATATCTATGAAGTCGGTCCAGCTTTCCGTTGTATCAAAACGTGAATTAATTAATTCATCTTTTTATGAGCAGTTTATTGATGTTAGTGAGGTACTGGTGAAAGTGGAAATAAATTTGCTTTGAAAGAATAATCGGTCAGTTGCGTTTGTGGTGCAAAATAATATTAGAGATATGCAAGCACAAAAAGTTTTTGCAGGATTTAAAAACATTAAGTTTTAGTTGTTTGGCATCTTTGTACTTGCTGTGTTCTGCTCAAGCCAATGATTCAACGGCAAACTTGCTACATTCTCATATTTAGCTTTTTAGAGGAATTTTTAAAAGGAGAATTAGTTAAGTCATTATTCATGATTGGTATATGCCACTATCTTTGGTTATGACAGTAAAACAATAAAAGATTTTAGTGGCTTTAACGCTTTACTCGTCTGGTGACTCATCCAAATATGAAGTCTACTACAATCATATTTATCAAAAAGGTTTGTTTATTCAGATTCATTTGTAAATTATCAGTTCAATTAAGATAGTAGTCCTTGATTTGCTCTATACCTTACATTATACCAGACGGTTTTAGTGCATCGGTTAAATAGAGTATGAAAGTATAGTATCAAAACGAAGGCGAAAGGAAAAAAGTAGGAACATGGATGATGCAAACGTCTAATGGATAGATTTATTGTAATTAACAGCCCTACTACTACTACAGACCTGAGAGATAAAAAGTGTATTTTCAAGCATCCAAGTTATGTGTATTGATGAAACAGAAAATTATACCAGTAGCCCTATGTAATGAAGTGTCAGTGAGTTCAAAGATAATAATGTAGAGGATATTGTTATTGGTAAATTGGTTGCTGACCTGTGCTCAGCAAAAAACAAGGCAACAACCATTGCAACTAAACTTCCTGTTTTTTTTTTCAATAGACCTAATGCAATTAACCAGCGCCAGCATTTCAAATTTTAGATAACTCCTATCTCAACGCATTACGATTAAATTCAATGGTTTTTTACAAGCCTAACGTTTATAAGCATGTAAAGACTCACATTTTTAGGAAGTTTAAGCTTTGTCTAGCAGTACACTAGCTAAGCATATTGTCAGCCCTTATGTCACGATGTTTTGACAAAAAAAATGGCCTATGTTGCTGCATAACATCTAAATATTCTGCACAATTCTGTTTTGCGGAGTGTTTCACGACAATTAAAGTCACACCAAGTTTTTAAGGCACTTGTGTTGCAGCAAATCATTTGAATATTCCCTACAATTGTGCTGTTATTGTAATGCTTTCGATAGCAAATTACTCCAATTTTTTTAAAGGGTGATTAACTGTGAAATGCGGTAACTAGTCACTGCAAAAAAGCGTTTCAATATTTCTAACGTATGGCTTTGATTATGAATATATCCTAATGTATCTGCATCAATTCTTTTGCAACAATCTATAGCCTACCCAGTAGCGTTGTTTGATCGCAATTATTTAGAGCTACATCAATTTTTCGGGGCCCCTTATTAGAATTTTGCCTCAGGCCCCCAATTTTGAATATCCACCACTGAGTGTGAGATCTAATATGGACTGATTCCAGTTACAACTTTATTCTATAAAGTTTCAGTCTATTGTTGGTGACATTGGTGTAGTTATTTTTTGCATCTGTTAAGGTCAAAGAGTGTTACGACGTGACTAACAAAAGGTTCTTCCATACTGCATAGCTTTTGCATCGAAAATTATTTTTGATGTATTGGCTAAATTGTGTTAGTTGCGCAAGAACAAAAATAAAATTCTTTTGAGTGGAAATATGATAGCCAGTAAACTAGTGAACATTTTATCTCAAAACGTTTTGCTTTACACTTAAAACATCATCAGTTACAATCAAAATGCTACCTATTAGGCTAAATTAATTTTGAGCTGTTGTACCGCTTAGATAACTAAAAAAACTGTCTTAGTTACCAAAAATAACTGTTATAGTTATCTAAGCGGTACAAATGCTCACAAAATTCAATTTAGCCTAGTAGGTAGCATTTTAATTGTAACTGATGATGCTTCAAGTGTAAAGCGAAACGTTTTGAAATAAAATGTTCTCTAGTTTATTGGCTATCATATTTCTACCCATATTGGTAAAGAAGGCTCATTCTTATGCTCCTAGTTTCATTGAGAGTCACTATGGGTAGGGTTACCATATTTTGAAAAGCAAAAATCGGGACATTGGATGACGAATTTTCACGAGACAAAATTTATGGCCCCTCCAACGTTTTTTTTATCAAAAGCGGGACGGTGAGATGCGGTTGCAGGCTTGATTGTGGAGGCAAGGGTACAGATCCGAAAGCATAGACGAAAATTGGGGTGATCTCCAAAAAAAAAAAAAAAGGTCATCGCCTGTTAATTCGACGATTTGTGTCATTTTCAAGCCGAAAAGTGGAAAAATTTTGCAACCGAGCAGCCGTTGACTTTTTTTTTTCTTTTTTCTTTGGAGAACACCCCAATTTTCGTCTATGCTTCCGGATCTGTACCCTTGCCTTCACAATCAAGCCTGCAACCGCATCTCACCGTCCCGCTTTTGTTGGTGAATAAATTGAAATGTCCATAAAGTTGGTTAAATCCGTTGTGTTTCACCGAAGCAAAAAGCGGGACAAGGCCTCAAAAAGCGGGACTGTCCCGCCTAAAGCGGGACGTATGGTAACCCTAACTATGGGCAAAGTACTAAAATTTTACTCCGTGAGCTAGAAACAGTCAACAAAAAGATCGTGAAGAGAGAGACAGACGTTGAGTATTTAAAGAAATGCGTTACCTACCAACTCAAACCTAAATTTCCACGATTTAAACTCTACAAAAAAGAAAAGCAGAAATGTAGAAAAGTCATAACTGCAAAGAAAATTTTTTTATTAGTGGAGAACAGAGAACACCAAACGGTTTTAAAAAGCTGACGATCACAGCTGAAAAGTTAAAAGAAAATCTAAACAACTCAATTAGTTATCTATCACGCTTATATGTAAAACAATTTACAGAAAAGCAAGTTGAATTATTATCAAAAAAAACAATGGCAGCTACTCACAAACGCAAGCTGATAGATTTAGGCCTACATGTTGGCTTAAGTGAAAATACAACAATTAGTACAGTTGTAGCAAATTTATCTAAATATAAGCTTTCAGAGATCGAACGTAAGCCCCTAAGCAAAGGTTTAGGGTTTGATATTTTCCATGGAAAACTCAATTTCATAAATGTTCAAGCGGAATTTGAGGATTGTTACTAACAGCTTCGACCTATTCTAGTAGACAGCAAACATCGTCTCGAGCTTAAATCGACCCTAATTACCTTGTACAGCAAATTCAAATCATTCTTTCTTTTTATAGTCTTAAACAAAACGATGCTGGCTTTATCAACACAAGAACTAGACTTAGAGCAGTGGTTCCCAACCAGGGGTCTGTGAAAAGCTTGTTGGGGGTCCGCGAGTGCATTGGAATTTGACAAAATTATTCAACAATAATCAATAAATTTCATGTTAATGCAGGCACTAGGCATCAACTTGTACGTACGAAAATAATGTAGCGCAGTAGGCTAAATTGTTTCCGATTTGGCTAAATATTGTGTAATCACTCTTCAGCATCTTTTTTGCTGATTGTGACGTTTATCAAAACTCAGAGATTGAAATTACGCGTTGAACCAAGCCTTTATGTCATAAAGGTTTATAAAGTTTATGATGTCACAATTTCTCCCAGTTCTATGCCAAGCATTAATAGCAGATCAGCATTATCAGTTCGGACACAGCATAACTTGTAGGAGATCGACACAGCATAACTTTTAGCAAAAGAGTAGGATGCAATCGCGACGAAAAAACGAAAGTATAATGAAGAATACATATCATATGGATTTACCGTTACGTTAGATCGCGATGGTACAGAAAAACCTCAATGCTTCCTTTGTGGAAAAGTTCTAGCCAATAGTAGCATGAAGCCAGTAAAACTAAAAGAACACCTAAACGCTAATCATCTGGGAAAAATTTCCGACAGCCGCGATACATTTTTGCAAAAGAAGGCAAGATTTGAAGTAAGTGGAACTTTAGATAAGTATGGTTTGATTCCAATTGAAAAGCCTTTGCATGTAGCAAGTTAAAAAATTGCGTATCGGATTGCCAAGGAAAAGAAGCCGCGCGGTATTGCCGAAACACTAATAAAACCCTGTGCTCTGGAAATGACTGAAATAGTTTGTGGCTCAGATCAGAGAAGAAAACTTGAAGGTATACCGATGTCAAATAACGTTGTTAAATCAAGAATAGATGATATTTCAGAAAATATTCTCAAACAAGTGATGAAAGAATTGGCAACTTCTCCTTTCCCATTTAGCTTGCAGCTTGATGAAAGCACTGATGTTTCTTACTGGAGTCAGCTGGTGTGTTATGTGCGTTATGTTAACGGCAATAAAATTAAAGACGAATTTTTGTTTTGCGAACCTCTTGGAAACTGCAAAGGCTAGCGATGTATTTCAACAGGTAAACAACTTTTTTGTTAAGCAAAATTTTGACTGGTAAAAGAAAATAGGCTCAATTTGTACGGATGGAGCACCAGCGATGCTCGGAAACAAATCTGGGTTTGCCGCTTCAGTCAAAAAAAAGCTACTAATGTAACTTTTACTCATTGCATGTTGCATAGGCATGCCTTGGCAGCAAAAAGTTTGCCATTAACTCTCAAAGAAATTCTATCATATTGTGTGAAATGGTTTATTTTTTAAGAAGCCGATCCATTAATCATCGTCTCTTCAAAGCTTTCTGCAGAGAACTTTGGTCAGATCACGAGGTGCTTTTGTATCATTCAGAAGTGCGTTGGCTGTCTAGAGGCGAAATTTTGAAACAATTACAAGAGCTAAAACAAGAGGCCTCATTATTTCTGAAAAATAAAAATAGTCCCCTTGCTGAAAAAATTGAGTCTGAATCATTTTTGTACGGCCTATCCTACTTGGTAGATATTTTCCGTCATATTAACAACGTCAATCGTGCTATGCAGAGACCAGGTGTGACAATAATGGATGCAGCTGAAAAACTGAACGCGTTCTTGCTCAAGTTGTCTCTTTGGAAATGTAGATTGGAATTAGGTAATTATGCTAACTTTCCATTGTTAGAAGATCTTATTTTGAAGGATGAAACTCGGAAAGTTACATTTTTATTTCTATGAGAAAGGAATTTGGTTCACACTTGGATACTCTGCAAACTTCCTTCGAACGCTATTTTAATTTAGGTAGCTTGAAGGATGAAGCATGAATGCGAAATCCTTTTCTCATTGCCATAAACAGTATTGATGACGAAGATCCCAACAAAGATGACCCTATTGATTTGAGAGCAAGCAAACTTTTACAGATTGAATTTAATGCTACCTCTCTGGAAAATTTTTGGTGCTCTCAACAACATTCCTACCAATCTCTGGCAAAGCAAGCAATTAGCAGGCTGCATTTTCGGCTCTTATTACTACAAAAACGAAACAGAGAAATTGTTTGGACGTTCAACATGATATGCGTGTAGCTTTATCAAAGGCCCAACCACGTTAAAGTTCGCTAGCATTTGTAAAAGTAAGCGAAGTTTACCAAATTATTTGTTTAGGATTAGTTTTAAAAATGTAGGGGTCCGTAAGCTTGATAATTATTTGAAAGGGGTTCGTGACTAAAAAAAGGTTGGGAACCACTGACTTAGAGGCTTTACAACAATTAGCGAGTAACTCATCACTAATCATCTGCAAACCAGACAAAGGCAATGAAGTAGTTGTCATGGACAAAATCGACTACGTAGAAAAATAGAAAATATTTTTTCCGACCAGTCGCAATTTCAAAAAGTTCTGAATGACGATAACATCAATAATTTAGCCAAATTCTAACGATTTCTGTACTACTAAAAGAAGAAAAACTTTCTTGGAAAAGACATTTATGATCAAATTAGACCCACTTCAGCTGTCACCATTACACTATATGGACTGCCAAGGTTACACAAAAAAGGATGACCATGTCTGCCTATCTTGGCATCAAACGGTAGTTTCACATATGAATGTGCAGTGTGGTTCATTGAGATACTTGCACCACTGCGAAAACATTCAACTTACATCAAAGACACTTTTGATTTCGTTTCCAGATTATCAAAAATCAACCGGAGTTTAGCTCACATGGCTTCATTTGATGTTATTAGTCTCTTCACAAACATTCCACTAGATTTTGCTATTAAGTTAGTTTTAAAAAATCTACTCTGATAGTGGAGTGACGTTGTTTCACGGCTTTAACAAAACTCAGTTCAAAAAGTTGTTGATCTGGACCACCAAGAATACCACTTTGAAATTTAACGATTAGTAATACAAAAAATTAACAGAGTAGCAATGGGATCGCCTCTAGCCCCGCTTTTGGCTGATGTGTGCATGAACTGGATTGTTGATCAAACAAAAAAGATAAATCCTCAACCAATTCAATTTTATAGATACGTTTGACGACTGCTTCGTGGTGTTTTCAAACCAAGATGAAATCTCAATTTTTACTCAACAGCTTAACAAGATATATGTCGATATACAATTTACTTACGAAGTTGCAAAGGATCACTAAATGCCTTTTCTGGATGTCTGGATAGATAACAGCGACGATAAATTGAAACTAAATACATACCGAAAACCCACCAACACTGGACGATACATCAATTGGCAAAATTTTGTTCCCCCTCGCCACAAGCTAAATTCAATTGAGAGTCTACTGCACAGAGCTTATAGTATATGCAACTCGCACAATTTAATTCATGAAGATTTTTAAAAGATTGTTTCTATACTGAAAAGCAATGGTTATCTACTTTGGTACATCAACAAATAAATACAATTATTTTTCAACAAGCGGCATAAATCAACCAAAAGCTCTATTTCAAATTGTGCTACAGACAAAAATTGCGATAATCTTAAAGCCAATACCAAAGAAATGGAAATTTTTCTTCTTTTACGACTTCCCTATTTTGGAAAAGTATTGCTTCAAATTGAAAAAGAAATCCGAAAATTCATAGCTAAAAAACTTCCTAGAAAATTTCGCTTTAGTTTTATTCACGACACTCACGATATTGGCAATCACTTCAAATTTAAAGAAGGTCAAGTACTCTTGCACAATTCAGGAGTTGTATACAAACTATACTGCTCTTGAAGTCAATCCGACATTGGTCAAACTCGTCGCAACCTTATCACAAGAATCAACAACCACAAACTACACGGAAAATCTAATCAAGAATCGGACGTTGCAAAGCACCTCATACTAAATCCTAATCACAGCATTAATTTCAACTCTCCAGAAACAATTGGACGCAGCAGTAGCAATACAAAACTACGCATCAAAGAAACTATACTCATCCAAAAATATAAGCCCTTGTTGAACCTAGATAAAACGTTCCACCCAATTTATTTATTTAATACGTAACTGATTCACGAATCATCTTGGTCTTAGCTGTAAATTACTGCAACTGTTTAATATAGAAAAGGAAATACCTGTGCGGTACTATATTGATATTCAAGTACTTTCTATTGTTTTAAATTTTAAATCACCTTGATGGAATTTTCGTAACCAACTTATTGCAATGGTTCTGTATTAGTCTTCCTTTGTTGGATAACAATCGTGGTAGTTTTAGTTATCTAAGCGGTACAACAGCTTAAAATTAACTTAGCTTAGTAGGTAGCATTTTAATTGTAATTGATGATGCTTTAAGGGTAATGCGTAACGTTTTGAAATAAATTATTTTCTTTCGCTATTTTTTGTGTAAATATAGGAAATGACTGATGCTGTTCTTTTAGCAAAAGCTCTACTGGACCACTATCAAACGTTTGTGTAAGTTCTTTTGTAACACAATTTGTCATCACCATTTGATAACCAATAAAAAATGGCATGAATGGTATGTGGGAAGAGCAGCCACACATCGTCATAGAAGTGTTTTTGTTAAAATGCCATGATTCATTTGCTTGTAAAGTAATAAAAAAATATTTTAGCCCATCAGAACCCCTCTTTCCCACAAGTTCTTTCTCTCTATCACAAATAAGCCAATGCCTTAGTGTGAATCACAGGATGGCTTCGTGTTTTCAGGTTTGTACCTCAGAGTTCAGCAGCATCATAAACAAATCGATAACAGATGTTCAAAACTTCATATGCGATCTTTGCAAATAGATTTGCGATATGCCTCTACAAATAACAATTCTGAAAATTTTATTGCTAAGCTCACTATTTTGCTGCCATCACTAAAAAGAAGATACTACCAGACCCTGCGAAGATGAATAAAAATCCGTTAAATAAGCCGAGCTTTTCACAAACTGTTACTGTCGTTAAAAATATCACAAATGCCCAAAGTCCATTGAAACCCTATTTTCAATTACCTTTGGCTTGCAGAAGTGCAACAATAATTTGATTGCAATTTTGAAAGCGCTTCAGATAATTGCATTGTCATTGCTTTCAGTACAAGAAAAGATCATTCAAAAGCAACTGTTGGTTGATGCGCTGAACCAATGAAAAATACGTAGCGTTTTCAACTAAATCATTCAATAAGCAAAGAAGGAACATCAGCAATAATGTTATTTGTGCCTTTTAACATGTCCGAAAGTAACGTTTCCTTAGCCATTTTGATATGACAAAGTTGCGAACAAATTTTGAATTTGAAGAAGTCATGCACGGGAATACCTGTAATTTGATAGAAACCACTACTATAGATACTGAAACAGCAATTTCTTTACCATGTAGACATTTCAAAGTTTTTTTAAAAAAAATTCTTTCAAAAAGTCTTCAAAAAATTGGCATTTTTAAAAAGACGCCAGTAAAGTTAGGATTCCTGCAAGGATGAAAAAACTTTCACCTCACCTTTTTCGTCTAGTTATAAAAATGATAATTAAGAGGTAACCAAATCTGGTCATGTCTCGAAAACAGATAAAAAACAAGTCCAGGTAAATTCACTGCTAACTACAAAATCAGTTCCTTCAAAACCCCTTAAGCACTTGCATCTACAAAGGGAAACAAACGCTGGAACAGTTTCAAATATAAAACAGGTTATTTACTTACACAGCAATGAAGAAGAATTCTTGAATCAAAAAAACGCCTGACCTTAAAAAATTGGCAAACCACCATCCAACTGTCAAAGAATTTCAAAGCTTAAAACAGAAGCTGTATATCGGAAGATTTGGTCAACTAAATTTATGAGTTTTTGCAACAACTTTAAACACGACAAGATAAGCAGCATTCTATACAAATTGATATATGAAAACAATAAGCCAACAAACCAAGAAACTCAGTTGCCTCTTGCAATATAGAGCGGAGCACGCTCCAGTAAAAAATCCTGGTAAAAATGTTTTAAACCGAGATCGTCTTTCACTTTTGAGGATTCTACGTTTAAATCCTCGAAATCAAACAGAACTAATATTTTTGAGAGGAAACAAAATTTTCCCCAATGTTCAATTCGTCTGATTTGAAAGCAAAGAAAAAAAAGGACATTTATGTAATATTTTCCATATCTTAAGCTACGACAAAAATTTGAATCGAATTGCAAAGAACACAGAAACAGATTATATAAAGACTAATGAAAATAAACATAGACCTACAGATACTCAAGAGCCAGTAATGTAAATATGCAAGTAGTTGTTTTCACTTCAAGAAATTACACCCAGCGTAGGGAATGCGCCGGTATGACGTCGAATAAAAACAAATCTGAGTGTGGCATTTTTCATCTAGTAAATTACTATGGAAAACTGAACCACAAGCTATTATTAAAGGTCAAGCTGATTTCCAACAAGAACCCTGTCAATATGCCAGCAAATAATTCTTCTATGAAACCACATTTGCGGCCAATTATAAATCCGCGTGATTCAAGTCAAGAAAGATATCACTGCAATTTTTCTTACCTTTTCAATTGAGCTGTCAATCTGAAATAGGGCTTACAGAAAATAAAATTTAGGTTTCACACGACCATGTGATTTTCAGACTTACTATTCCAGTTTCACGCTGATTTTCGCACTCCTATTTATGGTTTCATGCCAGCATTGAATCAATGTTGGGACAATAATTCTGCTCAGTTTTTACCCCCAAACACTGTTTATCAACTCAGTCTTTCATAAACCAATAACATTGGTATGGGACGGGGTTGCGCCTCTCCACATTCTGTTGCATTCAATTTTCTTCAAAATACAAAAGCATTTGTTGCATATCAGCAGAATAACGAAATAGCTTTTTAGTGGGCAATATGGCTGAAGTTTTCCCTAAAATTTCACGAAACAAAGCAGTTTATTTGAGTGTTAACATCAGTTATTTTTTGGGACCATGCTTTAATCAATGAAAGAAATTGATATATTCCATTGCTATTTCTTTGACATATCTAATTAAAAGCTTAGTTTTTGCAGCAAAATCTGCAAACATCTGCAAAATCTGCAAGCAAGTTTTGATGATTGACAATTACGATCTTTAACCCCTCCTAGTGAAAACTTTCCACTTCATTCTGCTGCCTGCAGACAATTGAAATACGCTTCCACATTCGATAAATTTGTACCCAAACAAAAAGCAAAAACTCGTCAGATGTTTGTAGGTCGGAAACATTGTTCAGGCAAGCAAAATATGAGTAACTAAATGAACAATTAAACGACGCAAAATGCCGAAAAATTATTTTTTAAACGGCGCACCATAGTTTCGGTCGGCATCATCAAAAAACGATTTGACATCAACATATGCAGATAGAGCCTGATAATTGATTAAATCAACCCTGACACGTGTAAACTTACTTCTTACAGCAAAACTACAATAAGTGAGAGCAGAAAAACACTCCATGTCAGCTTTCTAAATTTCGATGCGACAGCTTTTCCGTAACACAGTGTCCAGGCTACAATTTGCTGTTGCGATTTCTCGTTACATCTTTTAGCTCCGGATTTCATATTTGAAACTTGATTTCAAAGAGTACCTTATGAACAGTTCAAGCAAACGAGGTTAATTTTGAAAGCAGTAAGCTTGTTCATGCATCACATGAAGCAGAAGGTGGAGCAAGTCATGTCCGGATAGGGTCTGAAAATATATAAAACAACGAATTAACCAGCGCTTGGTTTGGCATTGCTCAAAAATACTTTAGTTTAGGCATAAAGCAAGCTGTTTAGATTAAAACTGTTACTTCTAGTTGGTGTTAGCACAAAACTATAATTTTTAGTTTCTTTCTAAGCAATTTAAAGATGATTTACTCTTATCAAAAATTGTGCAGCTCCTAAACTCCGTTTCTTACTAAATTTATGCACCCTCAAGATTGAAGGTAAGTGCACAGTAAAGTTGAGAATCAAAATAAACTGTATAGTGAAGCCCAACGGCTAACTCTGGTATAACTTTGTGGTGAAATAATAGGGAGAGGGAGGAGTTAAAGAAACAAAAAAGAGAGGAAGCGGATGAAAGAAGCAAAAGAAGAGATATGGAAAGGGGGTGAAATGATATGGAGTGGAGGCGAAAGGAAGAGCAGAGAGGGTGAAAAAAAAGGAGAAGGGTGGTGAATGAAGGGGAAAAGGAGTAGAAATAAAAGAGAGGATGCAAAGTTGGAAAGAAGAGGCGGAAAGAATGCGGAGGGAGTGGAAGAGGGAGAGTTTTTTTCTCTCTGCACTTTTTCTCCGTTTTTTTCTTCTCTATATTTATTTATTCTTCACCCTCTCGTCCTATTTTTTCACTATTTCTTCAACCTGTTTATCCCCTGTTCACATTCTTACACCTCTGCTTTCATTTTCCAAATAATTTTTACATTTTTTTATTCTGTTCCATATTTTGTTACTTTCCTCTTTCTAAATTTTTTACCACCCTCCCATTTTCTTATTCTCCCAATATCTTTTACCCCTCCCTCAACTCTTTCAGGTTGACTTGTCTGTTTAGCTTTTCTTCTGTCCAATGATTTTTAACCCAGCAGTAAAGCTTAAACAAAAGTTGAAATCCAATAATGTAGTCCTGGCAATACCTGTAGTATAGTAAGACATCTAGACTAACATGTAGGTCGCGATTCCAAGTTAGGTCACCTCAAAATTTTTTGCTCGCTTGTTTTTGTGAACAAGAGCATAAACTTTTTATTTTTTCGTATTTCTTTGTTATTTTTGTTTTGTATCATATGGATCTAACTATGTGCATAGACCAGAGGTTCATAACCTTTTTTGTCTCGTTTACCCCTTGCCGAATGAAAAAAGTAAAATTTACCCCACCCTCTTGGTGGCCCCTTGTGATAAATCTAAAGCATCCTTTTTTGTCTTGTTTACCACAGCAAATATCAAAAAAAGTGTTTTTAGTAAACGAAGACGCGATTGTTTTTGACGGGGTCTTGTGAAAATATTAAGAAATAGCTATGATAAAGCACACAAGAATGTTAAAGAATTTTCGTTTATTTTAACAGTTAAGACACACAGTTTCAACAATTAATCAGTGAGACTTTTGTGCTTGTTTTCCACGAACAATTTCTGAGATTATCGGAGCAGTCGTTGAAAGAGCTACTCGCATGTCGTCTTTGGGAACTAAGCGATATCGAAGTTTCGTTTTAATAGTCAACAGTGAAGAGAATCCTGCTTCACACAGATAAGTCGCTGTGAAAGGTATAATAACTTCAAATGCACGCTTAGTCAGCATAGGAAACTCTTCGACTAATCCACACCAAAACTTGGAAAAGTCACCATTGCACAACATAAACTTGGAGTGAAGCGTCGTTGAACATTGAAGATCAATCAACTCATCTTTGCAAAGATCATCGTCAGCAATAGTTTCTAACTCGGCTTCGAAGGGATGAGTTATCCAAGGAGCAGTACTGTTGGTAATTGTACCTTCAAAGTAACCGTCAAAGTTGTTTTTTAAGGTGGCAAGGTGCTGGCATATCTCGACTTCGAGGTCAAAAATCTCCTTGCTACTTCTATTGACTTTCCAATCATCAAATGTCGGAAAATTTGCGTAAATTTCTTTTTGAACTCTTCTACTCCACAGATCTAATTTTGTCTGAAAGCCTTGAATTTCATCACGTACATCTATAATGGTAACATTTTTTCCTTGCATCTGCACATTGAGCTGGTTCAAACTTGAAAAAATGTCTGCCAAGTAAGCCAATGCACCAATAAATTTGTTGTCGTCAAAATGCTTACTTAATGGGGATTTGCGTTCTCCAAGAAAAGTCTCGATTTCACCACACAGTTCGAAAACTCGAGACAAAACGAGACCTCTAGAGAGCCACCGAACTTCTGTGTGGTAAAGGAGTACAGTGTGTTCTGATCCCACCTGATCACAAAGCACTTTGAAAAGACGATGATTAAGAGCACGTGCCCTGATAAAATTCACGCATTCAATCACATGCTTCAATGCTGCTTTCAAGTATTCTGGAAGGGTTTTACTTGCCAGTGCATGTCTATGAAGGGCACAATGAGTAGATATAATGTGCGGTGCGCGTTTTTTCACCAGAGTTGTAAAGCCTGACTTGGCACCGAGCATAGAAGGGGCACCGTCTGTGCAAAGAGAATCCACATGATTCCAGGATATATTATTTTGTTGAAAAAAGTTATCCATTTTTTCCAGAACATCAACCCCTTTGCTTGTCGTCTCCAAACTTTTGCACATCAAGAATTCCTCTTTCAACTCGCCAGCATGCTCATATCGACAGTAAACCAACAAATATGCACAGTTCGTCACGTCAGTTGGCTCATCTAGCTGAAGACTAACTCTTGCTTTACTAGCTCGAATTTCGTCTGCTACCTGATTTAAAATATCCTGTGACATGTCACTTATTCGACATCGTATTGTATCGTTTGACAAAGCAATTTTCTCAAGTTTTCTTTTTTGTTCTACTCCACAAACAAGTTCAACCATCTCCATTGCGCACGGTTTGATAAGTCATTCACCAATCGTATGTGGCTTCTTCTCTTTTGCTATTCTGTAAGCAACACGATATGATGCTTCCAATCCTGCTTTGTCTGCGGAACAGAATCCTAATTTAGGTAGTGTTTCTGCAGCACGAAATCGAGCACGTTTGGCCAGCAAAGACTTATGGTGGTCATGTACATGTGTAGAATGGCATGAAGTAAAATGAGCTTTTAAAATTGACGGCTTCATGGAACCATTACCAAGCACTTTGGAGCAAAAGATACACTGAGGTTTTTGAACATCATCTGCCGCAATGAAGTCGAACCCAAAGTCAACATATGATTCTAAATATGTTCGCTTCTTGGACATAATAACTGCAGGTTGTTTAACTTAAAACCTGTATTTAGTGATTGCAAAATAATTTATTTGCAAAAGATCTCTACAGTGCGGTCTGTTCTTTGTCTCCTGTCTAATATGCTATGAAGAAGTAGGAGACAAATGGAGCTACACCACGGTCCACCCATTGTGAAAACAATGCAATTTATTGCGAAATAAAGAAAGTTTCAATCTTAGCAAAACTGTAACCTACTTTGTGGTCAAAGTCCAAATTAGGTTATGAACAGTAAAAATGCAGCACAGTATGGTAGTACACTTGCGTAGATATAAAATAAAAAGACGAGAACTTACTTAAACTATATATTTGATCATAATCCAGTGCAACACTATCACTTTTTTAATAGTAAAAAATATAGTTTGCTTTGTATGATTTAGTAAATTTACCCCCTCGGTAGGTGAAATTTACCCCCAGGGGGTAAATTTACCCCCGGTTAAGAACCCCTGGCATAGACCAATAGTCAAAATAGATGGCACGATATAAAACATGGCTCCGTTTAAACTTCACAAAGCTAACCCAATTATCGAAGTTTATTCATTCATGCGCAGGAGGTCATGCTCACTCTGCCATCTTTTTTCAGGCTGAGCCACCGTGACCGGCAGACTACTAGGCCCCACCACAAGTATTCCACATGACGATAGAGGTATCCAGAGGCGGGACTCAGCTGCTCCTACCAGTTCGCGCAAATCTGTTGGAATTCCATAAGTTTTGCAAAGCAGGTTTAACAAGCCTTTGGCTTTAAAAAAACGATGACAACCACTGTTCTAAAGTGCGGGTTCTTAAACTGGGGGTTGGGGGATTACGGAGGGGCACGAAACACTCTAATATAGTCGATCTTCAAAAAAAGGTCTTCATAATGGCTTTGACAGCAATTGTACGATAATAACCAGAAATCTGGCCGTCAATTAAAAAAATGAAAGGTTGCTAGGAATCAAGAGGGGCAAGATTTTTCATCTTACCAACGAAGGCACTAGTGTTTGCTAATGTTGCCAAAGCAGGTGCGTTTCAAAAAGTTTGAAAACCCCTGTTCTAGAGAATAAGTACCGATATTTAAAAACGATTCGAGTAGGCTACACTAGTACTGTATAAAAGTATCAAAGTCCAGCAATTGAGAGATTACAATTGCAAATTAAAATCACTTTATTTAAAGAGCCACCAAAAAACAAAATGAAGTGAGTATCAAAAAGCAGAAACTAGGCTTGGTTTTGGTTCACAGCTTCAAAAAGAGCAAACAGTTATAAAGGGAAATAGATAAAATAACGCGATCTATGTTTTCCAAGGCTATTTCATTTGCGCTAATGTTTTGCATCATATCGTCGCGAGTATTTAAAAATTTAACTTTTTAGTTCAGTAAAGCTTCAGAGCCATGTAGCATAACGTATGCAAACTACCAAGTTGCTTTTGAAATCTCTTGGTACAACAGTAAACACTCGCATACTTTGGAGTAATTTTTTCCTTAAGTGCCTGCTGTATGGAAGGCTACTCATTAGTATCGCATGTGCAAGCACAAGCTGATTACTTGACTAACATTTAGCAGAAGTTAATATTTAATCGTTCAACCTCTATTGACGGTAGAACTTGATCGCCCCTATGCCACAACTACCAGTCACCCGTGACTACCAACCCAGCCCATGTAGCAACATGACTAGTTATGTAGAAGTGCTTACCATTGATCCGACATCACGAGAACAGACTGCATCAAGAGAATTCACTATTTCTAGATTTGATGACCTTTAACCAACTTAAAACAAAGCCGTAAGTGGTTTCTAACCCACATTCATTCCAGCTAGTTTATCAGTGGTCATTAACTTGAAGGTAGGCCCACAGCGCATCATCCATAAAGTAAACAGAGACAAGCCTGTTGAACAGCATACCAAATAATAAGTGACCAGCAAATAGACTAATTATCTAAGTTACTCGGCTATTTAGTTAACAGTAAATCAAACTAGTACCCGCTGACCCTAACCTGAATTGCTAAAGAAAGCTTAGCGCTATGACGCAAACAGTTACTCTGAACCTACATCCCGTGACTTTTGAAAAATATTAAAGCTCTTGTGTTTCTTTAATAAAGACAACAGAAACATGAAACCAAAACAGTAGGCCTACTGTTTTTCTAATTCTTATTGCTTTGGCATTTATTTAGGTTTGTTTTTTAACCCTCTCTTAATGTATCCATACATTGAGATTGAATTTGTTCAATATATTGCTCACGAACCTTGGACCATAATAACAAAGAAAAACTTACCGTTCTGTTCACTGTGTAGTTATCAGCAAAACAGTTGACTAGTGGGATGGCTAAGGCGCACTGCCTTGCGGCTTCATTCATGATAAAAGGTGGTTGCGAATTTACTAGAATCCCCTTAAACAAATAAATCACACAACAGGGCTGAATTCTTTCTTGCCGTCAGCTATTACGGGCCAGAATTAATTTATAGTTCTGAAAACACAGCATAATAGCACTTGGAACTGATCTTTGAAGTGCCAAATTACAGAGCGAGTCAAAAAACATCAAAAAAGCAAGGTTGTGGTTGCTATGTGACGTCATATTAGGTTTATTAGGTAACAGTAGAGTGATCTTCGTTGTCGTATGGCAGGGTGTCTATGATCCAGGTCAGACACAAAAAAAGAATGGGGACCGAGGGTTTATCCTTTTACCACACCAACCTGCTGTGTTGCTTAGATAAGATGCTGGCAGTGACGGAGTCGAGCCAGCACCTTGTTTCGTCATCCAAAACTGTCAGACCCAAATTATTCCTCGAGGTGCCCAATGTATGGGACATGTTAAAATAATATGATCTGCAGTTTGTTCACTAGCGCCACACTCGCATTTCGATGAAGAAACGAGACCCCATTCGTGCATGAACGAACGGAAACGCCCAACACCAGTACGCAGGCGATTGAGTTTGACTCCAGCTCAGTCCCGTAGCACTCCAACTTCGGGCCCCCCCCCCAAAGTAAGCGCAAGAGCCCCTGCGCACAGGTCATATCACTTTAGAGGTATAAAATTGAAAAGCTGCATTAAGAAAATACACCACAATTTGTACATAAGTAAACAGGCTAATGTCAGAATAAAGCATGCCGATACCGAAGGTGCAAGTCATAAAAAATTCGGCACCGATGCCAGAGTTCAGTAGGACATTTATGCAGACACTGCGAAACGAAAGCAATGACACTGAAAAACATGAAAAAGTTATAAAAACACAGTATCATTTAAATAGTCTGGAGCGAACCTTTTTGTTCGCAAATGCTGTTATGACATTGTCATAATCAAGAGATCGGGCGCAGTCATTTTCGATTGACAACATGGCTAATGAAGATAGTCTACTGTCTGTCATAGACGTTCTATTAAAAGTTTTGATCAGTTTCAGTTTTCTGAAGCTTCTTTCAGCGCTGGCAACGGTCACGGGGCAAGTTAGTAAGATTCGAAGTGCGATGTACAAATTCGGATACAATTGAAATAAATGAGTCTTTAGAAGATAGTTCAGAAAGTCTTGAGCCGTATTGAGATTGCGTTTTTTTTGTAAAATTAAAACAAACCGCTGTAGCTCAGCGCTCATTTCATCAGAATCAATGTCACCGAACTTTTTTTGGAACTCTTTACAGCAAGTAAGAAGAGCATTTTCTTGTTGCACAAGCAAAAGTTTGTCTCGTGTGTACAAAAACGAAAAGGCGGAAGAAACCTCACGTAACAAATTAAAGCGCTCCTTTATTGACATAATAGCCTGGTCGACTAATGGATAGAAAAAGTTGCTTTTAAATTTCAGTTCAGGAGTAGCTCGTTGTTCCTCTTAACCTTGGTAATCAAACAATCTTCTTTTCTTTCCACTTCTTGACGGAGGAAAAGAAGGATCCAATTCCTGTGCTATTTCAACAGCAGATGTTGCGGCACTGTCATAACCCGTTGTGCGATAGTTTTGCAAAAACTTTTCAGTTGCCTGGATTTCCGTTTCCATTGTATGAAGGGAGACTCCATACGATTGAAGAATCTTGCTTGCTTTATTGACTTGGAATAGGATATCATACCAAATAAACACCGACAAAAGAAAACTCCATTTTGATAAATGAGCTATCAACGATTTTGTTTCTGAGGCAGCTCTTCCATCTTTTCTTTCTATGGAAATGGCTTCCAAGTCTTTCAGTGCCAGCAACACCTCTTTGAAATTGTATCGAAGAGGTTTGATGCATTTAATTCTGCTTTCCCAACGAGTATCAGATTGTGACTTTATGGACAGCTCCACATGTTTCTTCAAAATTTCCCAACGCTGAGCAGAGGAAGAAAACAGCACATACAACCTTGTAAGTACTCCAAAAAATGTCAATGCTTCCGTCGATCAATTAGCACTGTCAACAACAACTAAGTTAAGGGTATGGTTTGCACAGGGCACGTAAACAGCTTCGGGATTGATGTCTAGCATTCTTGCTTGGACCCCAGAATGTTTTCCTTTCATGTTAGCACCATTATCATATGACTGACCTCGACAATCAGACAATTCGAGTTGCAGTTCGGTCGCTTTTTCTAAGAAAGCGTCCAACAAGCCTTTCCCAGTACTGTCACTTATTCTCAAGTAGCCAAAAAATGTTTCTTTAACAACAGCAGCTTCTTCATTACATAGTACATAACGGAGAATGACAGACATTTGTTCATGATGTGACATATCTGGAGTGCAGTCCAAAATTATAGAAAAATATTTTGCCAATTTCAATTGCTGTAAATTTTCTTTTTCAACTTCTGTCGCTAGCAATTCAATTAGTTCATTTTGTATGGTAGGACTCAAATAGTGATCTTTAGTGTTTTTATTCTTGATTCTGTCTTGAAGCTCTTTTAGGATCGGATCTCTTCTTGCCAAAAGCTCAAATATACCCAGAAAATTTCCATTGTGAGGAGATCCTAAGACTTCTTCAGATCCTCTAAAAGCAAGATTCCTTTCCGATAGAAACAAGGCAATGTCGATAAGTCTCTCTAAAACATTTCTCCAAAAACGTCTTTCATTGAAAAAAATATTCATCTCGCGTTTGTCGATAGTGGATGAATTTCTTATCCCTTCAGCTAGCAACATCCATTGACTGCAGCATTCTTGGTGGGAAATGCCGTTTTCATGGTCTTTGAGTTTTTTCGAAAAACCCTCCCATGTATTTATACCACTACAAAAGGGGCTTAGTGTTTTTCCAAATAGCTTACAACAAAAGCAAAAAACTTGATCTGATTCCCCACAATAAACTAGCCACTACCGTGAAACACTTTCACCATTAGGTAACACACGTTTATAATGGTTGGAGGAAAAACGTCGCCTTAGAGTTGTGTTATTATATGGAAAATTCATTATTAGTTGATGTGGTCCACGCTTTACTATATCACATCGTTGAGCATCAGAAATACTTTCAGGCCATTTACATGGGTCATCAGGGATAGGGGTAAATTGAGATTCAGTTATTTTTGATATTGAAGGTTGCGTATTGGCAGGTAAATCACAACTTACATTTTCTGGAAATTCACAATCACTTTGATGCTGATCGTCATAGTCTTCTTTTTCTTGTACACTATAGTTTTCTTCATCCCTCTCGGTACAAGTGCCAGGTCTACTCTGCTCAGTAATCTTGAAAAAATCTGTCATCTTGGGCAATTTCGCTACAGCATCTCGAGCAGTGGCTGCTTCTTTTCTCTTTTGAGCACCACTTTTGGAACGTTTCATTCTATACAATGTCAATAAAATACTTTATCTGCACTCTGCAGTGTATATATATTGTCCCGGTATTTCTAGCCAAACAGAATTCCAGACCATTCTATGATTGTTGCGTAACAACGGCATTGTTACGTCAATCGAATATTCAAGATTCTACCAGAAAATCAATCGAAATATTCTAGATTTTGCGAGATAAAATGACGTCGCATTCACTTATGATGTCACAAGCCAATTTCTTCCTACAGTTTAAATCGGTTGTAAACAAGTCTGCTGAACTGAAAATAGTCACGTAGCCAAAAAGCAATTTCAGACTAACTTTGGGCCCCCAAAGTTGGCCTGGGCCCCCCCAATTGGGGGGTTTGGGGGGCGGCTGCTACGTCTCTGCTCCAGCTGTTCTGGTTTAACTCATTCCAATAGGTCTTGTGCTTGCCCTAGGAATGTAGACAACGAGCGCTCACATGCTCTTGGAGAACTCAGTGTCCCATGTCAAATTTGTCCATTGGGCAGTGCGGATGTCCAACTCAGATAAGCTATGCAATAGTTTCCGCGTGGCAGGAGCAAACGGGTGTCTAGATTTCAGTCTTTCCTTGCTAGCAGCCTGCGGCTCAGTCACCTGTCCAAGCAGAATGTGGCCAGGGTCCAAAGAACTGCGATTAGCTAAGGAGAGTGTAGCTCCTTGGCGGCGAAGCTCAGCTGGCTGGATGCCTGAGAGAACTGGAAGGTTGTCCGTTGGAGTTGGACGTAGGCATCCAGTGACAATGCCCAGAGGCGACGATGCGCGCTGCGACACCTAGCTGGTGTATAGTACTCAGCAGTTGCGTAGATGAGGTACAAGGCAGCTGTGCGTAATGTCTTGGCAACAACGCCCCATCCTGAACCCGCAAGTCGCCTCACCAGCGAAACGCATGTCGATGGTTTTATGAGCAATGTCTCAAGGTGATGACGGTACTTGAGCGCTCTGTCCAGTTTCACACCAAGATAGATCGGCACTGGACAAAATAGTAAGATTTTACCATTGTTCTTAACTTTTAGCTCACGTTTAGCCTCTGATTGTGGAGATGAAAGGCTGCCATCACCGTTTTAGCATGGCTGAGCTTTAGCCTTCAAGTTTGGAAATATGCAGAAAGTGTAGTCATGCAGTGGCGAGCAGATGGGGCGCGAACGGTTAGACGGCCCCGGACATCCAAGAAAGGGGGGGCAAAAAGAGGTGAAATTACAAAAATTACATTTTATTAAATTGTTGAAAATACAAGCTTTTTTGCATAGTAAGTCTGCTAACACATGCTGCATGGATCTGATAGGATCTTGCTTTGGGGGCATGGTGTGATTATGTTTCGTAGAAAATCTTTTGCTGTGTCAGCTTTTGAACTGAAATTATTATTTACAAAATTTCAATTAGTTTGCTATATACTGTACAAAAATCAAACATATAATTACCTTTGACTTTGTTATGCTCCTTCGAGGTAGAGGAAATGCAGTTTCCTCTAACTCTAAGCATGCTCTTGAATGTTTAATGCTGTTTGGGATTCCTAACTTTATGTATTGCATATAGGTTACTGTTCACAATCGGATTTTCAATTGCAAGCTGTGAGAGATCATTTTCAAAGTTGAAATTGATAAAAACATGTATAAGATCATCTATACTACAGGAACGCCTAAAAAGTTTGGCTTTAATCAGCATCGAAAAAGAATTTTCAGTAGATGTGAAAAATGAGTTAGTTCAAATATTTTCCGGTAGGAGAGCTTATATGGGAAAGAGAAATCGTAAAGTGTAAGTGTCTAATTGATTTGTTCACATCATCACATGTTCTAGTTAAAAAAAAGAGTTAAGGGAGATGTGGCACCAATGAACCACCTTCATATTTTAGCTTCTTTGCAAAAAATTAAAAAACAATACCTTTGTTCGACTGAAACTTTTAGAAAAAAGCGGTTGATGAAGTTTGGTTTACTTGTTTGGAGTGATTTTTGTAAAATTCGGGTTATTGCGTTTTTGGGCAGAAAAGTAAATATTTTCACTTGTGTTTGAAGCACTATACTTGTGTGTGAAGCAGAAAAATAAATATTTTGACTTGTGTTTGAAGCACTGTACCGAGGGGAAGGCCACTGTGCTATGGTCCCCCTCAGACCCTAAAAATGTAAAGCAAAACCAAGCAGTTTTAGCAAAAGCAAAGCTGGTTTGTGACTTCACATGATTGTGAGGAAAATTTCCCCTCCAGCCCTTCGGAAACTTTCTGTGTACGCCTCTGGTTTGAAGGTTAGTGAAAATTTGAGATATTGTTTAAACTAAGCATGCATATACGATCCTTGCACTTAAATAACTATTTAATTAAGGATAAAAATTTTGAAGCGTAGTTGACCTTAAGATCTGAGAAGGAAAAGAGTAAAAAGTGTTGCTTTGGGGACCTTTGAACCAGTAGCTTATGGGACCTCTACACCACTAGTTCAATGGTCCCATACTATCGTTTTTTTCAGTTTATTGAAAAAATGCCTACATTAAAAAAAGTATTTTTTGAGATTTTCAGAGGACATCACCAATTCAATATCGTTTGAAATATATCAAATTTTGCGGAACATAAAACTTAAATATATTTTGCACATTGCGAGTTAAAATAACTCGACATTTTGTATAAAATACTGCATGGTTGCTTTTTTGTGTGATTTTGTGTCATATTGTATTTTGTGTAAACAGTTATACTTTTAGACCTATATTTGCAGGTTTTATAAATGTTATAGACAGACTGGTTCATAGGTCCCACCCACTGGTTGTTGGTCCCCCCAGGTGTCGGACCAATGAACCACTTGGGAAACGCTTCTGTAAAACTCTGTAATTCGCATGTTTTAAACGTTACGTAATTCATGACAAGAGGATATGAAACCCAGTTTATGAACTTTAATTTGTGCAAAATAGGAGAAATTACGACTTAAAATGGTGGTTCCACTGACGAAAATGTGAATTATGGTTCATAGGTCCCCACATCTCCACTACTACTTCGCCTGCTTTCACTAAACAATATCCTTAAAGCATTTTTATTGTATAGCTCACAAAAACATCAAAAGCAGCAAGCCAGCAACGCATCAAACTACATGGTTGCAATTGTACAATTTCAGATACTATTTCTAATAGAAAAAAAATAGACAACTCTACCTCCTGTTATTTCTCACAAAGTTATATTTACATATAATAGATCATTTTGGTGGACCTATTTAATAATTATTAGCATGCATAAACGCAATGTCTTGTTCTTCAATGCATGCCCTTTACCAGATAAATTGTTCTTATAAATATATGCCTTAGCTTTAATTAACACATTAAAACAAATATACTCTTTGAAATATTTTAGTTTAATTTTTCAAAATTTTGTTCTCAACGCTAGCTTTTACGTATTTCAAGTGTCTGTCTTTGTCACATTCTTGAGTACTTGACAGTTTGGTAGGGGGGCATACATTTAAGCAGCTGGCTCCGAGCATCACCCGACCTCTGCACACCACTGTAGTCATGTCTTTGCTCCAAGTTCTTTCCAACACTTTCCAATCTCCAGATGAATAGAGTATCGCCAAGTCGTCAGCGTAGGCATACTTCTTGGAGGTTATGGAAGGTAGATCGTAAATGTATATGTTGAAAAGGAAAGGATCCAAGACTGATCCCTAAGGGAGACCATTTTTCAGGCGACAGAGTCTGGTTGGCTTGCTGTCACCAGTGGTCAGGATGAAGCTTCTGTTCCGAACAAGTTCCATGATCATCCAGACCATGTGATATTGTCCGGCAGAAATCTCAGGCAGGTTGCAGGTGAGGCCACGGTGCCAGACAATGTCATAAGCAGCTGTCAGATTGACAAACACGGCCCCAGCCTTCTTTTTTTCCTCAAAAAAATCCTTAATGTTTTGCGTCAGCAAAACGATCTGATCTACGGCAGACTTTCCGTGTCGAAATACAGCCTCTTCGTTTGGAAGCAATGGATCGACTATTGGTTCGACACGATTGTAGATCAGTCGTTCGAGGATCTTGTAAGGGAGGCAGAGTAGAGAAATGGGATGGTAGCTCTGTGGGTCCTCTACAGGTTTTGAGGGCTTAGAGATCGCAAATACCCGCACCATTCTCCAGATTTTCGGAATTTTGAGTTGGTACAAGCAGGAAGAAAGGAAGCCACGTAGCCAGAACTTCAAGCCGGAACCAGCATGGATTAAAAGCTCCTGATAAATGGAGTAAGGACCGGGAGCTTTACCTGATTTTATGTGGTGGAGGGTAGCAGCAAATTTTCTTGGAGAAAAATCTCTGGATATATTTACTGCTTCCGGGGCAGTAGCCCTCCAAAGGTTGGACAATTCCGGCATATCTGATCGAGTTGTAATATTCTCAACAGTGTTCGAGTAGAGTGATATTCCCAACAGTGTTCGAGTAGAGTGATTTCCTGCATAACGGATCGAGTAGAGTGATATTCCCAAGACGAATGATATTTCCAACAGTGTTGCCAGATTGATATATTTTTATACCAATTTGGTCAGTTTGATGTATTTCCTTCAGAATTTATATGTAGTTTTTTGGTGTGGTATATTTTTAGCATTTGAAATATCATTTGTTATTTTGGTATATTTCACTTAAACATAAAAATGAATTTGATTTGGTTGAGAAAACCTATCAACTCTCAAAAACTCAAAAACATTTTCCGCATTTTAATATAAATTTGTATGGCAGATTGCCAAATAAATGCTGCAGGCTAGGGCGATTGTGTTCATTTTGTTTTTTCCTATTTTTTTTATATTGTTGCCACTTATCAGATACGATTATTCAACATCACCAGGGTTGCCAGATTGGACTACCTTTAACAAGCATTTGCTCTGAAATTGTGCCTTAAGCGCTAAATGTAAAAATGCGCCCAATGGGGCTATTTTTTATCTTCTTCTTAAAAACAGTCTTGCCGACAATACTTTTAAATTGTATTTAAACGTACAAATACAAAATATATTTCAAAAGGTAAATACAACTTTAAAACACTCCGCCGAAACCTCAAAATACAGAATTCTAATATTTCTCAAGTGTATTTAAATACTTGTCATATACATTTTGTCGTCAGTCCACATCGCCCTTGTCTGCTTTCAGTAAAGTCAGTTCTTCGAAGTTCTCATCCGTTGACCTCTCTCTTTGATCTTACAAAATAATTTAAGGGGTGCCGATTGTAATTTACGAGGTAAAATTTTGGACAGCTTTGAAGCTTGGGAAGCATGAAGATGATGGTGTATTAATTCTTGGTCAAAGAATGGGGTAGTTATCAAACTCCAAACAAGGATGAAAGAAATGCGTTTGGAGAAATCACAATAGGTCTACGTGGGATGTCAGCAGCTTAATGTCACGAATAAGGAAATTTGCCTTGTAAGAATTGTTTTCATATTTGTGTAAAGTGCTGTGTCATTTGTTCGCTCGGCTACTGATTGAGAAAAAAAGACCTTTTTCCTCGCGATTGGATTTGCTGTAAGTACACCTTTATTACGTCACAATCCTTTTTACGACATAACAAAATTCCAAATTGATCTAGTGATTCTAGCTTCTTCGAAGAATTTCGACAACCGATTACATAACTTGAAATGTTTTTTTTCTTTTTTCACGTGATTTCGTTGTAGCGTTTTCTGGATTGTTTTTTCGATTTATATATAACACGATGGGATTTTTTTTTAGTTGGAGAGTAGTAGTTAGTATAGAAAAGCGTGATTAACGGAGTAAAGAAGGGTCATCGTTTTTTGTTGTGATAATTTATTGTGGATTCGGTGGACGTGGCGAGTATTAAGCAGTTATTGGTAAAATTAAATTTGGCGGTTTCCTGATTGTGTAATAAAGTGGCTAATTTTGAGGTCGTTAAGCGAAGAAGCTTGAAGTCGTGAAGTATCATTTCTGCGAATACAATATTCTGTATTAGCGTGGTTTAAGGTGTTTTTTTAGTGGAAGCCAATCTTTTGCAAGTTTTATTAAGTTGCAGTCAGACGTAATTATTCGAGCGATTATCATACGTCGCCTCAATTTTAAAAGAAATTTAAGATTGAGATAGAACCCAAAAGTTCTGTATTATTATTATTAAAACGCGACACATACATTAGGCCGAGTTGTCTAACATTCTTTAAACCACTTTGTACCAGAATCCTCTACAATTAGCCCTCTCTCTCAATTATCGCTTTGTGGAAGAAGTTGTCAAAGTTGCTGTTGAAAACTTAAAATCGTACAAAATTTGGTTTGTCATTATCTCTGTGGATATTTCTAGTGTTTCATTTAACGGCAGTCAGTTGGGACAGGTAGTAGGCAACCAGTAATAAAACGCAAAAAATCTACTTGGGCCCTTCGTTATTCAATTTTTGAAATTTTGTATTGCGACATCCTAAAAGTAAGAGACAAGATTAAATTTGTGTTGGAATCATACGATGAGAACTTATTCAATTCGTTAAGAACATGTTGGAATGGACGGTTTTGGTGCTTTGGCACACTGAAAAATGGCATTTCAGTCTTTGAACCAACAGTCATCCTAACAGAGGAAATCTTAAACTGCGGTCAGTGGAGGTTTAATGTGATTGGTAATACAACAACATCTATTTTTTATCGAAAAAAGCAATGAGTTTGAACAAAAACATGCAATCCTTTTTGTGGAGATTTCTTCTCGGCACTGATTTTGACTTATTTTCTCTCATTTGTACCACAAATCAATCTAAAGAACTTTTTTTTTGTTTCAGATAGCTTCTTGGCGTAGAATCAGGCTTATGCCCTCACATTTGTTTCCCCAAGGCAACATAAAGATCTTTTTTGTGTTTTTTGAGATCAATCGCTTTTCGACGCCAATTTTATTGTTTGCTCTCACGTTTGTTTTTCAAGGCAAGATGAAGACCTTTTTTTGCAAAGAAGTGGGTCAGTGGTTCGCCAATCCTGGTCTAGGACGCAAAAGGGCTCGCACATGTCAAAAACTTGTAAAATTAGTGTTCCGTGTTAAAAGAAAGTTTAAAAATCACTGTCCTAACACGTTTTTGTAGTTGATGACAATAATTCTTTTGGTAAGGCCTACATAACACCCCGAAGTAAACGAGTTCAACAAAAGTTGGAGACTGTGGCAACAAACCTACCTAAACCAGATCATAAGAGATGTGCAACCAACGACCGGCGAATTAAAACTGTGCAAATTGCAAACGCTGTATAAAGTAAAATGAGATCCGTGCCTAGGACCCTCTGATGAATAGCTTTTGAACTGTCTACAAATCAGACAAGATACTTTTAAACCTGTTTTCTTTAATTTTTTGATTTGTGATAAAATCACTTTGTTTTTTATGATATCCATTCATTGTCTCCATTTCATCGCTCAACTTCTCGAAGATAGTGGATACCGGTTTGGCTCGTAGGCGCAGCCAAGAGGGGTACAAAAATGATCATGCCCATTTCAAAATAAAGGACTCAAATCCGCTAACTAGCCACTATCAAGTAAACGTTTTGCAATTGCAGTTTTACTTTTTTTTGATTTCCTTTTAAGTTAAAATTGAATTCGATTTCCAATAAATTATCGATTTAACGAAAGAGATTGATTAATTTATGCGTATAAAATCAGTTATACGTTGTATTCAAACCCCTTTTCTACAAGTTGAAAATAGCTTATCTGGAAAACTGAAAACCGAGGATTAAATTTTTAATAATTTTTGTCAAACTGTTTTTAAAATATCAAACAATCTGGAGAATTTTGACCTTCCCCTATTATTCTATGAAATAAGCCCATGAATTTTACCGGTGACTTCATACAAATAAATGCAGTTGAGTTGGTTTTGCTATAGGCAGCTCGTCTCTAGTGCAGCAGTTATAAGTAAATGATCAAGATTCAACATGTTTGAGGTCCCCATTCAAAATTGCAACAAGCCGCCACTGCCAGGAAAATAAAGTGGTCTAAGATAGGATCATGCACATAGCTAGATAGATTGTGACACTGTGTTTATGTATACCAATGTCAAATTTGTTTCGGCTTAAGCTTTGAGGTATCAGGAACGACCCAACTTTTTAGCAATCATTAAAACTGGCAATGTCATCAAATTTTTCAGAAAAGCAATTTATTAGTCAAATACGTTTATTTTAAAAAAGTAGCACTAAAATATACAAGCGTAAAATACAATACAATAGTCTCGCAAAACTTCTTTTTTCTTGTAGCACCCATTGACCTATTTATTCAATGATGGCTGCATTAACCTTTTCTCATCACATTAGTCGCTCTTTTTCAACCAAAACAAACAATCCCCAGAAGAGATAGAACTTTCGTACGACAAACTCGCAGCCAATTGACAGTATTTTGGATCAAGAAACTGGATGCCTGCCTAATCCACAGGAAATTAATGTGAATGATATATACAGAATGATGGGACAGCAGCTCTAAATTTCGAAAAATAAGGCATACCCGAAAAACGAAGAAAATCTTACATGCCTACGTAGGTCCAGAAATGCCAAACAAATTACAATGACTTCCTGGATGCAAATTCTGCTGATTAAGCTGACTAAAAGGCAAACAGCCTTTACAATTATTTTTAAGCAGAACGGTAGGAAGCGTTGTGAAGAGGCTTTTAAAAGCATTGAATTTTCACACTTCAGCTGCTCGGCCTGGAAATCTTTCAATCGATATACCGACCGTTCCAGCGAACACAAACAGCGCCCCGTTTTCCTAGAAGCTGTCGCATTCCAACCGCTCTGCAGTGGACGTTATTGGACAAGAATCAAGCTACCACCTGAGCAGTAAAACAAGAGATCAAAGAGTTTTGGTCAAAGCTTAGTGCCAACCAAGAATTTTCATCAAACACAAATTGGAAACCTTAGTTGGCAAAGTGAAATCTGGAAAAGTTATGGATTTGTATAAAATCTCACAGAGTTTCCAAAACATTGTGATAAAAGCTTTTTAGACTGATTGACGAGATTCGTCTCCTAATATTTAAAGTGGTGTGCTATTGTTAAGATCTGGTAGAAAGCTTCTATCATAGTATCGGCCCGCAACCTTGCTTTGCATCAATAAACCCGGAAGTTCGATACCCGCCCTCGTTTTGTTGGACCAAAACGGCTGTGGGTTTTCCAAAAGTCTCAGATAATCCGGGCATTTTCTACCAATTTTTTCTTTTGGTGCTTCCCTCTGAACAACCGCTAAAGGTCAGCCTGCACTCTCATCAAAAATTACTCGACCAACTCTTTTTCCTTTGCTCGCCTGCCTTTCTCGGCTTCTTATTCTTTTTACTCTTTGATGATGATAGACAACGTTTTTTCTAGTCAGGTCTGTCTTTCCTTATTCCGTGTGAGCTAGCTTTGAGGTTTGCAGAAGTAGGCTACTGCAGTGCTCTACATTACTCAATTGGTTCATCTAAAGTGCACATTCCTTTTCTTCTCAGCGTTCAACTACTTTTTCTCGCCTCACCCTTGAAATTCTTCTTCGTTCTCCGTCGAGGTTTTCTTGGGATTTACATTTATTAACCGTAGCTCTCTTTTTTATTTTGGAACTTTCTGGAACTAAATCTTCACCGTGGGCTGTAACTTTGCCAACTCTACTTTTTCCTGGCAGCTCTTTCTCCTCACTTTTGCTTAGTAACATTCTTACTTCCTTTATCAATGTCTCCAAAGGCCTTCACTAAAATATTCTCCATTTCACCTTTTGCTTCCCTATCTCCTGAAACGCTCAGGGCTCATCAATAAAAAGAAGAAGGTCTTCTTGACAAAAGTGTAACAGTTTTTTTATTTTGTTGTGTTTTTCCTGTAGACTTGATCTCTACCCAGGAATCAAATACCTTCTGTTCTTCTTCTTTCAGGTTCTCTGGATTCGCGGCTCTGTTACATAACCGTACCCATTTTCTGTCTGACGCTCTTTCTGCTAATGACTCGAAAGCAAGTAGTAGAGTCATCATCTTACTGAGATCAGGTTTGTTTTTTTCTAAACTTGCCATTTTTTTTTGCTTGACTCAAACTTTGACTACGTGGAGGTCAACTTTTCTATGCAAACTCTTCCTTTCTTAACATCCATGCTCCACCTATTTGCTTCTCTTCTCAGGACTCTAAACCCGGCTGTTTATACCCTTTCATTCTTTCTTTCTCCAAACGCGTTTTCATTCTTCGGGACTTTACTTGGCATCACTCTCTTTGGTACTTAAGAGGTATCCAAATCTTTCCGGGTATGAGGTATTTGATTGGGTAATTTTTACTTATCTGCCCCTATCAATAGCCCCGACAACCCTATTCTTTTTCTATCCTTTGTAGTAGTTTTTCCCCAGATATCTGTTTTTACCCTCATCTTTAGCTTTTACAGCTCCTGAGAGATGCTTCAGGACTTCTGATTTCCTTTTTATTCTTTTCACTGATCCTTCTTTACCTCTTTCCAAATGCAACGATCGTCATCCTTTCAATTTTCAGAAAGCTCGTTGGAATGGCTTTGCTTTCTAGTTTTATTCTCACTGTCCTTTTGCCAAATAGCACTCCTCTCTCTCTCTCTCTCTCTCTCTCTCTCTCTCTCTCTCTCTCTCTCTCTCTCTCTCTCTCTATCTCTCTCTCTCTTCTCTGCAGCTGCACTATTTGGCGAGGAATGCGGTCAAAGTTTTGTTTCTTTTAGCGGCTTCAAATGCCAACCTCAGCCTTGGAGGTTTTCCAAAGCGGAAAAAGCAATTAAACAAAAAGAACTTTTGCTTCCGCTTACCGTGATGATGAATAACGCTAGACTTACATTTCAGATTTTCCGCATGCTTCATCTGATCGAACCAACACTAAGGCGTGAAAAAAACCGTCTTTTTTATAAATTATTCTATTCACTCTTTGAATGTGTTGTTGGTTCTGCTTCTTCCTCTTTTTCTACTTTTTTTACAGGGTTTCGGCATCGGTTTACACTAATCAACTGAAGAGAAACCATTCTATGTTTCAACCAAAAGCTTTACGTAGCATAGCCAGAGGTAACTTTACTGAGCTCCATAACAAATATTTTCTGGAGTCTCATTTTTCTTTCAGTTTTCCTTTGAGCTCCATTAAATTTCTCGCGGCAGTCTCCAATTTCTCCTCATTTATTGACGCCTGTCCAGGTAGGGTCGCCTACCCCACTTTTGAAGTACCTTCTTCAATCCGGTTTAGATCTTTTTTACATCTTCTATCTTTCATGGTCTTTGCATTTCTTTCCTCTCATTTAAAAATTTTGCTTCCTTATTTCTATCCATACGATGAAAGATCTCTTAACCCCCAACTTCCTTCTGACTTATCTCTCTCATCTCTGCGTCTCAAAGCTGTTTGAATTCATCCCACTATTTGTCTATTTTCTTTCTAAAGTTCGATTTTATTCTTTCTTCTCCCAGACCGGTTTCTGCTCTGGTCGGTCTAATCTTGATTAAATAGTTTATTTATCTCTGTCCATTTCTAATGTGTTAAATAAACTTAAGCGAGACACTTAGACAACTATTGCCTCTGTCAACTTTTGTAAGGCGTTTGATCTGTCTCGTACTCAGCTCTTTTCCACAAACTTACTTCTGTTTGCTCTCTTTTTGCTTTGTTCAATGGACATCCGCTCATGCGTGTCATTTGAAAATCAAGAAAGTTACTCTTTGTGTTTACGCCGAGGGTTTCGGCAAGGATACGTCCTTATCTCTGTTCTGTACTATTATTTCTTCAATAATCTCCCACTAGTGTCTTTCTCTCAATGCGTAGTTTTCCTTTTTTTTTGTTGAATTTTTATCTGTTCAACTTTTTTCCTCTTCTCTATCTGTTCAAATTCCTTTTTATTTTTAACCCATTTCCATTTTTCGTGGTCACGTTTGACCGCACTCTTTCTTTTTCTAAACATATCTTTGCGGAAGAGAGAAGTTTCTTCTTGTCTCAACGTCTTATCTTTGCTTCTTCATGGGACTACCCCATGTAGTCATTATTTCTTTGTGTATAGAGCTTTTTTCGATCCCATCTATGCTTCATTTAAAAAGTTTTCTTTTTTCTTTGTTACCAAATCAAAACGTCGTCACCGAGGGCCAGTAGTGTGATCACCGGCTGCCTTTTCTATCCCTCTTTTTCTATCTGAGACTTCTCCGCCCCACTTACATCCCACTCTGACTCATTTTTCCCTTCCTGTTTGTGAGCCGTCCCTTTTGTCACCACACTCTTTTCTTCCCTATTTCGAGTAAGGCAAAACACGAAATGAAATCAAGTTTTTCCAGATTTTCCAAGAGAGATTTTGTCGCCACTCATTGTCCTATGCTTTCTTTTTCCTTCTCCAGGAAGGATCTTCTTTTCTGTCTCCCTCTCCTTCTCAAAAACTCGAAACTCTTCTGCCTTTAGTTCGAGGCTTTCTACGTGCTCTCGCTATGACCCGCGTTTTACTCGCCAACGAGATGCTTTTCCCCACCTAGAATTTCTCCCGAATCATGACCTCTTGATTTGGACTGATAAATCTGACCCTTACACTTTCAGCAAAAGAGGCAATAGCGTTCTTGGCAACTGCTAAATTACTGACACTAAAGCCACTTTTTTCTCTTCGGCAGGCCCAGTTTCTTCAATTTTATCTGTTGGAACCTCTGCCATTATGCAAGATCTCCGCTGATCTCGGCCGCACCAACAAGTTTCCTTCTTCTCCTTTCTTTTTCTTTTTTCAGGCTCTCGCTTTGTCCTTGCTGTACTTTGCTTTCCTTTGTGTTTTATTCTCTTTCATAATCTCCAGCACATGTGACACGGTCTATTCACCTTTTTTTTTCTTACGCGACTATTAGGTGATAATGAGTCTCCGGTCATTCATTTCTTCTGGGTAATGGCACGGCTGATGAGCTGACCAGACGGGGAGCGTTGCTTCAGTTATCTACACTATCTTGTAGCCTTTCTTCTTTTACTTCTTGTCTTCATTTATGGCGGCGGACTGTTTCGTCAAAAGTTTTTGACATTAATTTTTCCATTAACTGCTAAAGAACTTTGCTTTCTCGTCATATTCTCTACGTCATCTAGGGTGTTTGCGCAACAGAAACAGCTATCGTTAAGTTTTTGCTCTCTAGAATTGGTAATTATTTGCGCAGCCCCTCTGATTATTCAACTCAAAAAGCTTTTCATTACATCCTGTTCTATCCTGTTATCGACGCTTTACGTCGCCTGCTCTTTGGCGATTCTTTGTTTATGACATCAGCTCCAGACTGTAAAAGTTTTCGGCTTTTGGGGTTGCATGGGTTTCTGCCATGCTCTCATCTCAAGAAATGGGTGAGGTGGCAACAACAACCATATTAACCATCTTAAAAACTTTCCACCTATTTCAATTTTGCCTGTTCTCATTAAACTTCTTCGACATTCTTGATTGGTACGACTGGTACCAATCGCTGAACCGCTCTTTCCAAGACACAAGCAGGCTTATCTAATGGTCGCTTAACAGCCGACCGAATTGTTCATCTCAATGGCAATTTCAAATGAGAGTTTGCAAAAGGTAGGAAAGCTGACCCAGAGTGGTCGAATTAACTATTCCTACATCACAGCCTGGCAAACGAGAATTACTCAGAAATTCTCGATAAGATCCTTCACTACTGCTGCAAAATATTCTGCTCCTTTGTTGTGCCAAAGTGGACACGCAAGCAAACTAGGTGTAAGCTTTTCATGAAACCATGCTTATCACTACTGGATGCCATCAGGTAGGGATGCCATCAGCCACCTTAAAACGAGTACCACCTTGAGCAATTTTCCTTCGTATACTCTATACTTGCCAGCACAGCTAAGAGCTCACCTTCACTTCCACGATTGAAGTATTCTGCAAAACCCAAGAATACCTTCCCGACAACGATTCATTTATCGTGTGGCATTGTCGCAGAGCACCCACTAGTCAAATATCATAGGCGCATGAGTGCACAGATAAAGCTCCTCACATCTTAGACTATCCGAGTTTACTGTGTCGACGGAAAATATGCTTTCTCTTGAGTCAGATCTTCCACGAAAAAAATTGACCAAATTCATTCGCTTTAAAGCAGAAGTTTAATGTTTTAACTGCTGTTTATCTAGTTGGATTGTGAAATGTAGTTTTTATTTTTTGGGTAAAAAAAGATGATCAAAGCGCGGACCATATCATAGTCTTCCCTTTGTACCCAGCTCCAGGTGGAAAAAAGAGTCTTAGCCTACTAAGTAAATCTACAAGAAGATGCCTCCAAAGACTTCTTTCGTTAAGACTCTTTAAACGATTGACGCAAACAAACACAAAACTGCAATGTCCATACGTATAAAATGAATGTTTGTTTTATGGAGCTTTAGGGAAATCTTCAGTCACATTGTGCACAGGAAAATTGGTTTCTTTATTCTGCGGAAATGCTACTGATGCATTTACATTTTGAGGAAAAATAAATGCAGCAAAATTTAGATTGGCCGCAACACCAGCCGATGGAGAGTCACTACTTTGTGGAATGGCTGATCTAGTAACATCTTTTGGTAGTAAAAACTGGGTAACGTTATTGCCCCAACATTGATCTACTGGTGGCATGAATGCATGAGGAGCGAAGCCAGTATTTGATTTGTAAATGTCACCGTGGAATTGGGACATTGGATCTCGGAAATCACATGGTTCAGGAAAGCCAGTATCCGGTTTTTGTTTAGTTTGTGGATTCACATTATCAACAAAATTCAACAGGTGAGAAAAGTTGCAGTTAAGCCCTTCTTGATATGCCACCGGATCAGACTGATTTACATCAAACAAATTTTGATTCATCAGAGTAATATTTGTTGGCTCATTTTGACCACCAGCTCCTAAGAGATCTGCTTCTCTTTTGATATTAGTTTTCACTTTCCAATTTTGAACGTTTTTCGAAACTCGGGATTGATCATAAAGAAATTCGTTTGGATTTGCCCGCATATTCGGCGCATTTACAACGTTGGGCAATATCTCTGTCGTTGGGAAAGCGTTTAATTGCATACTTGCATTATTGGCTCTTTGGAAACCTGCATTCACGTCTTCGGTTTTTAAACAACTCACATCAGCTTTTACTTCCTCAATTCCATTTACGTGTTTGTTACAATTTAAATTATCGCCTATATATTCATTTTTATTTGCCATTAAATCAGGACGATTGACAACAATTGGAAAATTTTGTTGCATTTCAAAAAAGTTTGCGCGGTTCGATTTTGGAGTATTGAACCTGGAATCCTCGAAATCAAAAGACGATTCCGATCTACAAGATTTTTTAACCGAATGTTGCATTGGAACATCTGTGGCCCCATTCCACACATTGATTGGAAAATGAGTTTCTTGGTTTGTTGACCAAGCACTTTGCATGGCTGGCGGAAACGCTTTCTCATGATCCACTTCAGATGGAATGTTGGTGAGCATATCTTGTTCAGTGTTGGTGCAAACATTCATGAGATTATTGGACCACAAATCTACAGGATTGTTTTTAGAATTTTCAAACTGTTTAAAAGCTGGAAGGCGCTTTGTGGGTTTTTCAGAAGTCAAATGCTGATTCGGAAACTCTTCTGCTTTGTTCCATAAATAACTCAATTGATTAACATTTGAAGCGACCCGAGAGTTTGTTTCCTGGCAAGGGGCTGCAGAATTTTGAAGATATGAGCCTCCTGGGAGTTTTGTAGGGTCCGCTTTTGTGGTTAGAGATGAATTTTGATGAGTATTTATTTTTTTCATTAGATTTTGAGAACTTGATGAGGATTTGGAGTCCTTTTTATCAACTTCCTTGTCACAAGAGAAAGAAGATGATAAATTCGTAGGTCTTTTAGTATTTTCTATCTTTTCAGCAGTGCTAATTTTACTGGTTCCTTTTGCATAAACTTTGCAAAAACTTTCTGGCATAGACGAAATACTCTCAGAATCTACGGTGTCGGATTTTATCACTTTGACTGCAAGTTTGGAGGGAAAAGAAACATTATTTATGGACGTTTTAAAGGACATGGCACGACTTTTACCCCGCCTATTCCGGCTTTGTTTTTTGAATGGTTTAGTTGAAGACCCAACAATTTTGTTTTTTGGTAGGCGCTTCAATAAAAGTCTGGGTTTAAGAGATCTTTTTTTGAGCTTAAAATAACTGAGATACAAATGAAGCCTCTTTAAAAATGCAGTTAAAATGTCGTCGCGCTTCTGCAAGCCAAAAGCAATTGAAAGCGCATTTGCCATTGAAACAATAAATTTGTGATATTTCAAATAACGATAACAGTCAGAGAATAGCTCAATTAGCTTTAAAAACAGATTTTTACACAACTTGGCAGCGTCTGATAGTATCTCCTCTTCAATACTGGATGCTAATCGTTGAGCTTTTTCGACAAAAATTTTAGAAGTTTTAATTATGGAGACCGTGTCCCAAAGTTGTACATGTAGAGCGCATTGGAAATGCTGAACATCCACCATTAATTTTTTTATTATGCCGTTGATCGCATAAGTAGAAATCTGAAAATATAAAACCATTCTTAGTCTCGCAGTATATTATCGGCCTTTTGGTGGTTGACATAAAACAATAGTACTTGATTCGCCAACCGGTGGGCTGCTACTTCCTGGATCTACGACGTGAAAAGGCAAGAGGTGCATATTTTTTTACTTGTTTGCATCAACAAAGATTTTGCTGATTTTTATGGGTAGTACAAAGAATGCTGTAAAAAACCAAAAGATACCGTCATCAAAGCGTTTGCTTTGTCTTTGGTCTGGTTGTATAGCTTGTTTGTTATTTAATAAATGTGTTTTTATAGGTACATCAATAGAAAAAAAAATTTCTATAATTGTGCAATGCCGGCTTACAGAAATCTATTAGTTTTTTACCTGATTATTTTCTTTTTCCGCTTGTAGATAAAGAAATTTGAATTTGTAGAAGTACGCTGCTGTGAGAAAAAGAACGATGAAACACGTAAATACCAATAAAGCTGGGAAGAGTCCAATACAATCTTGCCGGTCATTTCCATGAGTGGGGTGTTTATCAAAAAAAATCCGCTTAATCAATTTGTCAAGCATTTCATCCAGGGAAATGCAATGCAATATTTCAGACTCTATCTCTCTTGTCAAATTGTAAGAGTAACATAATTGTCCGTTTTCGTCAATGAAAAATTCGATGTTTTTAGGCTCTTTCATTCCAAAAAGTGCTCCCATTCTTTTAACAACACTGTTTATATGCCTGCGGGAATCACGACAAGCATGTGGCGACGGACGACGAAAGACTGCAATCAAGCAACCTTTAAAAAAATTTAGTAAATCCTCAGGATCCGTTTCAAATTTCAAATCTTCTTCCTCCACCAGCTTTTTGCTGGATTCAGTCTTCTCCAAATCCAAATTTTGGTGCTGGGCCCCACGCCCAGAAGCAAATGAAAACTGAATAATCATAGTCAAGATAATAGCTTTTCGCATCAACATCACCTTCATGATAATTTTCTCTCAAAATTCAACTGAACTTTACAAACCTTCAATTTCCTTTACAATAATTGCAATAAAAATTGAGAAAAATTTATTCGTTAAAAATCCAACTACTATGTGAAGTCACAAACGATGTTATGGCACTTGATTGAAACGTAATAATATGCGGCAAAAATGTCTGAAAGTATCTTATCAAGTCGAAAGGGGCTAATAATAATAAAATTCCTTTTATTTACTTGAAACCATAACAGCTCTGCAGGAAAAAACAATTGCAGACGTAAAAACAAAACAATGTCAAAACGATATACGGGGGTAAAAGTAAGAAAAGGAGGCGAAAAGAAATGAAGATTCAACATCAAATTCAACATCCTGAAATGGCAAAACAAGATTCAACTGTACTATTCAAGGATGTCTGAGCAAAAGTTGTTTAATTTGTAACAAGTGTGAATTGAATAAGTGCTGTTGAATCAACTTTCCAAAAAGTCTTTTTTTTATTTGCCATATTTATCCTCCATTCACAAGAAAGCGAATTGTATCGCTATATCTTGGACGGTAGGTCCGCACTCGCTTGGGAGTTGCTATTTCCGAAGTATCTGGGCCGCCTGTCTTCCACATAAAGGTGGGGCGTCCCGTTAAGTGCCTTTCCCAAGGACACAACAAGCGAACTTGCCGGCTTGTTCTCCACAACCTCCCATAAATGCCGAGCGCTAAGCAGGAAGCTATAGATACCATTTTTTTTTAAGTCTTTTGGCATGACTCAACAAGGGGAATGAACCCCAGGTTTATCGACTGCGAAGTGGACGCTCTAACCACTACGCCATCGCGTCAAATCACTACGTCATTTTTAAAAAAACGTCATGAGTGTGTACAGTATAGGGAAAGATGGGGGTAAGTTGAACCAGGCAATGGGGTAAGTTGATCCACACTATTTAACTCGGGTTTAAACATTTCTATCTCGAAAATACACAATATATATCAACAATACAATAGTTTATTTACAATGTGGAGCAAAAAACAGCAATTGCTTTAAAGAGCTAAACTCTTCCATAAAACTGAAAACCTTTTACGTCAAAAACTTTACAAAAAGTGCTGATTTTTGCTAAAACCTCTTTCTCTCAAAACACAATAAAATAACTTTAATTTCGATACCAAAGTTGAAACCTCATTACAAGCAACAAACACGTGTCACTAGAATAGTAAGGAACTTTTCTTCTCCGCAATATAGGAGATGACTCAACTTGGACACTGGTTTAACTTATCCCATCTTCTCCTAGCTTAAAGTTTACCTACAAAAGGGTTACATTGGGCTGTTGTAACGTTTTGATACATTAAAAGTGGTAGTCAGAAGTGTGAGAAAATTTTCTACCGGTAGGATGCGATTGTCATTAGTGGTGAATATGAAAGTAGGCATTGTGCTGTTCTCTCCCTTTTTGGCCATGACCCATGGTTGGATGTAGGCCTTCACTTTAGGCTCTTTTCGATACTTTATCTTCAAAAATTATCATTATAAATAAAAGAGCAAAAGAGTCACTACTAACTTCACAACATAACGAATATGTGGACACATTTTTCTCTTTCTAAATTTAATACGTTACGTGGATGACTTGTAACGTTTTGCTACGTTTTTTTTTGTTTGCACTAGTTTTACAAATTCTTATTTACCTGTAGACTGCCAAATGTTGTTCTTTTTCTGCAAATAAAATAGATTGTGTTTGCGAAGCTCCGGGACCGAGAGTCCATTATTTTACCGTTCCAGTACAAAGACATGTCCTCCGACCCATAAATCGGAACAGATGGGTAGCAGCCATTACTTATTGTGGCCATCGGATCCTGTGCCTCATTCGGAAACGATAGGTGAAGCACTCTAAGACAGGCCATTTATGCGTTTTTGAGTCGAAAATATTCAATGCTGGTGCAAAGCCAATTCAGCCTTACTCAGGTAAAGCGTTGCACTAACACTCCGGTGATAGAACTCCGCTATGACGGATGAAAGTATGGAGCATGGTAGTGTTGTTGTCATCGCTTTCTATGTTATCCTTTTCAAGGGACATTTGATCGCTAAGTTGTCAGCATTTTTTAACAGCTGCTGTATGGCACAGGTAAATTGGTCTCGAGGTACAAATAGCGGAGACCGCTTTTTTCGCGGTGACAGTTACTTTGAGATGAAGCAGACGACTTGGCAGCAGCAGTGTCCATTAAGAAAAACATAGATTGGCCAGTTCTTGATAAATTCGAGCAAGTCATACTAGTGTTAAAAATGCGAGGTTGTCCGTTGGGCGAGAAGCAAGCATTCTTTTATAATAGTTTGATCGATGGTATGGCGGTTTCAATCAATTGTTATTCTTTCGGGTGGACGCCTAACACGTCCGCGCGTTTCCGGTCAATAACGTCGAATCTAGATGGGTGTCAAGCGAAATCTAGTGCTGCACTTCGTGGTGCTAAATATTGAACCACGGCAAAGACTGCAGAACAACATTTCATGTTATGGACAAAAGAATGTTACATTTATCACTTGTAATCATCCGCTTTGGCCTCGTAAAGATGAAAACGGGAGACAACAAATAGGGTTAACACCACCACCAAAAAGACGCATTAGCCGCGAATAAGATGGTATACACGTGTGCTTCGCGCTCCAAACTCAACAGCCAGCACTGCATACCATACGTAAGTTCATGGGCCACGACCGGGAGGCAGACCAAAGCAACAATGGCAAGACACTCTACATACTGACTAAGTATATCCAAACTCAATTCCAATCATGCTCTAAATAAAAAAAAACTACGGCGATTACCCCGTAGGCGGATCCTACCCCGATGAGACAAGCGTCAAGATAAAGACGACTTTAAGTGCCAATCTTTGATGACTTTACATTCTGGTGTGGTTTTTGCAAATTTTCTTGATTTTCTATCGCATTTATTGTTGGAGATAATAGATTTGAAAAAAAATCATTTATGGATGCCAAGTTGATGAAAAAATAGTATTCTGTCTTCGGTTGGCTTCTGGGTCTGGTGCCCAGCACCAAAATTTGAATTAGAAAGAGCATCTAGTGGGGTAAAAGAATTTGAACAGGTTGTCTCATCCTTTTTAAATTCTACTTCTAAAATGTTGCGGTATATTTTCGCTTCAGCAATCTGCAAATTTTAATCTCAATTGTCTCCCTTCCATCACCAAATTCGCAATATACTTTTTAGAGCCATTTTTTCTTCGAATTAAGCTTCTTGCACAAGTCGACTTTGAAATATCAGACAAAAAACCTGTGTTTTGTTCATTGCTCATACCGTCGAGCGACCCTCAACAGTAGGCGATTATTATTCGTAGGTCCTGTCAAGCCTAGCACTTTTGAAAGTTTTAAGTACAGCCTTTTATTCAAATGAATAACTACTTATTTTAATTTGTCCTTTTTCTCGTTTTATGTGCAATTTCGAAGTAAAGAACTGTTGAAAAATTATCGGTTTTATTATAAATAGACTTGTTAAAATAATATCACGTCTGCACGCACGCACTATATCGAAAAAATAAAAAACTCTTACTGAAGAATAAATTCTACACTATGATTTGGAAATAACTTACAGCACATGACCTACGGTATATCACCGAATAGCAGCAACAGTTAAAAAAGTTATGACTGCATTACGTCAAGCATCGATGTCAAACACTTCTTGTAAGACGTTTCTTCGCAGGTTAAGTCTCGGTTGGAGGATAAAGTGAGCCTGGCAAGAGCGTTCTGTAGTTTCTGCGTCAATCCAGCATTCTTCAGGTGGACTTTGGCCTAAAGCAAACGTTTGTACAACTGATGGTATGGTTGGTTACTCGTTATGCTCTCTACAAACCAATTGAAATTGTTTGACAATTGGTTGATAACTACTGATAAAGGCACTATGTAAAACGAACATGTTAATTCGACAGATGGGAAAGTGGTAACCATTTCCAGCCAGTAATTAACATAGCACCATCAAGGCGAACATTTGCTGATAGTCCATGCACAAAACATTCAACTCATACGACACACTGCACGATAGTCCATGCCCACAACATTCAACTCATACGACACACTGCACGATAGTCCATGCCCACAACATTCAACTCATACGACACACTGCACGATAGTCCATGCCCACAACATTCACACACAGCACGAGCTCTGAGCAGCCTCACATTGGTAAGATAATTGTAAATGATGTTGGTCACCTAATCTCAAGACACAGTACCACTTGAGATACGCCATGCAGTGGCAACTGACCTTTTGATTGTTGCACAGTAGTGACTGTATCGCTGCCGAGGTGTGTTTCTTAACGGCGTTGTCCTTATTGCTCAGGCCATTCATAAGGATACGAACCAGTGAGGCTAAAAAAATAATTATTTTGTTTAAAAAAAGTGCGAGACCATATATGTTGGAAGAGGTACAAAATGTCGTCTTTAATACAACAAGACATACAGGAACTAAAAACCTATGATATTGAAGCTTTGTTTTAGTAAATAGTGACTTGGCTAATGTGCCAGTCAGTCTCAAAAGCAGGATTTAGGCAATGCACCGGCAACCTGGGAATTATGGTTGGGCAAAACTGGTTTTGGCAAGCTAAAAATCAGTGCTGTCAAACACGGAGTGTTTGCAACACTAAAAATAAGACTTCTCTAGACATTTGTGGGTCTGCATTGATGTGTGGAGCCGAATCTTGCACTACGAAAAATGAACATGAGCAAAAATTAGAAGCTAAATTCTGGTTCTTCCGAAGAATGTTTAGACTTCTGACGTCAAGAGTACGCAATTAAGAATTTTTGAATTGCTTTGAAGTTGAAAAAAAGCTCATGAAGAAAATCCACCATTTCCAACTGTCGTTTTTGGACCATGCTATAAGAAAAAGCATTGCTGCTCTGGGCGAAGGCGTAAGAACACCCGAAAAAAAAGAAGAGGAAGATCACGAAGAATGTTCCTCCAACGCTTTGATCTGCCGCTGTCAACAATATTAAAGAAAGCACGGGGCAGTAACTTGATGAAACCAACAGTTCGTCAAAGCCCCCATTGGGCACAACAGTAATGAAAAAAAGCTTCTCAGATTTTTGCTGCTCACAGCATTATGACGTCTGTAACCTAAAGGAATAAACAGTACTGTTTTTGCTAGTTGGGTGTTGGGGTTTGAGCTGAAAATTGCTTTTCTTCGGATTTAAAAAAAATCCCTTATTGTTTTCTTTTGTAACGCAATTTTTCTCCAATGGTAACGTCTTTAATTGCCTTATGACAATCATCCCGGGTGGTGATCCATCGCGGCAAGTTTCGTGTTTTTTCACTCAGTAGTTTCGGAGGAGTGAAACCGAGCAGATTTTACTACGAGTTTTAACACCATAAACACTGTGCTTACAGTACGAGCTCAATCTGTTTTTGCTTGGTCCATGAAAGCACAAATTTCGTATGATTAGCAAGACATGGCTTGAGGAATTAGATGCATTAAGTTCAATTATGATGTCCAAGAAATCTGAAATAAACAATGTAGGGGTGTTTAACGTCAAAGGTGTTTTAAAAAACTCAAATATTGCTAAACACTTTCAGTAATGCATATGTCGTTGCTAATATAGTTGCAAATGAAATTTAACACCATGTTTCAAGCTTTTTTGTTCAAAACGTTTGATTTTAAATACAAGCGTTTAGTTTCAAACTGAGAACTGACTTAAAACACTTCTTACCGACGCGATGGTGTAGCGGTTAAAGCGTCCGCTTCGCGTTCGGTACAACAAGTTCCAAGACTCAAGATTAAGGCTCGAACCCTCAAGAGACCGTTTCCTTGCAATGGGCACAGCCAGGCGAAACCGACGTCTGCATTAACAGCTCGCGTTTATTTCGCGATGCTTGCGCCAACGACATGTATAAGTAAATCCTAAACCGAAGATCGTAAGTTCAATTTTCAATATCCGAAAACTAATGGTTTCTCTTATTGTCAACGAATTGAATCAGTCCACACAATAAAACAGCAATCACGCGACCAATGAACAGAGAGCTTGCCGTTTGTAAAATCTGCGACGAGTCTCGCTGATACCAACGGTTTGATACAATACGTACGAGTGACGGCGGTTACGAAAACATAAATTTACACTCGCCCACACTCTCCGATCACCTTGGGTTCAATTGCTGGTGACTGAGGCAGTACTAACCTTTTATCTTTAGTAAGTTTAACTGTCCATCTGTGTGGAAAGATAAGGAAAGAAGAAGTCGGAGCCAACAATCCAACAGGATCCCTTGCTGCTTAGAACGCTTGGGATGCTGTCCTCTGTCAGCACTTGCAGGAAACAACTCAAGTAAATTGGTCTGAAAGAGGCAATGTCGTGTTGCGTCATATTTCGTTCTGTTCCTTAAACGTTGCTGATGCGGCGCATGTCAACTATTAACCGCTTGCCTTAGTGTTTGACTTTAATAAACTACTGAGTTTCCAGATTCGTATGTTTTTCTTGACGAATACAAAGCGCCCCCCCCCCCCCCCCCCCACGACCTTCGGTGACTTTTCCTCTATTTACGACCCACGGTGCAGGCCTTGGTGGGTTGCGATATTTCTAGGGCTTTATGATCTTCCGTCATGCCCCCATCACGAGTAGGTGGTCAGATAACAACTCATGGCGCTCTGGCAGGTTCGAACCCCGAGCAATAAGCTCTGAAGAAAAACAGCACTTTCACCCAACACGCGGGTTTCTTCGAGTATATCGATCGAGAATTAAACTGATTACCATTCGGACAGGAGCGCCACACTTACTTTCCATATAAGGGCACGACATTCTTGCGCCATGGCACTATTAATTAGAACGTTAAAGGTCAGTTGAAGAACAGGGGTTGGAAACTTAGTCCTGGACAGCACGGTGTTGTGGACATCCCGACAAAGCTTGACCATGGACATGGCCACACTAGCCTGGGAACTACTAGGACTGCTGACGATGGAAGAGCAAGCTGAAAAAGAAAACGTAATGTCTATGTTGTAATGTGTGGAAAACAAAGAGCAAAACTGTCTCGCAAAAATAAAATGGTTGCAAAATGGCGTGGATTTAGTGTTGCTTCTTATTGAGACGTGGAATGAGTGTTTCGTGATTACTGATTAGTAGTCCTCACAATCGCTATCTTGTTGGGTTATTAAAAGATAATTTTTACTGCTTGACGGACTCTTAACAAACTTCATGGGTGGCATAAACAAGAAAATTAAAGACATGAAATCTGAAAACCAACTCTCAAACAAGCTGCAGAAATGAGACTACGTGAAAGCAGCAGCTAACTCTAAATGCAGGTAAATATGTACCTTACGGCACGTCAGATAATTGCTGAGTAAAACATATTACCTTTACTACAGTGGCTCGTGTAAGTAGCGGTAAGCCGCAATAATGGAACCAACAAGCTTGTGAATGGCGATGACCAAGGCCAAAGGGAGCTCAAGATCTAAATAATATTCTAAAATTATAATTACCGTTTGCGCAGTGAAGTGTTCTGTAGTTGAAACCACGAACGTGACTTGAATTCGTCAGTAAAGCTTGCAGATTGCAAAAGAACCGTTTCAAATAAATTCAAAGAAAAAGCACACTTTAGTAGTAGACATAAGCAAACGAGCAGTGATTGGGTTTTATCTGCAGTGCTGGTGTCAAAATGATCCTACACTGCGCCATGCAAGTGTGGCGCTAAGATACAAACCAAACGCCGTTCTCCACTATTCCACTGCTCCAATCCCATTGTTCTACGGAAAGGATTCGTCTTATACACATAAAAATGTATGTATTGAATAGTTCAGCCCCATAAAAACAACCTATTTCCTCAAACAAATATAAGGAAGAGGAAGAAACCAACATGTTGTATGATTTCAACACATATGAAAGTATAAAGCAAGTAACATTACCAGAGCTAAACCGGAACCGGCTGCAGCTTCTTTGCCTTGAGTAAAACCATGCAAGAAATTATTAAGGAGTGATAGAAGAAGGCTGGTAATTTGAAGGTAAGACCGAAAGTGATCTGAAAATATAAAAGTAACTGTTGGTGGAAGCAAAATCTGGAATTTAAATCTGACCAAAAGCAGGCTGAGGGGGGTGAATGACGGACGTATATTCACCTTACCAGCAGCGTGACTCCAGAAAATATAACAAAAAACCAGGTAATTGGGACGGCTTTCTACGACATAGGCAGTCGCGCAGCCAGAAATGCTAATTTAATGGGCAAAGATTTGGTTCGTCGATAGTTATAACATCATCATAGTTCAACATCACACCTTCCTAACTCCTCCCAGGGCTACGCATCTGATTTCATACATCTATACTTACACCGTATAGTATACCTGCTAGCGTAGATTGAGATTTGGAGTCCATTGATGAGATTGACTTGTTTGCCTGAATCGTTGTGAATTCAAGAGTCATTCTCAAATGCTGACCTTTTAATTCCTCAAGGCACCGTTCCAAAAATCCAACTAAAAATTTAAGCAAACAAGGTTTTCAACAGAAATCATTACTTCGGCAACAAACTTAATTCAACCATAGAGAAGGAGAAAAGGCTTGAAGCAATGAAGCACATAGTTCAGGGTTCAAACGCTGTAGTCACCGATGTCGAAAAGTGGTTTTCGATTTTAGGACAGTTTTGCTTCGTGCTTTAATTCTATATTTTCTTTGGAAATTGTTATACAACTAATCATAGTGTCAAATTGAAACAAAATCGATTTTATGTATGCAATTAACCGCACATATAATTTTACACGTTTTTAAATACTTCATCAGACATAAACTTTGCAATGTAAGCGCTTGATTGCCGATCGAAGTCTGCTGCACAAGCACCTTGTGAAAAGTAGATCTTAGACAATTGACAAAATCGTGCAATTAACATCATTCTGCATAACACGAAAACATATCGCGTCTTAACAATATACTTTCTGTATCTTCTATTCCGAATATCAATTACTGTTGTTGATACCAGATTCCTTGCTTCAAGTCGGGGGTATGCAAGAAGATCAGGGAGCCCAAGAAGCATGGCAACTCTCCACGGTCTGGGCCAAAGATGGTAAATAGATAAATAGTCGCCAGAGTGAGCGTCGCAAAGAGTACAAAGCAGCACAGGACAGATTGAGATGAAAAGCGATTGAGGTGGATATTCATAGGCGCTGAACGAAGAATTCCCAATGGTGCCGATTCCACGGAGATAAAGTTTAAAAAAAGACAGCGTCTACTGCAGCGACGACGATAGAAAACACGGCTAGAATAACGAGGAACACAAATTCTTCAATGGATTACTAGTGGGGGGGGGACTTGTGTGTCAAAAAAATTGCAGGGATAAAGGCTTCCAGCTTGAAAGAAAAGATGGGTAGATATGAGAAGAGCAGCACGACGCAAGAAACTGTAAATAACTGACGCAGCGCTTCTCGTCTGGACAACTTATTGGCCGAGTCATTACCCGGAAGAAATTAGTGACCTAAGCTCTATTGTGTTATCATATCAATGAACAACGTCATCGTAAGCATAATATCAAATATCGTAGTCAAACTTGTGGTTTTAGCATTTGCTTCAAACGATTTTGTTGTTCACATGTCATTTGTATTTTCGTAAAACGTCGTGTGTATCACTATTGCCATCGGATTACTGGTGCAGAGTAGTGGTTAAAGCGTCCGCTTCGCAGTTGGTGAACATGAGTTTAATTCCTCGTCAAGTGATGCCAAAACCTTAAAACTGCATTCAGTTTCCGTGCTTGACGCTCAGCAGGAAAGCGACCAGGTAGGAAAAATACTGGTACGTTCGCTTGCGATGTACTTGGGTATAGCACTTAACAAGATACATATTGCAAACAGGTGGCCTCACCAAGCAGTCTACCCGCCGCGGCTGCCCGGTTTGACTAAACTCGAACAGAGCAAGACCGCGTACGCATGAATGAACGACACACAACCGAAGACGTGAACTACGCAAAAAAAAGGTACCGGTAGCGCTAATAATTCGCGAAAGTTGCACTTACTTTCTAAAGCTGCATTCTGGGCAACTGATGAACAGGCAAAGAGATTCTGAATAGCTTGTGAACATGCGAGCAGCTTGTCGTGAATGGGACCGCTTAGCACCGCAGATGGATGAACAATAAGCTCTTCAAAAATATCAACCAACACCGAGATCAAGTCCTTGGCGTTGCTTGTAGAACCTAAAAAAAATACATTAGCTATCCATCAGCTAAATTCATTTTTACCCTTCAAATGGTAGCAGTAACAGCAGCCCGAAGAACTTTTTACGCACATCATGATCTCAGGCCACAACTGTCAATGAAACGGATTTAGCTGCAAGCCTTGAACACGCCAAGTTTCTAAAACTCATCCAGCTTGTTCCAAATCGGTTTCGCGATCTGACATCAATTGATGAGGTAAAATGGCATGGACTTAATGCTATACTTTAACATTACATTAACGTGAGCAAACGAACGCAGCTGCAGTCTCAGTTAAACATTGAGCATGTAAACTGCGCTTTTCACAACTACGGTCGAGCGGCACAGAGGCCATTAAGTTCTAAATTGCGCTTAACTCGGTTGTTGCAGTGGAAATATGCAGTGGAAAGCTGAAATTCTGTACAGTCAGAGCCTTGCCACCTCTGTGACTGCCACTACAGTAGCAGCCTGTACCTCAGACAAAAGGGTTGCAGATTAGCACGAATACCTATCAAACAGACCGAATGCTTTTATTGTAGCCATGCAACTCTTCACACAATAACTACTGCAATCAATGTTTAAATGCAATGCATTCCAAACTTACCTCTCTGTTTTTCTAGCAACCACGTCAGACTGACGTCATGATTCCGCTTGATTGACTTTGTAACATGTTCAGAACGTAATAGCAAAGCTAAAACTCTGAGAGCGGTAGTGTGAATGGTTTTAGAGTTCTGAGTTGTCAATATCGACAGAAGACGATCTATGTAAAAAAAATGTTTACCTTTATATGAGGGTATTGCTAGCAACTCAGATGTTGGTTCAAACAATTCTATTCAACTCTAAATAGAGCTTTATTTTTGAAAACAAGAAAATAACCTCACTATGAATACTTACTGAACAGTGTAGGCCAGTCTCTTAGCAGAGTTGAGGATAAAGGATTTTTTATATTCTGATGAAAAGCCGCGCAGAGAAATGTCAGGACAGCATTTCGTACTCTTGTCAAGTCTTCAGTCCATTTATCATCTGTTGATATAATGTCACTTAACGTAGTCTTCATAGCGTAGTGGTGATTGTATCAAATTTAAAAACGAAAGGCCCCAAGTTTGAAACTTAAATATAACACATTTAGACATCTAGGGCATCCGGAATTTAAAGTGCTGGGTACCTCCAGTAAAAGCCTTTTTCGAAAGCGAGTAAATAGTGGCTGGCACACTTTGAAAAAGAATGTTTAAGCTTGCGAAACGGAAAAAAGGAGCAAAATAAAGTATTTTTAGAAGCCCCACACCAACAAATTCGGTACAGTATATTTCACCATCACTGGACTTTACAAACAGACAATCTTGACCAGCAATTTAAATGTTTGTTGAAAGTTATCGTTATATTACTACTTAACACTTACCAAATAGAGGAAGGTAAAACAATACACCACAGCAAAAATAAACACCAAAAAAACAAGAACTTCACATTAGATTAGATTACGGATGGCTTTCTGTGTACGTTTACCGCCATTAGCCTATACTTGCATTAGACTTTCACTACCTAGCAGGATTTTCATTCAGGAAGATTCCATGACAATTAAAGAATAAAACTATTCATAATTTTGTGTCCGAACGGTGGGTCAGTTCACTCAGTTGCAACACTTCTACGAAGGAAAAACATAAATACTAAAAATCTCACCATCTGCATCCACTCCTAGCACTGCAATCAGATTCTTCGTAAAGTTATCTTCTGAACTGAGAAGACGACCAGCAATGCTTTTTTCAGAACACACGACATGTGTAAGAAGCAGGGCTACGTGTTCATGTTGGGCCAATAAATGTCGTGCCAACAGCGACCTTCTTTTATGCTTAGCGGCATTCACAATTTCATTCAGTCCACGCTTGCTTGAAGCAACTGAAAACTTGTCAAAAATTCGCTGAATTCGACTGGCATCCAACACACTAAAATAAACGTCAGTGTAACTATGATGTTACAGCTTCTGCAAATGCAAATGTGGTGCAAAGTGAAAACTACGGACCACATATTGCGCTTCTGCCTCAGCACCCAGTAACCAGGAAAAACGGATCTGTCAAAACGGAAAATCAAGGTGCTGCGTAAAGTGTTAAATATCTGACTCCATAGTAGCTTATTCATACGTGGTTGTACCGGAGCCCGCGGCGCCTATGTGCTCAAGCTAATAAGGTTCCCGTTGCACTTTTCTTAACCACGACTGAGGAAATTCAGCTTTACATTCCATCCTCCTCATTCTTGCCATTACTGAGCACAAAGAAAAAAATCTGCGAGCACCATCATCAAATCTGCCGACTGCGCAGCAAACGTTAAAACCACAACACCACCGTAACGGTTCTCTTCTTATGAAAAAATAATGTAATTACCCCACAAACACTGACCGGAAAATATTGCTTTAAATCATGTTCTTATACTACACAATGTTGCTGATGGAATACAATCCTAGAGACATTTGATGTAAGGAAAACTCAAGTTTTGCAATTAGAAATGGCATCACTACCAAGTGTGTCCTGAAAGCCTTTACCAGAACGCCTTTTTTTTGTACCAGTAGTAACTAATTACCTGTTTATAGAAAGCATACCTGTTTATAGAAAGCAAAGCCCCACTGAGCATGAGGGAGTGTAAAGTGTCATGGGGTGCTACACACATGAGGTTGCAGAGGAAACGACACACTGCCGAGACCAAAGCGGGGGTTGTAAGCGACCTCCATCCGTCTGGAAGCGAATTTATAGGAGACGACGAGTAAGGAGGAGTCTTTTGAGTTTTCGGAGCGTCTCCTAAACCATAAGCTAGGAGTTAAACGAAATGAAAACTTTGCTGCAAAAACTGAACTGATCGCACGGTCCATCAACATCTAGGTCAACTGCTAGCAAGCTTTTTTGTGATGACCTCAATTCACTTTCCAATCAATGCTGAAGTCCCATCCATCACTGTGAGATCCTGATCGCGAAAAAATTTAGGACCAACGTCTAAAATTGACCAAAAAACTTTTTTGATCAACTTTTCAAAAGTGAATTTTCTGATTTCTATCAAACGTTTTGTTTAAATCGAAGTTTTTTGAAGGTGATAACCTTTTTCTTGAAGGTCAAATTTAAAAATATCAATAATTTTTTTGATTGATGATCTTTACCTTTACTCATCACGTGGCCTAAAATTGCAAGCTGTGCACAGCCTGCTAGAAAGTACCAACAGACCCAAAATTGGTCTGCACCCCAGTTCGCGGATCATTGATCTAGATTCCAGATGAACATGCAATAGAGTAACTTGGCTGGATCACGGCTTGGAGAGCAGATGCAGGTGACAATCGTGAAGTATAAAGACAATTTCTAGGTCTGCAACATCCGCGAACCTCAGAAAAGTGGACTAAATAGAGATAACACGTCACTTACCTCCGGCGATTCTTTCTGATGACGTGGTCTATAAATGCAAAAACAATTAGCAAAATACAAAATAAATTTGCCCTTCATATCGTATGCAAAAGCTGCATATAACGCAAACGAGGTATTTTGAGCTTTGAAGCAATACCACTGGTACTATTTAAAGATTCGAAATCAAAGCCATATGTTCTGAATCAGAATATGCCCTTATCTTCTGTGCCACGGCAGCACATTATCTGCTTGTTTTCAGTCATAACAAGACCTACCTTATTTGAAATTGAAAACACCGGAGATTGATTTGGCATACTAGCTTGTGTTAATGCACTGAAGTTATCAGTGGCGCTGGTCGAACCTGGAAAAAAACGTTTTACAACGTCATTCCTTCACTACCCAGCGTCGACGTGATATGAAACAATATTGCTGTAAACGATACATACTAGACGGCCATTTTAACTCACTGACTATGCTAGTCTCAAACGAACAGGACCTAAAATTCTTAGTATGATCGGCATTCCTCACAAAAGGCATCTGGAATAAAAAAACTCACTTGCTAGGCACCGCCTGATGCAAAAGCATGCGGCTAATGGTACGTAGACCGCATCAACATATAATTCTACGAAATATGGCAGACATGAAAAACAATATTGCATTGATACTACATCACTAACCTGCTACAGAGGCCATTGACGTATCGGTTTCGATGCTTCTGAGCAGAGGAGAAAACTCGCCGGCATTTTCTGCAGGAGACCGTACGGTTGCATCGGCATGGAACCGGTTAAGGATAAGGCAAATATGCTCGTACATGTGCGCATGATGTAAGAGAGCCAAAAGGGCAGGCAGACCAGTGATTGTTGTCCCCGTAGCCTCTTCTTGCACGACTGGACCCTGATAGTTGTGAAATAGCTGGGCATAACTACATGATTCTCTATGATAGGTCTCCGCACATCCAAGACCAGCATACGTACATTTTTACACGCTAACACTTACATAAATTAACTTTAAGCAAAATTAACCCATAATTATATCTACTCCGAAGTTTTTCTGCCTTAAGACCCACTTAGAACTGGTAGCCATATGCATTGGACTGTCGTACATTAAAGTAGGCTACTAACTTCACCGTGGGTATACACATCAGTATATACAGTATTAACACGTGCTCCACAAAACGATATTGCTTCAGCAGGGTTGATGTGATGTTTTTTGTGAAAACCACTTGGCAGTCAAAATGCAATTGGTTTTAACACGGCTAAACCTCATGACGTATCGTTGCATAGTGTCTTTATTGGGCGGTATTCTTTAGGATTTCTTTAATTTGAAACAGCGCCAGCAAGGCAAAATTGCTGAAAACCTCGGTTGAGTTTAATGATCGAAAGCTCAACGGTGTCTGTGCAATCAGCATGATGCTTGTAGAGCAAAATATGCCAGCTCCAACTTGATTCCAGAGAGCCAGGTTGGGTCCAAAGAAATACCGTAGTAGCAACTTCAACGTGAAGGAGAAGTTTCAGCCTCAATAACAAATCAAAGTTTACCTGCCAGGATGGAGTGTCGACCTCAGGATTATCAAATTTATGAGAAACAAGATTGCTGAGCAAGTTGAAAGCTTGCGTTCGAACCGCACTGCATTCAGAGTGATCCAAGGCAGCACAAAGAGCCTAAAAGCAAAACCAAGGTAATCACCAACGCTTCGCAACATAACACCAAGTAATAGGTTACTGATCGGTGGTCTACTGCTACCCTCCTGCTTTCGCATTACACTTTGATTAGTAAGTGAGATTAGAAATTTAGAGTGCCTTTCCAGACGAATACTGATCACAAAAGGTTTTAATACGTGCTCCATATAACCCACCACACCCTCCGCTAAACTGCAGCATCTTTTCCAACGTGGAAACAAAAGCCTTGTTTTAAAGCTAAATGTAACGCCTTTATCTTGGTGATTTTTTCAGGTTTAGACGGCGTGGTTCAGTCTATGTTTGCCATTGTCCACTCACTTGCAAATTAACCTTTTTACTGGAGAAACACAACGCTTTAAAACCAGATGCTCTATACCAAGGGTGGCCAAACTGCAACTCGAAAGCCGCATGCGGGTCTTTCGACTCATGTTGTATTTAGGTACAACGATGTAGTGCAGGTGTGTGTAACCTGCTGTGCGACACGTTGAGTTTCGTGGCCGGTGGAAGGCTGCAAATGCGTAATTTCGTGCTTTGAAATAATGGTCTTCAAAAAAAAAGGAAGGTTATCACCCCCTATTTGGACAGAAAATGCGTCAATTTATATAAACTAAGGATCGTGTAGCGGTTCTTTCAATGATGGTCTCTATCGTTTTCGGTTTTCTATAACGGCAGATGTCGCCACCCTTGTTATATACTGACAAATATCAATGGTGTTTTAATGGAGATTCGAACAACGACTTTTTATTTCGAAATCCCAACCACTTACCACTACACCACGGAGGCAACTTTATACTTTACTCGGTAGATTTAGATCAAAACTAGATCTTTCAGAAACTTTTTAAACAAATTTCCAAGAAAACATACCGTGTTCCATATTCCTCCGGGACAACTTTGAAAGCTGTTACTTAGGGTGAGGGCTCCTGTTTTTGTCAAGGCTATGATAGTCGCAATGGCAAAGCCGGAAAACCTCATTTGTGGGTCACGTGCCGACCACAGCAGGACCAACCATTCAAGGCCAAGGCGTTCTAGATGCTGGGTTTGATCTGTAGGTTGGCTGGGCAAAGTATATTGCAGTAGGTTGGTCCAGTTCTGAATAAAGAAATAAAAAATGAGGGATTTATGGCGTCATTTTTGGACTTATTTCAAAAGTAAAGTTTTGAACTAATAGTTTACGGGCGATGTCCAACTGTTTGAATAAATGATTTAAAAAATTCTTCAGCAGAATACGCCTTCATGAAGCATTGTACTGGGTAGCGCAAAAGTTACCCGTCAGTCAGTCTGTTGTCCCAAAGATTTCAGAAGTGTGTTTAATGTAACGGCGGGAAATTTGAATATTTACTGTGACAATGTTGCATGACATGCCTACATACTTGATAATTGTCTATATATCATCTGTAAATAATCTTTTTAATCTTTCTTGACTGACGGGTAACTTTTGGACTACCCTGTATCATAAATCGTTTAGACATACTCAACAATACTCTTCGCTCAATGCACAAATTAAAGGTTTGTACAAAAATGTTAGCGCGCGGCACTTAAGCAGATAATACGCTTTCCAATACTTAGACAAAACACGAAGGCCACGCAATGCTTCTACATTATAGCGACTTGGTTGGTTTCCAATAACTCTGAACTCACCGAATAATCTAGTGTTGATATTTCTCTTGCTAGATGCAATATACACTGGGTGGCGCACCTGCTCACACCCTTTCCCATGTACGAAAAATTACTCGCCCCACTCCTAATATGGAAAGCAGAAACAATCTGCAAAACAATAAAACTATAAAAACAAAGCAGCCAGTAGTGAATAATTTTACATTTGTAACATAGCCACCTACCAATGCATTGTGACACAAGAACAATGGGCGTTTTACACCCAAATTTAACTTTGTGAGCAGCGGAGGCGGAGGACTGAGCACAGAACTTTATCGATGAATCTATGAGTTCAGTGCTCCAAAACTTTACGTTGTAAATGGCATAACTGAGAAAAAATTTCGCATGCATTAAAGCTTACGTTTTCGATAAAAACTACACCTTGCGCTCTCTTCAATATTAATGGACGACTATTAACGCAAAGAACGTAAAATTTGAACCAATCAACAACTACCTCAACGTGATGGTGTGGTACCCGACCCGTTTGAGTTGGGTAGAAATGGCTGTTGACCTTTCTGAGGGTCCTAGTCACCCCGTGTACTCCCTTTATACAACTAGTCTTTTTCCGTGCTGCCCTCTGAACTACCGCAGAAGGGAAACTTTCATCTCAATCCTCGCCCCGTCTTTCCCTGTTCAGTGTGCGCTGGAAATGTAACTTGGAGGGGTAGGGTAGTGCAGTGCTGCAACTGCTCCAAATGGGTACATTTTACTCTCTTTTCTCCAGATTCAAAGCTCTAGGTGGCTCTCACTCCTGGAGCTGTCCTCTACTGCATTCCTGCTTCTCGTGTAGGTCCCACACCTTCCAACACTGTGACTTCCTCTTCGGCTCCTCCAGCTAGCATACCTCCACAATTCAACCTGATCCACCTGCATCCCCTCGGCCAATACAGCGCTACTGCCCCACCACCACTTACAAACATTCTACCCTTCTACCGTCCACTTCGTACCTCCTCTATCTACATTCTTCCCACCTTGTTATGTTTTTGGATGTTCTCCTATACCTCTTCCTCCCCTGACTCGCCAAGGGTTTTTTAATGGAATGCCAAAGGTCTCATAGCCAGAAGTGCCAAACTTCTCCACTTTATGTCGCTTAATCCTGTGGATTTTATCTGTATCCAAGAACCCAACCTTAACTAGTCTTCCTCTTTCAAGATCTCTGAATAGTCTGCTCTGTAATCTGATCGCACTCACTCCCTTCCCAGTCTTTCTCCCAATGATCTGCGTACTAGCGGTGGTGTCATCATTTTCGTCAGGCAGGACCTATCCTTCTCTAAACTTTCTACCTCCTCTCTTTCTTAGCTTGATCCCTATTCTGATTGTGCATGGGTCAACATCCCACTAAACAACTCCTCCTCGCTCTTTTTTCATAATGTTTATGCTCCACCTATTTGCTCTTCTTCGACGGATAACAGAACCGACCCCTTCTCCTCTTCTATCCTTTAGACATCTCTTCGTTCTGGAGGACTTTAATTGCCACTACCTCTCCGGGACCCCCAAGGTACTTCTGACCCCGGTGGAAAGAAAGTATTTGATTGGGTCATCTCCTTTGACCTCCTTCCTCTCAATGACCCCAACACTTCTTTACTGCTCCTCTGGCAGTCGCTCCTCTCTTGACATCTCCTTTGCTCCCACCTATCTTGCTCCTGAGAGGTGCTTCAGGCCTTGGGCTCTGATCAACTACCAATTCTTACAACTGTCCGCCTTTCTCCGCTCTTCCGCTTCAACGTAAAATTCCCCTCCTTTAGTTTTCAGAAAGCTCCTTGGAATGACTTTGCCTTTTACTATGATTTTCCTATCCTTCTGCAGAGGAATATTTTTCTCTCTCCTTCCTCTGCTACGGCTTTCTTTACTTCTCTGGCACTGAATGCAGCCAAATTTTCCATTCCTTTCGGCCGTATCAAACGCCAGCCTCAACTCTAGTGGTCTGCTGAAGTGGAAGAAGTGGCAAACGAAAGACGTAACACTTTTGCTGCCGCTCATAGGAGTGATGAAGATTATCAGGTTTACCTCTCTGCTTCCGGACATGCCTCGTCTGTCATCGCCAAAGCCAAGGCTGAGGCATAGCAGACGACATGCTCTTCTCTCTCTCTCTCCTAAATCTGTGTATTCTCTCCTCAGTTCTGTAGCTGGTTCTTCTTTATCATCTTCCTCCTCTCCAAACTTCCCCAACTGTTCTTCTCCCAGGGAATCGGCTTCGGTCTTTGCCAATTTCCTGAAATATCACTTTTCTGTTTCCCAGCCCAAGACCTTGCGTAGCAGAGTCAGAGAATACAGGTCCGAGCTAGGTGCCCTGAAGAGTCATTCCTCTTTCTGCTACCCCTTCTCCCCTGCTGAATTCCTGGCGGCTGCCACAAACCTCTCCTCGTCCACTTCCACTGGCCCAAACAAAGTTGCCTATCCCAGGCTAAAGTACCTTCATCCCTCTGGTATGGACTTTTTTCTTCACATTTTCAAGCTATCCTGGTCTTTGCATTCCTTTCCTTCCATCTCGAAGACATCTTCTATTATTCCCATCCATAAGATGGGAAAGCCTTTCGACTCTTTTGCTTCCTCCCAATCAATCTCTCTCACCTCGTGCGTTCAAAGCTTTTTGAACGCATCACTCTATCGGGTCTACTCTTCTATCGCATCCATTCTCTCTCCCAACCACGAAGGTTTCCGCCCGGGACGGTCCAACTCTCGATCAAATTCTTCATCTTTCTCGGTCTATTTTAGATGCGTTTAGATGCAAGCCGGGCTCTCGGACAACTTTCGAAAAGCCTTCAACTCTGTCTGGTATCCCATCCATTAGTGATGCAGCGCCTACGATCATCCGACTCAGGACATTTCTCATCTCACTCTGCACTATCCGGTATGAACTCTTTGCGTTGCTCGCTCTTTGGTGACTATCTGTCTATCTACAACCTCTGTCCATGCCCTGGGGAGTTGCTCTGCTTTTGGGGCTCCATGGTTTTCTGCCATCCCTCGAAAAGCGTCGAGTAATAACAACAAAAAAGTAAAGTAATTCGCTCTTTCTCAAGCTCTATATTTGGTGAGATAAAGTTCTTGTCATTAAAGAAAGACTATGCAAAAGAATTTATAAAAACAAGTGAGACAGCGCCTAAAAAGCGGCTTTCCAAAGTCAAAAAACATTTTTTGAATTCCTTTTGTACATTTGGAGAGGTGCACCATTGCAAGTATCAATTATTGTGATTTTCATATTTTCTCATACCTCCAGTAAAGAGCCCAACAATTGCTGCAGTAGTGCTTTGTCAGTTGGGGCGTTCTTCAGTCTCTTTTCATTGTAATTAAGAGGCATTCGGGCCGCACTGACGTGTACTAAGCACTCAAGCGTGACCTCCATCGAAGGCACGTCATAAAACTGAGGAGCATCGGCAAGTCGTAAACGAAGCAAAATAATCGTGCGTAATTCACGATGAAACAATGCGGTAATCTAAACATATTTTTTAGAGCTCAGTGAATGGGTTCTCAATTTTGAAGCAAACAACTTAAGGTTCGAAACCTACTACAATCACCTCTGTATTCATGGAAAAGCCGCTAGAAAAATTATGGCGGGTTGCAATAGCAAGTGGTTATTGGTTCAGCAACATACAACATAGTAGCCTATATGCCTTAGAACTACTAAGTGCGCAAGTGAACACTACGGGTGTAGTACATAGCTATACTAGTTTAGAACAGTGAAAAGATGTCTACTCAGCAAGTCTTAAGGACTAATGCCACTTCTCTTGTCTAACACCTGGAGTTGCTTAAGTCTGGCGTACTCGGGTGGTTGTTCCGTTTCACATCATGCTTTACTACATGAAAGCACAGTATTAGTGTTACAAATGAGGCTCAAAAAAAACGATCAAAACCAAACTCACCTCATTCTCTCTTTGACTTAGCACCATTCTTGCGGTCCGAGACAACAGCGACAATATTTTTTTGCACAGCTGACGCCGAACGGTCATTGACGACAAGTGTGCGTCATTCGATGACGACATCGGTTCCGGCTGGGGCTCAGAAGACTCAAGGACCTTCAAAAGTGGGCTGCCGTTTCCCAAGATCTGACTGCTCTTGTCCGATGAAAGCACGCAGTCTTGAAGGAACCATAAAAGAAACGCTTCGGAGATTTCTTCAAGTCCGTCCACGCTATTGCTCTCAACCACGTGCAGCATCTCGTTAATTAATGACGTCAGATTGGATAGGAGTAGCTCGTCGTCATAACAACTAGGACAAACCTGAAAATGGGCAGATAATGAAGAGATTGCTTCATTCAACAGCACATGCTAGTTTAATATACCTACAAGTGGCAAACTACTGCTGTTTTAAAAAATAGGGTCAAAATGAAATCACCCCTCCCCCCTTTGTAGACTATCTGCAACTGTTCACCTTCAAAAATTTTCCCAAAATCTCTTTCCAAACTTCAACGTCAGCACTCAACACCGTCTGCGTAAGGGCGAGACAGTTCGGTGTCGACATTGTCGCGATCCTCATCAAGGAAAACGCGTGACTGGCAGAGGAATGCGACTCGGAGGTAGCAATGGAATCGAGCAGTAAAGAAGAGAGAATGGAGGGATGCGAAAGACGTAGAGAGAGAACATCCTCATCGGTGAGATCCAACTCTTTTCCAGTAGATGCATCTAAATCGCTCATTACAATCACAAAATTGCAAATCACTTCATTTTTGTATTACTTTTAATGTTATTGTGTAGTAATGAAGTCATGATAAACCGAGCATTCACTAATCGCAAGCAAGCACTCAAGCACTCGCGTTGTTAAAAATAAGATACATGTCAATGAAAAACTATGTGAGATGGTGCAAGTGGTACTAATATAAAGCAGCTGCCATCAACCGCGTTGTCACTGTGTGATGATGACATTCGACCCACATTTTTCCGTAATAAGTGGTGCAGAAACCGGTCCAGATAATGAAAAAGTCCGGATAACACAAATGTAAATACCAGGGTTTTTTTTAAGGAAAATGTTAGATGCTTGATATGAACCTGTAGGGACCCGAAAAATATTTGACTAAATTTAAAATGATTAAATGTGTTTTGCTCTCTATTACATAGTCATAGTATACATTCATACATACATAACTTAAAGGTTGAACATCACTAATTCGGAATCATTGGGACCTGAGGGGGTGCCGGATTCGCCATTTTGCCGGATTAGCCATTTATTATCTTAGAATGCACAAACCCAGTTTCTAACCACCTTATCTTAAAATCAAAATATTCTCGATATCAGTACAAGTTGGTTAGTAAAGAAAAGACAAGTGAAATGTTAATGAAATACAGGTAAAATAATTGGTACAGGGACGGTACAGAACTAAGCTGGCACGGTGACTTGGAAAATTTGAAATTATAGTACGGAGTACAAGCACTGTTTTTTAATTCAAATTAGTGCCGGATAACTGATTGTCCCGCTAACTGATTGCCGAATTAGTGATGGTCAACCTGCATTCACATACGGTGCAAGTGCAAGACAAAACCAACGAAAACGAATGGCACAAATTTAGCCACTTCAACAATTTAAAATAGGTACTACCACCGAACATTTTTATATTTACAATTAAAGTCAAAGCTGTGATAGAAATCGAAAAATTAAAAATGAAAATGTGGTAATTAAAAAATTTTATCGGGTGGCGAAAAAAAACGATAGTACTCTTCATTTTAGAATTTTTCAAAAACTATTAAAGCTGTGGTTTTTATATTTGATACCCATCATGACAAAGACGTTTTTAACATTTTCGTTGAAAATTTTAGTTTTGTAGGTAAAAAGACAAAGGAACGCCATTACTTTTAAAATTAATTGCCAGAAAATACAGTGCCGAAAATGATTACAATCCCTTTGACATATTCAGGCTAATTGAGCAGATGATTGATGTGACCTCCGCAAATTGCTCGCAAGCGTTTTTTCCAAGACAAAATCGCCTTTCGAACTTCATCCTGAGGTATTTCTCGCCATATCTGTCTGATTGCATCCTTAGTTCTTCTTTAAAAACTATTGTCCTTTTGCTGCAAACTTTCTCTGAAAGTAGGTCTCATACACTGTAAACCATGGAATTACAATCCGGAGATTGGGGAGTCCATTTATCTTTTTTAATGAAACTTGGAGTACTGTCTTCCAGATAGCTCTGAGTGGCATGGCTGGTATGTGATGTCGCTTTATCTTGCTGAAAAACATCTACTTCATAGAAACGAAAACCACTGAGGTTAACTCTGAGTGTTACATGAAATTACTGAATGAGAAACTTCTACTCGACTGTCGCAGAAGATACCAAAATGAGGATTGTGCTTTTAAGCAAGATGGAGCGACATCACATACTAGCCGTTCCACTCAAAGCTATCTGGAAGACAGTACTCCAAGTTTCATTAAAAAAGATAAATGGACTCCCCAATCTCCGGATTGTAATCCCATGGTTTACAGTGTATGAGACTCACTTTCAGAGAAAGTTTACAGCGGAAGGACATCTGTTTTTAAAGAGGAACCTAAGGATGCAATCAGACAGATATGGCGAGAAATACCTCAGGATGAAGTTCGAAAGGCGATTTTGTCTTGGAAAAAACGCTTGCGAGCAATTTGCGGAGATCACATCAATCATCTGTTCAATTAGCCTGAATATGTCAATGGCAATGCAATCATTTTCGACAATTCATTTTGAAAGTGATGGCGTTCCTTTGTCTTTTTACCTACAAAACTGAAATTTTCAACGCAAGTGTTAAATGTCTTTGTCATGATGGGTATCAAATATAAGAACCATAGCTTTAATAGTTTTTGAAAAATTCTAAGAGTGCTATCGTTTTTTTTCGCCACCCGATATCAATGCACCCGATATATCAATGCCTATAGGCAGTAGGCTACAAATTGTGACATGACTGCAATAAAGTACACTATGATGTCTGCACTTCATAGCCTACAGACTGAACGTTAATACCTTATTTAGTACTTTAGCATCATTTTTCATATAAAGATTGATAGACAAAACTCACATTGCACTTTGTAAAGTATGCTACTTACACATCACAAACAGAGTAGTAAAAGCTGAAGTTTCCCAATGTACGTTGAAAGTATTAACCTATAGGTCATGCCGTAGCTTGACTGCTATACTGTAGGGCATCAGTTAAGTCTGTGCAAACACAGTGTCTCTTTTTCTTTCTGTACCTTACAAGCATCACTACACTGCGTTTATCAAAGTGCAGTAGATAGCTAGTCCACAGCCTGACTGAGATCCTAGAATTCTACAGTAGTTTTTAATTTTATCTGCTAGCCAAATCAAAGTGTTGCCAATTCAAAATAGAGCAATGTTTGCAAAATATTTTAAGTTCTCACTTTTCAAAAAGTTTTTACAGCTTTTCTACAGTTTTCACTTTCGTAATTTCCCTTTTTTATTTTCCAAGCTATTTTGCTCCATAATTTTCTCTGATTCTAGGGAACCCGATTCGGGTCTTAAACGCCTTAAAAAAACCTTGTACATACTGTACTGTACATAATGTAAATACTACATCTTAAACAATATGTAGAATGTACACTTGATTCTCGTTTTTCCAAACAAAATGGTGCAGGAACGGTTCCGGATGAATGAAAGAGTCCGTATGATATAAATGTACAAGGCGCTTCAAAAAGATGCAACTACTCTGATCGGTCTTTATTCGCACAGACTCACGGACTTGCTTCCACTGATGAGGAGTAATGATCAATCGCCAACCACTTCTTCCCTTGTGAAAGTGATGTAGTATTTTCTTCTTTTTAAAATGGTGCACAATCCTCAGTGTTTTCAAATTTGTAAGTGCTGTACACTTGGTCTTAAGATTTGCAACCCTGGTGCGGGCTGAACCGACGGCTTATTTCTGCGGGTGACTTGGTTTCATATCAAGTAGGATGATTTTCAACTTTTGCTCTAGCACGTACATTTTGCATACAATACTATAATACTTATTAGCTGTATGAAAAACAAGAAAAAAAAGACATGTTAACAAACCAGCCTAGTTGACTATGCAACCTCAAAAGGAAAAGTCAGTGCTCGCCCCAACAGATTTATTATAGACGATTAAAGTAGTTGCATTTTTTTGAAGCACCCTGTACACATTCAATGCAAATAAATTCAAACAACCGTCAAAAAAGATAAAAGAAAACAGCGCTATAGTTGTGCTTGTCGTATAAATATTTACAATTTACTCTTTAAACAGCTGGGCATTGGAAATGTAGAGCGGCAAAAGGGAGAGAAGTTGGTGACTTTTGTTTGATGGCCACTGTCCCAATAAACCGAAATCAGAATAATCGAGGGTCGAGTCTATTACTTAAGAGTCCCGCGTTTCTTTAGATGTATAGAAGGCGCTTTTAAGTAATGACCTTAATAATAACCCCATATCCCTATTAGGGCTTTCTGGCAGTGTTGGGAAGATTGGGGTCAATGGTTCGACTAGCCGTTGCACAAAAAATTCGACTGGACTCGGGACTGACACCAGTGATTCGAATGCTATACTCTAGTCAAGACTCGCCTGGTCTGCTGATAATGAAAATACTCGCATGAAAAAAATTTCTTATCTCAAAAACTTGCGTGTTTAAAAATAATTATTTTACTGGCAACTTTGGTATTACGTCAGTCTTGAAAATTATTTTCATGATTTTGTACCGCGAGCCTTTTAAGGTTTTTGTTGCATGAGATCTCACATCTAGCACGCTATGTATGTACGCTCATAAGTGCGTTCCTAGCTCTTTTTGAAATTCATTTTTAAACTGCAACACCGTAAGCTCGGCTTCCTAGCCAGCTACAGATAGCAAAGCAGTAGACTTATCATTACCAGTATTGATATAGTATTAAAAGTGAGCTTTAAAACAGTCTCCATGTTGCTGTGTTTAATATATAGACTGTAGTTGAACCGTCGAAATCAAAGCTTAGGTAAGCCTAGCTTGGGAGCCCAAAATTTTAAATTACCGAACAATGTTAAACCAATCGATTAATATAGTAATTAGGCGCATTAATAAATTCATCCACCACCTCAAAAACAATAAATTAGGTTGTCTGTTGCAATTGACAGTAACCTGGCTAACCAGTTGTAGTAAGCGAGCCCTTCAGTATTGATTAGTCTGTTGTTTTCGTCTATATAGTCAAGTGTCAATTTTATAAGCTCTTGCTCATGCCTTACATTATATATCAATCAAACAGATGAACAATTACGTCGCACACAACTTATTCCATTACAAAATCACATAACCATTTCAAAGGCGAATTTTTGCAATGCAAGCTGCTGCCTTCCTTTTACTGCAAGTATCGTAACTTTCTTAAGACTCTAGACTCTTAGATTACTAGAAAAGATTATGCCCTGACGTGGGGCAAAATTAAAACATGAAAACGCTGATTCAAAGGAAATGGAACACAAACTGAATTACAGAAATGAATGAAATACGTAAATTTTCGGAAACCGAATGAGTAATCTTCACATTAGCTAAGTTAAATATCAAGATGAACAGCTATAACTCAATTTAGCTATCTACTTCTATCAAATTAAGTGGTTATATTATTACTTTTTTATCGACTTTCGTAAATATTTGTATTTTTGCAATTTCTGTTGGCTACTTTTTCAGTTGATAGATTTTTCATGTTTCTGTAATTTAGTTTTGTAATTTTATATTATGCTATAAATTTCCATGATTAAGCTATTCCGAATTTCAGTACGACTCCATATTTCTGTGGATTTGGATTTCTATTTTTAGTACGTTCAAAAAAACCGACGCGATGATGTGGTGGTTAGAGCATCCGCTTCGCAGTCGGTAGACCAGGGGTTTATTCCCCTAGTGAAGTCACACCAAGACTTTAAAAATGGTATTCACAGCTTCCCTGCTTGGCGCTTGGCATTTAGGGAAAGACAGGTGGCCCAATTTTCCCTCTGAAAAGAGGGTTGATGGCAGGAAGGACATCCGACCGTAAAACAAATGTCATGTTATAAAAATGCAGATATTTGCTGTGGCGACCCCTAATCGGGAATAAGCCACAATACAAAGAAGTGCGTTTAAAAGTGTAACAAATAAGTTGCAAGTATAAACCTTGTGCATTCTGCGTAGTTGTTTTCAACGAAGGCACTTAAAGGCAATACCTCCTGCTTGGGGCAGTGCTTGTGCTGGAAATACATTGATTCAATATGGTAATGAAGTGTTGGAAAGATTCGAGTCAAGGTAAAATATATTGGACTTGACTAGAGTCGTTTGGTAGAAATAACCCGACTTGACATCAATGAATAGTGACTCCACCACTCCTTACCAATGTGACTTTTTGTTCATATCGTGTGTGTGTGTGTGTGTGTGTGTGTGTGTGTGTGTGTGTGTGTGTGTGTGTGTGTGTGTGTGTGTGTGTGTGTGTGTGTGAGTGAGTGTTGTGTGTGTGTGTGTATGCGTGCGCGCGTGTGTGTGTGCGTGCGTGTACGCCTTTAAATGAGACTCCCTTGATATAGGTATTGCTGTATAGCACTGTTTTTGTATTGCATCATGTTTACGTACACAATGAGATTCTTTTGTACATTAGCATAAGTATTTTTATTTTTGTGTCTTTTACACCTCCGTGATGAGACTCAATAATGTCGATACCTCTGGTGGGTTATTGACATATTGTAACAGATTGCCGTATTGTACAGTAGGACGTTGGTGATATGGTTGAGCAATTTTTCTACTTTACTTTTGGAGTGATTACACATATTTAATCTCAGCTACGATTACCATTATGATCTTGAGTCTTTGCATCTTGACACAGAGTGACAATATCTCCTCCAAACTTGGCTACATTCCAACTCACACGTAACGCTGCACCAGGGGGGCCACAACGAAGTGGGTCACTTGATGGAGAGGGGGGCAAGACAAGGGTGCGGTGAATGCTGACTGTATGATGAGTGGGACACAAAAATGGGATCTGTAAATCAAAGAAGTCTTGTAAACAGAATCATTTCGCTAGGAAGAAGTTGCAATAAATATCCTTCTTACATAGGTTACAGAAGCGCTTTTTGAGATACAAAGGACATTCTTTTTTATTGGTTAATGCACTATTCTAAAAGTAACTCCTAACTACGATGTGGTTGCAGTATTTTGATGTAAACTTACTTGGTATCTTGAAACTACAGAAGCAGGCAGACTCAGTTCTAAGACTTCGCACACGTTTATCTCGAGGCGCTTTTGACCGTCTGCAGGCTCTCTTGGGCGAACGTAGACTTGTAAAATGTCGTCAAATACAAGTAATGCCAATACCACCGCTACTTCTGCGAGAGAGGCAATCGATAAACGACACAGATCGGCAGCTCTCAAAAGTGATGTCAATAACTCGTAGTCACGTGACAAGCGCTCACGAGCGCGACTGTCGCGCCTCAGAAGCAGCTTAAGTATCATGACGCAGGATGAAAGCACCGGCTTAGTATCTTCAGTTAATACGGTGACCTCCTTCCGAACCATTTCCTTCAGCTTCTCACAAATGGAATCGAGTCCTTGGTCAGCCAGAAAAGCGGAATGAAGGCCCGGATCGTCAAGCATGGTCGCCAGTTGGCGGAGAGCTCCTGTACGGATGGTTTCCTCCGTGGTTTCGGAACGAAAAACGGAGAGCATGCGGAGGACGGCGTCTTCTTGAAAAACGCAACGACGAATGCGAAAGCAGTCAGTCTCGTCACGTGGTACAAGAGAAAGAGGTGTGTCAACCATTAAGAGGTCAGTTAGTCCTGAAAAAAATTCTGAATGAAAATACGTTTCTTGTCCAACATGACGTAATTTAGTTCAAATAATTAAAAAAACAAATCTTTTCACTCTATATGTCAGAAAGTAGAAAATTAAAGTTTAGAATCATAAAATCGAGGAGCATGGGAGCACACACACAACCAAATTTTACCTTGAATGGCAACAATATTAGTTTCTACCAAGTTCAGTTCATCGTGTTATAAGCATAAAGCAACTTTGGCAAATGCTGACTTCGAGTAAGATTGGAACCCACGATCCGAACAAGCTATCCTGGGATATAAACCTAGGACTTGGGTAAAGGGAGTGCTATGCAGGAAAACATTTCACTCGTTTGTTAGAAATGCAGCATGTATAATTTGAAATTATTTTCATGCATTCCGATATGCTCTTTAAGCCCTGGCCCTCATCTCAAATTAGTTGGACTCAATAGCTCAGGAGGAGTAACTACTTTTCAATAGATGTTGCGCAAGTCAAAAGGTCCTTCCATCCAAGATTGTATTTGGCAGCAAGAGCGCCACAAAACTGTCTGTTTCAACTAATCTGAACGGAAGAAGAGAGGCAAACCTTGAAAAAACAAAAAGCCACTTCAGGCTGTTTTCAGGCGGAACAATATCAACGACAAGCTTGGCTGGTGCAAGGAAGCACACATACTTACTGCATACTAAACGCACAACAATCATAATTGACCAACACACGCACGCACGCACACACTCACACACACACGCACACATGCACAAATGCAAGATAAAAATGCAAATGATCCACAGACAACTCGTACACACCTGTAATTTGAGGAAGCATGTCATTTTCCGACAGAGCATTAGTTAGCTTTGCTGCAGTCGTACTACGTGATGTTCTGTTCTTTAACATCAAGCTCCGTAAACTGGATTTCAAGCACTCAACCTTCCAATCTTCATCGTGTTCGTTTGGAGAAAGGTAAACGTTTACAGCTGATTGTAGTAGCTCTGTTTCAGCAGTATAAGCCTACACAACAAACGATGAAATATAGCAGGCATTTATCTTTTGTCGAGTATATTGCTACCATAAACAGATATAGTCGAACGTGCGACAAATTTATTGATAAACTTTATGTTTCGCTCAACTTTGTAACCGAGGAGCTTCTTCAGAATACGGTAGATGTAATTGCCAGTGTTACATATATTTATGTTCAACAGTTTATATGTAATACTGGTAATAACATCTACCGTATTCTGAAAAAGCTCCCCGGTTACTGAGAGGAGAGAAACGTCAAGTTCATCAATAAATTTGTCGAACGTACGACCATATCTGTTTATGACACGAAAACGATGCTTTAGTTATCTAATTTATACTACACGAAATAAATGTTAGTGAAGATGTACGAAATTGAAGAGGTGCATATTTAACACTAGACACTTGCTACTACATGAAACGTCAAAAAAGTTTTTTGTTTGCTGTTAGACAGTCTATTTCTGCCACACTTGTCTGCTTCAAATCGGTGTTTACCACTAGCAATTTCTAGTCGTCTCCGATTCAGCAGGGAAATCATTATGCAAATTTTCCGCGACGTCGTCCAGTGGGTTGAATGCCGTTTCGTGTACGGCATTCAACCCACTGGACGACGTTGCCGGAAATTTGTTTTTTAACTGTTTGTGTTTTAACTTAACGATGACTGCAACGTGGTGTTCACGGAAAAGACATTAGACGGCAATTTTCCTAGCGCGAGGTAGAAATGCACTGCGCCAGTAGTATCGGAAATCTCGAAGAAGTCTGAACACAAATTGTTCTATAGATGCATAGTACGACCTGTGCGAGAATTCTTGTCATTAAAGTATTAAAATATGTGATCCAGGCCCTGAAAAATGCTGTTACGTGTAAGGCATTCTAGCTGTACCAGCAATTCAAAACGCACGACTAAATGTGAAATTATACATACTTGTAGTACTGGTAGAACAGGTTGCACAGCTGCACAAAATTCCCTCCATACTTCCTCTGCGACTAGAACTCTTCCCTGGAGTAGCAGAGCAACAACTTCCTGAGCTGGATGGGATACAGATCGGGAGGAGTCGCCAAGTCCATGGCAGCAGATCTCGTACAGAACATCGGGGTGCAAGAGAAACCTAAATAAATGGTGGGCCTACAGAGTATATACCATCTAAAAACTCTTATCACTTCATCAACAACTTTTGTCCAACAACGTCCTATTAGTAACTGAGAGCCTATCGACACTGGTTTTCTCCAATGTAGAACTGACACCATTGTAGGTAAAATTCCAGCCATCAATCCTTTACCGTAGCCGAACTCGTTTACATCATTTTGCAGTGTCACCAGGGATTATACGATACTGATGTGGTGCAGTCTGCCACTAACCACCCACTTTTGCACCAGGCTTTAATTAGTAAGCAACCTTTTCAATTCGGCACGCTGTTTTAAACATATACCAGTGACCTTGCGAGAGTTTTAACCTAAACTATTTGCTCTAAAGACATGAACGCCACTAGAGACCAAACCTGCAATATCGAGCTATCACCTGGCTATATAACTTGCGGTGTGTCCAAGATTCTCAGCAGCAGCGTCGACATTGATACCTGCTCGTACCAGCCGCAGGCATTCATCATATACTGCACGGCGGATGGGCAATAGAGGATAAGCAAGCAGACGAAGTAGAATGCGTCTTGAGATCTCCAGCAACTGATCTTTGTCTGCAAATGCAATTTGTATTTCAACCAGGTTGTTACTCAACACATAAAACTAAACATATCGGACTCGAGGTTTGCAAGTGCACATAAGTGCAGGGTAAATGAAGCTATAAAAAGAGTGGACTCAGAGTTTCAGCAGCTCTTTGTTTTTCATCCATGCGATTAAAATTAACTATGCAACTACGTGCGTAGCACTGAACATTATTAGCTACTTAATGAATCAAATAGTTAGAATTTTACGCAAAACTAGGCTTTGAGGCTGGTTTCCATTAGACGTAGATTGCAGGCGAAGCACACAAAACTTTTTACGCCACGCCTGCAATCTACGCCTAATGGAAACCAGCCTTTAGTCGCGATTAACAGTTCGGCTACAAAGACTACATGAGTACAAATCCATTTAGCCGCATGGCAGAGTCAAACAAAAGTAAAAATTTACCACCTGCTAAGCATTCAATACTCTATGGATAACATTGCTACCAATAATCGTACGCTTGGCTTAGATTAAGGCCGAAGCAAGATTTTTTTTCTGCCAGGAACAAGATCAACTTTAAGCTTTGTGCCAGTTTCAACTAGCGTAATGTCCGAGCGTAGTCGGAAACATTTTTGTTGGCGTTATTACGACAAAATACTTGCTCAAACGCAAAAGCAATTTTAACACTAGAATTACCTTCTTTTCAACCTACCTAAAATTACCGCGAGCGGTCAAAATGACCGTTTGCTCAATTAGGCCTTATTTTGTGTCATAAGTTTCTTTTAACTGTTGTGTTAGACCTATTACTGTCTTGAATTACTGTAAGTGGGAGTTTAACAAATCGTAAGCTCCATTATGTCTCCGATTAAACTGCATAGGTCCTAATCTAGGAAATAAATTCTAGGCCTTCAACTTTTTTTTAGCTGCGTTTCTGTTAGTACGTTTGGAGCTTGTAATTTGCCTCTCGATTTCGAAAAAAATTTGATGCACTTCAATTTTGCTTTGTCCTTAGCAACCAATCCAAATCAAATTCCCTTATGTTAGATGAAAAATGCCTAATAAATATTACCTAGCGCTTGCGTAGTAATAGCCTACATGCATCTTTACTGTCACTGTCTCACTGCCAAAGTCGACAAATTTACATAATGTTGAATCAGTTTTCAACACATTGTTGATTCCAGTCTCTAAATTCGATTCATTTGAAAAAATCCTTTACCATATCAGTCGAACCGAGTCTGATTTTGCCAACCCCTGATCAAAGCATAACATATAAACGTAAGCGTAACACTTAGTTTTTCATAAATAGAGGAATGACAGCATTTCTGTGACAAAGAAAGGTTGAAGACCTGTGTTTCTCTTGGAGATCAATATTTTTAGAGCGGCGTTTTTCTATCTGCTCCAAATAAAGGTGATGACCTTTTTCTTCGAAAATATACTTTTCAAGTGAGTATTTTGCTCAGTTTTGAAATTTCTATAACGGGGCTCAAAACAGTGTAGAGGCTTTAGCCACCAGTTCCTGTACTTTTACCCCTATGTGGACAAACATATTTATCTTACGCACTGGTACGTAACTTTTATCTTTTAGTGCAGCTGTCTTCGAAAGACTGCTTCGATAGCAGAGCGCAACACAAGACTCTTAATTGCAAAGATAATTTTAAAGATAAAAAAATTAGTGGTTTCTACACGGTCAAAATGATCGTTGGTGGTAATTTAAGGTGATTCCATTCCCATCCCACCCTGTGCTCATTACGATGCAATCAAAATTAACATGCTAAAAGTTATGCAAGATTTAGAAAAAGTCAGAAGTTTCAGTGTTGTTGCATGCATCTCAGAGATATAAACGATTAAAAATCAAAAACGGTCAAAATGACCGCTCCGAAAATTCTAGTGTTAAAAGCTTGTACGCGCATTATAAAACAAAGCGTTTAAATTGTGTGAAACACGTTTCCGTAAGCATAATTCGTTTAGAAAAGAGCTTATACAATTTAAAATTTCCCACCTTTTGTTTGTGTGTAAGGCTTGTTGAAATGTACTTTGGAAATAGCCCTGATGATCACTTTCAAATGCTTGGTATTAGAGTGATATGGTATGCCATCTATGCTACTGTCGGCCAGTTCCATTACTTCATAAGTAATATCACATTCGTCAGTATCCTAACACAAAACCGCATCGTTTAGCAATAACCATGTCTACTATCAAAGTTTGCAATGCAGCGAGCCTCGTTTGTAGCTTGCTTTTTTCGATAACAAATTTAACACAGAAAGAAAATGCGAAAGGAAGAGACATAAAGCACAAAAACATTAGATGTATAAGAAGCTTTCGTATTATTGCATAGCATCGTACCATTTTCCGATATATACAGTTACACGTCGTTGATGCGGTGTGTCTCTTCCACTAACCTCCTGCTTTTACATTAGACTTTGATTAGCAAGTACGCCATTACACCCCACATGCCTTTCCTAACGAATATCAATGTCTGCGGTGTTTCTTCAGGTTATAATCAGTGGAGTTTATTCATTCATGAGTACAAACTCGTTCTCTGTTTGCATGACTATATCCAGACTGGGCCACCACTGCATATTGGTCAAGTTGCTCGCCGAGCATGCAATAGAATGCGACTTTTGGATATCCACCAATAGCTGTCTGCCTCGTTCGTGGTGGGTTTACCGGTCAGCACGTTGTATTCGCGACATGTTAAAACTAAATCGCCGCTTTCTTCTAAGCAAGTTCAAAAAATGCAACAATCAAATTAAGAAAACATCAGTTAAACCAGTCGCAAATGCAGACTGCATGACCTGGCAGCCCCACTGCGAACAGATGTTTTGACAGAGGAAAAAGCGTTTCGCGTTTCTCCTCAAGACTCGCAGGACTGGGACAATGGAGCTACGCAGAGCAAAATCTTCCTGACCTGCTTCGGAATTTCAACATCCACATAATTTGCTTGATATTATTTTTAACAAATGTACGGCTTGTTAAAATCCACCAAATAGAAAAAATTGTGGTAAGCATCATCCAGTAGCACAGCAAAGCAATGTTGTGAGATTTAAACTCGTGTTTATTCGACCACGGTTGCCATTAAGGGAACGATTCGATCGACTTGACTACGTTAGAAATTGCTGCCTCATACAACATACTCGAATCATTACATTACTTCAGTTACCTGATAGTCTTTAAGGAAAAGATGTGTGTGGGAAAAAGAGGTGAAAATTCTCTTCACTCGACTCACCACATCGTATTTTTCAGGACTGCATTGCTCGAGGTATAGATAAGCAATTTCAACATCATCCGATGCCGTGAGAGCCAACGCTTGATCACAAGCAATCACAAACAGCGCTTGTGACAGTCGGCTTTTTACCACTTTGGAAGCCTGGAATTGAATTGAAAAAAAAGCAAAAAAATGCATTCTTCAACAAGGCTGGCGTATATCTATCACTAAATGCTATTTTTATTAGGGCTTTGATTGACAGCAAGACTTTTTAAGTTTCCGATACTTTCAACCATTACTAAAACATTTTTAATTGCTTTGTACCGTGTCCCCGACCTGAGAAAAAACAGGCAACAACAACAATTTCACCACTTTGCAGTAAGCCTATTTCATTATTGACTACACAATAAAACAGATGTGAAAGTACAATATGGTCTTATTACTTGATCAACAGGCAGTAGCGATTTGACAAGTTGCACCAGCAAGCTTGCTGTGGTTTGAAAAACGAGTCTGTGAGTTGTTATGTCTTGCTCTGTCCATTTTTTCGAAGACCAACTGCTCTGCGAATGTTCATCGCTGCTGGACACACCGTTATCCATGTGATAATGATATAAAAGAGCATCGCCGGCTAACTCAAGAAGTTGCCGAACTTGTACTTGCTGAAACATATTGAAATTGATTTCAAAAAAAGTTAAGAGCTCGTACATGCAACTACGGTCTCGGCAGAGTGGCACCATTTACTGAGTACTTGTCATCCAAAGACTGTTAGTAGAGCGCTCCGACCGCTACGGTACGCGATGCAGGTAGATATCAAACTTAGCTTTTAAGCCACCTTTTCGGGTTCAGAATATCGCTTGCGGCGACCGCAAAAATACTGTAGGTGGCTGCTGATTTAAAAAATGTAAGGTCATTTCCCTGTCTCACAAACCCTCAGTTCATCTTGTGCTCGATGAATTAATTAGGTTCTCATCCATAGTGTCTTTTTACGGCGCGAGTTCTACTTGTGCTGTGGGTTATATTCTTCTGTCTTCACATGTAGGAAGCCTGTTTAGTCACGGAATAGAATAACTTGTGTAACTTATATCTGCTTAGAAATTACCAGTGCCACCGGTACAGTACATTTCTACTACAAGCACTACGATGGAGCAAACAATAAAGCTTGAAAAAGCCAAATCTAATGTTCACAAGTAAAAACAATCCAAGAGATCAATTTAAAAATATATAAACAACAGTTGTAATCTTAATGTTACAAACAGGTGGTGAGTAATCCAACCAGCCACCAAACAGAAGAATACCAAACATGATCAAAACAATCAGCCACTGTTAACCAGAAAAATAACTCACTAGATTTTGCGCAAAAATTGATTTATCAAGCCAGAGATTTTCACAGCGAACAGATATGTTAAGTAGATTTGCTAATGGGATACAAGTCTATGGATAAAAACATTACTATTAGTTAATTATATAAACCTATGATATTCAATTTATAACAGACATGTAGTTCAATTAGTGCTTTCAGGCATCAACTTACACTGGGCTGAATTGCTGCAGCATGAAGTAAACACTATGGGCCCCAAACCAAACGAACCCAAAAAATATCCACAAGCTTCGTGCCACCTTGGTGCTTATTGATAGCTATCAAGAAAGAATGCAACCTAACTATCATAAGGTTACGATATCCTTAAGATAAATTTCTGTCTTCTTAATGCTTATCATAGATAATTCACAGCAATAAAATTATCAAATTCAATTGAATAACATGACTAAGTTGCCATGAAACTCTTGAGGCGTAGAACATGCTTGTCACTACTTGTAGCTGATTTAAACTTTGCTAGAACAGTTGACAGTCTTAACAATAACATAAACATACATATAAACATTAAAACTGACTTGAAAAAGATTGAGAGCAAGACGAGAGCTTTCGGTTTTAATCGATGGTAAAGATGCAATGAGACCAGAAACACAGAACTGTGGTGTGGTTATCGTGGAGCGTTGCATCAATGTAATGTCGTTTTCGGATTCATCGAGTATTGGGCTTGAATTCCAATTGATTGAATTAAATCCATGCTGATGGCGTGAACGAGGCTGAGATAGAGGAGTAGTACGAATGCTGAGAAAAATAAAAGCTTTTATAAATACACATGATAAAATTACTTCTGTATTTTCAACACATTAACTGTTAAACATCTAGCACAGAGGTCAGCAACCTGCGGCTCGTATGCCCTTTTCTTTAAAGACCACGCATTATTCAGTAAGTTGTGTCGTATAAAGTCCCCGAAAAGAATCTTTTGCGACTCCCATTGTTCTCTTTTTTGTGAAAATCGGGCTCAGATCGTTCTTCGGCGGTGAAAGGTTGCCAATCACGATCTAGCCATTACATTACATCCCCGTTTAAAAGCTATCGCACGACGATTACGGGAAGAAAAATCGGCTCCATAAATCGAACTCTTTGTCATCGTATGCAGTTTTTTAGGTCCACGTTCAAAACAAACCACACTGCCATTGTTGGTAAGACAACAACCATTTTTTACAAGTACATCACACACAACATCAGTGTGCAAGACATTTTCCTGCTCTCACCGACCTGTTTGCAGCTGAAGATGATGAAGATCTTTCATCACGCCCGTCTCCTCCACTCCTTTCAAATCTTCTTGTTCCTTCTGCCTCTGAACGAGAAGCAAGCTCACTTCCAGAAAAAGAATCCAAACCGGACATAGGACTCCGAGGCAGGCTATTGCAGTGAAAAGGAAGACCTACACGTATAAAATAAACATTGAGTAACACCAATAACAAATAACAATAAAGTTGACTTTCAAAACTTCAAGCAATGCTGTCCACATTTAACGACAACTCCATGTCTGCTTCCAAAACCATGACGTTCCAGTGTAACTGATTGCATGCTTACTTCTGTCAATATATGTAGTCGCCCACTAAAGCACTAGACGTTGCCCTTTACACTCAAAGCCTTCTTTTAACAGTGATCAAGCATCATGCTAAAAAAAAACCCAAAAAGTCTTCCACAAATAATTTCCTGTTTAACATCATTTTCTCAACTCTTTTCTTCATAAGAAAAATGATGTTGCCGGCAAGCAACTGTACAAAAAATGCCGATTTACGTCATTTCCCAGCAGCTCACTGCATAAAAGTTGCTGATACACTATGGAACGTACTTCTACCACGTGCAAAAACCACCAGCTTTTGCATCAAACCTTGATTACCAAGCCTAAGCCTCAAAATATGAATGTATACGTGACAAACATCAACGATGTTTACAGAAGATCATAAAAACCTAAACATGGAACAACTCTTAAGAAACTTAAAAACTTCCCGATCTTAATCCATAAACAAATAAATCTTAACTATCAGGCTCTATAGCCTACCTTGTCTAGGGCAATAAAATGATGGATCTTGATAGAAATGCAATCTTGTGAGCAACCCCTCAGCTAGTGCTTGCAAACATGCAAGAGCACCAGTCATCAGCTGACCACCTGGTCTAGAACTTATCAAAGTTAAAAGAGTCTAAAAAAACAAATATAAACATTAGCTTTTACATTTTGTCAATTTTTAGTGTTTTAGAGTTTCAAGTGCTTCCCCGTTGATGTTTTCACCAAATGAGCCCCTAAACCCCTGTGACCAATAGGTCGCTATACATCAGCATTTGTTAAAGCAAGTGGTGCTTAGAAAAAATTCTACACAGAACACATAAAGTTGACATTTTCCAACAATCAAAATTCAAACTTTTATTTCAGAAGTGGGATATTGAGAAGACATTTGATAGAGTTCCAAGAAAAGTGACGGAGTGGGCGATGAAAAAGAAAGGTTTTTCAGAAGTAATCGTAAGAGCGGTGATGAGTCTCTACCATGGGGCAAAAACGAAAGTTCGAGTGGAATCTGAGTTATCTCAAGAATTCTTGGTACAAGTTGGTGTACATCAAGGATCTGTGTTGTCGCCACTGCTTTTTGCAATTGCAGTGGATGTAATCTCGGAGAATACAAGAGAAGGATTGATGAATGAAATTTTGTATTCAGATGACTTGGTTTTAATGAGTGAAAGTATGGAGAATCTCAAAGCGAAGTTTTTGAAATGGAAAGAGGCGTTGAAAGCAAGGGGATGAAGGTGAACCTCAAGAAAACCAAAGTAATGGTGAGCGGTTCGAAAGGAGAAGTACTCAATAGTAAAATTGATCCATGTGCCAAGTGCGGCAAGAGGGTAATGGCAAATTTGGTGATGTGTACAAAGTGTGGTAAATAGTTACATGGTAGATGCACGAAAATGAAGAAAGTGACTTCAACTCTGGCAAAAGATTTCGTTTGTGAACTATGTGTTCATACAAAGGAAGGAATTGTGGAACCAGGTGAAGAAATATCATTTTTTGACCAGGTTGACTTTGTGAAGAACTTTGTTATTTGGGGGGCAGGTTGAACGCCAGTGGTGGAAGTGAAGCAGCGGTAACAGCAAGAACGAGAATTGGATGGATAAAATTGAGAGAATGTGGGGAGTTACTTTGTGGGAGAGTTTTCGTTAAAAATTGCGTAAGATTTGCAATGCTGTACGGGAGCGAGATGTGGTGTCTAAGGGAGAATGAAAAGGGCAATTTTGAGAACTGAAAAAGCCATGATGAGAGCAATGTGTGGAGTTAAGATCATTGAGAAAAGAAGGAGCCAAGAACTTATGAGTTTACTGGGTTTGAAGGATACTTTGAATGGACTAGCCAGGGCGAGTGGAGTACGATAGTATGGGCATGTTTCGAGAAGGGATAATGGTGATATTTTGAGAAGAGTGTTGGATATTGGAGTGGTTGAAAGAAGAGGGCACGGACGGCCGAATATGATGTGGAAGAGACAAGTGGAGGAGCATATCAATCAGATTGGATTGAAAAGGGAGGATGCCATTGACAAAGTGAAGTGGCGTAATGGTGTTTACGAACTGTCGAGAAGCACGAGGTGAATCTGGCTCCCTGCGCTACATGGACGAACAAAACCACGTGCGGACAAAACCGGATTTTAAAAAAAAACTGGATCTCTGGGCAACTGAACATGGCTCTGAGTGATTGACGCAAATACTTTGTAACCACTTACGTTTTAATTACACTACGAATATACACAACTCAATATTTGTTCTAATTGATGTGGTGATCTCTTGCAAATCACCGTGATTAACTTTAAAATAATAATTTTGCAATGCAGGTAGTAATGATTGAGCAGCCGCTCCCAACCAAAGGCAATGGACCATAGCGGTCTGCAAACCCTTTAACTGGTACAGCTTTTCAATGTTTATACAGTAGCTAAACACCTTGTTTTAATTGGATTTTACAAAGGCGATTACTAAAAAAAGGCTTACAAAACCAAATTAATGCTCAAAAAGTCTTCCAGAAAAAGGGCTAGAAATATCGATTTTACCACACCTACAAAAACATTTCTTGTTGTTCGACCCAAATTTGCTGATACTGCCCCTTGAAATTAATATATGCTCCCCGCTGCAAAAAAATTTTAAATACATCACAGCCTAAAATGATCGCCAAAAATCAACGTCAGAAAAAAATGGGCAGCATGCAGAAAAAGATTGGGAAGAACTGTGGCGGAATATACGAACATAAAGTGTTGAATAGTCTGAAATTTATCATCTATTTATATTTATAACTCGAATAACAACACTAACTTGCACAATTGCAGAACGCTGTAAGAAGATCTCTGGTGGAAAATCACGAAAAATTACGTCCAGTAAAAAAGCACAAGCATGGCGCACTGAGTGCGGGTTGGGGGAACAAAGAGATGCTCCCGTTGACATTAGCACGTGCCTGTCCGTCCCAGTCAAAGAGTGCCAAGGGAACCCAGAAAATCGCAGACAATCAGGACGTGTTGTTCGACCATGGTACACCTCGCCAGCCATCATTGGAATAGGAGGAGTGATAGTAGATGACTGCAAGTAAAACAGGAGTCGTATACATGAAAAATTTAGCAGTGCCGCAACGCGATTTTCAAAATTTTTAAATCGGCAACGTGATGAAGTAAATCAAGCATCAAACAAGTAATTGGAGAACTGCAAGTAGAGCTTTTAGAGCTTCGCATTGCACGCTTCAGCGGAACTGCGTTTTCTCTTTTATCTCACATTTCGGTTTCGAACTGAATTTTGAGCGAACCGCAAAGGCACTGTTAAGTGGTTGCTAACTCAAAAGATCCCAACCATTCAGACGTTTTCAAAAATCAGTTCCTCTTGTGCTTGATGAGTTGAATAGCTCCCGTTATGCCACCTGTTGCAACCACGCCTGAGGTCTGGAGGTCATATTGGTTTGTTGCTGTTTGCAAATGCATAGTAATATCTGTTGCAAAGCCAACAAAAAATTAAAAATACGAAAGCAAAAAAAGACGCGTTTTTTTTGGAAACAAAAACCTTTTTCTGTCACTCGGTACTTGGCACAGGATTCTAATGCATTTTTAATGCAGCACTAACTCTGCACTTATCAAAAAATATTTGCATTGGCGCGGCAGTGTAACTTACAAAGAACTACAGTATTTTCATACCGTATCGTCACAACTTTGATTAGCTTGAGGTGTAAAATAGCCATAGTTAGATGGAGGTTTCTCAGGTTTTGTTTTAGCTTCATCTGCAAAACAAATTTCATTTCATTTTCTTGATCATGTAAGCAAAATTTCTTTAATTTAATGTTCTTCATGTAAAATGTGTTCAGCATTTTGCATTAAATGTTTTTTTTATAAATTATCGGCTAATATTTTTAGAAGTTTCCTTAAAATTAGGCAACTTTTTTAAAATGCATTAACTTGGATGGAAAATTGGATGAATTAAATAAATGTAGCAGTTTATAAAAATTGAAAAGAAATATACAAAAAAACATCAGTAATAGAGTAGCGAATTTCGAGACAGCCGTTGTCGCAATTTTGGTCATCACTAAACTGCGCGCTAAAATCATTTACACACTAAAACAGAGAAAGGAAATCAATGACCAAAAGGTCAAAATAGAAAGTCAACTGAAAGTGTCAATTGTAACAATTCCGCATTTTCAATGAAAGACTTGAACGCCAAATTGAATTTAAGATGCCTTACATCCATATTGCTCATTACTCACTTACAACAAAGTTTTTGAAAATTTTGGTCCAATAGGACTAAAAACATCATTTTGAAACACACAGTGAAAAGTATACACAAAATGCAACTAAACCAAACAAAATTTGTTATTATCTTGATTAGACCAGAAATTTTTGCAAGCACTTCCAACTTTTTTCAACAGCATATATTAGCTAACATAGTGCTTGTGAAAAAATATCAGCACTACTTTTGAACACCACATCATGAAAATTGATGATAATGACAATTTATTCGTCTTTTATCTTAACTTTTTGGCAGTCAGCTTGAGGCAACTTTTTGGCAGCCAGCTTGAGCGGCGTGTTTTTGAGCAAGAGTTTTGGATACAAAGAGTAACCTTTATATTCGTAATTTGATAGGTAAATAAAAAGTCAATTTTTTACCGTTAGGTCAATTTTTTTTAGTGCAATGAAGTCAATTTTTTATAATTAACCCGTTCACTAGGATGACGATACACCTATCGTCATGACGACCGCAGCGCTTGTCTCCGATGACAATTACTAAACATTTCAACAGTAATAGCATCGATATAGCACGATAATCATATTAATAGGAAACGTCGTATACCGCATCGTATGGCGCGGCCGCACGGAAGGGGTTACCACTGTTAGTCAAAATGCTTTTTTCGTATTGGTGAAACAAGCTGATAACTATGAATAATTTTTTTGTTTTACTTGCAATGCTTGCCAATTTTTGGTATGGAAGTACAGATTGCTATTTCTTGTCACAATTCCACGATTGTGGTGCAGCAATCAAAGTCAGGCGAAATTACGTGCGATTGAATAGTTGCGGCAATTAGGAAGGTCAATACTGACCGTTTGTTAGATAAAAACGTTAGCAGTATAGCGAAGAGACATCTACGATGCTAGTTTCCAATATCTTTTCATTATTAAAAGTCAATCAAGAAAGATGAGTAAAAGCTAATTTATGCAGGAGCAGAGTGTAAGCTCACTAGCAGATGGTATTATACTATTCCACAGTGGAATCAACTGTCAAAAGGGAACGTGATATATTTATTTAGATTTTGTTTCAGTTTGCGATTTAGGTTTTCGAATAATGCAAAAGTTAAGCTGCCAAACCATCTAAACTTCAAGACTTGCCTGAAGAATTCATAAAAAGTCTCGTCAACCAATTATATTGCAATTTGTACAGCTGTACAGTTTCTTGCAACAAGCACTTTGTGGTCTAAAGTCATCCAAATACCTTTAAACACCAAAAAGCGTCAGGCAGCAGACCTCAAATACTAATCCTACACATATTTCACTAATGTTTTTGAGGAGCAGTGACACCGATTTTGTGCAAAACGTAACAAAGGCATTTTTGTCTGCTGATATTCCTTTGCATAAGCTAAACAACAAGCATATGAAAAACCTATTCCACGACATTGATCACAGTTTGCCATCTGAAACTACTTGTAAAAAAACAGTGCTGCAATTAAGCGCAGATGAGTTACAGCGGATAAGAAATGTTGTACATGACAAACAAATTTTCCTGGTTGTTAATGAGAGCACTCTATCTGGCATACAATAATAAAATATTGTAGTTGGAAGCCTAGAAACACCCAGCGTCAGTTATTTGTACGGCTATCAACCTCTTCCATGTGTGCCAAAGAGCAACAGCATTGCTCAAGCACTTGAAAATGGGGTTAATTTTCTCTAAATCAACAGCAACTCTTTCTGTCTTTTACTGCCTGATGCTCCGAAATATATGATGGCTGCAGGCGCAATACTACTGTAAAATTGCTGTATCCTAAGCTCTTTCAAGTAACGTGTTTAGCACATTTGTTGTACACTTGGGCTATGAAAGTTAAATCTCACCATGAAGATGTCGAACAGCTAATCGCAAAAGTCAAATCAGCAACAGTAAAAACAAAACCACACAAGCCAACATCGCTTCTATTGGTTGCCCGCCTCAGCCAGTTGTTGAAAGATGGCGAAGCTGGTTAAACGCTGCCTTATACTAGACAAAGAATTAACCTGAAGTGAAAGCATTTGTGGAAAGTTTTGAAGGGTCTGGTATTTTTGTAACTCAAGCAAAGTTAGCTTGAAAGCAACTAGTTTAACTACTCCACTTCTCAGCTTCAAAGACAAATACAAATGCCTAGTTAAGTTAACAGAAACGATGGAAAGTGCCGAGTACATCATCAAGAAGCGGTACAAGTAACTCAAAACCTTGATTTCAGAGAAGACACTTGCAGCATTAACCGTTACATAAAAAAAATGCAAAACAATGACATTTCTAAAATAATGAACATAAAAAGACCAGACATTTCACCCGCTGTTTACAGTTTACGTCAACATTCGCAGCCCATAACAGCTTCTGTAGAAAAGTTTTTCCATGCTGCGAAAACTGTCAGCCAAGAACAGAAACTTTGAGGTCGAAAATGTTAGGCAGTACACGATTTTCCTCACAATCCTTGCACCTGGTGATCGCAGAGTTGGCTGCTTATATAAGGCGTGCGTATTGCAAGTTTTGTTGAAGATTTGTGTGTGTTTTCGTTTGTTAAATGTTCGTTTCAATATAAAAACACATAAATTTATCTAGTCAAAACATCGTTAGATCAAGGAAGTCAATTTTTTTAATATTTGAATCATTTTTTTGTGCTTCTAGGTGATGACTAAATCTTTAACAACTACCGTATTTTCCGGACTATAAGCCGCACCAGATTATAAGCCGCACCTCACCAATTTTTCCCAGAAAAAAACAGTAACGTATAAGCCGCATTTTTAAAGCTAGAGAAATATTCAAGCATTTTATAACTTGTTATGAACATTATGACGAAACAAGACTATCTATTAGCAAATCGAAACTTAAAACATGAATTGAATGGACTGGTGTTCCTAGACATTACTAGATTCAGGTTTTTTTTAATTTTCTGGTTTTAAAAAATTTTAAGATTTTAAACGTTAACTTATAAGCCGCACCTGACTACAGGCCGCACCCCTTAAATGAAAACACATTTCAAGTTTTTAAGTGCGGCTTATAGTCCGGAAAATACGGTACTCACTATCTTGTAACTCGCGTATCTATTTGATAAATTTTTGTTAAGGGCAAACAGAGCTGATTTTTTTGCGTATGTACACAAACCGTGATGCCAAGCACATGTGCATAAATCGAGTTCACGTGATAACAAAATATATCTTTTTCTTTCTGGTTTTACTCCATTTCGTTTTTCATTTTTATTCAATGGGGTTTAGCGACATTTGCAAACTAGATATAGCATTCCTAAATCCCACAAAGATTGAAAAGCACTGGTGTAAATTACAATCTATATTTTTGGGCCATCAGATGTTTAAAACTAAAATGGTTACTGTATATGTGTATAGGTTGCACCCCTAGTTTGTGACTGTCAAAGTGGGTCATTGTGATCAACCCGTGTATAGGTCGCACCCCTAGTTTGTGCGTGTCAAAGTGGGTATTTGTGGTTGATAGTCTATAAATCACACTGTAATATGGTAAGTTACACGGCTCATTCTAACACAAAAACTATCAAATATTCATCTTTTTTCAAAAATATATTTACGAATAACATGCTGTCAGATTGCATAATGTAAACATACTATACATAAAAAGGGTTGCGCTTGCGTACGTAAAAAGTGTTTATTCATTTAGACCAGGGGTGCCCAACCAGTCGATCGCGATCTACCGGTCGATCTTCAAAGCCTTGGAAATCGATCGCGGGTGATTTTTTGCAGGTATAAGAGTTTGCCGAACTAAAAGTTGAATCCTTATGTATTTGTACATTTTTTTCAATCTGGCAACCCCGTTATTGTTAGCAACGCTATTGGTAACAGCTTTCTACTAGCGCAGTGGGTGTAGCTTTAATTTAATTAATTTGTTTTTTAAAGTTGACGCTTAATGCAAGGAGTGACGATTCTGATTATGCCACTTAAATCTGCAAAATTTTAACTTTAAAAATTTTCTTAAAAAACGTTTTTTCTAAATGAAAAAAAATTAAAGGAGCAGAAATCACAATTAGCTGCACAACAGTCTATTTTTACCAAGTCAAACACGAGAAGTATGGCAGCTAAGACAACATCATATCGAGTTTGCCACGTTCTTGCCAAGTATAAGAAATCGTTTCAAAATAGAGAAATGGTCAAGGAAGCGTTTATAAAAGCTGCTGATTGACTGTAAGGGAATTTTAAAAACAAGGATGAAATTATCTCATCAATCAAAGACCTTCAGTTGTCGAGAAATACGCTGACAAGGCAATTTGAAAGAATGGAAACCTTGCAGCTCAGTTGGAGAGAGAGAGATTGGTAGGTGGGAATGCTATTTACTTCAATTTGATGAGTCAACAGACTCTGTGGTTATGGCGCAACTGTGCACTTTTATAAGAATGGTGTTTGAGGACATGACTACAAAAAAGGAGCTCTTTCCATGTTGCCTCTTAAAGGACATATCGGGATAAAGACATTCCAAGCATTCATGAATTTTGCTAACAAAGCCAAGCTGCCACTCGTCAAGCTTATTTATATTATAATTGGTGGGGCCCCCACTATGGTGGGCAGTAGTAATTGGTTTATTGCTTTCCGCAAACAGAATGACTCTTATCCAACCTTTATTCATTATCACTGCTTCAACCATCAACAGGGTGGTTGAGCAGAGAAAGATTTTTGGAAAGATTTAGGGAGCTGTTGCCTGACATAAAAGAGTTACTCAAGCAGTATGCAGATGCAGAATATGCACAGCTTGAGGATGAACAGTTGCTCCTAGATTTGGCTTTTCTCACTGACCTTACTACACTGATAAATGAACTAAATTTAGAGCTGCAGAGAAAAGAGGAAATATAGTTGACGTGATCAGCTCTGTAAACCTATTTAAACTTAAGCTACAGCTGCTTTCAACTAAGCTGCAACTCCATGATCTGCGCGCTACTTTCAAGACGTAAATTCAGAACATGTGCTTCAGAGCAAAATCACTGCACAGTTCAATAGTGCACGTTACATTAAGCAGATGCAAAGCCTGTCATCAGAATTTGACAAGCGTTTCATTGACTCTGCATCAGTTGAGCCTATTGTCATCTACATGTGCTTTCCCATTTGCGACAGATATAGATGTGGACGACATTGCCTGCAAAATTGGAGGACTCTTTCAGCTGAATATAACTGCAGCGGAAAATGAAATACTCTTCCCTTCAAAATCACATAGAGATAAAATCCAGGGCATCCACTGGAATAGGGAAGATCTTGGAACTGCTGCTAGAAGAGAAATATTCCATTATAAAAAGATTTGATTTTTGTATATTAGCTTGTTTTGAATCAACCTACCCGTGTGAATCTGTATTTTCTCGCATGAAGATAACAAAATCCTGACACAGAACGGTTATGACAGATCAACATCTTCTGGCTTGCTTGAGATTTGTAACCACCAGCCACTGCCCTGGTTACGAGGAACTACCTACATCGTCTCAGAGCCAGGTGTCTCACCAACGTTAAAAATGAATGTATTTCCATGAAATAAATGCTATTTAAATATGTTTTTGGTTTAATGCATTATGCATCATGTTTTTTATTCACTACATTATGTAAATGTAAGTTGTACGGGTAACTGAGATATACCGATAGACCCACCAGCATAGGCTCGGTTTGTTTTGTTTCACAACTTTGCCAGATTGGTAGATCTCCAGAGACTGAAAAATGTAAAAGTAGATCCCATGTCAATAAAGGTTGGGCACCCCTGATTTAGACTATGATAAGCCCATATTTATGTCCGGCGTATAGGTCGCATCTAAAATTTTGGCTCAATGTTTTGGGTAAAAAAGTGCGACCTACACCCGAGTATTTACGGTACATTAATTTTTTTATCCAGTATCACAATGGAAATATCCTGTACGATTTCGTAATAATAGCCTACACCAGATTCCAGGTCTCTACAAATTGCTTAGCAACAGCTAAGCCTGAAAGTACCTTCTACCAATTGGTTAGCTACTTAGTTTTTACCATGATTAGACCAAACGCTTCAAAAAAATGGTTAAAGCTACCGCATATGGTATACTGTTAACTCTTCAAGACTATTCCTAACAAGAAAAATTTTTGATTTGAGTAGGTCAATGGGCGATGCTGAAAAAATACTGGTACTTACCCCCACTGCCTCTTTTATTTCCATAAATACAATGTCTTGGCCCATTTGAAGCTTGGAGCATATCTTTTTCAGTAACATGCAATAAACGATCAATTACGGCGTCAACTTGAGAACGTAAAGTGGAATCAATGTCAGTTCGAAGTTTGGATAGAAACGTTATAGCTCCAAGTGATACCAGCAAATCACATGCAGCAGAGTGCTGAAATTAAAAAAACAACACACCAACTCTAAACCAATTCTGGAAATGCAACATGAGGTTGAAAGTGCACTGCAAGCATGCGTTTTGCATCAATGTTCTTTTGGCAAAACATAGCAATTTCATCTAGTAAGCTGTACTGTATTTGTTTCAAAAATGTACCGTGCAAAATGAAAGTGCGGCTGTGTTAAAACATTGAGCAGTTTTTAAACAATGCTTTTCCAAAAAAGTTAGTCCACTATTTTCTATTCAAATTTGCAAGACTACAACTGTAAATGTAGGTAATAAAAAAAACCATATAGAAGAAAATTTAGCCTATTAGCATTCAACAGCAGATTGTCACCTTGGTGAGTCGAGCCAATAATTCCAAAACCATATCTTGTTTCGGTGAAGGATTAAAATTAAACCATTCCAATAGTCGAACCATCAGCTGCTGCTCTTGTACAATATCAGCATCCTGAATTAAGCCATGCTTCAACTTTGATACAATACTTTCAAGAGCTCGGGTTCGAATTTCGGTAATGTCATGACCTAAATGTAACATCTATCAGCAACTTAAGTGTAGAGAAGCACAAACTGAATTTCTTTGTAAAAAAGTAAATAAATTTTGTTTTTTCCCAAACATGATAAATTTACAACTAATGACATGGCTGAGAACAAAAGATGATGAAATTAATAAGAGTTAATAAACAATGGCTGCTACCAGCAAAGGCTCTAAAAAGCTGTAAAAAGTTTTCGTCTTTCGTTTGTGATGTTGCAATGCATTCAGTTTTAATTTTTGCGTCTGATTAGTATTGCACTCAGCTGGTCAATAATTTTGTTGGTTTCTTCACAGTTTTATTTGAATTAGTGAGTCTTAAACTTAACTTAGGACAAGGTGTTGTCATGGCTGCCACAAACAAGAAGCGCAATTATTCTGATGCCTTCCTTGCTCATGGTTTTGTCAACTTGCCTGACAAAGGACAGGCCCGTCCCCAATGTGCTATATGCAAGAAAGTGCTGAAGAGCAAAAACCTAAAACCATCTAAACTCTAGGCTCACTTGAAGAAATGTCATCCAGCTTTGCAAGACTAGGACAGAGTTTTCTTTGAAAGCTGAGCAAAACAACTAAAAGCAATTCAATTCGGAGCTCAGGAAAAGAGTAAACAACAATTTCTTGCTGGTGTCAAGTCGTACATAATCACCTGCAAAGTGGTAAAGCTGCAAAAATGTCACACAATAGCAGAAAAGCTAACAATGCTTAGAGTAAAAGCAATGGTGGAAAATGTGTGTAAGTGAAGATCAAAAGAAAACATGGAACACCACGTCCCTGTCAAACAATACAATTTGCAGGCAGGTGGACAATGTGGCTGTAGATATACTTGCACAGGTTATAAATGAAGTCAAGCCCAGTCCAGTCAAGTTTTGTTTTCAAGTTTGTGGATATCAGCAGCTGTGCCATTCTGCTGGGAATCATTCGTTAAGTAAATGCACTTAAACAGAATCAAAGAAGAACTTCCCCTGAGCAAAAATCTTACCATGATGAAGAAGGGTAAGGATACGTTCAATGCTGTGAGCCGTAGATAGTTTTTGGATTATGCGGATATCAGCAGCTGTGCCGTTTTGCTGGGATTTATTTATTACATTCACTTAAACGTGATCAAAGAAAAATTTTTTTTGTGCAAATATCTTACCATGATGAAGAAGAGTGAGGATATGTTAAACACTGTGAACCGTTTTTTGGAGAGCAACAAACTGGACTGGCGTCATGTTCATCAAGTGTCAGTCAATGGTGGACCTGCCATGATGGGTAGTCAACGCAGCTTCAGAGGTTTTGTGAAAAGAGAAAACCCAAACACAGAAGTCGATCAGTGCACCATTGATCAGTGTTTCCTTGGGTTCGAGGCATTGCCATCTTTGAAAGCAGTTTTTGCCAATGTAGTCAATATCATAAACTTGATCAAAACAAAGGATTCAAACTCCCACATATGCAAAGAACTCTCCAAGAAAATGGGGGAAGTTACAAAGTCCTTCTGCACCACACAGAACTGCAATGACTCTTGTGGGGAAGAGTGGTAAGTTCAGTAGGGGAACTTTGTGAAGCCATCCCGTGTTTTCTCATTGAAAAAAATTCAGATTTGGCTGTCTGCTTCTCTGACACAACATCGCTTTTCCAATTTTCTTGGCTGACATCTTCGAAAAACTCAACAAAGGATACTTAGGTCTTCAAGGAAAGAATGCTACCATACTGGATGTGTGTGAATCCATTTCAGGATTTAGCTCAGGTTGTGGAGCAGGAGGATCTCAAGAGGAGTTGTGGCACAGCTTTCTACATTGCATCAGTTTGATCAATGACAAGGAAGATCAACAGCTTCTAGACGAAGCAATGCAGGAAATACAACAGCACCTTGACGAACTTGTCAATAACCTGAATCATTACTTTCCAGAACAAGAAACAGCATCTCTTCAGAAGTGCATGCAGTCTGTTTTCAGCAGATGAAGACTAGGTTGCAGATGATGGTTTTCCAAAATGGAAGAGTATATTGAAGGAGTTCCAGAATTTCAGAAGGGAAGAACGGATTGCCTCGACACTAAACAAAAAGAAACAAGTGGCATTTGAGCATACAGATCTGCAAGAGTCCTAGATCGCACGGCTCAGTGATGTGCTAACGCCTTGAGCGTCTTGACATTGCTTTAACTACTTTCTTGTGTGAGTAGGGGTTTTCAACTGTGACGGGTTTGAAAACTAAAAAGAGAAATAGATTGATCATGTACATATTGCAGAGTGTTACAGAGCCAAGGATTACAGCACTGGCTTTGCAAAAACAAACACATGCTTCACACTGAAAACAATGTTTTTTCTTACAGTGACTATTTCTAAACATACAGAAAACGACACAAATACGACCATAATTCTCTAGTTCTTTGGAATGATAGTTGTTTGTGGTTGAGTTTTTTAACGGATTTTTTGCATTGATTAAATATACTTAATGAAAAGTAATGAGAACAATGTAGGACTCGAGCATATTGGTTGCATTTTTCTGCAACACAAAATATTGAGAGTAACAAGCCATAATCGCCTCCTTGATTTGAATAATGGCTCAAAAAGTTCGGAAAAAACTTGGTTAGACGATACCATGGCTGCAACAAAAACAAATTTAGAACACTAAAGATTAATAAGCATGTGGTTGACCTTCACCATCTGACTAGTTATAACATTGGGGTAAGATGGTTTGAAGGTTCACACCGACATAAACCACAAACATTATATTGAAAACAATTTACGTATTGCAAACTATGTACCCAACCCAATTTGACAAGACCATCCCTGAACACGTTTCGTCCTCTTGAGACTCCTCAGCAGGGCCTGTCCCATCCCCCAAACCAAATCCTTCATTTGCAATAACATAAACTTGTTTTCTCCATATGCAACAGCAAACATGCGCCAGACAAGCAGTGCAGGCATGTTCATGACAAATGGTGGTTTGGGGGATGGGACAGGCCCTGCTGAGGAGTCCAAGAGGACAAAACGCGTCCAGGGATGGTCTTGTCAAATTGGGTTGGGTACATTGTTTGCAATAAGTAAATTGTTTTCAATATAATGTTTGTGGTTTACGTCGGTATGAACCTTCAAACCATTAACTAATCTTGCATAACATTATCTAATTGGGGTAAGAGTTAATAAATTAACCCTGCTTCAGCGATAAGAAGTCAAAAGCAGTTGGTCTCAACTTTCAATATGCAGGAGTTACTCAAATCAACTGAATGATCTTTCTAACTACATTACATGTTCGCATAGGGCAGATTGCTGTAATCTTTGCAATACGTTTTGTGTTCTCAGCAAACAACATATGAAAAAATTCCAGCAACATCTCATATCAATATGTCTGCACATTTAGTTTAAGGTGGAAGGGGAACAAAATCTCTTTTCTCAATGTCCTGGTTACCTGAAAAATATGTGAACAAAACGACATCACTAGCATCACATTGTCCACTGGCGTCTATGAAAAACCCACTCACACCAAAAGATATCTTCACTACTTGTGCCATCACCCCAAACATCAGAAACTCACTGTTGCAAAAACATTAACCCACAGAGCCAACACGCTCGTTTCTAACAAAAAACACTTACATAGTGAATCACTTAACATACGCTCTACTTTATGTCTTGACTGATGTCTAGCTAGGGATACTTATTTCTCTTCTCACCAACTCAATCCTGCAACACAGCTTACTTATTCCAGTTTTATACTTTTTGTTTCAGGCATATCAGAAAAGATTAGATAAGTTTTAAATGAGGCAGCAGTCAGAGTAGCCATCCAACATATTTCGTACCATTGGTCAGGTTTTACCCTCCTCAAAGCACCCAGACACTGATGAAGAGAAGTCTTGTTTAATTTATTCAATTCCTTGTTCTCACTGAGAATATGTTTACCATATAATTTAGAAGTTCATGGTCCACCCCATGTATATTAACCTATTACAGTGTAAATTTGTTTTCTTGTTTTTGTTACAGCCATGGTATCGTCTAACTTTTGAAATATATTGCAAGAAACTTATTAACTTTTTCCTGCCAGCCTGAAAATCGAAAAAAATGTCCGTCAGGAGGCAGTGCGAAAAACTGACTTAATTTGCCATAATCAATCATAATTAATTATCATAAAATACCCTAAGTTTGTTTGTAAATCGTTACTCATCTGTTTACTTTTACATCAAGTGTTATATATGATTGAAATTTCCATTTCTTGAAGATTTCAAAGATAAAAAAATTTTTTTTGAATATGCAAATTACTCCCAATAGGTGCTGAGTTGTCTTCAAAATTAAAGTAGTACCCTTACTTCAAAGATCACTAAAGATTTTATTTCTACCAATTTTTTAGAAATGGTCGCTAGATGACGCTAAGGAAGTAAGCTTTCAAGGTATATCAGTCAAAACTTACCTAAACGCCTAGGTTTTCTACAATTTGCAACTTTCTGAGGCCTATGACTTTTTTTTGAGCAATACCAACCAGTAATAAATTTTGGAAGTTAAATTTAGTACCTAAAGTATGATCTGTCATTATCTACTAGAGGTTAGCCTAAGCCAGGGATGGGCAGAGCTTTTTAGTTGTCTGGGTTAAATTATACATTATGCAGCTGTAAGAACACAAACATGGGTCATAGATTAAACAGTCTATTCATCTAACCTCTTCTCTGAAAAAAGATCATCATCCTTCTCCAATAGTTGCATTTCAACATTAGCGAAATAGGAGAAATGTCAAGTGGGTCACTGCAATGCCAGTAATGGGTCACTCTGTGACCCGTGGGTCAGTGGTTTGCCATCCCTGGCCTAAGCCATGCATGTATTTTTGAAAAGGGAATTTCTTGAAGATTCAGAAAATATCAAGTTTAAATGAATATGTTGTCACTAGCAATGAAATAGAAGCTTTTTTACACCCCTCCCATTTGTTGAGAAACAGGGGGATACAGCAAATTTTGGTTTAGAGAAGCCAAACTTCTGTCAGCTTTTAAACTTGTATTTTAGCTTCAGTCTCCTTGGAAACTTCATACAAAACGAACACTTTAGTGGTGAAATAGTTAAAATTTATTTTATCTTTTTAAAGGATGTAGTTTTTCTAAAAATTCTAATTTAGTAAAGGTAAGTCGAAAATTTTTGAAGGGATTTTGAACTAACATGATGTACAGTACCCGTTTTTGATCAGTAAATATCATATACCGCTTAGCCTAAACTATTTAAAATTATATATTGCTCAAAAAAAAATTTCCTGAGCTTTCAAATGAAACCGATATTTAGCAACATATATTTTTTGTGCACTAAATTTACTTTTTTTTACCTCCCTCCAAATTTTTGGGGGGTTTGAGATCCCTAAAAAATTTGAAAATTTTAACAGGTAAATTATTTTATTATTGCTTGAAATTTTGTTAAATGATGCCCCAAAAAAGTAGTTTTCAGACTGTGATAATGATAAGGACTTTGGTTTCCTGGAAAACATGTAATCTCGATTTGATTTCAAGGTAGTTGGCTCTAGCTAAAATTTTGCCATCTGCAACTGGGTTCTTGGTCTTTTTAACCCTTTTTGGGTAAGAAAATTCAAGAATTAGGGTACAAAATTTACATCTTCCGATGCATAAGGAATTAAGCGGGATCTTTTGAAAATTTTATGAAAATCGGATGAGAAATAAAGTCACAAATTCATTCATTAGTAAACTGATTTTGTAACTCGGCAAAAAAAATTTGAGAGAAACACTGAAAATGCGAGATCATCAATTGATGATTGCGCAAGCGAAAGAGTATGTTATTATCTTCTGTTTACAACCATGTCTTTAGTTGTAAATTTGTATCTACTTTTAGCATTTTAAATTTTGTCAGTTGAGAAATATCAGAGCATTATTTGCTTAATTTTTGCTGCACACGTTCAGGGTTGGAATACTACCCTACAATATTTCTTTTGAACACAGAAAAGTGTAAAATTACAAAACTACGTCCAGAAGATTTGCAAGTAAAATTCGAATAAAGTCCAGCGGTTTTCAGTAATCTTTTTTTAATTAATGGAAATTCTTATTATTTTACCAGTGCGATTTTCAACTAACTGTTTTACTTTATGGAATATTCGATGTCTTATGTAAACATGGCATAGCCAACACAATGGTGAGTGATGATGACTTAAATATGAAGTTTGCCATTAGCACACTTTTTTTGTATTACAAATTATCTTTTAAGTGAACAACGACGGTTTGCAATTGTAAATGTAGATTCACATATATACTAATGCTCATTTCAAGCACTAACTTAGGATTAATCATATTTTTGTGTGCACTGTTACAAACATCGTAGATGCTCTCAAAGACTTACAAATTGCTGTTGCAAACATTGTAGATTTTAAGTAATCACTTTCAGCTTATGAAAAAAAATAGCCAGACCTTTTTCCACCACCATTTAGTAACCAGTAGGATGCTTGTTATAAAATTTTTAAGGCTGACGTAATAACAAGAACTATTACATCGCCAAAGATCAACATCAGCCTTGCCTCTCCATCCCAAAAATTTTTAAAACTTGGCTCCTATGCCTGTGCAATTGCATGGACTAGTTTTTTGTGGTCATCTTCAAAGATTTTTGATGTGTAGTTACGTCGAGTCCCTGTAGTGAAATATATAGCTGTGTAAACAAGAAACAAATTGCAAGCAGGCATCTTAATTGGTTTACAAAATAATAATCATTTGTCACAGAGATGATGGGCTAGACTGGAAATCACGAAAAATATATAATTGGCAACATGCATAGTTTGAAAAGTTTGTGCAGTTTGAAAACAGAGCACATGGCAAAATGACTGAGAAGTATAGAACTAGACAAAGAGTGCCGTAATAATCCAACAAAATAAGTGTGAGGGACAATTAAATAACTGAAGATGGTGTAACTCTTTGTTTCAAAAAATTTTGTCTGGCAGTTTTTGTGCATTTGCTAGCAATTTGCTCACATGCCAGCAGTTATGCACTTACGAAAATTTTAACAAGGAAACACTGTTACCCTAAGCACTGTTTTTCTGATGAAAAGCTTGGCATATCTGCCAAGTGAAACGTCAATAAGAGCATTTTTATAGTGCTTGTTCCACACAATATTCCTACACTGGAAGAACAACAACATTCTTTACAGTTTCAACCATGCCAGGGGCACAAGAATATTTTCCTAATCGTGCAGTAAATGTTACATTATTACTTGGACAGAGTTATGTTGCCTAAGTTGGCTGCATACAATTAAATAATTTAGCATTCTCCACATGAACTCAGCAAAACAATATTTGTGATTAAAGATGGATGGTAGATTTTACGCTCAACTTATACGATACTGTTTTGGCCTATCTCTCACAGCATACTTCTAGCCATACAAAGTACCATAATACAAAAGTGAAAAAGATTGAAGACACTCTTCAAAAATTGCTCACCAAGCTTTTTAAATAATAACACAATGCCTTGTGTTTCGATGGGTGACTCCATAATCTATTATGAAAATAACGAAGTAATCAACAGTACACACTGCAGCTAAACAAGACTATACATTGGAATTACTGTAACACATTACTTAACCAGCCTACAGTCTTAAAAAAACAATGCAAAATTACACAACTTGAAAAATATTGCCAAAGCCTTAAATAACTTAATGACCTCTGTTTCAATGGATGACTGCACAATCTATCAAGAAAATATTCATATAATCAGCAGTATGCACTGCAGCTAAAGAAGCTTATATATTAGCATTAAAACATCATTCAACGTGATTAAATCCTCAAAAGTCAATGTAAAATTACACAACTTTACAAATATTACCAGAACTTAAAAATAAACCACGCAAGTGGGACTATGATAAACACCAGAATTGGCTAGCAGCAAACAGGTGTCTACATCAGTCTTAGTCTATTTATTGGGTGGCTTATCTGTATATGGGCTGATGGCTGAGTGCTAATCGAGTCATCTAAAATAGTAGAACATTTATTTTACAGAAAAAAAAAACAAAGACAAAAATTAAGCAAATACGGCACACATATTATTATCCACTGTCGTGTGTAATCACAAGAAGGGCTGCAAAAAGACCATCCAGTTATCTTGTCAAGCAGCCATCTGGACTATGTCTTGTTTAATGTAACAACTATAGAGTAGAATAAATATGCTGCAATTATAAATCACAAACTGTAATTGTGGAGAAATTGCCATTTAATTAGAATGTAAGCATTTTAACAGATGATGAGCACTTAATTCCAGGGTAGACTGTATTTCGAAGTTTGCTACCATAATACAGGGTGGTGCAAAAGTTACCAGTCAGTCCAAAAAAATTTACTAATCAGTCAGTCTGTTGTCCAAAGATTTCAGAAGTGTATTCAATGTAATGTCGCACAATTTGAAAACTTACAGTGACAATGTTGCATCATATGCCTACATACTTGTTAATTATCTATGCATCGTCTGTAAATAAATTTAATTTTTCTTGACTGATGGGTAACTTTGGTGCCCTGTATTTCATGGATCTTTGGCAAAGAAAATTTCTATAGTAAGGGAGAAAGTAACTTGCTGATAGTCTTGTAATTTTAGAATAGACTTCAATGGTCAGGATAAAGTAATCAACAAACAAACACGGAATGACCCTGATTATGCATTTGTACATAAAAATTGCAACATGTAATTTATGAATATCTTCAATTTTTAAAATGTACAAGTAAAAGCATGTTGCTGCAGAATCTTGCTAAATATTTGGGAATCATCTTACAATCAGCTTTCATTGCATGTGCATCTTAATCACTTACATCATAAGTTTTACAGGGATTTTGGTGTTTTAGCCAAACTCAAACCATATCTAGATGTTAATTCCCTCTTACAACTATATTATTCCATCTTCCATTCTCATGTTCAATATGGTATTTTAGTCTGGGGTTCAGCTTATAAATCACATTATAAAAGAGTTCTGCAGCACCATACCTTTATAAATACAACATTTTAAAAATTAATGATATTTATAAACTGCAAGGTGCAATTTTTATGAGCAAATACATAAACCAGCTTATTCCATAGACGTTTGTTAATTACTTGACATTATTCATGCTTTGGTGGCTTACCTGGTTTTTTTAGACAGGTATCATTTCAGTATTAAACTAGAGCATTTAGGATTTTGAGTTAGCTCATTGGCTTTCATCCCTTTGTAAACACTTCCAATCTCAAATTATTTTTAAGAAGCAACTTATGATAGCATGGGGCATGAATTTAAAGATAAGTATCTTCATCAAACAGCTGTAGGCTGTAATGTAACATATGTTATATCATTATATTTTGCTTTTGTCACCAGGCATCTTTTAACTGCTCACTATAGCTCTTCAGGTGTAATTTAATGTTAAAATGATCTTTATTTAGATTTAAAATCTAGATAATATTCATAAAAACTCAACATTTCAAAAAACTAAAATCAGTTTTTCTTCCTCAGGAGTGACTAAAGTTCAAACACAGACAACCTCTATTTGAGCACCACCTCTATTTGAACGCCACCTCTAACAGAACGCCACTATGGGGGAAGGGTTGAAAAATAGAGTGCCACCATCTAATTGAATGCCACCTCTGATTAAACGCCACTTTCACGAATTCTTCTATTTTGGCAATAGTTACGGATGAAATCATCCTTCTAGGTGTAAGAAGGGAATGGATTGTCAAATTGCATGTTTATTTTTAGATGCTTGGAAGTCCCATTCTATGGAGCTACATCGCAAGTTTTTTTTAGATGCAGCGAAGTCCCAACTTGCATCTTTAACACAGTCTCGTTTAATAGAATTTTAGGTTCTATTTCAACTTTAATGTTATTTTAAAAATTGGGGCAACTTATAATATCGCTAGAATAATTAAATCTTGCTACAACTTTACAGCTAGGTGAAGATTGGCTTCTACTAAGATACTTTGAACCACACGCTTCTCGGTCACGAACAAAACAAATATACCAAACCACTTTAAAACAAACAAACCACTTTAAAACTTTACTGGTAAATGTGAACTTATTCAGCAACTTGATGTTGAAAATGACGAAGACAGCTACAACAGCGACGTGACACTTGATTTTCACCAGTGAATTTGTGATTACTTACCAGTAATCACCCTTTATTCATGTCTTTTGCTAATTGTATAAATGTGTTAGATGTTTTTTCTTTCCATTCATGAAATTTATCTTCTCAAAATTCTGACCAGCTAGTCGAAAAATAGAGCACCACCATCTAATTGAACATCACCTCTAATAGAACACCACTATGGGGGAAGAGTTGAAAAATAGAGTGCCATGGCAGTCAAATAGAGGTTTTATGGTAGTAATCAACAGAACAAAAAGGAGAAAAGAAGATTATGGTAATATACAAGTGCAGCAGCAACAACTGGTGGTGAAAAATTTATAAATTTGTATAATCTGAGATAAAAACTGTTAATTTTATCGTTAAAAGAAAAATCAGTTTGTTGTATATAAAATGATTCTAAAAACGTCTTTTCTTATAATCACTTTCAATAGCTAAAATTGCAGAGCTTTCCCAATCAATCCAGTGTCCATTTAAGCAAACGTGTTTCACTAGAGCAGATTTCTTTTTTAATTCCTCAATTGTTAGTTGGGTAGTTATATCAGGTTTGACGTCCCTTTGATGTTCTTTGCATCGTGTTTTAAACGATTGACCAGTCTCACCAATATAAACACCTGTGCGATCTTAACATAGAATTTTATATACAGCACTGCGTTGATCAAATTTGTTGATTTTATCTTTTAAACTTGGCAGCATGTTTCCCACAGTGCGTAATGGTTTTGTTCCCACTTTGATTTGATGGTTTTTCAAAAGATGTTTCAATCTTTCAGTTATTCCAGGTATAAATGGCAAAATAACTAACCCAATATGTCTTTCTTCTTGTAACTTAGCTTGAGCTTGAGCCTTTCTTTTTTTCAGTGCTTTTTGTATGAACAATTTAGGATAATCATTTTCAGTAAGCATGTAAGATAGAAAATTTTTTTTCGTTTTTCCAGTCTGTCGGTTTGGTAATGAGCAATTGTGCTCGATTGTATAAATTCATCACCACACCTTGTTTTTGTTCAGTGGAGTGAGCTGAATGGTAATTCAAATATCGATTGGTGTGGGTTGTTTTTCGGTGTACTTTAGTGGCCAATTTTCCATCCTGCATTCGCATGACTAGGACATCTAAAAATGCTAATTTGTCATTTTGCTGTAGTTCAATTGTAAAATTTATGTTCGGGTCCACTTTATTCAAATGATCAAAAAATCTATTCACTTCATTTGTTTGCATGATCACAAATGTGTCATCGACAAATCGTTTCCATAATTTAGGAGATGAACTGAAAGAAGAGATTGCTTTCTGTTCGACATATTCCATTACCAAGTTTGCAATTACCACATAAATGGGGGACCCCATAGGTACACCAAATATCTGCTGATAATGTTTTCCTTTGAATGTGAAATAAGTGTTATTCAAGCAAAAATTTAAAGCGATTTCAACATTATCCATTGTCAAATCAGTACGATTACATAATGTATCATCTTCATTTAACAAATCAAAGGTAACTTTTTTTGCCAATTCTACTGGAATATTAGCAAAGAGTGAAACAACATCAAAAGAAACCATGCATTCATTCTTTTTTAATAGGCAGTGGCTATTTCGCCGTCGACGGCAATTTGCCCTTGAAATCTATTTTGCCGTAATCATTCACGTGTGTTTATATAGCTGTATTTGCTATAATTGCACCAGTGACACTGTGGTGTAGTGGATAGTGCACTGGTCTTGAGATACCATGGTTGTGGGTTTGAATCTCAGCTGGCAGGGCATTAAAAGAAAGGCAGTGTACACCGAAGGAGCAGGCCCGGCATGTAAATGTACGGGGCAGTGTACACTGGAAGGGAGTGTACAGTGTGGGGGATAGAGACCTGGGGGTGCAAAATTTTTTTAATTGATTTTTTAAATTGACCAATCAGAAACGACAAAAAGTCACATGTTTAGTATGTCATTTAGATTGACCAATCACAAATAACTCACGGCAAAATAGTCTCTGAGGGTAAATTGCCGTCAATGGCAAAATAGCCACTGCCTTTTTAATACAATGGAATTCAAAAATTGAACAAACTCGTATGAATTCTTTACTGTAAATTCAGTATTGCCAACTAATGGAGATAATAATTTGCATAAAAATTTGGACAAATTGTATAATGGAGAATTCATAAACAACACAATGGGCCGCATGGGATTACCTATTTTATGAATTTTGGGTGATATGTTATATATCATTAACGTGCAATAACAGTAGTGATGGCACCAACATTAAATCCTGTGGTTTTGTGCAAAGTATTGGCTAAATAAGCGGTTAATGCTATGTATAAACACAAACTGTGACCTTTCCATAACATAACGTAACAATGGAGAAGAATATGTGCAACACCTCACAATTCGTAAAAGTTTAGGAAGTAGCTACTTTGATGTCAATAGCATTTTACCCTCGAAGACTATTTTGCCATAATCATCTACATGTGTTTATATTGCTATAATTGCCACAATTTGATCAGTGATGCTGTGGCACGTGAATAGTGCACTGGTCTTGATATACTATGGTTGCAGGTTGAAATCTTGGCTGGCAGGGCACTTAGAGAAAGGCAGTGTACACTGGAAGGGAGTGTATATGGTGGGAGAGTGAACACTTGAGAGTGCAAAATTTTTTTAGTTATTAAAATTGACCAATCAAAAATGACCAAAAGTAAAATGTTCAATATGTTATTAATATTGACCAATCACAAATAACTCAAGGCAAAATAGCTTTTAAGGGTAAAATGGCGTTGACCACAAAATAGCCACTGCCTAAAGTTTATGCAACAATATATTGTGATTTACTTTGTTGAAAGCCTATTTAAATCAAGAGCACTGCTGAATACCTAGCTAATGCTGTTGATATTGTTGTGTAAGGTGGTAGCTGCATTAAGTAAGGCATCACTTGTAGAGTGGCCAGCTCAGAAAACGTGGTGAAGTAAAGAAGTATGTTGATTTAATTCAAAAAAATTTAAGGCTAGAATGTATTAATTTTTTTTGAATTTTAGAAAAGGAAATAGCCATTTTGTCATCAAGCATTTGTGATGCCAGGTTTGCCATCAATATTTGACATTAATGCTTTTACATGTAAAAGCATGACTTTTGATTATTCTTGATTGGTCAATTTCTTGCACAAAATAGAAAAAAATTGTACCACCAGTATACCTAGCCCCCCTCTCCCCCAGGGTAAACTCCCCCATATATTCGCATACCAGGCCCATTGCATGTGGATAAACAGGGGAGTTGTTTTTGATTAGTCAATCTGTATGACAGATTAAACACATGATTGACAAAAATTTAGCCCTGAGTGTACACTCCCTTAAATGTTCACATAACTGGTGCCCCCATTGTTCACTGCTTCTGTCCAAATATCCTGCTTACATACACATGAAACAACTATGTGAATATTATCATTAGTTAACATATTGTTTAAAATATCAAGATTTTTTTGAGGTTCTAGTAGGTCTTTTTATTTTTTTTATTATATTTTCCATATTTATCCTCCATTCACGAGAAAGCAAATTGTGTTGCTATATTTTGGATGAAACATCTGCACTCGCTTAAAAGTTGCCATTTTAGAGATGTCTGGACCATCTGTCTCCAATATAAACGTGGGGGCGTCCCATCAAGTGCCTTGCCCAAGGACACCACAAGCACACTTGCTGGCTTGTTTTTCACAGCCTCCCCTAAATGCTGAGCACCAAGCAGGAAAGCTGTGAATACCATACCATTATTTGGTATGACTCAACAAGGGGATTGACCCCAAGTCTACTGACTGCAAAGCAGATGCTCAAACCACTATGCTATCCCATTGATTTCCATGTGATGGTGTAGTGGTTACAGTATTGGTGTCAGCATCGATGCCAAAGTGGTTAGAGTAGTTTCCATGCCATCGTATCTGTAGGATAATAATTAAAATATAAAACTTTTAAGTAGGTAAGCAGATAGACCAGCTATACTGAGTACATCATACAGTATGCCAAAGTGATAAAAATTATTCCATTAGCCGAATTTCTAGGCTACACCTGTGTACAGCTAATCTTGATCATTAGTCTCTATTTTGCCTAGGAAGCAGTTTATCTAAAATAAAACTGTGAAATGCATAAAGTTTGGTAGCAATTTTTAATAGTAACTTTTAAACAGCAGTATAACTTGTTAACTATGTCCACGTGAATTTAGTTTCTTTGCTACACACACTATGCCTACATAACACAGCCAGCAGGCCCAACCAGTTTGCAAGTTCACTAAGCCAAGAAAGGTAAAGCGCTGTAGAGCCCTATTGCTCGATTCCAAAATTATTGCTTATTATTTGGTTGCTTTTTAATCTATATTTGGTAAAAGTGCATTTTAGATAAATAAATTATTAAGCTTAAATGACACATCAAACTTGTTGCCAGGTTTTAGACCTAAGATAGTAGATTATTTTATACTACTTTACTTCCGTTTCCGGTTACCATCATGGTTGGTCGACCTCGTTGCCATCTGAAATTGTCCCACCACACACAGTGATTTCAATGTGAAATCAAAATATGCTAAGAATTAAAGCTGGTAATTACCCCTATAAATGAGCTACGAACGCAAGTGCTACAAACGCAAGTATCAACGTGCTATTGTTGTACATTGAATGTAATAACGTGTGCTACAAAGCTACAGCAGCAAGTAATAACATGTTGTTGTTGTACATTGAATAAAATAATTTGCGTACCTAAAATGCACTTTCACCCTCTATCTCATTACGCTAGTCTACAACAATGGGATTAGATTAATCTGCATAGGCCTACATCATATATTCCGAAAAACTCGTAAACATGACTAACGTTTGCCACCCTATTCCGCCTCTACCCACCTAAACTCAATTTATAAATTTGTTTACAATTTTTTGCAACTGCCGCGATCACGTGAATCGTCACTGATCAATAATTACAAAAAACAATTTTTAAAAGAATTTATTTTCTGTTGGGAGCTAAAGGAGTAGGGTATAATTTGTTTTTTATGCAAAAACGTTCAAATAAGATAAGAAAAGAGAGTGTAGAATTCTGTCAAATAACCTTACCATCTTTTAATCAGCAGTCATTTTCACAATTTTTTGTGATTGGTGCGAGCCATGGTTTGAAGTTTAACTCTTTCGCTCCCGCGATCATCGATTGATGATCTCGTGTTTTCAGTGTTTACCTCAAATTTTGTTAAATTGAGTTACAAAATTAGTTTAATAAAAAATCGATTTGTGACTTTATTTTTCATCCGATTTTCATAAAATTTTCAAAAGATCACGCTTATTTCCTCACGCATCGGAACATGTATAATTTGTGCCCTAATTCTTCGATTTTTATACCCAAAAACGGTTAAAATGACCAACAACCCAGTTGCAGACGACAAAATCGGCCGAATTCTCAGCAATAGCCAACTACGCTAAAATCAAATTGAGATTACATCTTTACCACGTAACCAAACCCTTTATCATCAACACAGTCTGAAAACTACTCTTTTGGGCATCATTTGACAAAATTTCAAGCGATAATAGTAAATTTTACTTTTTTGAATTTCCAAATTTTTTAGGGGTCTCATAATCCCCCCAAACAAATTTAAATGGTAAGTAGATAAAAGTAAATTTAGTGCGTAAAAAATATCATATGTTGCTAAATACCGGTCCTTTGAAAGCTTAGGAAATTTTCTTTCCAGCAATATATAACTTTAAACAGTTTAGACTAAGTGGTATATGATATTTACTGATCAAAAATGAGTACTGTACATCATGTCAGTTCAAAACTCCCAAAATTTTTTGACTTACCTTCACTAAATTATGATTTTTAGAAAAACTACACCCTATAAAAAGATAAAATAAATTGCAAATATTTTACCAATAAAGTGTCATTTAGCATCAAGTTTCCAAGGAGACAAAAACTGAAATACAAGTTTAAAAGCTAGCACAAGTTTGGCTTCTCTAAATCAAAGTTTGCTGTATCCCCCATGTTTCTCAACAAATGGGAAGGGTGTAAACAAGCTGCTGCTTCATTGTCAGTGACAGCATATTCTATTTAAACTTGATATTTTCTGAATCTTGAAGAAATTCCCTGTTCAAAAATACCTAATGTCACATGGTTTAGGCTAACCTCTAGCAGATAATAACTGATCGTATTTTAGGTAGTAAATTTAACTACCAAAATTTGGTACCGGTCAGTACCGCTCAAAAAAAAGGTCATGTGCCTCAGAAAATTGCAAATTGTAAAAAACCTAGGCTCTTAGGTAAGTTTTGAGTGATGTATCTTGAAAGCTTATTTCCTTAGCATCATCTAGCGACCATTTCTAAAAAAATTGGTAGAAAATATAATCTGTAGTGATCTTTGAGGTGAGGGTACTACTTTAATTTCGAAGACAACTCAGCCCCAGTCTAGGGGGTTGATTTGCATAAAATTTGCATATTCAAAAAAAAAAATTTTTTGTTTTTATTATATTTGAAATTCTCAAGAAATGCAGATTTCAACGATATATAACACTTAAAGTAGAAGTAAACAGATGAGTAATGATTTACAAACAAACTTAGGGTATTTTGTGATGATTACTTATGATTGATTATGACAAATTATGACAGTTTTTCGCACTGCCACCTTACGGACATTTCGCTATTCACGCGCGAGCAAAAAAGTTAAACATAAAAAGTTAGCTATAATTCAAAAGCCTGCTTCTCTCGGCCATGCCGCATGCAACGCTGTTATCAGAGATCACCAAGCGTGCTGCACGTGTTGTACACAAGGAGGCAGTAAAAATCTGACTCATCCAGCACTGTCACTAGTGCAGGACTTACGTTGGGGAAAACTTGGGCACGTGCCCAGGGACCTCCACATGGGAGAGGTCTTCACAAAAAATCATTAATTTGAGCAAAAAGAAAAAAAACTACAAGGTCTACTATTACTATTAGCTGCTGGTCTTAAATTACACTCGGATAAAAGATTAGTGTGGAAAAGTAATGGGAAAAAATGCATTAATGTGTTCTAATGCGGATAGTGACGTCATCAAGAGTTATGGAATGAATAGGTATGCTATAAACCTAGTTTGCAATTGGTAGCTTAGCAGCTAACAGTTGAATATCCAATTCAAATTCAACCGTTATATTAATAGCTTTTATGAGGTATACCGGTATCCGATTATAATTCAAATTGTTATTCGTGTGCTTTTGATTTTATTTGGATAATTACTCAATAATAGCTTTGTGAGTATATTTGCGCTATTATTTTTTGCTTTTTTTGCTTTGTTTTTTATTTTTTCCAAACTTCTTATGAATCAAGAGTAAATGTTTATTTCGCTCTAGTGTTGGTGTTTCTTTTCTGAAATCATAGGCTAGTAATTCAGAAGTCGTAAAACTGCTAAATCTTCCGCGCCCAACTGCTTTGATAGGGGCTCTTTGTATGACCACGAATATTTGTTGTCTGTGAGCCATTCGTGTCTTATTTTTTATCAATAATCCTCAACATTACATTCAAATAGGAAACATTATCACAAGTTTGTTCGTAAAGTTTTTTCAAGCAAACAACTTGTTGGGACAACCTGGAACAAAAGTCGATTTAAGCATAGCATCAAGAAAAATCCTCGTAGTCGATACGTTTTTTTAGATACAGGTAGGGCAAAATTTTCGTTTTTGTTAGTACAAAAAAATGTTCCTTAATTTTATACGAACAAAAAACCTTTGTTTTTGTTGTCGCAAAAAGTTTCGTTTACAAAAGTACACTTATAAACAACAAACGTCATCGAATAAGATTAAATTTAAAAAATAAAACCTGGACTAGATTCTCGATTATAGGCCAACGGTTGTTCTTTTTGCTCAATGTATTATAATTTGTTTAGTTATTACATAAATCTACGGTTTCATGTGTCTTTTTGTGACTACATTTGCGTCAGTACCTTATTTTATCATCATTCAGCCAATTTTGTCATCATCTATTTTGTAAACTTTTGTTGTGTGTACTAGTTGCTTTGTGAATCAAAAAAACGTCTTATTTTTAGTCGTTGTTTTTCATTTGTAAAATTTGCTAATGCGGCAGAGATCAAATCAAATTCTCTGAGGAGGGCAAGATGAATCGCCGAAAACGTTTAGATTTTTTTAAAAATGTGCTTAGTATTTTATCTGAGCTTTGCTTTGCTACGCCATGACTTGGAAGTACGCAAATATGTTTGAAATTGGGATTTTTGGTTTGAAAGCAGATTCAATGCTACGAAATGTTTGGTAAAGTAGTAATTCATTTTTTCGTACTTGCAATGATAGCAAACCTTACGTTGATTCTGTAATGACTGTAGGCTACCGTATTATGGTTTTTCCTGTAATTGTTAAGAATATGATTCTATGCTACAACGTGCAATATGCCTATTTAATGGTACACCAATCATTAAATGGCAAAATAGAAATCCCGTCGATAACAAAATAGTCGCTTCCACAGTTTTTACTTCACCACCCCGCAAATAAGCGTTTAGAACTCACTTCATTATCAGCTATTCAATCTTTAAGAAATATCTTTAGAAGTTGAAAAATACGTGGTACGTGTATGTTGAACAATTTCTATTAAAAACTGTAAAAAACAAACTTTATGGTTCCGTGGTACACTGGTGCACCCTGCTTTATCTCTTTCTTAATTAATAAGACTTATATGTCACTTTTCGTTTTTTTGCACACTGTCAAAAGCTTGAATTTAATTTTGTTGATTGACCTTTACGATATTAGAAAGCTTTTTAATATTTTTTTAATAAATTTTATTGGCAACACTGCCGCAACAGTTTTGTTACAGATATTTGAGATTGTGATTTCGCTATTAGTGGTCAAGCAAATTTTTGACTGGAAAAAATCAGTAAACAAAAGGATATAAACAAAAATTTCGAAGCTAGTCGATTTGACAGCGAAAGCTCAATGATTGGGTAAAAGCAATAAAATAAAATGAGATTTATTTCAGCTAAAATATTAATATCTCAACAGTCTGTTTCACTTATGGCGGCTCATCAGGGGCTAAATCTAAAGCACAACAATGATATAAGATACTGTGGTACAACGCTCTAGAATACGGTGATATACACAACACTAAGCAAAAATTTCAATGTTTGTTTTCAAAATCACTTTAAGTCAACAAATAATACCAAAACACCAAATTAGTAGCCCAAAGTTTGATTTGTTTAGCTTATGAACCTCAAATGGTCAAAAATAAAACGTATTAAAGTAAAAGGCCGACGTAAAAAAGCCACTCAATAATAAAAATGCTAAAAAAACAAATTTGATATTGGGTGCAAAAAAATGTTATACAAAACAATATGATACAGCAATACCTATATCATAGGGTCTCATTATTGAGTGTTTTTACACCCGTATGATGAGATCCAATAAGGTCGAAACCGATCGAGGGGTATTGGCATGACATAATAGATTGCTGTATGGTAGGCCTACCGTATGATGTTGATGATAATTTTTGCGCAAAATTTTATTGCTACCAAGCCAGTAGCAATCTCTATAATTTGTAAGATTATCTATATATATAAAACTCAAAGTTTGTCTGTCTGTCTGTCTGTCCGCTATAGAAATAAAACTGGAGACATTTAGATACAAACAAACAAATGAATCTTATATAACTTTTTCCAGGGAAGCCAAGTACGGTATTTTGATTTCGATCAGAATCGTCTATGGGGGGCTACGAGCCTATATTTATTCAACCTATATGATTATTCAATGTAAAAATTCAATTACAAACCACAAACAGAATGTTAGAAAGGTTTATATATAAACGTTTTTGCTTGAACGAGATGGGCGCAAACAATTGCGCGCATGTCCGCCATTTCTGTTATTGCCGGTATATATGCCGTTGCGGGAGCGAACGCATAAAGATCGCTTGCCGGTAAATACACCTGCGCAGAATCGAAAGAGTTGAAACATGGTTATTCAATGTAAAAATTTAATCAGTCTTTACATTTTACCCGATCAACGACGGGAAATTCTGCTAGTTTAAAAATAAATCCAAAAAAAACATTGCGTAGTCTTGTAGGATTTTTGGAGGTGATAAGCAGTTATTCTGCTTTCTAAAATATGCAATGTCAAAATCTTCCAAAATTTTACGAGTGGTCTCAAACAGCTGTGAATTTTCACCAATATTTTGGCATTTTTTTGAATATTTTTGTCATAATTAAAAATGTTGGCAAGAACAAAAAATCATTACACGAATAAAAAACATCTTCGTGCAAACAAATTAATTTTCTTACGAAGAGTTAAAATGTTCGTAAAAAGACCCGATTCTTCCTACGAACAAAAAAATTTTAGTGCGAATACAAAAGTTTTCGTACGAAAAGCTAAATTATCATTTTCATCATAAATTACACGAAATGACTCAGCCTCGGTTTCAACTTTAACAATTTAACCAAGTTTCAAAGTTTCCTTTATCTTCTGAAGAGAAAAAGCATTTACCCACAGAGATGAATTGCAGAATAAGATATGAAGCAGCCGTTTTGCTCAAGCAATATTGCTTTTACCTGACACATAAACCATAAATACATGAATTTGAAACTCCATGTCGTCCTATGTTAGCTTCCTCGTGCAGCCACACGTATGAATGCACATCGCAGTAAAACAAAGTTTTAGCACCTTTTGGAGTTCACCACACAATGATACAAGACTTTTTCAATTTAGCTGAAAAACTGAATCAAGTCCATCCTACCTGTAAATTATGGTTTTCCTACCTGTAATTAAATTATGGCCCGGAAGTTATGGTTTTACAGGGAAGTTCAAATAAATGCCTTTCTTCTTTCTCCAATAAACAAAAAAACTCAAATAATAGTTGACCAGGATAAGTTGCAAACAAAGAGCTTGATAAGAAGAAGAAAATGAAAGTGGTGGCAAGAAAAAAGGTTTTCTGCAGTAACAAGATATAATTAACAAATGCACGACACGATATCAGCGCTTATTGAAATAATTGTCTGAATTTGTAAAACGGGGACAATAGAATCATCCAACTATCGATTGGAACACCCCAAAAAATTATTTCAATAATGCTTCATACAGTATGAACTAAGATTTTGGAACAATAAACGTTTTCGACTCATCGAACAATGATCAGACGGCGATAAAAATTTGCAATTTCGTAGGGGGTCGTAATCTCCATTCAGAGCAGCAACTTCGAACAGCATAAGTACCAACAACTTAATGACAGACAACTTGCACTATGAAAAACACATTTTTGTTGTTGTTTTTGCTACCCGACCCCTTTCGAGGCGTGGCGGAAGACCACGGAACCCTGGAAGCCGGGTAACTCTCCAGAGCAAGGACCACAGATCGTAAAGAGACAGAGAGTCGCCAATAAGCGAGCGGTCCAACGAGTCCGTAGCAGGACAGTGCAGAATGAGATGAGAAATGTCCTGGGACGAGTGTCCTCAGGCGCTGCAGGAAGGATTTTCACTTCTGCCAATCCGAGGAAAATAAGAGTTTAACGAAAGGCTGTGTCCGTTATAGCAAAGACGAGACAGAACACAGCGAGCATGACGAGGGAGCACATGATCCTTGGAATGTGGAAATCGAGGGAACCTGTGTGTCAAAGAATTTAGATGAGACGGTAGGCTTCCAGTCCGAGAAAAGAGAAGAATGGATACAAGAGATAAGAGGAGAAAGACTACAAGGGATTGCCGGGGGCACGAGTAGTGCTCTCCGTCTGGCCAGCTCATCAGCTGCATCGTTCCCCGGGAGAAACGAGTGACCGGGGACCGATTGTAGTCTGATAAAACAGGAGGAGAGAGAAGACAGTTCCTGCCAGATGTGCCAGAGAGTTTGAGGTAAAGGAAAGGACAGGGTAGTGAGGAAAAAGCGAGAGTCAGTTAGAAGGAAAAGAGAAGAAAGAAAAATGGCAGACTTGTTGATGCTGCCGAGACCAGCAAAAAGCTTGAAGAATGGCGCAGGCTTCAGCGGAAAAACTTGAGCATACTGGGCCTGCCGAAAACGAAAGAGTGGCCTCAGTGCCACAGAGAGCGCTGTTGACAAGTACGCCAGAGCCGCCTTTGCCAAAAGAAGGAGGAACAGTCGTCTGTCCAAAGTACCAGGTCGTAAGGTGAGCGAAAGTCAAGGTGAGCGATAGAGAGGGGCATCAGAGCGGGAGCATGGAGAGGAAAGAGTGGACTTCACAGTGAAGGAAGGCAGGTTTCAAGGAGGAAAGGGAGGGCAAGCAAGAAGAGCCTCCCTAAAGAAAGTAGAAGGAAGCATAAGCGGGTGAGTAAACGCAAAAGCTCTCCAGGACGATCCGCAGAGTCTTGGTTTCACTCCTAGTCTGATCAAATTTAAAATGGGAAAGAAAGTTGGGAGACGAAGGGCCCCCTCATAAGATGAGAGAGTGAAATGAGTCATGGTGACTCGTAGGGGAGGTAGAGGAGCCTCAGAGAGGAGACGTGAGTTGGGGAGGACAAGAGGCAGCCGGTAATGGCGCGACTGGCTGTCCGGTGAAGGCATTCCAATTTGGTGAAATTGGTAGCGCTTAGGAAAGGAAACCATCCGCGTGAAGCGTGAGAAGGGGTCAAAGAAAAGATTTATACACAAGAGAGAGGGACTCCTTAGAGGGGCCCACGAGGAAGCAGAGATACAGCATAAGGCCTTGAGACGAGGGAAATACTTGAACATCATCAAAGAAACATGCTTAGAAAAGGAAAGTGTGCGGTCGAAGGTGAAACCAGGAAAAGTTGGAGTGAGATTGAAAAGGAGGCGGGAGTTGAGTTAGAGAAGGTGAGCTTGGTTGGGATCCACTATAAGGAGACCTCACATTTGCTCGGATTGAGACGACGACACCAGTACTCAGATCAGCGCTCCAATCGAAACAGAGCTTCTTGTGTAGACTCCATCGCAGTAGGGACCGAGGGGGAGGAGGACCAAATGGCCAGATCGTCAGCGTAGAGAGCAGCTGACGGAAGAAGGCAGAGAAGCAGGAAGATCATTGATGAAAAGAGAAAAGTACAGAGCTATGAACGGATCCTTGCGGAACGCCTGGCCGGACTCGAAAGGAACGACTTTTGTGATTTTGATAAACCAATAGGTTTTCACGTAAAGTACACGCAACTAAACGTGAGATACTTGAAACTTAAGATAACGCTAGATTTGATATTGTGAAATATATTCCCGTGTAGTGCCACAAAATAACGTGAAAAATGACTTTTGTGATTTTGATAAACCAATAGGTTTTCACGTAAAGTACACGCAACTAAACGTGAGATACTTGAAACTTAAGATAACGCTAGATTTGATATTGTGAAATATATTCCCGTGTAGTGCCACAAAATAACGTGAAAAATATTTTACACTACCTCTTTGGATGTATTAGTTTCTTCTGACGTCAAGAATTTATTCACAAACATTCAAATCAACTTCACTATTGATTTACTCTTAGACCAAGTTTAGATGGTACAAACATTGCTATTTTACGGCAAAAAAATGACAGTTAGAGATGTCAGAACAGATGAGAAAGAAAGCTCAACGGCAATTATTTTGAACTGTTTATTTTATTTGTGGTTTGTTACAGCTTAACTAATTTATTTAACATGAATTAATATTAACCTCAAGATATGTAATAGTTGTCTTCTTTAATAATTGAATTGCTAAGTCGCAAATGTTATACTACGCTTTGGTTTATAAAGTTTTAAAGTTATGATTGCACTATTTTAGTTCACGATACAAACAGTGTTAAGCGAAACGACCTAATAAAATATGTACAGCAGCATATTGACTAAGGAATTGGTTCGAATTTATTTTGTTGGGGGAAAACACAAACTTAATGAATGACAGAATCAGAATTTCTCGCAGTCTACGTGTGAGCGAGCATTACCTGTCGATCTAAGAACAGCAACGCTACTGGACGTCGTAAGACGCGCGACTTTTGAACACCGGCCAATGGCAGTCTTACTTGCTGGTGGCGAGGCTACCGTTTTGCAATATGCGTTCATGACTGCTTCGAAATGAACTGCCGCTTATCCATGCCCAATCTTAATTAAATCTGCATTGAAAATCTGGATATTCGTTTCATGCCGTACCTTTGTTCCTCGGAAGAAACGAGTAAACAACGAACAAAAGTCTGGGAAGCATACCACGCAAAACAAGTCTCATAAAAACCTTTATTGGTTTGCGGGGCAAATACATACGATCAAAGAAAATTTAATTCACACACATGTAGATTTAATTAGTAATCAAGTCATTTTAGTTCTGCACAATTTAAAATTAGGTTTACATCAATTATTATGATAATATTTAATAAAATCGAAAATCATAATTTTCAATTGGAAATATCAGCATTTTCAGGTATAATTCTTGGGCTGATATATGAAATAGTTACACACGACTGCTAAATCGTCACATGACTACAACATTAAGCTGCAATACGCAAACTTGAAAAGGTCAGGCACCCAAAAATTATTGACATAAAACAAAGCAGTGGAACACTTTTTACCAAAATTAAGTTTGGAAAAACAACAGCACGCAAATTATATAAAAAGCATTTGGCTTTCTATCACAATAAGTTGTAGGACTTTTTTACCTCAATGCATTGCTGCGCATTCACATATATTCACATACATTGTGCAAAACACTTGGTTAATGAAACACACCAGTTTGCACCAAAAACATCACGGCTTTATCCGCAACCATTTTCACTCGAAACCTTAGGTTTGTAAATTAACGAATTTGCTATGACGCAGTGGGCGGCCTCCAGAAATAACAACTAACTTGAGAGGAAATATTAATCCAACGCCAAACAATTAAATCAACGTGTTTCTGTAAATCCTGCCTATAACTGGGCCAAATCTTGCACAAAAAGTTAAAACGGGGTAATAACCATTCAGGCAGGTTAAGTTGAATTCCAACAGCTACCGCCCGAAATATACAGCATGAAAAAACAAACTAACGCGATATCATTTGCTAAAAAGTATCAGTATTTTTACGCTCATGGTAAAAAATTACAGTTAATATAGTATATGAATTAGCATTATTCACATCTGTTACTAAAAAATGTGTACGAATTTCATTGCGAAATAAAAATGCACTGCTATGGGCAAGGGAAGCGATTCAGGCCTATAGGTCCTCGGCACAAACACAGGCAAAATGCAAAGACATTTTTGAGCACTGAAGAAACTTAAAATGCTCATTGTTGCCTTTACCGTAGAGCTATTGGCATCCACTCGAGGCCTTTCATTTCATAAGCAGAAAAGACTGTACTTCAGTCAATTATCGTCGAAAGAACAATGTCTTCAAAAATAAGCATAGTTAAGGTAGGTCTGTAGGACTAATGCAGCCCCTCGCTTAAGTACATTACAATCATACGCAAAAGTAGTTTTATTTGTTGTAAAACGCTTTTGGACTAAAGGCGACCAGTGGGGTGCAAACGAAGAATTTGCTAGTTCTTACCTTCAAGCAACTAAAAGCTGATAGGAAAAATCAGTAGGCTAGTTTTTAAGAGCGAATCAAGTAATTTTGTCTGCGAGGGTCGATTTAACGTCTTTTTTTTCGTGATTCCCGTGCTAAGACGTGCTGATTCAGTGTATGTCTACCACTACAAACTCGCATTCCAACCAGACTTTCTACTGGAGCAACGCAGCTTTTCAAATTTCGGATGCCCTTCCAGACAAATACCAATGGTGCTTTTATACAATTTTGAACTCCACATTAAATTTTGTTTATGACTTTTTTATTAATCCTTTTATCTTTATTTTGTTGAAACATCGCTTGCTTTAACGCGATCTTTGGGTAAAATAAACAAAAATCTCAGGCGCCAGCACAGAATGAAAGTGGAAAGCCAACTAAAGTCAAAACGCACCACAATAGCCATTGGTTCCATTAAATATAAAACACAATGTTTGAGAAATACATTGTCACAATACCTACAATTTGAAATACAACAGTCAGCTTGAATTCACTTACCACGCAAAAATGTAGAAAAACACTGGAAAACTATCGCATATATGATTAAGCAATTGTTTGTCAGTTACATGAAGCTAAACTTGGGCGGTAAAACATCGGCCTTTGCCTAGCCGATAGCGGCGCACACGTAAAGTTGCACTAATTCATCTAAAGTTCAAGCAGAGTCGATCAGATTATAAGTTTGATGCAGCTTTTGTAAAATGTGAGGGGGAATGCTGGGGTCATTCTCCAGGGCCTCGCTGACCTGTAAAGGCAACGCAACGTCATTTCCTGTTGTCTCATGTACGCTCAACGAGAGCAGCATTCTAATATCGTACAGTGCTCCTGTCGGCCGTGGAACAAGCGACTTTTGGACTGCACTGTCAATAACCTTGACATCAATAGTGCGTTGACCTAAGGATGTATCTAGAAATTGTTTTGCAAGCCGTAAAGATGACGCCTGGCCTGAAACCACCGGCAGTCTTCCTTTGTGGCAGAAATATTATTTGTGGCTGGTTTGAAACGGCTGCAGTTGTGACCCAATCAGCATATTCCTGCTTGAGTTTTCGGTGTAAGGCCTGGCAATTCCGCTTTACACCGTGGCCCCCCATCGAAGAGGAAGGGTAGTCATCATCATCAACGTCACCAGAAATTCATATAAGCAAGCTTTGGCGCAATTTAGGAGACAAAAGCGCACTTTTCCGGCCCCCGGGGCATCAAATCATGTGTGAGCCAATTAGTTTCAGGTATAACCGTTACGATGTTTCAGAATCTACGAGTCCATATTACGAATATCCTGAAAGTAATATGGCTTTCGCCATAGCTAAATCTATCTGCATTTCCTTACTCACCTCTTCGTAGTATTTGTTGAAATAGCCGATCAGTTCCTTGAGGGCTACATTAACATCAAACTCACAGCCGTGCATCTGAAAATTTTTTCAATTATTTTTTCCTCGAAGATCCAACTTTCCGAAAGAAAATTGCTTCAAGCGTTTACATAATAGCTTGCTTTAACAGCAACCTTATTTTCTACGCCATCAATTAACATGGTACAAACGCAGATTTTTTGTTTTTTTTTCATGAAACTTCATAATAGCAAGCAATACAAGCAGAACAATACAATTTGGTAACTCCGACGCAGGTTGAACAGTATATAGTCCTAAATGGTATTAAGTGTAGCGCCTCTGTGCTGTAATAAAAATAGTAATCTAAAAAACTTAGAAAAAAAAATTGAAATATCACCCACTTAATTGCACTTTGTGGGAGTTTTTCTTAGAGAATAGTAGAACCAAATATTACTTGAACTTTGAAAATTTTTACAAATGGAAACTATTTATAAATACTTTGCGACAACTTGTCACCTACCCTTGATATATTCGCCATGTAAGCACTGACATCTTGATCACTAATAGGCGGTTGTTCTTTAATCACTTTGTAATAATCTTGCACCAGCTTTTTATAAGTTGGGATTTCTTTTGCGTAGAGCTGTTTGTTAATTGGAGAATCCTGTAACAATGAAAATGCGATAAACACGAAGCAGATAAGGTCGAATTTTTCGTTCCATTAAAGGACAAGCGACCTGATTTAGACTTTGATCAGCAAGCTCATACTAAGTTGTAAAATTCCAGACGTCTTTTCTGAAGAATACAAAACGGCTTATGAAAGGTTTTCAATCTCTGACCGCGAGTCCTGAACCCCAATACAGTCCCACTGCGTCAAGTTAAGAAGGTTGCTCACACCGAAGCATGCACTTATTTTTGTACAATAAACAAAAGATTTACCTAGTTTTAGTACCGCTAAACAAAAGTAGTCAGAACTGTTTGCCTGTTCTGTATTTTGCAACTTGCTTTTTGTAACACTTCAATCAGAATCTTATTAACTAATGCTTGTGTTTTACGCAAATACAAACCCATGTCACAAAGACTTACTTTCGTTGGCTTGTGTTCAGTTACAGAACAAGCGTCGATAAATGTTTGAGATATGACAGCCATAGATGATGCAATTGTGTCTGGTTTTTCAATGTCGAAAACTGAATCAGGGTTTTTCAAAATCGTCACCCAAAATCGTCCCAACAGACTACAAAAAATGTAATACAAATAGCCACGGCTAACGCGTATCAAAGGTACTGTACAAAACATCATATAACAAACCGCACAGTAAACCAACTAACCTATTTTAACCAACTGTATAGTTGCTGTTTATCCCTCCTTTTTTTGGAATGGTGGTACAACATAAGAGGCAATTCAGGCTCGCAACGTAAATCCAATTGAAATGAAGTGAAACTAGTAACGCAAAAACCATTACGATCATACGAAGAACAACTTGTGCTCATACCGGATTTGAAGTGATCAATGCAAGTGAAAACCGCCGACCAACACAGCAACCAAAAGAAATGTACTTCACCGCATTATAATTGTGAAGTTGCTAACCCAGCATGTCAGACGACTCTTGGGTACCCACCAGTGGCAGTCCGCCTTGTTGGTGGTGGGGCTACCAGTCACTCAAGACTGGTTCGAAATGGGCTGCCATCTTCCCTCTAGCCTAATATCAATTAGGTTGACGGCATGAACCTGAATTACCGTTCATGCCGTACCTCCATCCCAAGGAAGAGGAGGGGTAAACACACACACACACACCAAAAGAAATAGTCATTTAGTGCTGATCAAGTGGCATTGCCCATCGAAAGACAAACAATTAGCTTCTTACCTGTTGGTTTTCCAAATGTGCAGAACCTCAGGGTCAGTTATGCCATGTTCAGCTGCCAGCTCATCTAAGAAGTGGAAGAAGTGTTTGACAGGTCCGGGTACGTCGGATTTATCCAGTATCGCATGCAACACATCTTCAACGTACTTTTGAAGGATGCCCTGATTTAAATAGCCAATTGAAAATCACATGTTATTTTTATAGCATGTTTACATTCTTCAATTACGGGAACCATGACGGTTTACATAGAAGTTTGGTTCACACCGCTTTAAAGTTACCGGTCCTGGTATTTCAGATACAAAGCACTTCGTATCTCAATCAAGCAATTGCAGAGCAGATTGCAAACGAGAGATAGTGGCCATTGTGATCTTATAATACGTGGTTCACAAAGATACATAAAATCGTGTTTTTTTACCAAATATTTTTACCTTGCGTCACGGGAAAACAGATCCTTAAACGTCTTCTAGGTTAAACTAATATTATTTACTACTACTTCAGCAAGTTCGTAGTAAGCCCGTTTGAAGTTATGAAAATGCGGCAAAGGTGGCCACACTAAGCATAAGAATTAAATCCGTTTACCACAACCGCCAAGGAGAGTAAATTATTGTAATTGCAATAAATTTCCCACTTAAAATTCCCACAGTGCAGCTGTTGTAGAGTATTGTCTACCTTCATGTTGATGAGTCTCAGCAGATAGATTTCCGGAATATGCTTGCGGTCTCGATTAATAGTGCTCTCACGCTTTCCATCAACGTCGTCCGTACTCTTCACCTGAACGTCGTACAACAAAGCTGTTAGTATAGCTATTCCGTAGTATTAGTAGTAGTCGCAGTAATCCTTCCATTGATTTCATAGTCAGCCTGTGTTGAGCGTTCTGGTCTAGTCCATTCAGGAAATTTCCAGCAATAAAAAAGCAATCAAACAAGAAAATAGCCATAAAGTGCCTTTTGATGAAGGTAGAGCAAGTAACGCCCATGTAGGGATGGATTCCGAAAGCGACTTCTTCAAGGCGCTGAGCCATTATACCTGATATAAATATTCTACACAAGATGTGGCATGTTTTACCTTGGCTACACGACTAAACTTGCAAAAGTGCTAGCGGACACCAAACGGGTACAAGAGCTAATTACTAAAGTAGAACCTATAATAACTAGTGCTTCACTGCTATAGGTAGTACGACGCTCTATTTTCTGATAATCTAGACACGGTGAGAACTGGAACATTCAGGCGCCTTATTGCATGCTCTTCAAACAAAAATCGTGATTCGGAACCGTCGCAAAGATTTTCAGCCCGAGGCATTTCACGCTCGCTCGTTTCAAACGAAAACGAAATATATTTGTAAAAATGAGAATGCTGTTGTTGTTGTGATTAACCCTCCTCTTCCTCGAGATGGAGGTACGGCACAAACGGCGATTCAGGTTCATGCCCTCGACCTAATTGAAATTAGGCTAGGGGAAGATGGCAGCCCATTTCGAACCAGTCATGAGTGAATGGTAGCCCTACCACCAACAAGGCGGACTACCACTGGTGGGTACGCAAGAGTTGTCTTTTACGACATGCTGGGTGAGCAACTTCAGAATTATAACCCGGTAAAGTACGGGTAGGCCACCTGTCTGCCACATAAAGGTGGAGGCGTCCCGTTAAGTGGTTTGCCCAAGGATACAACAAGCAAGCTTGCCGGCTTGTTCTCCACACTATCCCTTTTTATGCTGAGCGCCAGGCAGGAAAGCTGTGAATACCATTTTTTAAAGTCTTCTGGTATGACTCGATTTAGGGAATGAACCGCAGGTCTACCGACTACGAAGCGGACGCTCTAACAACTACGCCATCGCGCCAGTGAGCAGAATGCTCGTGAAAACTTACGAACGGTGAAACCACGTGGATATCGTTCGTAACGAACTAATAGCATTTAGACTATAAAGCAACCAGAGTACGAGGCGTACAGAGATGTTAGCGTTAATTAGAAAGGAAGATAGGCTGATTTTACCGTGAAGCCCATTCTATAATCCCTGCCTAGAACTCTAATACTATTTAGACAATTTAAAATCGTTTTTGTATGTCTTTTTCATCTAGAATTATATTTCCCTTTTACTCAGCTTAGAATGTTTTAGCAGAGAGAGCGCCGGTATTCATTTCCCTGCATAAAATTCAATTACGTTTCCCCGAACTGTAACCCGCTTATCTATTGTAGCAGTTATATTTCGTCTGATTGCAAGGATGGTCCACATGATTGTGAAGCAACAACAGCACAGATGTAACAGCAGAAGGGCCAACAACCTCACCAAAACTCCCGCGCAATTATTTGTCCACCACGATTTTCGTTTTGAACCAGTGAGGGCACCAATCAAAAATTCGTAGTTTGCTTCCACAGCCTCAATTAGCAATAAAACTTCCACGCTGGTCCAACGTTTTAAGAGTTTTCATGCCATAGCTTGTGATAAAGCAAAGCTGAGCTGGTGTATATCGAAGCCAACAGCAAAATGAGCCAAATCCACACTAGTTCTACCGATATCGAATTGTTACGTTGCTATTGAAATTTTCTGCAGCGATGTGTTCGAGAGCTACGCGAACAGAAAATACGAATACGGACAAAATATGTAATACCTGACACGATTATTCACGTTCGCATTCGGTTGATGCCAATGCCAACAGAACACGAACAAGACCGAGGTCATACAAACAAGAACAAGAATGTTCGTACGAAAAGCATGAAATGACCACCCAGGCTTACACTACAAACCTCTAAGCAAGATCAAGCTAAGGGAAATCGGCAGTCTATTTCGAGCTAGTCATAAACCCACATTGCAGACTGATGATAGATCTGTCCCTAGAGAACAGTGGTGGGTGAGTAATAATCGTTTCTACGGCATACTGGACGAGCAGCTTCAACATTTTTTGATGACGTTCGGGATGCAAAACGTTGTTAGGAGATACACTGATAACAAAGCTTTGAGAAAATAAGGTCCCCTTCGATAGGTTTCATATCAATTTTATAATACCAGCTCATCACACTTACCAAGTGATACGTCCTGTAGTCACGTTCGTCAGGTAGCATCGGAGACAATGGGCTGACATCCAATTGTTGGTTTGATGCTGAAGTTGAGAGATCCTGAAAAGTATCACAAAATACGAAATATGTCCCTGCCCGGGTTGTGCTCTTACGGAAAGGCACTTCAAAGCAATTTTCTCTGCTTTGTTGCAGCGCTTGTGGCAGGAACGCGTTGCACCATTGCTGGCTTCTCCGATGCGGTTTTGTTTCAAAAAATCGCTTAAACAATATTTCCAGTTGCTTATTGCAGAGATACTCCGACAGGAAATCACGCCTAATTTCTATATCTCTTGAAATGCATTGCATTTTGTTCCAACAACTCCGCCGCTTTACGGCAGCGCGAGGGTAGTCGGCTTGTTTAAGTTACAATGCAAATTAAAACAAAATAGGACATTAAACGATCTATTCAGTGATAAACGGACGTTCAAAACATGAAATACCAAATTGATTGAAACAAATCGCTAACCTGTGAACCTTCATGCTCATGTTGTTTTGGAATCAATGCCAATGTTGCGTTATCATTCACTTTGTAATCGCTTATTGTCATGAGACGGCGCCACCTAGAATTTATTTCCGATGTGTAATCTACGTTTGGCAACACCAAATGTCCGCCCCGTCCGTGCCGCCATTCTAAAAAGGAATTATTTAGATACAACCTTGTAGCTGGAACAAAAAAAAAAGAAGCATTCTAAGTAGCATTGAAAAACCGTGACTACTCTATTGCGCAATGCAAGACGTCATCATAATTTAACTATTTACTGACGTGAAAATTATCAAACTATTTACAAGATACTGCCGACGTTTTTACACCAGAGAAAGTTTGTCAAAATAAGTTTAACTATTAACGTGGAGCTTTCAAAACAGCAGAGGGAGTCAAAACAACAGAGGGACTCGAAACAACAGAGGGAGTCGAAACAACAGAGGGACTCGAAACAACAGAGGGAGTCGAAACAACAGAGGGACTCGAAACAACAGAGGGAGTCGAAACAACAGAGGGAGTCGAAACAACAGAGGGAGTCAAAACAGCAGAGGGAGTCGAAACAACAGAGGGAGTCAAAACAGCAGAGGGACTCGAAACAACAGAGGGAGTCAAAACAGCAGAGGGACTCGAAACAACAGAGGGAGTCGAAACAACAGAGGGAGTCGAAACAGTAGAGGAAGTGTGGCTCGAGGCTGGAATACCTTTTGCCGGAAGAATGCAATGATTTACTTATGACCACATAGCAGAAGAATGCAATCATTTACTTATGATCCCATAGCAGAAGAATGCAATAATTTACTTATGATCCCATAGCAGAAGAATGCAATGATTTACTTATGGTCCCATAGCAGAAGAATGCAATAATTTACTTTGGCTTTGAGCTGGATTCTTTCAGATTGCCGTATCACTGACTTGAACCGATTTACACAAACATGAACTTACCGATATCCAACTGATCAGCTTTGGGGCGATCAGAGAATGGCATCCTTTTGTAAACAGCATCCATCACTTTCTCTTTGACCTATGAAAACATTTAAAAAATCAGATACCATACTTTAACTGCCTTAGATTGAGCAAAAATATCAAAGCGTACAATTTATCGTCTTATCAGTGAAGGACATGGAACAGTACGTGACTGCTTTTACAGGGTTTTGTACCGAAAGATCTATAAACTGCTTCCCTACGAGAATCCGGTCAAATGGCTACGGTCTCACAATCAAGACACTTTGAAATGCAGAAGTTATTTTTTACCTGTGCAACTGAATCACAGCTTAGGACTTTAACAATGATTGGCTCGTCATCTGTGTTTGAATTTGGTGCAATGAAGAGAGTCTGAAAAGCAACATCGTTTTACGTCAATTTATTACATTGTTTGTCTTTTTGCCACTAACCACAGATAATTTGCAATACCCTCACTACCAGCAGCTGCAGCTCTAGCCTAGACGTAGAGCTCCAGGCCTACAGACCTGTTATCCTTGTTTCACTGATTGGTAGGGATTCCAGTTTGAATCCCTGCATTGTTTTAAACAGGTCAAGAGAAAAGAAATCTAAAGGTAGATTTAATTATTACTTTTCATAATGTTGTAATGACCACCAACAACGTTTTCTGTTCCAAAATGCCTGTCTTGATAAACGCCAATAGTGCTAGATCTCAAACATCAACCTCAAACCATTTTTGTACAGCCAAAACACTTGTACTTTACTACGATGGCTAAGTTGTGATTACAACTCCACTTTCTTGGAATGTAGAAACGACATGAAAAGGTTATAATTCGCAACGCGAATCCAATCAAGATTCTTCATTCATTCATGCGTATGAGCTCATGCTCGGTTTGTATGCCTTTCGTCAGACTGGGTCACCACGATGGGTAGACTGCTTGGCCCCACCACTTGTTTGCCACATGAAGATGGAGGCATCCCATTAAGTGTCTTGTCCAAGGACACAGGAAGCAAGCTTGCCGGCTTGTTCTACACACTGTCACTTTTGTGCTGCACCAAGCAGGGAAGCTGTAAACACCATTACGTTTAAGTCTTTTGGTATGACTCGACTTGGGAAAATGAACCCCAGCTCTACCGACTGCGACGCGGATGCTTTAACCGCTACGCCATCGCGCCGTTACAATCAAGATCAGACTCCAGGAAAGCAACAAAGCATTTTAAACCAATGATTGGTGTGAGCTGTGTTTATTGTCTGCATAATTTCAACATCGCGTCCTCGGAAAAGAGACTTTTCAGCAACTTTCCAAACAAGGTTGCACTCCTTACAACAAAAATGCACGGATCTGATAATACCGCAACTCCAAAAGACATCTGAACAGAAGGCTTAATAGGCGTAACTGCAACAATTTTCCTGTGACCAGAGTATAAAGATATAAACTAGATGACCCAAGTAGCAGCAGCAGCACCCACCAGCATATGGCTTTCAACATCATCCTGCAGCAAACGATCGTCGCTTAAGGTGTAACGAGCCTTCCCGGTGATGGCATCCACAGCACCTTTCGACACTTGTTGCTTGATGGCTTTCAACAAAAGAAAGATTGGACTGCCAGCTTTGTCCTAAAATACAGAGCTAAAGCAAATCTCAGGCACATTACAAAATAAATAAAAAAAACACAATGTTACTTTCACTAACAATCTGTTTTACACCTTGATAAGCACAATTTTAAATTTATAGGTTTTACGTGACTATTACCGGTGAGATTTGAGTGCTACGAGCTGGTGCTCTGAAACCACATCACGATAAGACTTTACAGGTCAATAACTAGTGCAGCTGAGCCACTAGCAAGGCTGGTAATATAACACTTACACGTTTGAAATTACAGTAAAAATGATCAAATCAATGCCAATGCAAACAAAAAGAATATGAAAAACTGCACCCACCCTCAAATAAGGATAAAGACAAATATACATCCAGTTGCTTAACATTCGTTCAGCGACGGAATCACTTCTGCAATAACATGCAAACATTCATGCAAAAATAAAAATTCAAACATAGCAAAACATTTCTATGATGAAACATGACGGCTTGTTTTAAGAAAAACTTAAAGATACATAGAAAGGAAGCAGTATGAAAGCTGAAGCAAAAATATAAATCGAGAACCTAAACCACTGACAAAATCATAAGACGTCTCGATTTTCTACGTAAAACCGATTTCATTTATTAGCTTGATTTTACTCTATTTTTCCAGCTAAGGTGATTAGACGCGCAGGTCTAGTGTATGTCTTTTATTTTCCACTCGTTTTCAAAAAAACTAATCTTTGATTAAAAAGACCAAAATTGAAGCCGGGTTCAAGCAGATTGGACGATGAAAAAACTGGAGTATCTTCTAGTACAAAAATAGCATAAAATTTGTCGGCAGTTTGTTGAACGTAAAATCTGTTTTGTCCAAGAGGTACTATTGGTATCAAAAATCGCTTTTTTAATAGTTTCCTGTAGTCACTATCAGCCTCAAATACAACTGATATTTTTCCATGAACGACATCAATTGTAGGATTTAACAAACTCAGGATTAATCTGACATAGTTGATGTGTACTATCATTACAATCTTAGTCAATATTGGAACAGGTAAAAATGGTTTTACTTGAAAATCGAAACGTTTCATGATTCTGCTAGCTGTTCCAGCTCTTGCTGTTTAAAGAAAAAATGTAATGAATAATTAATTTGCAGTAACGTTCCTTCAAAAGAATGAAAAGTAAATAAAATGAGAAACCACAAAATAAGACACCCATGAGATGAAAAAACTGATATTCGAAAAAGCCTACCTTCGCAGAATCAACTTAGGATTCCTCTGAACGCTAACACTGACCAAGTCTTTAATGAGACATTTCATGACTCTGAAAATACAAAAACAAACCGGTATGACACAACGAATTAGATTTCACTCGCAAACGCGATTTCGCCACCCTAACCGGGTTGGACAACCAAGAAACAAAAAGCTTAGGGGGTTTGGATAGTTACATCTCAGGGCAAGCTACTCAGTTTTTCTTGGCTAGTGGCATAATCAGGATGTCTACGTTAGAATCAGATCTAATTGAAAGTTGATGCGACAGCTCGAGCGTGGTTCACCTATGCGCCTAACGTACTAACAACTTTTTTACGAGACAACTCAAAGCTATCTTTTTCTTACTCCAACAAAGGCAAGATGAAGTACTTACAAATTTTAAACAGTTTGTAATCATCAGCAACAACCATAAAAATTTTCGAAAAAACAGCATTGATAGCCCAGTGTGAACACGTTGAATTTAGGGTTTTGTCGCAATACCAATAATCATCAGCAACAAATGATAAAAGATAGAAAGACATGAATAAGTTAAACCTAAACCAATCTCGAAGGGGTGGCGAGTTAGATAAAAACATACTCTGTAAAGTAATCCAACTTGTGGTGAAGAGCGACTGTCAGCAAGGACGCAACATTGCCTTTATCACGATTGCTGAAGCATTTCTGCTCCTCTAGAACGTGAATGAATGCGGTCAGGAAGGAGCGGTTGGAAAGGAGAATGAGGAACTGAGATAGACCGGAATCATGTAAAGCAGTAGCTTGAGGCTGCAACATAGAACGTCGAGTCAAAGAATAAAATATGTTGTTTAACGTTACTTCTCCCAATACCGAAGTTGCTGATGTGCAACCGGAGAAAAGAGAGCAACAGACCCCTCCCTCGTCAGTTTTAAACTAGCAACGATGCACAATACTGATAAAGTCGCGAAGGCACGTGAAAAGTTAAATCTGGCCCTTCATCGTTTTTTCTTGCCCCCTTCATTCTTTCTAAATGTGATACTTTTGACAAACCAACTACTTTGTCATTACAATTAGATATGCTAGCAAATTTTTAATTCCAAAAATATTTACTGATGAAATCGATGACTTATACAAGCTTTGACTCCTAACTGTGGTTTGAAACTTTAGAACGTTCATCGCAGCGTATCAAGGAAAACTGTATTTACTGGAACATTTTCGATGGTTTTACAAGATTGAGCCTTGAGATCTTTTTGCACAGGGCGCAACCACAGGCTATAGTTCAAATTCGGTTAAATGCTAATAATAAAACACCTTCAAATATTAAAGATCCCCAGCAGTTCTCTATAGCAGCGTTTTTAAACAAGTTTGATTCACGCATTGGTTTTCAAACCAAAAAAATGACGTAAAACACCACGACAACAAAACGCTAGACAATGATGCATCATGAAATTTACCGGCATTAACACCTTTTCAATTTTGATAAAAACATCTTTTTTACTAAATATCTGTGCCATTTTTCGGGATAACGGTTGAAAAACTACATGTTGCATTAACTTAGTACAATGCGTAAATCTCAAGCTTCATCGTTTGGCTAGCTATGAGCAAAAGCCGAGTCTTGATCAAGCCAGCTCGACCGAGAATAACTTGGGCATGTAACTTTTCTGTTTCTTTTCCTTCAAACACTTTGCTACAGCTTTAAAAAGATCTGCCTTCCCAGAAACTTTTCTGATGGCACTATTGCACCGAATGGGAAAACTTTTGCTGAACCCATCTCATAATATAGTTTTGCATCATCGATAATCTATTTGTGCACTGCGAATGCATACTTACATTCGGTTGGTTCGTGCATGGATGATATCTATAGCTTGGAAAAAACAGATTTGTGACATAAGTGCGATAGTCCAAGCATGGAATCCCATAGTCACCAATATCAGCAGTGAGGTCGGTCATGTCCACGTTTAATTCAGCAAATGCTTTACGAAAATCAGCACGCACTGCTTTTTCCATGTTGTCCATAGCTATCTGAAAGTTATTTCTGTAAAACAACGATTAAAACGACTAAAGACATAGCTGTTTACGTTTTTTCACATTACATATTGCTAATGCAGGGTATATCCACTACTAATCACCTGCATTTGCATCAGATTTTGATTAGGAAGCAAGCCGGCAAGCAACGCATGTTTCCTGACAAATACTGGTGGCGTTCATACAAAATCTGGAGCTTCAAAGTTAAAAGCTATAAAAGTTTGTAAAATCAAAGTGGAAACAAAGATTAACTACAATAATGATTTCCAATGAGCTGAAGTTGAAGCCATCTTTTGAGCGATGGGTAAGCCTGGTTAGGACACTACTACTGCTGTTCAGATGTAAAAAGACTTTCTAAATCTAGACCAGTAATTATAACAGTTTTCAATTGGTGGTTCCTTTTCGCCAAACTGAAATAACAAAAGACCTCACAGGCCACTTTTTTTAGGATAAGCATCTTTTCAAAGAGTAAAGGCTGGTTTTCATTAGGCGTAGATTGCAAGCGTAGCATAAAACATTTTTTGTTTCTCTATTTAGTTTTGCGCAGAGAAACAAAAAATTTTTCACGCTACGACTGCAATCTGCGCCTAATGGAAGCCAGCCTTAAGTTCAAAAAAATAATTTTCTTTTTGTTTCTCTATGGTGATGATTTTTTTAACGATTAAACGTGGTGGGGGGCGCTGAAAGCTACTCAAAAACTAAAGGTTGTTATGCACCCTTTGAAAATTTTTAATTGAGGAGAGTTTGAGAACCACTCACTTAAACCAACAAAAATTTAGCGGAAGAGAAAGGAGAACAAAAGGATGAGTGAGACTCCACAGGGTACATGGTTTGGCGGAGCTCAAAAAGGTATAGATAGAAGAATTGGTAGGTGGTCAGAACCCAGGTTTTGAAGCACCTCCCAGGAGCAGGAAAAGGTAAGAGAGGAGGGAGCAAAGGAGATGCCAGGAGAGGAGCGACTGCCAGAGGAGCGATGGAGAAGGGTGGGTGTGTCAGGGTCATTGAGGGGGAGGAGGTCAGAAGAGATGACCCAGTCGAATACTTCCTCCCCACGGGGGTCGGAAGTACCTCTTGAGTCCCAAAGGGGGTGATGGCAATTGAAGTCCCCCAGAATATAAAGATTTCTGGAGGAGGGAAGAATGGAGGGAGAAAAGGAATCGGTTCTGCCATCCGTCAGGGAGGAGCGAATAGGGGGTGGCGTACACACTAAGAAAAGAGAGCGAGGAGGATTTGTTAAGAGAAATGTTGACCCCTACATAATCAGAGTAGGGATCAACCAAAGAAAGAGAGGAGGTAGAAAGTTCAGAAAAGGATAGGCCCTGCCTGACAAAAATGCTGACGATGCCGCAAGCGTGCATATCATCAGGAGAAAGAATGCCAGACTGGGAGTGGTTGCGATCAGAACACAGAGGAGAAAATCCAGGAATTCGGAGAGGAAGATGAGTTAAGATTGAATTCCTAGATGCAGATAAGGTCGACAGGATGGGACGAGAGAAAGTGAAGTAGTTTAGTGCTCCTGGCTCGAAGACCTCCAGCATTCCATTGAAGAACCCTGAGAGGGTCAGGGGGAGGAGAGGAGGCAGGAGGTGCAGAAGGACAGCCAGGAGCAAGGGACGGTGGTGAGGGGCAGAGGGAGAAAACATATAATGGGCAGATGGGGGATAAGAGGTTTGGAGACGAGGGTGGGGCGAGAGTGCAGCATTAGCAGAGGGGAGGCCAGATTGTACAGTGGAGGTATACATGTCGGAGGAGTCCGAGGAGGAAGTCACAGTGTTACGGCAGAGGGGGGCGGCTCCAAAACTGAGAGCTGCCAAGAGCTCTAAATTTGAAGAGGAAAAGTTGTGAGCACCTTAGATGGATCCATTTGGAGCAAGTGCAGCATTGCACTGACTTGCCCAGCCAGGTCACATTTCCAGTGCACACAGAGCAAGGAAAGATGGGGCCAGAGTTGGGACGAACGTTACTGCTCATCAAGAGAAGGAGAAGAATGAGGAGACAAAGAAGGGCAAGAGAAGAGCAGGAGAAAAGAAAAAACAGGCGACCGATTTTGAAGATGCTGTGGGCTGCCCTTCTGCGGTCGTTCAGGCGGCAGCATAGCGAAAAAACGAAGGGTAGTGTCCGAGGTAACTCGGACCCTCAGGAAGGCCAACAACCATTTCGACCCAACCCAAACGGGGTCGGGGACCGCACCAACACGTTGAGGCGGCTGTTGATTGGTGCAGTGGCAACGTAGATAGTGGCTACGTTATCGTAGCTACTATCTACTTAGTTATAAAAGCAAATACACATTATTCCAAAGCAGCAATTTATTCCAAAATACACTTCAGTGAGAGACTTGCTGCTGAACACAATGAACCAGTTTCTCGATTCTTGGATGCGTTGAAGAAAGTGCACATCGGAGATAATTTTCCACATCAAATCAGTTTCGAGTCTTGTTTTTCATCTGCATTAAAGTGAAAAACCCTGATTCACATATGTACTACAAAAGGGTAACAGCTTTGTGATGCATTCTTTAGCGATGCGCGATACGAGTAAGAAGTGCACATCTTTGCCCAAAACTCACAGATTGACAAAGTATCGAACATATCTCTATAAGTAGAATTAGTTTTAGATCGATGAGTTTATCCTGTAGATCATCAAGGAGTTCTTCCACTGGAATTGCAAAAGGTTTCCTCACCAGCTATAAATCTGACTCCGATATTTCAGGAAAATATCTCAAAAATTTTGAAAGGTGTACCAAGATTTCAGATGACAAAATATCTTCCACATCGTCAGAACTCACAGTTGAAAGAGCTTCAACGTTGCAAAGTTTCCTTTTCAGTTTTTCTTGTGTAGTTTTCAAGTTTTTGCACAAAGGCATTCAAAGCATCAATGAAGTCAATGATTGTCGTTTATTTTCCTTGTAGCTTGAGATTTAAGCAGTTTAGCTGGTCAAAAATATCAACAAGATAGGATATAGTCTGGATATGAAAACAATATCCTTAAAGTTTGAACCCAGTTCGTGATGTTTTTGCATGAATAAAAATTCCTTTAACTCCTCTTGTAGTTCAAAAACTCTGGCCACGTTTCCCTTTGACAATCAACGTACTTTTGTATAATAAAGCAGGTTCAAATGTTCTGACCTCATATCAGCACACAGCTTTCTGAACATTCGGATGTTCAAGACCCCGCCTTTTACGTAATTTACTGTTTTAATAACTTCTTTAAGGACATTGTGGAGAGGTTCTGGAAGAGTTTTCAAAGCAAGCTTGCCTGTGTATCATGTAGTGAAGAGTGATGACTTTCGGTGAAATATTACGAACAAGTGTTTGGAAACCAATTTTTGCTCCTAACATTAAAGGTGCACCGTCAGAACACACACCACAAAGATTTTCCCACTTGAGGTTCTCGCATTTAAAAAACTCTGATATCTTTTCCATAACATCGACTGCCTTCGCATTTGTCTCTATGCAGAACAAAATAATAACTCTTCTTTTATGTTAGTATTTGCGAAGTATCTGCAAAACACCATAAGCCGCGAGCAAGCAGAAACATCTGTACTTTCATCAAGTTGAATAGAGAAAAAACCAAATTGAGCATTTGTTATATCGGAAATCACCTGCGGTTTTATGTCGTCTGCCAAATCACTAATCCGTCTCTGCACAGTATTATTAGAAAGGAATATCTGCCTTTGCTTCTTTTCACTTTCCTGCCAAGTACAATTCTAGCCATTTCTAAAGCGCTAGGCTTCACAAGGGTTTCACCATTAGCATACGGCTTAATACGCATTGTGAAGATCAGACTGGCTGCATAAAAAGCTTCAACAATGTTTCGGAATGTTGTCAAAATGCTTCACTTGTATCCAAGCGCTGACGCTTCACACAAGCTTCTTTTCTTTTGAAAAACTCTGCATTTTCATGTTTGTGTTCGGGATGCATCTTCTCAAGTTGAAGCAATAACTTTGACGGCCTCAAAGAATGATTACCAAGAATTTCATAACACAAAATGCACTAGCCCTTTTCTTCTCCACTATCAAGAATTAATGTAAATCCCTATTTAATAATCATAACTAAACGTAATCATCACTAAACTTCCTTTTAGCCATTTTCTATCTGTGCAAAATAAAGGTTTCTGCAAGAAATTTTGCTTAAAACTTTCGTACTGCGAAGAAACTGATTTCAGGCTTTAGCCTAGCAGGTAGCAGCGCTGCTATAAAAGTAGAAAAGACCATCAGAGATGCAAAACAATGGCTATTTTCTTGTGTTCACTGCACAAGCAAAAAAAAAGATTTTGTTTATAACTGTTACGAAGGTAAAATTGTTAGTACAATTAGAGGTCATCTTCACGAATCACTTTTTCGAGTTTTCAAAAGACAATGATTGTAAACACTTTTTCTTCTTGTTCTGTGGCCCACTTGGAAACCACGCTATGACCCACTGGTTGGGAGGCATTGATCTAGCTCAGGGGTGGCCAAACGTGGCGCATTGCATGGTTGGAGGTGGCGCATTTGATGTTTCGGGTAATTTGAGGAAGTGTGCTTATAGATGCCCCGAAAAATTTGTCACAGATTATTAACACTCTGAAGTGAAAAGAACGATCAATTGAGGGGTGATCTCCAACAAAAAAAAAAAAAAAAAGTCACCGCCCGGTTCGCCGCAACTATGCGATCACTTTTGGCCTTAATATGCCACTAAACTTGACGCCAGACAAGTGATGACTTTTTTTTTTTTTTTTGGAGACCACCGCTGATTATGGCCTTATTTTGACTTCAAAGTATAAATACATTGCTACAAGCTTGAACGCAATGATAAGTTATGAATGTTTGTGTGGCGCATTTTCAAATGAATCTTTGTGTGGCGAAAAATTTTGGCGCATGTACTGAAAACGTTGGCGCATTGAGCCAAATTTGGCGCGTTGCATATTTAGAGGTGGCGCATTGCTCACTTTGCAATCTAAATTTTGGCGCATGGTCTGAAAAGTTTGGCCACCCCTGATCTAGCTGGTACAGTATTTAGAAAAACGTATCACCAAAGCATTTTGTGTTGCACTTGCTGGTGGCAGCACAGTATCAAATGAAAATGCTAAAACTGAAACGACCATATTCGTCAAGGTATCCTCTATCTAATATATGTAATGCTTCAAAACTTACCAGGTCACGAGTGAGAAAAACCTATTCAACTAAATGAACACAAGACAGAAACAAAGTTCGAGCAGCTGCGAAAATCTACGGTCTTTAAATCACCAGTCATGCATGCATGTCGTCGGCAATCGCCTTAGTTTAAACCGAAACGTGAGCTTGAAAGCAAACGCTGGTTCTGCTTGTTCACGTCGCGGGTAACATAACGTTCCGTGCGGGCAATCGGTTCGGTTTGAACCACATGTCATGAAAACAATATGCAACACCAAAAAAAAACTCTTCGCAATACATACTTGTTTGCCTTGTAACGTCTGTTCTTGCGGAAACAGTACACACCAATTGCAATAATAAATGCGACAAGCAAAACACCAACAACAATGATGACGATGATAGCTTCTTTGCTGATAGGAGGCGACTCAACGTCGTAGGTCAATGTGCCAATCTCATAAGGATCAATAAATTTGCTGATACGAACTGACACAGTAAAATCTGTATCTTCAGTAAGATCTGCATAAAAAATTGTATTCAAAGACAACTCCTCAAAAGCATTTCTTTCGAGAGGAAAGTGGCAGAGTGACGGCATGCGTAATTGTGGCCTTTGGAAAGGCAAGTAGATAACTACTTTCGCGTGGTTGCAGAGCATGTCCCCAATGTTCATTTAACAGTGAGACATGAAACAATGATGTCAGACCCGGTTGAAAGCAGCTCATACTGCTACAGTATCCCATTTCTGCTACAGACTCTGAAACTGGGAAAAGAAAATTACGACAATACGAAACCAAAAAAAGCACAAGCTTATTATCGGCAATGCCTTATGTTGTTGTTGTTGTTACCCGACCCCTTACGAGGGTTGGGGGCGTGGCGGAAGACCATGGAGCCCCCGAAGCCGAACAACTCTCCAGGGCCTGGACCACAGGTTGTAGATAGACGGAGAGTTGCCCATAAGCGAGCGGCGCAACGAGTCCGTAGCTGGACAGTGCAATATGAAATGAGAGGTGTCCTGAGATGGATGGCCGCAGGTGTTGCATAAAAAATTCTCACTGTTGCCAGTTCTAGAGAGATAAGAGCTTAACAGAAGCCTGTGTCCATTGCAGCGAAGACGAAAGAGGACACAGCAAACGCGACAAGAAAACACTAGTTCTTTAGTGGACACCGAGAGAACCTGTGTGTTGAAGAATTTAGATGAGGCAGTACACCTCCAGTCCAAAAAAGAGAAGAGTGGACACGAGAGGTGAAAGACTACAAGGGATTGCAGAGGGCGCAAGTAACACTGCCCGTTTGGCCGACTCCTCAGCCGCGTTGTCCCAGAAAAATGAGTGTACGGGGACCCATTGTAGCCTGATAGTACAGAAGGAGAGGGAAGACAGTTCGTGCCAGATACGCCAGAGGAAAGCAAAGAGAACCTCCCAAGGAGAAATAGGAGGTAGTATGAGCGGGTGAGTGGAGGCAAAAGCTCTTCTGGTTTCACTCCAAGTCTGGCCAAACCTGAATTAGAAAGGTTATAGGGAGACGAAGGTCCTGCTCATAAGATGACAGAGCAAAATGAGTCGGAGTAATTTGTAGGGGAAGTTGAGACACTTCAGAGAAGAGAATGAAAATCCTCAGGGGACGTGGCTCGGCGGAGCTCAGACATGTACGCTTTGGCTCTGCTACGCAGAATCTTTGGCTGGGAAACAGAAAAATGGTATCTCAAATAGTCAGCGAAAAGCGAACCCGACTCCTTGAGAGATCAGTTGGGGAAAATAGGAGACAAGGAAGATAAGAAGAGCCAGTGACAAAACGGAGGACAGAATACACAGATTTAGAATTAGATTTAGGAGAGAAAAGTATGTCGCCTGCCATGCCTCAGCCTTGCCTTTGGCGATGACATACTAGGCATGTCGGAAACAGAGATGTAAGCCTGACAATCTTCATCACTTCTATCAGCGGCGGCAAAAGCCTTACGTCTTGCTTTATCCCTTCTTCCACTTTAGGAGACCACCAGGCTTGAGGTTGGCGTTTGATGCGGCCAAAAGAAATAAAAAATTTGGCTGCATTCAGTGCCAGAGAAATAAAGAGAGCTGCAGCAGAGCAAAGAGAAAGAGAAGAGAAATAAAGAGAGCTGCAGCAGAGCAAAGAGAAAGAGAAGAAAATAGTGCTGCAGCAGAGCAAAGAGAAAGAGAATCCTCTGCAGAAGAATAGTGAGAGTCAAAGCCAAAGTCATCCCAGCAGGCTTTCTAAAAATTGAAAAAACGAGGGATGTTTGTTGGGACGAAAGAGCGGAGAAAGAGGGACAGTTATACGAATTTGAAAGTGATAAAACCCTAAGCTATAAAGTACCTCTCAGGAGAAAGGTGTCAAGAACTGAGGGGTTGCCAGAGGAGCGATGGAGAAGGGTCGGCGTGTCAGGGTCATTGAGAGGAAGGAGGTCAGAGGAGATGAACCAATTTGTATACCTTTTTCCCAAGGGGGTCAGAAGTACCATTTGAGTTCCAGAGAGTGATGGCAGTTGAAGTTTTTCAAAATGAGATTTCTGGAGGAAGAAAGAATAAAGGGGGAGAAAAAGTCGGTTCTGTTATTCATCAAAGAAGAGCGAATAGGAGGACCATAAACATTAAGGAAAAAAAGCAAGGAGAAGTTGTTTAGTGAGATGTTGATCCCTACGTGGTCAGAGTAGATGTAAAGCGTAGAAAAAGAGATAGGAAGTTCAGAAAAGGATAGGCCCTGCCTGACGAAAATGATGAATCCACCACTAGCGTGTGGTTGTCAGCAGAAAAATGTCAGACGGGGAATGAGTGCGATCAGATCGTAGAACAGAGAATCCAGGAATCCGGAAAGAGGGAGATCAGTTAAGGTTGGATTCCTGGATATAAATATCCACAGGATAAGACGAGATAAAGTGTAGTAGTTCAGTGCTTCTGGCACGGAGACCTCTGGCATTTTATTGAAGAACCTTGAATGAGTCAGGGGAGAAAGAGGAAGGAGATACAGAAAAACAGCCAGAAACACGAAAGGGTGGGAGGGTGCATACGAAGTGGGCATAAGGAGGGTAGGATGCTTGAAGGTGAGCCGTAGCGCTGCATTGACAAATGGGGGGTCAGATAGACAAGGTTGAACATCGGAGGTATACAAGCTGGAGGAGCCCAAGGAGGAGGACACAGTGTTGGTGGGAGTGGGACCTCTTAAACGAAGCAGGGAGGACAGCTCCAGGAGTGAGAACTGCCTAGAGTTTTGAATCTAGAAAAGGAGAGTAGTAAGCAACTTAAATGGACCCATTTGGAGTAGGTGCAGCATTGCACCGACCTATCACTTCAGGTCACATTCCATCACACACTGAACAGGGAAAGACAGAGCCACGATTAGAATGGACGTTGCCGCTCATTGGGAGAAGAAGAAAAAGAAGATAGGCAAGAGAGAGCCAGAAGAGAAAAAACCGTTGCCCGATTTCAAAAAGGCTGCAGTCTGCCCTTCTGCGGTTGTTCAGACGGCAGCACGGGGAAAAAATAGTTTGCAGAAGGGCAGTGCCCAGGGTAACTGAGACCACCGGGAAGGCCAATAGCCATTTCGACCCAACTCAAATGGAGTCGGGGACCGCACCACTACATCTAGGCGGCTATTGATTGGTACAGGACAATGCCTCAATGCCTTATCGTTCAAAGTTACGCTGCTTTACGACGTAAAAAATCGCCAACCTGGTATTGCAGGCACAGTGCATTGAAGACTTCCTTCTTCTATTGGTTGAACAAGACATTTGTGTTCACCAAGCATAACTTCAACTTCAGATTTCGTGATTGCTCGTTTTAGGTTGTAAGCCTGCAAAGACAAATGTTCAACACAAGAGCTCTCAAAGCACCTCTCTGCGCATGTGCAGTATTGCGTCATCAAAAGAGGTCAACTGTCGCAACCAAAATGAAACAAACCTGAACTACTTACAAGTATTTTCCTCAAATTAATCAGTCAGCCCACACAAAAAGTAGTAAAAGAAAGATCTCTTGAATACAACAAAGGGATGAGAAGGAGATGCAACCGCAAAGCAGAAGAAACTGGCTTTGGGTGGAATTCAAATAATCGAAAAAAGCACTTGCACTTAAAAGCTCGCCAGCTAATCAACAGAACAACTTTCTGCAATATTTTTTTAAAGGTTAGGGCTCACTTTTAAGTATTCAAAACCTACATGTTATGACGTATTGAGCTGTACGCAGGAATTATATCATGCAGCTTTTGCCAACTATTGTACAACGACCAAGAAGGAATGTAATTGCAAGTGGATCTTTGAACTTACAGAACTTTTTTTGAAGATCAGCATCATAAATGCGATTGTTTTGCCCATTTTTGGTTACGCAACACGCACCTTTTTTCATCATATCACAACTCGACCATTTTTTTATGTAGCAAATTTATTCAAAAGCAATTATACTGCTCTACACTGTGCTTGAGTATACTTGCAAAAACATCAAGCTTCCTCGTTTTTTTACAGCACCAAAAAGTTGCCCAACTAATCCGTAATCACGCTTATGAAAAGCAAGGGGGTAGTGTTAAACATGCAGTTATGCACCACAGCTTTATGAAGAGAAAAATGAAAACAAAGCATTGCAATTTTTATAACATGCCTACTACGGTGGAGTGAAAAACAAAGTTTTGAATTTCACATGACCCAAATGCCTGGAAATATGACTAAAATCAACTCCAAAATTGGTTTTAGGTGATCACCTTCAAGAATATGTGAGCTATCTCAAGTTAAAGGTTACGATAGGGTCAAATTTGTTGCATTTCAAAAAATGCAGATGCCAAAAACTGGATTTGGGCTCAAAAAAGAACCAGCATCATCTTGTTCCTACAGGACCGAAGAGAACTTTTCAACCTGAGGGGTGATTAAAATATGTCAACTGCAAAAAAAAAGATTTTTGTAAGAGTTTCGTCAGTTTAAAACGAGAATATGAAATGGTAAGTTCACAAAGACTGTATTAACCACAAAAATTGTGCAAGCTACACTTTTCTTTACTGTTCAAAATGCAACCTAAGCACAGTCTAACAAGCTATCGGTTCGTAATTAAATTAGTACAAATTGCACTGGTCATAATTACTGCAAATTACCACGAAATACGATCCAACTAAGTTTTGACCAAAATCTCATACATTTGTTTGAACAAAAAGTATTACAAATAAACATAAAATTAACAGACATCTCGGAACTCTCGTTTGCTCTAATAATGACAGTGCACGATAAGTAAGCTACACCTGCTGCCTCCCAAGCCGGCTTTGAAATTCGAAAAAATCCCAAAAAATGCACAAATTATCCCGAAAAAAGCAAATTTTGTGAAAAAATTTCCAAGATTCATTTAAAGACTAGATATAAAGCATTGAATTAGAATATCATATCGACATTATTTAACAAAAGTCAAAGCGCTATCACAACTTATATCACCTTTCAGTTGTTTAAACGAGTCAGCTCATAAGACATTCAAGGTCTTCCCACAGCGAACAAACATGAGTTTGAAAGTTTGTCTTGACGTAGCAAACAGCCCAGTTCTCTTTCACGCTCGCAGGCGTTAAATGCATACGCCTTAAACAAATTGTACTCCAGAGCGTGACACGCCAGCTTATTTTGCGCCACAGACGAAACGACAGTTGAAAAAGTCTAGCTACATACTGCAATTTCCGCAATTTTTTCTCAAGTCTTGAAATTTTCCGTAAAACTGATAGCGCAATAAACCAAAATACGACTTCAAGTGTAGGCCCATGGAACCTCCGCGATTTAACTCTTTTACAAATTCATTTCAAATTGCATCTTCTTCAAGTTGCGCAGCTAGTCCATATTGGTGAACAATAAATTTACCGATGTACACAACCATATGCTTCAAGATATCTAAAGATCGGACAATTCCTCTGAAGAACTCATTTGAAAATCTTCGACATGGTCTACGTCTTTCTAACAAAATTTATCCTCACAGCTGGAGCATTGAGGTACCATTTGATCATCTTTTGGGATGACGTCAAGTTTGAATACATGATGTGGACTTTCAACATTTCCTGCAACCATGACGTCATTCACGTCAATAAAAAGTGAATGACGTCACAGAATCGTTGTCTGGCTTTCCAAAAAAAATCTTTCGAGAAGTTCTTGTGAAAAAAGTCAAGGCAAAACACATTCGAATATGTGTTTTTTTAAAAGATATTCCACAGCACTAGTGTTGCTGATAAAAAAGGGTGGCGTGGTTGACCAGAAAGGTTGGTGAAAACAAAGCACTGGCAGCAGAGTTATTTCAGTTTCTTTTGTAATCTGCTTCCTTGTCATTTGCAACAGGAGATAGTTTTGCATTACTCGTGCGGCAAACATCGAAAAGAAATTGCGCTAAAATGTTTTTCATTTTGTAAAATGTAGTTTCGAGTGTGTGCAAACTGCTACAAAAAATAACAACATGCGAGATAGCGCAATTCATTAGTTATTAGATCGCATGTGCGCATAAGTAACTTTTTTAAGTTTGGTGGCTCCGCATTTTTCCAAAAGCAAACGAGTTCTCAAAAAGGAGAAGTTTTAAAAGTTTATTGGTGTTGGGAGTGGCCCATGTCGAAGCAGCGACTTGAGAATAAAAGCCAGTGTGTGCATAAAACGTTTGTGTGCTGCAGGCGTACGCTGTGTATAAGACTCGATTAAAAGCTGAAAAAACAGCCAGTCAACGGTCATTAAACCAACTACTTTCGTTGTAGTAGTTTATGGATACAACAAATTTAATGAATTTGGCCACTTGGTGACCTTTCCCATGACGAGGCAGGCATATTTTGGCAAGCAACCATCGAAAACCAGCCTTGGGGTTAGTTTTAGTCATATTATCAGGTGTTTGAGCCGAACAAAATTCAAGAATTTTGTTTTACTCTCCTTCTTCATGCCTACAGTACTACCGGCTCATAAGCTTACCTCAATTTCCAACAATTGACCTTTAATTTTCACGACTGGTTCAGTCCATTTCACAAAGTACGGATTAGGATAATACACAAGCCGTTCATCATGCTCAATGATTACGCCATCGAGCGCAAAAGTAACTTTCGCTTCCCACTTCAATGAGTCACTGTCGTTGCCAACGACCTTCTGCACTTCAAGCTCACGAGATATCTGGAAAAAATTTTTAATTACCTTTAGCTAAAATCAATTTTTCCTATTATCTTGCTGATGTGCTTTCGATAAAAAACACTTCACTAAGATTTTCTCTCCTTCGAGGATTCCAACAAGTTTACAACGACGCCACCCTTTTAGTAGTCAGACTGGTTAATACAGATTCAAATACTTTTCTGGCAACATTTTTGAAATCAGGTGTTAATAGACTAAATTTGTTGCGTCTTTTCGTTGTTCTATCGCTTTTCTATCTTCCAGACTGGAACAAAAAAAGCGACTACAGTGTAAGCCCGCTCTGATTCCACTCTCTCTCGCCAAGTTGCGGATCTCGTTCAACTTGAGTCTCTTTCTCCTCACGATCAGATGATCTGGACAGATGGCTCTGTTCTTTTTCTCTTTGGCAAAGGCGGCTTTGGTGTACTTGCCAACTGTTCTCTTTGTGGCACTGAGACACCCTTTCGTTTTTGGCGGGCCCAGTATGTTCGTTTTTTCACTGAGGCCTGCGCCACTCTGAAAGCTCTAGCTGGTCTCGGCAGCACCAGCAACCATTTCTTTTCTCTTCTCTTCTCCTGCTCCCTGACTCTCGCTATGTCCTTGCCACTTTGTTCTCTCCTCCATTTTTTTTACCTCAAACTCTCTGCATATCTGGCACGAACTGTCATCTCCTGCGGTACTATCAGGCTACAATCGGTCCCGGGACACTCATTTTTTTGGGGGACAACGCGGCTGAGGAGTCGGCCAGACGGGAGTGCTTTTCGTGCCCTCTGCAATCCCTTGTGGTCCCTCACCTCTCGTATCCACTCTTCTCTTTTTTGGACTGGAGGCGTACTGCCTCATCTAAATTCTTCGACACATAGGTTCTCTCGGTGTCCACTAAAGAACTAGTGCTTTCTTGTCGCATTCGTTGTGTGCTCTCTCATCTTCGCTGCAATGGACATAGCCTTCTGTTAAGCTCTTATCTCTAGAATTGGCAGCAGTGAGAATTTTTCTTGCAGCACCTGCGGCCATCCGTCCCATTTCATACTCCACTGTCCAACTACGGACTCGTTGCGCCGCTCGCTTATTGACGACTCTCTGTCTATCTACAACTTCTGGTCCAGGCCCTGGAGAGTTGTTCGGCTTCGGGGGCTTCATGGTCTTCCGCCACGCCCCCAACCCTCGGAAGGGATCGAGTAACAACAACACCATAGTGTAAGCGTATGGCATACAATGTACGGTAGTTCTCGTCTTATCACTCAAATTTATAAAAATACTAATTAATTTAAGTTAAGTTTGACGGATTCGATCAAAAAACTTCAATGTACATTATAAATTTATGTTCCAACGACTGTATAAAGTTTTAGCAGCATGAGATTGATTTTACTCAAATTTCAAATGAGTCTAAGCGAGGGATGGGCAATTCAGAATATTAAATCCGAAGGTTTCGAATCCTAAACTATCCGAATCAAAAATATCAATTCAAACCGAATAGGATTCGGTTTATATCCTGCTTACAAGCTTGATTATATTGCTTGGTCACATATTTTCTTTTTGCAAACGTATCAGCTGCATGCAACGATTGAAAAATTCACTCACACACAGAGACATACTTGTTGATCAAATGAGCACGTTAAATTGCGATCTCGCCAAACAGGCAAACATACATGTATAGAAAACTTAAATGTATTGCACTGCAATAAACTCGTTTTCTGACATGTGCTTTTATTGTTGTAAACTTGTAATATATAAATGCTTTCATGTTGATTGTGCTAATTGCAGAAAAAAAGGATTCAGTATTCTGTTTAACTATTTTAGAATAGTATACTATTCTGAATTGCCCATCTCTAGTCCAAGTACATGGCAAATATTTTCTTTCTTATGACGGCGTTGGTCTCAAAAACTGTCCAATGCAAAGCTGAATTTGGTTCGCACTAGCTCCTCTAACCTGTGACTGCACAATCAGGCTTCGGTAACAGCACGTTCCCACTTAAAACTGCTTTAACCCATGAAGTGCGCAAATTTAAAACTTCTTGTCACTTCTCCGTGCTTTGACTGACTGATCATTACCAAGTAATTCTTCATCAGTTTCTTTAATTGCACACTCGTTACAAATCGGAACATCATCCCTTACAGGCTACAAAGGCTGTCGCTTTTATCCAACGGAAATTGGATTAGGATGGCTGAGTAGGTCTATGCTTGACCGTTCTGCTTATATCGCACCTCCACGCTAAGATAAAATTAAAATAACGCCAGCAACAGATTTCTCAAAATAGTCAAGCAAATGTAGTAAAGAAGGCCTTACTAACCAGTGGAGTCAAACAAGTCATAGTAGTACGATCATTAATAGTACACGGAGTCTTGAATTCCTTATTGAAATCATCATCTGGAAGTCTCGGACTTTTTTGAAAAATCTCTCTTCTAGCTCGTTTGCCAGGTTTCAATAAAACGACTCTTAAACAAAAAAATAAATTCTTTGATTGGCACGAGTATTGCTGATGCGATGTATCAGCAACATTCGCTAACCATTTGCTTTTGACTTTGATTAGAAAGCAAAATTTTTATAATCCGGATGCTTTCTACAGAATATACATGATGCTTCGAGTCGGAACTATTATTAGTTTCTTGGTGGCACATCGCCTAAATGCGGCTTTCAAAGCAGTAGGCCCACAAGCTTTTCACAAAGCCCTTATGAAGCCAACGAAAAATACATAAGATGAACACCTTGTCAACCAGGGCATTTCCAGTTTTGCCGGTACAGCTTTTTTCAAAGCAATATTGAACTGCAACAGTGGGATGGTTAAGCGTCACTTCTAAATTGCGACCGCAACCCTGCGCGCAAGAATGTTACGTCGAGGCAAGTGTTACAGCTGGTCAGCAATGAGAAAATTGCTTGGGACGTTCAAACGTATTGTTTAATATCAGTGTTAACAAGTTTTCTTACAACTGCAAAACAATAAAAAGCAGCAGTGAGTGAACTTTTTCGCGATATCTCCGCGACGTCCATATATGACTTTCACATGGTATTTAAAATTTAATGCCTCAATGCTGATAAAAGCAATGCAAAAATAAAAATGATTAGTGGTAATCATGGATCGCATCAGCGGTAAAATGGCATTATACAAAGGCAGTAATTTACTTCATCATCGGGCTCAGAATGCCTTCAAATCTGGTAGCTTCAACGGTAATCCTACGACCCCCGACAAGAAAACTCGACATTTCATCAGAATTAGTGGAGACCTGAGTAATCTGTAAAACATCGTTGCAATACAGTATAACTTAATAATTTACTGATGGTACAAAACTTTAACATAGCCTTGCCAAAAGCTGTTTTAGCTAGAAGATTTACGTAACGCTCTCGTCAGTGTAGGTACCGCGTTGATGGGGAAGAGAAGAGTGAACAGGTACACCTAACTCGAAAATTTTGGCGTTACAATCAAGACGGTAATAAACGGCCTCTTTCATAATTAAATTAAATTAATCTTTATAACTCGGTTTCTATGATGCCAGCAGCTTTGAAAATGACAAGGGCGACTAGACTTGGACCAAAAAAATCCTTGTTTGCTTTCAAGCTCATGCCCTGAGCTCAAGTAAACCTTCTTGATACAGTAGCCAGTAAAGAATACGATCATTAAATTGATACACAAGATGTGGCATCAATTATTAAATTGATGCTTGCTCTCCATGTAAAAGCCTTTACAGTTATCAGGTAACAACTCTGAGTATTTTAAAACATGCATTTTTTGAATAAATACGACGAACAGATCGTCGACATTTCGATACGTTAGCTATGTTTCCTGTGCTTTGACCAAAGATGGAAGTAAGTATGATTAAAAGCAAGTGGTTGGTGGTAGACATTTGCCACATAAGCATTTAGCAACGAACCACTTCTTTTACTTTTAAGTGAAATGATAGACATATTGGAATTAATGCCCTCCTTTTTCAAAATTTAACTTATGAAAAAATAACGTCAAAGAATGCTGAAAAATGTTGTATGATGCCCCTCAAAATATATATAATACCTCAGGATTTGCAATATACGACAATGAATTATGTAATGTCAATCGAAGGTCATCGAAGTCGACAAAAACATCAAAATTGTAAGATTCAAAAGTAAAAGGAGGAGATATACATCTGATCGTATCCGGTTGAACTTCACTGCAATAAATTGTCAGTTTAAATGATTGCGAAGAAGCAAGAAGACATTTGGTCAAAGTTCCAGCTCGTCTCGCACCACAGCTTGTTAATATCGACTCGGTAATTATTTTGCAGATAGTTACTCCATTCATTTTCCACTTAGCTCTCTTGGTAGGCACCATTCAAGTTGCTCACTCAGCATGTCGTGAAAGACCTTTGGGCATAAATTTTGAGATTTGAAACTGAATGTATTTTTCGTATTGGATCTAAGCCCTAATGAAGAGAAGGGGTAAACAACAAGTCATCTCGGTAACAAAAATGTGTTTGCACTAGCTTTGTAGCCACGTTTAATTGGATTATTCAGCAAAAGCAACACGCAGACCACATATTGATCCATTCTTTCACAACTCAAGTGAGCCAAGATTTACAACCCATCAACAACCCCTCATACAAAATAAGGAACGAAAAAAGGTGCGAAAAGTATGCTAGCTAATCTAAACTCGGCAAGTTGTGTAGCCGCCATGGTGTAGGGGCAAATGCTTCAAAACAAAAAGCCCGAAACTCGAAATTTCATCCAAACACAACTACTGTATAAAGGTATCAGGAATTTCCAATTCTGTGTAGCTCCAATATCAAGTTTGATTCTGAAACAAAATGGATGTGGCAGACACACACTGAATCAGCATGTCTAAGGCTGCAAAAGCGTAAGTGGACGTAAAATCTAGGCTACGTAAATTCAAGGGGTGGATACTGTGGTATCATGAACAACGCATCATTAACGTTGAGCCAGGGAAAATATGAAAAAAATGTACGTCACTGCTGTTAGCACTTACCCTATTATTTTGCATGTTGATTTACGAATAACAACATGTTGTTTGTAGCCAGTTTGAAGATTTTCACCATTAATTGTCATTTCGGTTCCTCCAGCCATCGGAATATTACGAGGATAAATTTGTTTAAGAGTTGGATTCCTAGAGAAAAGTAAATCTGCAATTGTAGAACAGGTTTTGTGGCGAATCCTAATAATTTACTTTGCTTGCGTACTTTTTTATATAACGCGTCCCATGAGGGGGAAAGGGTTTACAAAACACGTCATATCGCATGACATAGGAGGAGAGGAGGATTAAAAATTGGACAAAAAATCGCCAGTAGATTTGTGAACAGCCCTTCACTCTACGCAGTAATACTGTTTTGCAGGAACCAAGCGTGGATATGGTATTCATACGAGAAAATCAACGGAAAAATTGTGGCATTTTAGTAGAAGTTGGCTTAAAATTCCTCTAAGAAAAGCAAAAAATCAGTAAAAGCAATTACTAGCTTTTCGTGTAATGTAAAAAACAAAAAACAAAATGTAAAAAATCATTTATTCGTGCCCTTATTATTTTGTGTGTGAAAATGTGAAAAAAGCATAGTTATCGTTTTGGTACAGCTTTTTTATTGTTCACTATAATATCTAACAGTTGCGCATAGATCTAGCGTAGCGATTCTTAACGTGGTCCTCAGAAGGAATGCCAAACTGTATTCTTTTAACTATAAAACGCACAAACAACAAAGACCACAACTTTGACTAATAATAACAGTGGTTTTACAGTAACATGCCACCGATAGTCAAACCTACGCCGTATCATATCCTTCTAGTGGTAAACAAATTCTGTAGTAAAGGCTGTGAATTTTATTCGTGGCAGGGCCGTGAATTCCCGACTATTCAAGGCATTTTGCGACGATGTTGGAAAGGAGCATCAGTACCTTCTTTTCCACACCGAAGTGCGATGGTTATCGCGGGGAAAAGTGCTCTCTCGTGTTGCAGAACTTGCCACTAAAGTTGCAATGTTCCTTTCTGAGCATGGGTTAGGGAAACTTGCTACATTATTTGATGACAATAGATTCCAATTGAAGGTCTTTTATTTGGCAGACATCTTTAGTCTTTTGAATGAGCTCAGTTATTCTCTGCAGGGAAAAACAAATCTCAAATATAGGCTGCAGGGAAGGTCTCCACCTTCAAAAAGAAGTCATCCCTACGGAAAAAAAAAGAGTAAAAAACCAGAATTTTGCTGTGTTTTTACTGTTGAACAGTAAAATTGGTGATCAGGAAACTATCAAATGGCTGACTGCTTTAATTGATGATCACATAAGCAACCTCGAGAAAAAAATGAAGCATTAATTCTATTTCCAACGACATACCTCTGTGAAGCTGCCATGTCTGCTCTAGTTAATAGCAAAACCACGTACGGTAATCGCCTCAGAGCTGCAAATGACATGAAAACTGCTCTCAGCAATATTAACTCGTGTATTGATGAGCTTGTTTCGAAGAGACATGAACAAAAGTTACAGTGACTAACTGACTATCATTTGTGCTGTGTTTTGCCGAGTAAATTGCGATATTCCACTAACCACTTCTGTTATGCTTTCATACAGAGTTTTTTTGAATTAATTATAGATCTAGTAATAAACAACTTATCCGCCTTATCACAATAGTGTTTGTTCTTTCAACATACACCTCCTTTGCAGGTTGCGCAGACAAGGGGTTCCCAAGCCAATATCTTTAGAAATAGGAGTCCCAGGGTTTGGAAAGATTAAGAACCACTGATCTAGAGCCAGTGGAAAAGTGGAGCGAAAAAACCAAGGCATCATCAAATCTCTCAGAACTGATCAAAACATCGTGCATATATTTATGCGTCGGAGATCATACTTTGTTAACAAGCTTTTTTTGAGGCTGGGCTACTGCTGAAGGTCGACTACATAACTACACTACCTGAAGACAAAAGTATCAGAGGTGAATTTAGCTGTACTTACCGGCTCGTGAACACCTGTTCTTACAATTTCAAGAGCCACGCAAGCCAGTTTAAAAAATGGGCTTACGCTAGTCTTAATATATCATAATTAAAAATGTGCATGCTACTAGCTTACTGCTTTTTAGTAAGAAAACCTGTTGTCAAATTTCTGAATCCTACCAATGGAGATATCCCGTTAATTGCCGTACCCATAGACACAACGAGCGAGCTTGGTAACTTTTTCTCCACACTATTTCTTTCGCGTAGAGCGCTTAGCAGAGTAATTGTGAATGCCACTTTCAAAGTCTTCGGTATGACTCGACGAGGGAATTAGATTTGTCTTTACGGATGCTACGAAGCGGATGCTCTAGCCATCACGCCTCCGAGCCGGTCTAGTATTAAGCTAAAATAGTAAACAGCTTTCAACAGAGGCAATGCCATTTCTCGATTTCTCCTCAAACTTCAAAAAATCTTGTTGGTGGTACAGAATTTTAACATAGCTTTGAAAAACGCTGTTTGAGCCATAAGCTTTTCGTGACGCTCTCATCAGTGGCGGTATCGCGTCAAAAGGGAAGATCTAGAGTGAGTAATTGTTTTATGTGATTAATTTGGACGTTAGGCAATCAAGACGAGCCAATGATAGCGCACGTATTGTAAAGCGCGCCAAGAAAGATTTCGCAATAGCGAAATGCTAAAGCACAGCAAGAGACCAATAAGAAACACCGCGATTATCGAAAAAATTTGAAAGTGTAAACAAACTCTTTCAGTCTGCATAACACTGCGCGGTGGGTCTTGATATAAGCAACCTCCAAGAGATCAAGATCGAAAGAAACTTTAGATTTCGTCGGCAGCGTGATGCGATGCGATAAAGCTCAGGCTGGTATTTGGGAGATCAAAGCTAGCATGAGTTTTGCGTTGTGACACACTCGGAAAAAGCACTTCACGGTAACTTCCAGTTTGTGGTGGACATGCGCTGTGATTGCCAGCAGTAGGCTACTGGCAACCCCACAGTACGTTTGAGCATCACAATGTTTTATGAATAACCGCAAAGGTTTTCCATGACCGGAGGATAAAAAAAAATTTTATTAACTCTCCCCTGATTTGTTGTCAAGGTAGAATGGAATTAGGCTGCGATATTTATCCGCATAAAATTAGGTTATATAAGTTTACTCAAAGTCATGTTGAGCAACTTAGGATGCAAAATTTAATTAAAATTCTAAACAAACGCGGACTGGAATATCATACTTTTGGTGAAACTTTTCCATAAGACTATAAAAATGTTTGAAAAACTTACTTTCACCAAATTTTGTTCTGGCTACGCCGTTGCTGCTATTGCGTGATGATAATAGCGTAAGTGAAGAATATTACAACAAAAACTTGACAATATCCGTTTTTTTGCGGTCACAAAGTTTTCATCACATGCATGTAAAGCAAATCTTTGGGTCACGAGATTTTACAATTATTTATTAAGAGAATTAGGGTGGCTTTATGAAAAGGTTGGAAACAATGGCCCTAGGTGATGGATCGTCAAACTGCGGCGTTCAGTTCACATACCGCTTGATGAATATTTTTCTCCAGCCCAACGCCATTCTGCTTGTTTATTACTCCACTCACGTTTCTGCGCTGTTACAAGCACTTTTTCGTTGCCATGTTTGAAAAAATCTTTCTACAGTCACACTTTTTGTTTTTAAAACTTTTTTTTATTTTTTCCTTTATAGCGCTCCTGTGATGTGACCATAACCTTTGTCTATGAAGCAGTTCTAGCCTACTTTCTTCCGATGGTATGCAAACGAGTTTAGCCGTACTCTTTTGCAAACTTTCATAGTAGTTGTATTCTTACTATTTCAAGCCCAACAGCATTCACAATAAGAAAGGTCTACCTTGAAGTAGTTAGGTAGTACAGTCTTGGTTATTACAACGTCAATTTGAGTACAACAAGCTTCTAGATCGAAAATCAAACTGTTTCACTGAACACAGAGTCAAGTCAATTCAGATTTTGTTGGATTATGCTAGCCACTGTAGCCCACAGCAAATTTGTCTAAAAACCTACGTACTGCAGTCAGCCATCTCCAGAAGGAATACATGATTGCCTTGTTTTCAATCTCAAACGAACAGACGTTTTCTGTGCAACGAGGCAATAAAGCTTTGGGTTTATTGTGCAGAGACACCAACCACACCTTCAAGCGTTTGAATCTCAAGGGCTACTTCTAAGGTCACACACAAATACCTAATCGCACAAAAGCGGAAGCTGACGCTGCATTCTTGAAATCACAGAACTTTGTGTTTTCTGGCCTAATACAGAAGTCTTGACCAATGACCATCGCAAGTGACCTAGTATCAGAGGAGCTTGCCAACCTTGGCCCAAGAGCGATCTTGATAACGATTGAAGAGTCAATCTGTATAATTACAACGTCCTGTCTCCGTCTCAAGCAAGAGGAGGAAGCACAACAACAACTAAATGCTCTGTAGCTGAGTATACTTTCCCAGTGCCAGGACGGCTAGCGAATGCTGCCATGGCATGCTGGTGTCTATACAGTGAATTTGTCTTTAATGCAAAATAAGCCCAATTTGCTTTAAACGTGGTACCGAATAGATACTAAACTCTCGCTTCGGATTGGCACAGCTTTTTAAGCATATAAAGGAGGAAAGGTCAAATTGGACTAACACTAACACAGCAAAATAAGTAAAGAGAAACTATTTACCAATTCAACGTCAAACAATTGGTTGCTTAGGCAGAACAAGGGGTTTTTAACGATATTGTTTAAGTTGATACCTGCTAAGAAATGAAACGAACATCAAAGCCACGCCTAAACATAAAGGCTTTCAATAACAGAATAGCCATGTATAACTGAATTCCGATTGCACAAGCTAAGCCGAAAAACGGAACTATTCCAACAATGGCGCAATCTTACACAAGGCATTTTGACGAAAGCGGGAGAAAATACAAATATACACATGAAAAAAAGGAAGAAATAAAAATGCACTAATAGTCAAAGAAAAAAAAATTAGCATGTCTAAATCTGTTCACCACAAAAAGGGCGATATTGTTTTGACTGTTTTCATATGCAAGCCTGATCCCAAAAGTTGCAACTGTAAATAAAATTAAAGTAGTTGCTTTTCTTTGTCGCTAAATCAGTGGGTAGCCTATAGTATGCAAGCCCATAGTAAATACCCAAACATCTTTCGCAAAACTATTTCAAAGTCGATAACAGAAGACCAGGCCAGTAAAATCACAAGCCTGAAAAAGTAGATATGAGCTACTACAATGACAACCGGCCAAGCGTAACTAAGACTGGCATTGTGACGTGCCATACAGTTTAAATTGTTAAACTAGCTGGTATCTATAAAGCTAAAATACCTGTCAACAAACAAGCTAGAATAGTTCTACCTACAAAATATTTCATATTTCTACTGCCTAGTGTTAGGTCAAGGACTGCAAACAGACTTAACAACAGCAAGATCATGGAACTTGAAAATACTTTTTTGAATATTTTTAATACATTTTTATGGGGTTTGGACATACAAGAAGGGTTCCTATTGCGCAAAAAATTTCCTGTTTAAAAGATTCCGCTTTGTAGTATTAGTGCTTTTTGGTTGTACAACGGCTTCAATGATTAATCAAATTATGTTAAGCCTTTAAAAGAATTTCCTAAAGAGTGCATGTGGCGCGTACACCAAACTTTAGACTGTTCACATGCTAATAGGTTATGATAGTAAGCACGTCAAGTTAAGCGACTCAAAACCAAGTCAAATGATACGTTAGTTGACTTCCCATGTACATAACATACACTTTAATCAAAACTTGTAATAACAGCATAGCAACAATAATAAGACATCTATACGTGTAAAATGACCTCAGGTGTTAGCTGGTTAAATGTTCAATTCATAATCATACTTATTTACTAATAAGCAAGAAAAAGTTGCTAAACCCTATCAACAGAAAAGATCTCTATCAAACGGGTCTTGATGCATTTAGAACGCGCATAAATTAACGGCAACGAAGTATGCATGGCAAAATGCACATACATATCGCCAAATAAGCTTTTCAAACGCGCTTGGTCAAATTAACACACGCTTTTATGCACTAAAAACACATGCACTTCATCTGCATCTTACACTATTATAGGAAGTGTGTTTCCATGATAAAAGCAGCGCTTTGAGCTCGGTGCTCAATCAGCTAAACACCGTTCTTTCAAAGACCCCTCCCTGCCAGACAAGAACACCGTTTCAGCTCAAAGCGTTTGTATAAAATAGTAGGTAATGTGATGAGTGCACTTTACTACTTGACATCCCATTTTGCAAAAAGCAACTTTTGTAAAGACCCCTATTATGCACATGACAGAGAAACAAGAGTGAGAGCGGCGAAAAACGAAAATAAACCAGTTAAAAAACATGCAAAAAAGCTTACAACCAACCTGAACTCAAATTTGGATGGTGCAACTTTAGTGACGCCTCGGACAGTAACAGCGACCTCTACTGAGCCATTTCTAGCTGCTTCTGTAGTCTTGCATACGATTCTGGAAGCATAATATAAAATTTACAGTTCATAGCTTATGCGAACTTTACAAACTCAATGCCAACTGGTTCAAACTTGATGATTTGTCGACAGTCAACAAACAGGATGACTGTCTTTTTTGCAATGACAATAAACAAAATCAATTATATCCAGCAGGCCATACCGCCGTGAAAAGTGCGGGCTTCTACACATAAGATACGGGTTTCCAATCTACCTTGAACGTCATCGATATTGTTGCTCGACCTCTTTTTCCGGGTGGAGCAAGGCGGCTCGCAGCACACACTAATCAACAGCCACGTTAACGAGGTGGTGTGACTTCCAATCTTGATGGGTTGGGTCAAAATCGCTGTTGGCGTTCCCCAAACCCCTGACCCTTTCCCAATTGTTTTCGCAATTAGTCAGAAATGATATTCAAAATGTCAAGACTTCCAAGCTAATCAAAGTTTGACGCAAAAGCAGGTGGCTATTTGTAAACATACGAAAACATGCCTACCATATACAGGGCGCAAAAACTGTTTTGTCGTAGAAAAGTCATTCCACTACCAACCTGACAGACACTTGATAGAGGTCATGCTGCAATACGCAAGCTTTTCCACCAACTGTGACACTCTCTACTTCTTCAATTCTAGTCCCCATGTTAGCACCGTATATATGAAGCAATGTACCACCAACGGTAGGGCCACTAGTAGGATATATACTCTGAAACAAAAGTTTTTTTTTGACGAATTATTACTCGCTAGAAGATTAATTTTACGTCCTTCTCCTGCTTTTGCAGGCTATCGAGTGCTGGTTCCGTGTGCGTCTGCCACTATCTTTTCGATACAGTGAAATATCAAAAAGCAGCACCATGAATTAAGAATTGCCAATGGTGCTTTAAATCCTTCAAACAGGAAGGCCTTGACGAATGCCAATGGTACTTTGAAGAAATTTTAAACAACCATCTTTTATCAGCATCTTAATTCTATCGACGTCAAATACAATCACTGCCACACCACGACGGCCACTTACCGTGGCAGCTATTTGAGGACAATATAGACTTGAAACACCTAATTCGAGTTTCAAAATCTCACGAAAGAGCGATCAAAAAAAAAGCAACGGGAAGCTATTGGCTTGCAAAGCTAAGTTTAGTGCAAAAGGACCTCGCTAAGAGCAGACAAACGAGTACATCGCATCAGCAATGTATAACCTCGTATATACCGCAAAATTAACGTTACAAAAGCATGGTCTTGTCACAAAACACCGAAATTTTACTTCAATGGTCAAGGATGGACAAGAATCGCCATTGGTCCACCAACTAGAAGCACTTAAGCCACATAACTCGCCAATAGAACATTTGCGTTCTGTACTACACCAACCACACTTGTATTTTGGGTCGGCGGCGACGCATCTGCTGCAGTCTTCACGGTCGATTTCACACTTGTAAAACTGAAAAAAAGGCAGTTACTGAGCACATATCAATACCCGGAATACTAGCCAACTGCACCGAAGTCATACTAAATAAACGAAAGGAGATGAACAAATGGAGCGTTTTAGTAAGTGTATGGCAAAACTCGACAGCTCATTAAAAAAAAGATTTATATATTGGGGGAGTTGGAGCACCATTGTCTTTTGTTTGCTAGTACTGACCTTATCATGCTCGCAACTACAAAATAATAATGACCCTATCTGTCATTATTATTTTGACTTTTGAGCTATCTGTAAACGTATAACGTAGGTACCGGCTGCTACGTGCTGCGGCACAACAACAAATCATCAACTCTGTAGCTTTTTCGAAAGGACATTGTGTATTAGTTTACAGTCTTATAGCCCGAAGCGCTGTTTGCAGACACACCTGTACAGCCTGCAATAGCATAAATAGCACGAATAGAGCCGCTAAAAGGGCGGCCAAGGTAAAGTAATGAACGATTAAACACAGTAATTTGTACATAACTCACAGTTACGTTGCTTCGATCACTGTCACTATCGACAACGTACGATAGCTTCCAATGCAGGGTGACAAACGCGTCCAAGACCTGTTCATTCTGTAGAAAAAAACTAAAGCTGCATACAAAACGCAATTATCTAAAATTTTGACGAGTATATATAAACGAAAATGCAAGTAGTGTTATATATCTCCCAAGTTGTTCGCTAATTTAAAGCTTTCTACGCAAAAGGTGGTGGTTAGCTGTAAACAAAACACTACATCAGCAACTAACCATGCCGAATAAAGCTAATTAGAGATAAGAAACTTGTTTATTGTGGAGTTAAGATGTGAAAGCGTTATAAAAGGTTATATCTTTAAAAACCGGCTTTGCAAAAAGCTTTTTGTGACGCCCGCATCATTGGAGTATCGTGTCATTGAGAAGAGCTAAATGAGAATGATCAAAGTAAAAGCATGCTTTAGATTCCAGATCTCAGAAAAGCATCTGAATATTAGCATAACGTGTTATTAAAAGCGATTTGATCACTAATATAAAAGAGCTTGCTGAAACGACTGATGACAGAGAGTGACCATCTACTTTCCTGTACAAGCAGTTGACAACTAAGCTAAAATGTGGACATTCGCACCAGCGTTGAACCTCAAGATAACAGTCAGAACATGTATAATGAGCTACTTCAGCAGCTTTTGAAACGCTCAGCTAATACTTTGGCAGTAAAAATCCATACAAAGTATTTTAACATATGGTTCACACAGCGCAGAGCCAAACGAGCTTACTATTGCACTTTCAAGACGTTTCTCAAAAGTTACCCTAAGAGCAGCAACAGTCAGCTAGTCCCTTTCTCCTTACACGTTAAATAAACAGAAAAGATTCAAGGACTGTTCAAATAGAGTGTCCAGTGCAATGATCCCAGGCTCTCAACAATTGTTGTTAATGGCGACTACTTGACACATGAACTACCGCAAACGGCGGAGGAAAATTTTGTTAAAGGTGGTGGTGGGGTCGGAGAACGTAAAGAGTTTAGCCCTAGCTAAGTTGATTCCAACGAGGCATTTACAATTTTACTGGCCAAAATTTTAACAAGGTAATTTAAATATAAAGGCTTATATCCGCAATTAACAAAGTTGAAATCGAAGAATGCGCACAGGTAAGGCTTAGGTTCTTCCTAAGTAACGGAATTACTCAAATAATAAGAAACAAAATACCTGAGAATAGTTGTAGACGTGGTTTTGACAGGTAACAGTGCCGTTGTCGTATCTAAAAACAAAGATATGTGAAAAGCTTTCTTCAAAAGCAAGGCAAGCAATATCTCGCTATCACGTATAACACGAGGCAACACACTGCCGATGCGGTGTATGTCTTCCACTAACCACCTGAATTGGCATCAGAATTTGATTAGCAAACTTTTAAACATGGCATTTTTAACCACACACAGCATCGCTTGCTACGAAGATATAGCTCTACATGAACTTGAAGGTGTTTGCAACAGCCAGCAACACTTCAATTTTTAACAAGGACGAAGCTATCAAAAATTGCTTTATTTAAACTAAAAGTAACTAACAATAAAAATAGATCCCGAAAACGCAATATGGCATATGAAATAGCTTTTGAAGAGCACGATGGTTTTTTAAGAAGTTCAAAATAACTACAAGTGTAAAAATGAAATTTTTCGCATATTTTAAATTGCAACAGGTAGAACTGAGGGCAAAAATCAACATGTACGCACATGAAAAACACTTCGCTACAACTACATAAGATCTAACCTTCAACGAAAGAAAACTTTTACAGGTCATTAACTACAAAGCTGCTTGGTGGAAAGTAACAACATTTATTAAAATCTCAACCCAAACTATAAATCTCAAACCGCAAAACAACAAAATAACGATGTTGAAACTGAAACCGTTTGTATCTGAATTTAATAAAACTGCACGTTGGCATTAAACATACCAAGATGTAAGTTTACTAATAAATCGGCTTAACAAGCTTAGTCGCCGATCCGAAAATGGCATAACTATTACTTCAGAAAACGCATTGAAGTGTTCTTTGATATGCTCAAGGTGACACAATGGCATACATAAAGTTGGCTCAAGTATATGAACATAAAAGTTGGCAACTGTAGAGGTGTGATATATTAACAAACGCAACCAAACAGAGGGTTGTGCTGGACAGTGTGTCCGGTTAATACAGTTAGTAGCATCGAGTTCAATTTCTCTGTCGAGACATATCAAAGATTAAATATGGTATCAGATCTCTTGCTTGGCATTTAGCAGTGAAAGAATAAAATAAGAAACCAAATTTACTGTCATGGTTAAAGCACGTCCAGGTGCTAAAAAAACTATTGAACAAAAAAACAACATATTATTTGCATTTTGAACTGACTTTATAGCTGCTATTCAAATGCACACAAAAGTGGCCCGGCGGGTTTCTATCCGTCGGTAAAAAGTACCTTCAGTGCAGCTACGGTTCGACAAAACATGAAGCGCTCTTGTACAATGTCAAAGAGGAATCCAAGTGCTGAAATTGCAGCACACCAGTACTTACACGGCGCTAACTTCAGTTTTTTGCGATGGTGAAAACTCTACGACGCATTTCGGATAATTTTCATCCGGGATATTAAGAGTGTTGAGCCGAATCGACGTCTCAGTGCCCACTGATATCAACCGGTCTTCATCTTTAACAGAAAGCACGGTAGGGCAGAGCTGTAATTCAATCGTGCTCAATGAATACAATAAAAATTTTAACATAATTTTCTGTTTCTATACGTTAAACAGCAGCTGATGCGGTGCAGATCATTGCTAACCACGTGGTTATACATCAAGCTTTGTTCAGCAAGCAAGCCTTAAGTGACATGCCTTTTTAAACACACACAAATGGTTACAAGTTATAAACACATAGACAGGTTATAAGCACGTAAGCAGATGCTCAGAAGCACAAAACATTTCCACTGCGCCAGGGCAAACCAATCAGCAACGCTTACAAATTTCCTTTTGAATACTACATCTCACCTCAGTTGAGTTAATGCATTCCTGTCTTGATGCGGAAACACACTTGCCGTCTTGCATACACCAACGACAAGGCCACTGATTGGATAAGCAGCCAGCACAGGGTTTACGAACGGACATATGCTCTCCATAGACAGCACAGTCATAGTATATTATAGTAGTGTTTACAACATCAACTTCTTCGTTGAAGCGCAAACTCAATGAGACGTTTTGACTGTCTAAAAAATGATTTAGCAAGTTACAGGCAGAGTGAGGAAATAAGGTGCCATTTAGGAGGGCCTATTCTGCTCCCTTAAACGTTATCAGTAAAACCGTTTTTTATACAGGGTAATTAAAATATACTACTTGATATCAAATAGTTAAAATATTAAATAATTGCATGAATATTCTTACGATGCTATTTGCAGAATTTACTTTTTCCAAAAAATAGGAGTGTAATTTACGATGGCGCTAGCCGGGCAGTACCATAGCTGGTGCGTTTTCAAGTTTGCCAAACCAAAACATATCACAACTACGCAGCGTGTTGTTTTCAGACGAATACAGGAGTGGAACTGCGTACTAACAAGTCGATTTTGATGTGGTACAATGGTTTCAGTGAGAAAGAATGCATCTGTGACCAGACAAAAGGACATTCAGGCCGACCACAGATGTTAAAGAAAGTTTGTTGCTATGGTCACAAAATCGTTTATGCGTGACCCCGAAAATCGACACGCAGAGCAAGCCGATAGTTGCAATGGGGATGGTTACCGGTCACACAAAGTACATTGAGCAAGATCTTATGCAAATGCTTGCAGTTTATCCCTTACAAGCGGCAAATAGTTCAAATGTTATGCACACAAGGCAATAAATTATGACTTGAATCTTGCAGCAATATCCAGGCGTTAATGGAAAACGACCCTCACCTGCTTGCTGTACAAGATCACTTGCAGTAACAAAGCAACCTTTCACTCATACGAAAAGGCAAACAGGCACAACGTCAGAATATAGGGAAGAATCCGCATGCCACCCAAGAGATAGAACTTAACTCTTCAACAATGAATGCGTTTTGTGCGGTATCTGAGAAGACGGTTTACTGATCTTTGGTCGCTAAGGACCATTCATTACTAGGGAAGCTTAACCGACTGGTAGATTCCAAGACTAGCAACTGAAGGTACTTTACTTTTTTCAGCAAGATAGCACACCCCCGCACTGGCCCTGGAGCACCTGTGCGCGCATTTCTCAACCAGCATCAGCCCAACAGATAGATTGGCCGGACTAAACAACATGACCGGGTGTTCTGCAAGTGCTCCGCCAGGTCACGAAACAAAACTGTTGGTCACTTTTTTTTTTTGGGGGGGGGGGATATGAAAAAGACAAAGTCTATGTACCTCCACTTCACGCTACTCTTCACGATCTGCAGGAACGCATCCATGAAGCTTTACCCACAATCATGCCGGATATGCTGCAAAGAGCACGGACCAAGCTTGATGGTCGCATCGATGTTGCCGAGTAACCAAGGGGAAAGAAATTAAGTGTCTATGATATCAACCAGCACCACAAAAAACTTTATTAGTTTATGCAACTGTAGCCACCAATAGTGTAAAAATATTCCTGCAGTTTTTCGATACTACTATTGTTCGTAATCAAGGAGTGCTTTTGCGGTCACCATTGCATTTAAAAAAAGTGTTCTTTAAAAGCACACCAAAATCATTTTACAGACTTTTCTTACAACCTCCTTCTCCACAAAAAATCGGTTTCGGGTATAAAGTTAAGTAACAGTCCGTTAAAATACTACTTCCATCGCCATTTTTTTCATCCCCGCATTTAACTTTGTTGACTCAAGACTTTAACATAGGCGGTGCGCAACATGCATTATTGGAAACAACTAGTTGCTAAACGCTTTTTCAAGAAGCTACTAAGACGTTTGCATGAAACAATTTTTAAAGCTTAGTATACACATAACAACCCCAACGCTCTTGTTGAGTATTAACAGTGCCGCTTACAAGAGATTTTGAATTAATGTGTTTTATTGCTAAGTCATTAAAAGCGTGTAGTTCCACACAGAAAAATATTATCTGCATTGTGATTATTCACCTGCACCGTTTGGCGTAGGTGGCAATTCAGACCCAGCAGGCCTGGCACACTTGACCGTACGAGCAGCTTTGCTTCCTGTGATAAGATCTGCTTTGTAAGATATCATGTTGTTGTATACGCAATGATAAGTTTGCTTAACGTCAAGAGATGGCAGCAAGTCAACCTGCAAACATGTTAGCAGTGAATCCTTAACTGGTAAACACTAAATTACAATGTCATGATCATTACAAAATTCTCCACTTCGTAAAACCATCAAGGTAATAGGCTGATGATCATCACATCCAAAAAAAAAACGGCAACATTTTAACAATGCCGGTGCAGTGGTGAGAGCGTCCGCTTCGCAATCTGTAGATCTTGGTTCAATTCCCTTGCAGAGTCGTACAACAGACTTAAAAAAACGTGATTCACTGTCTACCGGCTTGACATTTAACACGAAAGAAACAGTGAGAAAAAGCAGGCAAGTTCACTAGTTTCATACTTGAGTAAGACATTTCACGAGTTATCTCCATCGTTATGTAGTAGATCGTGGAGTTACGCAGTCTACAGTCGTGGTGAAGCATGAGATTATACGCGTAAGTAAGTGAATAATCGTAACTTCCCATTCTCGGGAAAACCTTCACAGTAATGCATAGAACAACCAGTGTTCAGCTTCGGAGTTTTAAGAAAGCAGGTGGTCTGACGCGATAGCGTAGTGATTAAAACGTCTGCTTTGTAGCCGTAAATCTGGAGTTCATCTTTAAGTCGAGTCATACTAGAAGACTTTAGAAAATGGTATTCACAGCTTCCCTGCTTGGCGCTCAGCACATAGGGGATAGTGTGAAGAACAAGCCGGCAAGCTTGCTTGTTGTGTTCTTGGGCAAGGCACTTAACGGGACGCCTCCACCTTTATGTGGCAGACAGATGGCCTACCTGTACTTCACCGGGTTACAATTCTGAAGTTGCTAACCCAGCATGTCGTAAAAGGCGACTCTTGGGTACCCACCAGTGGTAGTCCGCCATGTTGGTGGTGGGGCTACCAGTCATTTATGACTGGTTCGAAATGGCCGCCCTCTTCTCCCTAGCCTAATTTCAATTAGGTTGAGGGCATGAACCTGAATTGCCGTTCGTGGCGTACCTCCATCCCGAGGAAGAGGAGGGATAATCACAAAAACAACAACATGTGGTGTGGCCCAGCAATCAACCCGGTGGCCCAGCTTGTGAAAACTTGCAAGCACAGCACGAGCTCCCACGCCTGAAGGAATTTCGACAATAACCGACCACAAAATACTATACAGATAGCAGTACAGCCGTAAGCAGCATGGCAACATTCGCGGATTTACGACAAAGGTCAACCAGCTCTGTTTATGAATTTAACCAAATAACCAAAAAATATTACGGAATTTAAAGCGGGGGATTTTTAGCTCAGTTTCAGCCAAATTCCGCTACCTTAAAATTAGGAAGTAGATGGATGCACTGAATTCGTAATATTGTACTACTTTCATAAAACATATGACAAGCATGAAGGTATAGAGCAAAATTGAGTTTTATGACAGATTGATATCAATGCTAATCTAACCAAATACAGTTACATAGGCCATCTCTACACCAGCACCAGCAAAACTGACTACGGGTGAGATTCACACCCACAACCTGTACCAGACACCCCCGGGGTGTCATCATTGCAGGGGTATAGTAATCGATTTTCTAACCAGGAACAAGGTGCTCCTTAACTGATCAAACAAATTTTGACTTGATTGATTGTGCTTTGTAATAATGTGGCTCCTTTCTACATTATGACAACAACGCAATACAAAGCGAAAAGGAACTAAGTTGTATTTTGACTGTATTTGCATAATGACAAAGTTTACCCATGAATCACGTGTTACAAATTAGTAACCATCATAATATAATACAGATTAAATAACATGACTTCATACAAAATTTACAATGCTAGTTAAATTGATTTGTAATTTCTTACCGACGAGGTGGTGCAGAGGTCGAGAGTCAGCTTTGCAGACGATAGACCAATGTTCAATTCTCTTGTGAAGTGATACCAAAGAATTAAAAAACGGTGTTCACAGCTTCCTGGCTTGACGCAAGTTCGTTTGTTGCACACATGGACAACACATTTAACGGGATATCTCGTTCTTAAAGTGGTGGGACCGCGCAGGCGACCGTCGCAGTAAGGCATGACCTCATACGCATAAATGAGTGGACGATCGTAATTTCCCATTCTCGGGAAAACCTTCGCAACGATGCATAGAACCTGCGTTCAGACCCGCTTCGGGTTTGTAAGTCTGCCTTAATAGAGCAATCGTATGACAAACAGAACCAAATATTCATTTTGTAAGCGTTCAGCAGGTCTAATAATTTACTTCAACTGCTTACAGTTATTTCCAATTCTCCAGAGCCGTAGCTAGCATCCACTGGTGGTAGACTCCGGATGCTCAAACAGTGGTTTGAATCTGGTGCCAACCATCGCTGGCTATCATAAGCAGCTGTCTTGCATTCGTTCAACGTCGAACACCTAATAATTGCAAACTGGTTAAAGTCCATATTCCAGCAGCAAATTTCCTGGACTTCAACGTGCAAAAATGGGAGTCCAAGCCCAATCTAAGAATCATTGATGTTAGCCAGAACATGCAACAAAAAATTTGAAGATTTACTTGCAATCAAGATGTGAGGCGAAGAGAGGTTGGTGATAAATACATATACGCGTCAGTAGCTGATAAACACCATTCATACGGCAATACACACACTTAGCGTCACCTACCTTCCTTCTAGTATGCACCATCCACAATAAGGATCGTCAGAACGTATGCAATCACCACATGTAGTGAACTTCTCACAGGCAGCAATGCGCATTCGTATAACCTGGAATCAACAAACATTAATTTACGCGCTGAACGAGCATTTTCAAATATCAGAAACGATAGGTTAGCACTTTAAGCGCCCTCCAGGCTCGCAAGAACTCACTAGCTCCAGGCTAGCTTCGAAAAAGATATATATTTCAAAAATTAGCAGCCACACAGAAGACTGCATTTGTAAAATATAAATGCACCACTTAAATGTTTCTTACCGCTTTACTCGTAGGCACAAACAGGTGAGGAACAATCTGTGAACTGTCTTTGGAACTGGATGATTTTTCGCCATAATCCCAGACAAAATCGGGAAGTATTTGATGTCCAAGTGACACACTGTTGTACTGCGATCCACGATTGAAGTTCACCTGCAACCAATGGTGTAAGTAAGTAAGATAAAGTTTAAGCATCAGTAGACTTATTACCGTCAACTAAAGCTTAAAAAAATGACTTCTCTCTGGTACACAGGCGCAAAACATACGGCCTGCAAACATACCTAGCAGGCCCGCGAATTGACTTGAAAAAAATATTCAAACAAATTTTTTATTGTTTCGCCAATTGTCGTCGGTAACGTAACGGGTTAAAAAAGCCAAAAACAGGAAATGAGCACTTTAAGATTGGTCTTCAAAAAATATGTCCTCATCCTTGTTTTGACATAAAAATATGAAGATAATCACTTATGAAACCTGTGTCGGCATGCAGCCAGCGGTACAAACATTTGATTGATATCTCCTTTTTACTATTTCGAGTTGTGCATCCCTGCGCTAGTATGACTGATGTGCGTATGGGTAACTTTAAGAGCCACTAAAGCAGGGATTTATCACCCTTCTTTTTTGACGCCTTACCTTTGGTTAAAAAAATACACAACACTAATTATGTAGTATACCATACGTTTTTGCCTTTATCACACCTGTAGTACATCACCATGAGCTGTCCCAATAAATGCAATAACAATATCCTTCTTTTTCTGTATGGTCAATGCAGTGAATTCTGTATTCCGTTTACTAAAAGTGTCATTTCCAGGCGCAGTCCATTTTGCAATCAAAAGAGTAGGAAGATAAAAAGCACCACAAAGCAGCTGGAAATAATAAGCAACCCCGTTCTACATTTTTACCATAGTAAGTGAGATCAAATGTCGTTAACACATTGTTTGACTACGGCTTACAACTAATACTTGCACAAGATTTTATAGCAAGCAAGTTTCCGCACTACAAATGACTTTTGTGTAACACAATGCCATCCGTTGTATGAGATCATGTGTTTACAGACAAATCGGCGGAATTCTTTTTTTTGCTATGACGTATCAAAACAGTCAACACCATTAGAAAAAATCCCTCATCCGATGCCTGTGCGATCCTTTTAAAGTAACTTTGAATCCGCATGGTAATCTTGCTCTTACCTTTACTGGTGGTGGTTTGTACTCTGGATAATACGGTAATCTCCCAATGTATCTTGGGGGTACAGAAGATCCATAACTATACAAAGACTTCGATTCATTTATGTATGAATCCTTTTCCTTTAAAAACAAACACGAGCAAAAATAACCAGAGCCACTACTTTCAAAGCAGTCAAACGTCAGTTACGAAAGTCGCTTTAACATCAAAGCTCCCTTACAGAGACAGAAAACTTTTTCCTCTTAATTATGCGAATGAGCTCATGCTTTATCAGCGAGAATGAGGCATTATGACCAGTAGATTGCTCGGTACACCACCTGTCGGCCTTGATGGTGAACGAATTCCATTAAGAGTCTTTCTTAAAACCGCAACAGGCAAAATTGTAGGCTTTTTCTCCAAACTACGCAGGAGAGCAGTGACTGCCATTTTCAAGCAGCCTTTGCTATGACCATTGCAATTCATTGCATTCGAGGTGGACGCTCTAAACATTACTTTATCTGTAGGTAGTAAGTTTGTCTCCAATTGTGAACTCTAAACCCCACAGTGCAGCCACTATGCAAAACACTTAATCAACTCACCCTCACACACCAGTCATTGTGCTAATGAAGGAACTACAATACGTATATAAGAGTCGCACTCTTTTTCAGTACAAAAATCGCGTGCATGCGGCCGACAGTTAGATTTAATCTTTCTTCCCCCTGTCTTTACAGTGAAAGTACGACCCAAATGACGTTCATACGGAATTAGACAAGGTCGCTTTGCAGTTTCTTACAACTTACCCCTGGACTGACACAGGCATCTTCTTCATCAATGCCTACCACATCTCGTGAATCACTCAGTCCTTTGTGTGACTCTTTTCCTTGGTGCTTAAAACACAAATCAACCATTTTATAAAACTGTTTATCAAGGAATTCCTTCGTAAACGAACAAACTCCAGAACTACCATCAGCTGAAAAACATATTAAAAAACTTGAATACCTTGAGAGCAATGGCTTCAGCTTGACGGTGATCAACTTCGCAAAATGTCGAATACTTTAATAGGAGCTAACGACGAAATCCCATGAATGTAAAAAAACCGAAGTAAAAATAAATAAAAGCCCTACGGTAGAATCACGCATTTTAAATCCTTCAATAAAGAAGCCGAGTTTGCAAGTTAATTTTGAATACCAGGTAAATCTAGACGGAAAGTCACTTGCATTATGTCTCCGAAAAACTTGGTCGTCATTGTTAATATGCAAAAGTTTACTCGTGACCTCACCAAAGTCAAGCTAGGCTATAATAAGTTGTTTAACTTCAAGTAGCTATTTTTAACAATCTTATTGCGCCAGAATTTGTTTATGTCTGTTTCGGGTCATTCAATCAGAAAACAATACAATAATCAAATCCAAATCGGGTAGAGTTGGGTTTAGGTTGTGTAAGTCTTCAAAACACAGGCAAAGTTAACTGACTTTGAGCTTTCTACTTCATTACCTATATAAGTAGTAACGGTTTTGATTTTTACATACCATAGATCAGGGGTGGGCAAACTGCGGCCGGCGAAAGCCTCAAGCAAATAATTAAAAAAAATTAATTGATTTAGAAGAACGTGATTGGGATGCATTTTTCTCATCGATAGACTTTGAAAATTATATGTGCTTGCATTTTCAATTGAATAACACTACTTTGATTCATTTGTCTAATAATTGTTGGTTTTTAATGTTATACCAAATTTAAAACGCTAATCAATTAGAATAATATACCAATGTGTTCGTTAAAAAGTGCGGCCCTCAGCTAGCTTCCGTGACCACATTGCGGTTCGCAAACCAAAACAATTGCCCACCCCTGCCATAGATTGTGCAAATTATCGACTAGCTTACAAATGGATAACCGCTTAGCTCTAACCTCTTTTGGTTAGATTTGCGATATTACCATAGCAACAACTTCTTCAATTCGTATCTGTAACGTTGATGGCAATTGATTTCGGAAAACATGGGGTAGATGACTTTTATTTTGAATTTTAAAGTTTGTTCTCTTTTTTGAAAGTCGTCAAAAATTATGAAACTAAATAGAACTAAATCTGCATGTTTTGGAAAGCTTTAACGATCACTTGATTTCATGCTATTGCTCTATTTGGTAACAACTTTAAGGGGTTTGCTATCTTGTCAGTTCTCTGTACGACAGAGCTTGGTGCTAACAATATCATCATTGGAAACCTTTGTTAAACCCGATCTACAAGCAGGAAACCTTCTGGTGTTGGGTCCGTGGCGCGATGAACTAAGCTGGTGGAACGTCTGAAAGATCGACCTTGGATTCAAACTACGGCTTGCACCGATCGCAAAAACAATTGTGAATGGCTGCTGACTCGAAGACCACAGAATAATCATGAAGTTTTTCAAACTCTAAGCTCCATCAATTTTTTTCTGAATACACAGGATCAACAAACGGCAAAATAACAAGACAAGAAGAACATCAAAAACCGTATTAAATTAAATCTTTCACCAGTCATAAACGTCCAAAATGGAACACAGTAATAAATTCTCGGATCAATAGGCCGTTTATTAAAATAAAAGTGGGAAAAGCAAAGATAAAACCTTAGTCAGAATTTTTGAATCGAGAACATGCATTTTTGCGGTAGACTTACCCCAATTGGAAAATACATACAAAGTGCCAGTACTACCATTTGCACCAGGAAAAAAATATGCTCCACGCAAAGCATTCTCTGATTCCGAATCAAAGCAACTAATTGGAAGTTCCAAGTACGAGAAATAAAGAGGATCTGTCTTGCAAATTCGAGCCACAATCCACTGATACTTCTTATTCTGCAATTAAAAAAACCTTTTATAAATACATTGTACTCTGAAGGCAACGTTAGGGAAGACAATACCTTTGGGTAATGCAAAGTGGTACGCAAGTTGACAAAAAGCGCATAATGCTGTCATAAAAGATCGCAAGAACTTTAAGAATGCATCATTACGTTTCAAAACAGATTTTGTGGCGCACTAAGGCTAACTTCTTGTAGTTGTTTATCCTGGTCCTACTCATTCACGTTCAGACGGCAAAGCCAATCAAGATGAAGCTAGGAAAAAGCAGTAGCCAATTTCGAACCACAAAAAATACAAATTGCAGACTGACAGCTACATTATCAACAAAGCAAACTGCCACCAACCAAACAAACTGCAGGGTGATTCACAAAGAATACGCCAAAATCATCACGCGATATGTCAAAAACGAACACATTACACAACTCTAGCTTGGACACATGCGTTGTACATTAATTTAAGTTTTATTTCATGTTTTACAAGTGTTCAGTGCGGCCACCATCGGCAGCACGGACAACATCAAGCCGATATGATGTTGAAAAATAAAGTCATTCGGAATTGCTCGCAGAAAAGTGAATTGCCAGTGTTGGAGCATTTCGAAATAGGTTGGTCCTGTAACAGTGTTTTCTTTAAAGATCCAGCACCTGCTCATTGGTATTTCAGGATTCCAGCTTTATCTGAAAGAAAACAGACCTCAGCCATGGATAGAATGGAGAAGTGCTCAAGACCTCGCTCTCTATGCTTGGCCTCCCAGAATCCCCAGACCTCACTGTGTATGACTTTTATTGTGGGAGTATATTAAAGACAAAGTCTATGTTCTGTCACTTTCAAGCAACTATCGATGACATGAAAGATGCAATCAACACGGTGGACCGCGAAATGCTAGGGCGCGTTTGGAAGGAATTTTCATAAAACTTGATGCTGTCCGCGCTGCCGGTGGTGACCACATTGTGACTTGTAAAACATGAAATAAAACTTGAATGTATGTTCAACAGTTGTGTAATGCATTTGTTTCTGACATATCGCGAGATGATTGGGACGTATTCTTTTTGAATCACACTGTATTATCGGTGTCTAGTGGGTACTAAAAAGCCGCCTCTCACGACATGTTGAATGAGCAGTGAGCTTCATCACTATTCTATCCCCCTAAAGCATTGATGCCCACAACTTCGCTGGAAAAGTGCACCGCAAAAAGCTAAGACAGTTTTTTCCAATGCTATAAACTGTTCAAAAAGACACCGATACACCGTACTTGCGCAAACATCTTTTTACAATATAATATTCAGCATGCTCCATAAGTTTCTTTGCATGACAAACATCCTGACAACGATCTTAACTTACGGCATTGCTGGTTCTGCTGAAGACAAAATACACAAATCCATCTGCATCTCCAGTTTCAAAAACATATTTATTTTCTCGCATGTGTCCACGCTGGTCAATGTTTTTGAGAGACGATCCAGAAGAGGTGCCTTGGGCTATAATCGCATATTTGAAAATAGTATTTTCTTTGGTAGGATCATAACCCAGACTTCTGGTGATGATCAGTTTACCGTGGCTGAAAACATGACAGAAATGAATGCAAAGTAAACACAATACAATTTAATTTTGAGACACCTTTAAATAGGTAGACTACAGGTTAGCAATCGCTGTTAACTAGTAAACTATAGAAGTTTTCCTAATTTTATCTGTAACGCTGTTTTTCAAATGAAAGAGCAGATCGTTACTCGATTTGGTTACTTCCATAGTTTTGAAGCATAAACGAGAAGTTCTTATATAGAATAAGTATAAAAGCAATGGCTTATACTTAAACTTTGTCGATGTAGTGAATGTCTACTACTTTTTAGTACTTTTCGACTTTTCTAGTACATATTTATGTTCGTTCAGTAAGTTTCAAACTGCACTTTATGTTCTAAACTGACAGTACCTGTAAAAATATTTATCACTTGCTTCAGGTAAAGAAGCAGCCACGTAGAGCACAGAGTTGTTCACAGTTGGCCCTTGTGTTATTACTCCTATTGTAGAGCCACCTTTAACATTGGAAGATATAATGTCATGAATATCCATATCATCTGGAGAAGTATTTGTTATGTTTGAAATATTTCGTAAGCTTGTGGTGTTGCAAATACCCTGCAACAAATCAGGTCAATAGATATTTTCACAATTTTAAAATAAATCTTTGTCAATGGCATAATCTACAGCGTTCGACCACGTGATCCACAAGAAAACTCAGTTCTTTCTTCCTTTTGCAACTTATTATCAACGATGTGCTATAATGCAGTATCGAAATTTGACATGACTTTTTTTACGACTTTTCCATGACCATTATTAAAACATTTTGTGCATTTTTAAGTGCATTTATCACTTCACATTGAAATTGCTCTTTCGGTAACGAGATCAAATTCTTGTTAATTGCTCCTTGTGCCAACGTTTTTACTTGCCAACATTATTTAACTTGCATTGCTTTATCATTCAATTTTAACATCTAGAAATTGATAAAACATAATACTTGATAAGAAGACATTTAGTTAATTTCTCATTTCTAGCATATTTAACTCAAACTATCTTAACTAAATTTGAATCTTTTAATGTTTTAGCTAACTTTCTAAGTCTTCTTAAATTATGCTTATGCTACTGTTTGTTATAAAATGCAAACTAGCACATGCAACAACCCTGGGCGTTGCAGTCAAATTCACAAACAATTACAGCGTGGCCATGAAAACAATACAACAATAATTATTTCTTCTAGCCAAAAAAAAGGCCTCTTTTGTGGTCTTCAACCCTACAATCTCTGAGCTGAGCATTTTACCTAGTATAGCTTTGTTTCTAAGCTGGAATATCGTTGTTATTAAAATAATATCAAACCAACAATGATATGAAAGACTAGATTACAAAAAGCCCCTTTACAATTCTCATTTAACTGGATCAAGAAATAGTGAGCACTTTTGATGTTAACTATGACTTTATGCAATCTAGGTACAACATGAACGAACAAGTTAGTTATAACAAGATGAAATGCCACATTAAAAACCAACTTATACAGAGAAAATTTTAGGGCTCAAGAAAATGATTCCATAATCTAGCAGAATAACATCTCTCAGTCAATCTGGTATAAAAAGTTCATATAACTTCGTTTTTCCTAAACACGTAAATTAAGTGGTGCTGTAGTTGCATTGAGAAAGCATAACAAGAAATATATTTATCAACAATTCTCCCAGGAAAAAAAGCATATCAACCAACAAAGTTCCACAAAAAGTCACGATAGAGCATCGGCAATTTAAATACTGAACCAATGTGATACTTCTTAACCCTTTGAGGGATAATGTTACATGATTGATAGGGTTACCATATTTTGAAAAGCAAAAATCGGGACATTGGATGACGAATTTTCACGAGACGAAATTTATGGCCCCTCCAACGTTTTTTTCATCAAAAGCGGGACGGTGAGATGCGGTTGCAGGCTTGATTGTCGAGGCAACGGTGCAGTTCTGAAACCAGAGACGAAAATTGGGGTGATCTCCAAAAAAAAAAAAAAAAAAAAAGTCATCCCCTATTAGTTCCACGTATTGTGTCATTTTCAAGCCCAAAAGTGGGTAAATGTTGTTACCGAGCAGGCGTGGACCTTTTTTTTTTTTTTTGAGATCACCCCAATTTTTGTCTTTGTTATCAGAACTGCGCCCTTGCCTCCACAATCAAGTCTGCCACCGCATCTCACCGTCCCGCTTTTGTTGGAGAATTAAGTGAAATGTCCACAAATTTGCTTAAATCCGTTGTCTTTCACTGCAGCAAAAAGCGGGATTTTCGATCAAAAAAGCGGGACAAGGCCTCAAAAAGCGGGACTGTCCCGCCTAAATCGGGACGTCATAATGGTATAACAATTATCAATCATTACGGTATGGTAACCCTAATGATTGATAATTGTTATACCATTATGACGTAATAACTCATTCCATAAACTTCAACTTTTTGTCAAAACACGTACTTGGTCACAAAACTTTTGTTCTCATTTTCTTCACTTTCACAAATCTTTAGTCTGAAAGCATTTTACTTTGCAAGCAAAGTAAAATTGTGCTTCACTTCCGCCTCTGTAGCTAATCTGTCTGCTTCTAGGCTCATAGCTTGGGTACTTTTATTCAGTAACTTTCTTTTACATGTGACTTCACAAATTTCATTTTCTACAGCTTTCCTCTTTTTAGCTTTATCACTTTTAGCATGAAGTTTCCTTTGCTCTTCTCGATACAACTGTTACGCATTCCTGCTGCCTGAACATTTTGTTTCAGTCTGGGGGTAAAACAAAGCTCGCTAAAATGATTAGCATCACTCTTGACACTACTGTACGCAAAGCGACTCGCACCTAAGGTTTTCTTTTGCAAGTTTTCAACCAAAAGTTCTCTGTTGACTGAAAACTCTCTCGACTGCAGCTTGACCATGCAAAAGGGTGAAGATAATTCTAAAACTTTCAACACCTTCGAGTGCTTTGTATCTTTCATGTAATTTCAATAGAATTCATCCAATCTTTCTGTATTCATGTTGAAACTTAAAAACTCAGCAAGATGGTTTTGTTTCATCTCCAATACAAAGCCTTTGAACTGAGCAAGAATTTCGTCGCAAGCTTCTGCCAAACACCACTTTCCATTGAGCAAAATCTGCAAAAGTCGCTCAAAATTAACCTGTGCTTCTGCAGAATTGGATATCAACTTCTGTGGTACCACACTCACCAAACTCTGAACCAAAGAATACTTTAAAGGAGATCTATCCAACAGTTTGATTACAATAGCAGACAAAAACTTAATGCAATCATTTTTGAAAGATAAGATGCGTAGTTCACTTGCAGCTTTTTTTTCTGTTACTTTTTTAAAGTACCTCGAGCAGCAAAGCCAATGTCAACATGGTTTGGGTTTTTTTGGTTCTTTTTGTTGGCAGAGTTAATAGTACATAACTTTTTAAAAGTATCGGCTTTTTCTAAAACTTCTTTTTTTAAAAAATGACCCGTGATAGACAGTAACAAACCTTTCAAAGACAAAGCCAAGAAAGGAGTCATTGGAGCATCGGTTTGAAACTTCAACAAAAATTCTTGCAGCGGTTTTGCCAGAGCAACAAAAAATTCCAGCTTAGCTTCAATTAGGGTATCGTCACATGCAGACGCAACAAAACAAAAAAAGCAGAAGATGCAATTCTTCTTTCACTCTTGACAGTTTTGACAAATTTGTTGACATAAAGCCAAATTTTCAAAGCTTGTTTAGCAATCTCAATATCTTCTATCCATCTACTGTATGCTGACAAAACCGAAAGGGAAACAAATTACTGCCTGTAATTTGAATAAAACCTTCCATTCTGGCAGGAGTATCATAAAAAATTTGCCACAGAGAATGCAGAGTATTGCCAAGATTCCATCCAGATTCTTTTGCTCCCTTTTCAAAACTTTCATGGACAACATACAAACTACAACTTCCAATATTCTTCACCTTTGCGTTCTTGAAAAAGATTGAGATAGAACGTCCAGTTTACATTGGGACCATCCATAGATATTTGCACCAAATTGCTGGGGTTAAGTAAAGCCATTCCATTTTTTAAATGAGTCAACATACCTGCTGTTGTAGCATGACCCTTAAACTCTGAATTAAAGTATCTTTCTGCTACTTCATTGCTTTTGTTGTCTCAGAATCTAACTATCATATCCATTTGCTTTTTCTGGTTGATCTGATTCAAGCTTTCATCAAACGATGAAGTATAGTACTTGACCGTACGAATTTTCTCAATAAGCAGCTCATGAAAACAAGGATAAATGCCAAAACACGCTAAACAAGTACACTTTGTAGCTCCACATGAAAATGACTGTGCAATCTGACTATCTGAAAACATTTTAGAAAATAAACAGCTAATAACTCGGCAAGAACTAAATGAGTAGTGACTGGTTATTACTTTAATAACCCAAAGAACTTCTGCATGCAACACTTCTTCTGATATGATCAAAAATGTGCTTGGTAATGATACCGGCATTGTTGACACATCACTGGTTTGTTCAGAATTAGCCACAGAGGATGAAATTTGTTCACCAGATTGTATTCGCTAGGTTACTGCTACTGGTATTACTAATAACTTAAAAAAATTTTTTTTCAGCTCTCAGCAAAATTTCATGACTTTTAATTTTAACAAATTTTCCATCACTTTTCCATGACTTTCCAGAAAAGTTTTTTTTCCAGGATTTCCCAGATTTTTCCATGACCGTGAGAACCCTGTTTTCAACGCAAAAATGCCATATGCAAGAACAAGTTACGACTTTACTTTCTACTAACGTTCCGATGTATTTTTGAAAAAATCAGAAGGATTGTCTTGGCGTCATTTTTGCCCAACAATCCTTAGGAAGATTCCGCCGAAGCTTTAACGCATGTTTATCACCAGTGACCGACAACACACTGGAACTAACAAGGCACAGAACAAAATAGGTGCGGAACAAACTAGGCGCCAATGAAATTAAAGACTTTAGACCAGCGGTTCTCAAACGTGAGCCACTTGGCTCACTAAGGGAAGAAAAGCTGTGGATGAAAAAACTCCCTTTGCAGTCCACTGTATTCCCAGAATGACTTCAAAAATTTTTGTCATTGCTTTGAACGTCAGCTAACACATTTCGTTTCGTCTTGATGTTTCTTATTGCACGGGGTCCCTAATTCGCTCCATGATAATTTTATCACAAAACGTCTTTTTTCTTTTTCTGCCTCGGCGGGTTTTATCGCACTCGCTGGACTGATTGCAGCATGCTGTTGAAATAGTTTAGTTTTTATAATTGTGGTTGACTGCAGCAGTTTTCTCATGTTAAGCACTTATTACAGATACTTTTTAGTTTTACTTTTTGTATACTTACAGTGCGAAAGCAATACTCAAATATACAACAGTATTTTAAATTCTGTAAAATGCCAAAAGAGAATTTCAGAGAACGTGCTTTCATCAATTAGCAGGAAAACAGAGAAGACTTGTGTGTACACTGTAAGCTATCAAAGGGATTTCTTCCAGATGATGCTGATGAAACAAAAACATACTGCTTGTTGTACTGTAAATCCCTTTGTAACGATTCGATGAGAAACAAAAACTGGAAGATTAGCCCAAAATGTAACAAAATTCCATGGTTATTGTAACAAAATTCCATGAGCTGATCGAACACGGCACTGATTCAGAAGCATCAGAATGATTTAGAATCATCATCAAAATGATGCTTCTGAATCAAAGCTCTCCACAATGACGAATAGACAAGGGGATATTGATAGCGTTTTTCTTTTTTTTTTTTTTTTTTTATGGAACGCAACAAATTAACCTGATATTCAGTTTTAAAACATTTTGACTAGCTGCCAGCAACTTTTTGATTACTAACTAAAGTTATCGCTTTCGCTTGTGAATGTCTTTTGAGCCTCACATACGATTTTGTTAAAAGTGCACAATCAATCCTGAAAAAAATCAGATGAACTTGTGGTTATCAACACAAAATTCCATGAGCTAATCGAACACGGCCATGATTCAGAAGCATCAAAAATGTTGACGTATTAACTATATGCTTTGTATGTGTAGAGACCACTGAGTAGACTAAAAGCATGATCAATTTAAATGGTGATGCAAATTTTTCGACTCTTACCTAAAAATATGAAATAAATTAATCCGAGAGATTAAAATGATTCTGTATGCGGTTCTGTACTGGTACATCTCAACGCAGTTTGTATCACTAGCTATCCACCCCATATTTTTTTGATCTACAACGATAGCAAATGCTGAAAGAACATAGTTTGATATCGTGCAATTAAATACACGGTACAGCTTACGCAGTTGTAATCAATGAGCTACTACTGGATGTTGGAATAAGTTAAATATACCTAAGTGGTTATTGTCAACTTTAAAAAAATTATTGTAAAAACAAGCTGGAAGAACTCAAGAAATTCCAGTATATCTGGCGCCTAGACTGTCCAGCGTTCAATTACAAAAACAAGCATGAAGACTTTCGAAATTCAAATTCTAGTTTATCGTGCGCCTAGTTTGTCCAGCGTACAGTTTGTCTAGCACCTAGATTGTCCGGCGTCCAGTTATAAAAGCACGAAAAACTCCAGAGAATTAAAAATTTGAGTTTATTTTGCGCCTGGACTATCCGGGGTTTAGTTTGTTTGGCACCTACTTTGTCCAGCGTTTTGTTTGTTTGCTTCCAATTGCGGGTGCCTAGGTGAGGCGAACGGTGTATAAGTGGCCAACCTTTTCGGATCTTGCTATTAGCAATAAATCTTAAAATTCTTCTGGCAAATAACCATAGCTTGTAGGCCTCGTGATTTTAAACCTATAACAGGGCATGCTGATATTTACGTCTTTTCCTGTCCTAGTAAAAACGATAATTATTTAATAACGGTTTTAAATTGATGACAAATCAATGCACACTTAAAAAAGGTATTCTTGCAAAGAACAAAATTACGCTGATCTGCTAAAGTTCACTGATCGAGCACCCATGAATTTAGTAAAATACAAAAAATCACCTGAACAACGCTTCCACATGCAATAAGCCTCGATTGGTTTTTATCAATCAAGAGTAACTTGTTGGTATTATTCGTCCATTCTTTCTCAGGACATGGCTTAGTGGAGTCAGCTTGAGGTATACAATTATGGTGATCCGGTATAGGCCCAGTGGTAACATTGGCTATGACGTTGAAATCCCTGTCCAGCTGATACAGCCTACAAAGTAAAGTAGAAAAATAGTTTTCTAGCATCTTTACAAAATTTACTGTTTGTAACTTTACGCCAACTACTTTGCATCATTAGATATATTGCCCACTCTTTTTAACACTGATGCATATCAGATTTGGATCAATCACACAATTTCAGATTAATTGCAATTATAATTACTGTTTTAACTACAATTACGCTGAAACATGCAATCATTTACATTTTCCAAAATTAAATTTCACAATATCACTTTATTTGGTGTTGATCCTTTCTATGGCGGGAAGATGTGACAATATTTTCCTCTAGTACCGGAAAAAAAGGACTCAAATATCTTGTTTAATTGCACAGAAATTCAATATAAATTTAAAAAGAAGTGGTTTTATTATAAGCTTTTTGGTGCGGTACTGCTTTTAAAGGAAAAACCTGTAGTGAGAAAGTTCTTATATTTCAACTAGCTGGCATCGACCGGCAGGCCCCGCCCATCAGTTGTGTTGGGCTTTGAATATTGGTTCAGCCGGCTACGCCAGCTTCATTCATCGTGCACTTGTGTAAACAGAAACGATCAAATTGTTTGTTTATTCACATCCATAATTGTTGTACAAGTAACGGTGATCATCTTAATCTCTTGATCAAGACTGGTAATGCTCCCAAACAAAGAATGTTGCCACGCACTATCATTAATACTTTTAAAAATTATGAGGGGGGTATTGAAACGCAATCAAAAATGATGATGGCGGCCGAATGGTGGTTGTTTTCACGATTACAAAAATGAACTATCTAATGATACCCTATTTTGCGATTTGGCGTCGAGGTGATGGATTGGTATATAGAAATAAGAGGAAGGCAGAGTAAGGAGTTGCCTCAAGTGTATCGAATCTCTGGAAACTTCTTATTTACCCGTTTTCATCATAGGCATTCTTAAAAGCAGCAGACTTTTATCCGATCAATTCAGCAAGGGCTTTAAAGCACAGCAAAGTTGTGGGAGGGCGTCAAGTTGATTGATACGTATTTTCATGAAAAAGCTATTAAGTATTAGGCGAAATACTAACGACTTTTTCATTACTGTAGGAGTATTTGTATGACCTAAAGCATGTGCGCATGTCGCTTGGTTTTGGCATAAGGCAGCCATACAAAAAGCAAACTAACCGCAAATGAAGCACTCATAGTTAAGTTATTGCTATAGCAGGAACTCCATTAATAATGTCGAGGTTAAAAATATCAAATCCGCCAGCCTCACCCAATTGCAAAAAAATTGTTTCAACATTTCAATCATTTGTAGCTCGACACAAATATTTTGTTGTAAAAGATTAAACAAAACCATCTTTATTCCCTTCCTCTTTTTCTTGGGGCATCACCAAATGTTTTGTTGGAGCTTGGCTACTGTTTGAAATGTTTAGAGACTTCATTTGTACATGAAACTTAGTAAATATTTTGATGGATAATGCAAAAGATCCCTGCACTCGAGAGAAAATAGACCAGTAATTAGTTTTTGTAAAAATTTTGTGAAATGCAGGCACCAAAATTTTGAGCGTTTTTAACCCGTACGCTACGTTTCATAAACGTTAAAGATACTTCAATTTTTGATGAAAGTTTTTGAAAACGTAGACAGATAAGCCAAAGGACCATGCTTGTGAGAAAAAGTAGTCAAAATGCACCAAAGAACTAACTTTGTCTGACAATCGCAAGTTTGTTAGATCAAGTACGATAATTTTTTAACTAAAAATAGAACATGTATGATCACCAGTTAATCAGCTATTACAAACCAATCCTTAGCCCTAACTATCTGGAGTCACATGTTGCTGGAAAACAAATTCCGGTACTTATGGGTTATCTGTCACCACTTTTTTTTAATTTAATAAACCTAACCCTGTACACTCCCTTCCAGTGTACACTGCCCCATACATTTACATACCGGGCCTGCCCCTTCAGTGTACACTGCCTTCCAAACTCATTTTAGGCTTAAACATTATATATACAGTTAAATAATAGTAATTTAATACCTGGTGAAAAAAAGTGGTGACAGATAACCCACAAGTACCCAAATTCCTAAGCTTTTAAACGGCACTAATTGCTAGTACCTTATTATAACCTTTATGTACCAAATTTACCTGTTTTTACTCCGCTTACCATTTTTTGAAAAGGGAAAAATTGCATAACCGGTAAAAGTTTAATTATTTTAGTACAAAAAGTAATAATAAAGATACATATTATATACTATCGGAATTGCCTTGAAATAATCCTTAATTTGGTGAAAAAAGTTTGAAAATTGGTTGAGCAAAGAGGTAACAGATCAGTTTTTAAGTAAACTGATTTTGTAAAAATGTTGCAGTTTTAAAAAGCATTATATTATATGATCTCTGTTAAGGATAGACTGTATTAATCGCGCCAGATTGCATTATGACAGCATAGAGCAAGTTTTAAGCGTGCAAGAGAAAAAGAGCAGAAGCATGCTTAGAAGGTTTAAAATGCTTAAATAAAGAATTACTCGTTTCATTGTTAAACGAGCTCAAATTTTTGTACAATTGTTTTTATCGAAATCACCTTATTAATCTCCTCAAAATGGGCTTGATCACAGTTCTATGACCAGTAGTTTTCGAAAAAATACAGCTAAAAAATGGCGCAATTAAACGTTGATTGTAACGTTATTTTAGACCCAAACAAGATAAAAATTTTTGTAACATATTAGGTTAGATGCTAGCTTTCATTTGAGCAAAAATCGGGTTTACTTCGTCGAGAAATGTAAATTTTTTTAAATTATCTTAATGTCGTCACGAAACGTCACAAATATCTTTATGACATTTACCCCCGGGGTGATGATCAATCGTGCCAAATTTGATGTTTGTATGTCCGGTAATTTCGGAAGAATTTTGGCAGACTCGATCAAGGGAGCTCCGGGGTTATCCGGAAGGCAGCCCAGTCTTTAGTCAGCCCACGGGCGCATATTTTGGGTGGGCGGTTACATGGTGCTAATAACTGATGGCACAATATACACGTATGTTTTACAGCGTTTGCATGTTTGACTTTGTGATCGCTTACAATTATACAGTCTTGACCAGAATTTTGAAATAAATTTAGATTACAACTTCTTCATTAATTATTACCGTAATAACTTTCAAATGTCCTAGTCCTCTTACAAAACTGTGTGCGAGTTTTGTGTGCATGTGTAGTGATTCAAACAAAACAATCGCCAACTGCCATGTAACAGCCCGGGCAGCTATTTGGTTCACATTTTGTTTTCCAATTTGTCTTTTTTCCAATTAACGGCCGAAAGGCCTACCGGAAAACCCCGGTAGTAATAGCTCTAGCATGTCACAAGTCAAAGAGATTTTGCAATAACGAAATGCAACGTTGGGAAGTGCAGCAGGAATCCAAACAAGAACGCTATAATTATTTAAGCAGTTTTGAGTGAGCAGGCAAACCCTTTTTATCTAAGTAACATAGAGCGCTTAGTCTTAACATAAACAACCTATCTCAGATTCAAGTGAAAAGAGCTGCATACTGTAGCGAGCAATAAAAATCGCTTAATGTCGTAGTTTGATTCACAGCGTTCATTTTCAACAGACCAATGGGGGAGTCAGAGATTGTTTTAATGCTATTTTTTTTCACAATCTGTGAGACTGAGATCAATGTGAAGGAGTCAACTGCAATTTTAACCACTTATGAACACGATGCTCCATACGATCCTGTAGTCGCTGAGATGTTCTCGACTATAACAGTAGTACTTGTATTCTTGGATGACAGAGCTTTGTATTCTTGGATGAAAGTAAAACATCCTTGCGAACTACAAGCCGTATTTGTTTTCACGTGGAAACCAAGCGTGTGGTGACGAAGCCATACCAGCTGTCCACAGCTTTTTTGACACTTTTGTCCAAGTTTGAGGAGTGGTTGTCTAGCCACGTAATCGGCAAGCAGTTAGAGCACTTTGCAGAGACAAATCGCTTAAAAGTGGAATACCAAGTGATTTTTTTAGCAATCTAAATTTTGAAGACGTATTGGGTAGCAATTGTCCCGTAATATTTTCTTGCCTGATTTACTTTTTCATTGAGCTTGCGTCTAGTGCGATTCACTAAAACTCGATGAACCAATGTAGATACTAGCCTTATTTTATATCTACAAAGACCAACACTCTCAACGTCAATACTGACCAATGAAGATGGGCTTTCTGTATATACTGGTTTAAAGCCAACATCCCAATCAAAGTCACTATAGAAAAATAATTGATGCGAAACATAATTGTCAAGATATTTTATTCAAAGATGCAGGAAGTTCATTCATGTTTTCCATGTAAAGTGTTGCGTATGACAAGATACCAGCGTACCGTATTTTTCGGACCATAGGGCGCATCGGACTACAAGGCGCAGTATCAATAAACGTCTTCTAACGCGATTATTTTCATACATAGGGCGCATTAATGAAACAAAAACTCAACGCATTTTATCGGTACCGTGAGAAGTGTACGGCTAGTTGCTAGGTGCATGATGCAATACAAGCGCGACGCACGTGCGTGCTTACGCAGGTAGGGTGAAGAAAAAAATACACTCGTGAAGGGAACGAGAGTAGGTGAAGAGAAAAAACACATTCGCAAGAGGAATGAGAGTAGGTGATTTGATGGCAAGAAAGAAAGTTTGCTCTCAAGAAAGAACGAGTTGAGGTAGGTACAATTGCGTTAGTAGCGCTTATTGCAACATAAAATTTGTTTAAAGCTTGGTGACAAAGTGCAACCTGATCCACCCATTAGACGCACCGGACTATAAGGCGCACGTTCTATTTTTGAGACAATTAAAGGATTTTAAGTGCGCCTAATGGTGCAAAAAATACGGTAATTAATAATGTGATTGGGCACAATTATTAGCAAACTACAATTACACAAAATCGCAATGTCTCCGTTACAAATTATGATTACAATTACATAAAAAATTGAAATTTGTTACATGCAGCTGAATTATAAATTACAATTACTCCAACTTTGATGCATATTACAGGCGAGAGGGGTACGGGTATGGCAAAGAAATATTAGCTTGTGATTAGAGTAAGAGTTCAACTTCCTGGAACCTTTCTTAACTTCTCAGCTTTTGTCAACTTGGCACGAGTCCAAGCACATTGACCAATATCTCAGATTAAATTCAAAGACACAAAATGAAGCTATTCTCAAAAACGGGTTTCTGGATGTAATTTCAGTATACTAAATATAGAAACCACCCACTTTAATCAATTGTAAAACCAAGCTCTTTGGTTCTCATAAATTAGCAGTGTTTGGTTGATGGGTAATAGTAATAGGCCTAGTAATGTTGTTTGCTTTCACATCTTCAAAAGCGTAGTTCAGTCTAGGAAATCTTTGCCGGCCTAGCGGACTTTAATATGGTAGTGCTACGTCACTATTAAACAAAAAAACTTTTGAAAACATAAAAAGCCACATTTGTTTTGTTTTTTGCTGTGGCATCGACAAGCTAGGAAAGTCTGATTTTAAAAGACATTGACGTGTTGAGCAAACGTATTACAACGTAGATGATCAGCAAAAACAAAAGCCTAAGAAAGAACTACATACCTGTTTTGGGCACCTACATACACAAAACCAAGCTTAGCATCAAAAGCAATGTGATTGACCACAATATCTTTCGGAGAAAAATTGCGGGTAATGTATAATGAATCTGGTTTTGAATTACCACAGCAGACGCAGAAAATGCTTACAAAACACAAAGTCAAAGGCAGTTTAACTATCAATTCAACCACATATGAAGTCTTATACATTTTGAAAACTCTGAAACAAAGGTATTTTGAGAAATAGTTACAATTCTCAGAAAGTATAAAGCTCAAGTAACACAGTTGGAATCATGCTGCAGTGGAGTAACTCTTTCGCTTTCGCGAAAAAAAATGTTCAATGTCCGTAAGATGGCAGTGCGAAAAACTGTCATAATTAATCATAATTAGTCATGATAAAATACCCTAACATTGTTTGTAAATCATTACTCATTTGTTTACTTCTACAGTAAGTGTTATACATCGTTGGAATCTCCATTTTTTGAGGATTTCAAGTATAATAAAAAGTTTATGCAATTTAGCCCCCCCCCCCAAAATAGGTGCTGAGTTGTCTTCGAAATTAAAGTAGTACCCTTACCTCAAAGATCACTACAGATTTTACTTTCTACTAATTTTTTTAGAAATGGTCGCTAGATGACGTTAAGGAAATAAGCTTGCAAGATACATCAGTCAAAACTTACCTAAAAGCCTAGGTTTTCTATAATTTGCAACTTTCTGAGGCTCATGACCTTTTTTTTGACCGGTACTAAATTTTGGTAGTTAAATTTACTACCTAAAATATGATCAGTCATTATCTGCTAGAGATTAGCCTAAACCATGTAACATTATGTATTTTTAAAGAGGTAATTTCTTCAAGATTCAGAAAATATCAAGTTTAAATAGAATATGCTGTCACTAACAATGAAATAGAAGCTTTTTTACACCCCTCCTATTTGTTGAGAAACAAGGAGGATACAGCAAATTTTGATTTTGAGAAGCCAAACTTCTGCCAGCTTTTAAACTTGTATTTTAGATTCCATCTCCTTGGAAACTTGATACAAAACGACCACTTTAGTGGAGAAATGTTTGCAACTCATTTTGTGTTTTTGAAAGATGTAGTTTTTCTAAAAATTATAATTTAGTGAAGGTAGGTCGAAATTTTTTGGGGTTTTGAACTGATACAATGTACGGTGCCTATTTTTGATCAGTAATTATCATATACCGATTAGCCTAGACCAGGGGTGGGCAAACTTTTTAGTCGGAGGGCCGCATTGGCCATACAAGAGTTGGCCGAGGGCTGCATTGACCATTCAAAAGTCGCCGAGGGCCAGTGCTTAAAATCTTCCAATAGCTGTATACAATGCAAGAGCTTGCATTAGCTTAAAATCTTGCGATAACTTCTTGCAATGTCGTATTACATGGCTTTGAAAATGATGGTGTCCAAAAAAAACAAAAAAAAGGTTATCACCCCTTATTTGGACAGAAAATGCATCAGTTTAAACTAAGAATTGAGTAGCAGCTCTTTCAATGATGGCTTTTAAAGTTTCTGGCTCTTTAGTATGGCAAGTGTTCCTCCTGTCGTGCAACATCAAGCATCCAAATGTTATCCAGGTTAAAACGAGTGCACTCCATGTGTCAACTAGTCACTTCTATCATGATAGCAACTGAACGTAAATGGCGATCCATATAGAAAGCCAGGTGTTGTTGGTGACTTTCTCCTTGTGGTTTGCAGTTGAAGTTGCTGAGGTTGCTACACTCCCCTTATCGTATTAAATTAAATATATGGGAGTTTCTACAAGTGTTGGTGAGCCGCACAAAATGCTCTGGCGGGTGGCATGCGACCCGTAGGCCGTAGTTTGCCCACCCCTGGTCTAGACTATTTAAAGTGATATATTGCTGGAAAGCCAATTTGCTAAGCTTTTTAATGAGACTGGTATTTGGCAACACATCATATTTTTTACGCACCAAATTTAGTTTTTTTTACCCACCATATAAATTTGTTTGGGGGGAGTTGAGACCCCTTAAAATATGAAAATTTTAATAAATAAATTTTTTATTATTGCTTGAAATTTTGTCAAATGATGCCCCAAAAGAGTAGTTTTCAGACGGTGTTAATGATAAAGGGTTTGGTTTCCTGGAAAACATGTAATCTCATTTTGATTTCAAGGTAGTTGGCTCTTGCTGAAAACCTGCCAGGTTTTGTCGTCTGCAACTGGGTTCTTGGTCTTTTTAACTCTTTTTGGGTATGAAACTCCAAGAATTAGAACACAAATTTTACATCTTCCGATGTGTGAGGAATTAAGCATGATCTTTCAAAAATTTTATAAAAATCAGATAAGAAATAAACTCACAAATCCATTTTTTAATAAACTGATTTTGTAATTCAATTTGAAAAAATTTGAGGGAAACCCTTTTTGCCAGCAACGTTACCGGCGCGGGAGCAAAACAGATAACACCAAATTACCGTAGTAATCGGAATTTTTTGGGTATAACACTGAACTATGCTTCCTATTAGCTTTAGATTACATGGCGCAAAACTAAAGATCTAGGCAATTTGTGTAGTTGCAAGCACAACTTTTATTTGTAAACCATATTGCAAAAAAAAATATTTGTCCAGTTGTGCACCACATTCTATTTTGCTGGTCTGATATCACATCACCAACCACACATGTGTATTTTTATGCTTTATTGCTTAACTAACCAACAAAATATGAAACTTTGCTATCAGAAAAATCGCTCCACTCTATAATGAACCTACTTTATCATAAAAACTAACAATTAAACATACGCCATCAATGTATTGTTAATCACTAAAACTCATAACTGACTAGGCCAGAGGTCGGCAGCCTGTGGTTCCAGAGCCGCATGTGGCTCTTTTTACCCCCATCTGCGGCTTTCTTCCTTTTCTTTGAAGCAAGTGAGAGTGTGCTATGATACTCAGTTCAATGCCTCTAACTACAGTGAAGACATTTTTCTTTGGAAAACACTTATGACCTATGCTCCATAGAATTATTGTGGCTCTCATCGGTCCCCTTGTTGTGGGAAACGAGTCCAAATGGCTCTTCGACGGTAATAGGTTGCCAACCCCTGGACTAGGCTAACAGGTACAATGTGACTACTGGTTAATGACAGTCAAACCCACAAACGAAGTAAAAAGTTAAACTGACAACATTGGGCTTCTCTATCAAAAAATTACACTTTTGAAAAATAAAAAAAAAATTTTACATGATGGGCAGTTTCGTTGGCTGCTCTATTGGCTGCTCATGTACATACATGGCTTGCACCTTACATTAGAGCCCTATTAGTTAATTGTAAGCATTTTTGAAGAAATAGGGGAAAAAAATAAGCATGGTAATTTACGTGGTTCACATCATTATTGGCTTTGAGCTGTTACAAGCTGGCTATACCTAGAAGGGTTTGTCGTCATCACTTAAATACAAGTTTAATGCATTTAATCTCAGTGCATCAAAAAATATCAAGAGAAAATTAATGTACTGTTATTTGAAAACATGTGCTCAAATCTTCTGGCAAATCATCAAAAAGTAAATCTCTTGACTTGACAAAAGAGCGACCTAAAATAAGCTATGGCGCTTTAAGAACATTTTGCATGAGTGAACAAAATGGGAGTGAGCTGAAATTATACTGTCATACTGCTTGTCAACGGCATCAACATGTTGATTCCAAAAATTAATGGGCAACATAAAATACACAAACGCAGTTTTATAGAAATTCAAAAAAACCCCAACTGAATTATAGAAAGCACAAAAACACAAAAATTTGAAGGAATCAAATCACCAATCTTCCAACCAACTTAGCTAACAAATATCGAGTTTTATATTTGAACTCAATTCAATTTATTTCATAAATCAGCAATTTCATATTTCACATGAATTTTTGTATTTGTGTAATGCAGTACTTCATACCAGCATCTTACCGTGAATTTCCATGATTTGATAATTCCATATTTTAGTATGGAATTTGAGAAATACACATTTCTGTTTTTAAGTGCTGCCCAAAACGAAAAAAAACTAAAAGCGGAAAGTGTTGGGAGATATTGCCTTTAAATATCTGTGCCATTTTTGCAGATCAGCATTTTGCTTAAGGTTAGAGTTCAAGCTAAAGTAATTGGGATTAAGATTGATCTGAAGATTTTTCACAATTTACCAATATCCCAAATTAAATGCGACTATGCAAACTGTGAAAATCATTATTTATCCAGCATTTGTCATATTAAATAGGTTCTGAATGACCAGTAGTTACACATTATTTCAAGTATTAAATCAAAATGTGATTGCAAGTTATAAGTAATATAATACAAGTTAAATAAAGGGGCAACACTAAAATATAAAACTGCAGGCCAATTATGCAAGGTTCAAGGTCCTTGGCCCATACCAGTAGGCAGTATTTTAAAAGGTGTGGTTTTAAAATAGCAAAACTTGTTTAAGTAGCTCTATAGGGAAAAATCTTTAATACAACATTGGACCAAAGACTGAGCTTGTTAGTTGACATAGAATAACAACAGAGCCCTTTTACCTCATCAAAATTCAAAAATCAAAAGGTATATCCCCAAAAAATTTTGAAAATACACAAAGATTAGTTACTATTATAAATGCTTGAATAAAGATTAGCTACTATTATCAATGCTTGAATAACAATGATAAATTTGATGAATAGAGATAAAGGCCCGTCTACTTCAGCATACAGTTTTATCCAATACAGCAAGAAGCCTAAGCAAACTTCAACAGTAGATTCATTTAAAATGACTAGTCGAATTGCTCTGCTGTTGACACCAATGGTGATCCAATATTCATACACATAAACTGAAAGCTCAAATGTAAGTGAGATGAGGTAGTGCAAGTACATGGGAGACAGAAGTGATTTAATAGGTCCATGCAAAGAAATGACTTCTTTGCCACTTTAAATGTTTCCTTGTTGTGCTGATGACGTCTTGAATCCATATTTGGACAACACTAAACCCAGAAATACGAAAAAATTTCCAACCAAACTACAAAAATTCCAAAAATGTTCATATTTCTGCAATTTTTGTTATTTATAGAAATCTAAAGTTTAATTCAATGCAATTACTGCTATATTTTTAGTGTTTGTTGACTTTTGCAACTTTTCGTAATTTTGCAAATTCAGTAGTTCTTTAGTTGATAGCTTTTCAGTGTTTCCATAAATCCTTATTTTGAAATAAAACAGAATGATTTTGGGTTGGAATCTTCACTGGCAGGGCACTAAGAAAAATGCATTGCACACTGGAAAAGTAGCCCAGAACGTAAATGTATGGGGTGGTGTACACTGGGAGGCAATGTACAGTGTGGAAAACTGTATACTGGGGTGTAATTTTTTTTAATTTATCATAAAAATTAATGATCAGCAACAACCAAAAGTTGCATCTTCAATACGTCATTAAAATTGACTAATCACAAATGCCTGAAAGCAAAACAGCTTTCAAGGGTAAAATGCTGTTAACAGCAAAATAGCCACTGCACTTACAAAATGCAACTTTTTAGTCATTTGTAATTAGTCAATTTCTATGATGTATCAAAAACGTTACCTGACAAAAATTTAATCTACGGTGTAGCATCCTCAGCAACTTCAACTACAAACCATAAACGGAAACTCAACAACAACACCTGGCTTTATATATGGATTGCCATCTACGTTCAGTAGCTATTATGATGGAAATGACTAGTCACCATATGGAATGCACTTATTTTAACTTGAATTCCAGTCAGATGCTTGCTGTTGTGCAACAATGGTGGCCCTGACAAAGAAGCCTCATCTTCTCCGATGTAGTTGGATGGCAGCATCTTTATTCAAGCAGCACAAGCCATTGTTGATTCGCCAAGCCCTTACATCAAGACTACCTTTCAATTGAAGTCTTGGTGGAAACCTCACTTACTTCAGCTGGCTAACATCACTCTCTCAACGTTAGCAGAGAAGGCATGTTGCAACCTCAGCAACTTCCTCCATCCTTACGCATGTCTCTGCTGCTTGAGGGGAATTGTGTAGCATCCTCAGCAACTTCAACTACAAACCACAAACAGAAACTCAACAACAACACCTGGCTTTATATATGGATTGCCATCTACGTTCAATAGCTATAATGATAGAAGTAACTAGTTGCCACACGGAGTGCACTTACATTACAGTCAGATGCTTGCTGTTGCACTACAACAGTGTACATTACCCTTTTATTTTTTATCTGCCCCCTGCCTCATGTACATTGCTGTTATGTAATTCAAAACGGAGTAGATAGGCCTATCAGTTTTACATTATAAAACACATTGACATAGTATTGTACTTCAAGCAATTTCTAGCAAAGGTTAATGTGTGATTTACTGGTATAGTAATACAGTGTAATATTCATAAGTTACTGGAGCAGAGTAATTTCTTTTTTTTTGCTTTCCTACTTTTAGTCAGGGTCGAAGGTGGTACATATTCCAGGTTTTTACCTAGTGCTATCCATTGCATCTTCTTTCAGCAGTCCAAGTTCTTTTATTGCATCCTCTCACTCTTTCCTCAGTCTGTCTCTTTTTCTTCTTCCTACAATCCTAAACATCTATTTGACCTTACTTTTAACGAAGTCTTTGCTCCTTCTTGGTATTTGGCCAAACCATCACAATCGTACTTCCCTGCATTTCCCTACCTTCCTTACGGTAGCTGAGAAGCTCCTGCTCATTTATTCACAAAGCAGTAAATAAATAATTCCCAAAATCACTTATAAAACATCTCAAAATAGATGTTCCAAATATTGAAAAAAACATTTGCAGTAAATTATGATGCACAAAATAAAAGCATTAAATTGTTTTAGTTATTTGCTGTAGGTACTAAAACCTATACACTCCTACTTGTTAAACACTGCTATGATCCATGTCAGTATGTCACTCAACCTTAAACCTAAGAATAGAATGACACTTAAAAGGCGGAAAAATCCGTTAATTTTTGTAGACAGTTTAAACTAAAAAGCTTTTTTGTTTTGTTCAATGTTGTGTGATGCGAGAGTATGATACCACGGACTAAAAATTTTGTGTCGGCATCCGCTTACGTTTTTATATGTTTCACACCATCGCACCTCGCCCTCAAAATTTTAGCCTCAGCTTACATCACATGATTCTGCGCGCTGCACGCTTTTTAAAGTATAGATTATTTTTATGCACAATAGGCACACTTTAAAATTAACTAGGTCGACAGCTTAATCAATTCATCTTTTAAGTTTAAACTTTTGGGATATTAAACCCTAGCCGGCCTCATTCACAGGGATCCCATTACTAATGTGAAGGTTAAGAATATTAGTTAAACCGGATATGCCAGCTTCACTTAATGGCATATTTTTTTACCTTGCCGATTTTGTTTACAAAATTGAAATTACCTTTTATTAAAAGGTAAACGATGAAACAAAACATCATGAAGGATTGTACATAAGTGATATAATTTTCCCAAAGCTTCTTAAGTCTCTGGAAACGTCTTGTTTGCCCTGTTTGCAGCATAAGGGTGCTTTGAAACAGAACGAGCTTACAATTGAAACAGCCAACGATTTCATAAACGTTTGTGCGTTTATTTTATGAGATGCACTAAATGCAGGGGCGCATCCAGACTGGACCGCTGGGAACGCGGCCCCCTCCCCCCGCTGAATCAGTGTATATCAATATAAAAACTTAGCGTACAAGCCAGCAAGGTTAAGATGGAATAATTTGGTGATAGTTCAAGCTAGTTGTTCAAAAAAAGACTTCAAACAAGTAGATTATCATAGGAACTTTAGTGGAAGGTACAGAGGGCCTAAGCTGCTGTATAACCGGGCGTTAGCTTAGGCTAGAAGCTACAGCTTAGCTGCTAGCAATCAAATGTATAGCCAGCGAGCCGGTTTACTAAGCTACTAGACCAGTATTTAGCCTAGGATACCGGTATGAGATTGGTGAGGTAGCAAACTGAAATAAGTTTCCTACAAAATTTAAAAATATTTTTCTTTGCAAGTTTTAAGCCCTAGAAACAGGTTGTTTACATGCTTAAGGGGATTGCAGAATTTTTAAAAGAAGTGTTAAGGCATATTTAAAACCTAATCTGCCTCGAAGTGCACACGGAAAATATTTTTGTTCTTGAGTAAATAAAGATAGCAGAAAGGTTATAGCCGGTTGCCATTTGATGAGCCGCTTGGCGAAATAGCTGCAGTGGTTTTATTATTTTATCCTGACGTCTGGTGTTTTCAATTATACATTTATAGCTCTAACCTTGGTCGTTATCGAGTACTGTGGCGGCAACGTCAGACTTACTCTACATAATAGTAAGGTTGTACAGGGTGTTCGAAAAGTTACTGTGCAATAGGCCTATGGGTACATAAAAATGTAATGCACTTACAGCAAAATTTATTAGAAAACTTTTAGTCAATACAATTTCCATTTATTCGTGGCTACATTTGTTTACAATACTAGAGTTGTTTGCAATGCAAAATGTAATTTTTTTCGTAGGGCCTGTTGAGATACAGTGCTTCCTCGATTATCCGGTCTAGTTGGGATAATACTTTCAGAAATCTGAACGGAAAAGCAAAAAAACCGGACAACTGAAATCTTAACGTTTAATTCAAGGGAACAAAAGCAAACAAAAACACAACATATTCATGGTTCAAAGAATGATAGAAGTTCAACACTACAATATTCTAAGAAATTTCCCGCTTAACTATCATTTGCAGCACTAGATCTACTAAAATAGGAATCAATTTTAGATTATTTGCAAGAAGATTCGCGTTTTTCAGCAGCAAACTCGCGAAGTCGTACCAATGTGGAAGTGTTTGAAACTGTTGCTTCCAGCCGAATACGGAGCCCCGTTAGGCAACGGTTAAACATTTACATTGCCTCTAGGTTTTAAGGAACCAAACAAAAATCCAAAATAATGCTTTATTAAACATAATCAAATTAACATAACAATAATTAACATAAACAAATCCACCGAAGCTTTTCGTCCCCTCACGGGGACTTCATCAGGGCTAAATAAAAGAAAAGAAAACAAACTTTTACTCTTAAATTTAATATGGTATTAAGATACTAGTCATTGATAATTCAGTTAGTAACGTTTTAGCACTGTACCGCTCAATGGAACACCTGTAAGAGCGACTTAGCTCCTTGTGAATAACCAAGTTTTATGTTAAGGGATGGCTTAAGGCGTTTGATTAGAAACGCTTCCATTAGTTCGGTTTCAGTGCTGAAACGGCACTTTTTCAGTAATGTAAAGTTTTGCTCTGCTGGTATTGTTTCTCTGCAGGCTTTGCACTGATCGCGATGGGATTTGATAGCGGAGTTAGATGAGCTTAAGTTATTGGAAAGATGGTTTTCAATTCTGACGAATAGTTGTCTAGTCGTCATACCGATGTATGACGTGTTCTTATCCCAAGAACAAGTATATTTATAGACGACATTCGAACAGAAAAGAGCGGGTAAAGGAAATTTAAGGTTAAAATAAGAGATTATTTTAAAAGTTTGATAAGCTACTTTTATATCAGTGCTCAGTCTGTCACGAAACAATGCAGCAAGGCGTTTACTAAATTTGATAGACGGGGTACCAATATATGGGAGGGTTAAATAAGGACTTAAGTTGGGGGTATTATTGGAAAAATCCGTAGGGGATTGTTGGTTCTGGTTTTTGAATTTAATCTTAAATTTTTCAATTACATTTAGGATGAAAGGTGTTGGGTACCCGTTCTGTTTAAATAAAGAGATGATACGGGTAATTTCGGTTTTTAATAACGAATCATTTGAAGAGTATAAATAAGCACGATGTAGTAAGCAATTAATGAGGCCTCGTTTCCAAGATAAAGGTGCTATACTGTCGAAATGTAATAGTACACCGGTGAAAGTTGGTTTACGGTATACACAGATATTGAATTCTCTGTCGTAAATCGTTAATTGGACATCTAGAAATGGTAGTGAGGGGCCTGAAGCCTCCTCACATGTGAACTGAAGGTTAGGGTGCTGGTTATTAAGCACTTCTAAGAACATTTGAACTTCAGTTGCGGAATTGAAGATGGCAAACACATCGTCCACGTAACGTACATAAAATGATGGAAAAAACGAAAGATGTTTATCAAAAATTTTCTTTTCGATCATTCCAAGAAACCAATTGGCTAGCGTAGGACCTAAAGGGTTTCCCATAGCTACACCATCGATTTGTGAAAATAATTTACCATTATGAATAAACATACCTTCTGTGCTAAGTTTTAAAAGTTTTTTAAAGATGTTTTGTGTAATTGGTTTCTTGGCTTGAAGAAAAGGTAATTTCGAGGCGACTTCATACGAGAATAGTTTATTGGCAATATCATCAATTACAAGATCGACTGGAACGTTAGTAAAGAGGCTAGTAACATCGAAACTCACTAATTTTGCATCATTGTTAGGTTTGAGTTCTTTAATCTTGTCAATAAAACTCGAAGTAGCTTATATAAAAGTAGCTTATCAAACTTTTAAAATAATCTCTTATTTTAACCTTAAATTTCCTTTACCCGCTCTTTTCTGTTCGAATGTCGTCTATAAATATACTTGTTCTTGGGATAAGAACACGTCATACATCGGTATGACGACTAGACAACTATTCGTCAGAATTGAAAACCATCTTTCCAATAACTTAAGCTCATCTAACTCCGCTATCAAATCCCATCGCGATCAGTGCAAAGCCTGCAGAGAAACAATACCAGCAGAGCAAAACTTTACATTACTGAAAAAGTGCCGTTTCAGCACTGAAACCGAACTAATGGAAGCGTTTCTAATCAAACGCCTTAAGCCATCCCTTAACATAAAACTTGGTTATTCACAAGGAGCCAAGTCGCTCTTACAGGTGTTCCATTGAGCGGTACAGTGCTAAAACGTTACTAACTGAATTATCAATGACTAGTATCTTAATACCATATTAAATTTAAGAGTAAAAGTTTGTTTTCTTTTCTTTTATTTAGCCCTGATGAAGTCCCCGTGAGGGGACGAAAAGCTTCGGTGGATTTGTTTATGTTAATTATTGTTATGTTAATTTGATTATGTTTAATAAAGCATTATTTTGGATTTTTGTTTGGTTCCTTAAAACCTGGAAGAAAAGTTCCCCCTATCCGAAATTTATTACATTGCCTCTACACGAGAAAAAGAGCATTTGTGCTTTCTGCGTTGAATGTTGTGTATTCTCGTTTGCATTCTTTTCTTCATTACATTCGTTCCATTCTGCTACTGAAACAAGATAAACTATTCCCTGCTCATCCAAATATTCATAATCTGGCCCATCAGCATGAAACCAGCCATCAATATCAGAGGTCATCAACTCAATGTTTAGCGCGGAAAATTGTTCTACGAAATCGTCATTCAGCTTTCTCTTTGAACTAATTGCGCTTTCTTCCGCAGAAAATTCGCCGACAATACAGCATTTTAGTTTTTTTTATGGGATTTAGCCTAAAGTTTTCCAGAAACTATTGCTGCAACATCTAGTTAAAAGCAATCTAATTTTGAAATGTTGTAGCAAAATAAAGCGACCGGATAATTGAATGCCGGTTAAACGAGGTACGGATAATCGAGGAAGCACTGCAATCGTCTTACAGACTTTTTTGAATTCTTTAATATTGTTTCCTGGATCTCTATAGCTTTCTCATTTGTGGTTGAAGGCCTACCAGTTCAAGAAGCGTCTTTTACATGGCCAGTTTTGCGAAATTTCTTTATCAAACGTCCCACAGCATTGCTGTGAGGCGCGTCTGCATTTGGAAGTTGCTTGAAAAATCTTTTTTGCACAGTATTTATGTATTTTTCACCATTACGGAACACATGCTTAACTAAAAATGCTCGCTGCTTAATTGCCAGTACCATTAATGTATAAGGGTATTGATTTGAATATACAATGAATGACTAGTTGTTGTTATAATGACTAACATGCTTTTATATTAGCACCTAAATATAGCGTCACAAAACCAGCCATTGTTAAAAATATTTTCTACTGCACAGTAACTTTTCGGACACCCTAAGGGCGGAGTTGGAGTCATACGATTTTGGCTGTGCCTCCACAACCCTGTTTCGTACACTAGTTACATACAACATCATAATTCATGAACAAACTTCAATCTGAAGATATTGTTGCTTTAGCAGCCTATAGTTGACTAAACTAAAAGCACAAGCGTATGAAAAGGTCACCAAAATGTAAAATTATAGGTGTTGCTTAGCAGTTTTAGTTCATATTTTTGTTCATAATTGAATAAGTGTGAATAAAACAATATTTGAATAAGCTTAATGTATCGTATTCGTGTAATGTAAGACCATATAACTCTTTCGCACAAGAATAATGTGCTTTTAAATGAAATAGTGAGTTAGTGACCACTCTACTGTAGTAATACAAGGGTATGGACCTACGAGTTTTGTGTGATTGCTCTCGCTGCCTTGCTATAACAAAACAACAGTCTACTATGTTAATACTTTTTACTAAAACTGACGGAGCAAGTGCCTGATTTTTGCATCCTAATTCGTTGCATTCTTTTCAGAATGCTCGTGAAGTAGGCCTGTGCCTATAGTACCTCATCTCCAATACCATACCTCGAAAGTACTAAACATATAGCACATCTTTGAATTCCTCTTTCACATATTTGTCGGGAGTTAACATAAAATGCCACTGTACAGATTTATTAAGCTAGTGCTGGTTGCCCCAGTTGATTTTTTCAGCGGGAGGGAACTATATGGGTGTAATTGATTGCTTGTGTGTATGCGTTTTGTTTTGACGTTTTTTGTGATATGGACTATTAAAGTCCGCGATAAATAAAGTGTAGCGTTAAACTGCAGCACTAAACGAACGCAGAAAACTACTGAAGGCCTAGATACAACAATATAAATGTTGCATTTATAACTTAATTTAACTCAAAAAGATTACACAAATTTATCTTTATCAGTTTACTTATTCAAATAGAATAGAAAGCAAAACACAATAACAGCAATTAGCATTATGTAACAGCAAAACTTTATAATAGGCTACCTTGCAACTTATCAGCTTTTTACAAAATCACATTATTAAGCTTTAGCCTGTACAGTTTACATGACAAAAGTGTTGCCAAGTATAAAATCAATCAAAGTCTATATTTTAAGCAGGGGCCACAACAATAAAGAAAATTAAAGTATTAAATAGTGAAATGTGGCAAAACGCACAGGTTGGAAGGCGAAGCCCTGCATAGGCTGATACAAGCGAAAAAGCTTGTTCCACCAAAAAAGTTTCAACTGTCTAGGTTTGAAATTGCGGCCACCTCCTTTTGAAATTTTTGGATACGCCCCTGAAATGCATACTTCAAAGTGTGAAAAGTTGCCAAGGTGATTGATTGGTATTTTCAGGAATAACCTAAAAAAATCAGGCCAACCAATAACAACTTTTTTGTAACTGTAGGCCTATTTGTATGGTTTAAGGCAATGGTTCTCAAACTGTGCGTCGCGACGCCCTGGTGCGTCGTTTTAATTTTCCAAGGGCGTCGCGGAATAATTTGGTTTTGTGCCAATACGTCTAGCTTCTATTGCGTCAAAAGAACTCTGATTGTAGATTCCTTTTTTATTTTCTTCTGATATTCATAATCAATTGTATTTTCCCAATAGTGTTTTTAATACACTGTTGTTGTTGACTTGTTATTCAAGAATCAAATTGCAGAAATTTAGCTTAATTGGCGAAAAATATATAAAGCATTCAGTTGTATGTTGGACGAAAACAGGAAAGATGAGTTATAAACCTAGAAGAGCGCAGTTTTACGATTGAAGATGACAGAACAATCCAAAATCTCGGTAGCATAAGGACAGTTATATGTGTGGATTATGAGTCACATATATCTCGCAGTACGGCAAACTAAATCTTAGGATGCTATCTGGTGCGTCGCAAAGTCTCGCAAGCTTTTATAAATGCGTCGCATCGAAAAAAGTTTGAGAACCACTGGTTTAAGGACTATTATGTTTGCGCGTATGTTGGCTGGTCTTTGCACAAGCTCGGTGTTAATTATTTTTTCCTTGTTATCAAAACTTCCTATGTTCTTTCTAGATTGTGTTTTCCCTTGCCCTATGGTGCCGCAGATTCGCCGCCATAAATCACTTCTTAGTTACATTATTATACCTTGCGTTTTCTTTGTATTGTACATGTAAGTTAGAATTCAAATCGGCAACACCACTGCTTTGAGCGCCACTTAATTTACTATATAAAAAAATTTACCGATAGTTCGCCATTGTTTTGGATTTCGTTTAACCACGTCGAAGTGTCAATGTGTATTGTAATTAATTGGATTTAACCACACTCATTGGGATATTTTTGTCAAGAACCGCCGGTCAACAAATTGGTATTTAATAAATTTATTATTGTTCATATGATTATAATTAGTAAGGTAAGCGCGGTGCTGTAATGTTTCTAAGGCAAGTGTATAAATCGCCCTTTAATTTGTTTAATTTTTTATCACGTTCCTATTCAATTTATATTAGCGTTATTGTATTTATTTGTAGAAAAAACTGCTGCTTTTATTGCTGCTTTGCTGCAGCTGCTTTTATTGCTGACGGTACTGCTGTCTTCAAATAAAGAATAAACAAGCAGCAAGTCATTCAACTACCGGCGTCTTCCAGGACTTTGAAGGCAGTTACAAAAGCAAACAACACTCGGCTAGGCGAAGAGAGCATTTATCCGAAGTACGGTACAGCACTCACAGTTAAGTTGCTAAAATAGCTCGGTCCCCATCAGTTACCTCTACATTAACAATACGAGTTTAGCTGGCTGAGCTGGTTTTACTCAATGAGTAGTTCTGACAACTGTAGGCTAATGAAACGCTGTGTTATTTCACTTGACCAGTTGTCAATCCAAAATCAAAATACCGTCTTTTTCTATTGAAATTTGAGTAGAAAAACATTATGGAGGGTAGTGCATAATGATTTTATTTATCCCTAGGTCAAGTGTCGGCAACCTGCGGCTCCGGAGCTGCGTGCAGCTCTTTTTCCCTTTCACTGCGGCGCTCTTGCTTTTTTATTAAACCAGGCGAGCATGTATTGAAACTCGCTTTGCCACCAATCAGAGATGAGAACCTTTTCTTGGTTTTGGAGAACATTTATTGGAGGATGAAGCAAACTTGGCAGTTTTTATGCTGCTAATTGAAGATGACTTTTTTTGAAAAACACTTGTGTTAAAAAGAACTTTTGCAGCTCTCGTTCTCTTTGTTGTGGAAATCGGGCTCAAATGGCCCTTTGGTCATGAAAGGTAACCGATCTCTACCCTAAAATTTTGAAATCCTTTGCAACGCCCTATTCGTCCTGTTTGCAGCATAGGTTCACGAAAAGACCGAACTTGTTCATTATTAAAACAACCCATAATTTCACAAACTTTTGCCCATTTATTTGAAAACTTGGATGAAAGCATAAATATTAAGTCGTGGGGTAAGGTGACGCCAAAGTGACTGTTATGAAATTTCAGAATCAAGCAATAAAGCATTAAGCATATCGGTACTACAAACAATTTTTCGTAAATGTAACCTTTATTTGTGGCCTGCAAGCAAAAAGTTCTGACCGAGTGCGTGTTGCTGAGTCTTGGCACAGGCTCATCACAGCTAAAGAAACAGAAAGCTGACCCAAAGTTGAGCACTTACTGTTGAGTAATGGCACTAAGATAGGATATGATTTGTAAGTACAATCCATTTAGCCTACTAGGTTTTTGAAATCAACAAGTGAATAATTTTTGCGATTCCTGTAAGATTTTATTTAAAAAATCACTAATTTGTAAACTTGGCTGCTCTTGACTAATACGATAATGTCTAAGAGTTGGAGGCTCACATTAATCAGGCTTGTAACACAACTGTACAAAAGTATTCTAACTTGCCACTGTATTACCACAATCATGGGCTTTAGGGTTACGAGTTTCTTATGACTGTTATATATGATTGTTTTTCATTAAACAGCAAATCTCTTGTTTGCTGTTTAAATAACTATGCAAGTGCAGGTGCTGCCAGCTGGACTATTCTCAATTAAATCATACTAGACCGCATTATGACATCATATTTGAAGCCTTCAAGCAAAAAAGTGAAAAACAGGTCTTACAATAATTAAAAAAATCTAGTACTTGTTAGATCATCAATTCAGCTTGAATTGTCGCAGAACTTTCTTTATCAAAAGCAGCTTGTTAATATCTTCGAAAAAAGCTATATTGGCATTTCCACTGTAAATCCTTTTTGAGAAAATACAGAAAACAAATCTTTCTACTAAACGTCAACTGCGACATCATCTTTCACCCCAAACGCTTAAAATTTTTGTACGTTGAGAGGTGGCTTTCTTTTCAGCGGAACATTGTTTTTCTCTATGAAGAATTGAAAACAAAAAGATAATTTTTGATTACAACGTTGTAGTGTTGTCATGAACCTCTTTATGAAACTCATCTCAATGAGGTGATTAGTTGTGCCAAGTTTGATGTTTGCACGCCCGATTGTTTCCGAGAAATTCACGCTCGCACGCACACACACACACACACACACACACACACACACACACACACACACACACACACACACACACACACACGCACGCACGCACGCACGCACATGCACGCACATGCACACACACACACACACACACACACACACACACGCACGCGCGCGCGCGCACACACATGCACACACACGTAAGCACGCACGCACACATACACACACACACACGGAAACTTTACAATAAAACCGGCCTCTTTTTGACAACTAATTGCAAATCTTGCTAAAACGTTACACGGTTCATCTTACAAACCACACCATATTTAGCCCATTTCAAAAAAGAACATTTAGAATTAACAAACAAACATTGTTGAACACTATTTATAGTGCAACAGTCTTCGCATTTCTGCGTTCATTTTTGCTAGTTTGTCGATGATCGTATGGTTCGAAATGCCTAACAAAACGTCTCGTTCGACGCATATCAAAAGAAGGAAATCCAAGCAATCTTCGCTTAGTTAATTTCTTAAACGGTTCTTAACATATCTCGGCTTGCTAAAGATTCTTTCACAACCAAGTTGTGTAACGGAAAGAGTAAGGATTACTTTGTATGCCTGATATAGAAGAGGATAACTTCTGCAGTTATTCCATATCTTCGAATCGCAGTATAACAGCATAGAAAACAATTTTGGCATCGACATTTTCGAATGTCGGGGCTTTCGTCCGATCTCCCATCTTCGTCATCTGTTTTTTAAAAACGAATTAAAATTTAAGTTGTATGAAAGAAACTTTATTGGTATCAGCACAGTTGACCAGCGAAAAGTGTTGGATGATAATATCAGAACAAAATTTTGATCAAATAATGACATTTCCATCGGTATGGAAAATAGACATCAGGTAATTATATGCTCAGGTTGCATCATACAGTAAGATAAATGGTTAAAACATTAACCTGTCAATAGTTTATCAATAATAAAATCAAAAAAAATGATCACCTCCTTCATCCAATTCAGTGTAGTGCTCAGGTTAGATTTTTTTTAATTCCGGCCATTTTGATGCAAAATCCAAGAGCTCTTGCCGAAGATCTTGCTGAACAGGAGAATCTGAACTTTTATTTGGCAAAAGGTTGCATATCATATTCACAGCAGAGATAGGAATCCCATGAAGAGCTGTTTCAGAAAAGTGTTTGGGATCGAAGTAGCTTTAGTCAGCATACAACTTTTTATGCGTAGCAAATCTTCTATGCAAATTTTGAACCACTTGATCTAGAATTCTGTTATGTACATCGACCTCAAACTTTTTCATTGAGTCTGAAAGACTTTCATCCAAGGATTGATTTTTACTTTTTCGAACCAGTTTAACAGGAAAGCTACTTTCAATCAAAAGACATCACATCCACGTTGTTCCACAACTTTATTGGCATGTTGAACAAAATGGTCCGTCATGGTTACAACCATTGCGAAATCGCGATGAATCTGTTGAATATCGTTTTTCGTAGCTTCCTCCAAATTAAAAGCATTAATGAAATCCAGTCCAGAGGTCTGCAAAAGGTTATTTTTGTAATGCGTAGAAAAGTAATGGCTGTTAAAACATGTTGGTATCGAATCATAATATCTTACATGACACTGGCATCAAACCGCGCTTTAACACTTAACTTTTCAGAAGTAGAAACACAATACAGAACTTCAACTACATCGCAGAACATGCCGCTGGAATCATCTTCAAATGTGCGGAAAATTTTTTGAAGAGATTCGTGCTTAGACCACCATCTAGTTGCTCCAATTAAGGTTAACCTACTATGAATGTCATTGCCATGTCTTTGGCTCATCTGCTCTTTGCACATGTCGATTCGCAAATACGATTCCCAAAAGAACACTCCAACCTTTTCAAGTAATCCAAATAGAGATATGGACCCATGATTAGTCGTAGTAATATCACAGAGAACCAAGTTGAGAAGGTGGGCATAGCACCATGTGTGAATGTGACCAGGAGATTCTTTTTCAAGAATAGCTGTAAATCTATTATACTGTCCCGACATATTTGATGCTCCATCTGTACTGTCGGAGATGCATTTGGAAACGTCTATGTTTTGCTTCTGCAAAACTTCTTTCCAACAATTTGCACAGGTCTGCTCCAGTTGCCGAATGACTGCCAACAACGGCAAGAAGTCGTTCTTTGACGTTTTCTTTAACAAAGCGTAGAATAACTGAACATTTGTCGGTTGAAGTTATATCTTGAGCTGAATCGATTTGAACTGAGTAAATGCCTGCTTCTCTAACCGAGTTGGAAATTTCTTTTTACTCTGGCTTAGATATAATAGCAATAATAGAGTTAACAGTAGTTTTGGAGATAAATGTATTTTTGTTTGCACCGTTATGCTTGTGCTTGTCGGGTTTGTTTTGCAAACATTTTTTGATAATATTTTCCAAATGACACTTCAGAATGTTATCGTACTTCGCAATAAGAAGCACAGTCTCTAAAAATGTTCCGTGATCAACTTTTTTATCACATAAAGTAGAAACCTCCTACTCCCTGTTCCCCTATAACTCGTTCCCCGTTTTCCCATCATTTTCACAATGGAGACCGACTCGGTCAAGAATTTGCCTTCGTTGTATGACCTGTTTGTTGTGTAATGATATTTGACTGACAGTAATTAGGTCCACCACTGTCTTAACTATTAATTACTGCTGAATCGTATGTAAACTTCAACACATGGCTTGTGTTGAGAACTTTCGTGTTCATCAAGTCGTTGGTAAATGTGTTTCCACGAATTGAAACCCGTCAGAAATTTGCTGGGGTTCTGATTGCTACTAGTAGCAGTACTACATGCAATGCAAAGATTGCAAAATAGAGCTTCTTTTTCTTCACAATACGAGACCCATAATTGCTGCAAACGATCTCCAGATCATCAGGTCGGAAGTACACATTTGTAGCGTTGAATTTGGTTGTTTCTGGTTGATGTGGGTGAAACTCGAAATATTCGGTTAGTTTATCACGTTTTGCTCTTACAAACCACCAGTGGTACGCTGTCACAGAAGGAATTACAGACTGATTTCGTTGAACTTCTGAAACTTGAGCGGATATTGCAGAATAGTCTTCACTGTCTGATATTGTTGGATTGAGATTTACAGCCAACTGATATTGACTTTCTAAAACTTACGTTAGGAGAGCAGAACATACTTCAGGGTTAACTTGGCTAAGGCTGTCTGGTTCATCAGTATATACAGTCTGGACTTCGCTTTCTGTTACTGGCGGAATAGATATGTCAGAGCAATTTTGATTTACTAAATCTGATGCTGGTACATCATGATAACTTACAGACTGATGCTGATCTTGATGTTCTAATAGCAAAGCGGGATTAACTGTCGTTTGGCTTTCCGTTGAGATGCTCTTGTTCTTGCAAATGCTTCCTGAATGTTCATCAATTTAGCAGCAATTTTTTCCAATTTCTTTTTCTTTCTTTCACTCTCGTTCTCAGCTCCACCTTTCCGCTTTTTCGTTTCTTTTTTCATTACTTAAAATTTAGAGAGGCCTGGAGCATGGATGGTAAACAACTATGTTGCATACGCGATATCAGTTCTCCTGCGATTCTTTATTACGACATACTACTGCAAATTAGGAAAAAAAGTTACCACTAACGCTTTATTGATTGTTTTACGTCAAGTCACGATAGTCACAAATCACAATAAGAAAATTATAGATAGGCTATACAAAAATACTGTAACTGAAAAATAATTGCGAAATCATCATGTATGAAACTGGTTCATATTCTTGATCATTTGTTAGTTTCTTAAAGTTAGTTTTGAGGCAGCCCAGTGAATTGCTGGACCGGCCCACAGTCGAGCGGCCTACCGGGAAACTCCCGAATTCCCGCCGGACTAATCCGCCCCTGCAAGTGCCAACAATGACAAATTTGACAAACTATTAATTTACGCTGTTAACTTCAGTTTGTGATTTTTCAGTCAACTAATTAGCTTCCGATTCCAACTAATTGCAGCAAAACTCAATACAAAATCCAATTGACCTGGTGCATCATGCATGCAATGCAATCAAAGTTTGCAAACGTGGCAGGCTAGCAAAATTGCCGAAAGAATTTAAAGCAATTACGCAAAACAAACGCCTTTCGCACCATTTAGTGGCGACAATGAACTAAATAAATTGACAGCAGAGGGCAGCAGTAAATGAAAATTAGAAATCAAGGTCAAGTTGTAGACAATTGGAAGGTTTCATATGACACCACACATTTCGCACGAAAAAAGTGGCGGACCAAAGACTGTAATTCATGCTGGAAAAGTGTAAAGCGAAAGCCAACTTTTGGGATTAATCTGAAAACTAATGAGAAATTTTTAAAATATTGGAGTGAATTATTGCTAGTTTGTTACTCGGAAAAAATAAATTCCATCAATACCAATTTAGTTGAGATTAGACCATTCAATTGGCGAGTCTAAGCTTAGTTACCAGTATTGTGTGACCATTCCTTAGAGTTCGGATAAGTTTTTAACACACAACCAAGTGGCCTATGAGATCAGCGTGTGTCTTTATCAACTAAAATGGCAACGTCGTTCTCAGATGAATTGCTTCTACTGTGGGTCAGAGCCATCTTTGTCTGAATGAAATGATAAGCAAATACTCTTGTGATCAATGCTTCCAGAATGCTTCTGCTATATCTTGCGCATAAGGTCAACGAAAAGAATAATGAGCTACAGATTTATGAAGTTGGAGGGGAGGGAGGGTGGTACACCAACATCGAGTCTCAATAATAATAGATCGTTTGGAGTCAATGGTCTTTCGTAGTTCTCAGCGAAAGACATAGGAGACAAAGGTGGTGAATTGACAATTATTTCAATCTCTGCAAACAAGGTGCGCAGACATTTATCATTAAAAGTGGCTTTTGGAGCTATTGAACCTAAGATTCTACGGACCCATCTAATCATGCGCTCTCGTGCTCCTCTATAGTGACTTGCAAGCGGCACATCAAAGTGCCAATCAATTCTTTTTGTAACAAAATCACTGTAACTTGGTGCTGGCTCCAGTCCTGGATAGCTTCTTTCGATGTTCTATCTGCTCCTACCGAGTGCATTGTGTTTTCCAATTACAAATGTCCAACGAAGCCTCTTCTGCAAACAAATTGACGGAAGGAGGAAATGGCAGGCTCTGTCAAAAGAGAATACGCAATTTCAATGCGAATGGTACGTATCGTCAGCTATTGATATCTTTTTACCAACAATCTTCCCTGTTTTTGATAAGAAACAGACCAAAATAATCGACTCCTGCGTGAAAGATTGATGAGTTTTTAGTCTTGCCAATGGCAAATCCACAATAAGCTGTCATTCCAAAAAGCCCTGTCTTTGTACGCACTTCAAGAAATTGGTTATTACACTTTGAAAAACGGAGCTGCCTTTCGTGAATCCTATGCAGAGAAACCTCTATATAAGAATACTGTCAAGACCAGAGAAAACTGTTCTTATGAAGAGATATTCTTATGTGGGGACTCAACCGTAGGTTTGAACTTGAGTTTGAATTATATGTACTAAGTGCAGAAATTTCAGCCAAATATAGTATGTACTATACAGTTACAGCAATAACATATTTTATCTTGTATGCAGTAGTCAGTAATCTTTAATTGTTTAACTCCACCCTTTGTTTTGTCATAAACTTTTTCCTGTATCTTCTATAAAGCGTGGTAGTCATCATAATAACCACGACTGACTAGAGCAGCGGTTCTCAACCTTTTTCGTGCCGTGGTCCACTTTAAGGAGCCACAAATTTTTGTGGTCCACTTTCATAAAAACTTTGATGTGATGATTACAATGTCACTGGGACAAGCGTAAGATATCATGGCAGTAAAGTTGATCCCCCCCAAAAAAAATTGTCATTGCCTCTCCAGAGCCGAGGATGGCCAGTTCACAACATGGAAGCGAAGTTGATATCCAACGAAAAAAAGGTCATTGAGCCTCTAGTTCACAGGTGCAGGTCCGTACGGCTGTTCGTATGGACCAGTAGTTCTCAACCTTGTTCGGCATGCAAACTCGTTTTTAAAGTGCACAGACGTCCGTGGCCCACCCCACTTACATGCTGTGGCCCGCTAATAGGCCATGGCCCACCGATTGAGAACCACTGGACTAGAGTCAATCGCAGCACTCTCGCACCGGCTAACATTTATGATTGACTAGGCACCACGATTTCTTTATTTCCATCGTCAACTTCGGCGAGTTCACGCCAAAAAGTTTTCTTATGAAGAGATTTTTATGTAGAGGAACCTATCCTAGTAAAATCCGGTTTGGAACTGGGACTTGGCTAAAGTATTCTTAAGCGAGATCATTCTCGTACAGAGGACTTATATAGTGGTTTCACAGCATTTCATTCTCAAGGGCTTACAAATGAGCGCTTTGCTGTCCTAGCGCCTTCAAGAAAAAAAGGAAAAAAGCGTCCCTTGATGCGGCGTATTGCGTTTAAAAAATGAACCAAAAAAAGCGTGGTTAAAAGCAGAATCCTTTCAAAAATAGTCGCTGATTGCTTTTTAAATAAAGTTCAAATTGTTGTAAAATATTGTTCATTAAAAACATCTTGTTTATATCTCCCGAATAAGTGTTCAACCGCATCTCTACTGTCAGTATTCCTTCAGAAAAAAAAAGAAAACAAATTCTGCAATCAAGCGTTAATTTTGACGTCATCCTAACCCTTAAATGGGTAAAATTCTTCGGGCGGTTTTCACTTGAGCGAATAATTGCTTTCTTCCGTTATCAAATACATATTCAAAAAAAATTTTGTTGTGACGTCATCAAGCCCTTTATGACACTCACCTTGTGTCAGCGATTAATTATACCAAGTTTGATCGTTGTTTACTCAGTAGTTTTGGAGGAGGTAAAGCGCACTTACGGTATGTCCGCACCGGAAAAACTCTGCTCTATCTATACCAATGGTCGGAAACTTTTAATGCTAGAAAAGCCATCTGAACCCGGTTTCCACGAAACGCAAAACACTCGAAGTCGCAAATATTTGAACTCCTTTTTTGGAGATTAACTTTTTGAAAAAGGTTGTTTCCTACTTTCATCTCAAAACAAAGTTGAAGACAAACTTTTGGAAGTGATTTTTAAATTTTATGTCTCCCCACTTTTCGCCTAAGCATTGTGTATACCAGAGGTTCCCAAACTTTTTTCTTCGCAGGCCCCATTTTTGCGAATCTGCTGCCTCGCGGACCCCTTTAAAAGCACGAATACAAAAGAAAATGGAGATGTCCTCCGAAAGAAAAGGTCAACACCTGTGTTGCTGCCGCGGTTGTGTCATTGATTGACCGGGACTAATGACGGATTCCCGTTGTGGTCGTCACAGACTCCCAAGGGTGCGTCGACCCCAGTTTGGGAACCTCTGGTGTATACAAACACAATGCAATTGTTGTTGAGCGTACTTCTGCCATGCGATTATTTGTTGTTGTCTCATTATGAAAATGTTAAATTTTATTTTCAGTCATTATGCTTGTCATGGTAACAAACAAATCACCTTTATACAAAGATAGAAATATTTTGGCAAAAATATAGCATCAAAATTATTGATCTTCAAAACATGGAAAGAAATTAAGGTCTTCACCGCAATTTTACATGAACAATGCCACCAGGCACTGCTAGGAAAGTTGATTGATCTTGGAAACAACTTGGGCTTCGAGATTCAACTGACTCATAAAATTTTCAGAAAGTCATTTTCGCGCACTCTCAAAGTATTTCTACGCACGCCCCTGGTTGGAACGACATGAAATTTTTTCAGTGTTGCCTTGAAGCGATGGTTGTAACGCTTGTATTGACCACCAACTAAGCGTCTTTCGTCTTCAAGTTTGCCTTATTTATCAAGACGAGCGATTAGTTTTAGGGCGTCCTGATGACATCCTCTGCTCATCTGAGTTGGCGTTTAGCTTCATCGGTTATTTACTCGTCTACGTATCTCTGCGTGGGGGATCCTGTTTCCGCAATGTAAGTCTAAGACTTGTTGCAGGCGACATGAAACTGCTTGAGCATTTTAATTTGTCGGCTTTAGGTCACCTAAGGCTTGCAACCATACGAAAGAATTGAGACACAAAAAGTATGGTAGACACAGGGCCGGATTAAGCTGGTGAGGGGCCCGTAGCAAAATTTCTGCGGGGCCCAAATTTTTGCTGGTCCGGGGGAAAATTAAACATGATTTCTATTAAATGACAATGAAAATTGCATTATTACTTATACAGAGAAAATACATCATGTTGTCAAATTTAATACCTGTCCAAATATGAAATTGTTCAGAGTACAACTCCATTTAGTGGCCTAAATACTACGAAGAAACTTTCCACAATTAAAATTGTCACTATTTTACAATAAAGTCTAAATGACTGTTTTTGCTCTCATTTTCTTATCTCAAGGACATTGCCTGACTTCAGCTTTATTTTTGCACAATACTTCTACAGGATTTCTGATGAGCAAATTTGCAAATTGTTTGTTTAATATCTATTTCATGCATTAGCTGGTTTTCAATACTGATTAGAGAAAGATAGTTAAACCGTTGTTTTCCCATGAAAATTCGAAGTCATTTTTGATTCTCTGAAGTTTTGAAAAAGAGCGCTCGGCACTGCAGTTCGTGACCATCATGGATAAATATATCCACAACGCTATGTCCAAGATGTGAAAGCAAACATTCAAAGAACTTTTTGAAAGCAATCGATAATACTGCAATTCGGAACATCAGTCTTACTAATATTGAAAGAAAGACGCAATTTTAGAAGCTATGTAAACTGCACTAATTCTTCAAAAAGGCTTAGTTTTAAGTCTTTTGGATGCATTTTGACAAAGTTTAAGGAGTTTTTTACAATTTCATCATGGGTGGATAGGTGCAAAAGACGTAGAAACCCAAAAACACTGTTGAACTTTTCATGAGCAGCTTGGCGTTTTGATAAAGCGACTATCAAGTTATCAATCATGGCAAAAAATACTGTTCTTTCGAACCTCTGAGAAGGGGTTTGAATTGGAGCCAAAGGACTAGCACCAGAAGATGTGCCGCACTCATCATCATATATGCGATTTCTCTTGCGCTTCCTTCACCGTTGTTGTTAATACTTTTCAGTTTCAGTCAAGTCAATTGCCTTTTTTACAATATCTTAACGGGTGGAACGAAGAGACTGAATATAGCCATAGATTGATTTGTAAAAGTGCACAAGCAGAGTTCAGGTCTCGCCCAGAAGATTGCAAGGAAGCACTGGTCAGTTGAAACGCTGCAATATTTGATTCCAGACAATAATCATAATTTCAGTCTCTAACTTCGTCATTGTTGAAAGTAATCCTCGAGCCTGTTGTCGACACTCCACCTTTGGTGGTTGTCTTGGACAATGTTATCTAGCACTTGCATTATAGAAGAATAACCGGAAAAAAGTGCTTTAGAGGAATCTGCGCGAGCCGACCACCTGGCATCCAACATATGTTTTATTGTGAGGGTTTGGTCGACATTAGATGGAGCAGCCGTAAGCAGACTCCAGCGATTGGTGGATGCAGAAAAAAAGTGTAGATATTTTCGACAAAAGCAAAGAAAATGTTTGTTTCTTCACGACATTCAGCAGCACATTTTCCAACCAAATTCAATAAATGAGCAAAACAGGGAAAGTATTCCGCAAACTGGTTCAATTGCTTACTTCGTGTTTGCAAGCCATTGATAACATTGTATCTGCTGTTCATATTGCTGGTATTATCATAGCTTTGACCTCGGCAGTTTCCAACGTCTATGTCATTTTCATTTAGAAGCGTTAACAATCTATCCTGTAGATGTTCAGCATTGTGACTATCCATATCCAAAAATTTAATAAATTTTTCTACTGGTCCAGTTGGTAAAACATAACGTACGATTAAAGTCAACTGATCAACGTTTAATATGTCAGGGGTAGAATCCATAGAAATGGTATAATATTTGCTATTCTTCAATTCGCAGATAATGCTGTCGTGCACGCTAGATCCAATTAAGCTAATGAACTCTTCACAAATGGTTTTGTGATGAGTGCCCCTTTTCCTTGTTAGCATGAGCCTTGATATGTTCCGCCATAAATGGGTCAAACTTTGCCAAAAGTTCCAACAAGCCTAGGTAATTATTGTTGTCATGAGACCCAAATTTTTTCATCGCTACCACGAAATACAATGCAGCTAAAAACTTGACAACCTTTATTCTTCGCTCCAAAAGAGCACTCCAGTACCTTTGTTCTATTTAGCTCACTAGCTGGGATTACACGCAACCACCGCTTTTGTTGCGCATCAGAAGCTCTATCAAATGTTGCTGATGAGAGTTACTTTCTTTATGCCTTCGCAGATAATTGTTAGCGTTTTTCCGGTCATTAAAACCTTCTTCGACAAGCTTATTTTGTGATTCTGAACCCGAGCAAACCATTATTTTGCAGGGAAAACAGAAAAATCCACCTTTGCTTTCATATTAGCATAGCCTATTCTTGCATATTGCTTTTTTTGTGAGTCTACGAATAGTTTGGAAGTAAGAATCGCGGCCGGTTCTAGGAGTCATTTCGCCTTCGTAAAATCGTGTTGATTTAGAAAAATTGCTGTTAGAAAAATCCTTACTTCCCGTTTGAATCCAGTACTCACGGTCAGTCTCGGTCAATCTTTTCGAGCACATACCAAGGTCATCTGAAAAGATGAAAATAGTGATACTGACATCTTCTTCCTCAACAGCTCTCTTCTCTTGCTGCACAGTTTCTACACCGGCTTCAGTAGTTGCTGTGTATTTTTCGCTTTCTGACCAACCGGTATCTCCAATATCTCTTTACTCAGTAAAGTATTCCGTTGTTTTTCGAGTTTTGAAATTGATAGTTGAGTCTTTTTCAGTCTGTCTTTCTTTGCTTTTCGTTTGCTCCATCCAGAGGGATAATGGCAACCTATGTTTCTAACTCTACTGGTGCTACCATCCATTTTCTAGCAGAAAATTAAGCAAATTAGCAATAAACTTTGAGTAGAGCTAGAAAAATCTTTTTAGGACAGACAGCGTCAGTGTGATGCCATAAACACACTGAAGACAAATAGGTGGCTTAAATTAGCTTACGAAGTGTATGTACTGTAAATACAACTAATTTTTCTTTATTCTGAGTTATGGTTTTAAAAAGCGCGGGGCCCGTAGCAAATGCTACATGGTTAATCCGGCCCTGGGCAGATAGCTACTCTAAATCAAATGTTGAGCTGTACGTTGAGTTTAGGGCACTAGTGCTTAGTCGACCATACGCTGCAGAGGCAAGACGAATACGGCTTTGCGTGTAGTCTGTCAAGTCAAAAGTTAATTAAGTACACAGCTTAGGTGCGCGACTTCGTTTACATTAGCGATTGTCGCGGCCTTCGCAACTAACTCTATGCTTCCATGTAAACGATAAAATAATGGGATAAAGTTAGTTACATTGTCGGCTATTTCAATTGTGAGCAAATCCAGTTTCACAGTACATGCATCTGTGCTGGAAACAGGTCAAATAAGCCGTTTCTAGAGACTTTAAAATCTATGGGGAAAAATAGCGGCTGTACGCAACACCATAATGTTTTTCTACTCAATGCCCTTCAAAAAATAGTATTTCTGATTTTGGCAGGAGAATTGGCTATGTAAAAAACTAACTTTTTATTACTGTCCTCATAACTATCAATTAGGTAAAGCCCGTTTTGCCCCTGAACCGATATTTTTAACCTCGACAATAATGACGGGGTACTGGTATGACATGTACAACTTTAACGTAAATGCAAGGCTTTGGATTAGTCAGCTCTTTCCCTGGCGCGTTTATGCCAGGACCGACCAACATATGCGTAATCACAGGCTTTAAGTCACCCAAGTAGGCTTGCAGTAACGAAAAAGTCGTAGAAGTGGGTTTTGTCGTTAATTTACATTTCTTGACAGAGCAAAACCGTTTCTTGCTCAAACAAAAGCTAACACCCAACCAATTACTTTACAAAAACTTTCATTCTTATGGGGTCTAAGATGACGTCACTGTCAGTTGAAAGCGTTTTCGGAAGATATGAACAAGCTGTTTCAAAGAAGCCGTTTTTGTTTTGATTTTTCCAAGAGTAAGCATTGTTTTTGTTAAACGCTTCAAGAAAAGCTTCGCTACAATTTCAGCGAAAAGAGCAGCAAGCAGCACTTGCACATAGTTATTACCCACTGTCGTTTTGATAGCAAACGTAAATTTCTAATATGCTGTTGGAAGAAAATGGTATATATATTATTGTACTAACATTCCGGTATATGTCTGGTTTTTGGCAATGCAATGGCAAGGGCGGAAATTATAAGAGGTTAACTGCAGGTTAAGTCCAGGTTAATGTCACGAATAATAATTTGTAGCAGATTTAAAATTTTCATTTTGATGTTACGTAACTTGAATCTGTATTTAGCCCAACTTGTTTGCCACATTTTGATATTAAGGTCGTCATGGTAACGCAACTTTGGCCCAAGAACTTTGTACTTTATGACATCATGATAATTGCTATTGCTGTTTTTATAGAATCTTCTAGAACAGGGGTATCAAACTCAAATTCACAGTGGGCCAAAATTAAGCAGTAAAGTAAAGTCATGGGCCAAACCCAAAATTTATTGAAAAATTAACTGCAACTGATATGTAATGTTTAATCTTTTAATATAAAAACACACTTTAGTTTTGCTTAAGCACAGAATCTGGAACCACCAAAGCTTGATCTTACAAATACAGTGTGATCAGAAAGTCACTGTGCACGTGTAATCCCAATGCATAGGCAACATTCTGTCCTTTAGAAATTGATAACTACGAGTTTAAAATAACCATTTTATTGTTTAGCACAACGATCAGTTTCTAATTAATGAAGAATTTGTTCGATACTCACAATAACTGCTGGAACTGTCCACCAAGTTCATCAATGCAAAGTTCGGTTCGACCTCTAGTTCCTGTAAATTTTGTGGTTTGTTTTGGTAAACCTTCTGCTTCACCGCGCCCCATACGTAAAAGTCTAAGACACTCAAATCATGGGATCTAGGAGGCCGAATTCCTTTGGAAATAACGCGCGTTTGGAAAATGTCATTTGAAAAACCTAATGTGGAATTAGCGTATGGGCCGTTGTGCCATCTTGCTAGAAGTAAGCAGTCAATTTTTCTTCTTTACTTGATTCGTCGACGAAAGAACGAAGTAATTCATTGCAATATCTTTCTGCTTAGATTTAACCATATTTTTGCAATGAAAAACCGGGACGCTTCAGAACAACAGGCCAATTCAGAGGGTTTTGCTATTGCTAACCAGGTGAAGCGCGGACATTATTTTACAGTAAATGAAGGTGTCCTCTAAAAGAAGAATAAAAAAAAGTTCACCGCTTCCTTTGCTACCAAATTTGTGTCCATTCTGGCCCAAATTGTCTTATCCTGCCCTAAATGGAAGTGCTCTCCAAAAAACAAAAAAAATTATCACCTGCTGTCCTGCTATCTTTCTGTCGCTTGCGGTCCAAATATTCGGCTACTTCCAGTTAGTTTTCAAATTGCATTTGCTTACATGGGCAATCGTTTCAATACAGTAGTTCCAGCTACGCTGGCTGGCTGCATGAAAAACCGGGACTTTCGCTCAGCTGACCGGGACAAGGCCTGAAAAACCGGGACTGTCCCGGCTAAACCGGAACGTATGGTAGGTCTATTTCTGCTGTAATTGTCTGTGTGAAGAATATCGGTCCAATAATGCGCCTTCTTAACATGGCACACCATACTCCAACTTTTATTGAATATAATGGCTTCTCAACAAATTTGTGTGGATTCTCACTGGACCACATTTGAGAATTTTGGCTACTGACGTACCCCGATAGATGAAACCACGCTTCAACTAAAAAGAAAGTCTTTTCGAGCACATCATCCCCGTCCAGATTCCTTTTGAATCACAAACAGTACTGAAGTCGCTTTTCAAGTCAGCGTCTTTCTATTCATGTTGACAAGAAATGCCGTATGGATATAACCCCATATTCTTTCTTACAGCAGCTGTGCAGTTCCATAAGATATACCCATTTGTTGGAATAAACGACGTAGTGACTTGGTTGGACTATTAGTCATTGCTTCTAAAATTATGTTGACTTTTAGCTCAGTTAAAATCGTTGGTCGACCTGAGTGTGACGCATCATGAACGGATCCAGTTTCTCTGAACTTACTGATGAAAGTGCGTACCGTATTTCTATGAGGTAATTCAGTTGTGGGAAATCTTTTCAAAAACTCATGCTTCGCTGCTTCAGTGTATTCACCGTTCGCACGGAAAACAAGCTCAACCAAAAAGATCCTCTCTTTATTGACACACCATTTTCAACGGCTCAAAAATTTGAACTGAGCATTACCGGTAAGTGCTAATTTCAAATGTAAAATTCATATTCAAGGTTAAAAATAAAGTTTTCTAACGAGCGGATAACATTGTTCAGCATCCTAGATATCTACTGTACAAATCAAAATATGACTGTTTCTATTGACCAAAGCCTAGATGATATTAGGTGCACAGTGACTTTCTGATCGTTGTTCTAAACAATAAACTGGTTATTTTAAACTCGTAGTTATCGAATTCGAAAGGACAGAATGTTGCCTATGCATTGGGATTGCAGGTGCGCAGTGACTTTCTGATCACACTGTACATAAGAAATTAAATTTGAAATAAAAGACACATCAGTGGAATTTATTTCTTATTTAAATAAAGTATGTCCCTCCCTATATCCTTTCAAGTTCCTTTTTAAAGTAAATCTTTTTCAAAACCAACTACAAAAGAACCAAAAATAATAATTTTATTCAATAAAAATCCAACATTTCAACTATTGACAGACCATGCCTTGCAGTAGAAAAAGAGCTTAAGAAACATATATTCAAGCTCCATTTGCTACACTCTGATTTACTCTGCACATTGGTATAAGCCAGGTATCTGGCATTTTTTCTTGGATGAAAGTTCATCAATGTCTGGGGTCAGGCTCTGAGCTGAGGAAATCCTCAAGACAGAGCGAAGATGTTCGTTAGTGAGTCGACTTCTGTGAGGTGTTTTGTTCACCTTCATCATAGAGAAAAGTTGCTCACATGGATATGTGTTGCCGAACGTTAAAAGCATTTGAGCAGCTTGGGTCCGTAATTGTGGCACTGTGTCAGGGAGGAATTATGGAAACTGTGGAGCACCGACAGAGTCATGTTTTGATTAGAGCATGTCATTACATTGAAGTTAATTAACTCCGTTTGGAAGCTGGTCGGTGCGCTTTCCACGTCGATCGCAAACGGGTTACTGAGCTGTTCAAATCTCCCTTTCTGAGCCTCAAAGTCGGCAAATCGCCGGGAAAACTCGGTGCTGAGCGAGTTGATTTTTTCAGCAAACTATCGCTAGTCAGCACGGCAGGAAAAATTTGCTCTGCCATGATTTGGCAGCACAGAAAATGACCCAAGTTTCCTTGCAGCATCTGAGTCTTCCACAGACACAACTTAATTTTAAAGGCTTTCACTGCTGCGTATATGTTTGTGATGATGTGGCCCCGCCCCTGAAGCTGCAGGTGAAGCACATCGAGATGGCTCACAATGTCAGATAGAAATGCTAGCTCATACAGAAAGTTTTTATCCTTCAGCTCAGTTATGTCTTTCTCTTTGTTTTCCATAAACTGACTGATTTCCTCTCGTAGCTCAAAACATCTGTTCAATACTTTTCCTCTGCTAAACTATCTCACCTCTGTGTGATAGGGCACATCTCTGTATTCCGAACCAACTCTAGAAAAGACTTAAACTGCCGGCGATTCAAACCTTTTGCTCTTATAAAGTTGACTACTCGTGCTTATGGAACTCATAACGTTTTTCTTTTGCAGAGCTTTGCCACATAGCGCTTTCTGATTGATGATACAGTGATAAACTGTAAGCTCACCTGCATCTTCCTCCCCCATTTTCTCTTGAACCCTGTCGACATTGCAAGCGCATTATCTGTCGTTTATCCCAAGGAAGGCTCATTGCATTTACATATTTGGATACCTTTCCAAAGATATCTTTTCCTGTGGTTGAGCCATGCATTGATTTTAATCCTAAACGTTCCTCTGTGACGCCCGGGCTCGAGTCAACTCCACGGATGAAGATTGACAGCTGGGCAGTATTAGACGTGTCACTGCTCTCATCCACATCAAGAGAATATGCAATAAAATCTTTCCCCTTTTTTATTAGTTGTTTATGTAGATTAGTGGAAAGCTCACACACGCGCTCAGCTACAATATTTCGGCTCAGGCTCACATTTAAAAAATCTTGTTTTTTATCTGGGCATACAATGTCGCAAACTTTGACCATGCACTTTTTGACAAACTCCCTCATTTAAGGGCCGAGCTGATTTTGCTATCTCTGCTGCCACAATAAAGCTGCCTTTAACAGAGCTTCACTTTTTGATTATGCTTTTTATGAACATAGTTTGCTGGGAAACCAGACTTCTTTTCATCTCCTGTACTTTTTGCAGCTTCTGCTTTACGTCCAGGTCTTTGAGAATAATCAGGAAATTATTGTATCTGATTAGGCCTATTAATTATTTTTCCTTAGTTATTAAAACTTCCTATGTTTCTAAATTGTGTTTTTTCCCTTTCCCTGTGGTGCCGCAGATTCGCCGCCATAAATCACTTCTTAGTTACATTATTATACCTTGCGTTTTCTTTGTACTGTAAGTTAAAATTCAAATTGGAAGCACCACTGCTTTGAGCTTAACCTAATTTGTTATATAAGAAAATTTACTGGTATTTCGCCATTGTTTTGGATTTGTTTAACTGCATCGAAGTGTCGCATTTTATAGGATTAAACATTTTTGTCATTTGGATTATTGTAAAGAATCGTCGGTCAACAAATTGGTATGTAATATGTTTATTATTGTTCATATAAATAACTGTTAGTAAGGTAAGCGTGGTGCAATAATGTTTCTAAGTGAAGTGTATAAATCGCCCTTTAATTTGTTTAATTTTTTGTGACGTTTCTATTTAATTTATATTAGCGTAATTGTTTTTTATTTCCGTATAGAAAAAACTGCTGCCTGCTGTTGCCTTTATTGCTGCCGTTATCGTTGTCTTTATTGCGCTTCTTTAATCAAAGAATAAACAAGCAGCAAGTAATTCAACCACCTGCGTGTGACGGGACTTTGAAAGCAGTTACGGAAACAACAAGGCCTACTTGGTTATGTTGAAAATAAATTCCAAAAATTTCATTCTTTATTGTCAGAGTTACAATTTTGACAAGTATACTGCAATTCACCTGGATTACATTGTACATGCGGCCATAATTGGCAAGTCCCGCATTGTACCCACTTTTCACCAGGTTTACTGTTGTAAAAAAAACTCCTCACGCACTAAACGCTGCCATTTTTCTTCATCTGAATTTTAAAGTAAATTTTTTGAGTATTCTTTTTTGATATTTTTTTACTTTTTACTTTTTGGTTTTTTCAAGTGCTTTTTGTAAGGAGAGGATGTCGCTACAACTGCCTTCTCAGTTTTTCGTTTGCGTGTTTTATCCTCCTCCGATTTGACCCGGGCTACCCAAGTTAGAAAGCAATCTTTTGATAAAAACGACGTTTGCTTGATCCTCTGAAAAGCTTGACTTATCGTTTTGAAGAAGCCGGCAACGTATCAGAGTTTTTGCGGCACATCTTGTCTTGGTGCATCTCCATTGCACGTTGCCTGCACTTTACCAAAATATTTGTCACATCGAATATGTTATCGTTTTGTATCGGCTCATCTACTTCTTCTCCTGGCTTTTGATTGCAGCAAGATGTTTCTGAATTCTACTGCAATGAAGCATCTTTTTCTTGTAGAAAAATGCTTCTTCTACGCCGCCATTCGTAAAGCTTAGAGAACTCATAGGCTTGCTGTCCCAAACAATCTCAAGAAAAAAAGAGAATACTCAAAATGTATGTTTGAGCATGTATGTATCTTAGCAACAACTACCGCAAGCTGTCCTCCAGTCAAAATAGGGCCAAGTGAGGCCTTTTTCTATCCTACATCTTCACAAAAGGCTTCTAAATCCCAAACAGCCAACTTTTAATTTTTAAAGGTAGTTATTAGCTTGTTTAAAGACTCCTAAAAACTAACCTCAACTATCATTTCCAAACATATTGACTTTCATGTTATTGCTTGCACACTTATTAAAAAATTTTTTCGGGAAGATTTCGTTAGATAATACTCTTGAAAATGTTATAAGAAAGCTACCGAAAAGTAAAGTTGTAAAATAAAACTTACCAGGTTTTGACTTTTTTATGTTTAAAATCGTAAAAATGTCCCAGGCTAGCTTGCTACTAGTCGTAAAACAGAATTGCTTGTTCGTCATAACCCTAAAGAGAAAATGCAACGGGCTTTTTACCTCGAGTAGGCTCTTTACACCAATCAACCCTAAAATTGGCCTTATCACCTAATGATGTATTTCTGCAATCGTAAAAGGAACAACATTACGGTGCCCACCACCCACTTTCGACTGGCACTGGTTGAAATAAGCGGATAGAAATCCGTTAAATGATTGCGTGTTTGTAAGTAAGAAAAAGGATGACGGGGATTATGGGCATAGTTTATAAAATCTAAACTTTTAGGGGAAACCAAAAGAAAAGGATAGATATCAGTGCAATAGAAACTTTCTTGCTTGAAAATTGGTAAATAGGCCAACCAAAGTCGCAGCAAAAAATTAAGGGCGAGGCCTGGGTCCTTTAGCACTTTTTGTTGCGCCTATGCAGGAAACCGGACAAATAAAAGTCTAGCCAGAAACTAGGAAAAATTCGAAGTACATTAAAAGGAAAAAACACTCCTGTGTGAAATTGCACTGCATGCGGGAAGATACTTTTGCTTAAAAGTATTGATACGGCAGGACTACCGGGATCAGGGCTAAGCATGTGAGATGAGGCATTGCTTTAAAGCATTCCTGGCTACCACTGTGCCGGAAACAAAGCAAATAAAGGCCCAGTCAGCGATTTAAAAAAGTTTCGTTATAATTAAAAGAAAGCTACACACCTGCGTGATCGCAATCCCAATCGCATTGAAAATAGGAAAACATTTTTGTATTTTTGGTTGAAAATTGCCTATTAAGTCTACCAGAATCAGATCTGAGAGTCTGTGACGAGGCATGAGTCCTGTAGCATCCCTGGCTGCGCCTGTGCAGATCACCTAGGCTAATGCTTAGCCAATGATCTGAGGTTACCGGTATACTTACGAAATGGAGCGCACAAAGTAGTGAAAGAGGCCTATTGATTAATTCTCACATTTCACATTGGTGAAAACGTTTACTGTTTTGGCGCTGCCCTCAACATTCACTTTACGCCCCTTTACATATCCCAAGGAACAGTGGAGGAATCAGAATAAAGATATCGGTACTATTCGTATTTCCTCATAATATTTTTCGACCCTATTCCATTTTAAAACACTTTTGGTTTTGGAAGGAGGATTGGCAACGCCGAAAACGTATCCGCTTTTTATGACTGTGTAATTCTCACAATTGCCCTTTGAGTGAAGTTGGCACAGCCAGATAAACCGATGTTCTCATGCCCAACGTTACTGATGGGGGCCCTACGGGCAACAACTGAAAGACGGCTAGTTCATTCTAAAAATAATAGTCAAAATCTATAATTAACTCTTAAGCAAAACTTAATGATAAAGGACAAAATTTGCTTTTAATCTTTTCGCTTTTAACTTGGGTAATTGAAAAACTAAATTTTCATCCACCACAAAAGGCACCAATCCATTATTTTTCACTGGTTAAGATAACAAACGTGCATCAAAATCTCAGAGTAGATTGTACATTAGTTTTGAGTAGGTTTACCATATTTTTGTGTTTGAAAAACGGGATGCTTAAGGGCAACATGCCTGACTATGGGTGACGAGGCAAAGTGCGGACACACTTAGCCGCGGCAATACAGGTGTTGACTTTTTCTTTTTTTTTTTGTTTTTGAGCATACCTTCGTTTCAGGTGCAATTTGCCTTGGTTCCACTTCATATCAATAAATTCCACCCACAATGGGCGTCCTCCAAAAGGAAAAAAAAGGTCGTCAGCTGCTTTGCTGCTCCATTTGTGTCACTTCCGCCCCAAATCGTCATCGAGCTAGAGCTCGTTGCCCTATGTCTGTACTTACCGGAACTAACCTTTAAATATCGTAGTTCAGGCTATGCTGGCTGACTAAATGAAAAACCGGGACTTTCCATCGATTGCCGGAACAAGGCCTGAAAAAATGGGATTGTCCCGGCTAAAATGAGATGTATGGTAAGTCTAGTTTTAAGGTTATTACAGAATTTTACAATCCAACAAAGTATTTCATTATTTTGTGATTGTTCGCAATCATTTTCTTTCTTTGTACGATCTAACAAGTCTATTAATGCAAAAGTAGTGATTGCAATGCAATCTGACTAATGAGTGCAATGGACCATTTTTTTCCATTTATTTGCAAGTTCTTGTTGCTTTGTGCGGCCTAACACTTGTCATTGCGTTATGCTTTTCAATGACAAACAGTTCTAAGTCTAAGTTTAGATGCAATAATTCGCCTATTAAACTTGTTTTTTGGACTTCAAAAAAGTTCTAAGCAAGAAATCTTTGTCATGTTAACAAATACAGTTAATTTTAAGCAGTTTTGATTGATTTATGGGCTTATTTAAAACAATGTTTATGCGAACATAATCTGGATATTGAAGCTGCTAAAAATGGTTTGCAGCTACACTCTGTAGGCTATTGGTTAAGGAAACCTTTACAGGCACTTGCACTGTAGCCTACTGCTAATAACTTTAAACATTATTGCAGCTGCGTCAGCTATCAGTCGCTTAGGTTGAGCAGAATAAGCACTGGTAAGCTTAGCAGCAACTGGTATAGTAACTTGTGTTGATTACTGGTAGCAGCTGGTTCGGAAATCTCGTAATTGTTTGAAGTGATTAAATTAAGATTTTTACTGTGATGGGATTAAATTAAGAATTTCACTTTTTACTCGTCAAAATTCATTTCACATCAATGCTTCGCCAGGCAATTTCGGAGGTTTTTGATTAAAGACGGTTGTTGATTTATGCGTTTGAAAATTTCTAAAAAATGCGCCCACCAACTGCACCCGAAGATAAGTTGACGCCCTCTGTTTAATGGCTGGCGTACTTAATAAAATAGCTTATGTTTGCTGTTTACAGCTGTAGAATATACATGAAACCAGGGATCTCTCGTGAAATCGCGAAATAAATGTTTGCTAGTCTCAACTACGCCGCATATGAGCTCATGTTCTGTTTGCTTATTAGTCACATTGGGCTACCTCGACAGTTCCTCCACCAGTCAGCCACAAAACGAGGGAACAGTCCCGTTTGGAGTTTTTCATAGGACTTTACCATAGAAATCGCCAGCTTTTTTTCCACATTATCTCTTTCGTGCTGAGCATCAAGTGGGGAATCTGTAGAAACTGTTTTTAAAGTCTTTCTATACCTCGACGTTGAAATCAAATCAAATCCGTCGAGTGCGAAGCGAGCTCTCCACCACTATACCACCGCTCCGGTTTGCTCTATTACTTTAGAACAAACTTTCACATTTAGTGAGCTTATACAGTAATAAACGATGAACTCAAATTTGTATAAATCATGAAAAAAAATTAAAAGTAGTTGCCAGATTTTACAACCTAAGTATAGACTTTATGTTTGGCTGCTTCTAACAGAGTACCAACTTAAAAGTAGTTGCCATATTTTACAACTTAAGTATAGACTTTATGTTAAGCTGCTTTTAACAGAGTTCCAACTCAATTTACTAAAGCGAATTTTATGACTTTGCATCACAAAAATTCAACTTTTCCATCACTTTTTTAGAGTTTCCAGACATTGTTTCATAAATGATTATTCAGCAGTAGATGACTAGAATATGTTTACCAGCCAATTCAGGAATTGACTCATCACTTTTATACAGCTTGTACGTTTAATTCGCAACATTGATCGCAAACAATCCTAACGCGGTCTTTCAGTGCAACTTATTCTGACACAAGAGCTATTCAGCTCAAAAAGGATGTTGATATCACTAAATCATGTTGAACAATCAGCCTCAGAATAAAATGGTAACTATATTTACTTGTCAGAGGTGATTATTATCATTTGGATGCCATAGTATTGCTTCTTATTTATCAGCAATTGTGCATAGTTTGCAGACAAATTAAATTTTTTATCACTGGAACAATTTTGTCCCCAAGAAAGGTTAGCTAATATAACGTGGGTAAGGCGTAACACAAATGATTGACCGACGCGATGGCGTAGTGGTTAGAGCGTCCGCTTCGCATTCGGTAGACCTGGGGTTCATTCCCCTTGTCGAGTCATACCAAAAGACTTTAAAAAATGGTATCTATAGCTTCCCTGCTTGGCGCTCGGCATTTAGGGGAGGTTGTGGAGAACAAGCCGGCAAGTTCGCTTGTTGTGTCCTTGGGCAAGGCACTTAACGGGATGCCCCACCTTTATGTGGAAGACAGGTGGCCCATAAACCTCGAAAAAGGCAACCCCCAAGCGAGTGCGGACTTCCCGTCCAAAGTATAGCGATACAATTCGCTTTCTCGTGAATGGAGGATAAAAATGGCAAATAAAACAAAAAACAAAAACAAATGATTTTTTTTAAATCTCCAGCTTTTTGCGACAGGTTTTGGTCCTGCGTCAGAATCAGCTTGCGCCAAATGACGAGTGTCACGTTTGTCTGGGTCAGATGAGCGCAGTAAAAGTTGGACTCTGCCATAAGTTGCTGCGGTACCACTATAACTGTGACGAGCACATTTCCTAAATTGCAAAGCATGTTATTCTAAAACGTCGACAAATTACTTGAAATAGCACTTCGACGAAATAAAAAAAAGACACGAAAAGCACCACACCTTTTTGCAATCTTATTTACAAGATATCACACCTTCTTACACAAAGAGCATTGCTAATAAACTTTACAGGCAATAAGTTTGATAAATGCTAATCTGCCCGTAAATCGAGGTGAGCTACATTTAAAAAAAATAAATTGAATGCATACTACAACTGTAAATACACAATGCTACTAAAATCAACCTGATACTAAACCAGGGGTGCAAAAATACGTTTTGGGATTTGCAGCCATAATGGATGGCAAAGTTTATATACTTGTGTGCTGCCAAAGTTTATACGCGCTACTGAATTTTAAAAAGATGTTTGTAAAATCAAGCTATCAATAATCACGATTTAAGCTGTGCCTAAATACTGTGAAACAATAACAAGCAAGCAAATGCAATTCAGCGAGTAGTAACTAACATATTCATTAGAGACTCGACTAACTTACTGTAACAGTGATAGAAGTTATTGAACTACTGAAGCAAAAGTCCTCAATTTACTTAAAAATTATTGACTTAAGTCGCAGAATAGCACGATTTACTTTATATAAACTTTTGGCTACAGGAAAAGCAATACAATTTTAAATAGCAAACTCTTGTGGTATTGTAGCATTCTCTTGTAGCCGCCGTGGTGAATTGGTATTGTTGCGAGCTTCAGAACGAAAAGTCTAGAGTTCAAAATTCTATATTGGTATTCGTCAGAAAGAGCATCCAAAATTTGAAGTGCTACATTGCTCCAGCAAAAAGTCTGGTTCGAAAGCGAGTGTGTAGAAGCCGACACACACTGAATCAGTACGTCTGAGCCCTGAAGCACGGAAAAAAAGACATTAAATCGATTTTATTTTTTTACTCGTGTTCGAGCGAAATTCTACGACACCTGAAACCTGAGGCTGGGCTTAGTTTTGGGACAACACTTTTTCGGATTTTTTGAAATTTAGAGTCTGCACAAACTACTCACGCAACGCATTTCTTCTGCGAGCATTGCAAGAAAGCAGAAGAAATTCGCGTAAAAGCATTTTCCAAGAACACAACAACAAACATCTTTTTGAATAGGTGAGGAGCTAGTGACGTTTTGATCACCACCCCATTGCTCTACCACATGAGCTATAGCTGCAGAGTGATTACTTTTTTCATTTTACAAAACTTCATGACTTTTTATCATTTAGTAAATTTTATTGACTTTACAGGAAAAAAAATTTTCAAGGATTTTTCATGACCGTGGTAAACCAATTCAAAAAGCAGAAAGTAAAGGCGATTGGCAAACCTATATCTTTTAATTATTTTAATAAAAAGAGCTGTTTAACAAAAAAAAAAAAATTGCAAACACTTGATCATGCTGAGGCAACCACACAACTTCTATTTATACACACTTCTGGCAAAGGTACAGTTTTGAGATGTCTGTAGGCCTGCAAGCAAAATGAGCCCACTTCGTGCAAAAGTTATTGACATTTAACTTGATCTTCTTTACTGCAATTATTACATCCTGTACAAGTGCACCGGTTCTATTTCTCTTTTATCTTGCTATTTGCCTGAGAGTCACCACAAATCTCGTAAAATCACTCAATCTCTCAAAAGTCCTCACTAAAGTCGGAGTCAAAATCAGTATATATCGCTGGCATTTTGTCAGACCAACTGGATATTTCCACAACATTTTTTTTCTTACACCTTGATTTATTTGATTGACCCTTTTTGTGTTTTTGCTGGTCGCTTTAATTTCTGGCTTTTGCATTTGTTTTTGCTTTTTCCTCTTGCTCTTTCTGAAGTCGTCGTTTCACAGACGGAGCCATTACAATGGGAGATCGTCCTTTTTTACTTTGAAGTTTGTTTCTCAGTGTTGCTTTGGGAATGGGAACTAAGTCACAAGGAGAAAGATATTTTGTAGCCGTAAGTACTATAGGCTATATCTTCATGGGAGTTAGGTTCAATATTTACTGCGACATCAACATTGGTTCCACGACTGTCTCGGACAGAGATAACACTAATGTCGTGAAGCAGTTCAGAACTTCGCACATTTGATGGCAAGAATGAGGGTCTGAACTTGGAATTTCAGCAATATCAGAATTATAACTGTCGTTAGTGTAGGGTTGAGTGGTCTATCGGAGACTTCAAGGCAGGAAAATCTTCTACCAAAAATATGTCAGGACTTATAAGCTATATTCCACAGTATTGAAAACCAAATAAAATATTGTTTGGCGTAAAATTAAGGTGGATAGCTGTTTAGGCGATACCAGCAACGCTGTAGATTGAAAACTCTGTGTTGGGATGTTCGCACATCCAGTTAGCAAGTGCCTCGCTGGAAAGGCGCCTAAAAGGCTTAAATGCACTTCGATAAAGTGGTTGAAATTTATGAGATGTGTGTGAATAAAGTGACAAGCCACACTTCATTTTCTTTTGCAAAATCGGCTACAGCAAAGGATATGAAACTGAGATTTGTCCATAAGCATTGCAGGATTGTTTATTGCACATTTTGCAGGCTTGACAAAGTATTTTGTGTAATCTAAATAATGTCTTCATTTATATATCGGCTTGGCTGAACATTTTCTGCAGGCCCTGGAGAAGCACAATATACCATAAAGCTTTTAAAATGTACTTTAGGAAAGACAAAGCAAGGAATAATCGCATTCCCCACAGCATTGATCCCTGCAATTACTGTAACAAGGGTGTCTCTTTCCGCTGATGTTAATGCATTAATGCTCATGAGTCCACTTGCTTCGATCCTTTTGGCGCTGCCACTCAACCAGGTTTTTGTACCGTGGTACGACCGGTTTCATCAATGTTACAAATAGCTTTCGGAGCAAAATGAAACCGATCCATAAGCATAATGAGGTTTTGAAAATATCTTAGCGGCTGAAGGGTTAAATGATGCTGACCTTCCCAAGGATGTAGTCTCAGGCCCTAGACTGCGGTGTCGGATGAAGTAGGTAAAGCATTGTCGACTCGCTTTTCCGTTTTCTAATCAACTTTGAGACATCTTTAAGCTGTTCTTAAACGCAAATTTATGCTAATTGCTTTATCTTGTTTGTCACAACCTATGACGTACTTTCACAAGATTTATACAATGTTGAGCAAGATTACTTTTCATTTTATTATTAAAGTTTTCTATGCTGCGCACATGCCATAGTGGCCATTTGATCATTTGCCAACTTTTTTTAGATAACGCCGCAGTGTAGATTCCGGAATGCTAAACTCTTTTGGGGCCTGGCGTATGGACAATTCTTTTGCATGAGCCCCAGCAGCACGCGTACAAACTTGGAGACACTTTACTATTTGTTTCTTTTTCCCCCATCTAAACAAACGTTGATTCACTAAAGAAATCAAATGGCAGGCCAAGCCCAGATAGGAGTGCGAGATTAATATCAAGACTTTATCACTTGGCAAAGAATAGAGCGTGCTAGTTGACAAGTTTCTGACAATCTCCCTTTCAAAGGGTTTTGCCTCCAGTATCACACTAAGGTAGAATGAAAAATGATTCATTATTACCTGTCGATAAGCAGCTAGCGGTTTTGATGTTATTGGATCTCACTACGCGGGATGGACTGTAGCATGGTGGTGATCATTTTTGAGCATTTTTTTTATTTTATTTTAACTTTCTAATCTAAAATGACCTTTGACTTCTATTCGCTTTATAATGAGGGTCAGTTGGCGTACTGCGCCAATATACGCGCCAACTGGCCAACCCTGGCTAATACCTGCAAAATGGAGGCTGGTTTTGCTTTTGATAAAAAATAATCTCTTTGTGCTTTTATACAAGTTAGTTTAGGTTATAATTTAACCATAAGTTATTTCTTTCAGTTGATAAAGCCCAAACTGCACCAAATATATAAATACATCTCACATACGAAAAAACAACAAAACGTTAAAAAAACTAATTTGCTCTTGTTATAGCTACAATTGCTGCCCTATTTTTTAGTATTAGTAAAACTAACATGTGCGGTTAATCAGCCAGAAATTTCATGGCTTAGTAAGTTTCTGTGACGTAACAATTAGGGTGCGACAACTATGCAGGCTCTCACTTTTAGATCGAGAAAAGGACCATTACCAGAGGCATCACATCATGATATGGAAAGCGTCTTGGCTCGGATGATCACGCAGGTACATGATTTTAAAGATTTTATTTTGGTAGCTGTTTGTTTGCAAATTGTGTCCAATGCAGTGAACACAACAGCTCAGCTAGCGTGGCCTAGAAATACAAGCTCTTCAATCGTAGGAAAACAAGCATCAAAACTTGATACTAACAAAAAGGCTACAAAGAAAGGGTGACGGATGCAGTACAGCATTCTGTCAAACGAGGTCGTTTCTCGGAAAAGAGTGATCAAAAATGATTGCAGCCAAAAATAGAAAAATTATTTTCGAGAGCAGGCTTTGAGAAATAAAGTTGGGAAAAGTGAGAATGCGTGTTGTCTGGTTGATTTCATCTCAGTAAGATTAATGCGTTGAAGTGGCAGATGTAACGACGTTAGAAAGTGTTATTGATCGCAACAAAATCTAGGTAATAGCATGAGGCTAAAAACTTCATTGTCTTCACCGACTTTCTGAAACATCATTAGCGTCTCTACAACAACAATCATGCTCCTGCCGACCCACTTCATACATGTTTACTTGTAGGAGCCGACGAGCATGTCAAACAACAAAAACAGCAATGCATTACCTGTGTTTAATCACATTAGAAACAAAAGACGCAAACGAGATTGAAGATGAACAAGACATTAACACTGAGCAAACACCACATTCGATTAATTTATAAGCAGTTTAATCTCGTCTGGCTTAGAAAGGAAACACAATTTTCATTTGAAACTACTGCCAAATATGTCACGTGGTATAGAAGAATTCTAGGCTAGTTAGTATTTAAACAATCTAAAAGCGCACTCCGAATGTATTCGATATTGCCAAAAACAAAAATTGCGTTATATCTCTATTGAAAATCTCATTGTATGCTTGGTAGTGTGTAAAGTGGATATCGGCCAATAGGAAATACTGCAATGATACAAGCTACAATAATAACACTGCATATACAGTAGGCCACGCAGTTGAAATTGAAGTGCACGTTGTAGAAACTAATCGCTCCATTCATCGTCATCATCATCGTCGTCGTCGTCATCATCGTCTTCAGAATCTATAAAGTGACAGAATGTTGTTGCTTAATCATCCTTGTAATGCAGATCGTAAATATGCTTATTTCTGCAGTCTTACAACTCGTTGCTCAGAAGGCAAATACCTACCACAAGCCATCTGCTTTTGCATTGAAATTTGATGTACAAGCAAGCTTTTAACCCTTTCTATGGCTTTAATAATCTATGGAAACAGTCATGGAAAGGTTCTTAATCTCTAAAAAATAGACAGATTTCAACTGCACTTTTGGACTACTAGTTTGGTCGAATATTAAAATTTTTTAAGTTTACGATGAAGTCGTAGTTTTCTATAATTGTTTGCGTTGTAAAAGAAAACGAATTTTGATGTGTAACTATGTGTAGCTATAAAGAATGTTTTGGACCTATTTCTCAATTTTGATTGCAAGTACAGGTAAATTATTCGTTTTCTTTAGTTAGAGGGCTTGAGGGGGCACTTTTGCAATGTTTATATTGATTTGCATACATTGTTATATGGCTGTATTTTATTTATAATGCATAATACGTGATGCCATGTAAAAACAAAGCTTTTTATATTTTTTATATAAAGCACTGCCAGGCATATGATATAAGAAAAAATTTTTTAGTTTCTTGCAAAAAAATAAAATCGCGCTTCTTTAAAAGAATTGGGTGCAATAAGTGAAATTACATACTCAAGATAAATACTGAAGTGATATATATTACAGTTGTGGAAAGTGTACTTTTTGTTTACAATAAAAGATTCTCCTTATTATTTTATTAAGTTTTGTACAAAATTTTATTATGAAAATGGAAAGTTATTTAATTTATAAAGCAACAAATTTTTTTTCTGTATATATTTCGAATGAAAGCTAAAAAGTGCAGTGAAAACTTTAAATATGATTTATTTGTGATAAACGAACACTCTGGAATGTCATAATAATATATGAAAAAGGAAAAATGAAGCAAACACTGATTTTAAGGTAGGTAAAAATGCTTCAAAAACCATCACGTAAAATGTCGTGATTGCCACCGCGCGGCTTTGGGCTTCATCACGACTTTTGCCGTAATTGCCATTCAAAGGGTTAATTTACAGCTAGGCAAGATAAACGTGAGGGTAATCGCCAATTCAGGGACAAGCAAATACACTTCTTTTTACTAGTCGCAAAAGCAATAACCAAACGAGTTTCACAAAATTTCTAATAAAAAAAGATCAGTAGAACAAAGCAGAATAAAGATACGCGGAAAAAGAAAAAAAATGGAACCCAACTTACCGGTGTGGATAACCTTTTCTCTTTGCCTCAGCGCATTAGCCAACGCATTAGCTAAACCACCGCCACCACCACTAGCAGGTTCAGAAACTGGCTTCTCCGACGGAGGTTCATTAGACACCTACGTTTAAATACATTTGTTTAAAATATAAGAATGAAAATTCAAACACTTTGTACAATAGCAATCAATTTCCTTTGAGCATAACTGGAGACAGTACGGTCTCATCAGCGCAGTTGATGGTCAACAATCTGGTTGCAGTTAAATTTCACTGACGAAGCTTGATAAGTTGAAAAAGTGAGCACTTTCTTAACTCAATTTTATTTCCTGTTTTTCTCTGTGGTTATACGTTGCTAATGCGGTATCCCTGTTTTCAAACCGCTTGCTTTTATAGAAGACTTCGATTTTTAAGCGAGCCGTTTGGCTTTGTTCTGTGTGACGAAAGGGTGAAGCACTCTGAAGTTCAGAGCATATAGTTCTGGTTCGAAACCAGCGAAAGCAAAACGCATCCGAAATATAAAGCTCGCTAGCTAATCAGTCTGATCAAAAAGCAGGTGGTCTACAGGTCGACTACACACAAGCAACGACTACCGCCGTACGTCAAGAAAAATTGTTTTTTTCTATCGCAAAGTATTCAAAACATATCGAGCACTTTCTTACCTTATTTAAGTCTTTCCCTTTTCGTATCGCTGCCAAGAGCGCGTCTCTTCCGCTTAAAGCCTGAGGAGCAGCATTAGCGGGAGCGCTTTCTGTAGCCGTTTTCAAAGTTGTCTGAAAAAAAATGCCTGAATGAGAACGAGATTTCTGACCAAAACACATCAGCGGCTTAGTTGGCCAAATTTCAAGCAGAGCTCTGCTTTCAAAGGCTCGCGATTTTATCGTCCATTCGGTTAGTGCCTAAAAAACACTTTACGCCAACTTCTTCTGCTTAGATACAGTACTTGTAGCAGTAATGCAATGCATTAATGCTGTTGGCAATTCTAAGGAAGAACTGACCACAACCTGTTTTATATGTATTACTGAAAACAATTTTCCACGACCGAAAACCGAAGCCTGGGAAAAAATAAAACCAAGGACGTACAGTCCAGTGATCACTTACCCCGCTTTGTATTTGAGAAAGAAAGTCGTTTGCAGCAGGCGGTGGGGGCGGAGGTGGAGGTGGACCTCCCATGTTTCCCCCAACTGGAGGAGCAGGGGGTGGAGGGGGCGGTGGGGGCACGTTAGATGACATCGGAGGGGGAGGGCCTGGAGCAGGAGGTGGCGGTGGCACCTGGCGTCCGGGTCTCTTACCAGTGCGAGAAGGTGGCGGTGGAGCACTGGGTCGATTCGGTGGAGGGGGTGCAGAGCCGAATCGATTGGGGGGTGCTGGTGGTCCAGTGGGGCGACTAGGGGGAGGCGGGGGCGCGCTTCTTTCTTTTCGTTGTTCCCTGTAAAAAAAAGCAAATTTAATTACCGGTAGTTTGCTGTAGCCTAAGCTGCGAGCACTTACTGAATTAGTCTGTCCTGCGATATGCCTTGCATTTTTAGAAGTGATCACTAGTAATCCGTATCACTTGTTAATGTATCAAGAGAATTAATAATTAATTGAATCTACCTCTAGGTCTTTTGACTCTCAGTGTGTTAAAAACAATTCTGGGAGTGGGACACGAATTCAAATCTACAGTGGTCGTGGTTTATGAGTAATTTATACAGCATAAATTAACTTATACAGCATAAATTAACTTAACCAACGCCTTAACCGATTCGGCCGTCCAGCTAGGCGGTTGATGTAACAAAATTAAAAAAAACAGAACGGAAGTGAAGAATGTCTATCTGATGTGAGAGCATATGTAAATCATTGACATCTTCAGTAACTAGAAGATGTAATTTTACAACGACATGTTGTTCGCGTAGAGCCGCTAAATGGTTCAAGTTGGATGTTTATACGCTAACAAAAAGTGAAAGCATGAAGTTTCTACAAGCTGTAAATTGGGGGGGAACTGATAAAACAAAGAAATTTTCAGTTTAAACTCACTGTTTGATTGCATTTATTCCACCTTTCTGTTCAATGAAGCCGTAAATAATCTCAAGGCTCTCTTTATCCTGTAGCTGCTGTTCAGTAACCCCTGCTGAGTGGAACAAGTCTTTCACATCAGGATCATTCAACTGAAAAAAAAACGTTATTTTCTTTTCGATATTCGTATGTGGTAAGTCGGATTTGGGCCTGGGGGAATAAATGTACCCATGTTTATCTTTGATTGAAAGGATCGGTCTCAATATGCAACACATCGTATCGTAGCATTCAAATAAACCTAACCACGAGATACCCACGAGACCGCAGTCACGTGATGGTGCTATCAGGGAGTTATGTAATTGAAACCAAATTTTGAAGTTTAAGGCCGCTACAACGCGGTTGAGCAGGGAGAAGCTGCGTTTGCTGGGAAACACGCGATGTTACAAGGCCACCAATAAAATCGAACATCTTGTTTTAACTGATTGTGAATATCAAACACCAAGTGCGTGGTGAGATGTCTCCCTCCACAGATAAGAATGCATTAATTCCAGTTGCTGAACTTAAACCGCAAACTATGTTGTCTAACCATCTTCTTGGTTTCCTACACAAAATTTTAACTCAATCTCTTTTATCCCCCCCCCCACCAAAAAAAGTATTTCAGCCGATCTGCGTTAACAAGTACCAGCTTTACTTACAACAAGAAATCTTAATAGACAAGATTTATGCAAAAAAGCAGGCATTGTAGCCAGAAAAATCTTGAGCGCTTCATCCATGCTAAGTGAATACCTTCACAAACTGTCTAATCTTACAAAAACCTTAAGTCTAGAACAGGTCTAAAAGTCTAAAACCTTACAAAAATTAACATCATAAAATTAAATAAATATAGTTTTAGATCGTGCTGCAGTATTGCTTTTGCACAAGAATTTAGTTGGAAAGCAAGACTTGAATTTCTGAACGTCTTTCCAGCGTACTTAACTTCAAAGTGTCTGCTCTTGAAACTACTAACACTGCGAAGAGCAACCGCTGCGCCATTGATATTCCACTGCTGACTTGCAAATGGCGCACACAAAAAAGTGCCGATTTATTCTTAGTTTGACCTACAAAGGCACTAAACTCGCATTTGGCTTAGTGCTTGACCTTCAAGCTATGCCATTTTAACGAAAAAGTAATCCCTTCCATATGCTGACAACATAACATGAATAGAGACGTAAGCTAAAGCGATTCGGGTCGATTCAGTTTATAGATTGAAACCTTTTAGCGGTTGCAAAAATCTGTTTCGTGCCTGACTCTAGCAGTTTTACATCTATAGCTCTGTAACTAATTTATCCATTCAAGTAAAACTGGTACCAAGTAAACCTTTGAGAGGGTTGCATTATCTACACTTGATTAGCATCATGTAACTTCGCCCACTAAGTTTAGAAAGCAGAGTAATAAGTGGTTGTGGCGTTGTGTTGGTGTCAAGCGCATAGTCCGGGTTCGAAATTCCCGATATTTGTCAGGAGGCATTGGATTTAAGTAATCAGTTTGCAAAGCAGGTGGTCGACGGAGGCATGCATTGCACAAGCAACATGACAGCCAAAGCAATTCGGTGACGTAAACCAATAAGAATTTTTCAGCGGATTCGTGGTTTAAAATCGTTTTTTGTCAACTTGAGGAGTAAATCTTATAAAATCAGGAACAAGAGTACTCACGTCAAAATTTTTATTTGGATCGTAGCCAACGTGGTTGACATGCCTGCAAAAACACGGTTAGTTGGTACAATTCCAAAACGTTTTGTCACGTGGGCGTGATAGAGATCATTGATTATCGTGTTGAATGGCGCAACAAGTCACTAATTCATTTGTTATTAAAGTCGAAACGTAGTTAACGTGCTGCTACCCCAAACCTTATGAACAATTAGCATTTTGAAATCTATTGCCAGATCAAACGACTCATTGCTCTTTATTTCTTTTATGAAGCTTTTGCCACAAACGCGGAAGAACAGATGCGAAAATTGCGAATAACACTCTTCCGCATTTATCGTTTCGTGCCTGTGGCATATTCATTCTATTTATAGCCCAACAGTACTACCAGCAGCATAGCCAGCAAAAAGAGAGGCGACAAACGTCTTCTCAAACAGCACTGATAAATAATGACGTCACCATGACAAGTGTAGATTCAAATCTGTCCTCCCAGAATTTTTTTTCTGGCCACGCGCATAAGTGCAAGCTGTAGTGACCCTATTTCTAAGTAAACAAAATTACACCAGCGTACGATTGAATGGAAACTAGCCCAACTTTTCGGGTAATACACTTAAACATAAATTATTATCCACTTTACAGACTCGTGATATGCAAACATAGGAAAGGTCAATGAGCGTTTGGGCTGTTATAAGCCACGAGATTGCATATAATTAGTCAACATTGCGTGCAAGCGATGTCTTGCAATCATAGGATCACGACGTAAATGCCGGCGAAAGCCGTAGGGCTGTTAAAACACAAGACCATTTTATGTTAGTAGCATTTGCAAATCACGATAGATCAGCAAAATTTTTTTCCGTCAAAGTGCTATGTCATTTTGAATGTGACACATGTCATAAGTTTTGACGCAATAGAAGTTCTGGCGCACTGCTAAAAACAGGCCTTCAAAGCTGATTGCCACTAAAGCTGTATGCAGTAACTGTTTTCTACTTACTGAAATCCAGATGGGTTGCCAATGTCTTTCTTGGACAATTTTCCTTTTTTCTTTCCTTTCTTTCCTTTTTTGTTTTCGACCACCTATAATTGCAAAAATAAGTTGAACGTTTTCAAGCAAAACATTAGAAATTCATCTTTTTAAGAAAATGTGCATAACGTTTTACTTCATTTTCCCCGCATTACACAGTGACCTTTGACCCCATGTCGCTGATGCTGAGCGAGTCCAATCGCTTTTGCATCAGCCTTTGAATAAAAATAATCGATTAGCTTTTATGATGCGTTGGCTCTTGGGCGGATTTCTAACACCAAACTATGCGCTTATAAAGATCTGAATATTTTCCTACTCCAAGTAATTAGACTTAAAATATTGCGTGTAACAGGATATTGATATTCTAATTTTAGGAATGATGTAAATAGCACAAAAACTCAAGTACATTAGAATTCGACAAAAGTCATTCTGTTGTCGTATAGTGGATGTGACAATGGCCAATCTAAATCATATCCCGTGACAACGTATTACCTTTGTTGCTTGAGGCATTGGTGCTTTTACTTCGGGGAGGTTGGAAGGTGCACTTTGATGGGGAGGAGGAGGTGGAGGAGCATGGTGCTGTCCAGCTAAACAAAATGTCGTGTTGAAAAACGCGTTTGGGGGAGGAATACTTTTTTTGGACAGAAGTAAATCTGTTAAATAGGTTTCCTCGATCAAAATACCAAAATATTCCATTTTTAACGAGAATAAGACTATTCGCACATAGTCTTACCTCCATGAATTTGTCACTGTATGTTGGTGATTAACTACCACGACCTGAACTAATACCTGAAAGCTTAGTGGTAATTGATACCTTTATAGCTGGCGGCAAGGCAATTTAACTCTAAAGGCTGGTTTCCATCACGCGTAGATTGCAGGCGTACCGTGAAATATTCTTTGCTCTTCTATAGTTTTATGCGCGGAGCGAGGGACTAAATAGAGAAACAAAGAATTTTTCGCGCCACGCCTGCAATCAACGCCTTATGGAAACCAGCCTTAACTTAACCAACGTGATTTAAATCTCTAGTGACGAAAACAACAGTAAAGCAAAATTAATAATTTTTCTGCTAGTTTACGTCAGTAACGAAGTGATTAATGCATAGGGTGCGCGATTTTTGCCTCCCTACTGGAACATACACAATCTTTAAAAAGGTGATTTTTAGTCCTTTTGTGTGTCTTGCAACGCGAAATGAAGGATCGATAACATTTTTTTAGAATAAAAGCTAAATTTCTGACTGTCAGGACTTAGCGCGAGGCATGCAAGCAACACCAAAACATTGCAGTAATACGTTAAAACAAGGTATTAGCGTTAGACGACACCAAACAGATTGTTGTTAATCACCATAGTTAATAACACTGACAATCAAGCAACACGTTCATGCCAAAGGAATGCAATTTAACTGAATTAGCAAGCTCACGATTAGGTTATTATTTTGAAAACCATTCAGTGGATATTAACGTCCAATTCTGCAACAACTTGTTATCCACGTTTTATTAAATTAGTTAAAAAAAATTGAAACCTTTAACTAAAAGTGCAAGCTTTTGAGCCAACTTACGGCTAAAAGCCCCGGACGATAGGGGAGGACGCGGCATAGGCCCTCTAACAGAAGCAGTCCTTTGACTTTTCGCTGCAAAATTACAATTGTTGTCGAAAATATTTCACAAAAGCCACCATAACTTAAAATGCATACGTTGTGCCTGAGGGCTCAAAAGTTGGGACCCTCAATGTTAAGGATGATATATGAGTAAATCTAATCATGTACGCGTAAACCGCTGATGAAGTGTAACGAATGACTGCTGATTATAAGAGTTTGCTGTGGTTAATAGTCGGAAGTAATCGTCTATCAATCATCTATTACACCAAAGAAAAACTTTCCATTTCATCTCGATTTGCACAGGAAATACTCTTTAGTGAACGCCGATATTCCTATTTATTTCATTGGTAACTATTATGTCATACGCAAGCAGGAAACCGATTAGCATTTCTAGAAATTATAAAGGAGCAAAAAAATGCGATATTATTACGTAATTTGTTAGCAATCAGTATGCCAAGCCTGAAAAGCTATTAAGTGCTCTCTTACCTGTTATCACAGAGCAATGATGCGATTTCATTGATCCTGCCCTGGAAGGATTTTTTAAGTGTTTTAAGCAAGGCTGGCTGTGAAAATCTATACAGTTGCAACGTGAAATAGTTTTAACGCTGCTGTTCGCCTCATACGATTCATCCAAATCTGCTGCATCTATACACATCTCTTGGCAAAATAGGCATGTATCAAACGCATTGACATTGCATTGGGCAACACTTCTTCGAGTACTATCAAAGTCTGGTGCAAATGGTTGAAAACACAAATCAAGGTTTGCCAGGCTTCTATTGTTGCTGTTGTTACTATTTAATTGAGTGTGTACGATATCACAAGCTTTAATAGAACGTTTGGAGGTTCTAAAAACCTTTTTCTTTCGAAAAGGACCAGACAACCTTCTTCGAGAAAGAGAGGAAAAAAATCCTGCTTCTTGGTTAAGTTCGAGTTTTGACATTTTATCTAATACCGAGTCAGCACTTTTTCGTTCCGAAAGCAACCGATAATGTCCGGCTACCGGCATATCGCCGTCATATAACGGACTCGGAAGTTTTCCATTTTCAATCACTTGAAGTTGTGGAAGCGATCGGCTGAATCGGAATTTGTTTGACATTCGCTTTTTTGAAAATCTTTTTGGCTTGCTGCTAACATCTTCTGAAGAAGTGTGGTTATTTGATGATAACGACGGAGTGCCTTTGCGCATAGAGTCGGCTATATCAGTTACTGTTTGGCCATCGGAAATTGGAGAAGCAAGATCAGTTGGAGTGTCCGAATGTTCTGTTGAATTGGAACGCTGCTTTTCTTTTTCCATTTCCGTCGCTTTCTTATGTTGCCGACGAAAAATCTTAGTCAGCCTTTTAGAACTGGCGATGGTATGATATTTATAAGCATCGTTGGTAAGGGCCGGTGAAGAAGCACGAGGCTTATGATGCCTATGTAATGTAAGGGTAGAAGACGAGAAATTTCGTTTTTTTATCAACTTTTTATCACGCAAATTAACGTCGCTATTTTCGGGCGGTGATGCCGACAAGTCCACGCTACTCCTGGATTTCATGGTTTTCTTACCAAGCCCGTTCATTGAGGCTTTTAGATCTCGAAGAGGAGTCAGTCGCATATCTGATTTAGGCTTAAAGTAATTGTTATAATGACACCATACTATTTTTTCAGGCACGTTTACTTCGGAGTTTGAACTCGATTCTTTAGTTGATTTATCACCAACTCTACTTAACCTGCGGGGAACAAAATTCGATATTTCCGTCTTTTCATCAAATCCTGCTAACGTATCAATGTCAGTAATAATGTCCGATTCAATGCTAAACCGCTTAAAGTCGTTGATTTTAAGCTGGTCAATCCGTGACCTGCGATTCTGTTGCTTTTGCACAGTGGTTCTTCGTAGCGACCTATAGTCAAAATTGAGATCATCACTAACTGCTGGTTGGAAAATCGAACTGGTGCCTCCATTCACATTATTATTTTCATTATGCGATACCTTTACCGGTGAATCAGAACTGTGACCGAGTAGCCTTCCTTTATCGAGTTCTTCGTTGAGAGGTCTTCTAAGGGGAAGAGACAAAAATGGAAAGGACTTAGCAGAAGGATTGCGAGTTTCATCGTGAGATTTTTCAGCTGATTGGCGATAAGCGGCCATAGCCCGTTTGTAGTGTTTCCATTTCTTGACAGCAGCAGAAGCCACCTCGCTAGATGGACTTTGGCTGAAGTATTGAACGCACTCAATGGTAGGGGAAATATCTATAGATCCGTTTCGGTGCTGGTCGGTTGAGGACGCGGATGTTTCTGCGTCACTATGAGATTCAAGTGAAAATCTCGTATTTTTTGAACGCACTTTAGCTGAAGATACTGTAACTTTTTCATCATTTTCAATCAAATCGCGAAGCTCTATAGCACCATACTTTGCAGCTGAAAGGCGTGCTGACAATCGTTTGGATTTACGCCGGCTCATATCTCTCATCTTAACTTTGCTCGAGTCGATTGAACTGGTGGAAAATGAAAGATGACCCAATTTAATCCCGCGAGATTCTAAGCTTTCAATTTTTTCTCCGTCACAGAGCACAGTACCGGCAACACCGTCGTCAGATTGATTTTCCAAGAAGTTTAAATCGTCCATTGATGCAGTGGTCAAGGGTACATCATCAATTTCATCGTCAAGACCTTCTTCTATGTCCGATAAACTGTAATCTGAATCTAGTTTGTTTTCATACTCAGAGCATGTTGAATCATCATCAGCAACCAGGTTCAAGTGTAATGCAGCACAAGGAAAAGTGGTAGGAGCAGACATGACGGAAGTCATGACAAACGACAGGATTAATTTATTTAATTTACTTTAAATAAAGTGAGACAACTACACTTAATACATATCTGCCCTCAAAAACAATTGACGTAATATTACAGCGATGTGTTTGCATAAGATATCAATCACTGTAAAGGAGAAGGCACAGAAGATGTCACAGCATGTATTCGACTGCTATTACGTCTAACAATACATTTGCGGCAAAAATAACATTGCTCATTCTCAACATTATCTACCATTTTCATAGCCGGCTGTAAGTAGAAATCTTAGCAAAATTGTTTCTGCCTTATGTCAGCTGCTTCTATCGAAATCACACTTTTTAATAAATCTCAGTAGAAAGCTTTTTACAGTAAAACGCTTTGAATTGCTGCCAACTGCTGCATTTCCGACAAAGTGCCAGTCAACATACATAGCAATTGCAACAAATTAGGTTCGCAGTCAGCGCTGCTGATGCTCGCTATTTGCAGTGACACCTTAGTAAATTTGGGACATAAAAAAATCAGTTTGGGCCAAATACTCAAGTTTATAGGAATTTTTCTATCGGACCGAATCAAAAAAGTGAGAAACGGGCAAAAAACGTTAAGCAAAGATCATTGCCATAAATGGTAATTGAATACTGCAAAATACTCTTTTCAACACGCTTACAATATGGAAAAAAATTGCTCAATTTTTACATCTGACAATGTGCCAAGGCGTAATGGGAAACCAAAGCTAATCTTTTGCAAATTAAGACCTGTATAACAAAACAGAAGCTGTTCACAGACGTTATAACTTTGGCTACTAAGAAAAAACTCACAAAAAGCTATAATTAGAAGCAATTTCTGTTTCTTTCGCTCTGAAGCTAGCTGAAAGCAAATGTCCCTATTATATCACAAAAAGTGCATTTATTATTTTGCGTGATATAGAGAGCTGCAAACGTATATTTTTCGATAGGTCACCAAATCTTACTCATTTAACATGTAAATGAACAATGTCAACACGCAATATGCTAAGGCATACCAAATGGCATTAGACATATCCATCGAACTACTGCTTAAGGTTCTGCGAGATCCGAAAAACGAAAAAATGCCACCCACCAAAATAAAAATTCTATTGAACAGTTAAAATTTATATTTCTGTCACTAACCAAGTAGCTGCTCTTCTACATTCAACGTTGTTCCACAACTAAGAAAAATAAATAAAACGAGAGCCAAACTACATTCAATCGCTTTGGAATAAACTCGATTCTATTGGAATAAGCGCTGAGCCTCCAGCGTAACTCATGATGTCTGATGTCCTTTTTTGGGGCACCGCTTTTGCGTATTACGAAACAAGCAACTGTTCTTTCGTAATTTCCACTTGTACCATGATGATCGCGCTAAAAATGTATTTTCTTGGTTTACTGCAAAAAAAAATTACTGATACGTCAGCCACTCAGCAGCATAAGACAATTTCTGCTTTAATTCTTCAGTGAATTATTGGCATCGTTTGAGATTATTGTTTCTGCTTGACCCTCAACAGAATAAACTCCAACAGCTACCTTACACGCTATTGGCAATTACACAAAATAAATACTTTTGAAACATTGCCAGGAAATGGTCGTGAGAGGGCGAAACATTAAGTCAGACAACGATACAGACTAGTCTTCCAATCGGTTTCTTGAACACTGAATACAGTAAGAGGCGCTGGAATATTGTCGTTTACTTGACCGTATTTCATCAAAATGCCTTTTATATCGCCTTCACAAAAGCAAAATTAAACAACAATTTCCATGTGTGGGTGAACTAGAATTGTATAAATGAATTTAAACTTTATGCAACTTTTCACGATATTGATTTAATACAAATGATAACTTAATCTCCTTTGCCTTCAAACCTTTTAAGAGTTTGAAAGAGTCTAAGAGTTTAAATAGTTTGAAAACGACCTAACATAGAGCAAACTTTCTGATTTGCTTTAAACTAAAACAGCATAATGACCAAAACCAAAAACCTTTGGTACATGGTGCAAATATGGGACTATAGTTATAAAACTAAATATAGATTTAAGACAAGGTAAAAAGTGTCAATCAAAATAACAAATCAAGTCTCTCTTAAAACACTAAACGCAACTAGATAATATAAGATTGAATATACTATCCTTCAAAACAACTGCTGCTTCTTTCGCCAACACTTAGGCTTACGTTAGAAATTGATCGGCTAAAATTCCGTGAAACGTTTCGAAGTTACCAGATATGACACGGTTTGCTTACAATAAAATCTGTTTCTCACTTCCCTTTTTTATGTCATGAAGCTGTTCATAAGACATTAAAATAGAAACTGTATCCTGTCTCTTTTCGTCCTATTCGTGAGCGCCAACCACGGTGCTTATCCATCAGACTTTAACTAGCCAATGAAATTTTTAATTAACTATATATGTATTTTCAAAAAAATACCAGTGACGCTGCAGGCATGTTTTAAAAGCAAAAATGTTGATCGAAACTGAACACTCTTCTGATTTGACCGCTAAATACTAAAAAACTTTCATTTCATGTCAAATATTTCCAAAAACAACAGACACTGAAGTTTCATGCTATGCAGAATATTTTTCGCACTTTCGACAGAATTACAGCTTCACCACAAAATACAAAGTTCTTCACGTCTTACAAAATTTCTGTACTATATTAGGATACAACGTGAAATTGCTAAGCTTGACACCAGTTCCAACCGAAAAGGATGAAGGGATATTAATCATGGAAATTTTGGCAAAAGTGATTTGCAAATTATTTAGGTAAATTTCTATAAAATGAGTAATAGGTCAAAACTAGAATAAAGATTTGAAGTCTCGCAAAAAAGCACCTTATAAGAAGACTTTATTTGCGCCTTCGTACTTTCTAATTTATGCCTATCATCACTGACACAAATTGCTGTGGTAACTTTTGTCAGTTATTCTACTTATTTCCGCTGGTAAAAATCTTCGTTAGTTTCCTAAAGAATTCTAAGACTCTGTTAACTCGGTACTCCAAAATTTCAACAAAATTTTCTGACGCCTCGAAGCTACATTTTCCTTGCAATGTGCTGGTGTAATAGTTCAGTTTTGCAACTGTTTACTAGATAATACAATGTGTTACGCAATAAAACGTTATTGCATCGTTCTAACAACAATGACCAATCGGCTCTCAAGACTAGGACTTCTAGGGCTTCCTTCACATCAATCACAAATGCACGGAACCAAAAAACCTAAAAATAACTGATCACGAATTATTCGAGTGAACACCGAATACAATTCTTAAAATATTAAGAACCATATCCCTATGCTCGTTATCGATTTCAAATTGTCCATGTAATTTAAGGATGCCACGAGGCCGTATCTGGCAACAGAAATCATAAATTAAATCCCCTTGAAACGCAACAAAGTCTTGAAGCAAAGGATTTAACATTTTTGTAGCACAGCTCTTTGTTTGCTAATACATGCAGTTATGATTGAAATAATGTGAAATTAATATTCTGCGACGTCATAATTAACACACAAAGCGATCTTAAGCACGTTAAACGGAAGTTCGCTTAGTAAACGTGACTTGAAACCTAAACTTGCAATATACTTGCTTTTCTTTAAACCATGCTTTACAGCTGATCTGGGATGCTCACCTGCAGTCTTTGGCACTGCACGGCTATAACCTGCATCAGCCATATCTAACAACAAAAAATACTGGAAAATGACATTGTACTATATCTGGAAACAGCTTATCTAAAAATCACAGCAAGACTTGATACCAGCAATTTTCCGCTTGGAACATTACTAAACAGCTGAGATAAGACTCGCTGGTTAAAAATTTTGTAACTGACACTTGCTCTCACCAGCTAACGATCAATTAGCGCAACTCGACATTTTAAAAATCATCAACGCCAAAATGAATATTATAATTACTTTTCTCTTCCAAAGGCCAAGATAATAATGAGCCACAAGCGCCCAGTTCCAAACAAAAAAGGGACGGCAAGAATAAAATTACATGCAAAAAAGGGTCTGGTATAGGCCTATCATTAACCTAAGTTCTAATCTTAAAGTACAATTACACTATTTTCGCTAGCTCATAGTCTAATTTGGATATCCAAAAAGTGAAAAGTCTCAATGGATCGCTTCATGTTTGGCAACGTCACCGGCAACTTGCATGTCCTCAGATGCTTTATACAAAAAAAGATACACAATTTCATGCTCTACATTAATTTGCGTTGCGTTCTGCTTATTAGACAAGCTTTATTTCAAAAAAAATGTGTCTTCAACAATAGCTCCGAAAAAAGTTAATCGTTGCGAAATTTTGAATTACGCAATCAACTTTTACCATTACAGTTTACATACTGCTACATTGATATCTATTTTCAATGCACCTTGCCGTTTCAGGCGTACTACGTCACCTATATGAGTACTCGCGTTAAAAGTCACTTGCAAGCACCTAAGCTTATTAAGAAATGTCAAATTAAAACATCTGATGACATTTACATAAATGAACTTACATTTTAACCATGCTGAATCATTTGACGGCGTGACCGAGAACACGGAAAAAACTGAGCTTTTTGGCAAGTATTGATATTAAACTGACCGTCATAAAGGAAGGAAGACAACATAACGAGCACTGACTCATGCCCAATTCGAAAAATTAGCTCACAGATTTTCAGCACAGCACAAAATGAACGTATTTATGTCATAAAACACAAAAAAAATGCGCGTCAAAAATATAAAATGCGCTACTTCATCTCACGTCAGCTACCTTCAAAATTTTGTAACGCGCACAACGGAAGCGAAAATCACCTTATCGGTTCGAAAATAACGTCAAAACAAAATTAACTTTTACATCAACCTGCACTATAAATTTTAACAACGTACAACCACTGACGAAAGAGAACCCTTGCTTGCGAGGATGGGATTACAAAACTCCTTTTTCTAATTAAAACTTATCGCTACTGCTGTAGGTTGCTGATTGGACAGCAACTGACATAAAATTTTCACGAGGGCCTGAGAAATTACTAATTCTTTGCCAGACCAATGCTGTATGATCTTCAAACTATGTTCTCTGGTTCTAGATCGAAAACTCTTCAACTGCGCTAAACTATAGTAGCTGCATTTATCAGAGTAAAAAATTCCCACTAACTTTTTAAAACATGTGTTGATAACTTAAGATCTGTATTTACTTCACTAATGCCACTCTAGTTTCTATCATCAAGCAATGACAAGACAAAACGTACGAAGTGGTAGACTAAAATTAATTATATCACATCACGTGAAACATTGGAATTACTCATTTAATTTAACAAACATACAGTTATTAGAAAAGATTTTCCATTCTAACTTAAAAATTTTATTTTTTTCATGTCGCAGTCAAAATGCTGTAAGCTTCAAAACACTTAGCCGGAAACATACGCGAGCGGGTTGCCAGGACCGACGTCTCTTTCATCGATGGCCATGCATTCAAGCTTTACGATGGCAACGTTCTTGCGTCCCCAGCAAAGACAATTTACCCTAATTCGCTTGTGGGAGAAATGCGCCGAGTCAGTAGCGGTCTGAGCATGACATAGTTTTAGTGCGACCGACAAAGAAATTCCTGTGCTTGGTGTTGCCATTAAACAGTAGTTCCCCTGACCGAACAAAAAAATCATAGGACTCAACCGACGTAGTTAAGAATTCATAATCTGTAGTAAGCGTCAGAAATCGCCCAAAAACCTTCCGAAACTTAAACGCTCGCTTGGTAATTTAAAGTCGGAAGCAAAAACAGGTGGTGGTAATAGACTTACAACTCATAGCAGCGTAAACCCTCGTAATGCTAATACATAATGGAAAGGAAATTGCCTTCTTCAATGCTTTGCTAGGCCTCAACAGCCAGAGCCCCTTTTAAGGTTGATATATGACAAGCTGCTCCAAGATATTAGACTTTTAAACGTGATATTAACAAGAACAAAGAAATACGAGCAGCTTAAAAGTTTTAAAGCGTTGGCTACAAATTAATGTGCACACTGCAACTACGTCAGAAGAGAAGGATGCAATTGAAAAGCGATTAGCACGTCAGTAATGCGACAAAATGCGGTCAAGACAGCACATGGCGAGACTGCTTCAAGATATTTGGATAAATACCATCAGCATCACCAATGCTGGTATTTTATTAACTACTTTAGGCGAAAACTGCTGTCGATAGGAATGCTCATAGCCTGCTACTAAAGCTAAGAATCTGCCTTTGTACAAAAAATCATGATTACACGTCATTTCCACAAATTATACAGTCTTAGATAATGGTGAAGAATATGTCTACCATGAACCGCCTGCTTTTACATCAGATTTTTGATTAACAAGCGAGTCTTTAGATATTGATGTCTTTAATGGTGAAGGCACATGATATTTAGAAAGGTTTTGAACCCCGAACCATGTCCACTGAAATCCGAAACCCAAAACACTTCTATATTACGCTACGACGAATCGAAGAAATCCACTGTTACGGTAGTCCTACACTAACTGAGGGTGGATGTGAACTTCCAACTCGCGGCTCTATGACTTCCTACTTACGCATGTAAAGTACTCAAAACAAATTCTCACTCAAAAAATGTACTATCAACGTCTGAAGGCAAGTAAGCGAGTTATATGCTACTAACGTTTTGGTTTGGAAAAATGTCAAAAAAGCACGTTTATGTGATTTTCCTCAAATAAAAAAAAAAATGTTAAATGCGTCACCGCCACTGGTCTAATCTCCATAGTAAGCCCTTGCTAGAACGGTAGTCTGAGGCGAACCACTTTTAGCTTTGCTCTTCACGATTTCAAGGGTTCAATTCAAAAAGCATTTGCTCTATTTATCAAGCAGATTGACACCCAGCGCCGATAATAATAGCAGATAGGTCAAGCATTTGGAAAATGCTGGGGAGACCAATCGAAGTTAGTATCAGAAATAGAAGCGTCTTCAAAGTAACAGCCTGGCACCTTCTCAACACACTTGACGACGTGCACGCAAAGATAGGACCGTAACTTGAAAGACAAAAAAGGTCAGTCAAAGAAATATCAATAAATCAACATAATTGAAATACGGGGCCAAAATAATGCAAACCTATACCTTGTACAGAAAATTCATTCATAAGTCTATTGGCTCGAGGGACGTCTGTAGCTGCGAATACCCATATTTTGCATTTGTTGTGAGTGGTAGTTAAAACTACAACGTGGTATCAACGACTAGTAATTACAAAAAAAGTACAATGCCAATAATTACGTAAAAACTCGACTAATGTACCGGTAACGTACGTTCTCTCACAAACGCAACTCTACCGCAAAGATCAAAATTTGGAAGCTAGCGAAGATAGTCTTGGCAGCTAAACTCATCTTTACGTATATTTATCGCCTTAGTGGCCAGCGGAATCACAACCACAAAAGGTCGAAAAAAGGATTAAGTAATTCGACACAGTGGCGGCCAGAGCCCTCCCCCGAAATAAACTTTTTTAGGAGCTTTTCTTTTTTTGGGGGACAGGATCTACAAAACATTTCTCTTTGGAGATGCATCGGTTTTGATCATGTGCTCCTTACAAGCTCTGCTAACATTTCTGAATTCAGCAGCGTAAAAAGATACTTGTCTGCATTTGCATATAAAATGGCGCTGCACTTTCTTTAACTGGTTGCCGAACGCATATGACAACACGAGCACTCTTCATATACACAGCATCCTTTTAAACTAGTTTCGAATCAGATCACGTGCTTTTGTAGATCATACAAAATCACAGCAGGAATTGAAACTGCTTTACCATTGTTCTGAAAACTTCGAACAGTTACATTTGTATGCGACAAACCTCAGAAAAGCCTCAATTATCGACTTAACTACCAACTATCGGTGAAATTCGCTATAGCCTATGCTACAAGTAGCAGTTTACTGAATCACAGCATCAAGCGATATGCTAAGTCATATAGAAACAAACAGCATATCAAGAAAAATGACAATTGGATCTATCTCTAAATCTCATGATTCTCAGCTTGTTAAAAACTAAGGTAGGGAGTGGATCTTGAATCAGTGGCGTAGCGGCATAGCTTGCCGTCCCTGGATTTCGGCGAATCTGCCGTCCCACTTCTAAGTTAAGTATTTCCCCAATAAACAACTTCATCGCAAGGATGGTTTCGCACCAAATATTCTGAGTACACAACATGAGGACATGTTAACCAATTTCGCGAAAAACAAAAAACAGATGTGTAAATAAATTTATAAATCATTTTTGATTGAAAATTTTATCCATCGAGCCTTTTTAATTTAAAATCCGGAACTATATCTTTTATAATCTAATTTTTGCACACAAAAGTTTTTTTATGGATAGAACAAACAAAACAAACATCTTGTTTTCCAATGGCACATCTTAAATAAGATTTTAGCAATAAAAGCTTTGATAAGCATCTCTAGCTACTTGCTTTAAAACAGAAACAATTACAGGGAGATAAGCTAAAGCTTTAAACATACACATAAATACCAAGTAGACTCACGTAGAAACATTGTGTTAACCACTGGATGTCTGCAACACAGCCACTGCTGAAGTAGACTATGTTGCTATAAATAGTGGCACTACTACCACTCTGTACTGCTTGCTTAAACCTTTGAATTTCAACTGGCAATTTAGAAAAAGTAACTGTGTTCCTGCAGTAGTGATTCAACCAACAAAAGTACAGGAAGACCCAGAATTCCCGAAACCTTCTGTCTTTTTTCTGTCCCCCGTCTTTGCTCCTTTTCCACTCTCTCTGGCTTATTTGGCGGCATCCACTCACCCTCTTTTCTTCGATTTTCCGGATCCAATCGGTCCCTGCTCATTCATAACTCACCAATAACAACACGGCCAACGAGCTGGCAAAACAAAAGCATTGCTTCAGCCATCCAATGTTCCTTGCAGCTTCTCTCCTCTTACCTCTCATCTCTTCTTCTGGACTGGATGCACGATGTTCAAGCCCCTTGGTATCCACTGCGGATCTTTAGGCTTCTCGTCACGCTTGCTTTGTTGACACGAATAATGATTTGTAGCTGTTTTGAAAATTGTTATTTTGGCGTTACGTAACTGTAGAAAAATCGCTGCAAATAGCTTTCACCAACTGCATGCGCCATTTTTAAAGTTCGCAGAATTTTGCAAAAATTCTTTGACTTTCCAGCATGAATTATTACAGTGTTCCAACATGAATCAATATTTGGCCAAACTTGTTTACAACATTTTAATTGCTAGAGAGTGACTGTTACGCAACATAGGCCAGTGGTGAAACTTGCAACTTTGTACCTATGACTTTACACTAAGTCCTATTGTTTTAACTGGAATCTTCTTAATCTAAAACCTCTCGAACATTCCATGTTATGTATATATGACTGAAAAATTTTATAAACAAAGAAATAGATAAGTAGAGTCAATGTGTATCTGCGTTAGTTCATTTAGCGTACAATTGTTTGTTGCTGAAAGTCGTAAAGGCCAACTAATTGGCAGTTGTTGTGGCGTTTTGTGCACCTATACTTCATAGAAGGAAGAAATAGAATTAGTGAAATGATAGAGTTTGTAAGTTAGACTAGTCTTAATTCAAACCACGATAATCGAGATTATTTTGACCAACTTTTCATAAATACCCTAAGAAATGCTATATGGGTGAAGTAGGCTGAACCAAGGTTTCTAAACAAAATAACTGACAATAGCTCTGACGCCCGACGCCTGCAACTCAATCAATAAATGCAAGACTGTGACTTAACTGGAGTTACCGCTTCAACCACTTCGGTCAAACCAGCTTGAAGGTATATATTACTGCATGAACCAACTGGGAGATAGGCCGTTGTGATTGGCACACAGCCTTTATGACAGATTGTAGCAATTATTACGTGATAAAATGTAATTATGCTAAATGCACCGATTGGGTGGCAGCTTCTTGCTGCAAAGCTACAGCAAGTTGTTTGGTTGTATGGCTAGAATCCACGTAATAATAGCGACAAACGCCATAAAGGCTCTTTGGTAATCACGAGATGGTGTCTTCTACTCAATTTAAATCGTATAATAAATAGTATTTCCGTCGAGCATAGATGACCGAAGTGCTTGAGGCAGTGATTTTAGTTTACTTATGCTGTATATCCAAAAGCCAATGACTATTGTTCGACTGGTTAGTATGGCCCGAGTTATAATCCCACCCACAGCCTTGTTTATAGCAGGCTGCAAGTTATGAGACCTAGAGGCATATATAATTATTATTTCTCTAGATACAGCAATATCGACTTAAATGCACGCAACTTCTAACAGTTTTCCTTCTTAACAAAAAATTAATTGTTGTAGGCTAGACCACAGGTTTGACGTTGAGCCACTTGAAGTAGATATACATGTATCTGAAGATCTTTCCTTAGATAAGGCAATCTCCAGATAACCTCTACTTTTGAACAACTGTAGTCCAAATTAAGCCGGTAGCCTAACCCACTAGAACTGATTCAACCTTTAAGCACAAATTAGGATATTTCCGAATTCATCAAACTCAAACTTTATATTCTCCGCAACTCGTAGTGATTTCCATTCCTCATCTGCGCCACAATAATCGAGAAGTTTCTACTTGTAAAAAGTAGTAGTTTACGTGAAAGGCGAGAAGATAAAAGCAGTGATTATCTAAAGCAACGTAGTAGTAGTTATACAGTTTTTATGCGGTATTGGCCCCTTGGCGGAGATGGCCAGACTCACCCCAGTCCTTTTGCAATTGCTCGCACTTCATCTCTCCACTTTGCTCGATTCAGGGCATCCTCCTTCTTCAAATCAATCTTCTCTGTCTGCTCTTCCACTTGCTTCTTCCAGGTCTTCTTGGTCGTCCTCGCTTTATATTACCACTCACTTCAAGATCCAGAGCAACCATCAAAGCAATATCGTCATCCCTCCTCAGCACATGCCCATACCATCTAACTTCATTCAGTGTTTCTAGACGGTCTATAACTTACTCCAACCCCAACATGTCCATCTGCTCTTCAGTCGTCTTTCAGTCATCAACTTTCCAACCGCACATGGCTCTTTCCGTTCTCCATAAAATTGCTTTTTCATTTTCTTTTAAACATTATGCCTCGCTTCCATACAGTATTGTTGATCGTACGCAAAAACGATAAACTTTACCTTTCACCCTTAGAGGAAACCTATTTCCAAGTAATAACTTTCCACATTCGCTGAATCTTACCCAATAATTCTTACTCTTGCTGTAATTTCCGCTTCACAACCACCACTAGAATATAGTCTGTCTCCCAAATAACAAAATCTATTCAATGTCTCCACTTCATCGCACAACTTCTCGATTGAATCCACCGTTCCTTCCATTATTCCTCTACATTTAGAGCAAACAAAACGCGTTGCCAACCTAGTGGTAACTTTTTATTTTTGTACATCTGCCATGAACCCAGTTTCCACATTTTGTGCACAACACTGAATTGGTTATTACTCTCCTCAAACAAATTCCACATGGGTCCACATCCACATCGTACGCAAGTATTTTTAAAGGCAACCCAAAAAAAATACTTCAAAAGTCTCGCGACACAAACATTACTGAGCATAGTTTAACAAAAATATTTTTGACTAAAAAGCAAAGTTAAGGCTATTGGTGATTGAAGCAATTTTCTTGAAACGAAATAGTATAGAACTTGTTAAGTAAACAATAAATCAATGAGTCTCAAATCTATGTTTTCTAACGCGAATTATGGGCTCCGTGTTTAGAGCAGAGCAAATCAAGTGGAGGTTTGATTTTGGAAACGGTTTGATTTTTGAAGAAAGCTACACTTTCACTTAAAATAGGTTCTGCTACCTGTAGCTACAAAATTGACATAATGTTTAACCAACGATAAAGTGTAACTGTGACCAAAGAAACAAACATTACGGAAAGCAATGTGTGACTACAAAACATTATACTTGTTCAAGCGATGCTACAACTAGGTAACGAAATCGCTGAAATTCTAAGCAGCTACACGCTCCAGCAAACATAATAATAATGCGTCATTAAATCAGAATAATTGTGGTAAGTTTAATTTTTTTGTGACCTTTCGCGATCCACTATTCGCGGACCGCAGGCCCAAAGGTAATAACAATATAAAAATTAGGGTGTACAGACATTTCATCACCAGACATTTAGTCACCCGACACTTAATCGCGTTAGGGTTAGGGTGATCGATTCCAGTCTACTTGCAATATCGTCGTGTTATAAAGTCTACGTTATTAGATGTCTAGTAATGAAATGTCAGTGATTAACAGTCAAGTGATTAAATGTCGGGTGATGAAATGTCGGTAAACCAAAAATTGGGTGGTTTTAATAAAAAAATATCATGCACGGAATCGATTTAGCGCTTGCACAAAATTTCTAAAGGTAATAATGAATCTATTGATCATTGACAATAGTGAACCTTAACCCCGTATTCAAGGAAGCAAGTTTGCACTTGCAATGCGTATTTTTGCTTAGAAGCAGACGCGAAGATGTGTTGGTTGGCGCATTCGCTTCGCAGGCTATGGACCTGGCTTCGATTCTTTTGTCAAGTTTATACCAAATACTTTACAAACTCCACGGCTTCCCTGCTTAACGCTCAGCAGGAAAAGAAAAATGCGATTCGCTTGCTGTCTCCCAGGAAAAGGTAGTTAACGGGATTCCTGCACTTTCGTGTGGCAGATAAGTGGCGCAGTTAAACAGCTGAGTCTGACCAAGGAAAAGACATTATACGCACGAAACTAATTACAGAAAAAAAATTGTTTCAAGTTTTAAAGTGCTCACCGATGGCGAATATCCATTTGCACTTCTACAAGAGTACGCTCAAGTTTTTCATTGAAATTGCGCTCACTGCAACTCGAGAGCTATTTGGTAATTTTCTCTCTCAGATGGGTGCTTGAAAGTTAAAGATACAAACCAATCCTAACTTTGCAATTGTTAACACTTGTAATCGTTGAGTTTTAAGTGCTTTTTTTTTGTAGTAGACCCACTTCTAACTATCTGTACAAAGGTAACAAAAGCGTGTAAGAACGAATGAACGTCTCGGTATTCGCATTTAGTATAATGTCACAAAAACCAGACTACATTCTCAGTATGGACTTAACAAATAACGATTAACATTAGGGAAAATGGTAACGTATGACATTGCAAAGTAAATTTGCAGTACATAACTTTGATCGGCATTAAGGGCATTGCAGAGTTTTTTACAAAGGGGGTAATTTTAACAGATCCTTTTTTGGACTTAATAAACTTTGGTTTTCAAAAAACTCAGAATGTCTTGACATCCTTAGCTGTTAATTTTGAGAACGACTACTCTTGTTACCATTTGACTATTGAAAGTTACTAAATAATGATTTGTTTTATCGATGCTTCTAAAAATGAACTTGAGTAATTTTCTGCAGCAAAAAGCAATTGGTGAAAGATATCAACAACTGTAAGGGGGTTTCTTTACTGTCCCCCTCTTGCCAACACCTCTGACTGTTCCTTGACACTTATGCGTGTAAAGAAAAGTTTTATGATTTTAGGAGCCAAAAATAACATATGCATGCTACCCTAACAGCTCATAAATCAGCTAATTTCAACGCTACATATAGAAATTGTCTTCGTTTCAAGACATTACTTGGAAGCCATTCTTCAAAATCGCTACAACTGACGTAGCAATCGATAACAACGTCATAGCCATACGATTCCAATAGAAATTACGTCAAGAAAACGACATAATGATTAAAAAGTAGGATATGGTTGTCGCAATGCTATTAGAGCACGGAACTTTGCAAAACTGTACGATTTACGTAAACTTTTCCGCATGATATAAACATTGCTAAATGACAAGGAGATATTTTGCACGCTAGCGTCTTACTTTCATGTCTTAGCGCCAAATGAGTTCAAGATAGCTTTTAGGACAAAAAAGATGGCACTTCAAAAATATTAAACAACTTTGTGCTCCCACAAACAAAGGAATTGTTGTTTGTGGCTACATGCCCAGGCCTATTGAGGCACGTTGCACTCTTGTTTATCATATCTAGGTAAACTTGGCCTCGTATTTCACCCTCCACATTTCTCTTATTGCTGAGCAAATCTGTGAATGCCATTTTTTTAAAAGTCTTTGCTGCAACTCGATCAGGAAGACACTGAACCCGTGTCCACCAACTGCGAAGTGGACGCTATAATCGCTGCAGCACTGCGGCGTTTCAAGGAACTTAGCTATTACACCAACTCACACTATACAGCCCTGTTGTCGTGAATCTGGCGCAGTGAAACATTTTTCTTGATGGGCGGCGGTTTCAAAACTGGAAACCATGTAAATTAAAAGAAAATCACTGTATTCGGTTTCACTTAAGTCTAAAAGACTTCAAGTCTAACTGCTATCTAAAATGATTGCATAAAATTGCTTGGTCACTTGAATCATCATAAAATTTAGGTTTTACTAGGGCACCGTAAGTGTTCATAGGTACATAAAGGCCCCGAGAAAGAGAACCGTCTCTAAACCGCTGCCGCGTTGCAGTGGAAGTTAAGGGGCGGTTACTTTCTCCAAAATATGAAAATCAAAACTTTTAGGTATTTATTGCAAATGCTTTACACCTATTTGGTAATCTTACCTTTTCCACATAACAGTCACTAATTATAACTTTTAATAATTTTGTTATCGTAGTTGTTCAATCAAAAATCTGATAAATAGCCTATTATGGTTTCATCTAAAAATAGTATTCGTTACCATAGCGAAATAGCAAGACCATAACTATAGGGGACGATTTAATACAAAATGGGTATAATTTAGTTATCTCAAAATATCCTCAAACAGATGCAGAAGTGCTTCCAGAACGTTCTAGTTAAATACTAAATACAAAGGCATGACATAACTATTTGTGTGGTTAAAGTACAGCAGCAGAAAAGAGAGCAAGATTAGTTTTTATTTAATGTTTGATCAACAGTTTCATCAAATGTTTTTTATTCATTCAATCAGCTTAAGGTTGAACTCAGAGCTAAAGCTAAGCCTCTCTACTGTCTTTTATGCACCGCTAATAAGCAGCGCTTTGAAAAAAAAGAGCAGTTTTTGTCTATTCCAGTCATTCGACAAAAGTGCTAGTTTTGTGATAACCCGAGGTCTGAAACTTACATTTTCATGGGAGAAACAGGAAATGTTAAAATCAAAAGTTGTAATCCTCACAACAAATCCTTTCTTTCCAAAGGATGTCGATCCGACCACTAAGACCGACCTTTTCTTCATTATCGTTTTTTTTGGTGGCTGTGCAAGCTTGACAGACATGAGGAGCAAAATATTACGTAACAATATTCATTTTTTAAAAACATTAAAAGTTGCTTATAAGGTTCTATATAACAGATAGCGTAATAGAGGATATTTAATGTTTCAAATCTGTAACACCATGTCGCGATAATTAGCATAGTGCGCTGGCAGCGGCTTTACAAATGTATCCCACGCTAACGCTAGATGTCAGCAGAGCTTAAAAATTTGTAGTTAAAATTGGTGATGGGTGGTTGTCGAGAGTGGCTGTAAAATCTATCAAGCAGTTCAAACCGGATTTTACTAGCAAAGCACACGCTTTGCAAGAGTGCGGTACGCTGTGGAGTTCCTTTTCGGTTTTATTTGTAAGTACAGTCAACTTCGGATATAAGAGATCCGCCGGAACCAGCTTAATCAGCCTCTTTTAACCTAATTCTCTCATAACCGATTTATTAGTTTATATTGAAAATCATTTGGGACCTTTTGCGTAGTCCCTTATAAGCGAAAATCCCTTATATCTAAATCTCTTATATCCGAAGTTGACTGTAGTTTCCAACTATAACTTGATTTTACTCAATTTATTTCATCACATCTACAGCAAGGGGTTTACGATTCTCAGTAGTGCAAGCTAAATAACAAGCACTACTACTACTAGGCCGATAAGCAACCAAGAACCCCAAGGCGAGTCAATTTGCTTTCTGATGGCACAATGGGTTGTGCGCGAGAGCGTCTCATAAGTCATCTCTTCACACCCTGCCACGTTAAATTACGTCATGGAGGTAAACAACAAATTGTTGATAGCAGAGCTGATTTGCCGTTTTACCTTTTTACACAAATTCATAACGTATCAAACCCTATGGGTAAAAAAATGCAAGCAACATAATTTTAATCGTGAACCTGCACGTGAATATGTTTTTGCCTTCTTGGGTCTAGAGTATTTCCGCCTTCCACTGCATGCTCTGCTTCTCGTTTTAGAATCAAAATAGAAGATTCCAGACTTTTTCCCTTGATGATCTGGCCAAGAATGTTTGATACCTCTACAAAAAATTACCAGGTGCTTCTTCCGGTCTTTGGATAAAATCTTGGATGCCATTTCAGCATACATCTTCCGCATATCAACATCATCCAGCAAAATTGTCCGCACGGATTCTTATCAGGCTGACATCATTCACTGCCATTCGCACGGTCCATCGACTATCCTTCCGCACCAGCTGCTCATTTTAACGATGTGGTCGTGGTTGAAAACGATCTTAACCTGGGATCATCCAACACTTCCCTGAGGCCACTCTTAAGCGCTCCTGCCTTCAAAGACTCTGTGTCTGTGGCACTCACATCTTCCATAAAAGCTTTTTAAAAGAGCTTGTAACGTTCAGAGTGTTAACACACTCTTCCTCAGTTTCACTATAATCTCGCAAGTTCTATCTTTGCCCATAGTGTTACAACGCAACCGCTTTGCAAACGCTCAACTTCAAAATTTGCTTCAGCCGGAGGTTTTGACTGATGAACCTTGCTAACAAGCTTTTTAAGCTTATCACATCGCTTTTTCGTTCATCTATCTTTTCATTTACAGGTTGATTATCACTAATCCGGAATCATTGGAAATTGGGGGGTGCCGGATTAGCATTTATTATCTTAGAATACACAAACCCAGTTGCCACCCACCTCATCTCAAAACTGCAATATCATCTAAATTAGTACAAATAGGTTAATGAAGAAAAGACAAGTGAAATGCTAATAATTACAGGTAAAATGATTGGTACAGTACAGTACAAAATTCAGTTTACTTAATTACAGTACAGAGTACAGGTACAGTTTTCTAGGTCAAATTAGTGCTGGAGAGCTGATTACCGGATTAGTGATGGTCAACCTGTATTATGTTTTTTAATACGTTTAGATCAAAAAGCTGTTTCTAAATCTTCTAGAAACTCCTTTTCAGCTCTAATTTTTCCGTTTTCCCAACTATTTTGCTTACCCAGCATTTTTGTTGTTCAGTAAATTGAAAAGCAAGTCAGCACTCGTTAGAGATTAAACTATAGCTATGAATATATCGGATGGACAGAAAAAAGTGATAACCCCGTTCAATCAAGAATAACTCAAAAACTAAGCTTTGCATACAAACTAAATTTGGTGGCTAATTTTTTTTTTTAATTTTCAGCGACCATGTTAGTTTGGGCAGAGAGAGGAAATAGCAAAAATAACCTCTCTTCTAAAAATAATGGTTTGCATTGAATATTATGACCTGAATTTTGTATTTCCCCATTATTCTTGAGTCATTTTTGGCTGAAAATTTTTCCATTTGACCAAAACTAGCTGCTCATAACATGTATCAAATTTAATCTTGATTAAACAGGGTTATCACTTTTTTTGCCCACCCGACATAACCTGTATTTGACTATTTCACATGCTAGCGCATTTTTTCAGGTATTCCCTCCTACTCGTATATATCCATCACTCAAAAATGTAATATTCTTACATTAAGGCAATATAATGTAATATTACATATATAGAATAATGTAATATTCTTACATTATTGCAACAACTTAAAAATGTGAACTATGTCTATAACCGAATAACATTTTTGGTCGCCACCACAAAAACTATTTCGCTAGATTTAGCGGCCACAATAATATAAGTAAAACTTTGCTCTGAAGAAGGAAACGGATGGTTCCGAAACTGGTTTTCGAAATAGCAGCAAACGGATCAAACGCGTTTCGCTTTGGTGCAAAAATCTTTTTTTTCCAGTTTTGATCTCTATTCTGAGTGTACCTTAATATTAGTGGCCTTAATTTTGAGCCTGAATAACCTTAACAGCATGAAATCTCGATACCTCTTACCAGAGTACACAATCGTTGCAGTGTAGTGGAAGTGGGAGAGAAGGGTACATTTTGCCAGGTATAAAATATATAAAGGGTGTCCCAAAAAATGATTACACTCTTTGAATTATTATAACTTAATCAAGCTATTGATTTTGACTTGTAAATAAAATTGATACCAGAGAAATAAACGTTTAAAGAATTTGAGAGTAAAATGTACAAAAACATATCAAATTGACTTTTAATAAGATGAAAAACACTTTGAGCAATATCAGAATGTTTACATAATGACGAGTTTACGTAAGTGCTCAAACTGGTTGCCGCTCAGATCAAAACGTTTTTTATATCTTGAAAAAAAGGACTTGGAAAAGTCCAGCAACATTTTCTTCGGTATTTGAGCACGTTCTTTCTCAATTGCTACTTTCATTTTAGCAATTGTTACAGGTTTCTTGCTGTAAACTTTCTATTTTAGAAATCTCACACAAAGAAATTCACGGGTGTCAAATCTGGTGAACTAGGTGGACATTCAGCTGTACCTCTTCTTCCAAACATCTGTTTTGCATATTTTTATTCAATAAGTTCTCACATCACATCACGATAAAAGGGGGAGATGCACCATCTTTCTATAAGTAAAATTCGGCATCTCAAAATTGTTCTTGCTGGCGTGGTATAACAAATTCTTGTAACATGTGGATATGGTATATACAGGGTGGCCCAAAAGTAGGTATACAGTTATTAAACTATTTTTTATGTGCTTTGAAGTTACCAGCAGTGCACTTTATGTGGCCCAAAAGTAGGCATACAGTTAATGGAGAGAACTATTTGGAAATTCTTTGTGAAGTGGTAGTGCCACAACTTCAAACTAAACCTAACTTTGATGAACTCTTCTTTCAGCAAGATGGAACTTCTCCACATTATGCGTTAAGAGTAAGAGATTACCTTAACAAAGTCTTTACACAGCGTTGGTTCGGAAGAACAGGTAGCATTGAATGGCCACCATGCTCACCTGACCTGACACCAATGGATTTCTTTTTTTGGGGTGTTGTAAAGAACAAAGAGTATGTAAAGAACAAGGAGAAGAATCCCAAAACAGTAAATGAATTAAAAGATTGCATTTATGACGCATTGAGAGAAATTGATGCAAATTGAAATTTGTGCTGCACGGTATGTCAGAGTGTTTTGAACAGATGTAAAGAAGGACATTTTGAGCACTAAAAAGATTAAACAGTTTCCATTTAAGATATAACTATCATTCTAGAGGTTTAAAAGTGCCTACATAAGAACTACAAATCTACTTTTGGACCCAAACCCTACTTTTAATAACTGTATACCTACTTTTGGGCCACCCTGTATATATATTTTTTGGGACACGCTGTATATACCGTGACCAACAATTTAAGTGTGTAATGTACCTGACAAAACAAAAGTGGAATGAGCCAAAATTACCGTAAATCCCGGCCTATAAATCGACGTTTCAAGCTTAATAAATTGTCTAGAAAATCACTAGTCGACTTATACGCCAGATCTAGCTTTTATTTTTTTTCAAATCATGACTTTTTATCTACAAAAAACTGGGTCAACTTATAGGCCGGGATTTACGGAACATTTTCCAAAAATCCAATCCCAGCCCCGTTGAGGTGCTAGAGCATTGCGACATATTTCAATCTCAAGACCAATGGTTATTCTCCGATAAAGTAGCCTATACCTTTTAATAGCTAATGTAGCAATGGATTAGCCATATTTCGCGCAGTTTGGAAAAAGGGCGACGGCCGCTAATCTTACTCCTTGATACACTAGCCAGTACAGAAGACATATTTGGTTAAAATACACATTCAGCATCGGCTATAATGGTGTCTATTAAAAGCACGTACTACACAGTAAGCAAGGGCTGGCCTACAGCATCATAGGCAGGAAGGAATACGTGACGTGAAAAAATAAGAGCGCAAGCTCACAAATCCTTGATCGGAAGACGGTTATAAAACGTTATTTCTCGCGTTCCAAAGCACGTTTCATGACGTAAACGCAAAACATTAAAGAAGGACGCAATAAACGAGGATTGCGCAATAATCACCGTTTCATCATCCGCTTAAGTAAATGGCTAAGGTGCTGCACGCCAAACAGCGCATTTTCGACCTTATTTTAGAGTCAAAAGGCGTAGGCTTCCTTAAAGATAGCGTCCGGCTTGTAGTAACCTGTCACAGCAGTAGGTACGCGCAAAATGCAGTGAGAATAAACCAGATAACGCCCTATATCTTCACATTAATGAACGTCTTCCTTACCAGTCATCAAGTGAAACCAGGGACTTTCTGCTACTGGATGGCGCTAGAAATCAGCTTTGAATCATCCTTGTCATGCAAAGAACACTTTTCTTACGAAAAACGGTTAACACCGCATCGAAGCTCAGGAAATGTTTTTTTTACACAGCACAAGATAATAAAAGAAAGTTTTTGCAGCCTAAAGGGTCTTACTCTCCGCATAAATTTTTTAACCATTGTAAAAGCCATTGCTCGCCAAAATAAACAACAGTGGTAAATATAAAGCTGCTGTAGTCTCCACTCTCCATATGGCAAAGCAAAGCAGAACAATATCGTTCGTTTTTCATGAATTCTAGCCCAGGGTTTTCCAAACCAGAGTCACGGACACCAAGAATCCCAGGCGATCGCATAAGAGATCCGTGAGAATGTAACAAAATATAAAAAAGTTGAACATATACGTTGCACAGTATGTATACTCTGTACTTGTATAGGCATTTAGGCAATTTTCAAGACTGTGGCAACACAATTCGATTTATTCACTTTTTCTTCACTATTTTGCTTGTTAATTCATATCTGAGTATTATTCGTTTTTGAATGCTAGCAAGCTTATACTGGAGAATTAAATTTGTAACTTGTCAAATGGATAAATTCTTAAAACGAATGAAAATGTCAAATGACGTAAACTGCTTTGATGTTGATTGGGAATGCGGAGCCAACATGTTTCATCTCAAAAGAATAAGGGGCAAAAACAACAAAAATATGATGAGCAGTATAGTAAGCTCAACTTGATTGAATTTCCCGCTAATGTCATCAAACTATTTCATAATGAAACATAATTCAATGTCACTTATTTTTCGCCTTGCAATATTCTTTCGGACTAATTGGGTACCAAAATCGATACTAAAGAAAACTGGGATCGGAAAAAATGATTCACAAATGGGGTCCGTGGCCGAAAAAGTTTTGAAAATCCTGTTTCTAATGGGTTATTTTGCCGTCTGGGTGTATATCTTCTAATCATCACCTCTTTTTGCACCTGATTTTGCAAAAGCAACGATATTGAATTAAAGATACCAGATCTAATTGAGCATCCGAAAGGATTCCCAAAAATATTTCTATGAAAATGCAACTGGGATATAATTAACTCTATCTTCCTGTTGCAGCACTCGTTAATTTAACTGTACAGCAGTATTAGTATCACGTTGTTATTTGGAGCAAATGCGGATATGACAAAACCTTTCCTAAACGCTGTTTATCAACTGGTGTCTCGTACGCATGATACATTTCCGATATCAAGCAGTATATGATATAAAGCAGTAGATCTGCCAAAGTACTATATTAATTTTAAAATGATAAATTACACGCATAAATGATCAACCAAATAGGTTTATTAAAACGCTATTTTAGGTACACTATGTTTTGCCGTGCATTAAAAGGCTATGCGCTGGTAGTTTAAGTAAAAACTTGGATTTAAGCACATTGCTGGAACTAATTTGGCTAAAGTATTATCATCGGATAACTTTTAATCCTTTTATAGGTTTCTTTGACGTTCAAACTAAGAGAAATAATTAGAAAAAAAGCAAATAGAACAATTAATTTGGTCTGGTACATCAAAATTATAGCAATTTACGTATGGCAGAGCCGAAAAAATCATATCCTACTTGTCTAGCTCGCTAATGATTTCAGATCATCCATAATTACGCCTACTTCAATCAACTTGATTAATAACACAACTTAGTGGTGACATCACTAAACAAAAATTAGCACGGTTTCGCTTTGGTCAATTGCAGGGTCTGCAGTAAAGCATAACACCACTGCACATAGCATATCCTACCACCAGTATCTGTTATTTGAAGCATTAGTTACACGGAAGTTGACCGCTGCACAGTCTACAGCGGAGATGCAACACTTTCACTTTCTACGCATACATTGTGTAGCTGACCGGCGTCATAGAATACGTACGTCGTTAAAAAATTGCTGTACATTAAGAGTTGAAAGTTAAACAGACATGCTACTATTTTGAGCTGAAACGAAAGTTCTTTAGCATAAAACCAAACAACTGTTGAATAGAAACTCGGTATAAAATGAAGCTGTCGCGCAGTATTCAGCACTATATGTACTGTACATTGCATGGCATTGCAACTAAACAGGTCCAACGTGCAGCTTTAACTAAGCAGAGACAGCCATCCACTTAGTTCTAAGTAAAACTTTATGTCTTATTTCGATTGGTGTGGTAAAAACTAAGAAATCTCACATCACCTTGAATCATTTGCATGTACAGAAACAGTACTAGTGATATACTTTGGCATTGCGTACATATCAAACTATCAATCGACTCTTTCATGTACACAAAACAGGTTTCTCTATTCTTACTCCTGTTACTAATTCTATGAAAAAAATTGCTAGTGCATGATAGCACTTTATCAATTTACAACGGCCACCACTTTGTCCTGCAAAATAGAAATGCAATAAAATTATTGCGGTCGAATGATTGAAAAGATTTGAGAACAGCTCGCAAAAAACTGCAGATGTTGCTAAAACGCTCACAGAAAGCTTGTTACAAACAAAAACTAGTTTCGCTGTATATTTACTGCGCTGCACGGCATTTCTCGCTTTTCATAGCTATAACTTTAACTGAGGTCATTTACAATTTGCACACCCCACAGACACAACCACATTAAGTTGGCCAAAGTGCGGGCTGCAGTAAGTATAGAGCAAAAATTTTCCGCAGTAAGTTTATAGAGCACGGACGTAGACATCGAACTATTTTGGTCAGGAAAATTTTGACTGACCTTTTTGTGATCAGCTTTGTACAGTTTGGCTCAATACGTCATGACATCGCCTTGCTAATCTAGATATAGTGCCAACACAACTCGTCAATTTTAGTCCGACTTACCGTGTCGCTTGACGTGTTTTTGGCGCGCTTTTTCCTCTACCACTTGCTTAAACTTTGATGCTTCTCCCTCATTAGCGAAGTTCAGCCCAGCTCGGCAATGCTAGAAAACAGTTAATGTAAAATGGGGCTCTTGATGAACAACAACTTCAAAATGTCATAAGATACGGTTATCGCCAAGTATCAGCTTATCACCCAGTTTTAAGGGAATGGAGAGAGAGTTCAATCATAGGCCTGAGCAGATTTTGATGCATATGGCTTGGCTTTTTCAAATAGGCTATGAAGATTTTAGATTGATTCGTGTATATGACAGCGAAGTCAATAGCTACTATAAGCTTTGCCGGCGCAGTGGTTAGAGCGTCCGCTTTGCAGTCAGTACACCTGGTTTCATTTCCCTAGCAGATTTTAATATGGTGTTCACAGATCTCTTTCTGGTCGCTACGCAATAAAAGTAACGTGGAGGATGAAATATGAAACTGAGTTCGCCGGTCACGATTGAAAAAAAAAATTCAATGAGCTTTAATGGCTTGAATACGTAATCACAATTATAATACACTTAGTTGCGTTTTTACTGATCAACAACACTGCCCGCACATCGTCCGTGTGAAGGCGAGCAACGCAAGTTCACGATATTCGCCATTCCGATAAAACTTGTGCTTTCTACTGATTGTTGATAATAGAGCTAACGAGAAATTACTCATTTAATGTATTGTATAAAATACGTAAGTCGTACCGGCGATCAAGCATGGCAATCAACTGCTTTAACTCTACATTACACAATGTTTTAATTGCCTATGCCAAGTCTCGGTTTACCAAATTAATAACCGGTGAGTGCAAACTAAAGTACAAGGTGGGCCATAAATTCCGATACATAGGAAAAATAAACATTCTATATTGGACAAGTTTTTATTTATACAATGTGCTCTAAATGAATACTATTGTTTTGAATACACAAATTAATACGTATTTTCCACTGTTGATGAGCACGCATTAGCACAGTTTAAGTCATGCTTGTAATGACATTGGTGATACGCCTTTACCAGCATATGCATATGCATATGCTTGTAATGACGTAGATGCTTGTTCGATGCTTTCTGTTAAAGTTTCGTGCAACCATGCGAATGCTTACCGATCCAGCCATTAGTATAATTGCAACTCGTTGCTCATTTATCAAACGCATTTTCTTAGGTATATGAAATATATTAAAAAATAGTCGAAGCATAAAAAAATATTTAATAGTATTTCTCTTATGTACCGAAACTTATGGCCCACCTAAAATACTCGTATGTACATACGATGGGTGGTTGGGCTTACACAGTTCATGTGTTTTAAATCAGTATGAAACTATTTTTAGAAATTGACCGTTATATGGAGTGAAATGAGGGCAAGTTATCGAATATATTGCTCGTCACAAGGTAAGTGTAAAGTTAGGAAGACTATGAATGAACTTAATTGTTTTGAGTAAGTTTACCTCTCCTCTTCCTTGAAATGGAGATACGGGACGAAAGGCCGTAAACCTAATTAAAATCAGGATAGGAAATAGCAGCAGTCCACTTTGAACTAGTTATGAATGCAAATTGCAGACTGGTATCCCCACTGCCAACAAGGCGAACTGCCATTGATTGGCACCTAGAAGTCGCCTCTTATGACATGCTGGGTGAGCAAACTTAGTTTTCAAGTCAGTAGTGCGTTGATTAACAAGCACAAGTTCACTATCAACAAGTCTAAAAGAAGTTAAAAGGACACCAGGACAATAAACTACGGAAAGTATCCAGCATAAAGCGCAATCGCAAAACTGCGGTGCTGTACATAATGACTAAAATCATGGTTGCAACATATGACAGAATTGGAAAGCAGTTGATTAGCAATGTCTGCATTGCTTTGTAAGTCTACAGAAGTTTTCCCTGTAATCAAGACATAACTCAAACAAATGACATTTAAAATCTACTTTTAAGATATAAATTTGAAGAATAATATCCGGAAGCTGATGAAAAGCAACTACGTAATAGAATGTGTAGAGGACCAATATAATTATGAACGAGCAATCAGAAAAAAGGTGGGCACAAATCAAAACAGACACTGCGGTTCTCAACTAGTAAACAACCGCACACACGCCAGAAAAGAAACGGCTTGTTATTTTTATTGTAACTAATAGGGATGTCTACGAAATTGGGAAAAACAACATAATTGAACTACAGACATAGCTTAGTTTGACAATGGGTCACATGCTTGAAAAGTTGAGAAACACAGGCGTTCAATATTTAAGTTTAATAAATTAAAACCAAAGTCCGAACAGTAACATATGCTGCATAAAAGCTGCGTCGTGTCAATTAGTTTAACAATTATTTCAACCAACTACTGTTATCTACGGCGTTAGTAACCACAATAACTTACATTAGTGTCGAAGGTTAAAAAATAAGGTCTGGGAGAAGCATATTTGAACTGTTGATACATTTCTTGCTCCCACACCATTTGACCAGACTAAAAAAGAAATGTATAGATCATTCTTAAGCAGTAGCATAAAGTATGCAAAGCAATTATTTTCCAACCTACGTCGAACTTGTGACCTACAATTTAAATGTATGAATACAATAACAGTATCCTGGCCAAAGTCAATTCTTTATCAACTTTGGCTTAGTTAGTACAGTATAATTATACAAAAAATTCAAGCACAAAAAAGACATGCATTAAGTTGCTTTAGACCTTTGCACTACCCCAACAACGAGATTAAAAAAGAAGTAATGATAAACAACACAGCATAATGATTATGGTTTCTGCTCTTTTCTCAGCAACTTAGTGTGACAACACGCAGGTCTCACAATCAAGAAGCTTTAAGTTTAAATTACGCATGGTAGCTGCTTTGTTGTGCGGTGAGACAATGGAAAACGATAAATTACACTGTTAGTATTGGCAGTCCAGCCACAACTACCTTGATTGCGTAATGGTTGGAGCATCACCGCAAATGCAATTGGTTGTTGGTCTAACGACTGCATCATAACAACGACCAGTTTAAATCGTGTTTATGGCCTCCCTGCTTGGTGCTCAGCACAAGCGAGATATCATAAAGAAAAAGCCAGCAAGATAGCTAGTGTTGCTCTTGGGGCCGTATAGTCCACTTGTCATCACGACCCAGTCCGATCAAAGATCACCAAACAGAGCACACTCTTACCATAGAGGGTCTGGATATACAATATCTATAACTTATTACTGGTGGTATTGTTGAATTTGATCTTATCCATGCTGCTGGTGGGGATAGGAATATTTTTGAGGGAATAGTTGAATTTGATCTTATCCATGTGGCTGGGGGGGATAGGAATATTTTTGAGGGAACAGTTGAATTTGGTCTTATCCATGTTGCTGGTGGCTGGTGGGGATAGGAATATTTTTGAGAGAATAGTTGAATTTGGTCTTATCCATGTTGCTGGTGGGGATAGGAATATTTTTGAGAGAATAGTTAAATTTAATCTTATCCATGTTGCTAGTGGGGATAGGAATATTTTTGAGGGAATAGTTAAATTTGATCTTATTCATGTTGCTGGTGGCTGGTGGGGATAGGAATATTTTTGAGAGAATAGTTGAATTTGGTCTTATCCATGTTGCTGGTGGGGATAGGAATATTTTTGAGAGAATAGTTGAATTTGATCTTATCCATGTTGCTAGTGGGGATAGGAATATTTTTGAGGAAATAGTTAAATTTGATCTTATTCATGTTGCTGGTGGCTGGTGGGGATAGGAATATTTTTGAGAGAATAGTTGAATTTGATCTTATCCATGTTGCTGGTGGGACTACCGTATTCCTATCCCCACCGGCCACCAGCAACATGGATAAGATCAAATTCAACTATTCCCTCAAAAATATTCCTATCCCCACCAGCCACCAGCAACACGATCTATAACTTATTAAATAGATTTTTCAATTACAACGCAATGCACAGATGCTATAGACAAAAAATGTAAATACTATGGCCAGATAATAGAAGATATTGTCTTTGTGTAACTGTAGTAATTTTAGACATGCAAGAAAACTTAGATAAAATAGTGTAAATACAAACAAACTTACTTTTAAATTGTACACCCTAATGTAATATGATCGCATAGGATTGTCCTTCACGAAGCAGCATACTCCGGTGCATACTTTCTGCCATTGTGATGGAGGGTTTTTGGCTAGGTACACTTGCACAACAGCAGTAGCTAGAGTCTAAATAAAAAAGCATTATTAGAAGTAATTGACAAAATAGCATCAATGTGCTGGCGACAAGAACAAGTTATAAAAACATGCAGCTTATCACAGCATATGCTTAATCTTTTCTGCAAGCACTTACCACCCAATATGCTAAACCTATGGTAACCTTTCACATTTGACAGTGATAAAACTGATGAAACAAAATTAAATACATCTAAATAAAGAAATCTTTATGTCATATCTGCTTTTGACACCATTTCATAGAAACAAGATTAATGGCTTATTTGTGATTAGTAACAAACACGGTACTGCATTTCCTTTGGAAGATAAGGATTTTTTTCGCAGAACTGTGATAAAGATATTTTTTACAGTGAAATCAATTTGTTTACTAAAAAGATGAGTATATGATCAACTGATTCCAACTATAACTTCACATTAAAGTTTTTACTTTGTTGATAAATTTAGTATCGTCATTCGTTTCTACTAGTGTGGAGATTCTCCTGAAATTGCGAGGGTAAACTTTATAAGAACTGTAGAAAATGTTGTTGGTGTAAAATAGTGTACAGTACACACAGTGACGTATGGAGGAGGGGACACCTGTGCACGCACCCCTCTCAGGAAAATGTTGCATGTCATTTTCAGTAAATATGCTCGAAACGGTAACAAACAAATCACCTCATATAGCTCAGAAAAATTGACCTCCAAAACAAGAAAAGAAAAAGGTGTTCACCACGATTTTGCACGAACACTGGAAAAAACATGGGTAATGAACTTCAACTGACCCGTGGAATTTTCAAAGTCATTTTTGCAGTCCCCTCAATAAATTTCTGCTTATGCCCCTTAGCACTAGCAACATCAAAATACTCTATTTTGAACGTATAGCTTGGATGGTATGCCACGCTTTGTCAGAAAAACAGCACTCAAAGTGGTAATTCAACCCTGAACATATGCAAAAAAAATCAAGCAAAATAACATTGCGATTTTTTATCTGACTGAAAAAGACAAGGTTCAAAGTTATCACTTAAAGCGACAATTACGTTATAAATATTACCTGAGAGAATGAGAGGCTACTATGCCTGAATATAAAATCGTCAGTCAATATTGTGGCCATAACTAAAAAATCATAAAGATTGAAAAACATGGGACAGACCAGGCCTGCGGGCTAAATGCACCCACTGGAGGACTTGAAATAAACACTACAGTTCAAAGAAAATAAGGTTTAGACCTATTGTCAGGGCAATCATTTTATACTTATTTCAAGAACAAAAACTCAAAAAATAAAAATGTGCTTTTTTGGGTTATGTGCTTAGTTTGCCTTAAAAATTGCTTTTGTCTTAAAGTTTTTATTGCAACAAAATTGAACCTCAAAAAAGATCTTTGTCTTAAATTTTGGATGCCAATTTTTTTAATTAGGACTTTCAAAAAATCTTCACCTTAAATTTTCAGTAACAACATCATTTTTTCACCACATGCTTGCTTTTACTCAAGACAGATGGTGCCTCTAAATATATGTAAAAATGTCAGCATGCAGACCACATAAAATAATTTGTTGTAGAGGCCCTTTTACTGTTTTGAGCTGGGCAGACATGGAGTAGACCATCACCACACAACCTATTTGTAACATTGGGATACTAATCAATAACCATGCTATAGCAGTAAGGGGTTGAAAATACTAGTCTCAACTTTTGGAATGTGACAGTTACTCTAATCAATGATCTAACTATATAACATTTTTGCATAGGGCAGATTTCTCTGGTTTTTGATATTTAATAGCTTGTTAGAGCTCAGCTCAACAAGATTTAAGATCTGACTTAGTTTGCCCAATGTATACCTATTTTCAGCTGGGAATACATTTATTATGTCTTTTCTTCATCACTGCGTAGGTCCTCCAGGGAGGAAAAAACTTGACCAATAGTGCAAATAGGTCACATGCCTACCCTGACTCTGGTCATGATTGAAACTCGTTAGATTTTTTTCTGATAAACATGAAACAAATAGTATAGAAGTGTAATGAGTAAGATGTATTGCAATGATTTTGAGAGTGGTGAGAAAAGAAATAAGTAGCTCTAGCTTTAAATCTCCCAACAACATGAAGTAAAGCAAATATCGAGTAATTCAATATGTTTATGGTTTTGGTCACAAACAAGGGTGTTAGCTCTATGGATCAATATCTTAGCGCCTGTGATTGCTGATGGTGGGGGTGATGTGACATGTAGTGAAGATAACTGTTGGTGTGAGAGGGTTTTTTGTAGATGCCAATAGAAAGTGTGGTGTCACTTTATTCACATACAGCACTTTATGGTTAACCAGACCATCGCTAGACAAACAATTGGCCTCTATGTTTCTTTTGCAATACTTTACTTCGAAAGAAAATGCTTGCAGCAACAAGAGGTTCCAAAAAGTGAAATGGTTTTTAAGTAGTGTTCAACAAAGTTCTGATACTTACCCCAACATACTTCTATGCTGTGCACAGGTTTATTTGTGTTTGAGAAGTTAACACCTTAACAGCTAAAAAATGAAGCAGCGCTCTCATTCCTTCCTACAACAAAGAGTGGAGCTCACAGTATTGCTCTTAGTTGAAACAGAGGAGCTCCGCATTCTTTTTAACAACATGTTTTTTTACTATGTAGACACACAATCTATTAACTGTTGCATAAGTTCTTCAGAGCTACGTCAATATACAGATAAGTTGTTCTACTAAAACAATAACATGAGTTTGTTTTCTTGTAGTTCAAAGGAGGCCAAACCCCTGACATGGCTCTTTCAACTCATGTTGCTTTTAATAACAGTAGCATAGTACTATTTTAGCCCACTGCAAATTGAATTTCAATATTTACTTTTGTGTGTTACTATTTGTTTATAAACATATGAGGCCATTTCATCCAGGTCCTTATAAGAAATCTAAAAACTCCACATTTGTAAGGCTGATCAAGAGTGTTTAATCACCCAAATGGGCAAAACAATAACTTTCAAGAGGTTTGTTTTCAAAAAAAAGATCTTTAGCATGAAAACGTGCAAAAACATTAATTTGAACCCATCAATGTTGCAGCTAATTAAAATTTGGATTTTATCTTATGTGGCTATAGCCTGAAGCAAGTTTGGCAACCCCCTGTTAAAGTATATTTTAGATAAAAGATCAGAACATTCCATAGACAACTTAAATCAAAACGAGACAAAAAAGGAAAAATGACAAAGTAGGAGTAACAAGTTAATTTTAAAAAAAGAAGGGCTGCCACTGCTCTTAACAAAAAAAATTGTTGCTCTGACCGATGCGTGTTGGAAACAAACTCAGCAATGCTCCATCATTTATTTACAGTAATGGAAAATTATTGGGCCCACAACAGTCGTCTTGTGTTTTCCAGCGGGGTTGCCATTCACAGTTTAAAAAGCTCTGGGTCACAAGTATTGATAACAATATTCATTCATGTCACCATATAAAGATTAAAATCCACCATTTAAAGAAAAAACAAATATGGCAATAAAGAATTTAGTTTTTTCAAAAATTGTTGTAAATGTATAATCCAGATGTCGGGAAGTATTGAATGACTTTTTCAGTATCAATACTAGCAGTGTAACAAGATGACATAGCCAAAGTCAACATAAAACAAAATTTAATGGAATTTGGCATGGACTAAAGTGATGTATGCAGAAAAAGCCCCACGTGAAGCAATTTTCTTGCTGGCCATCAACTGTGAGTGTGTGACAGATTCAAAGTAATCTTGCACTGCTAAAAATCAATGTTTACATCACTTTAGCATTGTGTCTTTTAACTTGAAAAAAATTAAAATAGTAGTAATAAACAAAAAGTATGAGTGTCAAATCCCTTTTGAAGTGTCAGTGCCTACCTCTGGCATAATATAACTGTAATAACTAAGTAAACTGTAGAGTCGACAATTATGCCTTATTGTGATCAAAGCAATTCTCACTTTGGCATAGGTTTCAAGATAGGATTTCACTAACCATCACCCAAACCTTAATGCATCAAAAAGAATGCAAGAGTTAAATAAAACAAATGAAATAACAATCAAATTTACATGACCTTTCTAACAAAAAGTATAAAAAAGTAGCAATTTAGCCATCAATGGCATTTTATTCTTAGAAGCATTTTGCCGTAATCATTGATGGGTGTTTATATAGTCATGATTGCTAGAATTCTGGCAGTGACTGTGTGGTGCATGGATAGTGTAGCTGCCTTGGAATGCAATGGCTTCAGGTTTGAATCTTGGCTGACAGGGCACTTAGACAAAGGTAGTGTAAACTGAAGGGGGGTGGTGGGCTAATATGTAAATGTCTAGGGTAGTGTACACTGGAAGGGAATGTACACTGAGGGTGCAAATTTTCTTAATGCATCATTAAAATTAACCAATCAGAAAGGACCAAAAGTCACATGTTCAATTTATTATTGAAATTGACCAACCACAAATGTTTTATGGCAAAATAGCCCCAAGGGTAAAATGCCATTGACAGAAAGCAGCCATTGGCAAAATACATGTCTTAACTTACAATGCATTTTCGTCCAAGCATTTCATAAACACTATTGTTTTCAACATCGGTCAATAATATGGATGGGACATTTTGCTGAGGAGGTCTTTTTCTTTGAGCAGGAGGTGGAGGAGGAGGATAACTCATTTTGTCAAATGTATTTACTTAATGCAAATGCAGAATTGCAGATATTATACTGGTAAAAAGTTCCTGCAAAGAATCCATAACATCTTAATTCAGTACGGTATAAAACACAACACATGGATGTATCAAGTAGTCCTAGTCAGTACAAAGGTACAAAAATTTATAAATTGCAAAGGAGGTTCAAGATTTTTAGTTCAAATGTCCAATACCACTACAAGCAATACACGTTGTCTCTATTTAACTGCTTGTACTACAGATGCTAAATAATGATGTTTATTTAAAACAGACATGCCACTCTAAGTTAGGTGCTGATGAGTACCAGTAAGTAAATATCTTTACAACCTAAAGTCACGTGAAAAGGTTTTAGCTAGGCTATACATAGAACACCACAGCACCATGTGCTCAAGACCTTTTTTGCAGTTGCCAACAATATTAAACAAATGAATCATGTTTACCATTACTAAACTGTTAAGAGTCTGTACTAGTACTTACAACAAAATGAGTATACTGAAAAATCAATTGTATTGCTGGTATGTGCAATTGGATACCACTAAAATACAGAGCAGTTCAGCATTTCTGTATTGGAATAAAGGCTAGCACTAAAGTTAGGGTTACAATTTGGATTACAGTTACTTTAAGCAATACAGCCAATTCTTTACCAGACCCAAACAAAACAATCTAAAACTTGTAATTTCTTTTAGCCTGATTGCATGCTTACTGGCATTCCCCAAGCAGAAGAAATTATTGCCAAGCGCCATTCTCAAAGACACAGCAATGCAGTCATTGTGAGGTTACACACATGGTCAGATGGCCATTTGATAGTTTTCCCCATAAAACAAAACTTCAACCAACTCGACTTCAATACTTGCAGATACAAATTACCAGTAGAATAAAGCTACATAAATCATTGTCTATCATAAGTAAAGCAGTAATTTTTGTAGGCTACAACAGCAAGTAATTCCATTCTTTAAGTTTATTCAAGTGCTACACAAAAAATCACAGTTACATACACAGCATGACATTAACAAGGAGACAGTAAAAAGAGCATTAATTTTGGATAATACTAAAATACAGAAATTTATGGAATAAAGGAAATGCAAAAATTTTTATGGATGTTTGGAAAAAACATCAATTAAATTAGAAAATGGCTATTCTGACGTCGATGACATTTTACCCTAGAATATTTTTCTGTAATCATTCATGTAAGTTTATATTGCCATAATTGCTGCAATTTTGCAAGTGATGCTGTAACGTGTGGATAGTGCACCTGCCTTGCAATGCAATGGTTGCAGGTTGGATTCTTGGCTGGACAGGGCTATTAGAAAAGGGCAGTGTACACTGGAGAGGGAACCCCAGTATGTGAATGTAAGGGGTAGTGTACACTGGGAGAGAGTGCAAGTTTCTATTAACTGAATGTTAAAATTGACCAATCAGAATCAACCAAAAGTCACATATTTAACTTGTCATTAAGATTGACCTATCACACGTACCTCACAGCAAAATAGCCTCCAAGGGTAAAATGCCAATGACGGCAAAATACCAATACCATTAAATTATGAAAACTGCAGAAATACAAAAATACTTAGCTTGATTTAACTCAATTATCAAATTGTAGGCTACCCATTTTGACCATTATACTTTAGTTTTACCAATTTTAGTAAATTTCCACGTTTCTGCAACTGTTTTACTTCTTTGTATTTTGAAAGCAATCACATATTTTTTGGCTGCACTGGCTCTTTACATTGTTCCAATGAGCCAAATTCAACAAAAGAATACAAGACTGCAGCAGGCATAACGACATAACTTTTTGCGACAAAATTCCTATGATCTGACATATCACATGTATCAGCCACTTGTATTGGCAATCGACACAGAGCACTTGCCACTGAAGCTCACTCTTGTACTATCTGTTGATCAGTGTACAGTCATGATGTTGTCAGGAACTGTAAAATTAAAATCCTACACAACTTTTAGTTTTGGTTCCTGAAATCGTAGCCTTACTACTTTAATAGTTCAAGTAATATTTAGGCAGTGGCTATTTTGCCGTTGACGGCAATTTACCCTCAGAGACTATTTTGCCAGGAGTTATTTGTGATTGGTCAATCTTAATGACGTACTAAGCATGTGACTTTTGGTCGTTTCTGACTGGTCAATTTTAAAAACCAATTAAAAAAATTTTGCACCTCCAGGTCTCTATCCCCCACCCTGTACACTCCCTTCCAGTGTACACTGCCCTGTACATTTACATACCGGGCCTGCTCCTTTGGTGTACACTGCCTTTCTTTTAATGCCCTGCCAGCTGAGATTCGAACCCACAACCATGGTATCTCAAGACCAGCGCACTATCCACTACACCACAGCGTCACTGGCGTAATAATAGCAAATACGGCTATATAAACACACGTGAATGACTACGGCAAAATAGATTCCAAGGGCAAATTGCTGTCGACGGCGAAATAGCCACTGCCTATTTAATACCTTTGACCTCATGAACAGATTGATTAGTCAAGCTACCTTTTTTAAAGGTTACTTGTCAGAGAAAATCTTTTCTTCAGTTATTGAAAATACTATCTATAATATCTTTTTTCCAGTTGCACACACACTGACACAGCAAATACCACAATATGACTATATTATTATTTATTTTTTGTAGTCTACAGTAAATTGTGTTTGACGTGCTATGCTTATGGTACCTGTGTTAATTTCTAAACACTGTGTCAGACTGTAATTTTTTTTGTACTAGCCAAACAATAGTTAGCTCAACTGCTTTAAGAAACCACCAAAATCCATGGACCCTCATCAGCTCATTACGTTGTCATTAGAAAATGGCTCAGCAACAGAATGTTGCATCTAATTTTCGCCCTATGCTTAACTACATCTACAATAACTTGCTTGGAACTTTGAAGTTCCTGATTATAAGTCAGATCATGTTAGGTAACAACTTTGAAAAAATAGCTAACAGAGCAGATTAAGCACCTATTGTTTTTATAACACCTAGCTGTGCCTAGAAACCAAAATTTTTGCTTCCTGATCGCCAATTCCTAGTGATAGCAGTAATATTGGTCACTTCGATTTCTGCGCGAAAAGCTTTGTTTTGAAAAGCCTCTACTGAAGCGTGAAGACCTTGACTGCCCTCTAGCAAATAAATGGTGGTACAAATGACATAGGATTGGTAGTAAGATAACGTTGTACGTGGTGAGTTAAATTGCACAGGATCACACTTGTTGTTGTTGTTGCTACCAAACCCTTTCCTCTTGATGAGTGCACAGTGGAATATCACTGAGCCCAGGAAACCGAAAAACTCCCTACGGCTTAGAAGAGTTGTTGTAAATAGAGAAAGAGTGGCTAATTGAAAGGTACAAAGAGAAACTACAGCAAGACACAATAGAATGAGAGTGTGTTCTCAGCACATGGCGACAGGTGCTGCTCGAGGGTTTTCAAGTCTGCCAATTGCAAAGAGACAAGCATTCAAAACAAGGCTTTGAACATAGATTGTAGCAAAAACGTGATAGATTACAGCGAGTGTGACGAGGAAGCACACTTACTTCAACGGAAACTGAGAGAAATTTGTGTGTTAAAAAATGTAGAAAAGACATCACATCTCCAATCTAAAACAAGAAATGCGTGAATATGAAAAGTAAGAGGAGAAAAGCTGCAAGGGATTGGCGATAGTCGAAGCATGATTCTCCGTCAGGCTGGAACATCTGCTATGTGTTGTTACTAGAAAATTACGATTTAACTAGTAAGGCGGAAACTATAAGTAAAATCCCTCTGAAGAAAAAAAACAAGAGCATGAGCGAGTGTATCATGCAAAGTCTCCTCAGAACGACCTGGTAAACTTTGGTTTCACTTTGTAGCTGGCCAATCTTGAAATAAGAAAAGAGGATGGTTAGAGCCGAGTCAATGAAAGATTAAATAACAGGACGAAATCAGTCCGTGTGTTTCGCAAAGATAACTGAGAAGCATTTAAAAAAGTATCTTGGTAGCATTGGAAGCGCAGAATGAAGGAAAAACTATCCGGACGAAGCACAAATGAGAACGGGCCATAAAAAGCTTTAGCTACAACTTGGAAAAGATAAAAAATTGTTAGAGGCACCACAGTGGAGAAGAGAATAGACTGATTTAGATCAGATTTAGGGAAGAGAGACAAGAATGTCGCCTGCCATGCCTCAGCCTTGGCAATGACAGACGAGGCATGTTTGGAAGTAGAGTTGTACGCTTGACGATCTTTATCACTTTCATGATTGGCAGAAAAAGCCTTGCATCTTTCCCTTACTGCTTCTTCCACTTCAGAAGATCACCAGGCTTGAGGCTGGTGGATGAGCAGAGAAAGGGGAAAGTTAATAAAATTGGCAGGTGATTAGAGACCAAGTCTTAAAGAACCTTCTAGGAGCCAGAGAAAAAGAAGCAATGAAGATGTCAAGAGAGAAGCATCTACTAGAGAAGAGATAAGGAAGGGTAGAAGTGTTTAAGGCCATTGAGAGGAAGGTCAAAAGAAAGGACTCAATCGAATACTGTATCCTCACAGTAGCTTTTAGGTTCCAGGGAGGGTGATGGCAATTGAAATCCCCAAGATTGAAGAGATTTCTGGAGGAGGGAAGAACAGAGAGAAGGAGGAGTCGGTTCTGCAATCCGTCGAAGAAGACTCAATAGGGAAAGTATAAATGTTAAGAAAAGAGAGCAAGGGAGAGTTATTTAGTGAGATGTTGATTCCTAAATTGTCAGAGCAGGGATCAAGCAAAGAGAAAGAGAGTAAGTAGAAAGTTCATAGAAGGATGGGCTCTGCTTGACGAATAATAACCCTACCGCTAGCGTGTGAGTCATCAAGAGAAAGAATGCCAGACTGGGAGTGGGTGCAATCAGATCGCAGGGCAGAGTATCCAGGGATCCTGAAAAAGAAGATGAGTTGAGGTCGGATTCCTAGGGTCTTCACGATGAAGCGAGATAAAGTGAAGAGCAGTGCTTTTGGCTCTAAGATCTGCGGCATTCTATTGAAGAACCCTGAGTGAGTTGGAAAAGGAAGAGGAAACAGATGTAGAAGAACAACCAGAAACCTAAAAGGGTGCGGAAATTGCCGAGAGAGGACTTACGAAGATGGCGGAAGAAGGAGAGAAACTACGTAGGCGAAAGTGGTGAGGGGGTGTTGCATTGGTAGAGGGTAGGCCAGATTTAATAGTGAAGGTATACGTTTCACGACTACAAAACAAGTTCTTTGATGGTAGCCGGTAGGCTACGTTTATTTCACAACTGTATACAGCTCCCGTCGCAATGTTATTTGTGATTCTACGTTTCTTGACTGCACTTTTGTTCCTTGGCCCCAAAACGGAGCAAAAGGGGCTTTAACTCAATGGTGGATGCCTGGGAAAATCATCCCCTCCACCAGCTTTTCTTGGCTCTGTGGTCGCGGCCTCGTGAACTGATTTGCTTGGATATTGAAAAAGCTGATCTCCCAAAAGCGTCTTCACGTTAGCCTTGTTACCAAAAGTTGCTGGATATGCTACTGCTATACCTCTTGTAATGTAAACCAAACAAAACACTTGATTACTCTAATAGCCCATTTTAAGGAACAAATTTTCTCCATAATACGATTTCGTATTTGGCAACTTGATTTCACACAGTGGTGCAGGCGTATTGATGCATTTTGTCTATTAATTTCGAAAGAAATTTTGGGTCTCATAAACTATGCTCACAATACTGTCCTCCAGGGATGCAGCGTTAAAAAATGAAGACTGGAAACGCACTGAGTAGAAATATACATCTTTCAGTCAGGTCAATGGGAAACAGTGTGGGAAACACCACTACGCCTCTGCCAATCTCCGAACCAATAAATTAAAATTGATAGCGTGGAAACCACTATGCCTAAGCGGACCTCCGTGTCAGTAAATTTAAGATTGTGCTTACTTGCAAACAATAAATATTTTCACAAAATTTTATCCGTTGATTTGACTAAGTGCAAAGGGGCGTGAACTAAAAGTTGTCGAAAGACACTGAAGCGATCAATGTACTTATGGGAATCCACCTATGTAGGCCTATTACTAGTTATGAAACTTAAAGCCTGCGTATGTTCTTTACTCCCGCATAAACTCAGGCAAATGAGGGCGAATTGACGCGAAGCCCACAGTTCATTTTTGCAATAAGCTCGGTTATGGCTTAAGCGACAACTTATTGATCGCAGTGTTTAGGACAAAAATTTTTCTAAATTCTCCAAGGTTTCACATTGTAACGCTGTATTTTGTTTCACTTTGCGAAATGTGATAAAAATGTCTGAGAGTGCTCAGGCGCGCGACATGGCTGTACTACAACTACGAGTATTTTTGCATGATGTCCTACCACGGTTGAATTATATTTTTTTGTACTTACCGTTGCATTATCAAAATAAAAACATTGTTATACCTTTACATGCGTACTGTTACAAATCAATCTTCTTTAAAATGCAGCATATCAGAGATAAACTTAGCCAATTGCATCGCTTTTGAAATGAGAGTGAATGTAAGTACTGCTGCTTCCTGCTGTTTCTACGAAAGTAGTATCAAACGGTGTAATTTAACGTCGTTTGCCATTATGACAAACCAGGGCGTCTTTGAAGCGTTGAAGAAAACAGAATGCCTGAATCCTTAATTGTTTTGCTGCAACGTTAATAAAGTTTAAAATGTTAGAAAATTAGATTTAGAAGCAGCTAGTTAATATCTTCCGAAAAAGCTTTCAACCGCCTTTCTACGGTTAGTAGGCTATTATTACAAAAACAAAGAAAACAATTTTTACAATTGATCTTAATCATGACATCTTTTTAGTTCTCAAGAGTGAAATTTTTTGAAGTTTGTAAGTCAGATGGTACCTCTTGTTTCAGCAAAATCTCGCTATCCTTCCTCAACAAACGCGAATGCTAAAAAATTACCGTATTTGCCGGTGTATAAGTCGACCTTTTTCGATCAAAAATCGACCTCGACTTATACACCGAGTCATGAAATTCAACTTTGTATTCATCGCTTAATCGTAAATTTCCGTCGAATTTTAGGGGGTCGACTTATACAACGAGTCGACTTATACACCGGCAAATACGGTAATCGTAATTGTAACGTCAACATGACGTCACCAACTTTGTTACGACGCTCACTCTGGAGTCTTGATCAATCGTACCGCGTTTTATGTTTGTAAGCCAAGCTTTATCAGAAGAGTGAACGCAGGTAGAGATAGAATTAGGCTTTATAGTACAAAAATTATCGTAAGCCTACTTGCTACCACGGTGCTGATGGGGGCCCAAAATTATTCTGGTCCCTGGGGCCACAGATATCTTAGCACTGCACTGCCTAGCTGTTTTTTCAAAATTTGAGTACGGTCAAATGACCAAAATCTCAAAAGAAAATTTGGTTATTTAATTCTTTTTTTGTCGTGTTTTACAATCTATGCTGAGCAGTGTACATAATATCAAAAAAAGTGCAAATTAATCAGAAACATTCTCTATCTCTTCTGGGCAGTCAACTGTTGAAGCAAATGCTGTAGCATTGTATTGGATTATATATAGATAAAATGTACTATTTCTTGCGTTTTACCTGCTAAGGTTTTTTTAGGTTAAAAACTTATTTATTTTTTTACTTTGTAGGTTTTTGTATTTTATTTTTTACGTTACTCTTGAATACGACTCTACTGAGAACAGAACGTAGTCCACCAATACCAAACTCTTTGAGGGGAAAGCTGTATATAATCACTACGAACAGGACATTGGGCTGGCTAAAATATACATCTACCTACATACTCAGCTCAGTTACAACTTACACGTAGCATCGTACTGATCAGTGATTACTGTTTTCATTGCCCAGAGCCCACTATTACTGATCTGTATTAATACATTCTGATAATTCTGCCTTCTTTGATATTCAAGGTTGTACATTTTTATCTACAATTGCTTCTCCCTTCAAAAACCAATCAAAAGATGTTACAAATTTTGCTTTCGGTCGGTGACCGAAAAGGTGATTTTGTTGTCTGCTATTTCAAAAACAATTTTTTTTTTGGGGTAAATGACCGAAACAATACACTAGGGTAATGAAAATTAAAGGAGCGGTTACACGCGGATTGGCGTTGTAGAAGCAATTTTAATGAAGACATTCTTTTGGGACCGAGCGACACGCGATGTCATAGGCAAACATCGAAAAATATTCTATTGTATAAACTGCCCACCACGGCTGGTTCCAATGGCAACTACACGGGAAGCCGCTTCTCTTTTCCACAGTCCGCAGCTATGCGCGACGGACCGAAGACTTGCATCATCGTAAGCATTGCGAGTTGTGCGCTCTGATCGTACGCCGTACGGCTGAGAACCGGCGTTTGCTTTCAAGCTCACGTTTCGTTTCAAATTACGGGTGCTGCCCACTGCAGCAACAAGTATGAATGACTGCCGAGACGAAGACCGTAAGGTTTCCTCTAGCCTAATTCACTTCGGTTGACGGCGTGAATCTGGTTTATCATTCGCAACATACCTCCATCCCTAAAGGGAAGGATAAACTAACTAATCAAAGACCGCAAGATCGCTTCGCGATCTCCCAAGCTCATGTTTCCTCTTCTGTTTGATAAATTGAATGCGTTCTCATTTATTTCACGATAACAACGCTTTCTCCCATGGCCAGAGGCTATAGCACGAAAAGACAGTGACAAGAATCAATTCACAGACACAATTTTAACCTGTTAAAATAAACTTCAAAAATCTTTTCAGCCATATTATCCACATTTCATACCAATATGTGAAATATTTTGAACTATAATACCTGTAGTTGAATGGTCGGCTTGAAAGATTACATTACAGCAGAGGTCGGCATACTTTTTCATGGAGGGCCACATTGCTGATATTTTAAAAACTCGTGGGCCAAAGTTAACTCAAATTAAGTTGAAGTAAAGGTAAATCTTGTTATGTTGCCCGAAAAATAGGTGATCTCCCCCAAAAAAAAGTCATAATCTCTCTCACTGTTAAAAATCACGATGTTCGCGATTAAACTGATTAGCTTTGTCAAGGAAACGCTGGGCTATAGAAACCGCAGTTTTCCGACCCCTGCACTACAGCAACAATAGTAGACTAGCGTCAGATTCACAACACCAGCCTATTAAAAAAATCAATGAAACCTCGAGATGTTGATGAGCAAACTGATGTTATCAATGTGAAACAAGCTATGTTCTAAAATACAGACTTTTCTTTCTCATACCGGCCTTCTAAAAATGTCATGGCCCAGTTACTAATAAAAATACAAAAAGCAAGCAGCATAAATTGAAGCACAGCTTGAAGGAACTCTGTGGCCGAGCACTTATATGACCATGGGTGTGCAAAGCTTTTTGCATACGGCCACTTTCACTTTACCGGATCTTTTTTTGAGATCAGCCACAAAAAAGGAGAGTTTTTAAACTGCAAGATGTTTTTTCATTTTGGGTGATCAATTTGTATAGGCGGGCCGCAAACACCTATGTATTTTTAGACCATGAAAAAGCATTTCGACTGTGGCCAGTAAATATTTGATTACCTCTTCCAAAGGCCCAAAACCCTTTTTTTGGTGACTATATACCCCTCAATGAACACTTGAGCAAGCGCCAAGCTTTATAATATTTTCTTTGTTTTAAGTAGTTTTAAAAAAAGAAGACACGCTTAATTGAGCAAGTTTAAGTCTTGATACAGCTACGCAGCAATTAATTACCAAAAAGAAAACTGACAACTAATACTACATTAAAAAAAAGCGACTCAACCTTTTCTGCATAAAACTTTTTTGGATAGCCAAAGATCCAGGTTCATGAAAGCAGGCTCTGAACATGCCTCAAAATTACTCCGAAACGCTACAACAAAAAAGAACTACTCATTTAAACAAACGCAAAGGTACAGTTATAAATTAAAAAAATAACAAAAAACGCATCAAAACTCTTCATGTACAAACTTTGCATAGTTGTACAATTTACTGCCAGTATAAAATTCGCTATTCGCCAGCAACTCTTTGAGAGATAAAACGCCATTTTGATCGTCATCTCCAAAAGATACGAGCTGCCTCGCTTCCTGTTCAGCCGCAGCATCACTTAGCGGGTCCAGGTATCTCTAAAGAAAACAAAAACTTCAGGAAATTGAGTTTTTTCGACGCGATAAATCATTGATGCTCCACAAACCCGCTCTTCAATCCTATAACTGCAGCTACGAAAAATCCGCCTCAACTAAATCTGCTTTTTGAGATTCAAGGCTTCGTAAATAATAAAACGTATCTAATTTTCAAAAACAATCGAAATTTGTCGGTAATGTCGTCGAGTGAGTTGAAGAGCTTTGTTTATGGCGACAATGATCGAATGGTTATAAGTTCAAACCTTGCGATGGCTGCGTTGTTGCGATCTTGCAGTAATTTTCCTTGCTTGGCGAATTAAAACAAGCACTAAATTAATCAAAAAACAAGCAATTGAAGCAAAAAGTTAAAACCTGGAAACACCATTGCAGGGTTGAACAATTATTCTGTATTCAGCGTATATACTGCCGTCCAGAAAGTTTGGAAATTAAACAATACATAAATAAATTCCGGCTATAAAACAAAAAAACCATTGCGCAGTTATTTTGACAAGTGTTTGAAACTAAGTCAAAGCACATCGCCAGCACCGTGGTGGTTTACCACAAGCAGGAACAGGCTAAGGCAAGCTTAACACAACGATCAAACAATATGCAAACTAAATTTCGACGGTTTGGTGCTGAAAAAATTGGACTAAGGTATTAACGGAATGACGCAACGCAGTTTACATAATTGCGGGAAATACTGCAGTCCCCGCTAACGGCCAACACCAAATTCTTAAACAACGGCTCTCTCTCTCAATCTTAGTATCTCTATTTGAGGTAGCTGTAAGCAAAACTGTTTCACAGACTAACCTCTATTTCTTTTAGGGATGCTTTGCCATCTTTATCTGTATCAATTGCAGTGTCAAATTCTTCTCTCCGTGCTTTCGCCCAACTGTTATCTGCAATGTCCTGCGCATTTGCTTCAGGGTCAATAGCCATAAATTCGTTTCGTGTGATAATCTCGTCACCGTCAACATCTGAGTGAAAAACAAACGATTTTGTGCTAAAATCAAAAGGCCGCAAATGTAACACTAGCATTTGGTTGCACTGCTGTATAGTTTTTGGCTAGTTGCAGTTAGTCAGCAGTAAGAATGCGAAACACTAAATCAGCGGCTCGGTGGTTTAGCGGTTGGGTACATTAGAGCGTCCACTTGGCAGCAAACAGATCATGAATCAATTCGTTTGTTGAGTCATAACAAAGACGTCAAATGGTATTCCATGCTTGCGTGCTCGGCGCTCCTCATGAAATGGGTAGTGCAGAGGCAAAGTTTGATTGTTTCGCCCTAGGGAAAGACACAACATTAGATCCCACCACTTTCATCTAGCAGACAGGTGGTGGGGCCGAGCAGTCTGCCCATCGTGGTGATTCAGCGTCGCTAAAAACAAGCAGAGCGCGACCTCACACCCATAAACGGAATACACAAGTCTAAAAACTACATTACTACTGCTTCGACAGTGTCTATAGCTAGCTACCTGCATCTAATGTACAATCAACATAATTTGACAGATTGAGAGTTATTAAAACTTACAGATAAGTAGATATTAGAAATGCAATAAAAGAATGAAAAAACTTAGCAAAATTACTCGTATGTTTGCTGCTGCATAATGGATGTTAAATGTTTTGAGAAACGGAATCGAAGCGCTAGCGATACACTTTAATAAACATTACATCTCCTTCGTAACTGATAGTACCAAACTGAAAATTGGCTTTATCCTGTTGTTTTCCTACTTTTATTAAAGATATTTCTATTGTACGGTAGTCTCTTTACGTTTTTAGTCAGTCTTCAACTTTCGTTTTTATACTTTTCATCAAAGGTAGATCCAATAATAATGCTCATGATGCAGTAATATGTGCAATGAATAAATTGTGTTGACTTCTCCTGTATATAATCGCAAGACCAGCTAATTCAATAAGATCTTAAAGCACTAAAGTTTAAAGCTATGGCAGATGTTTAAAGCTATCGCAGATTGTACCGCAATTCAATAATAATTACAGGAAGGTCGTCATAATTGTGTAACAAGTCATACCATCATAACACCTACATGTCAATAAGGTGATATCTTGCTAAGCCCTGTTCATTTAAATCTAATTTCACAATAGCAACAAACGAGTTGGGATAGCCAAACTCGATAAAGAGTTGACTGAAGCTTAATTGGGCTTTCAGTGGGCGCTTTTCCATTGTTTACAAAACCCAACTTACTTTTTACTGGCAATGTTTCTGTTTGGACGAAAACAGAGACAGATCAGTTTAGACCTTTTACCCCGCAAATTTCGGTAGTATTTTTGCCAATTGCCCACATCAGTCAAATTTGCATGACAAAATAATTATAGAAAAAGCGACGGTGAAAGCAATAATTTAATATACTGATAAAACTTAATTTTGGATGTTCTTCAATCGAACTACTAAAATACAAAATGGTTACAATTCTCAAAATTCGATGTCGCTAGCAAGCACGTGCAGACGAAAGCATTCGCTAGTTTTACTGTAACATGTTAGCAAGTTTCGCAAATAGCTTCTCAACCCAACTGAAATAGCTTCTCACCCCGCCACTGCTTGTAAGTCAATAACCATTATTGCACTGATTGATGTAGATGCGAGTTAGAATCCCACTTCCAGCCTTGTTTTTAACAGATTGGAAGTTACAAGATCTAAAGGTTGATATAAATATTGAATCTCTTGAAGCTGCGAAACCTGCTTTTGCAGTAGTGTTTAATGGATAAGTTTTATCTATAACGACAATTTTGTTTATGCCAAGTATGGACAGCGATATATTCAGTCAAAACTCAAGACACATGGAGTGCATTTCAAATTCTAAATTTTATAGGTCAACAAAAATTCAAGTTTTCAATTGTTAAGTCAAGTTTTTATTTTTAAATCAAAAAAATCAAGTTTTGCCAATTGACGTAATTGGTCCCTTGAATAAACAAAACTGATAACAAGGAGCAATGCCTTTAGGTGTAGTCAATTGCTTTTATTCCTAAACAATGAATAGGCCACTGTACAGTGGTAAAATCTAAAATGACATATTTGAGCTGTTTAATCTATTTTATTTATGCACGTTTTGCTTTCCTCTGCAGATATCGATTGCACAATTGTGATGCAATATTCAAACGAAGTGAAATATTCACCATTATTTTTGAATGTCTTTTTTGAAAGTAATTCAAAATGCCAAAGTGGGAACTCCCAAAACGTCAAAAGTTACAGCTTTCTTCAAGATTATCCAGGGAAATTTACCAAAATTTCTTTCAATCACTAATATTGCCGCAGCTGTACAGTGAAGTGCACCAGGCAATTTCTAGGTGAAAGTCATATAAAGACCTTAAAGCATTCGAAAGCGTTATGCAATAAATCGAAGTTGCACACTTCAGACTATTTTCAGGCTTTTTTCAAGAAAAGCGATCAAAACTTTGCAGATAAGGTAACCAAGGCATATTTGTCTGCTGATAATCCTTTCTATACACTGAACAACAAGCACATTACAAATCGATTTCTACAAATTGTCAATTTACACTTGGAAAATACCTGTACAAAAATGGTGCTTAAATTAAGAAGAGACAAAATTCTGCGCGTTGAAACTGCATTAAATGATAAAAAATTTTACTGATTGTTTATGAAAGCAGTATATCAAGTACACCATACTAAAATATTCTAGTTTGAAACCAAGAATTACGGTACATAAGTTACATTTACAACTGCCAAACTGTAACATTTGTACCAACCAACGTTAAGTATTTCCCAAGCAGTTGAAGGTGCTGTTAGATTGTGAGGTATTAATCGTAACTCTTTCTGCCTTTTGTTGTCTGATAATGCACGACATATGGTCGCTGCAGGCACCATACCAAAATTTCTATATCCTAAACTCGTGGCATGCCTTAACTGTTTCATGTCATTTGCATTTACTCCTTTAGTTCGCAACGGAGCCATGAAAGTCAAATCCCAGTTTCATGATGTTGATCAAATTACAGCAAAAGACAAAGTACTGGTAAAAATAAAAACAGAAAAGCCGGATTTGCTGCTCTAGGTTACCTACCCTTGTCTGTTGTAACCAATGGGGAAGCTGGTTAAAAGCTACGAAACATCTGCCTGAGGTACAAGCGATTGCGGAAATTTTTAAAGGGTCTGGGATATTAGCCATTCCTTCAAAAGCTAGTTTTGCAAGCATTTGATTAAGCTGTTCAATTACTTACAGTAAAACAGCAATTTAAATGTCTGATTGAGCTCATTAAAAGAGTAGAAAGTGTGAAGAACAGCGTTTAAGAGGCTTCTCAAGTCATTCAAGAACCTAACACTAAAGAAGACCTTTTGTGATACCAAAGGCTAGATCACAAAAAAGAAAGCAGAAAAATGTTACATTCAAAATATTGACAAGGGCAAGACCAACACCAGACATTTTACCGACTGAATACTGTTTGCTACAGCACATTTGTTTCTGCGGAAAGAAGTTATTTAATGCTACGAAAGCTTCTTAAAGACAAGAATTGTACGGCTGACAAGGTTAAACACTACATGCTTGAGCATTTTAATTCTTCTCTTGGAGATAATATTTGATTAAAGAAAAACTGACAAGTGATATTGAAACTGGTTGTGCGTTTGCTGATTTTCGGAGATATCTTTCATAAAAAAAATTCAATAAGTAGTTAACGGTTGCATTGATGAAGTCAATTTTTACGTATCCTTGGTCTATAAAAACCTGCCCTATTGCGTAGTAACCAAAATTTTAACACATTAAGGTTGGTTTCCATTAGGCGTAGAATGCAGACGTGGCACGAAAAATTCTTTGTTTCTCTATTCAGTTTTATGCGCGGAGCGAGCGAGCGCTCCGCGCATAGAGAAACAAAGAATTTTTCGCGCCACGCCAGCAATCTAAGCCTAATGGAAACCAGCCTTAACGCACACGGACGTCACTCCATGACTTGAAATTAAACCTTTCTAAAATTTAGTAGGAAAAGCCTATCGCCATGGAAATATCAAGACATCTAAGTTACGGTATCTCAAATTGCTTGTGAATATCGAGGTACCGTTCCTTCCCTTCACATACATAAATCAGCTCTATTATGTTTTGAAAGGTGCTACTGCCTACCTCTGTCAGATTTCAAATCTCAGCTTACAAATTGATAAAATCATTTAGTTTCGCACAACTTAATTGTCTCTTTCTCTTGTTTTTAAACTTTTAACAAGTCTACCGACTTCGATCGCTGTTTTTGAAACAATTTTAAGCTTCTTCATTACGGTAATTGGGATGACGTTGTTTGCAACTTCATGCAATAAATGTAGTTGATAATATCATAATTCTTTCATACTAGATGCTAGCGGTTTGTGTAACATGTCGGCTCCATCCTAAGTTTATTTGTGTTAACATATCCAAGTTCATATTAAAAATTATAAATCAATTTAATAAGCAACAGTTAAACTTTAAAGGCTGCACGAATTTCCAGTAAGACCTTTAAGACAGTTTAATATAACTAATTAACGGTACAGTTCGCTACAGCCTAAGCTGCTAACAGTTACTGAATCAGCTTGTCTAGCGTGCCTAGTATTTTGTAAAGTGATCACGATTCATCTGTACCACACATTGACGTATCCAGAGAATGAATAAATGAATCTACTTGTAGGTCTTACAACTTTCAGCATGTCTAAAACAATTGTGGAACAGGGATTCGAACCTCTATCTACACCAACCGACAAACAATGGTCATGGCTCGTAACAGTATAAAGCATGGCTAAATCGGAGCTAGCGTCTTAACTGATTTAGCCATAACAGCTCTGCGGCTCATGCAACTAATTTTACCATTTGAATTAACGGGACGTTATCAGCTTGATTGACAATTAGCCTTTATGACAGTGATCCTAGTATAATATATCAATTAACGGTGCAATTGCTGTAGCATATGTTACAAGCAGTTACTGAATCAGCCTGTTTAGCGATATGCCTTGAATTTTTAGAAGTGATGACGATTAATCCGTATCACATATTAATAAAGAGAATTATCAATTGGGTCTACCTCTAGGCCTTATAGATCTCAGCACATATAAAACAAAGCTGGTAGTGGGATTCGAACCCACAACAGGGAAGGGCTAATGAGCTGTGATGGCTGAATTGGTCAAGTCATGCTTTACAGTCCTATAAGCCATGACTATTGTTCGAACGTTGGCGAAGTTATGGGTTCGCATCTCACTAACAGCATTGTTTTTAACATACTGAGGGTTACAAGACCAAAATGTTGATCCAATTATTCTCATGATACATTAATATACTATTAATTATTACATATTGTTGTGTTGCGAAACAGTAACGCTGAGCCAGTGTCTATTTCCTTTAATCACAATCGCTGTTTCAGAAAACTTAGGTTTCTTGATCAATACTGAGATATTGCGAACTAAGAAGCCGGCAAGCTTGCTTGTTGTGTCCTTGGGCAAGGCACTTAACGGGACGCCTCCACCTTTATGTGGCAGACAGGTGGCCCCACCCGTACTTCACCGGATTATAATTGTGAAGTTGCTAACCCAGCATGTCAGACGACTCTTGGGTACCCACCAGTGGCAGTCCACCTTGTTGGTGGTGGGGCTACCAGTCACTGAAGACTGGCTCGAAATGGGCTGCCATCTTCCCCTAGCCTAATATCAATTAGGTTGACGGTATGAACCTGAATTACCGTTCATGCCGTACCTCCATCCCAAGGAAGAGGAGGGGTAAACACACACACACACACACACACACACACACACACACACACACACACACAAGAAACTTGTGCCTACTACCGAGCACAAAAACAAAACTGAAAGCACACCAGCAGCCTTCCATGTTTGCCCCAAATAATTCGCAACTACAAAAATCGCTCTGTAATCACAAAACAAGGGATCTCACCCAAGTCGTGTAGAAAGTCACCAATCATGAGCTGCAGCATTGCACGACTTGTTTCAGGATGTTGGAAGTCTAGAAACTGTGATGAGTTTAATTGGTCCGGGTTCGAGTCAGCGACAGCCTGTAATATACACAAAACCATCAAGTCTAAACTTTACAGCTCACACAATGTACTCATGGGCTGGAGCGCAGTTTGAAATGACATTATGATCAAGCACCGGTTATTAAAGCCTCACTACCCCTTTAAAAAGACACAACAATTACCTCTTTGTTAAATTGGCAAAATTATCAAAACTTAATAAGGTGCAAATTTATCAAAGGCTGTCATAATGGGCCGCATAATCTAGGTAAAGATTATAGAAACACACGTCAAAGAACGAAAGAACCTGCAAGCTTGAAGGCAGGTCAAAGGTTAAAAACTCATGAAAATTTGTCCGAGTGACATCTAAAATTTAATACATTCTGATGCAAAATGCATTCTGTTGTATTATGATGCAAAAAGCAAGAGCATAGTAAAAGATGTACATCATACATCCACCTCAGTTCATGGCACCGTAGAATAATAAAGCATTTCAACAAAGTTGCGGCAAATATTTGCGATCACCAAAAATGACTCTGCTCTTACACCTAAAAATAGAGTGGATGCTTCAGATAGTTGCGCTCCCGTAGGTCTCCTTCTTTCTCAGTTGCTCTTCAAAATAATTCTTAAAGGAAAATTTTAATACATAGCTCTTACTTCAGCCCACTTCTCTTTCATAAAATCGATTTCATCCTTCAAATCTTGTTCAATTTCAATTTGAATTTTATTTTTGAGTTTCCTCGAAACTTCTTCTCTGCAAATTGATACAATTTATTACGTATATTTCTTCTTTAAACTCAGGAAAATCCGTGTGCAACTCTCTTCAGATTTTCTGCAGCGTTGGCAGCATGCGGCACAAGGTATTTCTACCGAAAGCACTATAAACAAGCTAGAAAAATTCCAATGACATTTAAAGGACACAACAACAGACAGCACATACGAACTGTAAACTTACCCCGAATGAATCTTATCGTAATAAAACACTGTCATAAACTAGACTACCTCAAAGTTGTGCACAGTACTCATTTTTGCACGTTTTTTGTCCAGTTGCGTAAGTCTTTTTCCCTGATGTTGTTTTGATTACAAAACGTTTATCCGCTCGAATATTTATAAGGTGCTTTGCAGTATGTATTGCTGACTGAACATCCGGTTTTGTCCACCAGTTTATACCACAATGTATAGATTTTTATAAATAAAAACGTACAATACGCTTTAGGCACGCACTTTACGGACAAAACCGGATGTCCGAACATATATCGTACCGCACCAGATAAATGCCTAACAGATGAAGTTCTGGTATAAACACGCATGAGTGAAAAACGTATATAGACGTGTACTTTGTTACGTCCCTCTCAACTCACCGATTGAAACCTTTTGCGACAAGAAATTCCACCAAGTATTCATTCCACGTTAATATACCATCCTTGTCCAAGTCAAATTTATGAAACTTTTCTTTACTCTCATGGCGAGCTTCTTCAAAATGTTCTTTCGTTTTTTGCTGTACCCAATTCTTCAACTCCTGTACCTCAATTGATTGATTTTTGTTTACGTCAATCCTAAAAAAAACATACAAAAATGTACTAGCAGCAATTTAGAGTGTTTCACTCACCATTTTAAAATTTAAAAACGAGTACCATATTTTCAGATAGATTCGGGCACTGATTACGAATTTGTCATTTTTTTTATCATAACGTCATCTTCATGCTCCCGTTTTTTCACGTATTTTTTTGATATCTTGGAAAATATACATCAGAGACGCAAGAAATTTACATCAAGCAATGCAGATTACATGATTTCCAATACGCGTTCAGCAGGGAATTACGTCCTATCTAATTAAGTTCTATGTTAGGACAAAACCACTTCTTAAAGATTTTTGCTATAGCACTTATTTTTGATTTATAACAAGTTAACATAAGGCTGAGAAAAGTAGATTTAATTATTTATGATTGTTTGCAAATAAATTCGCTTGCTTTGGCCCCATTCAAAATCTAGAAATTAATTGTTTGCAATATAATCATGTTGTAATACGGCTAAGGATCGTTTTACGAGTATGTTTGAAATTGAAACTAATAAATTGAAGTCCAGCAAAGGTTTAGGAGAGTAAAGACTATAGAGACTTGCAACAATGCAGCGGTTAGCGAAGGGCAAATTCTTTCCCGAGAAAAGTTAGCAGGTACTGTTCTACCTACGCGCTGAGAAGTCTTGGGATATCATTTGTCTGGTTTTGGTGGATACCGAGAAAAGATTCATAAAACAAACTTCCCAATCTTAATGACGTTAAAGATGTAGCAAAAACTGACATTTGAAAAAGATCTAATTTGCTTACTATAGAGTCAAGGAGCGTTCACACGTAGAAGCAAACTTTTGAAAGGATAGCAGGTGCTCGAAAAAAATTGCAAAACTGCATCTTTCTGACAACCGGAAAGAGTGATTGGAGATTTTTTTGAAGGAGGCACGCGCCGCAGCTTGGTACTAACATCACGTCAAATTTATGAGAATATGAGACAAAGTAAGTGCAATTGTGATAACAGGGTTCCAGCAGCTGTAATTTAGTTTCTGCTCGATCAAAGATCAGAGAGAAAATTGGTATTGTCATCAGCTACAGTCATGAATTATGCCCAACGTTGGCAAGGAGCTCTCTAAAAACAAAAAGGTACAAAAGCGCTGGTGACTGCTCAAAAGCAACCTCAACTAGCAAAGTGAGAGGTACTAGTAACCCATGATAAACCTATGACATTCTCCCAACTACGCGAAGACCTCGTACAACAAAATCAGCAGCTGCTGTAAAAGAACTGGCAAGCATTGAACCTGAATTAACATCATCTGAGCATTTCGATCAATATTTGCTTAATGGCACAATTTGTTCTGAGCATTTTTTCAAAAACTACTGATGGCAGAAACGCGATTAAACGCTTTTTTGGGGACATATTAACAACGTGGTTTCGATAAAATAAACTCAACAACAATTAAACCATAACTGATGATAAAAAAATAGATTCTTTTTTAGCATTTAAGCTTTCTATGCATGCTTCTGTTTTTTCCTGCGCGCTTCACACTCTCTCTATGATGTCATCATGCTGTCCGAAACAATTGACCCTTTTGCTATCAGAGATCATATGATGATTTCTCTCTAAAATTGAAAAATTTTTACAAAATCAGTTTACTTGAAAACTGACTTGTAACTTTACTATTCGCTTTTGTAGTAAAAAATTTGAACGTAAAAACTTGTAGCATCACTTTTTACCTACCGCCCAAAAAGTGGTAAGCTAAGTAAAAACAGATAATTCTGATATACAAAGGTTGCAGAGTTAGGTACTAATAATTAGTGTCGTTTGAAAGCTTGGAAAATTTGCTATCCAGCATTGTCTAACTGTAATTAGCTAGGGCTAAGAATTACTTTACAATGGCTGATCAAAAATTGGTTGCCATACATTATTTTCAATTTTTAGTTGAAAAATTTTCCTATTACATCTAGGAAACTAGCAATTGCTAGAAAAGCTTTTTGGTACATTTTAAGTATTTTTCCTCGAAAGCATGGCTCTTCTGCATTATTTATCTAAATTAAAAAAAAAAACTCATCACAAAACAAGTCTCTAACAATTGTCAATAATCAAACACAGGTGAAGATGGTCCTGTTTTACCTTAACAAAAAGTCCTTGCCCTCATTTTAAGCCAAATATATAAAAAAACACGTCAAAAAAAATTGATCTCGAAAGAAAAGGTCATCCAACAAATTGCACAGTTTCTCTTTCCACCAAAAAAAAATTGCTTCTGGCCATGACACTGATCTTGGCTTAACTAAAGAGTCTTGTTAACACTTCTTTGTAATCATCATGCGAGTTTTACAGTGATTACATGATTATTTAAAGCTATTCTTTTCTGTTAACGTGAAAACCAGGGATTTTTTCTTTAAGCCGGTATCCAAGTTAAAAATTGATGTATAGTGCCTTTTCCGTAGGCATTATGCCATAGCTCATGTGGGCGATGAATCTATAGCCTTTTGATAACATGCTGGTGCTTAATTGCCCCAAACTACAGTGCAGTAACCACGGTCTCCCTTGAAGTTGTGACATTTATGACTGTTTTAAAAAGTGCCAGCCCCTATTAAAAAAAAAAAAATTAAAAAAATTCTTCGCTTATGATTTTCAGACTTAAAAAAATTCTTAATTCAGGAGTGTTTTAAAGCAATCTTCGCTCAGTGTTTCCTGAGGTGCATCCTCAGTGATGACACTGGCAGTAATTCATCTTTTGATGGTATTATGAAAAGTGATCGTAACATGCTAGAAAGTGATAATCAGCAGCCTAGTGGCTGTAGGCATGTGCGACTGCACAAAACTCCTGCTTCTGGGGGTTGTTTTGAGGCCAAAAATGGCAACACGGTTATGCTGTAAAAGCCCTTTGCATTCTCTTTTAATCGTACGTGAGTAAACTCAGTTCCATATTTCATTCTCCACGTCATTCCTACTGCTGAATGACAAACAAACATTTCACTTTCAAAAAATTCTATAGTCATAAGATAAACCTAGTCCGAAAAAGAAAGCTTATTTATTTAATGTAATTCGTCATCTGCTCACTACAAATCCATTTGTAAGAAACCATTGAGTAACTGTGAACGCTACTGTAGCCCTAACTAGATTTAATGTCATGCTTACTTGAAAATGACTTTGTGGCCTTTCAACTTTTTTTTATAAAGTTAATGTTTGAAAAAATATAGTCAATTTATATATTTTTTGGATCAACAAAAATTGCCCTATTGATTATACTGCACATTGAAGAGCTTGAAAATAAAAATGAGCATACAAAACAAATTTATCTTTGCATTAATATCAAGACTAAAAACTACAAATAGTATCTAGCATTTAAATTTCAAGATATTTTTGAGTTTGTTTTATCACTTCTATGCAAATTTTCACAAAGACTACTGCGTAATTACAAAAAGAAATGAAACTTACAAAAGAAAGATCTCTTCTAGTTTTGATTTTTGTTCCTTTTTCTCATAATTTCCATTCTCAAAATTGTTGACTTCTTCACCAAGAAAAACTTCTTTATGAAAATTAGAGTTCATTTTCCCATCTCGACCAATTTTAACTGCATCTAAATGCTTTGGTGGTGCAATGTCTTCAGGTGAGATATTCTATAACAAAATATGTGCTATGTATATACTGTAGGGTGTCTCAAAAGTAAGTATACATTTTCAAGTTTGATTTGCTTTTCAGGCACTGATCATAGTGCACGTGCACTCATTTTTTCAAAAAACAAAGCATGGATAACTATTAAATTTTAGGTATAGTTTGCATTTTCCACCAACCCACATAATGACAGGATGATTGACTGAAGAGATAAGCAGCAAATTGCTGTTTGGCAAGAAGCACAAGAATCAGAAAGACAAACTCAGCACCTTTTTAACAAGGAATTTGGAATTAACTCAGCTTCTACATGATGCACAATTTATGCAATTCATGGTAAATTTATTGCAACTGGCTCTGTAGCTGACACACAATGATCAGGGAGACCAAGGAGCAGATGCTCAGATGAAAAGTCAATGGAAATCCATACAACATGCAGTAGTAGAGCTGGAGATCAGCCAATCATCTATTCCAAGAATGTTATGCAAAAGATATCACGGCTTTTCCCGAGAGGTTGCAAACTGTACACAAACTCAAAGAAGATAATGACTGCAGGGTAGAAATAAGAGAAACGCTGCTCAACCACTATGAAAATGACCCATCCACCCTCGATGACATTTGGTTCAGTGACAAGGCTATTTTTTATCTGTCTGGAAGAGTAAACTGGCACAATACTAGAATACGGGAAACAGAAAATCCTAAAGCTATCCTGGAGAAAAAGCATGTGATTCACCTAAGCTTATTGTGTGGTGCACGATCTCCACTAAAGGCATCACAGGCCCATTATTTTTTTGTAATGATCAAAGAACCACAACTTTTACAGGAGAAAACTATCAAAAACTGCTGGAAAATTTTTTCCTCCAAAAGCTGAGAAATAATGTAGTTATTGAAAACTGTTATTTTCAGCAAGATGAAGCTCTATTATGCTAAGCAAGTCAGAGAGTACTAAATTCAGCTGTTTTTCAATAGGTAGATCAGGCGCTGAGGTGCTATGAAATAGGCTGCTTGTTCACCTGACTTAACACCATGTGACTTTTTTGGGGGGGTTTCCTTAGGAACAAAGTTTTCTCCACAAGACTGCAAGACCTTGAAGAATTGAAACAATGGATTAAAGCATCGAGTGAATGAACCACACAAAATTTATTGATAAGTGTAAGACTAAAATGCGTCAAAAGATGGCTGAAATGTCTCAAAATTGTGGTTTCCACATTGAGGTCTAACATCCCATGAATAAGTAAATTCAACAAGGTATTGGGATGTCAAAATTTTTCTAGTTGTTTATAAAATATTTTCATAAATTCCTAATGAACTTGAGTGAGCCATTAAATTTTTATCAAATTTTTAAAGTGTATGCTTACTTTTGAGACATTCTGTATTTAGTAGCAGAATGCAAATGCAATCTAGCATGCTATTGTTTTCTAGTATTATACAAAAATGGTCATTTAGATGTTACTGTTGCAGTGCTTTCCTGATTGAGACCTCCATTAACAAGCAAGCTATAAAATTGTGGATGCTGACACTTGTAAATGTATGTTACAAAAAGTTTTTAGTTTAAAAACTACCACGATGTAAAGCACAACATGGGCAACAACAAAAAATGGAGAAATATTATAAATGACGATAAAGAATAGGAGCACAACAAATATCTTCATTAGCCATGTCTTGGAGTACTTCTAATTCTCATACACGTCCATGGGTTCACTTTTTCCCATTTCCATTTTCTTCTGTTGCCATAATTTTTGGGATTTTGTATGAGATTGCCATCATCAAAATAATAAAATAGTACCTGATGGCAATTAGTCCTATGATAATTCAGTAATCCACTATAGAACATTTCAATGACCTAGCGCATCAGCAACAAATACTCAAACATTATAACCAAACCTCACTTACTTTATCATTAAAGGGTTTATCAATAACTTCTTCTGACAAGTTTGAATTTGAAACTAAAATTTAAAAATTATTGGTTAATGTACTTTTAAGAATTGTTATAAATGGACCAGCAAACAAGGATGAGTTAGAAAACCAGCAAATTGGTACAAAAAAAACTAGCAAAAATAACATAGCTAAATAGCACATTAGATAGATACTACAACTGCAGAATATCCGTAACATTGGTATAAATTAGGGCTGGAAAGTCAGAAAAATATTTCAGGTTTTTACTTTCAAAATTGTTCGACTCTTACTTTCCAAATGACTCCTGAAACTTAGTATAATGTTTCACCACTTACCCCTGAATGCTAAGCAGGCCCACAAGTCTAGCTTTTAGTAACAGAGCCAACAATAGCTAATTTTGAAAATAATTAATCATTAAATGAGTCCAATTTTTCAATTCACTACTGACTAGGCTGTTACACAACAATGAGAGCTACTTCGCATTGCTACAGAAAATCTGGTTCACAAGTGAGTGGATCATAAAAGACAACCACTAAACCAGCAACATCTAACTCTTTTTGTATTTTCTTTTTGATGCCAAACTTAAACTCCAACTTTTCAAACTTCTGATTTCCTACTCCTGAATGTGACTCTTTTAACTTTACATCTATGACTACATACTTTTTGACATACATTTTACTCACTGACTCCCCTAGCCCTGATGTACACATAAACTACAGCTATCGCAACATGACTTAGGACATGTTTCACTTTTTAGGCAATGTTAAAATCACAAAAATGGCCTTCTAAATGCTGGTGCCTTTCTGTGTAGACTTGTGTAAATTATTCTGAAGAATGTAAACAATGTGTTTGTGGTGGTAGCTTGCGCATTTGGCTTTTATTTATTTTGTATTTGGCTTTATTTTAATATCAATATTGCCTTGCCTTGTCACGTGATTCATGCTCTTAATATATATATGTTCACAGGCTCGCTTATATGATTATTGTTGGTCATTTATCTGCTTTGCTCATGCGTTAATTCAAATTACTGCCACTTTGCCCACTTAATATTCTGTTTGATTGTTTTCACCAAATAAAGAAGCAATTTTTTGTATCGAGTGAGGAATATTACTGTACAATAAAATAACACACTCACAACAAATTTGCTAAACTAGGTCTGAAAACGACTTCATTTCTTTTTATTGTGTGAAAAATTACTTACTGTTTGAGATAACAATTAATTGTATGGACATGCTAAAAAACTGATTACTTATTTTTTATTCCAAATTATCTTATTATTTGTGTTGGTCTGACAGTATTTGGATGGCAATCTTTTTAATTGCAAAACTGTCCCACTAATGCCATTTGTTTGCTTTTGCTTTAAACTCCTTGTTGTTATCATATTATAAAACTCTCTTTTTTTCTTTAAAACTTACCACAGGGATTGATTGTTAAAACTGCTGGTGGCCAACATCATTTTTGGTGAGTCAAAGTTAGCCATGAAAGTAAAGGTATTTTTTGAGAAGTGCAGCCACACATTTAACTTGGGTAAATCTTGTTTTTGAAATCTTCTCTCCTCTCACCTTTATAGATTTTATATTCACTCAATTGGACTTGAAAGATATAAGATTTATATTCTATAATTGAATTTGGCTGCCACACCCCAATATTTTGTTTCTGGATCACCTTTAAATCATTTTTTGGTAATTTCTCAATAAGAGGTCTAATATTTCTACTGATTCTGGTAAAAAGGGAAGATAAAACAAAAAAAAAAATAAATAAATAAACAAATAAAACAAAAAAAAAATTTGACAAAGTTAGGAACAGCTTATTTACAAGAAACTAAAACCTAAACCACAGTTGATTCATAATGGTCTTGGAGGATGTTATCCCATAAAATCAAGCCTTGTTGAAGGTAACAGGCAAAGAACGATTTGGTCTACAATTAGCATTAGTTCTATATAGTACATATTTGCCACATGTTCCACAATATTTGTTTCATACAAGGTTTGGGTTGTAGACATCCAAGGACATGTTAATAAACATCTGTGCATTGCAGAAGTGTAGCCTACTACTCATTGACATTTTTATCAAAAGCAATTATGATACATTAATCATAGAAGTTTTTTGTAGGCATTTTTTCATTATGGTGTCTGCACATATCAAGCCATTGGACTTGCAGACAGTTTAAGGCAAATCTAGTCTAATCCTATAGCACTAATTCAAATGCATCACAAAGTTTTACTGAAAGCAAGAATTATTGGCAGAGAAGTAAATTATCAAGTGACACCTTTGATATATTAAAATAATGCCAGCAATAAAAAATCCAGGTGTACATAATATCAGCAGTTAGCATAGTGCATAAGTAGTACAAGATCATCATTTAACACTACACATTTAACCAAATCAACCTAAGACTTGTAAAAACTGCTAGTATAAGTTCCAGATTAAAACTCATAGAAACTTCAAACCCCTGGTACATAACAGTGTGATGTGTTGTTTTGTCTTCTATCTCCAGACCTATGCTTACTAACTGCATTGCTGCAAAAATTACAGCCAAAAACTTCATGATAGATTCTCTTTATAACAGTATATTAACTGCATTCACATAAAATGTTTGTCATGTTTTCTTGCCTACATGCCTTTTCACCCTCACAAGTGAACATTTTCAACAATACTTAAACTTTATTTCAATAAAATTTTTACTTTGAATCCCTTCGAGCCTTACATGAATAACTCTTCTGATATATATATATATATATATATTTTTTTTTTTGATAAAAGCTTTTACTACCTTATAATTGTTATACTAAATGCTTATTGTCTACACATTGCAAGACATCAGGAGTTTAGTTGAGGAAGAAGCTATTTTTCTGTTGATGGCATTTTACCCTTGGAGGCTATTATGCTTTTACCATTCACATGAGCTTAAATAAACATAGCTGCTTTAATGCAGGCAGTGACACTGTGGTGTAAGGATAAAGCAGCTGCCTTGAAATGCAATGGTAATGACGCGATGGCGTAGTGGTTAGAGTGTCCGCTTTGCAGTCGGTAGACCTGGGGTTCATTCCCCTTGTCGAGTCATACCAAAGGACTTTAAAAAATGGCATCCGCAGCTTCCCTGCTTGGCGCTCGGCATTTATGGGAGGTTGTGGAGAACAAGCCGGCAAGTTCGCTTGTTGTGTCCTTGGGCAAGGCACTTAACGGGACGCCTCACCTTTATGTGGAAGACAGGTGGCCCATAAACCTCGAAAAAGGCAACTCCCAAGCGAGTGCGGACTTCCCGTCCAAAGTATAGCGATGCAATTCGCTTTCTCGTGAATGGAGGATAAATATCGCAAATAAAACAAAAAAATAACAGGATGTAATCTTAGCTGGCAGTGCACTGAGATAAAAACAATGTACAATGAATGGGGAGCAGAGTATGAGAATGTATGGGATAGTGTATCCTGGGGTGCAATTTTTTTTATTAATATTGACCAATAACAAATGCCTCACAGCAAAATACCCTTCAGCAGTGAAATGCCATTGACGGCAAAATAACTACTGCCTTTAGTTACATGATTAGCTCAATATGGTGCCTTGAACTTCAAAAAAAAACTAATTGAGGGCTTCTAGTAATCTTGTGGAAGCAGTTGTAAATCAACACCTATTTTGTTCAATTTAACATTTTAGGAACAGCACAGTAAACTTTGGAAATAACTACAAAAAGATTAGTCCATTGGTTGAATGAATTTAAGACCATTGCAAATAATGTTGAACATACTTTTTCCCATTAAAATTGACTTGCTCCAACACAAGCACAGAAAAGTCAAAACAGAAAACATCACAATGATTAAGTGCATTTTGGAACCAAGAATTAAGCCTCAATTTATCAGCTAAAAGTATCCACCGACTTAATATTACAGTTACCTCTACATCTACCAATACAACTAATAAATATTTTTACACAGAGACAATTCAATTGCCTTCCAATACTGTATTTATATCTGAATACAAATGAATGCAAGTACAGATTGAAGAGTATTTGTATTTCTATTTGATCTGTTGATCTGATAAAGTATTGGAACACAGACACAAGATCTGTCAATGTAATTAAATACAGTGTTTTGAGGAATGCTAACTGACAGTGCACACTGCAGTGATTATGGTAAAATATTAAATGACTCATTTACAAATTCAAGTTGTAAGTTATTGACAATGGGCAGTGCAGTAGTAGTAAGCAGTTACACAAATACCAGCATAGCACATACATTTACAGTGGAGGTTACAGGGTTAGAGTGATGATAGAATTAAGGGCTGTTACATTAAACAAGCAAATTACATTTAGAGTTGGGTAGTTGAGGTTAGGGTTGGCATTATGATTAGGGTAAAGCTGTAAAGGCAAGTCCATAAACCCATTAGAATTTGCCTTTGCTCTGCTTATTTAGCATCACTTGGTAGTATGCATCTTACAGTCCCAGAAAACTATCTATTCTAGTGCAAAAACTCTGAGCAAGCAAGTATGAAGGACGAGCAATTAGTTACTGTATGCAGCAGAACTGTCTATACATGACAAAGGCACCAGGGTGCAGTGGAAAGATAAATTGGAAAGACAAGCGCTGAAATAATTAGTTCCTGCATAATTGCAGAAGTTATGGAAATATGTAGAGTAAAAAATTTAAATTTTAGCCTTAAGAATTTGTCGTAACATAAATGGACGTCATTTAATTTGAACAGGTTTACAAGAGATGATATACTGGCAGTCATTGTTGATGTATTGTCCACAACTATAGCTCCATCATACGAAAAAAATGATAATAGCTTTCTGAAAATGGAGCTCTACCAGTGCCATTAAATTGAGAATGACAGTAACAGACTAAGGAAAGTTTTTCTTGTACTGTTGTATCAAGAGCTGGTAATCTCTGCAAGCAACTATTTAGCCTAGAACCTCTGTTTGCCTCCAGCCTTTCCACACTGTCTTTACGAGCTAGGACACGGTCTCAAGTCTAGTTTATTCCAGCACCACCTAATCAATGAAGAGTTCGTAAAATAACGTTACCAGTAGTAATGGCAAGATAAGAAGAAACTAACTCAATAAATCAAGACCTAAAAACGTTTGAAAAAAAGATAACCCACATTTACGGAGAAATAACGAAAGGTGTAGCGCAACGGCAGGCATCCAACTGTAGATCCGGGTTAATATGAATGCACTCCGTGTGGCGACTAATCACTTTATCACATTAGGGTTGGTAACGTTCCGTTACATATAGGGTCCCGTGAAACATATAGGGTCCCGACCATTGGTAACTTCATGTTGCATATAGGGTCCCGACCATTGGTAACTTCATGTTGCATATAGGGTCCCGACCATTGGTAACTTCATGTTACATATAGGGTCCTGACCATTGGTAACTTCATGTTACATATAGGGTCCCGACTCTTGGTAACTTCATGTTACATATAGGGTCCCGACCATTGGTAACTTCATGTTGCATATAGGGTCCCTATCATTGGTAACTTCATGGTTCCGACCATTGGTAACCTCATGTTGCATATAGGGTCCCAACCATTGGTAACTTCATGTTACATATAGGGTCCCGACCATTGGGAACTTCATGTTACATATAGGGTCCCGACTCTTGGTAACCTCATGTTACATATAGGGTCCCGACCATTGGTAACTTCATGTTGCATATAGGGTCCCGACCATTGGTAACTTCATGTTGTATATAGGGTCCCGACCATTGGTAACTTCATGTTACATATAGGGTCCCGACCATTGGTAACTTCATGTTGCATATAGGGTCCCGACCATTGGTAACTTCATGTTGCATATAGGGTCCCGATCATTGGTAACTTCATGTTGCATATAGGGTCCCGACCATTGGTAACTTCATGTTGCATATAGGGTCCCAACCATTGGTAACTTCATGTTGTATATAGGGTCCCGACCATTGGTAGCCTCATGTTACATATAGGGTCCCGACCATTGGTAACTTCATGTTGCATATAGGGTGCTGACCATTGGTAACTTCATGGTCCCGACCATTGGTAACTTCATGTTGCATATAGGGTGCTGACCATTGGTAACTTCATGTTGTATATAGGGTCCCGACTCTTGGTAACTTGATGTTACATATAGGGTCCCGACCATTGGTAACCTCATGTTGCATATAGGGTCCCGACCATTGGTAACTTCATGTTGCATATAGGGTCCCGACCATTGGTAACTTCATGTTGCATATAGGGTCCCGACCATTGGTAACTTCATGTTACATATAGGGTCCCGACCATTGGTAACTTCATGTTGCATATAGGGTCCCGACCAATGGTAAGCTGATGTTGCATATAAGGTTTGAATTGTTGGTAATCTGGTGTTTCTTATAGAGCTCGACCATTCGCTGTCTTATGTTACATGTTGTGTCCCGACCATTGGTAACCTCATGTTACATATAGGGTCTGGCTGTTCGTGATTTAGAAATCGAATAGATTTTGATTGAATTGGAAAACTTTTTTTATTTTTGTTGAACCAAGAAGAGTTTTATCAAAAACTTCAAAATTTTATAATTACAAGTCAAATCATCAAAATTAAAAATGGTTAACAACGAAAAGTGAGTTTTTTGCACATCTTCAAATGTTGACAGCTATAATACAAGAGAGAATGAGGCTGTTCAATAAATGTCTGGGTTTCTTTTAAAAAAGCGTATAAACTAAAGTTAATAAATGAATATTAACGCTTGCAAAAGCTTTTGATTGTGTAAAGAATATTTATGGTTATTGTTTGTTCCGTTTCCTTTTTTTTTCTATTTTTATTTTTTTTTATCATTTGATAAAAACTTGAACTCAACTCTTTTTTTTTACATAATGTACTCAAATTATAAGCGTCACTTAATACATCTCGCTTATATCTCAATCTGCTGAGATCAGGGAGTATCTCGACTCGATAACTGAAAGGTTCCTCGATGCTCCCTGGCTTTTGCTACTAATGATTTTTTTTTTGTGTGTATTATCAATCTGATTATTGTGTCGGTGCGCAAAGCAAATCAAATAAATTCTCTCTCTCTCTCTCTCTCTTGCGAAAGGCTTGATTGTTGTATGTGTATGCTGTTTATAAAGAAAATAAAAACTGTCCAGCAGCAGTAACAGGCTTTGCTGTACAATGTTGTTTATGTTTCCTTGTATTTTTCATTTAAAATTTTAACTGATGGTTTAGCGCAATTGCAAAATGGAGTGGGTAGCTTTTTAATGCTGCTATTCACTCTTTTTAAAACAAAGCGACCCCATTTTTAAAAATGATCTCCATGTGGGTAACCAGCTTTTCCGTTTAAAGCATGAAGAGCATGGGCAATTTCATGGATGACGACTTCAAGCAAGATTTGTTTATTTTGAAAAGTTTCAGGCAAAATACAAATACAAAAAGGGTTTAAAGAAACTGTAAGTCCAAACAATTTATGCTTCTTTGTAGAGATTGGTAAAATCCAAATTATATCTTTTGGAGAAACACAACCAATTGCGCAATTTGCTGATGGCAAGTTGGTATGTGGCAATATTAACTCTCGTATAGATTGATATAAAAGTTGAGCGGTAGCTGTATTATCAGCATTATGTTTTGACGCCTGAATTAAGTCCTCCATCTGTTTATGGTAGGAAAGTTTTCGATTTTCCACGTGTTGTATCACTTCACTACATGACATGCAATTCCATTTTTTTGATGTAAAGTCGCCCTTTTCACATTTCTGGTGGAACCAGCTTTTACAACGCGAACACTGGATCATGAGCTGTCCATCATCTGGCATTCGGCAATGACAGTGCAAAGCGGTGAACATTTTGGGAAAAATATCAACTTGAAAATTTCTATTTCGAAAAAATTACAATGTCTTCTAAAAAAGTTGAAATATCATTTGATTTCAAGCCCTTCATTAATGCCTGTCTCATCACGGACTGATTAAACTCCAAGCAGCAAGGATTAAGATTTTGGCATAATGCAGCACAATATGCAATGGCGAATAACCCACAGTCGTTTCCCCCAATTTGTTGCTGAACATCTTCTACTGAAATGCTCACCGCACCCCTTGGCCCTGTTAGCTCACACATCGACTTTTCCACAACAAGGGGATAACTAATTTTTTTTCCTTTTTAGCGACACTGAGAAAACTGTCGTAAACTTTCCCATAACCAACTGGTCGGACGGGACAGCCTGCTGCTGCTTGATATTCACTTGACTCACAAAATACATTTGAAAGCGTAATCCAATGACTGCTATTGATATGTACAATTTGAACGTACTGTTCTATGTTTATATCATGGTGAAATCCTCCACATTGTGGTTTTAAAACATCTTGTAATCCGTGCAAGTTTTCCTTTTTCATTAGCATCATTGCAGCGTTGATAATCGAATCATTAAGCCATGCACTGTCGTCTTGAAAGATTAATGCATCGCTATTTTTTAGAAGCAAGCTTTTGATCCAATACTCATTTTTGTTGATAAAATTTTCTTTAGTGGTGTTGTTGGGGTAACTTGCACAATCGATTGAATGGGCAGAAGTATTTTCACCAATGAAGACTTTTATTTTATTAGTTGGTTCATCTTCAGTGATTGTTATAATAGAGTCTACCAATATGTTTACTTGTAATTTTGAAGGTGCACTATCTACTTGAGAATTAATGTTTGATGAAGCAACAGCGCTTCTTAAAGTCTTTTTGGAAAGCATTAGCCTTCCAAGCGAATCCCGATACACCTCATGTTTTGATAATAATTTTGTTGCTTGAATTTTGCAAATATTTTTAGTAGCATTTTTCAAATCAATAATTGAACGAAGGAGAAATATGTGGTTTACAGGTTTTATACCATTCAAGAAACGACTGTCGTAACGATGGGCTGCATGAAGTTGTTCATCTCGCTGTGTGTTCACCATCCCTTTCAATTCTTTGACATGAGTGACCCATCTTAAGATTTCTTTTCTTTTTACTGTGTTGCGTTCGTGAAACCGATCAAATAGGCAAAGATGTGTACTTGATCCTGTGACCGGATGAACATCATCAATCACTGATGCAGTAGATGCATTTTCTTTTTCCAACCATGGCAGTGATACAGATAAAGTTCCCAAGAAGGCTTTTTCAATGTTTTCCTCACCTATTTCACTAACCGTACCGTCATTTGGCGAAAACATATTTGGTTTTCTTTTGTTTCCATGTGCCACAACCATGTGAGCCATGTCGATTATGCAAATATTGGGTTGAAATTTCATGGAAAGCAACACATCCACATAATCTCTGGGACTTTCGGCACGAAGAACAAACTTTAGTACATAAACGACACCATGAGGGCATGTTCCAGACAGCCAACCACCAGAACATCCCCATAATTTTGAAAAAGTCTTTTTAAACTTCTCATTATTATCACTTATTAAAGACTTTATTTTCATGATCGCATCCAATTTGGATCCACAATTTTTTAACCCAAGTGTTTTTGCCAATTTAGCTACATCACTAGCTTTGGATTGGCTTAGCAACTCTAAAATTCTTTCTTCGGTTACTTCTCTGCAATCTTTTTCAAGTTCTTGTGTGTGACGACTGACTTTTCTATGTTCGGTGTTAATTAGAAATTTGTTTCTTCGTGTTTTTTTTCCCGATGTATGGAGCCCAATTAAGCAAAGACGGTTCAACATTATCAGCTTCTATCCCATAGCCTGGTTTTATCATGTGGATTTCTACGATTCTCCAAAACGCATCAGCATTTACAGTATAGTGATTATCGTCATCATAATTTTGAGGCAATTGAAGATTAGAAGCTGAACATCGAAAAGCAATTTTTTTATTTAAATCCATTATAAGAACTTTTGGGTGATATCCACATAAAATACATGAGTACTCATATGAGTGTTCACTTAGGGCATCAAAATGCAAATACGCATTTAAAATTGTTTGTGCGTTTAAGCAAACTCCGATTTTTGATTCAAGAACTTTCACCATACTGCCAATGGGAATGTGTTGCAGTAAGCAGCCACGTAAAAAATGACATACTTCAATAGAAATTAGAAATGTGTCATTGAAGTTATGAACGCCATCTGAATATTCTTGATATCGGTAACAGATTTGGCAATTTGGACATGATTTGTAATAAATTTGCACACCTGTTACCATTGCATCCACGGTCAATAAACGACCTACTTTGCTGATTCTTACGGCAGTGTTCAAAGAAACATTGCAAAAGTAGCATGAAGTTTCTGTGGGCACAAAATCTGATGGCATGTTTTTTGCATCACATGTGTGATTCAGGGGTGTCTTTTTCTGCTGCATTAAATATTCACACATTTTTTCAATTAAGTTTACGTCTTGTGGAGGATAGATTGTGGTAGTACACAGACCTATCTTTTCGTCTTTCTCTGAAGTTTCCCAGGCTTGTGTCGGCAAAAATGCATCACCATTATTTTTGAGGAATATGTCCAATTTATTGCTTTCATACAAATACCATTTGCATATTGCTTTATGAAGGCATCCCCTCTTCCTAGAACAACAGCAACAATCTAATGTGCCTTCGCGAATGTCTGCAGTAACCTTGGCTCTGCCCAATTTAGCGTAATAATGGGTATTACCATCAAAAATGGACTTATGAATGTAGCGATCACCATCTTGCACGGGTACTATAAGCCTAGCTCCATGACTTTTCGCACTTTCGTAAAGTTGTTTGCACATCCAAATGGTTTTATCGGAAAGAAGTTTGACTTTACCTTTGCCAGATAAATGCTTTAAAGAACCAAAAGACAAATCTGCTTCCTGAGTGTACTGTGGGCATTTACTGCAAAGCTGTAAATGAATGCATTCTACTGTAGGCATGCCAGATCTCTTTGCTAAATTCATATAATCAGCACAACTTTCTTCCTCACATAACATAGTTGCAGAATCAGCGGAAACCTTTTTTGGACATGTGTTCTATAGACAATACCGCCTTTCATTGACTTTTTGACAAAATATATCCCTTCTGATTCATCAACACAAATACAACTTGGTGTGAATTCTGTGTTATGCATTTTCTTCAAATGGCGATTCAAACTCTTTGGATGCATGGTGAGATTACAGACTGAACAATTAACCGAATGAGCAGCAGGTTTTTTTGTTTGTGCTCTACCACTAAAACTGTCTTCATCTTCGTCACCAGGTAAGTTTAATTTCACTTCGGTCATATTTTTATCATCAGCAGTTTTATTTTGTGCTTGATCGTTTTTAAAAATTCAATGTTTATGAAGATGAGAAAGAAAACGCTTTCTGGTAGCAATGGTCTCTTCGCATTTTGGACAGTGATAATGAATTCGCTTAGTATTAATATGTAATGCAGAATGAGATAGTTTGCAAGGAAAACACGTTTGATCATCAAAAGTGACAGCGCGACTAATATGAGACTGCAAGACATGACGTTTCAAACGAGAACATTTAATATGTATAAAGTTACAATATTTACAATGAAAGTGTTTTTTTGGCAGCATTTGCATTTCGTCTCGGGGGCACTGCTGAAACAGCGACTGAATATTACACTTCTTTAAACCATCCATCATTCCATGCATAAAATTTATTTAACAGTTCCTTACATAGGCTAATATACACAACATTGTCTTCAAAATATACTGTTTGGCTGATTGCAAAAATAATTTTTTTAATTACACTGCAGATTTGATGCAGGGGTAGGCTAATACGAAGACTGCATATGATATCACACATTTGGCGCGAAAAAAGTGACTGACCAAGAGCTGTAATTTATGCTGGAAAGGTATCGGGCAAACACCAACTTTAGAGGTTATTTTGAAAACTAACAAGAAATCAATTAAAGATTCGAATGAATTAGTGCCAGTTAGTTACTCAGAAACAAATAAATTTCATCAAAAGCGATTTGGTTGAGATCAGGCCTTTAAGTTGGCTAATCTAAACTTAGTATGGTGTGCCACTTGGCCGAAAAATCAGCCTTAAGGGAAGTATCATCTAAATATCATCTATTCCTCTGCTAAAAATAACTCCATACCAATTACATACCCGTAGGCTCATCAGCCATTATTAGATTATTTCTACCAGTACCGTAAGTTTTTAATTATACTTGGCCTACTTGATACAGCAGCCAAGAACAATAGCCCAAAAAATTGTATAAAGAAAAGTGAAGTTCACAAAATTGCATGTAATAGATCAATCTAACAGAACGGCAAACATTATTGACAAAATATTTCAAACGACAGGTGATTACATCCATCAATATCTAATCCAACACATGACAAACGGTATAGAAGTCTACCTTGTCATCTAGGCTACAGAATAATTTAGGTTTATTACTATTCAGTATACTTATACAACTAAATATGCTGTAAAAGTGCACATTACAAGTAAATGCTGGAATACCAGATAAACTGTGAGAACATATTCTTACTTTGGTACTAACAGAGGTTGATTTTTGTAAAATTGAATTTAACTGATGCGCATAACAATGAATGAAGTAGGCACTAGGGTAAAATCTTTAATTAATGCTTGAACTCCATTTCACACTCCACTCAACACAGCAGCTCCATCATAGGCTTGGGCAATAAGCTTATGCAGAGCATGTCCAATCATAATTTGAAGTTTCTTGAGTAAGATGCTAGCCATTGCCTGGGCTGTCAGGCAATCTTGGCAAAAAAAAACCCCAAACCTTTCAACTGGCTCACCATTTTTTTCATACCTAAATACAATTACCATTTGACTTTAGTAAAATATGTCAGTTGTTTCGTCACACATAACTGCCAGATAGTTAGATTTACTTATTTCAGCTTTAATTTGTTTACAATTTTCCAAAATTGATTCAAAGATTTCATTTTGTATTGTTGTTGATGTACCTTTAAAAAGTGTTGCTGTCTCAAAATGTGATTTAAAGCTTGAGTCTAAGTTTGATGTTAAGTCAAGCAAATCCCGAAAAACTTTAGGATTAGTTGAATCCACATGTTCATCGTGACCCCTTAGCGGCAGCTCAAATTCACCACAGAATTTAATGCAGTCAATAATTTTTGATAAAACTTTACGGTTTTTTCCAACTGTCTCATTATGACAGACTAAGGATAATTCGTGTTCTGTGTTCAAAGCTACAACAATATTGGCTGGTCCAAGATGTGATTGAGCAATCGTACAGTTAATATGCTTTTCAGATGCTGCTATTTTCTGATTTCTACTGGTAATTTCTTGAAATCAGTTTGTTCTGTGTTAGTCCATGCAGTGTCACCATTGTCATATCCAAACAAAAGATTTGGAAAACAAAATAATGCATTTTGAGTGTTCACAACCACAGTGCTGATAAACATTTACATTGAATTGTCTGGTGTATTGTTTGTCTCCGCGGTTTGCACTTTGTGAAATTTGAAAATTTGGTGTAGGCCTTCCAACTTGTTTGACAGCTAGTTTTTCTTGCAAAGTTAATTGATTGAATTTTACATTTTGAAGATATTTTCCAGAATTAATTATAGACATCATTAACAAATAGGAAATTGATTGCTTAATATCTACTATACCTGAAAAAATACAATAATTTGCAAACATATCAACCATATCTGATTAAGTAAGAAACAATAAATATAGGATAAATGTAGTCTTGACTGCAATCAGTCATGTTACAGTTAGTGAGCTGTCTCTAGACTATAAAACTGCAAAATGGAAACTACATTCAACAGAATGCCAGGTAGCACCTATCTTAGCTGTAGGCTACCCTAAGTGTAAATTATAGTCTTACACAACCTAATTTTAACTGTCTTTAGTGCCAAACAACAAAATAGTGAATGTTTGTTCTTTCTGCAACATTGCTGATGACATTCCCAGTCTTAAACATTAACTTAGATTTGGAGTTAGTTAGCATTAGAGTTAGGATTGGATTTCAGGTTGGAGGAAATGATAGTTAGAATTAAAAAGGATCCACCTTCTAGTTTTCATATTCAAAGCTAGATCAGAATGAAATATCAGGAAATGGATGAAGTATATTTGCATACCTTAAAATAACTGAGAAAATTAGACTTAATGATTTTGAGATTATAGAAAAGAGTTTCTGGTAGCTAGTGCTCAGCATAAAAGTTATTTCATTAGTCATTAAGCTGACCTTGATATTCGGTTTGATTGACAAACCAGCTCAGCATGCCATACCTATGTAATAATGGAATTGGTTGAAGTTTGAGATTGCTATTTCAAGTTCACTGGCAGCCTTTTCAGTTTACACTGACCTGGCTGAATAAGCACATGTATTATTCTGCCTGTTCACATTCCCCCTGCAGTCTGACAGATTTGGTAATACAGTTATGTGAAGATCTTTTTCCTGATGCTATCATGAACATTTGTGTGAAGTTGTAAACACAGGCTTAAGCATGTCAAATTGCATTACTTTTTATCCTTTGAATTTCTTTGAGTTTTTTTCTTACCATCATTTCATATAAGCAACAGTCATTTTTTAGTTTATATATAGGCCGAAACTGAAATTTGGGGCTTTTTCTACCATTAAAAAATAGTTCATTTGGGTCTCATGCAATAATATCCCTCTTGGATTTGTAAACTTTATATTGGGGCTTAAAGTAGATGTTAAGTTTGGCGTTAAATAGGGTTAGGTTTGGGTTTGAATTAGTCAGTATCAGTACTATTTTCAATATCCTAACCAACAACCCGATAATAACTGATATAATGCATAGGGGCTTAAACTGCACGAGACTTAACCTCACTTCTAACACTAAAACTCCAATTTTGCATCATCGTTTATAGTCTCAAAGGCTAAGTCTATTTTACTTGCTACTTTTTCATTTCATACTAGCAATTATCTAAGCTTTACAACAAACCATAAAACTAACCAGTGACTCATTTTGCTATAGCACGCCTACAACTAAAATTCTGTTCTACGCCGCTTTCGGCAGTTTGTCCAACTTGTCCACACATTTACCCAAAACATTAGCAAGGAGCAATGTCATAAACAGGGACTGCAAAAATTTCCGCCGCCACTGCTGCTATTTCTCTCAAAAACAAACAAAAAAATGTGAAGCGGAACTTTATCTGTACATGAGGTCAGGTTGCAGTTATTTTTATTGTAACACCTTAAGACCACCGAGACTGCAATTTCGCAGTCTTCAATCGTGTTGCCGAAATGAAAAAATAGATTTAAATTAAAAATTTCTAACATCTGCATCCCAAGATAAAAACATCTGAATACAAAACCAAATCTACCACAGAGAACCAAAAACCGGGGGGGCTGCAATCCTGCAGCCCCCTTAGACGAGCTGCCCCAGGTCGGGACCCTATATGCAACATGAGGTTACCAATGGTCGGGACCCTATTTGCAACCTGCAGTTACCAATGGTCGGGACCCTATATGCAACATGAGGTTTCCAACAGTTACCAATGGTCGGGACCCTATATGCAACATGAAGTTACCAATGGTCGGGACCCTATATGTAACATGAGGCTACCAATGGTCGGGACCCTATATGCAACATGAAGTTACCAACAGTTGGGACCCTATATGCAACATGAAGTTACCAATGGTCGGGACCCTATATGCAACATGAAGTTACCAATGGTCGGGACCCTATATGCAACATGAAGTTACCAACAGTTGGGACCCTATATGCAACATGAAGTTACCAATGGTCGGGACCCTATATGCAACATAAAGTTACCAATGGTCGGGACCCTATATGCAACATGAGGCTACCAATAGTCGGGACCCTATATACAACATGAAGTTACCAATGGTCGGGACCCTATATACAACATGAGGTTACCAATGGTCGGGACCCTATATGCAACATGAAGTTACCAATGGTCAGCACCCTATATGCAACATGAAGTTCCCAATGGTCGGGACCCTATATGCAACATGAAGTTACCAATGGTCGGGACCCTATATGCAACATGAAGTTACCAATGATCGGGACCCTATATGCAACATGAAGTTACCAATGGTCGGGACCCTATATGCAACATGAAGTTACCAATGGTCGGGACCCTATATGTAACATGAAGTTACCAATGGTCGGGACCCTATATGCAACATGAAGTTACCAATGGTCGGGACCCTATATGCAACATGAGGTTACCAATGGTCGGGACCCTATATGCAACATGAAGTTACCAATGGTCGGGACCCTATATGCAACATGAAGTTACCAATGGTCGGGACCCTATATGCAACATGAAGTTACCAATGGTCGGGACCCTATATGCAACATGAGGTTACCAATGGTCGGGACCCTATATGCAACACGAAGTTACCAATGGTCGGGACCCTATATGCAACATGAAGTTACCAATGGTCGGGACCCTATATGCAACATGAAGTTACCAATGATCGGGACCCTATATGCAACATGAAGTTACCAATGGTCAGCACCCTATATGCAACATGAAGTTACAAGAGTCGGGACCCTATATGTTACACGGGACCCTATATGTAACGGAACGTTACCAAGGCCACTTCTTTATCATGGTAGTTACTTTCGTAAATTCCGTTCGGTTTATAAGTTAAGATTGTTGTTGATGACTTTGTGTTTGTGGTTTGTAGTAGTTGAGGCTGCTACACAACTCCCCCATTCAAGCACGCGCAGCTAGCGGAGACGTGCGTAAGGACGGAGGAAGTTGCTGAGGTCGCAACATGTCTTCCCCGCCAACTTTGAGAGAGTGAGGTTTGCCGGCCGAAGTGAGTGAGATTCCCGCCAAGACTTCAATTAAAAGGCGGTCTTGACGTTAAGGCTCGGCGACTCGACGATGGCTTGTGCTGCTTGACTGAAGACGCTGTCGTCCAACTACATCGTGGAAGATGTAGCTTCTTGGTGGGGTCACCATTGTAGCGCAACGGCAGGCGTCTGGCTGTAGTCCGGTGTCAAAAGAGTGCACTCCATGTGGCGACTAGTCACTTCTATCATGATAGCTACTGAATGTAGATGGCGATCCATATATAAAGCCAAGTGTTGTTGGGGACTTTCTATATGTGGTTTGTAGTAGTGGTTGCTACAAAGGAATGAACATGACACTTGTAGTCAACCTAAATATCGTGAGTGAATGCTCACTTCTTAAGACAAAATAAATAATCTGACCTTGATGATGAATTGATATTGATACTATATAAATGAGCTGATATTATATACGGTATATACACTAGGTATGGAGATCGTGTCAGTTTCTGTATGCTAAGTTGTTGTTGTGATTCCCACTGCACAATAACAACAACAACATTTTTATTTCGTTCAAAAAGACCTACGAAATTTGAACAGGACAGTGAAAGATCACTAGTGATCATCAAGTAAAACTGCCCATTTCTGCATCACAATTACACATTTTATAATAGCAAACAGGGTAAGCAGCAGAGCAAAAGCATATGTACAGCCTAGCCACAACAAAGCTAGTATTATATGTACATCTGGCCAGAATAAAAATTAGTATCGCGTGTACACCTGGCAGGAACACAAATACTAGCCTACTACTACTTTGTGCAACAGTTCTTTATGTATATGATTAACGTGGTATCAGAGATTGTAGCATTAGTATTACTTTAATCATAAACTTGAGTAATATTTAGTAAAACTATGCCAAGACAGAGATTTGTTTAAGAGTGAAATTTTGTTCCAAATTTTTACTTCATGAAAATTAAAAGAAAATTGCCCATATTTAGTGTTGACTCTTTTCAAAAAGTAATTTTTATTTGTAGCCTAATTGACCTAGTTAAATGAGTATGCTGGGGTTGTGTAGTTATGAAGTAGAAATTAAAATTTTACGGAAGCTTGTTATGACGAAAGAAGTGCATGAATTTTGCTATTTTCAATTTAAAAATATCTTTAAGTCGTAAAACGTTCAAAGATTTATATAAAGGGTTCATTGGAATACAATCTGTAAGACTTTTGAAATCCAGAATACGAAAGATTCTGTTTTGGACTACACGTCTGACTCCAAGAACGAATATATTTCAATCATAAACGCAACGTCGAAAGCACTAATGATAACTTGCGATGAATCTTGAATCGAATAGAATTTAAATTTAAATTGAATCGAATGAATCGAAATAATAACTCCTTTTTTTATATGCTTGATTATTAGGTCACTCTGCCGCACGCCAGACGGAACTACGTCTGGCCATACGGCTTAGTCATCCAGTATTATTACATTATAACAAAAGGGCGGACATTATTCATGATATGTAGCAGTGTATACTCTTTTGTGACCAGTTTTAGGCCAACGAATGATTACAAGTCACGATATACAGTACAATATCGAGCGCACGAACAGAACGAGAATGTTTATTAGTTACCCACATGATTTTAGCAAAATTCAGAGTTTGTATCTCGTCAGGTCGCCACATAGGTATAGCAAGTCTTAGGTTGCTGGTACAGTGCTCGACAACAACCAAGGTTAGAGCTATAGGCTACATATAAAATGTGAAACATTACATGTGAGGATAAAATGATAAAACCGCCACATTAGGAATTTGAATAAGTTGCCATCTGATGAGCCCTGGGCGCAATAGCTGTAGTGGTTTTATCATTTTATCCTGACGTGTAGAGTTTTATTTTATATATATATTATATATGTAGGCACGATCTATACATCTCACTTAATTTTTTACCTATATCGATAAAGAAAAATGAATAAGAAAGTAAATGCAAAACCGAGTTAGCTTAAAATAATAACGTAGAATAATAATAATAATGACAGGAAATAAAAATTACGCTGGCTATCAGGTCTGCTGATCAGCAAGATGGAGATCTGCAAAAAGGAAGATCATAGGAAGTGAATTCTCCCTCCCGTGCGTGGACATAATGATATAAGAATATCACAGTGAAAGGTAGAAAAGACATCCTAATGCAACAAATCAGTCCAAACGACAACAATAAAAAACAGCCCAGTACTTTTTAAAGTTATAGGGAAAGAGGGAGTGAACGCAGTCAGAATTGATGACGGCGCCCAAATGGTGGTGGTTTTGACAATTAAAGAAATAAGCTATTTATTGGTAAGCTTATTTGACGATTTGGTGGGCCCCCTTATGGTATTTATATTTGTGACATTAATGTTTTTTGGCTGCGCTGTTTGCTTTAATTCGGCCATGGCATGAAAAGCACCTACTATGCTCCCTTCAAATAAAAACATGCCCTCTTAATCCAGTTTTCCAAAGCGATGCTATTATTGTTTAAATTTGGTTTTTCCTAAACCTTTAACTTAGGATTTCATTACATTAAATTTTGCCTCTAATCTCGACCTGCCTATTTAAAATGAAGATCAGTGCTTCGTGCTGATACAAAAAGCTTAGCAATTGCAAATATCAGCTGCCTGCTGTTGTTCTCATTATATAGTGGCAAGCATTGTGATGTCACTTGCGATTATGGCCCAACAGTTCGTTTTAAAAAGAATCAGAACAGAAGAAAACAGCATGCTCAAAAAATACTTAAATTAATTATCGTTTATTGCATCTAGATATAGCGTAGTAAGATGTCATACAATTACTTTTAGCAAACATTTACGTCTGTTTAAACCTAATCGATTAAAAAAAGCAATATGGGCGGGTGTGTATAGCCGCTACATGTCTCCCGAGTTTATTGCGTGCTGGCAACGTCTTATTTGTTCTGTTTTCAACATAGGTTTTCTTTGACTAATCAGACTTTTATCGATCAAATTCGACTAGTGGAACAAAGCATATCACAGTCCTGGAAGATGATATCTATTTAAGCCACGATAAATGATATCTATTTTCAGAATTGGGCTATCAAATATTAGGACTGCTACTTACGATTTTTTGTAAGTGTTGCCAAATTTATATTTGCCAAAGCCTTTGACTGCGCGCATGTTGCTTGGTCCTGGAATAAACGCAGCCACACAAAAAGCAAACTAATCCGAAACAAAGCACTCACAGTAAAGTTATTGCAAGAGCAGGACTCGCCATTAATAATGTAGAAGTTAAGAATATTAAATCAGCTGGCTGCGCCAGCTTCACCCAATTGCAAAGGAAATTACTTCAATATATCAATCATATGTAGCTCGACATTAATATTTTGATACAAAGGTAAGCCAGAACCATCTTAACCCCTTCCTCTTCTTCTTGTGAAATCACAAACTTTTTTGTTTGGAGTTGGCTGCACAGTAACGTTTTTAGATAATTGATTTTTAGATGAATATTTTGATGGATAATGACAAAGATCCATGCTATTGAGAAAGAATAAACAAAATGTACCAAAGAACTTGGGGTTTACAGTGTAGCAACCTTAACTACAAACCACAAGCGGAAAGTCGCCAACAACACTTGGACGCCATCTACGTTCAGTAGCTATCATGATAAAAGTGGCTAGTCGCCACATGGAGTGCACTCTTTTTAACCCGGATCTACAGTCGGATACCTGCCGTTGCGCTACAGTGGTGACCCCGCGAAGAGGCTACATCTTCTCCGATGTAATTAAAGGGGCAGCGTCTTCAGTCAAGCAGCACAAGCCATCGTCGAATCGCCGAGCCCAAACGTCAAGACCGCCTTCCAATTGATGTCTTGACGGGAATCTCACTTACTTCAGCCAGCAAGCCTCACTCTCTCAACGTTGGCGGGGAAGGCATATTGCGACCTCAGCAACTTCCTCCGTTCCTTCGCACGTCTCCGCTAGCTGCGCGTGCTTGAGGAGGGGAATTACCACAAGCAGAAAGTCGCCAACAACACTTGGACGCCATCTACGTTTAGTATCTATCATAATAGAAGTGATTAGTCGCCACATGGAGTGCACTCATTTTAACCCGGATCTACAGTCGGATGCCTGCCGTTGCGCTACAGTACAGGGTGGCCGAAAAGTCCCAGGACACTATACATGTATTTTGGGTGGCCGAAAAGTCCCAGGACACTATACATGTATATTTAATAAAACACAGTATTTTTTAATGAAACACACAGAAACGTATATATTCAACAAAAAAGAGAACTTTATTAGAAACAAAGCAGAAAACAACTAGAGTAATTTAGTGTTCTAGGGGATCAGTATGTTGGCCCTTATTGTTCTTGCACAATTCCATTCGCCTCCATGTTCTTTGTGCCATTTTTTGGAGAGAATTCCTTGATACGCTAGCAAAAGCTGCAATAATCGCATGCTTTAGCTGATCAATGGTTTCGTATCTAATACCAGAAACTTGACCTTTAATAAAACCCCATAATGAGTTGTCTGGAGTGGTCAAGTCGGGGCTTCGTGGTGGCCAAGCAAAAGAATTTGATCCGCGGCCAATCCATCGATCAGGAAACTCTGCATTTAGCAGCGCTCTCACAGGAAGTGCAAAATGTGCAGGTGCACCATCTTGCTGTAGCCATACACGATCCTTAATACCAAGTTCTATTAACTTGGGAATGAACCACTTTCTAATCATATTGGCATATGATTCCTGGTTGACATTGCCATCAAAGAAATAAGGACCAATCAAATGTTCAGATGTCAATGCAGCCCAAATCATGACATGTGGAGGATTATTTTCAAGTTCTTCTTTGTAAAAGGGGTTTTCTTTAGCCCAGAAATATATGTTTCGACTTTTAGAACTTTTATAAATGGCGCATTCATCGCTGAATATTATCTTTCTGTGATTTCTTGGACCATCAGGAAAGCGATTTAAAAATTTCTCACAGAATTCTTTTCTTCAATCCATATCTTCATCTGACAACTGATTTACCGACATGGGCTTATAAGCTTTGACATCCAAGTCCTTTTTCATATGATCCATCATGGTAGCCCTTGGTATTCCAAGTTCAGCAGAACGTTTTCTGGTGGATTTCTTGGGGGACTGTTGCAGTGATTCTTGAACACCAGCACACGTTTCCTTTCGTGTTTCAGGCCTGCCACTTCTTGCCTGATCCAGAACGCTACCTGTTTCAAAAACTTTCTTCTCCCACAGATACAGATTACTTCTTGATGGCGCGGGCTTTCCAAATCTTTCTGTGAAAGCACTTCGAATATCTTCCATAGTCATGTCATTCCTGATGCGGTCGTGAACCCAAACAGCAGCAATTAAGCGCTCCTCAACAGTAAATACACTGATGTCAGTCATGACCTGAAATAACCTAAATAACCTGAAAAAATAAATCAAATAAATTGTTTTAACAACATTAGAATATTAAAACAGTAAATACACTGATGTCAGTCATGACCTGAAATAACCTAAATAACCTGAAAAAATAAATCAAATAAATTGTTTTAACAACATTAGAATATTAAAACAATCATATTTAGCAGCATTAAAATATTAAAAATAGAGTGTCCTGGGACTTTTCGGCCACCCTGTAGAAATACAGTTTTGTGAAGTGTAGGCACCAAATTTTTAGTGGTATTAACCGGCGAGATAAGTTTCATAAACGTTTAGAGACTTCAGTTTTTGATGAAAGTTTTGGAAAACGTTGACAGATAATGCCAAAAAACCATATGCTTGTGAAGAAAAGGAGTCAAAATGTACAAAAAAACTAACTTTGTCTAAGAATTGCAAGTTGCTTAAGTCAAGTAGGATAATTGTTCATCTAAAAGTGGAACGTCATGTATAGCAACCGATTTTTGATTAACCAATAAAAGCTAATCCTTAGCTCTAACTAATTAGAGTCACATATTGCTGGAAAGCAAATTTCCCAAGCAACAGTAAGTCTTAGTATCTTATTATAACTTTTATGTATTAAAAGTTATCTGTTTTTACAAGCTTACCACCTTTTTAGAGGATTAAAAAGTTACTACCGGTAATAAAGTTTAGTTTTTTAGTATAAAAACAAATATTAAAAGTACATTTTACTTACTATCGAAATTGGCTTGAAATACCCTTGTAATTTGATGAGAAAACTTTGAAATTCGTTTGAAAAATTAGATCACAGATCAGTTTTTAAGTAAACCATTATCACCTTATCATCTCTGTTAACGACAGACTATGTTAATCGTACCAGACGGCATGATAACGTCATAGAACGAGTTTTAAGCGTGCGAAAGAAAATGCTTAAAAGGTTTAAATGCTTAAATGAAGAATTGCTCGTTGCTTTGCCAAATGGGCTTAAACTGTTGTAAAGTTGTTTTTATCGAAATCCCTTTACCAATACAGTATGTTCTAAAAATTCGTTTAATCGCGTTTCTACTACCAGTAGTTTTTGAGAAAATACCGCTAGCAATTCGCGCAACCAAATATTAATTGTAAGGTCATTTTAGGCCCAAAAAAGATGAAAGCTTTTGTAAAGTCATAGGTTGGGAGCTAGGCTTTATTTGAGCACAGAACCGTTTTCTCATGCCAAGAAATATAAATTTAAAATAATTATCTTTGCTTGTGACTGTTAAGGATTCACCACTCGAAAGGGATGAATCTTCTATTATAGTTGTCACAGGCGGACGGCCAGGACCTTCCTCGCACTGTTCTCTATCCAAGCACCAGTTTAAAATCAAACAGTAAAATCAATGGGTTTATTGACAGAATAACAATAAAACTTCGAATAGGCCAGCGCGAGAAAATTGACTAGACTTTTATCCACCACAATTGAACCAGCAACATTCAAGAACCAAAAATAGAATTTGAAGTAACTTCTTTTTCTTTATATACATAATTAGTAAGAGCCTGAAGCCACGCGTTTTGTGTGCTTAGGTCCGAGTGTAGAAATAGATAATTGTAACAAAGTAAAGTGCGACAAAACAATACGTGCAATAAGACTCTTGTTCTCAGGGCTGCAGTTCGATTATCGGTGAGTTAAAAAATGGGCATTGGTGCGATAACATTGCGGCCCCTTTGAAACAAGAACACAGGGTGAAGTTTCAAACAAAAACATAATACATATAGAGCACCAAGGCGCTACAATAATAAGATTAACTAACATATTCAAAGAACATTGATGCAGTGGTCAGGTATACGACGTTCTTTTTGATGGTAGTCCACCATCATCATTAACATTCATATTGATGGTGCAATAAATAAAGGAAAAGGTGACTAAACACGTATGCTAAAGGCCAAGTCCGAATTTTCTGATATATAATTACAGATTTTGAAGCATAAAAATGTCAATAATGCTCGGGAAATACAAATATAAAAACAAAGGATAAAATACAATAAAATATTATACGGGAGCAATTTTTGATATATCACGAAGGATGTATTCGATTTTATTTGTACCATCCCCGCAATCTTTCAACACAGCAACAGTTGCTCTACGGACTAATTCTTTTCCGTTACGCCACTGAGGGTGCACCCGGTGTACCCGGCCCAAACGATAAGCCCCGCGCCTTGAGATGTCCTCAGCATCTCCAACTAGGACCAATTGGCCAGTGTAGATATTATTCCGAGTTACCCTCCACTTGTTTCTACCTTGTAAAGTAGGGAGGTAACCTTGCATCCAACAGAGCCAAAATTTATGAGCCAAAGTTGTATTATAAAGAAAGTCACGACGCAAGTCCCCCCGTTCATGAAATGCACTTAGAGGTGTATTGGGGGCAAGACCTTGCCCCAGGAAAGACGAAGGAGTGATTACAGCCAAATCATTAGGTTTATCGCTAAGCGAAGTGAGCGGGCGATCGTTCACTATGCGCACCGCGTCTGAAGTGAAAGTCTGTATTTCAATAAGTGAAGGCTTACGTCGAGATTGATCTAAAACGCGATTAAAGGCGTCTTTAAATAACTTCACCATACTTTCCCAACTACCTCCTTGACTAGGAGAGTATGGAGGGATTTTAACCCAATTAATGTTACGCTTTCTAAGAGAATTACAGAATTCTGTCGAACCAAGCAACGAGGAAAGCCGATCAGCAGCGGCCCGAAACGTCGAGCCATTATCCGAATAAACAGTGTCAACTGCTCCCCGAAGATTTGTAAATCTAGAAAATGCGAGCAAAAATTCATTTAAGTCAAGACTAGTGACGATTTCCACGTGTATGCAACGAGTGCATAAACACGTAAATAGTAAACCCCAACATTTGCAATTACTACGATTTTGGCGATAAAAATACGGTCCAAGATAATCTACGCCGCAATACTTAAAGGGTTTATTTGTGGCAGTTACTCGGCAAGCCGGTAGATCGGCCATCAGCTGTCGAACAGGGGTTGCTTTTCGCATTGCACATTTTACACATTCCGTCAGGTAACGCTTAACGCTCGAAATTCCATACACAATCCAAAAACGCTGCCGCGTACGCATTAGCGTATAGCATGGATCTGCATGTCCAGCTTTAGCGTGTTCATCGAGAATGATCAACCTAGTAAGTGGGTGCCTGCTAGGGAGTATTAAAGGATGTTTAGTGTCTGTTGGGAGATCAGCGTTTTCCAGGCGACCCTCAACACGCAACATCAAGTTATTGTCCACACAGGGGCGCAGGTTTCGCAGAGTTTTTAATTCAGAGACACGACGGACGTGTTCTAAATCTGACAAGCTATTACCTAATTTTTTTAAAATCAAATCATAAGCATCTGATGACTTCTCCTGGAGAAGCTTAATTGCGGTCCCAAAATGGGTTTTCTGAACAAATTTTACAACTTCCATGAAGGCCTTATCCAAGTAGTCTGCATCAAATTTCGGTTTACAAGGGTTACGCTTTTGTGATTTGGCGACAATATACTGTTTGAAAGCAATAAGATAAGCCACACGCTTTTTTAATGTGTATAGATCGGGAGCGCTTTCAATTATCCGATCCAGGCACGCATCGCTTTTAAGAGACAAAAGATCTAAATTAATGCTGGCACTACGAACAACCACGGCGGGGCTCACGGGCTTGGGTTCCAAAGATCCCTGTAAAAGAAATGGAGGTCCTCTAAGCCACAATGCAAAGGAATCAGAGTTCCTTACGCTGCCTTCGCGTGTACCAACATCAGCGGGATTTAAAGATCCTTGAACATAATTCCAGTCACAAGCCGAAGTCATAAGGTGTATTTTATCTACACGGCGTTTTACAAATCGCGGAAGATGAAGATCCGGGTTTACAATCCATTTAAGAGCAACTTGTGAATCTGTCCACAAGTGAAAGCTGCAAGACAAATGCTGTAACGACTTAGACACGGCGAACACCAGTTCAGAACAAAGCCTAGCCGCTTCCAATTCTTTTCGAGAGATTGTCCAATTCGTCTGAGACAACAAAACCAGTTTTGACTTGCCATGCACGAAGGCGACGTTCGATCGTCGCCCAATTAAGCGCCTCAGATAGACCACACAGGCCAAGGCATCATTCGAAGCATCACTAAACCCATGAAGCTGATAGCTAACGCTTTCATCATCGCCGGTCTCGGTTTCGGCCTCCCAAAAGCAGTAGCGGGGGATCGAAACCTCTGAAATAGGCCGTACAAGACAAAGCCACGCACTCCAATCGATCATCATGTCTTTCGGAAGCTCGTCATCCCAGCCAATACCAGCACAGGTAGCTCGGTGAAGAATTAACTTGCCTCCCAAGAGATAAGGAGCGATAAAACCCAGTGGGTCAAAATGGCCAGCAAGAAAGCGCAGCATTTCGCGACGACTGAGTCTAGCTGGCATAGTCAAATTTTTATTACAATGAACCTTGAGACAGTCCTTTTCCACGTCCCATATTAGGCCCAATGCTTTAGAGTCTGGCATAGAGTTTGAACCAAGGTCAATTTCTCGGATATTAGAGCCGAGATCGCATTTGGGAATACTCAGCAAAACCGGCTTAGCCAGGTGATTTGCCGACCACTTACACAGTCTGAAGCCTCTGCTTTCGAACAGTGACTTCGACTCTCGAGAAATAACCTTAATATCAGCCAGGGATTCAGCAGTAATGAGCAAGTCATCCATATACCGATTGTTTTCGATAGCTTCCAAAGTCAGTCGACTTGCTTTGGTAGGATTTTCCTCAATCAAACGTTGTATTGCATGAAGAGCAATGTAAGGACTGGAGTTTATCCCCCAGACATGTCTACAAAACCGAAATATTTCGGTTTCACCAAGTTTTATGTCGTTATCCTTAAACCAGACCAAGCGAAAGAGATCCCGCTGGTCTTCTGGAATAGAAATTTGAAAGAAACATTTGCTTAAGTCGGCCATACACGCAAATCTACCCAAACGAAAACGAGTCAAAACGTCAGTCAACCTATTCAAAAGATTTGCGCCGGGCAAAACAGCATGGTTAAGACACACTCCCTTAAATGTGGCTGCACCATCATATACAACACGAGATTTTTCTTGTTTCGTCACAAAGAAAGGCAAATACCAAGTAGGCCCATCAACTTTTATCTTCTGCACATGCGTCAACCAACCCTCAGCAAGCAACTCTTGAAATGTGTCTGTAAGGGTTCGGTTTAAAGTAGGATCGCCTAGAGCTTTCCGACGTAAAGACATAGTACGCTCTAAGGCATTTGAAAAGTTATTGGGAATCTTTTTAACAATATCCGATCTCAAAGGAACCGGAATCTCGTAACGACCATCTTTTACTTTGACGTTAGGTTCCACCAACGAACACGCAAGCTCCTCACTCCTAGAGGGTTGAGTCTCCTCGTTCTTCAATTCAACTTGTCGCAAAGCCGCCTTTAGCTCAGTAATTTCTTGTCTAAGTCGTTCACATTCGTTTGTGTCACAATCAACGTTTACTCTTGCTTTCAAGACCTGGTGCGAATCCGATCTCACCCCAACGCGACCACCGCTGGCCATAGGACCCAGTCGAGTTAGAACGTAGTTAGGTTCACTCGCATTTACACCCTCTCTTTCCTCCAAAACAGTAAGCAACTCTTTATTAGTTTGTCCTATCAAAATGTCAATCCTTTGCCGTTGAGGAATAGTGGGAATTTTAACCCCTTCGAAATGCCTAAGTTTTTGCGTATTTACGGCATGAGGCAAAACGTTCTCATCATCAATAAAGTCCGGGACAACCAAAGCATTTTTTATAGCAAAAGTTTCTTTATTTGAAAGTGATTCAATTTCAAAGTTTGTAAGACCACCACTGTGCATAGTTTGTTCAGCTAAGGTGCGAATGGTTATTGAATGATCCGTTTTAGTAGCGAGCCTAAGCTCGTCCCTCAAGCTCTTTGAGATCAATGTAGCCTGAGAAGCAGTATCATGCTGTGCATATGCCAAAGTAGACTTGCCTGTCACTGGGTTTATAACCCTTACGGCACTCGTACGAAGCATCACCAAATCGTTATTAAAGGTCAGTTTTCTCACAACTGTTTGTTCAGCCTCTGTCTGTTTTTTCCCAGCGTCGGCTGTCACCGAAGTCTGGCAATGCCCAGCGCTGGCGGCCCCAAGGTTTACCGAGTCTGACTTAACATATAGGTCATGCAAGGCGGTAGAATGCTTGGGGACAAAATGTGGCCCGCATAAGCGACATTTCGACGAAGAACTACATTCTCTAGAGAAATGTCCCAAAGAAAGACAATTAAAGCATCTGGCAGCATCAATAACAGTTTTACGCTTTTGCTCAGGAGTTTTGCTTTTAAATTGTTCACAATCAGTTAAAAAATGTTTTGAACGCGGGTCGTTGCATACAAAACACACCGGGGGAGGTTTAGTAGAATGTTGAGTTTTACTACAGCTACGCGAGCTTTCGCCAACGGTCTCTGCTGAGCGAGCGCCAGGACGTTCTCCAATCACAGCAACTTGTCTGACGCGAAGAGCCGTATGTCTGTTGCTAGGCCCACTTGCTCTATCTTTATCGTCTGATTTGAAAAACGACTGCGCATAGTCCGAGGTCATCAAGTTTAGTTCATGCACTACAAATTCGCGCAAAGACTCAAATCCCGGTTGATTTAAATTGATATTCTTTTTGTCAAGGTAGTCAAGGTATCTTCGTTTAAGTACGCCAGGTAACCGATTTGCGGTATCCAACATTAATTGCCCAGATAGCTTATCTAGCTCGTCATGGGCATGTGCATACACTTCAAGGGTGTTTAGATCTTCATTGAACGCTTTTAATGAAGCGATGCTCATTGACACCTTAGGTCCGGTACGGATTTTCGCAATTTTAGGTTCCGAAGTAAGCCCACCAGAAACGCCATATCTCTGACGTAAACGGTCCAAGGCTCTTTCAATGCGCCTAGAGGCACTCATATTTCTCATAGGCGCAAAAAACAAATTGACCATTTCCCGAGGCTGGCCAATGCACGAGGCTCTCAAAACTTCGAGCCGACGTTCATCATAGGGACTCTCGTGCATAAGCCTCCGAATTTGGTTTTCATAAAAAACGAAGTCTATGTTTCTACCGTCATAGCCTATCTGTGAGGCAAGATTTATAAATTCATTTCTGTCTTGGCGTTCGATATAGGCGCGTAATGCCGGTTCACCATGAGCAACAGAAGGCCGCCTCAAGGACTCGCCATCTCCAACAGCAGGGCCCACAAGCGACTTCACTAGAGTTTGCGAATTGCTACCATTTATAGGAAAATCATTTCGATCAGTCACAACGCGATCTAACGCCGATTGAAAATTAGGAACAGCCGATTTATAAACAGTTTTCTCTCGTTTGGGAAATTCAGAATTTTCCCGCGAGAAGCCTGTATTATTTTTAACTCTAACTATATTTCTTTTTACCGATCCTTCTAACAAAGAAGAACTCGTTTCTCCAGCACAATTGGCTAACTGCGTTTTCTTTAAGAGCGGTTTTAGGTCTGCGTGAAACGCCTCACGAAAGTTTGAGCGCCCTCCAAATAAGTTATTCAAGGAATTATTGGGGCCTGCCCTGCTTATGACAGCCACTGAAGAACCCCTTTCTGAAAGCGCAATCAGCCTCTCTTCCGCATCTAATTCAGCAGCAGCGATTTTAAGTTGCTCTTCTGCTTTTGCAATTTCGAGAGCATGTTTTTGTTTGGCTTCCGCCTCCGCTTTTGCGATTTCGAGAGCATGTTGTTGTTTGGCTTCCGCCTCCGCTTTTGCGATTTCGAGAGCATGTTTTTGTTTGGCTTCCGCCTCCGCTTTTGCGATTTCGAGAGCATGTTGTTGTTTGGCTTGCGCTTCCGCTTTTACAAAAGCATGTCTAGCTTCAAGTTCAGCCCGTTTCTTATCTAATTTAACTTGCCGGGCTATAAAGGTGCCACTTGATGTCGCGCTGACACTTTCAGCAACCTGCGATATACTATCCTCAGGCTCGACATCAATGGTACCATTGTCCTCATGATGGACTGAAAATTTCCTGGGTGAGGTCAACATACCCCGTTTAGCATTTTCATAAACATCAAGGCATTGATTAAACAGATCAGCTACACTTTCTAGAAGCTCGTTTGAAACTTCAGGGTCTAGGATGTCGTTTAAAGCCGTTTTATATTTAGCGTAGTCAATTTTAATTTCATCAAATTGTTCGAGGGCTTTGGCAAAATGTTCGTGCGATGAACATTTTGCAAGGGCATCACGCGATCGCTTTAAACGCATGGAAAGTTGTCGCTTTGTCGTTAAAAGTTTACGAGTATTTACCTCTGATATGATCGGGTAGGCTTGGGATGCAAGGTCGTTGCCTAGTTCCCCAACTGTAGCAGTTTGGTCACCCTCCACATGCCCTGCGGAAGGCGCCCCATTACATGTCGATTGAATTACGTTATTTTCGCAATTCTTAATGTTAGAAATGAAAGACATACTGTACTTTAGTATGTAGATTAAATATAAAAATTAATTAAATAAATAATAAAAACAAATTCCAACCGTTCGTAAGGAAAGAATGATCCAGGTCTTCGGTAAAGAACTGTCGCGCTGAAGATCCGATGTCGCTGATCTCGCGCAATTGCACCAAGGATCTTCGAGAATTCTTCGCAAAAATAGTGGAATTACACAGTGACTTCAATTTCCTGCAGAATCAGTTTTGCAGAAGAGCCAAGATAAGATGTCTGCCAGTCTCCCAAGTAAAATAGCTGAGTCCTTGACGTCAGTTTCAAAATAAAATGACTGACAGACGGCACCTTGCAACGCTCCAACTGAACTTGAAGTAAAGATGTTCCTTCAAATCGTGAATTTCCAACTGAAGATGTTGATAGGCCGAAGATTTCTCAAATCGCGCAAACTTTTCCACCAGTTCAAAGAATCCAACGCGAATCTTTGAAAGGGGGTAACGAGCCTGAATCACCTTTCGGAAGATTGCTTAGTCTAGTCAATTTCTTTATGTTAAGGATTCACCACTCGAAAGGGATGAATCTTCTATTATAGTTGTCACAGGCGGACGGCCAGGACCTTCCTCGCACTGTTCTCTATCCAAGCACCAGTTTAAAATCAAACAGTAAAATCAATGGGTTTATTGACAGAATAACAATAAAACTTCGAATAGGCCAGCGCGAGAAAATTGACTAGACTTTTATCCACCACAATTGAACCAGCAACATTCAAGAACCAAAAATAGAATTTGAAGTAACTTCTTTTTCTTTATATACATAATTAGTAAGAGCCTGAAGCCACGCGTTTTGTGTGCTTAGGTCCGAGTGTAGAAATAGATAATTGTAACAAAGTAAAGTGCGACAAAACAATACGTGCAATAAGACTCTTGTTCTCAGGGCTGCAGTTCGATTATCGGTGAGTTAAAAAATGGGCATTGGTGCGATAACAGTGACGTCGTCATGGCGTCACAATTATCCTTATAAAACTCATCACGAGGTGGTGATCAATCGTGCCAATTTTGATGTTTGAAGGCCCAGTAGTTTTGAAGAAGTTGAAGGGTACGTACGCACATACCCACGTACAGACAGAATTGCGCTTTTATATATATGTGTATGCATGTATCTATAAATGTCTCTGGCTGCGCGTAGTTGCTTCGTTTTGGCATCTTGCGATTTTGTGCTGATTTGTTATTGAGATATTCTAAAAGTTTCAAAAGTACACTCCATTACTTTAGTTTTAGCTCAAATTGGGCCACACTGAAGTACGGAATTGAGGATTTACGGAAATTCAAACTAAACAAGGGAATTACTGCATTATATACCGCTCTGTGAAAAAACTTTACCTAAAGTTCGGAAATCACAAAAATACGTAAATTTACGTTGGTCGATAAAAAATCAAAAATAAAACCATCCAAGAAAATAAAATTAAATGACTGAGTTAAGTTAAATTATACTGTTCAACTGTTGATAAATAAGCTGGTCTAAAGGTTAATTTTTCGATATCCGCGAATTTTCGTATTTTTACAATTTCCTTGATTCGGTAGGTGATTTTCCGTATTTCCGACAGAATTTCCTTAAATCCAAAGTACAATGTTGCCTGCAAATCATTGCGTGGACCTACTCGTGCTTGCCACAAACACAACTGCTTTGTTACACAAAATTTTATCAACAGGTTTCAATTAGAAATTTTGTTCAGCTATACAATTCGCATTAGATTGTCAAATGACTGCAGATTAAGAATTTTTGATTACTGGGGACAATTTCTCCTGGAAACATAAAAAAAACAAAATTAAATGTGCAGCATAAAGTAACAAATATACATAAGCTAGATTATTATTTTTCACTTAGTCAGGAGTAATTGCTAGAAACATATCTTTTCCGTTCTGTCGTCATAGCTTTGTTGGCACAGGCAATTGGTGCCAGTTTACCTTGTGGTTGTTGTTATTGCTACCCAACCCCTTTCGAGCGATGGGGTCATCGCAGGAAACCATGCTGTCGCGGAACCCGTGCAACTCCACGAAGCTCGGATCAGAGGTTGTATAGAGAGATGGAGTCAACAAAGAGCGAGGCGGCAAAAAAGTCCGATGCAAGGCAGTGCAAAATGAATTCACCAATGTAGAATTTTTCTACTACATACTCTTGCTCTGATCCTGCTCTTTTACGCTAAGGTGCAGTTCTTGCCCACTTTGACTCTTTCCTATTTCACGATCTCGAATGATAGCTCTGTTCCTTTTTCTATTGAAAAAGGAGGCTCCTACGTCCTAGCCAACTGCTCACTTTGTGGCGTTGAGGCCACCCTTTTGTATTTGGCAGGCTTAGTATATTCAAGCTTTGCTACTGAAACCTGCGCCATTCTGCCAGCTTACTGCTGATCTCGCTGGCACCAACATGACTGCCACTTCTCCTTCTCTCAGACTCTCGCTCTGTCTTTGCTCCGCTCTCTTTTTCTCCATCTTTTTATCTATCTCACACTCTTTGGTAAATCTGGCGGCAACTATCAAGTCTCTCCTTCTTGACAACTATCAAGTTATAATGGTCCCAGCCACTCATTTTTCCCAGGTAATGACGGGGCCGATGAGTTGACTAGACAACATGCGCTGCTTCAGTTGTCTAAAATCCCATGTAGTCTCTCTCTCCTTGTATGTCTCGTTTCCACTCATCTTTTTTCTCGGACTGGAGGCTGTCTTATCTGAATTTTTCGACACACAGGTCCAATGTAGAACTTGTTCTTCCTCATCACGCTCAACGTGTCCTCTTGCACCTCGGCTGCAACGGACACAGCCTTATGCAAAACTCTTATCTTTCTGAATTTAGGATCCTTCTTACAGAGTCTGCAGTTATCCGATTTAGGGCACCATGCTGAAGAAAGGAGAATTCCATAGAGAAGAGGGAGCCTCCCTGGGCCAAGTAGGAGAAAGGTTGAGCGAGAAAGTAATTCCAAAAACTCTCCAAGAGCAGCTGGACCTAGAGAGACTTGATTTCCTTCTAGGTCTGGCCAAAGCTGAAATGGCGAAGGCGGTTGAAAGACAGAAGACTCGCTCATTAGATGATAGTCCGAGTGACTCCTTAGAGGATAGTCCGAGCAAAATAGATGATAGTCCGAGCAAAATAGTCCGAGTGACTCCTTAGAGAGGACACCAGAAATCCAAAGGAATCAGAGCTTCTTGTGGGGCATCCGCAGCAGCATGGACGGAAAGGGAGAAAGACCAAATTACCAATCTCCAGCATAATGAGAACCAGATATTCTCTGATTCTGTTATGCAAAGCCTTTAGCTGAGAGTTAGAAAAACTAGATTTCAGGTAGTTGGCATAGAGTAGGGCGGCAAACTCGGTCGATTTTTTGATATCTAGTTTAAGTTTGAGTTCGAGTTTAGCTTGTTTTACGAGTTTGAGTTCAAGTTCGAGTTCAACATTTTCATTTTTGCGAGTTTGAGTTTGAGCTCGAGTTCTGCGAAAATTTATAAAGTTTTTTCTAGTCCAGAAAACAAAGTGATTGACTTAGCCTAGGCACGTTTGCAGTAAAACTGCGCGTTCAAACTTATGTTAAAGCATCTGTTATAATAAGCAAATGTCGTTGCCATAAGCAAGGCAGTATGTGTATTGTGAATTTGCTTTGAAAGCGAAAATTAAAAAATAGCTCACAATTAAATCACAGCAGGTTTCTTGATTATGCACTTTTAATCAAAACAAGGGCTATGTCTGCAATTCACTGTTTACGAAGAAAAAGTTAACGGTCAGTTAGGTCACCCACTCTCTACTGTGACTGTTTACATTGCAAAACTGTAAAACTAGAGCGTTCTTCTAGTAGTTATTTGGTTTTTATCTGGTGTTATCCACTTAACAGAGATAGCCGGACTCACCCCATTCCTTCTGCAATTGCTTGCACTTCGTCTCTCCATTTTGCTTCTTTTGATATTTCTTTTGACATCCTTCTTTTGATATTCCTCCTGCATTCTTTTCACAATGAATATCGCATCCACTGTTCCTTTTCCTGGCTTAAATCCAAACTGCATTTTATTCAAATTGACTAGTGTTCGTATTCGCTTCTCTAGTACCCTTCAACAATTTTCATGGCACGTTCTAGCAGTTTCACTCCTCTGTATGATTCACTGCTCATCACATCACCCTGTATTTTAAAGATAGGCACGAACACACCAGTTTTTCACTCATCAGGCATTCCTCTACCATCCAATACGCGCTGACACAGTTCCACTATCACTTTAACCCCAATCTCGCCACTTGCAGCTATCATTTTTACACTTACTTCAGATGGTCTAGTTGCCTTCCCTCATTTCATTTTTTTGCATTGCTTCCACAATTTTATTGCGAGCCATTTTTTCCACTGCTCCTTCTACTAAGTCAGTTTCCACCATGCGGACCCATTCGTTCTCTTCATTTATGATCTTTTCCATGTGTTCCTTCCAAATTTTTAAATTAGTCGTCTTAGTGTCCTTAATGTTTTCATAAAACATATAGGGTTTTTTACAGAAAGCCGACTTAGTTGAGGTCGAGCTTAAGCCTAAGTCGAGCTTGCGCAAGTCGGGCTTACAAAGAGAGGCTTGGTGGTATGCAGAAACTTAACTCAAACGAGACTTTTGAAAGCCCGGCTTAATGTAATATGACGTTACCGTTATTAAAAACCCAATTTATGAAGAAATTATGAGGTTGCCGTTAAATATAATATATCTTGTGACGTCATATTAGCAGGTGACACGCTGTACGTTTTGTGATGAGACACAAATGAAAGTTGTTTGCAAAAAACTTTGGTAAAAGCGGTTACAGTAAGTGGTTCAGCATGCTACATAACCGTGTTACTGATTTAAGCTGCCTGGGGCCCATTGCCCAAATTTAGCAACAGCAATGCAATCACTAAGGTTTTGCCTCATTGTGTACGTAAGATGCGATTTAACCCAGCCATCTACCGTTGTTCAACCTAGCCTCCTAAGATTGTTCAAATTAGAGCAGCCTTGATGCCAGTCCCAAGCCTAAATAAATGGGGAAGGGTTGCGACAGCAAGGGAATCCGGCGTAAAACCTAGCCAAATATTTTTCAACGTGCGTCGTATCTGACTTCATATTGGATCGGTCGAGACCCGGGATAACAACGACCGTTACCAGTAACTGGGCACCAAGAGTCACTGATGGATATGCTACTTGGATTCAAAGAAGAGGTGGAAAGCAATGGAGAAGAGAAATGAAGAGAGGAAGAAAGCTAGGAAGATCAAGCTGAGGGTTGCTACATTAAACGTTGGAACCATGACCGGTAAAGGAAGAAAAGTGGCGGACCTTATGGAGCAAAGAGGGGTGGACATAACGTGTGTGCAGGAAACTCGCTGGAAGCGGGAGAAAGCAAGATGCATAGGTGAAGGATAAAAAATGTGGTACTGTAGAAAAGGAAACAAAAAGAATGGTGTGGGAATTATATTGAAAAAGGAGCATGTGGACAGGGTAGTGGAATTGTGGAGGGTAACAGACAGGATAATAGGCTTGAAGATGGAGCTTAATGATGTCATATTGAATGTTGTCAGTGCGTATGCGCCGCAGATGGGATGCATACGTGAAGAAAAGAAAGCATTTTGGCTGAACCGAGATGACACAGTAGAAAAGATACTAAAAAAAAGGAAAAATTGTGGTGGGAGCAAACCTAAATTGGCACGTAGGAGAAGGGAATAACGGTGATAAAAAATGCATGGGCAGACATGGATTGGGGAAGAGAAATAACGTAGGACAAGCAGTGGTGGATTTTGCTAAGAGAATGAAGCTGGCGATCACTAACACCTACTTCGTAAAGGAACAAGCACACAGAGTCACCTACAACAGTGGCGGACGCAGTTCGCAGGTGGATTACGTTATGGTGAGAAGACGAATGATCAAGAAGATGGTGGACACAAAGGTTATAGTTGGTGAAAGTGTAGCGAAACAGCACAGAATAGTAGTCAGTGCGATAATCATCTGGACAAAGTGGAGGAAAGCGCCAAAACCAGTGAAGAGAATAAAATGGTGGAAGCTAAAAGACTCGAAAGTGAAGAACAAATTCAAAATGAAAGTGATTGAAAGCGGAATATTTTGTGAACAGGAAGACTGGCAAAAAGTAGCTGAGATGATACGGAGCATTGCCAGAATGGAACTGGGTGAAATATCGGGAAAAGTTAGCACGGAAGGTAAACGGGAGACGTGGTGGTGGAACCAGGAGGTCCAAGAGAAACTGAAAGATAAGAGAAAAGCTAAAAAGGTATGGGATACCACCAGAGATGATCCAAGCAATTTTGCTCATAAAACTGCAAGAAAACAAGCTAAGAGAGAAGTGGCAAAGGCAAGAAAAAGGCACACGAGAAACTGTACGCTGCACCAATCAACAGCAACCTCAACGTGGTGGTGCGGTCCCCCATTTAGTTTGGGTTGGGTCGAAATGGCTGTTGGCCTTCCCGAGGGTCCTAGTTACCCCGGGCACTCACCTTGCACAACCATTTTTTCGCCGTGCTGTCCCCTGAACGACCGCAGAAGAGCAGCACACAACTTCTTTAAAATCGGTCGCCTGTTTTATCCCTTCTCTTGCCTCTCTCTTGCGCATCTTCGTCTCCTCATTCTTCTCCTACTCTTGATGAGCGGTAAAGTTCATCCTAATCCTGGTCCCATCTTTCCCTATTCAGTGTGCGCTGGAAATGTGACCTGGCGAGGTAGGTCAGTGCAATGCTGCACCTGCTCCAGATGGGTCAATTTAAGGTGCTCACTACTTTCCTTATCTAAATTCAGAACTCTGAACTGATACACTATATGTGGTCTCATTCCGTTGACCTTATCTGTATCCAGGAATATAGCCTTAATTCATCTTCCTCTTTCCGGATCCCTGGGTTCTCTGCTTTGCGGTCTGATCGCATCCACTCTCGATCTGGCATTCTCTCTCCAGATGCCGCACGCTAGCGGTGGCGTCATCATTTCGTCAGGCATGGCTTATCCTTCTCTGAACTTTCTACCTCCTACCTTTCTTTGCTTGATCCCTACTCTGATTATGTAGGGGTCAACATTTCTCTAAAGAATTCCTCCTTGCTCTCATTTGTTATAGTTTACGCTCCCCCTATTCAGTCCTCCCTGACGGATGCCAAAACCGATTCCTTTTCTCACTTCGTTCTTCCTTCCTCCAGAAATCTCCTCATTATGGAGGACTTCAATTGCCATCACTCCCTTTGGGACTCAAAAGGTACTTCTAACCCCCATGAGGAGAAAGTATTCAATTGGGTCTCCTTCCCTCAATGACCCCGACAAACCCACTTTTCTCCATCGCTCCTCCCTGACATCCCCATCGCTCCCTCCTCTCTTGCCATATCTTGCTCTTGGGAGGTACTTCAGGATTTGGGCTCTGATCACCTACCAATCTTTTTATTTATCCCTCTTTCTCCGATCTTTTACCCCTATCAGTGTCCCCCATCCTTCAATTTGCAGAAAGCTCGCTGGCATAACTTTGCCTTTTACTTTGACTCTCACTGTCCTTCTACAGAGGAATACTCGTGTCTTTCTCTTTCCTCTGCTGCTGCTCTCTTTACTTCTCCGACACCGAATGCGGCCAAATCTTCCATCCCTTTCGACCGCATCAAACGCCATCCTAAAGCCTGGTAGTCCACTGAAGTAGAAGAAGCGGCTAGTGAAAGACATAGGCTTTTGCTGCAGCTCACAGAAGTGATGAAGATCGCCAGGCTTACATCTTCGCTTCCCGACGTGCTTTGTCTGTCATCGCCAAGGCAAAGACTGAGGCATGGCAGGCGACGTGCTCTTCTCTTTCACCCAAGTCTAACCCTAAATCTGTGTGCTCTCTCCTTTTTTCTGTGGCTGGATCTTCTTCCTAATTTTCCTCCTCTTTCAACTTCCCCAACTGCTCCTCTCCCAATGAGTCGGATTCGGTCTTCGCCGCTTACCTGAGATATCACTTTTCAGTCTCCCAGCCAAAGGCCTTGCGTAGCAGAGCCAGAGGCTACTTTTTCGAGCTCCGCCGAGCCACGTGCCCTGAGGAGTTTCACTCGTCCTTTTGCTTTCCCTTCTCCTCCGCTGAATTTCTTGCAGCCGCCATCAACCTTTCCTTGTTCATTGCCACTAACCCAGACAAAGTTGCCTATCCCATGATAAAGCACCTTCCTCGTTCTGGCATGGATTTTCTTCTTCACATCTTCAATCTCTCCTGGTCTTGATATTCTTTTTCTTCCATCTGGAAGACATCTTCTATTATTACCATCCACAAGATGAGAAAGCCTCTCGACCCTCCTGCTTCTTTCCGGCCTACACTTGATCAAACTATGTTGCTTACTCAGCCCTTTCTGATGAGCTTAGCAAACCCAGGCTGGACTCTCCAACGATCCTCTCTATTATTGATTTCTCTAAAGCTTTCGACTTTGTCTGGCATCCCGCTCTTTACCACAAACTTATTTCGGCTGGCCTCCCTCGTTGGGCTCAATCTTTTTTTTTCTGATTGGCGCGCTTGCGGGGCTTATCAAAATCACAAAAGCCGTTCATTTCGAGTCCGTTGAGGTGTTTTACAAGGATCCGTTCTTGGCCCTGTACCTTTCTCTCTCTTCATCAACGATTTTCCTGCTTCTCTGCCTTCGTCAGCTGCTCTCTTTACGCTGACGATCTGGCCATTTGGTCCTCGTCCCCCTCGGTCCCTGCTGCAGTGGAGTCTACACACGGAGTTCAGTTTCAATTGGAGCGCTGATCTGAGTACTGGTGTCTTTCGTCTCAATCCGAGCAAATGTGAGGCCTCCTTCTTCTTAGTGGATCTCCACCAAGCTCACCTCCAGCCCAAGCTCCACTTACTCAACTCCCGCCTCCGTTTCAATCCCACTCCAACTTTTCATGGGGTCACCTTTGACCGCACTCTTTCCTTTTCTAAGCATGTACCTTCGCTGAAGACCCAGTTCTTCCCTCGTCTCAAGGCCTTACGGTGTATCTCTGCTTTCTCATGGGGCCCCTCCAAGGAGTACTTTTTTCTTCTGTATAAAGCTTTTCTTCGTCCCCTTCTCACTTATGCTTCACCCGGATGATTTCCTTTCTTAAGCGTTACCAATATCACCAAATTGAAACGCCTTCACCAAGCAGCTAGTTGCGCCATCTCCGACTGGCTCTCATCCTCCCCTATCCCTCTTCTTTTCTCCGAGGCTTCTTTACCTCCCCTACGAGTTACTCTGACTCATTTCACTCTTTCTTTTTATGAGCGGGCTCTTCGTCTCCCAACCTCCCTTCCCATTTCAGGTTTGGCCAGACTTGGAGTGAAACCAAGACTCTACAGATCGTCCTGGAGAGCTTTTGCATCCACTTACCCGCTCATGCTTCCTTCTACCTCCCTTAGGGAGGCTCCTCTTGCTTTCCCTCCCTCTCCTCCTTGGAACCTACCTTCCTTCAATGTGGAGTCTACTCTTTCCTCTCCACGCTCCCGCTCTGATCCCCCTCCCATTCGCCAAGGTGCGGCCCTCGTTCTCCTTGACTCTCTCTCCCTTTAGGCCCAGTATGCTCAAGCGTTTCTGCTGAAGCCTGCGCCATTCTGCACGCTCTTTTCTGGTCTCCGCAGCACCAATAAATCTGCCACTTCTATTCTCTTATCTTCCGACTCTCGCTCTGTCCTGACTATCCTATCCTCTCCTCCATCTTTTCTTTTGCCGCAATCTTTCTGGCAAATCTGGCAGAAACTGTCTTCTCAGTCCTCCTGTTCTATCAGGCTACGATGGATCCCCGGACATTCGTTTCTCCCGGGGAACGACGCAGCTGATGAGCTGGCCAGATGAGGAGCACTACTCGTGCCCTCTGCAATCCCTTGCTGTCTCTCTCCTCTCATCTCTCGTATCCACTCTTCTCTTTTCCGAACTGGAGGCATACTGTCTCATCTAAATTCTTTGACACACAGGTTCACTCGATTTTCACCGAGGAACTTGTGATCCCTCATCACACTCGCTGTGTTCTCTCTCGTCTACGCTGCAACGGACATAGCCTTCTGTTAAGTTCTTATCTCTCTAGAATTGGCAGAAGTGAGAATCCTTCCTGCAGCGCCTGCGGACACTCGTCCCAGAATATCTCTCATCTCATTCTGCACTGTCCAGCTACGGACTCTTTGCGCCGCTCGCTCTTTGGCGACTCTCTGTCTCTCTACGACCTCTGTTCCAGGCCCTGGAAAGTTGCCTGGCTTCTGGGGCTCCAAAGCTATGCCCCCATCCCTCGGAAGGGGTCGGGCAACACCAACAACAACAACAACTGTACGAAAAACTGGAAACAAAGGTGGGAAAAAAGAAGTTGTTCAAGATAGCAAAGCACAGAAACAGACAAAGCAACGATTTACAACAAGTGAGAGTAATCAAGAGTAAAACTGGGGAGATGCTGATGGAAGAAGAGAAAGTGAAACAGAGATGGAAGGAGTATTTCGTCAACTTACTCAACCAGGAAAACCTTTGAGAAAGAAGAGAAATGAAAACAAAAGAGAGAGAATGGGACGTGAAAGATATCTCTGGAGAAGAAGTCAGGACTAGGTTGAAGAAGATGAAGGTGGGAAAGACCCAAGGACCTGATCGATGACATACCAGTGGAAGCATGGATTGCTCCAGGGAATAAAGGTGTGGAGTTTGTAGTGAACTTCTTCAACAGACTCTTACGAGGAGAGCAGACGCCAGATGAATGGAGGAGGAGCGTGCTTGTACCTTTGTACAAAGATAAAGGGGATATCAAAAAATGTGAAAATTAACGAAGGATCAAGTTGATGAGCCACACTATGAAACTGTGGGAGAGGGTAATAGAAGCAAGGGCAAGGGAGGAGGTGACGATCGCTGAGCAACAATTTGGGTTCACGCCAGGAAGGAGTACCACCGACGCAATCTTCTGTCTGAGGATGCTGTTGGAAAAGTGGACTGAAGAGCAGAAGGCAGTGCACTGTGCTTTTATGGACTTGGAGAAAGCATACGCCAGGGTACCCAGTGAGGAACTGTGGGAATGCTTGCGATTAGCTGAAGCATCAGAGTGCTACATGAGGATTATTAAGGATATGTATGACGGACCAACAACAACTGTGAAAAGTGCAGCAGGGTTGACTGAGGAATTCAAAGTAGGTGTCGGACTTCACAAGTCTCAGCACTCAGCCTATTTCTTTTTGCCATCATTATGGACAAACTGACAAAGGACATCAGGAAGGACGTACTGTATAATATGCTGTTTTCAGATGAGATAGTGCGGTCTAGGCAAAATCATAAGGAGCTAAAAGATGATCTGGAGATTTGGAGAAATACGCCGGAGAGAAGAGGCCTGAAAGTAAGCAGGAGCAAGACCAAGTATTTAAAGGGTTGGGGTGTGGATAACGGAGAAGAGTTGAAGCTGCAGGGAGAAAAGGTAAAGAAAGCGAAAAACTTCAAATATCTGGGTTCGACAGTTAGTAGCCATGGAAGATGTAAGGAAGAAGTGAGGAGAAGGATCCAAGCAGGATGGATGAGTTGGAAGGTGTCTGGAGTTCTGCGCGACAAGAATGTTCGCACAACGACAAGTTCGCAGAACAAGAACGACAAGTTCGCAGCCTTGGCATAAACCAATGCCAACTACTTGGAGGAGAACAGTTAGAAAAGTTTGGAAAAGAGGAGGAAGAAGAAGCAAAACCCCCAATCGTACGAAGAATGGAATAGACCGATTTAGGAGAGAGAGAAGAGCATGTCTCGTGCCATGCCACAGCCTTGACTTTGGCAATGACAGGAGAGGCATACCGAGAAGCTGAGAAAGTCTGAAGCTCTTTATCACTTCTGTGAGCAGAAGCAAAAGCCTTGTGCCTTTTCCTTATTACTTCTTCCGCTTTAGAAGACCACCAGGCGTTTGACGCGGCTGAAAGAGATGGTACATTTGGCCGCATTTAGTGTCACAGAGGCAAGTGCGAAGCTGCCGCGGAAAGAGAGAAGTATTTCACTGCAGAAGGAGAGTGCAAATCAGAGATGTGGAAGCGGTTATTTTTCAAGCGCTTCCGCTTCCACACCTATTGCTTCCGCTTCCACCGCTTCCGCTTCCACGAACAAAAAACGAAAAAACGACCGTTGACAATTTCTTTTAACTTTTGTGGGTCTGTAGCCTGCCTTCTTCAACACTTTATCATTTTGAGAAAACAAAAACCTTCATTTATTGCTATTACTTTACCTACTTCGCTTGAGCTTATTGTTTCGAACTACTCTGTGTTTGTTTTTCTTAGATATCAGAACTCGCGTTGAATGTAGAACAGTGCTTTTCAATCTTTTTGTCATCGCGGAGCCCCTAATGTACTTTCGCGTTTGTCACGGAACTCCCACTAACAAAAATTTAGAAATCACGAATTGCTTGCAAGAAAATCAAATATTTCGTTACTACAATTCAAAAAATAAACACTTCAACAAATAGACAGTTATTACAAGTTCCTTCACTACTTACAACTACTTTTACAACAGTTAACTTAATGCTTCTCAGATGTAAGCCGTATGATTACATATTGCAGCTCTCGACAACAGTGGCGGCTCGTGATTGAATTTGCTGGTGGGGCTGCAAGTCATTTTTAAATTTTTTTGCACTCTTTGTAGGCAGTTTATTTGCCGTTGTTTAGCTATAAATGTGCAAATTTTCCGAAACTCTGCCGCGTTTTAGTTGTATAATTGTATTCAATCAGGCATTGCTTTGGCTGAATATTACAGATTGCGGTAGGCTAATTTAGTATACAGAGTAGTAATTCTAATTTGTTTTAATATTTTGTAATCTACAAAGAAAATAGAACAAATACAAAGTCTCGCTCATATCATTAAGCTAAGGACTAGCCTGAAGAGTGAAGCACATGAACAAGTGAAAGTCGTACGAATTTATCCACTTGAACTTATAACCGGTTAATTCGACGACTTGCAAAATTTCTTTCAGCATCCTTGGACATCAGCAACATATGTACTAATATATATTTTTTAGTTTTTACAAAGAGTCACGATTAAAACAACATTAGTATAGCAAAATAGGCGGAACCATCCCTCAAATACGGGTAATGAAGATGCATTATCATCACTAGGGCTCTTGCCAATGTAAAATACTTTTCGTGGCTTCTGGCTAGCCCGATATCCAACATTGGACTGTATACGCAACAAACCCAAACAATCCAACACAAAGCACAAGACTACGTAACGTTTACTTTTGAACCAGGATTCCCTTTGACGTTACTGCTAACCGTGCAAGTATGAACTAAAACTGGTATCCTTACATGAAGTTGATCACACAAAAGCTGATTAGGCATAGAAAAACCTTCCAATCATTATATACTAAATGTGGTTTTTAAGGCATTCATGGCAGTAGGTGATTACACGATAGCATGTCTCGGCATGCACGGAAAAGCAGCTCGAAAGACCCGGATTCGAAGCTCACAGGAACCAGACACAACGCAACATACCTCCAGGCAAAAATTGGTTTTCACGAAAAAGTCACGATCCGAACAACGTTAGTATAGCGAAATAGGCGGTACCATCCCTGGACTCAGATATTGGCCTTTTGGCCTCATCAACAAGGATTCGTTCCACCCAGCACAGCGCCCTCGGAGGGGGCGTTGTGCGCCTAGAATTAGAGATTAACTTTGCCCCCTGCACTGCAGGTGGATGCGAAGCGTGAGTAAGCAATGGATGGTTGCGGTTTCGGGGTTGAGCGATGAGGTATCACGAACCATAACAACACATTGACCAGCGCTAAAAGTGCGAGCAGTGGCGCTGATGGAATCAAACCATCGACGCCTCCAAACCTAGTCGTCAGAATCTACGTAGCCCGGGACTGTCATAAAGCGGGCAGTCGGGCGTGCGGTGTTTCAATGAAATTTTTGTAAAGTACGCGAAATAAATTTTGGCGGCTTGACGAAACCAATGCTTTTGCCCCACTCGAAAACAAAGTAGGATGCCTCGCCCCCTATCCCTCGTTTTTACCGGTTATGCGGGTTCAATCTAAGGGGAGTTGTAAGAGTTCAGCCACTCTTGGTTAGTCGCGTGCAGCAGCAATATTCCCCACGTAGTTGCGGTAGTCTGATATCCAAATGACAAAGAGAAAATTTTACGACTTTTTGACCGGTAGAAGGGAAAAAATAGGTTAAACAACTTTCTCGCCTTCAGATAAGTTTTTTTACTTCCAATTTACGAACGTATTTGCCTAATTTATTAAATGATACAACTGTATAGCAACATTTGAACTTGCTTACCCACAAACAATCTAACTAATTACAGCAACTAGCCCTGCTTTAGAGGTACAACATCAGCAAGCTTAGCGGGAATTGTTACGTCGCAAGAAAAGTTACAAGAATCAAGCGACCGTGAAAGCAACGCATGTACGTCATGCGTCTGGGCGCTACTGATTTTGCCCTTCCTGCTGCTATCGTTTGCAGCTTGACGAGCGGTGTTCAAAAATTAGAAATATTCAGTTATACAAAAAAATTTGGCTTAGTAATGTTGACAATACTTGCAGGGGGAAAAATTTTGCTATGTCACACAGAAACTAAAACTATAAACCATTTATGAAGCAACTAAATCGCTTTACAAAATTACAGTCTCGGGCGCTGCAGCTGCAGCCCGTCCTACGCACCATTATATTGTTGTCACATAGAATCCCTATGTCGCACGATGTTCACTTAGTTTAGTGCTAGCAATATAGGAAAATTAGTCTTTTCAGCGACATAAACTGGTGCATTGGTAAATAAGGTATGAACTATGACATTATGAGAAATATTAACATTATCAAAAATTCGAAAAAAAAACAGATCACAAAAACGCGTGGGGGGCTGCAGCTCTGCAGCCCATATGCACGAGCCGCCACTGCTCGACAATAACCTGTCGTCACAACAACAAATTACACCGTATAGCGTTGATTTTCCCTCTCTATCCTCAACTAACTCTGACTTTAAGTTAACGTTAACTCTAATGATCATTACGGACCTTCTGTCCACCCTCAAAACACGTATTGACTCCGATCTTTTTGGATAGTGAAGTGCGAAATTTCTGTCGTATATATAGTATGTACATGTAAAGCGAGCAAAATTGAACTGCACCAATCAACAGCCGCCTCAACGTGGTGGTGCGGTCCCCGACACCTTTGGGTTGGGTCAAAATGACTGTTGGCCTTCCCGAGTGTCCCAGTTATCCCGGGCACTCCCCTCACACAAACCATCTTTTCGCCGTGCAGCCCCTTGAACGACCACAGAAGGATAGCACGCAGCCTCTTTAAAATTGGTCTGTCTTCCCTCTACTCCTGCGTTTCTCTTGCCCGTCTCCTCATTCTTCTCCTTCTCCTGATGAGCGACAACGTTCATCCTAACCCTTGCCTTGTCTTTCCCTATTTAGTGTGCGCTGGAAATGTGACCTGGCGGGGTAGGTCAGTGCAATGCTCCACATGCTCTAATTAAGTTCATTTAAAGTGCTCACTACTCTCCTTTTGTAGATTCTTGGCAGCTCTCACTTCTGTAGCTGCCCTCCCTGCTTTTTTGGAGATTCTACACCTACCAGCACTGTGACTTCCTCCTCGGACTCCTCCAGCTGGTATACCTTCACTGCTCAATCTGGCCCCCTTCTGCTAATCCAGCACTCGCATTCTACCCTCACCTTCAAACCTCTTATCCCTTTTCCGCCCACTTTGTATCTTCTCCCTCTGCACCCTTACCACCGTCTCATGCTCCTGGCTGTTTCTCTTTACCCCCAGCTTTCTCTTCCCCTCCCTAACTCCCTCAGGGTTTTTCAATGGAATGCTGGGAATCTCCAAGCCAGGAGCACTAAACTACTACACTTTAATTCGTCTCATCCCGTTGACCTTATTTATATCCAGGAATCTAACCTTAATTCATCTTCCTCTTTTCGGATCCCTGGATTCTCTGCTCTGCGATCCCATGGCACTCACTCCCGATCTCGTATTTTTTCTACTGATATCGCAGACGCTAGCGGCGGCGTCATCATTTTCGTCAAGCAGAGCCTATTCTTCTCTGAGCTTTCTACCTCCTCTCTTTCTTTGCTTGGGCCCCTACTCTGATTATGTAGAGGTCAACATCTCTCCAAACGACTTCTCCTCGCTCTCATTTCTTAATGTGTATGCTCCCCTCATTTGTTCTTCTACAAAGGATAGCAGAACCAATTTCTTTTCTCTCTCCGTTCTTCCCTCCTATGTGGAAGCGGTGGATTTTTCGCGCTTCATCTTCTACAGAAAAAGGACCGCTTCCGCATCCCTGGTGCAAACTGATGCACAGTGCAAAGTCATCCCATAAAGCTACAGGAAATTAAAGGAAGAAGGACGCTTATTGGGGCGGGAAAGTGGAGGGGGCGACGGTAGGGAGAATGAGGAGGTGATTTGACGTTAGGTTCTGAATCACCTTTCAGGGCTTAGAAAAAATGAGAGAGAGGAATTGAAGTAGATGTCAGGAGAGGAACGAGTGTGGGAGGAACAATGAAGAAAAGTGGGAGTATCAGGACCAATGAGGGAAAAAGGTGAAAGGAAATGACCCAATTTTGATTCCCAAAAAGAGTAATGGCAGTCGAAGTCCCCCAGAATAAAAAGAAAACAGCGAGAGAAAAGAAGTCGGCTCTACCATCTGCATAAAAAGAGCAATTAGGAGGAGTGTAGATGTTAAAGAAAGAAAGAGAAGAGCAGTTTTTCAGCAAAATGTTTACTCCTAAATAGTCAATGTAGGGGGATCATGCAAAGAAAGAGAGAAGGTAAACAGCACACAAAAGGATATGCCTTGTCTGACGAAGATGACTACACTGCGGCTATAACGTAAGAGAGCCAGACCAAGGGTGAGGGTAATCAGATTGTAGAGCAGTTTATTTAGAGATTGGGAAAGATGAAAAGGAGTTGTGGTTGGATTCCTATACAGAAAAGATTGCCACTAAAGAGTTACAGTACTTGTGTGAAAAAAATCAGCAATTATAGCACGAAGACTACCTGTGTTCTATTGGAGAACCTTGAGCTAGTTAGGAGAGGAAGAGTAAAAAGGGGCGTGGAAGAAAAGCCAGGAGTGAGGAAGGATTGACAAGAATCACATTGAAGGATGAGAGAGCAAGAAAGGGCTAGAAGGTTAGCAAGCCAGAATGAAGAGGAAGAGTTAGATTGCCAAAAGGGTAGGTTATTGTGAACAGGGGAGTTATACTGTACATGGTGGAGAGCACTGGAGAAGATCGCGCTGTGTTGGCGGACTGGGGAATCCCTGGAGAAACAGAGATGTATCGGAAAGGAAAGCTCCAGAAATAGGATCCGAAGAGGGAATTAAAACTCCGAAAAAACGTTCACTTTAAATGCTCCTATTTCGAGCAGGTACACATTGCACTCACCTGTTCTTCCATATCACATTGCTGGCGCACACCGAATAAGAAAAGATAGGCCCGGAATTTGAATGAACGTTGCCGCTCATCAGCAGAGGCAAGAGAGAACGAGGCAGAACAAAAAGAAAAACGATCGATTTTAGAAAGAGTACAGGCTGCCCCACTGCAGTCATTTAGGGGCAGCCTGCAAAAAATATTTGGCTTAGGGAGAGTCTGGGGCATCCGGGATCCTCAAGAAAGCCTACAGCCATTTTTACCCCGTCTGACGGCTTCAGGGACCGCACTACCACATAGAGGCGGCTGTTGATTAGTGCTGGTTTTTAGCTGCAAAGTTGCGTTGCGGTTTTCGGTGAAGTTTGAGCAAAATAAATGACATTAAGCTTAAGACCACATCAACACTTACAAGAACTTTGTGACTGTCAAATTTGATTTACTTGTCCAACTCTATTAGAGATTTTCTGAAACATAAGCTTTCCCAAGCTTGGCTATGTTTTCTTAATCGTTAGTTCAAAAAGATTAGAATTTGCAACCTGTCTAAACGCACCGTTGCGCGAGCTGATAAACTTACTTTTAATAAAGCCAGTAACTGTGTTTAGCGGAGTATTTGTTCTTCACGAGGTGACGTAGAATTTAAGCGACATCGATCCTCTTTGCAGTCGATAGAGTTAAGCTTTATTTCCTTTTTGTGTCACACCAAGGACGTTGAAAACGAACGGTAATCTAGTAACAGATCTTGCACTTGGCGATCACCAAAAAATGTTGCAAATGAAGTACTAAACCGTACTTACAGTAGATACTCAGTTACTATGACTGAAATACGTCTAGCTAGGCGCTTAAAAGGCAGTAAAAATTTCCCAACATATGCGTGATATCTTTTGTGCGTTACTACAATTGCTTACGATTTTTGGATATTAAGACCTACGAAGTCTATGTATTTAATAGTAAAAATGATTTATAATCTTTTCTGCTAAAGAACGATCCAATTAGCAAAATATTTTTTGCTGGTTTGTTATCGCTTATTAATCATAGAAAAATTAATTTTTGCTACTGTTGCTCACAGGGGCGGCGCCAACCCTAAACAAGGGAAGGGAGACAAGTAATAGACAACATACCTCAGAGAAAACCTCGACGGGATTTAGTCCCTAGTCACGATTAGGAACAATGCTATAACGTGAGAAATTAGTGCCATGAGAAAGTTTGTGACAATATAATCAAAGATAATTACAAAAATTTTCGCTTTTTGACAGAGGGAAATCAAAAACCAGCTCCCGACTTAACAACTTCAGAAAATTATACTTCTGGTGAAAATAACGTCGGAATTAATGCTTGATCGCACAAATTGTTCTATGTATTTTCTAAAAAGTACCGTACTGGCTGTAGTAACGCGATCACTTGCTTTTTTGGAAGATATTAACTAGGTGCTAACGTTAAAAAATTCAGTTACTTTAGTTGAATTGTCCTTGCAATAACAGATTATTTATTTAAACATTGTAAAGCATGCCTTTTTCTTGAACGTTTTAAACTCTTTCTGTGATACCATAATGCCGTTGATTACCATAACTGTGAATTAAAATAGTAGGACATAGCTATCTATCAATTATGTTTCCAAAGCAAAGATCTGATATACTGCCGGTTTAGAGCAGCGCTACATAACAATATTTACATAGCGGTATATCAAAAATCCCGTGTTTCAGTAACGTAATCGCAGCAAGCATGACCGATCTTAACTTTAAATAAATATTAATTAAATGTAGCAGAGTTAAACAAATTGACGATTTTACATTTCAGTGGTTCACGATTTAAACCAGCCGTGCTACTCTACCGTATCTACTTCGTCACTTAAAAGCGTTTGCCTTACAGTTTTCCAAATAATTGCCTTGACAGTTGCAACTGTGCTGACAACAACAGTTAATTCTTCAGCAGTGTTACTGCTACTATGACTGGCGATTCACTGCGCAGTAACCTTTATCACTTTTTTTCAAAACAAAAAAATGAAAACACAAGCAAAACACATCGATTGAGAGGAGACAGGAACGTATGTAAGCTGTTTGCAACTGTTTGTGTAACCAGCGGTGGATATTCAAAATTGGGGGCTTAAGGCAAAATTCTAATAAGAGGCTCCGAAGAATTGATGTAGCTACAAATAATTGCGATTAAGCAATGCTATAGGGTAGGTTATAGATTGGTTTAAAAAGACTGATGCAGATACATTTGGATATATTACTAATCAAAACCATACTTAGCAACGTTGAAACGCTTTTTTGCAGTTAACTAGTCACCGCATTTTACAGTTAATCACGCTTCAAAAAAACTGGAGTAATTTGCTATCGAAAGCATTACAATAACAGCACAATTGTAGGAAATATTCAAACGATTTGCAGCAACACAGGTGCCTTAAAACTTGGTGTGAATTAATTACCATGAAACACACCGCAAAACATAATTGCGCAGAATATTCAAATGTAACGTAGCACCAAAAGCCATTTTTCGTCAAAACATCTGAAACAACACAGGTCTATTGTGCAGTGATCGTATGGAGTGTAACTTATATCGATGGTAAAAATTCACAAAACATACGCCAATAAACGCGTTAAAAAATAATTTTTTTTAATGCCATTGCCTACTGTGAGAGAAGGGCTGAAAATATGCTTAGCTAGCGTACTGCTAGACAAAGCTTAAACTTCCTAATACGAGTCTTCATATGCTTACAAACGTTATGATCGTAAAAAAAACATTGAATTTAATCGTAATGCGTTGAGATAAGAGTTATCTGGAATTTTAATTGCTGGCGCCGATTTATTGCATTAGGTTTATTGAAAAAACCCAGTAAATTTGGTTACAATGGTTGTTGCCTTGTTTTTTTGCTGAGAGCAGGTTGGCAATCAATTTACCAATAACAATATCCTCTGCATTATTATCTTTGAACTCACAGACACTTGACTATATAGAGCTACTGGTACCATCTTCTGTTTCATCAATACACATAACTTGGATGCTTGAAGATGCACTTTCTATCTCTCAGTTCTGTAGTAGTAGGGCTGTTTATTACAATAAATCTGTCCGTCGCACTTTTGCATCATCAATGTTCCTACTTTCTTCCTTTTGCCTTCATTTTGATGCATTACTTACATACTCTCTATTCCACTGATGCACTTAAAACTGTCTGGTATGAGGTAAGGTATAGAGCAAATCAAGGACTACTATCTTAATAGAACTGATAAGTTACAAATAAATCTGAACAAATAAACTTTTTAGATAAATATGATTGTCGTTGACTTCATGTTTGGATGAGTCACCAGACGAGTAAAGGGTTAAAGCCACTAAAATGTGTTATTGTGTTACTATCATAACTAAAGATAATGGCTAGTACCAATCGCGAATAATGACTTAACTAATTCTCCTTTCACAACTTCTTCTAAAAAGCAAAATATACAAATGTAGCCAATTTACCGTTGAATCATTGGCTTGAGCAGAACACAACAAGTACCACGATGCTAAACAAATAAAACTTAAATGACATTTTTAAATCTTGAAAAGATTTTTTGGGCTTGCATATCTCTAATATTATTTTGCACTTTGAACGCAACTGACCGATTATTCTTTCAAAGCAAATTTAGTTCCGCTTCCACCAGTATCTCACTAACATCAATAAACTGCCGAAGAATACGATGAATTAATTACTTCACATTTTGATAAAACTGAAAACTGGACCGACTTCATAGATAAATTATCACAGGCAAAGTCTGGTCAGCTCAAACAGCTAAAAATTTAAGTTGCACTGATCACATCAACAAAATGAGATCAGACCCTAAAAATTATGTTAAACCCACATTGTCACAACAGTTTCTGTCAAAAGAACTAGAACGCCTTCGGCCCAAAACGGTAATAGAAAAAATAAATTTTAGTTTTTATTTAGGCAGTGGCTATTTTGCCGCCAACGACATTTTACTCCTGCACTTATTTTCCCTTTGGTGATGGGTCAAATTCTGTGAAATATTTTAAGAAAGTGACTTTTAGTCGTTTGTGATTGGTCAATCTCTACAATGTATTAAAATTGACAAAAATGGAGCCTTTAGCTTGCACTTCCCATTTACATCCACAATCTGCAACCCCTTCTCTAATGGATACGGCATCTGTTGAAGTACCATGCCTGCAAAAATTTGAACTTTGCAAGCAGGTTACTTCAACAGACTACATTTTATTCGTAGTAGGCAGCACTCCTTCACTACCCTGAATCAATACTATGAGCATGGCAGCAAATAAGCCAATTTTGAAGACACACAAACGTTGAACGGCAAAATAGTTTGCAAGGGTAAAATGCTGTCAAAGGCAAAATAGCCCCTTTTAGTTATCACTTGCAGAGTTGTTGAGGGCAAGAGCCAATTTTAAAATCCCACAAAACAGCCCAAAACTACACAAGGCATTTTCAAAGGGGGGAACCCGAGGCAGCTGCCTCGTTCGCGTCACTCAATATCCACCACTGGATGTAACCAACACGTTACGGTATTCATGATTTTCAACAATTTACGTTTAGTTCAGGCAAAGACGGCAAAATTATCTTTTCTTTTGTGGTTAGCCAAAACGCTAAATCTTTTTCATAATAAGCAGCTTCGTTTACGAAAATCGGATAAATTTCAACCGAAGGTTGATCTTCTGCTTTCAGCAAGTCATTCAGACAAATAACTTTGTCATCGACAGTACGGAACACTGGATCAGAAAGTAACAGCGGTTGATAGTCTTTATCCTGCATAACAAAAACCGGATAAATTGTGGAAAGTGTAGACTTGTAGTTGCTTTACACAATGTTGCTACCTACAAATGGTTGGAACTGAGATTTTGCCTAAATATCCCTACTTTAGTCCAGTGCTTGCGGTTTAGAGCGCTGGCAGTTTGCCTGCTGAAAGACATGGGTCCGTGCTTATCTTCCTCTCCCTGAATATGGCTTATGACTACAATAACAACACTGCATAGACAACTTTTCAATTATAAAAAATCTTTTTACCTGTAGCTTTTCATGAATCACCGCTGTTCTCGGCGAATAATCAGGAGGAAAACAAACGTTTTGTAGTATTTTAAAAGCAGTGATTTGAATTGAAGGATATTTTTCACCCTCATTAAACCTGAACACAACTTTGTTGAGACTATAAAAACGTCGATATCAATTTGCCTATGAGGCCTTGACAGCAATCTAACAGCAAAGACTGGATACATTAACAACCTAGCTGGTCCACCTGTCAAATAATATAGGGTCTTTTTGTCATATACTTTTTATCCTCCTGCCACGTGAAAATCTTTTGCGGGTTTTGCTGAAACTTCGTTGCGTTTAGTCTCGCGTCGGAATTATTGGTATTGCTGGCGCAGTGCACTATCACCACAAGCAGTGTGGTCTATAGTAAAGGAAATTACTGTACAGTGTCTTTTCAAAATGCACAACTACATAAACATTAATAGAGTTTAGCTAAGTTAATTAAAACTAACTTGTTAATAAAATCCAAGGCATAGATTACAGCTTGCTCTTGTAATTGAAGTACATCGGAACGTAGAACACCATGAGGTTGAGGTCCGACTTCGATTCCTACAAAAGAAGTGCACTTCACTAATATTTGCATCGGTAACACGTAAACGTAACTGTGCGCAACAAGTAAAATCTGACAAGACAAGCAATGGCGCTGATGCGAAAAAGTCGTTTGCAGAAACTTCTCAGTTGGAACAATTTACACTAGTTATCTGAAGTCTTTCATTTAGCCATTAGTATTCAGACTATCTATACATATCTTTTTTACAAATTGTAGCTGGGCATAGTAGAATGCCGTAGATTAAACTACGGTTCAAAATCTTTAACTTTCAGGAAAACTTTAAAGGTAAGTAGATACAAGAAATAACTTATTCTTTGGAGTTATGGTACAGCGTGATTCAAAAAAATTGATATCTTATTGCAATCTAATAACTTTGCCCCTACCTGTTCAAATGATTATAAATTTGCGCAGCTTGTGTAGGAACAAAGCCAAAATTTTGTGTTTGAATGTTTGATATGTTTATCTTTTTAAGTGTAGAAATTTTTAACTGATAAATTGTTCATGCATTGTTCAAACCTGTGTGATTAAATGGTATGCACTAGTAGAGAATAGGCGTATTGTGTGTTGGAATATGCTAAAACAAACTCGAACAAAACTGTGCAGCAACAATCTGTGAAAGTTCTCTAAAAAGTCACGAAAAAGCAAAGCAAATTTGGGGCTGGAAAAAAAATTCACGCTGGAGACTGTTACGTAAGACATGCCGAAGCATGTTTGGGAGGAGCTAAACAACCGACCTGACGTGTGCGGTGTAACAGGCGGTGCGCACATTGAACTTTTGTAAAATCTTTCATGGAATTCACGTGCCTATAAATTGCTTATTTAAAGTTTAGGAATAAAACCTTGTTTTGTTCAATATTAAGCTTGTTACGTTACATTTGATTTGACTACCTAGTTTTTGTGATATTTACATGCCAAACGATGTCAAATTTTTTGAAACATCCTTTATAGTACATTTCTACTACAATAAGTACAACAACGAAACCTATAGGTCGCAAAGAGGCTTTTGTAAGGTCAAACATACTACTCAAAATCAGCCAAATCAAGGGCGTGGGAAGGGACAACTTGTCTCTTTTTGGTTCAATTCCAAGTCTTTAAAACGAGTTACCATTTAATTTTAAACTCAGTAAACAACTTCTAAAATTCGCTAAAAACTCCCCTCCGTAAGAAATTTTTAGTTGGCTAGGACCCTGGACTTGGCATAGTACTTGCGGGTCCTAAATTGGTACGTGACCGCTTTATTGCGGTGTACTATCGCATTGTACTTGTGGGTTTTAAATTGGTGCAAAACCACTTTATTGCGATGTACTATCGCGGTTTATAGAATTGGTACGGTTGTGCAAGTTCGCAGCCGGAAAACCTGGATAGAATTTTTTTGTCAAATCACACCAAAGATTCTGAAAATAATATTTAGATTTCCTGCTAGGCTGTCAGTATAGAATAATGTGAAGGGGAAAACATGAAATTGAGGTAACTCAGTCGTGATTAAAAAGAGAGCAACGTGCCTCAACAGTCACGAAACACAGCAGTTTTTGGGGCCAAAACAATAAAAAGCAGTTTATAAAGCAACATAATTCACCTACCTAGACCAAAAGCAGACAAGCTTCTAGTATTACCATACGCTTTATATCCAAGAACAACAATTTCACAAATGCAACTGGTTGCTTTTAGTTTGCTCTAAACACATGTTGCAGGTATATAAGATATCTAAACGCACTCAGAAACTTCTCCCAGAAGTTTGCTTCAAACAAAATGATGAAAAAGTATCTAAACTAGGTTTTTGGGTAGGCTACTAGGTTTGGCGTTGACTGCAACAGTTTAGAAAAAGTGGGCGCAGTGGCGTATGGAGGGGGATTCTGTGTGCACCCCCTCAGAAAAACGTTAAATGTCATTTTCAGTCAATATGCTTGAAACGACAAGAAATCACTTGATATAGCTCTGAAAATAATGATCTCCATAAAAAGGTCTTCACAGCGATTTTGTATGACCACGAAAAACAACACGAGCTACGAACTTCAACTGACCCATGCAACTTTCAATACGTCATTTTTTCACCCTCCCCCCTCAAACAATGTCTGGATATGCCCCTGGGTCGGCACAGCTTACAAGACCGTAAAAGCAATTTGTTGTCTCTCAAACTCAATGTTTATTTGGTTTTTAATCAATATATGTTCTCTTCATCTAACAAAGTTAAATAGTATGCATAAATAAACCTGTATATAAGCTGCTGCTTGCAAGGATAGGTTATCATTTGGGTTGCTCACAATCAGCATGCAGCCAACATTTGCGGTTGTGTTATGCAAATCTAGCAAAAATTGAGGTTTCTCAACTTCTGGAGCACCAGTGATTAGATCATGCAGCTCTTTAGCTCGTAAAACTTCATAAGGGAGATTTTCAGGTGAAGTTTTGACTCTGAAATCATAAACTTTGAGCTAACCCTTACAAGCTACAAAACATACTCTTTGAGACTAGCCCAAAATTGTCATGTTTTTATAAAACAATCACTTTCAAATAGTTGATTTCAAAAAATGGTTTTGAAGTTTGATCCAATCCCAAAACAAAATATTGGATTACAATACAACTAAGCTTTTAGCTTAAAAGATATACCACCACTTAGTTTAAAACTATGACCATCTGTGTCACAAGATAAGAACCGGTTACCAATCATGTAAATGCACCAAGCAACTTTGTGGCTTCATGATACAGTCAAAGCAAGATTGAGCTAAACATTACATAAACAAAACATACGAAGTATTTTTGCTAAAACACATACCTAAAAACCAAACTCATAAGCTAAGAGTGTCTATCAATGGTAAAGCCATGACATGAGTCATCCCTTGCTTTCAGGTTATGGGGCCACTCATTTTGAAATGCTATTTGATGGAGTTTCAGTGCAATGCTTATTGATGGTAACTATCGATACACCAAAATTGATGCTTTAAAAATTTAATTCCCCTGGTGAGCATTGCTAGGTTACCTATGCACCCATATGCTCTCTATAAAGATTGTGAAAAAACAATTTTATAAACAGTATGATATTTTAATACTTTCTGTCAAGTCATTTTTATCTTCTTCATTTTCTAATAAGTCAAGCTGGCCAACTAACTAATAACCCCCTACTTGATATAATTGTCTTCAAAAAATTGTCGATTGAGATCGAAATCTTTGTATCTTCTACATAGAGAAACTGCTTCTGAAATAGAAATATAAGTAGTGCTCCACTTCATAAAGCACATAGGATCCATAGCAGGCTACAAGGCATTTTAGGAAAATTGCTGCCATCATTACGGGCTGGAGGTGACGTGCAAATTAATGATAAGTTTTCACAAATTTTTGTCCACAAAGGTGACGATAACTGAAGTTAGGTGCATAGCAGGCTATTACGCAGAGCAGGTTGGATCAGTTCCTGCATGCCTATTCGCCAGATGCAATTTCTCTTAAAGAGCACACCTAGTTTTAGCTTTAATTCTAAACACAAAAAGAACTCCATTCTTATAAAAAGATCCTGCCACTGCTGAGAGACTTCTTTGCCCAACTTGCACCTCTATTTTTAAACAGCCAGTCCAGATCAGTTACGTCACAAGTTTTCAAAAGGAAAGGAATTTATTGCAATTTGAAGGGTTTCTTCAAAGAACAAGTCCTAGTGCACTTCACCCCCCATTACTCTAGTTTTGTTGCTGTGCCTGCATGTGATTCCACCTCATTGGATGTGTACAATGTTACATCTATAAACAACTTGGTTTTGAAATACTTTAGAAAGATTTTGCTGTTTGCTAGCATTACCGTCTGACAAATTTTGTTTGGGTCTAGAAATCATCAAATTGAATGTGCAGCTTTACTGACCTGGGTTTGTGATATGCACAGAAATTGGACACGAAGGCAGTGCAGTTTGCAATTCTTTCTTGTTTTTAAGCCACTTTTCAGCTAAAAATATTCCAGACAATTCATTTCCGTGAGTGCCACCAAGTAAAACAACTTTATTAATTTTTTTCATATTTTTCCGTTAAGTTGAATCTTCAAAACAGCAGTCGATCTCGCCTAAACATGACTTTAATACAAATTTGCAACTTCAACACAACGGGTTGCTTCCACTTATAAGTTATAGCCTAAGGGCTAAATGAACTATACTAAGACAAACCAGAACGTTTTTCGAAAATAGTTTAAAACTTTATAGGCTTATCATTTTGATCAATAAAAGCAAGGATTACCGGGGCTAGTAAAGAATCGGCCGTTATGCTGTGTAATAGGCGATCACGTGACATGCGTTGCATAACGTAATGTACGTGACGAACGCAATGCGCACGAATGAGATACTTTTTTTTCTTTATTATCGCTAGCTTTCTGATAACTGAAACTGTTAGAAACGTGCTTTTAGTACAGAAGAACTGTTCGCAGAGCCGAGTCACTAACAACAGTTGATCATCGACCACAGGTGTGTACCGTAACACTACTGTGACGTCATAATGCATCAAAACGTGCGTAAAATGCGCACTTTCTTAATATGAAGGCTTAAAATTTGCACCTTTTCAGAGACAAGATGTGAAATACAAAAGCGCTGTTTGCAAACACATCAAATTTCAAATGATTGATTAACCTTCTCCAATGGGCTCCTTTTTGGTTTTGGTGTAAAAACAATCCAATCTTCCAAACTGGCAACACCACAAATACGAGATTAATGTAATGAAAAACAAGCTTGGCATAACAACACTTGTTAAGCATATGTCCCATCAGAAAAACGCAATGTGATGCTGAAATGCATAACGCTATTGTATGCAAACCCAAATAAAGTATAAATTCTCAAAAACAAAATGGAACTTGATGCTTAACTACCTGCATACAACGCAAACACTTACAGATCACATTCAATATGAGACCCCAACATCATGAAATACACGACGTTATCGCATATCGATCCTAGTCAAGTATAAGCCCCCATCCAAGAAAATGCAGTTTATCATGAAATGCACGACGTTATTGCATATCGATCCTAGTCAAGTGTAAGCCGCCATCCAACAAAATGCAGTTTATCATGAAATGCACGACGTTATTGCATATCGATCCTAGTCAAGTGTAAGCCGCCATCCAACAAAATGCAGTTTATCATGGAATACACGACGTTGTTGCATATTGATCCTAGTCAAGTATAAGCCCCCAACCAAAGAGAGGCAATTCATCATGAAATACACGACGTTATCGTATATCGATCCAAGTCAAGTATAAGTCCCCAACCAAGAAAAAGCATTTTGTCATGAAATGCACGACGTTATTGGTTATTGCATATTCATCCTAGTCAAGTATTAGCCACCATCAAAAAATTTTCAATTTATGGTAAAATACACGACGTTATTGCATATCGGCCCTAGTCAATATAAGCCCCCAACAAAAGAGATGCAATTTATCATAGAATACACGACGTTATTGCATATTGACCCTAGTCAAGTATCAGACGCCATCCAAAACAATGCAGTTGATCATGAAATACACGACGTTACTGCATATCGGCTCTAGTCAAGTATAAGCCCCAACCCACAAAAATGCAGTTGATAATGGAATACACGACGTTATTGCATATCGGCCCAAGTGAAGTTTAAGCCGCCATGCAAGAAAATGCAGTTTGTCATGGAATACATGACGTATTGCATATTAATCCTAGTAAAGTATAAGCCCCCAACCAAAAAATCTAATTTATCATGAAATACACGACGTTATCGCATTTCGGCCCTAGTAAAGTATCAGCCCTCAACCACAAAAATGCAGTTAATCATGAAACATTTGCACTGCACTGCCTCTTATGCTGTGTCTTTTATGCTCTGCCTCGTATTGCACTGCCTCTTATGTTCACGACAAGTTTAATCAGAAAATAACTTTTTTAAAGTAAATTTCTGTGGCAGTTGAAGTGAATTTACTGCTACCGATACCTCTTCAAACTTGTAAAATGTTTAGGAAAGGAACTTTAGTCTGTAGGCTATATGCACAACATAAGACGACATAGTCGTGTGATTGGAGTCGATGAATTAGTAGAGTGTCATACCCTTTTTTGTGTAATTAACGGTGGATCCTTGACCCCAGATGAGCTTACAGTTAGACAAGAAGGTAGCATTTTTGAATTCAAGTTTTACCCAGTTTTTTAGCTTAGTTAAAACTCGGTATATTATGAGCTATTTAAAAACCGATGTGATGCCCAAGAGCACCTTTTACTAAATAGTCATTAAAATAGACACAAACTCATAACGATATGAGCACAGGAATACTCACTATGTTGGACACGGCGACACTTTTCCATCTATTACCGATGATTTATTTTGCATCAGCATCTTGCTGTTGCACTGCAAGCAGCTTCTCCTGTTCGCAAGAAGCCCGTGCTACTGCATCCATATTCTTGTTGAGTCAGCAATCCCAAATCCGATAACAATCAACTTCCCAAGGATCTTTACCTTCTAAAATAGAGAAATCTACCAATTTATTGTTTTTATTGTTTTTGTTTTATTTGCGATATTTATCTTCCATTCACGAGAAAGCGAATTGTATCGCTATGCTTTGGACGGGACGTCCGCACTCGCTTGGGAGTTGCCTTTTTTGGAGGTTTATGGGCCACCTGTCTTCCACATAAAGGTGGGGCGTCCCGTTAAGTGCCTTGCCCAAGGACACAACAAGCGAACTTGCCGGCTTGTTCTCCACAACCTCCCCTAAACGCCGAGCGCCAAGCAAGGAAGCTGCGGATGCTATTTTTTAAAGTCTTTTGGTATGACTCGACAAGGGGAATGAACATCAGGTCTACCGGCTGCGAAGTGGACGCTCTAACCACTACGCCATCGCGTCGGTTATTATGTATTTTACGACTATTTGCTGAAATACAAGCAAGTTATTTTTCTTCAACGAAAAATAAATAAAGATGCGTACCACTGCACTGAGCAAAAATGGTCATAGACATAATATTGTAGGTTCATCGCATACTATGATTCTATCCCTTTCCCCACCCTCCCCCAGGAAAAATTCAGATCGATGATACAAAAACAAACTATTTTCAGTTTATTAATGTTTTGCAGAGCAGTTTGTAAAATCTACTTGTAAAAAGAAAGAGAAATAGAATGGCTTTTGGCCTCTCTGAAGGTGTCATGTACCTCGTCCACTTGATGCAGCAAACATTTTTCAAAGTGCTGCTAACTAAACAACCGAAGAAAAACAGCCTGCACTATCTCTAACATCAGTCAACCGCTTTTTCCTCTTTTGTTCCCTTGCCTTTCTCTCTCACGCCTTCCTATTTCTCTTTCTCTAGTAATGAGCAGCAACGTTCATCCCAATTGTGCCACATCTTTTCTTGCTCTGTGTGCGTCGGCAATATGGTCTGGAAAAGGTCAGTGCAATTGTGTACCTGCCGCAAATGAGTACATATCAAGTTCACCTTCCTCTTCTTCTCTTCAAAATTCAACTTCATTTGCAACTGACACTCCTAAAGTTGTTCTCCTTACTTCATCTCGGCTTGCCTTGAAATTTTCCTGCCTACCAATTTTTTGCGGCCCTCCAGCACCTACACCTCCGATGTGGACCGCAATTTAGCCATCCTCCCTTTTCCAACGCATCTCTCCCCTTCACCTTCGCTAACTACTTTGCTCACCTACTTTTTCCTATCGCAAAACTTTTCCTCCATACTTGTCTGGTTAAGACATATATCAACCTATAAGAGGAACTGTTAACGGGAAATGTTCGATGCAACAAGCTCGACAAAGCGACTTCAAACGCAAACGCCCCGTTAAATAAAAACATGGAATTCAATAGGTCATAGTCATTTTAGCGAATAAAAGTGATTTTTTTGTTCTAGGTATAGGCTACTGAAATTAGCTTAAGCTAACTATTTTTCCAGTAGAGCAATAAACCACTAATTATCGCTAAAACCTATATATTTTTAAAGTTTTGCTTGGGCGGTTACGTCGAGCATCTTCAGCAAAGAGTATGTAAAGAAATGTTGTGTGACGTACTTTCAAAAACCAGTGGTTGTTAAAAGTAGGCTTAGAGCTTCAGGTATTAAACCGTGGATAACAAGACATGGGTTTAGCGCTTTTGGCCCCCTGTTTGCACCCTTGGTTGGCCGGCAGCAGTAGGTTACTCAACAAGATTTAGAACAAGGCAATGAGCGTGATGTAAGCGCAAATGTGCAAACACACTCAGGCTTAATAAGTCTTTATCCCATTCCCATCTTACCGTTACGTTGATAACATCAAACGCGAACAAAGGCATCCAGAGATAAAAAACTTAAATTGTTAGCTCTTTTGCTTTACGTAGCGTTGCAGTGTTTACACCTATACGCACTTTCATGTTATCTGTACTGTAAACATCATGCTCCAGTATGTAAATCATTCAAATAAATTGCATCAATTCGTAAAAAGTACGTACCCACAACACCTTTGATTTCATTTTCTTGGTCTGGGGCATACATTTGACTAGAATCGATAATCAGTAACGTCGTGTATTCCATGATAAACTGCATTTTATGGGATGGCAGCTTAAACTTGACAAGAATCGATATGCAATAACGTCGTGCATTTCATGATAAACTGCATTTTCTTGGATGAGGGTTTATACTTGACCAGGGCCAATATGCAATAATGTCGTATATTTCACCATAAATTGGAATTTTTATGGATGGCGGCTTAGACTTGACTAGGGCCAATATGCAATAACGTCGTGTATTTCATGATAAACTGAATTTTTTTGGTTGGGGGCTTACACTTGACTAGGATCGATATGCAATAACGTCGTGCATTTCATGATAAACTGCATTTTCTTGGATGGCGGCTTATACTTGACTAGGATCGATATGCGATAACGTCGTGTATTTCATGATGTTGGGGTCTCATATTGAGTGTGATCTGTAAGTGTTTGCGTTGTATGCAGGTAGTTAAGCATCAAGTTCCATTTTGTTTTTGAGAATTTATACTTTATTTGGGTTTGCATACAATAGCGTTATGCATTTCAGCATCACATTGCGTTTTTCTGATGGGACATATGCTTAACAAGTGTTGTTATGCCAAGCTTGTTTTTCATTACATTAATCTCGTATTTGTGGTGTTGCCAGTTTGGAAGATTGGATTGTTTTTACACCAAAACCAAAAAGGAGCCCATTGGAGAAGGTTAATCAATCATTTGAAATTTGATGTGTTTGCAAACAGCGCTTTTGTATTTCACATCTTGTCTCTGAAAAGGTGCAAATTTTAAGCCTTCATATTAAGAAAGTGCGCATTTTACGCACGTTTTGATGCATTATGACGTCACAGTAGTGTTACGGTACACACCTGTGGTCGATGATCAACTGTTGTTAGTGACTCGGCTCTGCGAACAGTTCTTCTGTACTAAAAGCACGTTTCTAACAGTTTCAGTTATCAGAAAGCTAGCGATAATAAAGAAAAAAAAGTATCTCATTCGTGCGCATTGCGTTCGTCACGTACATTACGTTATGCAACGCATGTCACGTGATCGCCTATTACACAGCATAACGGCCGATTCTTTACTAGCCCCCCACCAAGTCAGTGCAGCCAGCGAAATGGATCCTACCTATGTGACAGCTCGCCAAGTGCTGAGTAATGAGCCAGTGCGTGGATTCAAACATTACGTGACGACGTAACGTGTAGACAAGTGGTCCAAACTGAGAAGCCGAAAGATCATTAACAAAGAGAGACAAAAGAACAGGGTCAAGGGCGGATCCTTGCGGAACACCTCGACGGACTCGAAAGAAGCGACTTTTGTGATTTTGTAAAACCACACAAGCGCGCCTATCAGAAAAAATAATTGAGTCCAACGAACACAGCAAGGAGGGAGGCCAGCCCAAATAAGTTTGTGGTAAAGGGCGGGATGCCAGACAGAGTCAAAAGCTTTCAAGAAACCACTAGTAGACATAGGCGTAGCCAGGGGGGCCAACGGGGCCATGCCCCCCTAAATTTTAAGTCAAATTACAAAACAGTATCAAAAAAATAAAAACATAATTTTTTTTGCGCCTCTGCAGGTACATTAGAGTTTATTGTTGACTTTTAGCAAGGGGGTGGGGAGGGCGTGGCTTTTTAAGTTTTCAAACTTTCAAATTTTATAAAACAAGATTTGTACGTTTTACACAGTAAATATCGCTGAAGTTTTTCTTCTATGTTGCAGTCGAGTGATGAATTGATAATCCAAGTTATGGTAATTGCAAGAAATAAGCGTCTCGCTGAGCGCTTTCTTGTTTTATTACGATGCGGACTACTACAAAGACGTCGCTTCTTTTATCAGAACGTTCAACCTACCAGTGGGAGTGGTTTGCTTGAAATTCCTTAAATAGTGCGTTATACGTCACAATTGAAGTTGAACTATTAAAGCCGTTTTTGTTAAAACTACATTAGATCAGTGAAATCGCATTCGCACTTTCTCAGTTTTGTACAGCAATTTTTATAATAGCAACGAGCGTAGTTTACAAAAGGCAAAATGCCGTTATAAGTAAATGACGTCACATTAAATGTTGCAAAATTTGGCCCCCCTCTCAATTTTTTTCTGGGTACGCCCTTGCTAGTAGACAGGATCGTCCGAGAACTCGGCCTGGGTTTGTTAAACCCATTCAAAACGGACTTGAGAAAGGTACAGAATTTCATCTAGAGTAGACCGTCCAGAGCGGAAACCGGTCTGGTGGGGAGACAGAATGGAATTAGACTCCAGAAAGAAGAGTAAACGAGATAGAATGATGCGTTCAAAAAGCTTTGATACGCAGGAGATGAGAGAGATAGGCCGGAAGGAAGCAGGAGAGTCGAGAGGCTTTCCCATCTTGTGTATGGGAATAATAGAAGATGTTTTCCAGATGGAAGAAAAGGAATGCAAAGACCAGGAGAGATTGAAGATGTGAAGAAGAAAAACCATGCCAGAGCGAGGAAGATTCTTTAGCATAGAATAGACAACTTTGTCTGGGTCGGTGGCAGTGGACAAGGAGAGGTTGAAGGCGGCTGCAAGAATTCAGCGGGGAGAAGGAAAAGCAAAAGGACGAGTGAGACTCCTCCGGGTACGTGGCTCGGTGGAGCTCAGAGAGGTAGCCTCTAGCTCTGCTACGCCGGGCCTTTGGCTGGGAGACAGTAAAGTGGGATCTCAGGTAAGCGGTAAAGACCGAATCCGACCTTCTGGGAGAGGAAGAGTCGGGGAAGTTAGGAGAGGAGGAAGACGTGGAAGGAGAGCCAGCGATAGAGCAAAGAAGATAGTGTACGAATTTATGGTTAGATTTAGGTGAAAGAGAAGAGCAAGCTTTCTGCATGCTTCAGCCTTGGCCTTGGCGATGACTGACAAGGCGCGTCGAGAAGCAGAGATGTACGGTAGGCCTGGCGATCTTCATCACTTCTGTGAGCTGCAGCAAAAGCCTTAAGTCTTTCACTAACGGCACTTTCATCTCAGCAGACCACCAAGATTTGGCCGCATTCAGTGCCAGAGAGGTAAAAAGAGCAGCAGCAGAAGAAAGAGAAAGAGACGAGTATTCCTCTGTAGAAGGACAGTGGGAGTCAAAGTAGGAGGCAAAGCTATTCCAGCGAGCTTTCTGAAAGTTGAAAGATGGGGGACGCTCGTTGGGGCGATAGGCCGGAGAGAGAGGGACGGATAGAAGAATTGGTAGATGGTCAGAACCCAGGTCCTGAAGCACCTCTCAAGAGCAAGAAAAAGCAAGAGAAGGGGGAACAAAGGAGATGTCAGGTGATGAGCAACTGTTAGAGGAGTGATGGACAAGGGTGGGCATGTCAGGTTCATTGAGGCGGAGGAGGTCAGAGGAGATTACCCAGTCGAATACTTCCTCCTCGCAGGGGTCGGAAGTTCCTTTTGAGTCCCTGAGGGGATAATGGCAATTGAAGTCTCCCAGAATGAAGAGATTTCTGGTTGATGGAAGAATGGAGGAAGAAAGGAGTCGGTTCTGCCATCCGTTGGAGAGGATCGAATAGGGGGGGCGTACACATTAAGAAAAGAGAGCGAGGAGAAGTTGCAAAGAAAGATGTTGACCCCTACATAATCAGAGTAGGGTCAAGCGAAGAAAGAGAGAAATTAGAAAGTTCAGAAAAGGATAAGCTCTACCTGTCGAAAATGGTGACGTCGCCGCTAGCGTGCGTGGTATCACGAGAGAGAATGCCAGACCGGGAGTGGGTGCGATCAGAACGCAGAGCAGAGAATCCAAGAATTCGGAAAGAGGAAGATGAGTTAAGATTGAATACCTGGATGCAGATAAGGTCGACAGGATGGAACGAGTGAAAGTGAAGCAGTTCAGTGCTCCTGGCTTGAAGACCTCCAGCATTCCATTGAAGAACCCTGAGAGAGTCAGGGGGGAGAGGAGGCAGGAGGCGCAGAAGGACAGCCAGGAGCAAAGGACGGTGGTGAGGGGGCAGAAGGAGAAGACATAAAATGGGCAGATGGTTTGGAGACGAGGGTGGGGCGAGAGTGCAGCATTGGCAGAAGGGGGTCAGATTGTACAGTGGAGGTATTCATGTCAGAGGAGTCCGAGGAGAGAGTTACAGTGTTACGGCAGGGGAGGCAGCTCCAAGAGTGAGAGCTACCAAAAGCTCTGAATTTGAAGAGGAAAAGTTGTGAACACCTTAGATGGACCCATTTGGAGTAAGTGCAGCATTGCACTGACTTGCCTCGCCAGGTCACATTTCCAGCGCACACAGAGCAAGGAAAGATGGGTCTAGGGTTGGGATGAACGTTACCGCTCATCAAGAGAAGGAAAAGAATAAGGAGACGAAGAAGGGCAAGAGAAGGGCAGGAGAAAAGAAAAAAGAAAACAGGCGACCGATTTTGAGGAAGCTGTGTACTGCCCTACTGCGGTCGTTTGGGGGGCAGCATAGCGAATAAATGAAGGGGAGAGCCCGGGGTAACTGGGACCCTCGGGAAGGCCAACAGCCATTTCGACCCAACCCAAACGAGGTCGGGGACCGCATCACCACGTTAATGCGGCTGTTGATTGATGCAGATGGAGTAAAGTCAGTCGGATAGACTATCCCCGTATGATTTGATTACTGTTTTCTAATTTTAATTGTTATTAGGCTTGTAGCAGCAAAAATCTATCTCAGTTCTTGCATCGTCACCGTTAATGATTTTACAAACGTTACGTTCATTTAAATTAAGGAAATACCGCATTCCACTTCGCAAAAATTATAGTGTTTTAGACTCAACCCCCAAAAAGTGGCTGACCCCTTTCAGTGTTTCTGCGTTAGGTCAATTGCACATGACGTCATCAGCACTTGCGGCGCCCTTTAAAGTTTTGCTGGAGGATCAACAGTGAACTTTTTGCATAGAATTTCAATGGAGGCTTTTGTTATCAGTTCATTTTGTTGACATTTTATCCCTTGAAGTTGCAATTTTTTTTGGAAATTGCAAAGATTTATAAGGCAGCTAAATATTAGGATACTAACTGTTGGCGAATGTGCCAAAAATAAAGGGATTTTTACGCTATATTTGGTGAGTTAACCTAGTACAGTAAGATTAAAAATTATCCAATTTGAATTTTTCAACAACCGTAATTAGGCAGTTGTGTTGAGAAGAGTCCAGGCAATGCCGACAAACTGGGGATTATGTAAATAACCCAAAATATTTGAAGAAGCAGCAACGTAACAGCTTTATAAAAAATTATTTCGGCACTTTTGAAAATAGGATTTAACTTACTGTCCCCCAAAAGCCCGTTTTTAGCTAAACTTTCAAGTGTTTTTTATTAAAAAAGCGTTGACTTGTCGCGTTGTGGAGCAAATTGGTTCATCGGCTCTCTCAAAAATTAAAATACAAATTAGGATCAGCCTCGAAACACTCCTAATAACTGGCTTATTTGATGGGCGTAACACTTATTATGTATGAGAGGGAAGGAGAGGAAAGGCACTTTTGCCTCAAAACAAGGTTGAGAACTTTTTTGAAGATTAAGTTTTTCTGGGTAACTGCTTTGCTATATTCAGCTCCAAATAAGCTTGAAGACCATTTTTTACACATATCTTCAAAGATTCTGCAGGGTGAAGGGGATGAGACAGAAGACATTTTTGTTTTACAATAAAGTTGAAAACCTTTTTTATGAGAGACCGTACTATTTGGGATTGACTTCTTGCGATTTTTAGTTTCAAACAAAAGTGAAGATTTTTTTTCTGTGTCTACCACCCACTTTTGACAAATCTGGGGGTCTGAAGGTATGTATTTATATCTCAAGCCAAAGTTGAGGGCTTTTTTGAAGATCATCATTTTTTGAGCAAGTTTTTTGCTCCATATGATTAAAGTTAAAGACCTTTTTTTAGAGATTAACCTTGCGCAAGTGAGTTCATTGCCTATTTGGAAGTTTATGGAAATGGGAAGGCTGAAAATATTTTGGGAGAGGTGTGCACATATATCTATTACATTGATGGTATATTCAGATAGAAAAGGTCAGGGATATCTATGCCTGGGAAAAGTGCATGTCCTCCCCAGCCATATTTTCCCGTATCGAATCTGACAAACTAGGTTCTTAGATTATCTGTAAATTTATACCTGTAATTCAATGCGGAGCTTCTACTCGTGGCCTGTTGCACTCTGCTATGTTTTCAGTATTGGAACAGCTCACCATCACATTCTGCAGTTTATATGCTCTAAGTCTCACAAAAAACATTGCATAAATAAATATAAAGTTTTCATAAACTACATAAATACAAACCACAATTGAAGAAAAGAAAACAAAATTGTAAAACATCATTGAACTAAAAAGTTTTCATATGAGGCCATTAGAACAGCAAGTTTACCAACCCTTCAGATTAAATTCGGAGATGACACCGCGACTAAGATTGTTTAGAATAGAGAGCCTATGTTTAAAACCAACATAAATTCTGTCATTGTGTGCTTCACATCTTCGCTTTTTGCATCGAAATCGGTCTGGGCTCAATCCGTAGGTCCACCTCAGTGACATTCTGCGCAAAAATCAAAATAGCAAGAACAATTTAAAAGGGGAGAGGGAGAAGAAGCCAAGTTTTTTATATAGCATTGACGTAGGCAACACGAAAAAAATGTTGATCACACGTAAGCTCTTGCAAGGTTAAGTTATCGGTCATTGCATAGCAAGAATTTACACTCAATATAACTGAACTTCAACTGGCAAAAATGCTGGTCGATTACGATTAAGCCAAAACCATGATACACTCAAAAGAAAAACAAATTTATGCAACATTCAATAACAAGTTTTTAATAAACAATATGAACGCAAAACTATTCTGCTCAATTTGACAATATTTGTATCTTTACGTGTAGCAGCAGAAAAAAGCATGAAATGTACGCAAATGTGGTGGTCCAGATTTAGACTTTTTATGAACAATTTTGATAATGACTAAAGAAAATTAGTCCATAAAAACGAAAAACAAAGCAATCCTTTTTCTTTTTCGGAGGTCTTGGGCAAACCAATCTACTCCGCCACAGCTGTATGATTAATCATCTGGGATCAGGTAAAGTCAATAATTGAATGCATTCATTTCTGAAAGTCATGGAATTATGACGGCATCAGTTCTAGTAGACCCTGCAAAGCTATATCTATTAACTTTGCTTTCAATCAACATTTACACCCAAAAAACGACAATGCTTTTCAAAAATCTGCAGTTTTCAAAAGTTAACTACTCAGTGATTCAGCATGTCACATAAAAAGTTTATAATTAATCGGTTATATGGATACGAAAATGACTGCTGATCAGCGTAACTACTGCATTAGCGTCATAAACGAGCTAAAAAACAAATGAACTCCAATAAAGCAGTACTTGTTTAAACATAAATAGCTTTTTGATACTATTTTATATAACATAGAAATCACGCCTTTGCGACATCATAGTTTTGATATTGCACTTCAGAGCAGCAAAGACCTTGTTGGATTTTGAATTCAATCAAAAAGACAACATGCTACAAGGTAGCAGCAATGTTTTATAGCAGGGCTACTCAACTGGCGGACCGCGGTCCGAATCCGGACCTTTCGAGTATTAAAACTGGACCTCAAGCTTCAGAATGAGAAACAGTACGTGCAGCCATGAGTTGCCAAAAAGCCCATGCCTATTTTACCAAACTTTGTTGACTTGTTCTCAGTACTAAGTTATTTTCAAAGAAAATAGCAAGAATTTTCGCGCCTTCGGCGCAAATGCACATTCTTAGCATTTGCTAACGGCTTTTTAAATTTAAAGGACTAACAAACAACACGATCAGCATGAAAAACAGGAAAAAACTTATTTCCCAGTGCTGAAAGTCTCTTTGTCATGCTTCTCTTGTCCACTAAATGTTCCTCTGCAATTAAAGTGATCAGGCGTGGTAAAGTTTAAAGCCCGGGCAATACCTCGCCAGATATATTCTATCGTACCGCGGCCCTAAATGTGGTATAAGGCTTCAAAAATTCTACACTGCCTGCGTCACCTACCAAACAATCCCCACAATATGGCCACCGGTCACAGTTATCTCGGTACCAAAACCTGGCAAAGCACCTGATAATTGAAAAAGCTTCCAGCTCTTATGGCTGCCGAACGTTTCTTACAACCTTTTCGAGCGGTTACTCTTGAGGCGTCTAGAACCTGTTTTTGACCCTTAACTTCCTGACAAACTAGCTGGCTTTAGGCATAGTCAATGCATAACCGATCAAGTGTTTAAACTAACCTATGACGTTGAACACCGTTTTAAAGAAATCAATAAATCCGGCATTGTATTGGCAGATCTTACTGCCGCACACGATAGCAAACTGTATGGTACGAAGACCTAACGCCCCACCACCACCTTTGATTTGCTGTTGCTTCTATGGACCAAGTTTTCAGAACTGGCTAAAAATAAGAAATGCGCTTTTTTCACAAAATTATCAGGATAAACTACACTAAGTTCATTTTATTTTTGATTTCGATGATTTGTGTAGAGTGTGTAGATTTAGAGAAAATCCAAGTATTTTTTGTATTTACTGATAGTGAGGGTTTCATTTTCGTCATTGTAAGTCAAAAATTTTACGGGACCTCCGGAAGTACTAAACTTATTCAACTGGACTCCCGTTAAAATTAGTTGAGTAGCTCTGGTTTATAGCATCAAACTTACACAATTCAGTAGTTCTAGTTGGGTACAAATGTGTTGTTTTGTTTTTCACAATACTTACCAGTGCATAGAATCTGTTCCAACTGGTTTTAATTCCAAGTAATGTTGCATTCCACAACTTCTTTGTGGTGTGTGAATGTACGGGTTGCTGTGCAACGGGAGGGAGTGTACAGTGTGAGAGGGTGCAAATTTATTCAATCGATTATTTAAATTGACCAACAAGAAACAACCAAAAGTCACATACTCAATGCATCAACAAGATTGACCAATCACAAATAACTCACGGCAAATTAGCCTCCAAGGGTAAAAATACTGTCGACATCAAAATAGCCACTGCCTTAAAAAAGCAAGATAAAATAAAAAATTTTATTCAAAAATAATCACCTACATCTTATGGCACCATACAGCAAACTATTACATCATGTCAATAACTTGCAGTCAGTTTCGACCTTATTGGGTCTCATCACGCGGGTGAAAAAAACACTCAGTAATAAAAATATTGAAAATGGCTACTTAGCAAAGTGAAAAGTTTCATCACTAATAACGTCCTCTTCTAACCTGTAATACCACGTTGTGCACAAACAATACCAAAAAAATTTTATTCACGTAGAAAAACCGTCCATAGAGGATTAAATGGCTTTATTACAATCCTTCGCTTCGAGGAATGCATTACCCGGTGTGCGTTTAAGGTAAAGCTGACAATGGCTGCTTGAAAAAAAGAGTTTTCCAATTAAAAAAAGCCATTGAAAAATTTGGTAATCATGAGACCCACGTTTGCCACCGTTCTGCAGTGTTCAATAAATCAATCACTACCGCACCATCTGCTTAGGACCAAATTATTATCCAGCATGGAAACAAACAAATAATAACTCAAAATGCATATCTTGCTATCACCTCAACCATTAAACATTTGACCAGACAAGGGCTTGCATTGAGAGGTCACAATGACACGGAAGAAAATTTTCGACAGCTCTTTAGTTTTAGAGCAAAAGACCTACCAGATTTGAATACTTTCTTCAAGCGCTCAACTGCATTTCCATCGCCAGAGATCCAACATAAAAAATTTGACATGCTCTCAGAAGCCGTATTGAAGGCGCTAATTAGCAATGCCTGAAACGCAAAATTTTTCTCTGTTATCATGGATGGCAGACAGGTTGTTTCCTGTAAAGAGCAAGAGTCCATTTGTCTTCGATGCGTAGACCTTCGGCGAAACGTCAAAAAATACTTGAAGAGTTTTATCAACTTGCAAATACGACATGTGAATCGTTAAGCTTGGTGGTTCAAGACGTTCTAACCAAGTTGGATTTGTCGCCTTAAAACTTACAAAAACAAAGTTTCAACGGAGCATTTAATACGTCTTGCTGGTACAGCGGTTCCCAAACCAATTCAAAGAAGATACAGCCCTTACCCCTGTACTTTCACTGATCTGCTTACTGCATTAACTTGAGAGTTATGCGTTGCATAGTGAAGTAATTCGAAATTAACGATCCAAAGGCAATGAACTTAATTTGTTGTTCAGTAGATTCCACAAACGCAGATTTTTAACCTCTCAATCTGGCTATAGTTTAATCATCGAGCCATTTTACACAACCATATGGGTTTATTGAGTAAGTGTATTGACCCGGTTTTTATCCCAATATGTTGATATCATTCAGTCGTCCCTAAAAATGATTAAGGAGCATAAATCTGAAGCTATTTGGAAGCTTCATCACTTCTAAATTTTTTTCGAGGTAGTTCAACTTATTTGTCTGCGGTACAAACTGAACAGCTTAGAGTATCTTAAATGAATTCAGCACATCCTTGCAAGCCAGAAACATGTCAGTAAGCGCAGTGTTGGAAGCAGTTTAATTGGTACAAAAAAGGCTATAGGCATATCGTGACACTGAAGAATTTACTGTAAGGAGATTTTTTCTGAATGTGAGGAATACATTTGCAGCAATAGGCTTGACATAGTTGAACTACCTTGGTTGGTTAGTTTACCCCTCCTCTTCCTTGGGACGGAGATATGGCGCAAACAGCAATCCAGGTTCACGCCATCTATACCTAATTAAATTAAGCAAGGGGAAAAGTAGCTGCCCATTTCGAACCAATCATAGATGCAAATTAAAGACTGGTAGCCACACCACCAACAAGGCGGACTGCCATTGGTGGGTTCCCAAGAGTCACCTCTTACGACATGCTGAGTGAGCAGCTTCACTGTTCTAACGCGGTAGAGCACAGGCAACCTCGTTGCTGTGCTCAACTTGACGTTATTTTTTTGTATTTTCCATCTTTATCCTCCATTCACGATAAAGCGAATTGTATTGCTATATTTTGGAGGGAACGTCCGCATTTGCTTGGAAGTTTCCATTTCCGATATGTCTGGGCCATTTGTCTTTTACGTAAATGCGGGGGGCGTTCCCTTAAGTGCCTTGCCCAAGGACACAACAAGCGAACTTGCCGGCTTGTTCTCAGCAACCTTTCTTACATGCCGAGCGTCAAGCAAGGAAGCTGTCGATACCATTTTTTAAAGTCTTTCGGTATGACTCGACAAGGGGAATGAGCTCCAGGTCTACCAACTGCGAAGCAGACGCTCTAACCACTAGACTATCGCGTTCAGGAAATGCTGCAACTTGTGAATTTAACAAGCTGGAAAATCATTACTGGTGGCTCTTTTTTCAAATGATAGACGAAACGGCATTCACGCTCAAATGAAGACTTAGCGGAGAAGCTAATGTGGTAAGATTATTTGCAAAAATGGAAGCCGCTTTTGTTGATTGGAAATATTGATGAGCTTTCAATTTTTTATGAAGACAGGAAAGAGCGATTAAAAGTGCAATTGCCAGTGTTTTTGGCAAGATCTAAATGCTGCAGTATTTTTGAAATTGTTGAAGCAGTTAAGCAAATGTCTTCAGAGGTTCGGAGTATTGGTAGAAAGATATTTTCTTTAACTCGCTTGTTTTTGGTAATGCCAGTAACTGTGAGTGTGAATGCAAGAAATCTTTTAGCACTATCTAGCGGTTAAAAACGTGACTTTGTCCTGCGATGACCCAAACCCGATTGTCACCTGTGAGCATCTGCCATGTACACAAAAATTTCTTGAATTTCATTAACAACTTAGAGGTAGCTCGAAATTTTGCCAAAAAACTGTTGTTCGTCAGAACTCTTTAATCCTTTTAATTTAGAGATGGGCTAGGACTGTCGCTAATTTTAAAGCCCCAAAATATTTCAAATCATTCTATGTCTTCTCATTGAAATAATTCTTCGTCTTATTCATTCTAAAGAGTAATTGGCAGGTAACGTCCGATTTTAAATTTCACATAATACGGTGAAATGTCGGGTTTCAGATTCTAAGAAAGTCATACAAGGACGAATAAAACAAGAACGAATTCAAACGTGTAATAATTGAGAATGGATTTAATAATAACAAAGAATGAATCAAAAATTTCAAGGACAACTTCAGTCTGTTCGACTCAAGTGCTCAAACTGCTGACCTTCAACTGCCAGACATCGTCGCAAACGATCAGTCACCGAACGGCCCCCGATTGACAAAGATTGGCGTTGATTGCTGAAATTTTCGTTGTGATTGCGTTTTTCAGTTTTTCGATGCTTCTCGGGTTCCTCCTGTGGACACCATCTTTAAAAACGCCCCATAAAAAGAAGTCACATGTACTAAGATCAGGAAATCGGGGTGGCCATTTAGTGAAGCCGCAACAGTCATTTCACTTTTCGCCAAACTTCTCATTTAACCATTCTCGCATCTCTAAACCATGTTGGGCAGGGGCGCCATCTTGCTGAAACATTATTTCTTGGTGTTGTACACGAGGCCAAAACTTTTCTTTCAGCATTGCCAGGTAAGATTATGAAGCTACTGTAGAATCAAAAAAGAAAGACCCAATGATTTCTGATGAAGAGATTGCACACCGGACGGTAACTCCTGGAAGGTTGAGTCAGTGGCGTGCAGAGGGGGAAGAGGCGACGGTCCCGGGCATCCAAGATAGGATGCATCAAAAAAGCAAAATTACAAAAATTACATTTCATTAAATTTTTGAAAATATATGCTTTTTCGTATCGTAAGTCTACTAACACATGCTGTATGGATCAGATAGGATCTTCTTTGGAGGGCATGGTGTGATTATGTTTCGTAGAAAATCTTCTGCAGTGTCAGCTTTTGTACTGAAATTATCATTTACAAAATTTCAATTAGTTTGCTATGTACTGTACAAATATCAAACATATATCTACCTTTGACTTGGTTATGCTCCTTCGAGGTAGAGGAAATGTAGTTTCCTCTAATTCTAGGCATGCTCTTGAATGTTTCATGCAGTTTGGGAAAGATGCTTTCCCAACTTTATGTATTGCATAATGGTCACTGCTCAACATCCGATTTTCAATTGCAAGTTGTGAGAGGTCATTTTCAAAGTTGAAATTGATAAAAACATGTATAAGATGATCTATGCTACAGGAACGCCTAACAAGTTTGGCTTTAATCAGCATTGAAAAATAATTCCTTTTAGCAGATGTAAAAAATGAGGTAGTTCAAATATTTTCCGATAAGAGAGCTCATATGGGAAAGAGAAATCGTAAAGTGTAAGTGTCTAATTCAGGGGTGGGCAAATTTTATAGTCGGAGGACCGCACTGACCGTTCAAGAGTTGGCCGAGGGCTGCATTGACCATTTAAGGGTGGTCGAGGGCCAGTGCTTAAAATCTTGCAATAGCTGTATACAATGCAAGAGCTTGCATTAGCTTAAAATCTTGCGATAACTTCTTGCAATGTCGTATTACGTGGCTTTGAAAATGATGGTGTCCAATAAAAAGTGATCATCTCTATTTGGACTAAAAATGCGTCAATTCAAACTAAGAATTGCATAACCGCTCTTTCCATGATGGCTTCTAACGTTTTTGGCTCTTTAGTACGGCAAGTGTGGCTGCTCCTGTCATATTAAATTAGATATATGGAAGTTTCTACAAGTGTTGGCGAGCCGCACAAAATGCCCTGGCGGGCCACATGCGGTCCACCCCTAGTAGTTTGCCCACCCCTTTTCCAATTGAATTGTTCACATCATCACATGTTCTTGCTTAGTGAGTTACTTCTTCGTCTGCTTTCACTAAACAATGTCCTTAACGCATTTTTGTTGTATAGCTCATAAAAATATTAAGAGCAGCAAGCCAGCAATGCATCAAACTACATGGTTGCACTTGTACAATTTTAGATACTATTTCTAATAGAAAAAAATAGACAACTCTATCTCCTGTTATGCCTTACTAAGTTTTATATATGTATACATATATATAATAGATCATTTTGGTGGGCGTATTTGATAATTATTTGCACGGATAAACGCAATGTCTTGTTCCTCAATGCATACCCTTTACCAGATGAATTTTTATTATAAATGTATGCCATAACTTCTAATTAACACATTAAAACAAAATGTACTTTTTGAAATATTTTAGTTTAATTTTACGAAATTTTTTTCTCAACACTAGCTTTTACATATTTCAAGTGTCTGTCTTTATCACATTCTTGAGTACTTGACAGTTTGGGAGAAGAGCATACAATCAAGCAGTTAGTCCCGGACATCACCAGACCTGTGCAATCCACTGGGTTAGTTCCTTTTTAATGACAATGTTCGAATTGTAAGCGGACCAATAAACAAAATTATGACGGTTAATGAAGCCATTCAGTTTGAAAATGGCCAAACTTTATCGACGTACGTGGAATCTTCATTTACGTTTTTCAAGAAACATTCCACAAACTTTAATCGTCAATCTGGATCACACTCATTTAAAGCTTTCACTAATTGAAGTATGTATGGCTTCACGCCAAGACTTTTCAACAATTTGAGGACACTCCATTGGCTCATATCAAGTTCCATTGCAAGACGTCGAGGTGATTTTTGACAACTTCGGTGTATAGCTTTGGCAAATTCATTTTTTTCTCTGCGGTGGTAGCGGTAGAAGATGTTGCTGATTGTTAAATGTTGTTTTTGTAGTTGATTACCCGACCCCTTCCGAGGGATGGGGTCATGGTGGGAGGAGCCCCAGCATTGTTAAATGTTGGCCATGAAACCCGTTTCTTTAAACTTCTTTACCAAATAAGTAATGGTTCGTCCTAGCTGTGTAGTACTGGTAATTTCTTTGATAGTGAGATTTTTTTTCATTTCACTATTTCAATATGAATTGGCTGTTCTGCTTCCTTGACAGCTTCAGTGGGTTAAAAACAGTAAAATTTGTGCCGAACTCGACTTACATCGGACATAAATTTTTCGTGGGCAAAGTTGGGCTACCAAAATTTTACATAAATTGACGAGCAAACCCGGATAAAGATATTATAACAATTTTTGATTAGATGGGCGAGACGAACTTCAATCCTACTTTGGTTGTGGAAAAAATAAATACGCCCCAACCCCTGTCAGATATTATAGAATTACTTACAAAACGTCAACAGATTTTACTTTTATGTTTCTTGGCTTTAAATATAATTTATTAATACATAACGTCTGACAATATCAAGTTAAAAGATTAAAGGGCCCAAAATTCCCAATTTGTGAAAGGTGCCCCATAAAATAAAATTTTTTGACCAAAACGTAAACTGTTTTTCATCATGAAATAAAAAATTATGTGAAACATTCGTTCTTTTTGCTGTGAAGGCTTAAAAAAGAAAACAACTGTAACTTTTACAGAGTTTAATTGATAACTACAGTAGTTACAAATTTTGTTACTTCTGCAAAAAAGTAACAAAGTTACAGTTACAGTTACAGTCAGTTTCAGAAAAAGAAGTAGCTATATTGATACTGTTGTTTCGTAAACTAGTTTTTAAGTCTATGTCTCAAGATTTCTCGTTTTTGCTTAACCTCAAGTTACTTGGTACACGCCGGATGCTGCATGTCTTGCTTCATCCGCATCGTGCCTTATTTTGTATCTGGCAAAATTTGATTGGTCAACTCGTTTCTGTTTGCACTGGTTTTGATTTCGAAGATCATTCTAAATTGGGTGCCGAGCAAACCGGATGTTTATTGCTTAATTAAGAAATCGGGTATATGATTGCAGTTTATACAAAAAATAAAATTGAAACAAAATGGGTGGCTGCATTGAGTGCAGTAGTCCCCGCTTATTAAGCCCAAGGTTAAGCTTAATAAGTCCACCCGCATATTAAGTCCAAACTCACCCGGACGGAATTGGTCCATTTCTTCTTGTAATAAAAAAACCGCTTTACAAACCCAAAACCTCACTCAATAAGCTTAATTTACGGAACGCTTTATTGTAATTGGGTAAAAAAACGTCGCAACTTACACTTTGCCTTGCTTTGACTATTTCAACCTTCGTTGTGCTATTGACCTAATTCTTAATTCAACTCTTTCGTCACAAATTGTTTACTTGTGCCGTAAGCGATTGGCAAGACAACTGGTGCTCTGTAGATTTTACTGCATTTTCAAAATGACGTAGAGACCAGGGTTGCCAGGTGGCATCCTAGGATACCAAATAGACCCCAATTTGGTATCCAAGCTGCTTGTTTGGTATCAACTTTTCTTATTTGGTATCCTGCAAAAATTTGGTATCCGCTGCAAGCAAATTTGGTATCCAACTAGAGATTTGGTATCCTCGGTAAACAGCAACTTTTTATTGAAAAAATTAATCTTTTGAATTTATTTTTAAACAAGAATCCTCGTGGGTGTCCATTTTGTGTTTTTCAGATGATTGGGCTCTGGCTACTTTGGCTTAACTGATTATATGGTACCTGTACCAACCGTGCATTGTGCTTGATTTGTTTTATTTCTGGCAGTATGACTTTGCTTTTGACTGTGCTTTGTTTTTTCTGTCTTGTAAGTTATGATTTGTTGATTTCTCATTTTAAGCAATTCCTGGTGTGAGGTGTGTTGTTATGGTTGTTGTTTATGTTTTTATGACCAACAATAGGTGACCTTGTGCTTTCTTTTTCAGTTTTTTAAGGGTAAAATAAATTAAAACTAATGCTCAATTTGTTCCGTATGGCTAAAAGAAACCACAAAATTTGGTATCCCAGTCTTTATTTTGGCATCCAACTGCTGAAAATTTGGTATCCGGCTACAAAAAAAACCTGGCAACCCTGGTAGAGACGTGAAGACAAAGCCTGTCTAAGAAATTTGAGATTATTTAGTAGCCACACACGAACAATAAGGAAGCACCAGACCAGTTTCACCATTATTGGGCTCTTCAGTGACGCGTATCCGACCAGCAGGGAACCAAACTTTCGAGATATAAACCTTCTTTCTATGGTAAGCACCATTTGACCACTTGGTCAAAAAGACGTTGCTGATGTTATAGCTGCTTTTGCAAGTTAGTGACCGGATTTTTTGGTTTTGGCACTTGTGGAGTGCATAGAATCTACTATGCTGCAACTCCGCAGCAGCACCTCACAACCAAGACTTCACCACAACAAGACCTAAACATCGCGCTATACCAGTACATTGAAGGGCAAAACGAAGAAGTACTAGTTATTGCATAAATCCTCACTCTCTCTCTATGAAACCTGAGATTTTAGAATTAGTTGACCGTTATTGAATTGATCGTTATCTGCAACTGCTGTGTACGGTGGTAACAGGATTTTGTACATGAAAATTGTAGCTTAAGCCATGAAAGTGGCGAAAATTTTTCCCCTGGTTAATAAGCATGTAATCGTTTGGTCGCGAGGTGGGCTTAATAAGCGGGGACTACAGTAGCTTGTTACTGCCCACCGCTAGCTGGCTCTGCCTGCGTCACCGGCAGGACCCCCGTTGGTGGCGTCGTGGTGGAGAATATCACGACAGCCGGCTTCATCAAGCCGCAGTTGTGAGTGCAGTACCTTTAATGAAAATTTTAAGCCAATTTCTTTTCCAAAGCAAGTATAGGCATGCTTTGTAAAGGAATCGAGTCACAAATATTATGGGGAGAATGAGCATAGCCTATATTTTTATCATTCCGATCTCTTTTTTTCTTTAACTGACGGAGGGAGGGGGGAGGGATGTGGGGCCTATAAGCAACAGGGAAAAATGAGTCATCGTTATATTTGTGCAGCCAGTTAGGCCTACTGTTAAAAAGTTTTAATAGCCATTAATCACTTGGCAGAACGCTATAGAATATTTGAAGTAATTACAGCCCCGTAACTGCAATATCTTTTGAAAAATATTGCTAGATTTTCAGAGTTTTAAACGATGTTTTAGATCGTGAGAAAAATGTGTTTGTGTTAAGTCCTAATGGATTTTGTTGAAAATTAATAGAATTAAGATCGCATTGCTGCTGATTATTACAAAATGTCTTTGAGAAATTAAATTTATTTAATCCATTTTAAGTTGTTTGAGTTTTTGTAATTGACTAAAGTTAGGAGACCTTTGAACCAGTTGTGGTAGGGACCTATAAGACACAATGTCAAGTCCGATAATGTCTGGTCTCCGATACCTAAAATGGTTGCAAGAGTAGGCTCCCAAGCTTACTAATAAAAAATAGATATCAAAAATGTCAGAGTTCAAAACGAGTCGCTTGAGTTCGAGTCTCAAGTCGAGTCATTTTGTCTAAACGACTCGAGCCAACAGTTGCCTCCTGTGGGTGATGTGTTTCCCAAATACGCTTATTATGACTGTTGACTTAGCCACTCAAATGGAAAGTCGCTTCGTCACTAAAAACTGGATGTGAAAAGAGGGTTTAGTCAACTTCTACCATCTCCAGCATTGTTTCACAGAACGTATTTTGCATTACCTTGTCATCATTATTGATTGCTTGGCGAAGATTAGTATGTTTGGTTTCATGTGCAATCGTTTTTTTAACACATGCCAACCACAGCGATAAAATTGACATCCAATCAAACACACAATCAAAGTTAGATAACTGCTCTACCAAATAACCACAGATTCAATTCACGACAGTGATATAAACCTGAAAAAATGCGTAGTGATTTTGGCGTACTCTTTTTGGATTACCCTGAATGTTCGACAACTGATTGATAAAATCCCGCAAATTTAAACATTTTCTGTTTCTGCTTCCTTTTTTTATTGTATTTCTTACCATGAAAGCAGCACGCCAAAATCGTCACTCTTCCAAATTATAGAACAGTAATTCCTAATTTTTACAACCGCAATCGAAAAGCTTTAAGAACAGTTTTAAAATTTGAATAACTGAAAAAAATAATGCAAAATGAGTGACAAAGTTGTAAGATAGAATTTTAGTATACGCGTTGTCAGAGAAAGAGTGTAAGGGCCATGACTCTTTCAAGCTTCTTTTTATGAGAGAAATCACAAAAATTTCTGCGTTATTTAAGAGGAATGATTTTAGGGATATATGATTTTTTATGCGATTACTTTTAAAATTTAGCGTAAAAACAACTGCAAATTGCAGCCCAAACCATTTTATGCAATTTTCAACTCAAATTTTGTCTGGAAAAAGCTGACACGCTACTGCAGGCTGCATATTACTGCATGATTTTGTTCAATTTTCTATTTAAACAAACGGTTTTGAAAATATGTGTCTTCCGTTTTCAGATTTTTTTCTTTCTACCTCATAGAATTTATTATTGGAACTACTTTGTGATCAGGTTTTTTAATTACAAGCAACAAATTTGAAAAATCTAATTTTTGTCATAGTTTGGAAGCAATCTGTAGACAATGATGTCAAGCATCAACTTTAAAAAGCTATCTGGCAAAATTTCAATTTCAGTTCTGGAATCAAATAGTTTTTGCGGCTGCAAAAGGTTTTAAATTGACTTAGAAGCGGGTTAAAATGGCTGTTTTAATAGTTAAGGTAGCCAACCCTGGTCATAGTTTAACACCCCATTAATTTGTGAGACCAATCCTCTATTGCAACCGACATACTTGACAGTTCTCATCAAAGTTTTCTCCAGCAAAGCCCTTAACCGAGGTAATGACCAGATATGGAGTCGCGGCCAAAATCTTCGAGACGAGACCAAGACCGAGACCAAGACCGAGACCAAGACTTCAGACCTTCGAGATCGAGACTTTTAGCAAAAAGTTGAGACGAGACTGTTAAATATTTTTATTGTAACCTTCTGTTGAGTTTGTGGAATTTGTTATGCCTCATAATTCATTTTTCTGACGCAGTAGTCAACGCGTAGTATCGGTAAAATCCTCGCTTTTTGTTGTCCAGTCAAATGCAAACGCGCCTGCATGCGAAGTAATAGAAAACGGCGCTAGAGTTTGTTTAGTTGAAGTATCAAATTGCTGTTATTGAGTTGTGTGTCACATAACTAATTAGTCAACATATTAATCTTTATATTGATCTTTGTAGAGTGAGACAACTGATAAGTAATTGAGATAAGTATATACAATTGAAAAGTGTTGTCTTACTCAGAAATTCAAGTGGTTATTTGTTCGATTCTTGTCTGGAAAATAGTTCTGGTACGTGACAGTTGTCTTTTGTAATTGTTTTGCAGTTAAGTGATTGTGGTCTTTTATTTTTAGAAACGGACGTTATAAGGGCGTTAAAGGACGTTTTAAGGGCGTTAAAGGACGTTTAAGGACGTATAAGGAAAAGCACAAAACCCCAAATTCATCATTCAATCAATCGTTTTGTAATTTGTGGAATTAAACCGAATCATCAATTTTCTGTCAATAAATTTATTTCTCACGTTTTTGGAATTGTATAACTACGTTGAAGTCTATCAGTACGAGACAAGGATTCTACATTTGTTGATAGGATTTGCCTAAGCTTTTTCTGAGGAGAGACTAGGCGGAAATTAACCAACAGAGACCGAGACTTGAACGTGCCGAGACCGAGACGAGACACAAGACTTTTGAAACCAAACGTTTACAAAATGTCGCGAATATTTTTAACACTAAATTTTGGACATTTTGAAGAATTTCCGAACACAATCAATCAATCAATCATTTTATTTTTGTCCAAATCAGCATACACAAAAAATATATTTGACAGCAGTGGACAAAAAAAGGAGACGATGTCAAAGCGATATACGCCAATACATGAAAATGAAAAGAATTTAGTTTAAATTTGAAGATAATGACATGGCCATCGCACTTGTAAGGTAGCAGATAAATAAAAACACAAACGAAGAAAAGCATATACAGTATAAACAAGGTACCGCAAACTACATTAAAAACAAAAATAAAACTGTCAAACACGTTGCAATATACCAGGTTATGAGCTATTTAATAAGTAAGAAGCTATTTAACAAGGAACAAGCGCAAGTCTACTTTTTACCACCTTTATCTCCACATTCAATTTATGATCCTTGATTTGAAAATCTCCATTTATGTTATATGCTTTGTGATAAAAACGATTTTTGGTAGCAACTAGCAAAATTTATGTTATCAGCCAGAAACCATCCACATTCTTTCTTTCAATAGATTTATACAATACGGACAAAATGCAAAACGTAGTGCATTCACCATAACGCTACTGCAGTGCTTCTCAGCCTTTTTGGTGACATGGACCACTTTTCGCCGAGACTTTGTTTTGGGGCCCACTTCATGAAAAATTTGTTTCAGAACAATCATTTATTCCAGCAAGGAAGTTGCTCCAAAACGAAAGAGTGTTAAGTTTATAGTGCAAGTTTAGCTTTCGTAATTCATAATTTTTTCCAAAAAAATCTTTAAATTATGACAGAACGTTTCGCGGCCCGCCTGAAGGACCTTCGCAGCCCGCCTGAAGGACCTTCGCGGCCCATCAGTGGGCTGCAGTCCATCCTTTGAGAAGCGCTGCTGCATGTGAAGCTGTTTTTTCTGCTTTAAGTTAAAATTAATGGAGTTTTTACTGTAAACCAAAACTGTCAGAAATTTGCCTTACTTTATTCGATTTAGACACGAACCTTTAAATATGGCCGTGACATGACCATTTTCCGAGACTTCAAGATGCCGAAACGGGACTTCAGACCTTCGAGGCCGAGACTTTGAAAAATAGTGTCTCGAGACCGAGACATTTCTTGAGACACAACAGCTCTGCTAATGACCAAGCCCAAGATCTTTTTTCTGATTGTACACCCAGCTGATTTCTTTGACCCTCTTCTCTCCAATAACCATTTTTCTTAACCCACATTCCTTGACTGGCCCTTTTCGTGACTATCATTGATGTGTAAGCAAAATAATCTTTCAATAGCAAAGGTAAGCAAAATAATCTTTCCGATCAAATGAAAAGTTCAACTAAAGCAAAAGATTGCCCCCATTCGCTTGATGCTAATCTCTTTGATTTAATATTCACTAAACAACACTTACTGTATGCCAACAACTACCTGGCACTTTCACTAGATCTACTCCAAACCAAATCTAAGGAAATAGGCTAATCAGCCTTAGCTTTTGCCCATGCGTAGAACGACAAAATAAAAGGTACGATCATGCTAAAAAGAACATTAAAGTACAACCAAATAGAGGCCATTTTGTACTACTCAAAGTTGATTCTAGTTAAAAGGGCGCAATCAAAAGAGGAAAGAAACGGGATTGATACTCTTCTTAGCCGGAACTTTACTTGAAAAATTCAGTAAAAATTATTTTCCTCGAGGCAAGCACTTACAAGATATCACAAATTGTTTTTAGAAATTTAGGAACGTGGTCTAGCCCACCAACCTGTCACCCGCCTACGTAAGTATCAAGTTAGGAAATGAGTTCACAAAAATTTCAGAGATGTAAGTTATGACAAGTCAATTTCATGATCTTGACTTTTGACCTTGCCATTGTTACAGTCCTAAAAATCTTATGGATCTGTTTTGGTGTGGAGTAGCGCAACAAGCACTATCTTTCCTGGCTATTGCATGAACACAATATTAGGGAGTAAACTTTTCTGGCCCAAATGCTGCAGCTTTACGCAAACACCATATTTAACTTTTCTTTGACGTATAAATAATTAACTAAATAAACGTATACTGACTTATGCTGTGAAGTGCGTTATGTAAACGAAAGTGCCGCAATTAAGCTAAAAAGAGATAAAAACAGCTAGGGCTAGATCTGCTGATGGCGATTGTGGAAACATCAAAAAATTTATAAATGACTATTGAAATGATATCTCATACTTCATAAGTTTACAATGAAACTGCAGAGATTCTTAAAAATTTCAAACAAACCTATAGCTTAGCCACGGAATTCAAGTAAGCTAGTAAACTTCATAAATTTTTATGAGTCATAAATTGAGCGAAAAGAATGAAGTTGAGTTACGGCGGTGTTGGCTTACTAGAGCGAACCGTCCTGGATGACACTGTTGTAAGAAGTTACAATCAAGTGAGCTTGTCTGCTGAAATAAAAAAATCTAGTTCGTCAAAAAACTTTGGTTGGGACACACTTTATGTCATATGCACATTGTTAGCGGTTGCAGGATCCAAATGTAATTACCAAGTGAAATAAATACAAAATGTCTAAAAATTGAGGGGTACACGTTTCTCCTCCGCATCCTTCTAAAATAGAACCGTGGTCTTGTCTAATTGTCGGATGATAAAACCTGTCCTTGTTAAAACTAGTATGAAATTCGTAAAGCCCGCTCAGGTTACGTTTTGCCCAATGCGACACCACCACTGAACTATTTTTTCACTTTCAGCAATTCTATGATGGAATAAAATACAAAGTGTTGTTGCGTTTTTTGAGTAGGAATATCAAACCCTTCAAATATTTAGGCAAAAAATTTGTAGTAACTGCCATATTTTTTGTGGAGACACTCTGAAAAAAAGGCGGGGGATCTGCTTTTGATATATTTCTTGAGTTACATTTTACGTTGTACAAAAAATCTTGTTTATGGCTCACTCGAATTTGTATGAAACCGAACCCCCATTATCAAGTCTTGGAACGGGCAGCACTTCGCATCATGCATGCATTTCAACAGTTTTGAAGATTATTTATTTAAGTTTATGTATAAGGAGTAGCTGGAGGAGGCACAGAAGCCATGGCTCATTCCAATTTTTGGTACCCATCTAGGAATGAAAATAATTTTTGCTGTAATGGCTACATAGCTTTGATCTCCGAAAAGTTGACGTACAAATTAAAATCATTTGGAGTCAAAAATTATCAATTGCTAAATAAATGGCCATCAAACAAAAATGAGTTTGAGCTTGACTAGATCTAGGAGTTAGAAAATATTGATCTCAAAGCAAAAAAGTATTTAGCAAAACTAAGAAACCTCAAGGAAAAAAAAATTAAGGAACACCAACACGTTTTTGGTTTCCCAAAATTTGCTTCTGGTTACGCTAATGAAAAGAATACAAAATGTTAACACCATAACATTTAGACACTATTCATTTGTTCCGGTGCCATTTGTACACAAATTTAAGTAAATGCATTGGTCAAACACTCGAATAGTCATATTAAGTGTGGTGTTGTCATGCGCGGGTATCGGAATCGGGGTGTTAATTGGATTCTTCGGGGCAGCTCCAAAAACTCCGGCACCGCCATCTCCCCCCACAGAAGACCTTTCGATTGTGGAAAAATTGATGAGCGAAATATCTGCTAAAAATATGAAAGAAAACTTGAGGTAAGTAACGTCAGTTATTTGAAAATGAAGTTTGCAAATTGTCGCTCATTTATTTCTGTATTGAGGAATGGCAAGGGCTTATAACACCCCATTGCACTCATTTACAATCAATTGTTAGGTGGAAAAGCAAATGCATCTCAGAGCATTCATTCCAGAAACTAGACAATTGGTTAACTGATTACAATTGGGTCCACAGAAAAGCACTATTGAAACATTTTTCAAGAAATCAAACACGTAGTCCTTAGATTATGAAGAAATAATGATGTTTATATAGACCAAAAGCAAAACTTTTTTTTGTGATTTTACAGCAGAACAAATAATATCGAGATGGCAATGATTTTGTAATAATGCTCTGCCAAAAAAAGACACATACGAATCATATTTTTGGTTTTCCAACAAATTAAACATCAGCAAAATTATGCAATCAGTTGGACAAACAAAATCTGATTAACATCAAAACATCCAGGAATGGCAAAAGCAACCTCAACTCGTTCTGTGCTAAGCGTGTATTGCTGCACTTCTCGAATTTGAAAGCTGAAAGTAGAGTACAGCGAAAAAAACGCGGCCATTGCCTTTACTGGTACTAACACTTTAAATTTAACGCTATTTTGTTCTTAGGAGTTTGACGCTTAAACCTCACATTGCTGGAAGAGCTCAAGATGAGGAAGTACTTGTTCAAATGATTAAAGATAGTTGGACACAGAATGGGTTTGATTCTGTTAAAATTTATTCCTATGACGTGCTCCTTTCATATCCAGAACAAAACAACTCGAATTATGTAGCTATTCTTAGTGAAAACGGAAAAGAGACGGAAATTTCTCAACGAAAAGAACTTGTCATAGATGAAGAGCAAAATGATCCTGATGTTGTGGATCCTTTTAATGGGTATTCACCACCTGGAGAACCAGAAGTAAATTTGTGTATATTCTTATAAAGTTGAATAAGCATGAATTACTTTTTGCTCAATTACGATAACCGCAAAACTGTTGATGGTGGTTCTTTTCTCATTTTTTTTGTTTTTGTTTGTAGCTTAAATGATAACAGCTAGTTTTTTGGCACAATCTTGCAAATAACTCCTAAATTGATTGTACGATTACAGCAAAAAGAATATCACTTATTAATTCACTAATCACTCTGTTTTTTTTCTGCAGGGTGATCTCGTTTTTGTAAATTACGCAACTGTTGAAGACTTTATGGAATTAAATGGGACGCTTAACATCGATATGCAGGGAAAAATATGTATTGCCAAATATGGAAAAATATTTCGAGGGGATAAAGGTTAGTGGTTCGCTGTTGAAAAATTTGTAAATTTTATTCCTCACGTGAAGCTTGAATCAGTGCAGATCTTGATTTAAACACTTTTGATTCAAGAGATTTGATGTATTTCTCGACCGATTAAGTTTTTATTCGTACCAGATCAGATCTTGATGTGGTCATCCATTTGCCTCAATCAAGTTGTTTCAATTCTAATCAAGTAAATAAATGCAGCTACACTATCTTTTTTTCACCAATCAACAGCCGCCTCAACGTGGTGGTGCTGTCTTCGACCCCGTTTGAGTTACCCCGGGCACCGTCGCACAAACCATTTTTTCGCCGTGCTGCCCCTGGAACGATCGCAGAAGGGCAGCACACACATATTTTCTAAAATCGGTCGCCTGTCTTCTCTCTTCTCCTGCTTTTCTGTTGCCCGTATTCTTTCCTCATTCTTTTCCTTCTCTTGATGATAGGAATCTTCATCCTTACCCCAGCCCCGTTTTTCCCTGTTCAGTGTGCGCTGGAAATGTGACCTGGCGGGGCAGGTCAGTGCGATGCTGCACCTGCTCCAAACGGGTTCATCTAAAATGCTCACTACTCTCCTTCTCTAAATTCAGAACTCTCGGCAGCTCTCACACCCGGAGCTGCCCACCCTTCTGCGTCACTGCTTCTTCTCGAGACAGCCCTGTGACTTCCTTTTCGGACTCCTCTAACTTGTATACCTCCATCGTTTGATCTGCCCCCTCTGCTAATACAGCACTCCCGCCCAACCCTTGTCTACAAACTACTTATTCTCCTTCCTCCCACTTCGTATCTTCTCCCTCTGCACCCTTACCACAGCCTGATACTCCTAGCTGTCTCTCTACACTTCATGCTTCCTTTTCTCCCCTGAATCCCTCATGGTTTTTCAACGGATTGCTGGAGGTCTACGAGCCAGGAGCACTGAACTGATACACTTCCTTTCCTCTCATCCTGTTGACCTTATTTGTATCCGGGAATCTAACCTTAATTTATCTTCCTCTTTCTGGATCCCTGGATTCTTTGCTTTGCGATCTGATCGTACCCACTCCCGATATGGCATTCTATCTCCAGATCCCACGCACGTCGGCGGCGGCGTCATCATTTTCTTCAGGCAGGGACCATCTTTCTCTGAACTTTCTACCTCCTCTCTTTCTTTGCTTGATCCTTACTCTAAATACGTAAGGGTCAACATCTTTCTAAACAACTCCTCCTCGCTCTCTTCTTCAATGTTTATGTTCCCTCTATTTGCTTTTTTCCGACGGATAGCAGAACCTACTCCTTTTCTCTCTTCTTCCTTCCTCCAGAAATGTCCTTATTCTGGAGGACTTCAATTGTCGTTACTCCCCCTGGGACTCAAAAGTTACTCCGATCGCCTGGGACTCAAAAGTTACTCCGATCCCCGTGGGAAGGAAGTATTCGATTGGGTCATCTCTTCTGACCTCCTTCTCTCAATGACCCTGATATATCTACTTTTCTCCATCGCTCCTCCCCTGACATCTCCTTTGCTCCCTCCTCTCTCGCCCTGTCTTGCTCCTAGGTGGTACTTCAGAACCTGGGTTCTGATCACCTTCCAATTCCACTAACCATCCCTCTTTCTCCGATCTTTCGCCGCAACGAGCGTCCCCCATCCTTCAATTTTCAGAAAGCTCGCTGCAATGGCTTTGCTATTTACTTTGATTCTCATAGTCCTTCTTCAGAGGAATACTCGTGTCTTTTTCTTTCCTCTGCTGCTGCTCTTTTTTATTTCTCGTGACACCAAATGCGGCCAAATCTTCCATTCCTTGCGGCCGCATCAAACGCCATTCTAAAGCCGGGTGGTCCGCTGAAGTGGAAGAAGCGGTTTGAAAGATATAAGGCTTTTGTTGCAGCTCACAGAAATGATGAAGATTGTCAAGCTTACATTTCTGCTTCCCGACGTGCTTCGTCTGTTATTGCCGAGGCCAAGGCTGAGGCATGGCAGGCGACTTGCTCTTCCCTCTCACCCAAATCTAACTCTAAATCTGTGTGTTCTCTCTCTCCTTTTTTCTGTGGCTGGATCTTCTTCCTCATCTTCTAACTTCTCCAACTGTTCCTTTCCCAGGAAGTCGGCTTCGGTCTTTGTCGATTACCAGAGATCCCACTTTCTGTCTCCCAGCCAAAGGCTCGCGTAGCAGTGCCAGGGGCTACCCTTCCGAGCTCCGCCGAGCCACGTCTCCAATAATTTGGAAAACCTAGTAAGTCAATTGAACGCAAATTTGAGAAAACAAAGAAAACTTGTTTTGTTTGAGAATTAAGCTACTGAATATGAAATAAAATTGTTTTTGGCAATTCGAATGAAGATAATTAAGGATTTTTTAGTGCATTTGTTTTTTATCACATTAGCTGGTTTAACCTGGTGACAAAACGACTTACTTAGTTTTTCCAAATCAAACCAATAGCTCAACCAAAAATTTCCATCTACATAAACCTAATATGTAAATAGCACTTTACTTTAATGCTCACAAACTGAACATATTCAGAAAAAATACAAAAAGAACATGAAATGTAGTTTGATTACAATAGCTAAATTACTTAAAGTGTTCAACCAGATTATCATTTTTGTCGTCCACTAGAATTTCAAACCAAAATTTGTCTTAGCTGCTGGGAATGAATCTGCCAGTTTGAGAATATTCCGATGTTTCACGCCAGAAATGCCTCTTGATTGATTTTGTGCTGGTGGAGTAATGTCCAATCTGAACTTTGGTTTCAGAAAGTCTACTTGCTGGTAGTCTCTCTCAAAACCTTGCTTAAATCACATTGTGCGTGAACCTTTTTGGAATTACTGTTGATACGCAGAAGTGTTACTTTATCCCGATCTTCGCAGTAATGAATCCGAGCTTCTTCAGCCTTTTTGTTATGATCTTGGCCAACTTTGCATTGCTCACAAGCATTGACATGATGAGTTCCATCAAGGTCTTTGCAGTGTGTCCTGTAGTTTGCACAAACGTCCCACTCGTTCTGTGATGGTTTGCCAAAGCCAATGTTTTCTGATTGAAACTCTCATTGATACACTATGTAACTGATATGTCCATGCATCAATTTATAGTCCTCCCACATAGCGGTGATTGTCAAATGGGGCTCAAGATACAAATTTGAGGATAATAGGACATGATGTGCTCCCGAATTAAGTCTTTATCAAGTTTAGTTTTCGGAGCTGCCTTTTCACAATTGTCTTTTATCAGAGTCCCCGCTTCACCGGTTTCTTTACGTCTCACGAATTCCGTGATCATCCAATTTGTTTTTAGTCCCAGTGCTCTGAGAAACATGACTTTACAAACTAATTTCTTTGACACTAACAGAAACAGTCAGTGAATGAGAACGCTTGTATGGGTTTTGGGCATTTTTCTTGGTCACTACAGGGTTAACATGAATGTGACTCTTGAGCCACAACCTTCTTTCGGAAAAGGATAAATCCCAGAACGATTGATCGATGAGTATTCTTTGCTGTTGGGTATACTTAGTATGACACTTCCTTTTGCAGGTTTCCTTGCATCCATTGAGGAGTGTGTACTTCTCTTTATTATGAGCCTTCTGGTCTTCAATTCGACGTCTTTTTCTAGAATAAAAAAAATTAACTATTGAGAATTTATTTACTCCACAAATTCTGCAATAAAAATATTTTTCTTGACCTATTTTAATTGTACGCTTGGCTAAAAAACATAAAGTGATAAAATAGTTACGGCCTTTGTAATGATTGTATCATTCTACCTACTTTGGCCTTGATTCTGTTGAGAGACTTTATTTATTTGTTCGTCATAGACTCTTGAGATTAACGCGATTTTCAGAACAATCTTCGGCAGCGAGCTTGACAGGGGTTTCGTCGATATCACTATCAGAGCTGCTCGTATTCACGTTAATCTCAGAGTCTCTGATGGTTATAGCTTCTCTCATTAACAGGCCTTGATTCGCTAGAGCTATTGCTCAAGGTACTCACAATGACAGTCTCAGCTACGGTAACACTTTGATCATTATTATAATTTTTAGAGTCTTGGCCTGCAATAGGCGTAGCAGGGGTTTATGCGATTGATTCGGGCATACCCCGCGTGCTCCTGTTCAAAACTCGCTTGGTTGACGTTCAATGATTTATTGACGTAACCCTAAAACATAAAATAGCATAAACAATGTGCTCACGTGAATTAATCTAAATACTAATTAACAAACTATCTACTTACAAAAGTGACGAGCCGAAATAGATCCAGAAACACAAATAGCTATACTCAAGTCTAGATCAAATACAAACTCTAGCCAATAAAACTGTAAATGCTGTCCGTAAACTAAAAATAATTTCAAGCAAGTACCCAGCTTCCTTAACAAAAAAACTACTACTAGTGAGCTAGTGTAACAAAGACATTCAAATAGATTGTAGTAACACTTGGAAAAGCAAGGCGAAGCAGAGCGAGATGCGCTAGGCAAACTACGCAAACCGGGTTGATTACGCAGTTGTGAATTGCAGGTAAGCGTGTAAAATCATTAAAAATAAAATATAACAAAAGGCACGAGTAAACCAAATCAGCCCTCATTTGTATCAATCTCAGAATCTTGGTCGTAGGTTATGACAGGCATGCCTATCCTCAGATCGGCAGTAGCAGCATTAGCAGGCCTAGATTCATCAGCGGTGCTACCCAATACGATATTTATAATCTGTCACGGCAACACTAACAGGCATGATTATGCTCACGTCCAAGCCGGGTATGCTGTCCTTCTGTACTCTTTTATTGACTTTAATTGCTAATATGTGATCATTTTGTTGTTGCGTAGCCTTTTCCAATGGCTATTCTACGAGCATTTTATCACGGGATGTCATTTTATTGCCAACAAATATACAGAAAACTTGAGAACTATCACCTCAAAATTACAATCATGGGGGCTGTCACATTCATTATGATCACTCGACCAGAATAAAAAAGCGTGATTGGATGAAATTACCTGCTATAGGTTCTTAGTCGAATTACGCGCTCTTGTGTGATTTCCTCGTTACGAGACCAGTTGTAATTATAATTGATCATATAATAGAAGAAAGGCAAACGCGGTTTTCTGAAAAAAATGCAATCGCATCATACACAAATACCAAATAGAAATGATGGGACACAAACGTTTGGCAATTTAGTACTACTTTATATCAAAAAAAAAACAACAAATTTCTTACCGAACTATGAACGGACACGTCAAATTATCTCTACGAAATGCCGATGATCCACAAAAATGTAAATTCAAGAAACAGCCAACATGTTGATACCAAAGGTAAAGAATGACGCAAAAAAGGGGCGTCAGTCACTGCTCAAATTAAACGTGTGTAACTGACTTGCCTCCAACAATTTAAGTGTGCAACCAACTTGCCAGGCAATCAAGGAAGCAAGCAGCTAAAGTTGTGACAAAATTACACAGACCAGACGGTAGGAAACTGGTTCAAAACCCCGCTGTGTCAAAAACCCAAAATACGATTAATACTTTTCCGAAATTTCAAAACTACTAAGCTCTTATACGTTGAAATTTCTACACCTGTTATATCGATTGTAATCACTTGACTAGAATTAGCCAACGGGATTGGATTAACTCATACTAAATCTGTGTTTGGAATTACTAAATATTTTCCCTTCAGCTTATCAAGGTGTCAGCTTGTTGGCAGTTTTTCGTCTGGAGAAACCTAGTATGTCATGTACAATGATCACGAAAAACCTAGCCAGTTGAATTGCTAGGTTTTTCCTGATTGGTTTAGTATTTTTTTAGGACTCTAGCTACTAGGTTTTTCCAGATGAAAAACTGCCAACCTAGAAGAGTTTTACACACTTTAACTAGCTCAACAGAAAGGAAAAAACCTAGTAAATCCAAATATGGGTCAAACTCAATTTTTACAAAAATTTGATTTACTAGGTTTTTCTAGATTACAGGAGACGTACTCGGAGGAGTCTCACCCCTCCTTTTGCTTCCCTTTTCCCCCCGCTGAATTTCTTGAAGGTGCCTTTACCCTCTCTTCGTCCACTGCCACTGGCCCAGGCAAAGTTGACCATCCCATGCTAAAGCACCATCCTCGCTCTGGCATGGATTTTCTTTTTCACATTTTCAATCTTTCCTGGTCTTTGCATTCTTTTCCTTCCATCTGGAAGACATCTTCTATTATTCCCATCCACAAGATGGGAAAGTATTCTCCTGCTTCCTTCCGGCCTATTTCTCTCACCTCCTGCGTCTCAAAGCTTTTTAAACGCATCATACTATCTTGTCTACTCTTCTTTCTGGAGTCTAATTCCATCTTCTGTCCCCACCAGGCTGGTTTCCGCCCTGGACGGTCTACTCTAAACCAAATTCTGTTTCTTTCTCAGTCCATTTCGAATAGGTTTAACAAACCCAGGCCTGGCTCTTGGACGATCCTCTCTACTAGTGATTTCTCAAAAGCTTTTGACTCTGTCTGGCATCCCTACCTTTTCTATAAACTCATTTCGGCTGGCCTCCCTCCTTACTGTGCTCGTTGGACTCAGTATTTTTTTTTGATGATATTCGCGCTTGCGTGATTTTTCGAAATTACAAAAGTCGCTTCTTTCGAGTCCATCGAGGTGTTCTGCAAGGATTTGTTCTTAGCCCTGTACTTTTTTCTCTTTTCATTAATGATCTTCCAGCTTTTCTGCCTTCTTCCGTCAGCTGCTCTTTTTATGCTGACGATCTGGCCATTTGGTCCTCCTCCCCATTGTTCCCTTCTGTGGTGGAGGCCACACAAGGAGCTCTGTTTTGATTGGAGCGCTGATCTGAGTACTGGTATCTTCCTCTCAATACAACCAAATGTGAGGCCTCCTTCTTCTCAGTGGATCCCCATGAAGCTCACCTCCAGCCCAACCTGCTCTTACTCGGCTACCGCCTCCATATCAATCCAATTTCAACTTTTCTTGGAGTCACCTTCGACCGCACTCTTTCCCTTTCTAAACATGTATCTTCGCTGAAAGCCCAGTTCTTCCCACGTCTCAAGGCCTTACGCTGTATTTCTGCTTCCTCATGGGGCCCCTCTAAAGAACTCTTCCACCGAGCGGCTAGTCGCGCCATCACCGGCTGCCTCTCGTCCTCCCCTATCCCACTTCTTCTCTCCGAGAATCCTTTACCTCCCTTACGAGTCACCATGACTCATTTCACTCTTTCATCTTATGAGCGGGCTCTTCGTCTCCCAACCTCCTTTCCATTTCAGGTTTGGCCAGACTTGGAGTGAAACCAAGACTCTACAGATTGTCCTGCAGAGCTTTTGCGTCCACTTACCTGCTCATGCTTCCTTCTACTTCCCCTAGGGAGGCTCTTCTTGCTTGCCCTCCTTTTCTCCATGGAACCTGCCTTCCTTCCTTGTGAAGTGTACTTTTTCCTTTCTATGCTCCGTTCTAATCCCCCTCTCTCGCCAAGATGCGGCTTTTGTTCACTTTAACTTTCTCCCCTCTTACAATCTGGTATTTTGGACAGATGGTTCTGTTCCTTTTCTTTTTGGAAAAGGCGGCTCTAGCGTACTTTCCAACTGCTCTCTCGATGGTACTGAGACCACTCTTTCCTTTTCAGCAGGCCAAGTTTTTTCAAGTTTTTCTGCTAAAGCCTGCGCCATTCTGCAAGCTTTTTGCTCCTCTTGGCAGCATAAACAAGTCTGCCACTTCTCTCCTCTTTTCCTCCTATCTGAATCTCGCTTTGTCCTTGCCATCCTGTCCTCCACTCCTTCTTTCTTTTTACCTCAAAATCTCTGGCAGATCTGGCAGGAACTCTTTTCTCTCACCTGTACTATCAGGATACGTCGGGTCTCTTTTCTCCGGGGAAACGACGCGGCCGATGAGCTGGCCAGACGAAGAGCACTACTCGTTCCCTCTGCAATCCCTTGTAGTCTCTCTCCTCTTATCTCTCGTATCCACTCTTCTCTTTTCTCGGACTAGAGATGTACTGTGTCATCTAAATTCTTTGACACACAGCTTCTCTCGATTTCCACCGATGAACTTGTGCTCCCTCGTCACGCTCGCTGTGTTCTCTTTCGTCTATGCTGCAACGGACACAGCTTACTGTTAAGTCTCTCTAGGACTGGAAGAATCGAGAATCCTTCTTGCAGCGCCTGCGAACACTCGTCCCAGGACACTTCTCATCTCATTTTGCATTGTCCTGCTACGGACTTGTTGCGCCGCTCGCTCTTTGGCGACTCTCTGTCTCTCTTCGACCTCTATCCAGGCCCATTGGGGAATTGCCTGGCTTCTGGGGCTCCATGGTCTTCCACCATGCCCCCATCCCTCGGAAAGGGTAGGGTAACAACAATAAAAACAACAACAGTATCTTTAGTGTTTCCTTGTTTTAGTTATTGCTTTCTTTACAGCTAATTTGGCCGAAGAATACGGATGCAAAGGATTGATTCTCTACTCGGATCCTGCAGACTACACTGTACCTTGGGGGGGAGTTTATCCCAACGACTGGTTCCTCCCACCCACAGGAGTTCAAAGAGGACACTTGAGAACTGAGAAAGGAGATCCCAGAACTCCAAACTACCCGTCTATTCGTAAGTACTATGTTGTATCTTTAATAAAGTTTCATGCATTGAAAATTAAAAGAAAGATTGCAGTATGACTATTGATTTCGAGCCAATATCACTTGATTTTTTTAAAAATAGTGATGGCTTTATGATAATAAAGAGATGATTGCTGTTCCATGAATACCAATCGGTAAATGCAAAATAGATACAAGAGTGTGCGTGGCATTAACGAAAAAACTTGTCTTTGAAAACTACGTCCTTTATGCTATATTTTTGTGATTGCAGCGTCAGCGTACCGAATACCAGATAATGAACTCAAACAGCCTAAAATACCTGTCACACCAATAGGATCAATAGATGCTGAAAAATATCTGGCAAAAATGGGGGGAGATCCTGTTAAGGACGAGTGGAAAGGAATCCTCAACATCACATATAGATACGGCCCAGGTTTCAGAGACGAATTTGCAACAAGGTAACGTATAAACAGCTTTTATCATGAAGTTTGGAAAACAAGAAGCAGTGACAAAATAACAGTACAGTTTCAAAAAAACATTGGGATGAGGGAGTGGGCAAATTTTTTGAAACATTTTTTGTATTCTAAAACAGAAAGTTTGACCAACATAACATATAATTTGACTCATTTTGTTGCCTATTTAGAGAGATTTTGAGTGTTATGGTGTACACTAGGGTAGCCTAAGTTGCACACAATGGCTTTCACTGCACCCTACAAATGGCATTATCAGAATACTTCAAACAGGGTCATTTTTTAAGGTTAGCAGTTTAGAACAGTGTTTTTTGAGGTAGAGAGCAAAAGAACTTTGGTGGTACGTGGAACTTGTTTAAATTGGTTTTTAAATAAAGTTAAGATAACTTACACTGTTGGTCAAATACGTAGGTATGAGAAGATACGGAAAGGCTACAACCCAACAATATAATATAAGATGGTCAAACGATGTTTATCTTCTCACAACTTGTCAGATGGCAGTTATGTGCTCAATTCTGAAATTATTTTTTCCTCACTATTTTTTTCTAACCATGTAAATCACAAAAAGAAGTGTTAGGGATGGTCAAAAAATATTTCATGTCGGGTTCTTTAAAAGTCGAAATGTAGCCTTTGTACTCAAGCTCGTATGATGACTTTAGCGTTGGGTATTGGTCTACTTTAAAACCTTCAACTGCGCATAAACAATTTAAATATATCTTACCGACACACGCTTTCTTGGATCCCTATGAAGTCGTTAACGTAACCACAGAAAAGGAGCCATATTATTATTTCTGTACTCTCCTTCTTTGTTTACATGAGCCAATCCATGAACCTTCAATTTGTTTGACCCTTTTCCTTTATTAATCTGTATTCATGTCAAAAAACAATAGTTTTTCGAGTAAGAATAGTTTTACTATTTTTTCAAATTTGTATTTACCAATTTTATCTTGTAGACCTGCAAAAGTAAGTAAGGCAGTAAAAGACGTTGCTTTCGACTTTAAATAAAAATTTGTCAGAGAAACCAACATGTTTTGACTTTGCTACAACCCTGACTCGAATATCATATAGACATAATAACTATTGCACATTTTCAAGTAGTTATAGACGTAACTCTTAAATGAAAAAGAGGAAAGTAACAAGTTTTTCTTTACAAAACACATGGCAGGTCCTAATTTTTTAATGCCATTTTTCCATAAAATTGCGACGGGAAATTACGCTTTATTTAAGCCAGAAAACCAAAATTGTCAAATAATTATTATCGTTTTGAAATATAACTGTACCATTTTTTGATAGAGCCAATTTCTTTAGAATGAAAAATTTATCATGCAGCTGTAACAAAATAAATTTTGAAACCTCGTGTTGCTCAAGTTCAAGCAAAACATAATGCAGTTAAACGTTGCAGTTTGTCTCATTCTACTGTAATTTTTACATACGAAAAACACTTAAAGTCTCCATTCACACTGAACTATTGGTCACTTGGTCATTAAAATAAACCTTGGTGTAGTTTTGGCAACCGTACTATGAAACGTAACAATTTTTTAATGCAAGATGGAAACACGGAGCAAAAAAGATTAAGCAACCTGATTTAAGTCAGTTATGAAGATTTAAGAAGAAAATTCACATAAGTGAAAATATGACGATTCCGCTGTCTTAGTCAACTTTCAATTGTGACCTATAAACTTTGAACTGTAACGCACAGATGAAGCTGAAATCAATAAATAATATATGCTCACACATTATGTTAAGAAATCGATTTTTTATTATCAACGTAGCAGCATCATCAGTGTTTAAATAGAATTAAAAAATTAGCGAACTGCAGGCAATGACACTGTTTCGACCTATCAAGTCTGTTCAGTGCTGTTGGTGACCGACAAGTAGCTAGAAGCATCGCTGAACTCTTGTATTACTTTAAAGAATCAAACATTTTTGTATCAAATATAATTAATTCTATTCAGCAGATATGTTCACTGGATCCAGCTACAGCTTTGCTCTTAAGTTTTGTAAGAACCTGATTTAGTGAAAAGGTTATAAAATTCAAAGTTTGAGGGAAAATCACTGCGAAAACGTTTTACTGATTTTCTTGGGAATAGTTTAATATACATAAATAGCTACCTCGACTTCTTTAAATCATTCGTCTTATTTGTTTTCAGTAAGAAAAGTATTAAAAAATAAAGAACAAAGATATTGTGATGGGCATGGTCAGCTTTTTGTCTTCAGTCCGACATCTTTGTAGCATTAAAAACATTCATTTTGCCGAGACAGTAGGCCTAGTGAGTTGATAATGCTGCGCAAACGATATTTACCGAAGAGCTGCCAGGGCTTGCTTTCACTTTGCCCATTGTGATTGTAAATATGTCACCACAAAATAAAGATGAGAAGCTTGAACGCTGATGCTGATTTATGGCTGATTATGCAATGTTGAAACCACAGAGGTGATTGACTATTTTGTAAATTTAGATTACTCCAACAAAATCTTTCCACAAATATTGACATTATATTGGGTAGTTATTCCCCACTCTACCGTATCATGTAGTGATATCGGTCCAAGATTTAAATAAATATTTAATTATTGACATTATTTTCAGTTAATTAAACTTCTTAAACTTTTGTACCTTTTCAAAATCCAATTTCATATTTCAAAAATAGATTATATTGTTTTCCTGCTTACGAACAAATACCATGAACTTATGCGGAGCAATAATTCTTTGTAAACTCTGGTTTTGCCTTGTGCACTTCCTAGTCCTTTGTTTGTAGTTGCGTGTTAAGGGGGCATCAGGAGGGGATTAGCCGCAGGGCCCTCTGTCTTAAGGGGCCCACTGATTAAAGACGTTTGGGTTTCAATAGCAACTAGTTTTCTTCAATTGCTAAAATTGACTGCGGATATATACGATGAGTAACTTTAGTCTCTCGAGGAGCTACTTTTATAGTCTTTAGGTAGCTTTGCACATATTGTTTGTGCATATTTCGCCGTCATTTGGCAGACCTGTGCTTTGTTGTTATTTACGGTGCCTAAGCAAAAGTTTGGAATTTTGAAAGCAATGGGATTTTGTATTGTTTCATTATCTTATTTTTGTCATTGCATCATAATCGTTGGTTTGAATTTAAATACTCAATAGGCGTATTGTTTTACTATTGTTAAGACCAAAGCGGATTTTTGATTGACTTTTTCAAAATTTGAGAACAGCCAAAACGGGGCGCAGAGAGTGCCTATGTGAAATTCAAAAGTTCCAAATTGTCACCGTACATGGTAAAGGATTATCAGAATGGTAGATATCCAGTAAAATCAAAATCAGTTGGACAGCAGTTTCGACTGTACGGCTTGAATAAAGACCTAAAGAGAAGTGGAAGACCATAAAAACTAGCAGTCGCGATGACCACCTGATGAAACGGATAGTCACAAAGTCATCAATGAGTTCTGTCAAGAAAATTCGTGCTGCATTAATGCTTAATGTAGAGACGTTGGAGCGAGTGATATGACTGTTTTGGCAACTTTGAAAATGATTTATTCAAAAATCTTACAAACCTCAAAAAAACCGCAACCGGCAACGCCCACGAAAGCCAAGAATCTGGCTTTCGCCGAGAAAAAATTCGAGAACAGCTACCCTAATCGATGTGTTGCAACAAAGATATAGCTATTATAGAGGTGGTTTTGATATCAGGATAAATTATTATAGAGGTGGTTTTGATATCAGGAGTATAGCTATCAGTTAGTGCAGGAGTTCTTAAATTAGGGCGTATAAGTTTACTGGTGGGGTCACGAGGCCAAGGTTCCTTAAACATTCTTTAAATAAATAAATAAAAAAATTTGAGAAATCGGCACTCTAAAATAGTTGATCTTCAAAAAAAGAAAGAGAGCAAATGTGCGATAAAGGCCAGAAATCTGGCAGTTACTCGAAAAAAAAAGAAAAATCGTGACGAATTAAGAGAGGCGGCAGTTTTTTTGGTTTTACCTCGGGGGCGCGAGTTTTTGTTGATCTTGCCAGAAGGGATGGCTCTCAAACCGTTTAAGAACCCCTGAGTTGGTGCCCCTCAAAAAGAGTTAAACGAATTTAAATGATCCCACATGAAAAATTTGGAAGGTTTTGAAATAATGAAAGCAAACATTTCGGATGTAGCTCCACCTACCCGGAATACTATTTGTGAAAAATTTTTATGCTGCATGCTGTCAGCATTCTTTACTCAAACGGGGAGAGAGCTTACGGAGTTACCAGCTTAGTAAGCTTCTGCAGAGCAATCAGGTCAAAGCTGAGATAAAGCAAGATGTTATGGGACTTTTGACAGCTACTGGACGTGCGAAAAACAAAAATGCTACAAGAGTATTTATGTAGAAACTGAGGGTGTAGTTGGAGTTGGCAGGAATGATAAAGACAATGACGAAGCTGCAATAGTTACTCTTAACAAAGATGACCGGCAAAAAGACAATATTAGTTTGAAAAGCATCACCAGCAAGATCGTACGAGTTTTGTACTAATAGGATCCTGCTCTTTTTGACTTAGATTTTTTAATTTCGACATTTATTTCCTTCATAAATCACTAGGAAATCATATAATAAATGTAATATTTAATTTATTTGTTACTGGTCATGTACGAAACAAAATTGAAGCAGGTGGACAACAAAAAACATATGACACAAAATTTGCAATCAGAAAAAAACAATTTTAGCAAAAAAAGGCTTGGAGAAGTAGTTTATCAGGCTAATGATATGTTCGTTTTCGTAGTTAACGTATTTTTGATTGATTTAGGTTCTGGGCTGAATCAAATCATCGATTGTTTTGACTGACACGTCTTTTTGGGAGCAAAACACCTTGTATTCAACTTTTTTGATTAAAATGAACTCTTCTCGACCGAAACTAAAGAACTAACAATTTTGAAGGCTTACATAAAATCGAGTACTATACCAACACAAATATGAAAAAACAAAAATTACTAAAAACTTTCTTAAAAAAAGCTTCAAAGTAACTTTTCGTGTTTTTCTCGAAAACATTAAAAAAGAATGTAAAGTTTTTTTTAATGTTAATATCTTTTTATTAATATCTTAAACAGGCTAACACCAGCTCCTATAATTCGTATCAGAAAATTTCTAGTTGCTCTTTTGAGGATTAAATCAAAGGTGTAGCGATTGTGCTCATTAAAGCAAGCATATATCATATAATATTTATATCATAAAATGTTATTGTATTCTCTATATTTTGATTATAGCTTTGGTTGAGGGGTGCTGCTGAAATGTTGAATTTATAAGTGTACCGTGAGTAAAAAAGATTGCGGAGTAGTGCAATAAATATACGAGGATAGACTGAAGGTTTACTCGCTAAATAAGAAGAAATGAGAATACAACAGTGCAACTTAACATGAGCTAAACTTAACATTTCTTGATACAAACTGCCTAGTATTTTTCCAGATAATATGATATTGAATTAGTAATTAGTCTTAAAATGGTGCTGAATAGGTTTTAGCTCGGAGGGTGTAACTGTTTTTGACTCCTGATCTAATGCTCACCAAATTGTTTATGTAGCAGGTAAACGTACGTAGACATTTTTCAAGCAGCTCAAATTGCTTTTTTGAACGTTAGGTAGGTGAGTAAATTTTTAATAAAAACATTTAAATCTTTTAAATTTTCTGAGTTTGTCTGCGACATGAGCCACATTACTGATGTAGTGGGCTTTCAATCAGGTGTCAAAAGCCATCACTTTCATTGAGCAAAAGCCAGTCTAGCACCATTTGTGGCACTATATTATTACTTATCCAATATCGCTTTCTCTGCAAAGTACAATGTAATTAGTATGAAAAAAAGTTGCAGTTTTCTTAATGAGGTTATGAACTTATCTGCCTAACCTTGTAGAGGTTGTAAACTCTGGATCAAAAAGGTTTCCCAACCAAATGAATCATAATGAGAGCAAGATCTGGTGGTCAAAACCGGAGGTTATTTATTTGCTTGAATTGGTTTCATTTGCAACCAAATATAGAATGGTTTACCGATCGGTCTTGCAGTAAGTCAGTCATTGTAAAGACAAGCCATGAATATTAGTCGCAAGTGGGAAGAGGGAGGGGGGAGAGTTGAGCCAGAGTAATCGGCTATACAATGAATCAATCAAAAAAAAAACAGCTTAGTAGACGTCTCAAAACTAATTTTTTCATGGTGTTTTAGCTTGCTTGGCGGTCATACACTCACAAAGTTGTAGCATAGTTTCGATGTGATGACAATAGCCATTATTGTTTTGGCATACTACTTTTATTGTAAATCATCATTATAATTATGCAAATTATGTTTAGCAAAATCAAAATGTCGGTGAAAACAAAGAATTATGATGCAACAACCCGAAACGTGATTGGTTACATTAAGGGAGCTGTAGAACCGGGTAAATACGCCTGCATAACTGTCTCTTTTTATGAAATAAATGCTGTCGGTGTGGACGATAAAACATAGATGAAAGTTTTTTTACCAAATATAACACGTCCCGACTAGTGCTTAGCCTACAATAGCTAGCCGAAGGATTATTTACAAAGACCTGCCAGCACGGTGCTATGGTGGTTGCAGCCTTTATTTTTCAGGCCATAAACTTGGGTTCAATTCCCTAGTTGATTCACATCAAAGACTTTAGAAAAAAATGTTTTTCGGTAATCTGTTTAGTGCTCAGCTATAGAAATAATGTGGAGAATGAAATATGAAACACAGTAAAAATAGTCATGATTAAAATATCTTCAAGCGCTAATAAGCCATGGAGTTAAAAAGCAAAGCATATATGAGTGTGCTATTTGTATCGAAGAACAACTTGAAGTGGCTAATACTGTGAACTCATGTACGTAACGTTCCAGTCGTTCTCCCGTAGTCCTCACTCGCTACTACTACGAAATCTGTACGCAATGTATTTTACATGTTTTAGAAACTTCAACAGATTTTCAAAAAAATCTTTTTTAAATTTTTGAGGATCCATGGACGGGAAAAATTTTACTAGTAAATAAATAATTTTACTAGTAAATAATTTTAAGTAAATAATTTTACTTAAAATTTTTAATAATTTATTCAGTAAATAATTTTACAAGTAAATAGATTATACAGAATTTTGTGTTCATAACGCTACAGTTTCTGTTAAATGTTATATCAAATGTGGGTGTTTGGTTGGTCACTGGTTGAAGCTTGACTACGTTTTAGTTAGTACTAGTAATATTGATGTCGCTTTAACCCGCCAAAATCTCAGAATTACGAAAAAATATCGTTCTTAGTTTCATGAGATGGCCTCTGCCTAATTACGACAAACAAGATTTGACCTTTTTTGATGACATACACTTATTTTTTAAAACCCTTGATTTACGTTATGGTCTCCCCAAAATAAAGGAAACTAAATCAGGAGTGGTTGTTTGAAGGGTTTTTATCACCCAAGTCAAGCTCTTTATGTCATAATTTATTGAACTGTGATGAATTCGGCAAACACTAAATCTATTTTTCGATATTGAAAACATTGGGAAAGTAGATTGTTATTACAAATCTGGTTGTTTTTTTGGTTGCAGATCGATATGTAATGTTGGGAAACCATCGTGATGCCTGGGTATTTGGAGCTATAGACCCCTCCAGTGGGACAGCAACCCTCCTTGAAGTAGCTAGAGCATTTGGCGAAATGGTAAAAGGAGGATGGCGACCCAGACGAACACTTATGTTTTGCAGCTGGGGGGCAGAGGAATATGGTTTGATTGGTTCGACTGAATGGGTTGAGGTAAATCCAAATTTACCCGGTAATAGCCTAAATCAGATACTTTTTGTTTTAATCTATGACGTCGTCAAAATTGCCCAAAAGAAAAAAAGGAATCTAATTCGTGCTATGTCAAAATTATAAAACGGAAACATGACTTAATACTTAAGACCAAGCGTTTTATGAAGCTTGTAACTGTGTGAGCAAGCTGATCAATCAATCCTTTGCAGTTCTCCTTATTTTATCGTTTTGATCACCTAAGATCCGATGTTATTTATTGCATTTTTTTGTGGTTTGTCATGAGCAGGTTACGTTTTGAAAGTTTTTTGATAAACTTTTAACATTTCGTTTTTTTGGCTATCTTGTTTTTTCTTATGATTTCTTTCACTTTGTGCGCATTACGGTTTTTCTAGGCAAAACACATTCACAAATACAATTAATTTAATAGTTGTTTCGCTTGACAACAACAACAACAACAACAACAACAACAACAACAACACAGTTATTAAATCAAAAAATGTTACGCCATTTTTTGATTTTTTGTTCCTGTGTGTCCACGCTGCACGTATAGTTAGTCTTTGTAACATTGTAAGTCATCTGCTTGTGATACGTTTGGAAGCATTCTCTTAAAAGAATTTCCCTGTTTAAATATCAACAAGAATGCACTAAAATCAATAAAAAATCTCACACCATTTTTAGGATGTACGTGGACTTGTAAAAACTACTGTACACGTAAGTTTTCCATGGGATGTGAGTAAACCGCAAAGGGCTTCTTTCCTAATTTAGTTTATTTTTTCATGTATCTTAGTACTTATTAAAAATGATATAGATGCTTAACGTGAAACATTAAACAGGCGATTGCGAATGCAATGCGTATCAACTTGGACCTGAAGACACGGGCCATTTTCTGATGTTGGATTCTTTCTTGTAATATCACAGGAAAATGTGTAGTCCAATTATTCGCTATGGTTGAGCTATATGGCATCAAAAATTATAAAATATATGCTTGGATGAAAAACGTTTTGACGCCCACCGTTCTGTTCTGTATTTTTATCTGAGACCATATGTCATTTTTTCCTACGTTTATATTTTCCAAATAAAATTGCAGAAAGCACTATAGTTAAATTTTCGACTAGTCACCTGGATCAGAAATTATAAAACTTCTGCCTTGATGAAGACCACTTCAATAGCCATCGTTTGGGCTTTGTACTTTTTGCATAGACCAAAGTTAACTAATTTTTGCTTGAAGTGTGACCATGCCTAGTTTTTCCAATCAAAGCTTTTCGTTACAGGAATTGCAAAAAGAACTCAATGCAAGAGCAGTGGCTTATTTGAATGTTGACATATCTGTCTCAGGAAACTACAGCTTAGACGTTGCCGGAGTGAACAGTTTTCGTGATATTGCGTTCAACGCCGCAAAGCTTGTTGAAAATCCAGATCCAAGCCAAATTGAGGAAGGCAGAAAGACCGTCTACGACACTTGGCTGGCAAGAACAAAATCAGAAAACTCCAACTATCCCAGGTAATCTGCATTATAAAACAGCTAAAGACTAATCACAATATCGCTGTTAGAAGTGACCGCTAAGCCATCATTAGGCTTTTTTCTGGACAAATACATGTATAAAATTTTTTGCTAAAGAATTGTTCCTTTCACATGTTTAAAGGTGGTGAATATTTACCAAAGTGCTGAAATAATTGAGCTTTACAAATATAAGGTCGGACGGATGATACTGGTCACCTAAAATTGTTTTTTCTTGGTGCCAAAGGTGTTATAACTGTCTTAACCTAATTTTCGGTGGCTAATTTCAAAAATGCTGTCAGTTTTTCTCTGTTAGGTCTAGTTGTTTTCCTGCGATGCAACCGTTATAGTTACAAGTTTATTACAGTATAGTAGATGTTTTTTGTCATAGAAAAAAAATTATTCAATAAATACGAATGCATTTTTATTTGTTTATTCATTCATCAACAACCCAACGTAGTAAATTAAGCCAAATATGGACCTACTTTAAAGTTTTTAAAATTGGTAGAATAATAGGCATAAATAAAAAATTTGAGTTTGAATGATTTTCGAGAGTGAGTAGTAAAAGAATCGTCTATTGACCAGAATAGCCGGCAAACATGGCAGCATCCAACTTCATTTTACTAATATCCTGATGAACATTCTCCTCTTTCTCATAATTCACATCACAGAGGTTTTGAAGAAAGCGATTTAAGTGGCCCCATAAGAAATAAAAGTTAAGATTCATGTAGAACCGATACCTTGTAAACTGCTTAGAACATTGGCCATTACTTCTTTGTAGCCGAATGCTTTCCATTCAACAAAATTTGACTATTTCCACGAAGGGATATCTGAAATACTCCCGCTTTCACGATAGTACTCCAGGCACAGAATTCTTTTTTATTCACAAATTTAAAAAAAGCTATAGTCATAAAGTACACAGAGGGACATTTAAAAAGGTTTTTCTGTTGTTTTTACAAAATTGTTGAGTTCTAATAATTCGATTCTGCTGATTCCAAATTTGCTATCGAAACTTTTCTATCACGCCAAAATTTTAAAACTGAAAAATAAATTTTGACTTCAAAACAGACAAATTACTCGTAAACATAAAAATATTACCATATGGTTACTAACAGAGCATTAAAATATCATTTGTTTGGCACAAGGCATGCATTTCCTTTTCCTGGTTTGTCTTCATCGTTTTTCTTATTGATTGCAATCATGTTTCAGTGGCTAAGAATCGTCGGTCATTGTTAAACAATCCCATCGTCCCTGGTACCTCGTTTCCAACGGCTTTATTTCATAGTGAAATTGTTTACCTGCTCTTCACTCTTATCACCAAAATTTGAAGAAAATATTTAAAACGAGCATGCAAAAAATGAATTTTCACTCACTTTTGGCTTCCAAGCTTGTGAAAATTGGCGAGTATATCTTCCACAACACTTCTGTAATTAGGATCTTTCTTGTTTCTATGAAATTGTTATATTTCTCCTTAAAAGGACACCCATGCATTTTTCTCCTCGTCCGTCAGTGTTAATTGGAACTGCTCATCATTTTTTAGTCAATTAATTGGTGGACCAACAAATATACCTTCTTTAACGTTTTCACTACTTGGTTTTGGAAACTTTTCAGCGATTAATCGGAAGCACTCACCTTTGTTTAATCTGCTGCATGGGACCAGTTTGATAAAAAGAGATGGATGTGTTACTTAGCGTGGATTGACGAGAGTAGCAGTAGACATTTGTGTTCAAGTGCTCGTGACACCCTCACAGGCCTGTTAGTTTTATCTCTCCTGTTTGTTAGTTTGTCTAACCGCTAGTTTTGTTTCTGCTGTCCCATTCACATAAAAAGCAGGGACACTTACTACACCCAGATTGCTGGCTTTGCAGCATAAGCCTTGATGTCAGCACAAGTCTTCCATGCATGCTCATTATATTGATATTTGGATTTGCTTTACAGAATTGAGATATTTTTATAAGAATCTGTCATTTGGGTAGAATGAGTTGAAGATTTTGAAGCAAACAGGTTTCCATTACGCAGTAAAACTGCTTTCACCTACGTTTTGACTAGTCAATAAACAAGCACCAATCAAGAGGATTTTAAGCAGCGTTTTTCTTTTCAATTTGCTTTTTGACTCGGATGAACCAACAGACCTTCCTTGATATAAAAAGAAAGATGTTTTTTTCCATAATGCTTATACTAAGAAAATGTGGTGTTAGTATCCATCATGTTTGTGGAATTTAATCTGGAACCTCAGTTCAGTTCAAGTGAGTGTAAATTTGTTGGTCTGTAAAGACGCGCACACAAATATAATGCTACAATGAATATGAAGGACACACTCACATGAAAAAAAGTATTTACAGACCAGGAGATGCCAAAAAAACTGTTAGGTTGTCAAGTCAGGTATCTCCAGACAATGTCTTACAAAAGCTGATACGTAAAATTTGTATCCTAGAAGAAGAAAAAGCAGATTTTTTGGCCAAGTCCAGGTCTTGCACTTGGTCATTTAGTTCTTCTTGACTAAATAGCTTTTGTCTTTCGTCTCCGCTGCGTTGATACTCTGAATCTCCTGAAAATTAGCACACAGAAGAAGACATGTCAATATGAGAATGCTCAAGGTTTTTTAAAACTGCAGGAGTTGTTGGTATTGGGACATTTAGACCATGAGGAACAGGCCGAAAAGCATATGGTAGACTAGGGTAATAAATGTTATGTTTATTTTTCAAATTGAATCCAGCAACATTGCAACTGCAAAAATAATAATTTTACATGCAATCTTTTTTACAGCTGTCAATAAAAAGTCGCCAGTAATCAGGATTACATTATTAGACATTGAGTTATTAAAGACCTGCAATCTTGTTGCAGTAGCCTATATATTCTCATTTTTTGGGGTAAAATATGACAAAAATTTGTGATAATGTTTTAGATAAAAGATGATGAAAGTAAAATTCAGATCTCTTAACAAGTCACCCAGCTCTTCCAGAAAAAGAATTGCGGACATAATAAAGAAGGAAGAAAAAAAGCTATTGCAAAAAGTGTTATCACTGTTGATTGACACAGTCTCCTCTATATTGGAGAAAGAAGACTCCATTTATGGCAATCCTTGAAAAACATGATCAAGACGTTTTTAACCAAAAAAAGCTAGCCTGACAACAGAGTCTAAATTTAATTTAACCTTAGCTTTAACCAAGGATGTAGTGCTAAAAAAAAGAAGTGTAGAAGCGCCAGAATAGACATATACCTATTCCAGGCAGGTTGGTGTGAAATAAGCACAAATGCCGTTCCCATACCACTGCACTCCCAAATTTAACCGATCACGCTGACTTCCGGCTAAATCGGCTGACTCCGGTAAAGCCATGCTTTACATCTAAACCAAAATTTGTTCGACAGATTGGTATAGTTATGAATTTGAATATCCTTTCCAACTTGTTTTTTACATGATGTAACAATAATAATCTCGGGAATATTCATTTCATTATCCCGTGTTGACGTAGTTTTTCTGTTTTGGTGATTAATTCCGGAATTTCCCTGTATACAAACCGTCGCTTGTTTATTTTGTTCTCAAAGCAATTTTATTGATAGCTATTTCCTGTACTCCCCCTGTAGACAAACCTTTTCTGATTTATTTGATATGCGTTTTTTGGTTGTGTTTTGGGTAGCAGTTTCCGGTATTCCCACGTTTTCAAACCTTTTTTGTTAATTTTTAGTTTCTATTAATTTTGATTGGGTAAAATATTTGGAAACTTTATTTCGGTTACGTACGGATGGAAAGTATATACACGGGTGGGTCATTTTGAAAACTGAGAGACGAAAGCGAACAGACGAAAGAACAGAGAAGAAAGAAAAGAAGGAAGATGAAGAGACAAGCGAAAAGGGAAAAGAATTAGAAGGCAAGGGCCAAGCACTACTGTAAGAAAGGCGGACTATCGGATGCTACAAGTGTGGTGTCGGAAATTGTCTACGTGCGAAAGCTTATATGTTAATAGAGTTGTGTTGTAAAAGAGTGAGCTGGCAACCTAGCTTCTCAAGCGTAAGTCCTTTGGCCGAAGGATAAGGCATAGAAGGTAGCCGTTGAACTCTACCGAGCTAATTTTCCAGTCGTCGAATCGTCATCTGCCGGTCACTAAAGTACAGGGCGGGTGGCTTAACCGTATTCGGCGACAGTTATGAATTTGAATATCCTTCCCAACTTGTTTTTTACATGTTGCCAATAATAAGTTTTAGAAGTAGATCCAATTATTTTGTCTCTTGATACATTGGTATGTAATACCGATTAATCGTAATCACCTCTACATAATGAGGCATATCTCTAGACGGAATAATTCAGTAACTGCTTGTAGCGTAAGCTACAGGAAGCTATACCGTTAACTGATATGAACTACAGACTAAAACAATGGGCAAGGCAAAACTATGGAACACACCCAAAGCTAACTTCCGGGCCAGCTGAAAGAAAGCAACAGCCATCCTCCTACGAGAGACATATGTTCAAGATAAAACCAAGCTTAAGACTCTAGACAATGACCTGGATGCATGCACTAAATGCGCTGTCTATGGAATTGCCACTTTTGCGCAAACGTTGGCTAAATGGCTGCCTTTCCTTGCTGGCGAAGAAAATGATGCCATCAACCGGACAGCTGTGAAAATTAAAGATATCGCTGTCGTGAATGTTTACAAATCAGACAAAACTGGATTACACGAAAACTCCATTCCGTGCTTTGATGCACTTGTTGCGAATACCGGCAATTTTGATTTACATGTAGTCGTGATAAAGTGGGGTTATTCCTCGGCAAATAACAATAAGGAAGCTTAGCAACTGCGCTTACCTCGCTAACTGATGCCTATTTTGTGGTCCTAAGCAGCCAGACAGTTTCCACTCTCTAAGGCGGGGCAATATTTCAAATCAGAACTCGGAATTGGTGAACATGGACTGCACTATGCCTTGCTGTGTTGTGTTGGATTTGTTGCGGCGATCTCAGCATTGACCCTCTCTATCATCCTACCAGCTGATTTCATCCAATCATTGCTGTCAATCTCCTTGAATCGATCGAACTTTCAAAAAGCAAATCGGCCGCCATCTGACCGGGAGATAAGCACCATAAACGAGGCATATACCGCTAAGTGACAACTGTTGCTAAACACCGCAAAAAGAAACATTCCACCGGAAGCCACAAATCATTCATACCTACCTAGGATACCACTTGTGGGAAGAAATATGATGAATTCTTGAGAGTAGGTCCTGGTCCTACGGCTGCCAAGAAAGCAACTGACTTTACGTGCTATACGAATCAGATTCTCCTGAAACGCTGGAAAGATTCTATTGCAGAAGTAAACTTTATGCCTTCTAGTCGCTTGGCTCGACCAACTCACTGGGCGATCAAGTAAGCCCAAACACTGCCATATTGCATCGAATTCGATAGCAAAGCTGCTTGCTAACTTCCGCTGTAAGAAGATAAACAAATATTTCAGCCTTCTCACTCAGTTAATTTTAAAATCAAAAAACCCTTATCGGCAGTAACTGTGGATGAGAATCTTTCCAGCTCTTTCACTCCTGAAAAACTAAATAATTTAATCCGTCAAATTAGGTGTGGCTAAGCTTATGGTGCGGACAAAATCTCTCCGTAATTTTTTAAAAAACCATGGTGCAAAGTTTTTAAATTATTTGAGGAAATTTTTTTCCTCCTGCTTTCAGATTCTCGCCGTGCCCAAAATCTGGCGTAAAACTTCAGTATTGGTTGTACTTTAGCCAAATAAATCTCACAACCACTACAAAAGCTATTGGCTAATTTCTTGTCTGTGTTAACCTTTATACTCCTTGAGCGCCTCCTTGTGGCACGGCTAGAACCAATCATCTACAGCGAACTGCCGACATTGCAATTATAGGATTTGAGCATAAACGCTTTGCACAACACCATAAAGTGGAGTTAACGGATGATATTAAAAGTAGCCTTAAAGAAAAGAAAAAGGTCGGTGTCGTCTCAATTTATTTAACTGCTACTTATGACACCGTGTGGCAAAGTAGACTTACCCCAAAAACGCTCCATGTGATTCCTGACTATTACGTGGTGCAATTTTTTTGTGAAGATTTGTTAAATTTTGTTGAGTTTCTAAAATTGCCCTTCAAACAAGCGATGGCCGCTATAGCATGTTTTACATCCCTGAAAAATGAAATTCTGCAAGGTTCTACTATATCATCGCAATTATTTGATTTCTATATTGGCGACATTGTACATACCTAGTCACAATAATGTGAATATGCTCATGACCATGCATCACTTTATTCAGATAAAAAATGATTTGAGATCAAGCGGAGATTGAAATCAGAGGTGGAAAAGATACCTTCTCAGATGGATTGGTGGAGACTAAAACTCAGCTTTGCAAAAAAACTATTAAGGCTTTTTATTTCAATAAGAGAAAAGCAAAAAGACAGCTTAACAGTGCACTCAGAGATACTTTGTCGTCAGGGTACACCCGCTTACCTATCTCGGAGTTAAGCTCAATAGGCAGCGATACTTAAGCTCGATACCTACCGCTCACATCTACAAACTCTTCGATGAAAAAAATTCGCTTGCAACAGCCTTATAAAATGCTTGGTGAGGACTTCATGGGATGAAAAAGCTTCAGCTCTTTTCACGAGTTTTCTTGCTATTGTTTACAGCGCTGCAGAGTACACTGCTTCAGTTTGGTGCTGCAGCAAATAAACAAGAAATTGAATATTGGTCTAAATGCAACAATCCTCGTTGTAACTAGTTGTCTGCACAGTGCTCCAATTATATTCCTTCCTGTGCTGACTGGTATACCACCGTCACAACTGCGTAAAGAAGCCATATAAATCAAATTTTTGAAAAATCCACTGTAGTCTCTTCCCATATGCTCCATGATTTTGTCATTTCTTTCAGCTCCCTTGGACGTCAGCGACTGTTTTCTCGATGCTCTTTCAGTCACCAAGTTGTGGATCTTTTTACTAAATACTGTAATGTCACTAATGCTTGTACATATACAAAGAAAAAAGCACGTCTTTGGTTGACAGATTTTGATCTCTTGCCCTTGAAACTCTTCCTCCTGGTTACAACTTTGCACGGAAAGAGTGAGTCTCCCTCAACTATCTCAGAACAGATATGCACCCTTTTGAGTATTGCATGGCACGCTGGGATTAAAAGCTCTTTTATGTTGCAGAACCTAGTTTGATCAAAAAAACTATGAAGGAAACAAACTTTTCTTACTCTTGCATGTTACAAATTTTACCTATTTCACCAGCAAACTAACTATGATATATATTTCTTTTATTTGTTACCTGGTTTTTAGATTCCCCTTGTCCAAAAGTAGAAGGGGACATATCTCCTCCGTCACCTTTTGAAAATTGTCCCATGCCATGTTGAGAGTGTAGAACAAATGAACAAATCTGTCTCCTCGGTGCAGTTACCAATTCCATAAAGGACCTTCTGTCTGTTGATGAATCCACTCGAAGATGGCTAAAAAGAATTTTCAATCTTGTCACACTTCATATGAAAGAACGGATGTACAATACTAGAATCACTGTCATATAGCACGTCCTAAAAGCTGTGGGCCAATGAAGATGATAACGCCCTGTTTATTTAAGAAGAATGAATAACACCAACTACTCGTTGGGGTCGCTGAGTTGGTTAGAGCACAGACTACGGAAAGGTAATACTGTACACCCATGTGTGTGGTGAGGCGGAAACGCGTGAAAATGCTGTTTCCGCGCTTTTTTCAGCCCTGTAAACGCTTTCCGATATTATTTTGTTAAGAGGTCTATCCACAAATGCTCAGTAATCAAGCCACATCCTCATAAAGAAATAGCATACTTAGCTTGTACATAACAGGAAGTAATCTAACGCATGCAGTAGACAGTCGTTCATGGGTGACAGATAAAATAACAACTGTTAAAAACAAAGGCAGTCATTGTATAAAAGTCTTCGTTTCTGGTTCTGAAAGTTATAGGAAAGACTATAATGTGGTGCTAATTCAATTCACTTAACTGAAGCAGGACCAAACTCCAAAGACATTGAAAAATTTATTGCTTGTAGTGTCCTTACATTTCAAGTCTTACGACTACAATCTAGTCTACATTTAGACATCAAAGATTGTAGTTCGACAGATTAGTGCAGTTATAGATTCGATTTTCACGCCCACAATTGCTTTTAACATGCTGAGAGTTATTAAATCTAGCTGTAAATCTAGTTATGAATTCTCGTAATACATTAATAACCAAAAAAAGCGGACTGCATTTTTGAAAGCAGCTACCCAAAATTACCCTAAATTATTTTTAAAAACCTGGGCATCAAAAATGTGTCGGCGAGTGTTATGTCAAAGCTATTTAACTAACTTTACGGTCAAAGTACTGAAAGCACAAATGATATCAAATAAAAAAGTTTTTGGACACATTATAAACGTTACTTCTACTTAAATAATTCAAGAGCCAGTGGAATCTTTCTTTCCTTTTCTTCAGCCTCATATTAATTGAAAAAAGCGTGATTTGAAAAACAGAAGAACCGATTTTTTTCTCATTGCGGCTTTTTGCTTATAGTTGATCGTCTGTGGGTCAGAAAGATTGTAGTACCATAATTGTCATGAAGACATAAAGTATTTATAAAACAAGAATTGATGGTGATTGCTGCAGTTATTACGATGATTGAGCTGTGTGGATTACAAACGTCCTGCATATAAAATTTATTTAAGTTGTTTGCCTATGGACCAATTGCACTCTTTGCAGTTTATGCATCTAGTACAGGGGTAGGCAACCTTTAACCCCCAAACAACCATTTGGATCTAGTTTCCACGAAAGAGGAAACACTAACGACATCTAAAATGAAGATAATTCTGTATAGACTACATTGTTTTTTACCTTTACGTTTTGCATAGACAACTACAGTGTGTCGCATATGAAATCTATAAAGGGCTACAGAGAAAATTAAATTTCATTTTTGTAATGAGCTTAAAAAATAATGAAAAAAATACCTCGATCAAACGAGAAAGAACCATGTAGCTTTTTATTCCCTGTCTCACGGAATCTTTTCCCACACAATACTTGCATTGTTGTGATTGCATACAAATACTCTGAATTTATATTTTGAGAACTTTTTTGTTCTCCTTGAAAAGAGGGTAATTGAGACAGTATGTTTTTTGTAAATCTCTGGCAAAAACTCTCCATTTGCGCTCAACGCCAACACCTCCTCTGGCGTGCGAAGCGCTTTGCTTCCTGCTCTCTCCTAAAGAGTTATATTCAGCGTGTTCAGATTAGCTGTCATTTCGGCCACGGAGTGGCGCTTTTTCAGTTACTATGACAATTTTAGTTCAGGAAAAGCAAACCCGTTGCTGCTCATGAAAATTTTCACTTTCACACATGCAACAAAGCTTTTCTTTATTTTCCTCTTAACAGCCTCCAAACTTTGTCATAGGGCAGGAGATCAGAGTACTTGCTCACCATTTTAAACAAAAACCAACAGAAACGACTATAATTGAAACCACTTGCCAATACTTCCGTACGTACGGAAAGAACTTTGTTTTTAGTACAGATTTTTTTAAGTCAGGCGAGCCGCATTATATGTATGAAGAGCCTCTGGTTGCTAACCCTTGATGCAGTATAATCTAACATCTGCCAACAACATGCCACCGCATTGAGCTCACGTAAACGTTTTTGGTTTAGTTTTCCTTCGTTAGGTTCTGGAAGTGATTTCACCGCTTTCCTTCAGCTGCTCGGAATTTCAGCTACTTCTATGAGTTACATAACCGACCCGGTAAGCATTTCACTTACCCTAACACATTTGAATGACTTAGACCAGTGGTTCCCAAACTTTTCAATATGCTGCCTCCGGCGTCGTTTTAAAACAATATTTTAACCTTTTTACATTCACAATAATTGCAACAAGACGAAGAAAAATAGCAAAAAAGTCTAAATTGCGTTATATGTAATGTCAATAGGAACACCACCATGGGAAGTTCGGTGAAAACATAAAAGTTTTTGATGCGGTGTTCAACAATGCAAACCACAAGCCTTATTTCACAAAGGCTACGGTTTTTCTATTTTAGTTAACAACAACCATGGTAAAAAACCGGCCTCGCATAAATTCAACGTCTTCTATAAGTCTTTGTTTATCTCTACTAAAATATGATTTTACCTCCTCTAGGGGGTTGGCCTCCCTAGTTGGGAACCACTGATTTAAAGGATGATTTTTCAGAATTTATGTAATATGGCTTACTTTGTTTCAAAAATTTTATAAATTAATTACAAAACAATTTTTTTTTGTGCAAAATAGATAGGTTGGTGAGCTGGATTGTATGAGTCCATTGATTTTTCAAAAGAATGAGGAGACCATTGTGATTACATGTCATGTAACCGAACAACCTAGCTGTGTTGAATAAATGCTTTAAGCGATTTAAACTAGAAAAAAAATAAACAAATTATTCGTATCTGCACATCTGCAAATATATCAAAATGTTGAAACCTTTTGGAAATTATCATAACTTTGTTTATAAGTGGATTCGCGCAACGAAATCCTGCACTATGGATATTTGTAAAATTTGTTTTAGATTTCTTGTTCTGTTCATTGTTTTACGCAATTAAGCTATTACATTTTACATTACAATCACTTTCATTGTTTTACGCCATACGCCTGCTTAAAACTTTTGACTTCAGATTTTAAAGAAAACAAATATTTTTTTACCGACATTTGTTTAATACACAACAAGGGCTTTTCAGCCAATGTTCGCATGGGCTATCTTTTGATTGCAAAACACAGAATAGAAAACACTCATCTTACATCATCCAAACCGACTGAATTCCAAATAGCAATTTTCCAGTTTTTGTTTCTTTCTAAAATTTTTGTTTCTGCTAATTTCAGAATCTCAATTTGGGTTCTTACCCAGTTTATCATTCAGTCTATGAAACTTTTGAATACGTTAGCACCTACATCGATCCAGAGTTTAAAATCCACAGAGCCGTTGGACAAGTATGGGCAGAAATGGCTCGAAAGCTATCTGATGCAGTCGTTCTTCCGATTGATTGCAGATTGTATGCAGAGGACATCGCTTCCAAACGAGATGCATTGTTTTCTGGTTATGGTGCCGATTTGGATAATCATGATATTTCCAGGGGTAAGCGAGTGCTGCCTTTCATTTTTCCGCCTTCTTATTTTTTAATGCGACTTTAGGTTGCAAACTTAAAATTATCTACAGAACTCATTTTGCTCTCCAACAACTTAACCATAATAAACAGCTTTGGTACGATCTGCTCTTTATCAAGCCTGTTAGACGACAACAATAACTTTGCAACAATGTTTAGCTGACTTTCTGTAGCGTTGAGCTTACAGAAGACTGACGTGTTAAGACAGGTTGACTATCATTAATCCGGAATCATTGGGATCTGGTGGGTACCAGATTAGCCATTTTGCCGGATTAAATTATTATCTTGGAATAGACATACCCAGTTGCTAAACAGCTTATCTTAAAATTAAGATATTCTTTAAATCAGTACAAGTTGGTTAAAAAAGAAAGGACACGTGAAATATTACTGAAAATTGAAACCCCAAAAAATATTTTTCCGGTGACCCGGGAAATTTGAAATTAGAGCACAGAGTACAGATACTGTTTTCTAGGTCAAATCAGTGCCGGAAAACTGATTGTCCGGCTAGTTAATTGCCGCATTAGTGATGGTCAACCTGTACCACTCAACTTTTAAAAGACTTTGTTTAGCACAACTCAATGATGCTGTTGAAGTTTTTGCTCTTGCTGCGAACGACATTCACCAAAGAATTGAAGTGATCAGTTACGAAAAGTAGGTTTAATATAACTTCTCCGCTTTTTTTGTGCGTCTATAGAAAGAGTTCGCAGGCCTTGAAAAGAAATGTAGAATCAGGACTAAAACTTTCTTTGATGCTGTTAAATCTTACCTCGAGGTTTAGCTTAAAAAGAAATAGTCTGTTCATGCAAAAGTTTTTGCAAGATTGCAATATGCTTAAAGTATTGGAAAAACAGAAGCCCTTTGCGATTAATGAGAATGAAGACACCTAAGTAACTGCTGCAGTTGACAAGACATACTGCAATAGTAATACTATAATATTGTCGTATTGCTATTACTTTATGCCTTGTCATTCTGTATTAGCAAAATATTTTTAGTATTTTGGAAGTTCGAGCGATAAATGATCAACTGATGCAATTAGAACGAGCATTTATTGACCTGGATCCACTGCTCGGAAGGACCGCATTCAGGTGAGAAGGAAAGAATATTTAACAGTTTTTACGTGTTTTATAGCAAATCAATCTTTAGGTGAAATTGTTAAACCTTAAATATATTTTTGCTCTAAAAATATGAAATCTCATTTTTCTTTGATGAGGTTTGTAAGTTCACGTAAGACTGCCAAGAAAATCAACTTGTTTTGGGCTAAGGGTTTTTTCCAAACCTTGAAATTTAGATTATTCAATACAAACGTTCATCTCTTCAACGCTTTTTGGTTAGGTCTATGACATAGCTCTTCCTGATAAACAGAAATTGAAAGGCTGTCCGCATCTGTTGTATGTAAACGACTAAACTGAGTCCAAGATATTGTTATTGGGGCATAATTTTCAGCAGCTTAGATAATAGCCATAGAGTTTCCAATAGTGTAACGAGTAGACGATATCTTTTTTCGGAGAAAAAGATAATGTCGTATTCAAAAAATCGTTCTGGAGTTGTACACATTTGCGTAGTACAGAGTCACACTTTTGATTTTTTAGTATTTTATTAAATGTATCAATGAGGTATTGAATATTGAATTTAGAATGATTGAAATAACTTAAAATGCTTTTTAGGCATGTTATAAACGCTCCCAGTAAATACAACTCTTACGGCAATACTGCATTTCCTGGAATAACCGACGCTTTGTTTAATATTGACGCTGATCCTGATCAGGAAGGTCGCTGGAACGAAGTTAAACGACAATATTCCATTGTTATATTTCATATTTTATCAGCAGCTGCAACTCTTGGACCAACTGTACCGTGAACTTATATTTCATTGCGTTATCATATAGACCTCATTACTTACAAATTTGCTCGTATATTTGCAATATATTATGGTCTTTTTTTACCGGTTCGTTTAATTTTTGCTATGTTCTTTTTCATTAATGGTTTCTAAAAATACTATTTTTGTGGTTCAAAATCAAATTTATTTTAAAACGCCGATTCATTTATTTATGCGTATGAGTAAATGCTTAATTTATAGGTATTTGGTCAGAATTGAATACAGCGACGGGTAGAATGCTCGACTCCATTACTTGCCAGCTGCCATTTAAAACTGGAGGAATCCCATCAAGTTTTTCCAAAGGACAAAACAATCAATCGTGCCGGCATTTTCTCCTCAATATTCCTTTCGTACTGATCGTCAAGTAGGAAACTGTGAATTCCTACTTTTTATAGCCTTCGGTATGACTCTGCATCGATATCGAATTCAAGTCTATTGACGGCAAGACATAAACGTCGATTAAAGCCTAGAAAGCTGAGTAATAAGTTGTTGACGGGCGCACAACAAGGAATTGTCTTAGGGCGGAGAAGCTCATTAAAACTACACTGGTATATCTTTGCTTACGTCACGGGTCGGCAAACTTTTTGTACTACTGGGCCAAATCTTCATATATCCGGTAGCGTGCGGGCCGCAATACTTTCCGTCTATAAACGCAATACATATCACAATAATGAGACGTGTGTCCGTTTGTTATCAAACACATATTAAAACACAATACATTGATTTATTTACTTATCATGAATGTGAAGGATGATGTTGTTTCTGTGTGATCGCCAAAGCATTAAAATTAACTGGCAACTTTGTTGATGATATCTGCAGTACGTCGTTCACATGACGATCTGACAAGCGATTACGAAGTTTATTCTTAGTGTAATTCATTTTTGAAAAAATTTGCTCACAGCAATATGTGCTTCCAAACATGCACATTACACGTTTTGCATTGTCATGCAAATTAGGATAGGTGGATTTCGGGACATATTCTTTATAAAAGTTGGCAATTGGAACTGAATCAAATTTGGCCTTTAACATATCGGATGATTGAAGTTCAATTATTTCCATTTGCAGTTCATGTGGCGCAGAATTGACATCAACTGAAAATGGCAAGGCAAATAAATCGAATTTATCTTTTTGTTTTTTCATATCACCAAATGGAGATTCAAATTGAGTTTTAGTGGAAACAATTACTTATACGTACTTATGTACACTGAAGGGGCAGGCCCGGTATGTAAATGTACGGGGCAGTGTACACTGGAAGGGAGTGTACAGGGTGGGGGATAGAGACCTGGGGGTGCAAAATTTTTTTAATTGGTTTTTAAAATTGACCAATCAGAAACGACCAAAAGTCACATGTTTAGTACGTCATTAAGATTGACCAATCACAAATAACTCATGGCAAAATAGTCTCTGAGGGTAAATTGCCGTCAACGGCAAAATAGCCACTGCCTTAAGCATATGCTCCCTCGTCATGCTCGCTGTGTCCTCTCTCGTCTTCGCTGCAATGGACACAGCCTTCTTTTAGGTTCTTATCCCTCTAGGATTGGCAGAATCGGGAATCCTTCTTGCAGCGACTGTGGACACTTGTCCCAGGACACCTCTCATCTCATTCTGCACTGTCCAGCTACGGACTCTTTGCACCGCTCACTCTTTGGCGACTCTCTGTCTCTGTACGACCTCTGGTCCAGACCCTGGGGAGTTGCCAGGCTTCTGGGGCTCCATGGTCTTCTGCCATGCCCCCATCCCTCGGAAGGGGTCGGGTAACCAACAACAACAACAAAAATATGTGTTTTGAAAAAGCGTACAAAGTTACCCCATGGTGCTCAAAGTTACCTTGGTGTACAAAGTAACCACGGTTTACGGTATATCTTAAAAAAATACAACGCTGTAAAAAATCGGCTTGCAAGTTTCAGGCTACTCTATGTAGCTTGTTTCAGTTTAGGCTTACCGTGTATGAAAGCTATTGTTTACATTGTACCTTTGTCCAATGGAAAAAGAGAAGTAACCCAACAACTTTTACGGAAACTAAGAAAATGTATAGTTTTTCAATGCATAGCGAGTAACGCACTGCAGCTCAATGAAAGTTGTAATAGAAAGACTGGAAGATCAACACTCGAGTTTGTTCTATAATATTGCGTCTTTGGGAAAAACATTTCGACATATTTTTCCCGCTTGTAAGGGCGATGCGTTGCGCCAGCATTGCTGCCGTACTGGCAACGTCGAAAGGCGTTTGGCAAAAGTTCTCCAGTTTGTAACAGAAAGGTTTTTCCTTGACAGTAGCAAAGAAAAATAATACAATGCGATACCACCGCTCACAAAGCAATTTTAGCTTCTATAGGTACGCAGCTGCAAGGGTACAAAATCATCTTGTTACAGCTTTAAACATGATGAATTCGGCTAGAAGTTAAAAAAGGGTCTGGGAAAGCAATGTAAGATCCCTAGGGGATGAGAGATAAATAACCAGCACTTTCACCTGACGCATTTACTGTACGATTCAAATAAACATGACTCAGGCGCTCCATTTAACACTAGCTTTACGATAAATTTTCCACACCTAGTTTTACGGAGGTGTCGTTTTCGACCCCGATCTTGTTTTCCTAATTACGTTTTTCTCGCACTAGGTTTTGAATTGCTAGTATGGTGTAGCGCAATGATTACGCATAACAAAATAATTTTGTTTTAAAAAATACGTTTTGTACAAAATAAAAAAAGCATTTAACTAGTCCGTTTTACGCAAGCTAAGCATTTTACGTAAGCCACTCTGAAATTGTCCATCTCCGTAAAATTATTGGTAGCTTTTTTCCAGACGCGAAAACTCAACTAGTAAGCTATTTTTTAAAAGTTTCAAAACCTGGAATGTAATCTAGAATAAACTTTAGGAAAAGTCAAAGCAATTAATTGATATTTGGTCACGCATTTAGAAGATATAAAGCAAATAAACAACAACCCGGGTCGAAAATGACCCCTCCGTAAAGCTAGTGTTAAGTGTCACCTTTTACAGACTTAGCTTAACTTCCGTTACAAGGTATTGAGAAGGGGAAGGAGGGACTAAGTGTTAGTTGTCCTCGAAACATACTCCTCGTCTGGCTAATGTTCTCAAAAGCTAAAATAAATTTAGAGAGGAAAGTTTTTCTTAGTAACAATATGGACCTGAAAAAAATCATCAAAAGATTTTTGCAGAAAGGGATTCAGCTTCATTTGTTCACAAGTCTGAACTTTGGATTCGCTCTGTAGTACCAATAAGGTTATCCAACTAGTTTTGGTCTGTGGGCTATCTTACAACTAACTTGTCAACTTGCAGGCCAAGGCGCTCAAAATAACGAAAAAAGCAATCGACCAGCTATTTAAAGTTGAAACAACAGCAAAGACATTTGACCGATCAATTAACTTTATTTCAAAGGTTTAGTGAGTTTCTTGTGTTTAAGGCTTCTTTGATACTATTGCTTGTGGTCAATAATAATGTTAGACGTAGCAAGTTGGTCACGATTCTTCAGTGTTTTGTCTGTCATTTGACTTGAGGAGTTAGGTGTACTATTACATACGCAAGTGCTTCTAAATGTTTTAAGCATCTTTAAGGCAATGCCTTTCAGTTTTTGAAAGCTACTTTTGCTAACTACTTTTTAAAAGCTGTCTTGAAATTCGTTTAAAGGCCGTAAGAAATACCTCTGCGGGTCGCACGTGGCCCACGGGCCCGTAATTTGACCATGTTGACTTACAGTAAGCATGCAGTTTCTTACCGATAAAGACATGCTTACATTTTTTTCGAACAACCTAACCAGGAAATCTCAGTCCTTTTAGTCCCTCCCCCTAGTAGCGACTTTGCAGAACTTTGTTTAGTTAGGTTTGTGTTCTCAAGAACTCGTATAAATTTAGTGCTCAATATCTTTCAGGTGACAATATGAAAATTTCTTCAAAAAGGTCATCCCAAATTTTTTTACGACTAGAACCGAGCTAATCTTCTTTGCTTGTAACCTTTGCTCTTTAACACGTAGCCTATACTAACAATCAAGCAATATTTAATTTTTTTTCAAACAATATAATCCAAGATTTAAAAATCTAAATCTCCCTGGGTGCATTATTGGCTGTCGATGGTACAGAATGATATCTTAGAAAAAAGATTTTTTGCCAGAATGACGTTTTTATCAGTGGCATTATTGCATCAAATGGGAAGATTTAAAGCAGAGGTTCTCATTCATTACATACTTTCCAAAATTTTGTATAACCCCTCAATTTGCTATTCAACGATAGATTCAAAATGTAGTCGATAAATTTAAAACCACAAAACCACAAATTTCTTGCCAAAATGAAATCAAACAACAGTTTAATGATACAATATTGATTCAATCTCAGAGGCTTTGAGAGGCTTATCGGGGTTCGGCTACATTGACTTCGTGTGTCTTTCAAAAAGTTGATTCCCCTCAAAAAAATGGAGGTTTTTACTTTAAAAGCGGCGAAAACATAATCGAATTGCAAGCTTACACCAAAGCTTTCAGGTTTCAAAAAGTTAACCTCCAAATAAAAATCTTTATTTTTAAAATTGACAAAAATATTGTTCGCAGCTAAACAATTTGTTCGGTTAATCACGACATCTTCTTCCAACCACTTGAAAATCAAACTCTCTCCTCCCAATTATTCTCACCATTCCTCCTCAAAAAATTCCAATACGATCGCTCTTTATTCACCTTGGCCAGGTTCGTCCAGTCTTTTCCAAACCCATTAAATTTATAAGTTCTTGACTATTCTTTCTCAATTAATTTAACTCGATACACTACTCTTATCTCGTCACAAACTCCGCCTAGTCCTAGAGAGATAGTTCTTTATCTGGCTCTAAAATAAAAGTCATTATCTTCATTTTTGCGCATCTACCATGCACCCATTTACACACTTTGCGCACAGAGCTGAATTGCCATTATCCTTTTCTCGCACTTTTCACTTAGACTCGGGTTAACATATCTGATGGGGTAAAATCCAGGACGCAATTTTCGGTATGTTCACACTTGTATTTATTGGCAGTTGGGACCATTACCTTTGATTATCGACGTTTTGGCCTCGGTTGACAATATATTTGACCCAAAATGAAAGTTCTCTAAAAAAAAGAATCATCACTTGTTTTGCTGCCACAAATTGTGTTACTCTAGGTAAGTTTGACCGAATCCAAGTGGCCCGTTCAGAAAAACGGGTCGGATTCGGCCAGCCACGAACGAGCCACTTATGGTGACTTCTGGTGACTACACAAAAATCCTTGACATTTAAGCACTCTTTCCTGACGCAACGCTAAATCCCTGACATGTAAGGAAAAATCCTGACGTATGGCCACCCTAACATAGAACACCTTTGCTGTTGAGACTTCACCTCTCAAACGACTAACCGTTACCTGGTCTTCTTCAGCCCATTGTTATCAAACGTCTTTTTCCATTCAAAAACTTTTTCTCTTAAATTCGCTATGCATCCACTCATTGGCGTACAAAATTTCCTTCATCAATTTATCTCTTGCATGCTCGTTGTTACATTCATCACAAATGCAAAAGGCAGCAGCGACAACATTAACCCTTGATGCACATCAGCTTGAAGTCAAAAGTCGTTAAATAACTCCGAACCCGCTCTCAACTTTCGTCTTTGCTCGATCATAAAGCCTCATTATCGCTCTTACATTTGATTTCTTCCGCCAAGCCCTTCTTTCTCATCGCCTGTCTAGAAACTTCAATTAAATGTCTTTTCAATAGCCACAAAACACACATTTAACTTCTTCTCTTTAACTAGATATTCCTCTTGGATTCTTCTTGCAACAAACGATGCATGCCTTTCTCTGCATGGTATAAAATTAAATTGCATTGCACAAATATTCACTAAATCTCGAATCCTTTCATCTAGCACTCTCTCAACAAGATGGCGATACATAGGGGCTAATCATTCAGAGAAGAATCTGCTTTTACGCATTGCTTAAACGATCTATAATGAATGTGTTTTTTTAGAAGACCTTCCTAACCACTCAGTAATTGTGAACATGAAGTAGCAGTAAACTCATTACTTATCAGCCTTATAAATAAAACAGATTTAGCAAATAAAAAATCAAGAATCTGTTTATTTTTTAATCACATTAACAACAACCAAAGCGGTTATAATTGATAGGGTATACATGCATGTATTGCACGAGCAATTACAGAAAGGTGGTATTTTTTGATATAACTTGATACAGATTTGTTCAATTATCTGTTGTTACACAAATAATATGTCAGTGGATAAATAAAAAACAACTGGATAAAATACATGTATATGAGAGAAATGAACTTAAAATCTACAAAGTTACTTTATAAAAGATTGTTTCGACATCACGTACATACGTCATAAATTTAACATGCTAAACCAAATGCCCTGTAGGTGAAAGCGTCGGTTATCAGCGACTTATAGGTGAAAGATGAAAAAGACCGGTTAGACTCTTAAGCTGACAACTCTAGACTACGACGGTAAAGAAGCAAACTAATTTGCATTTTGACAACAAAATATATGCATAAGTTAGTAAAATGTATAACATTTGGAATGAGTTACATGAAAAAATGTGAAAATAAAATTTGGACACAAAATTTGAAAGTTATAAAAGTGAGTGCTAAACTCTTTCAGCCGATGAACTCGATTGATCAACATCACTGCCCAAGGCCGCATTTGTAAAGGAGATACAACTGTGTGCTTGTTTGCTTAAGAAAACTATCTCGCGTTGTTGCACGTAATCATTTCTAGTTTCTTACCAAAAATTTCTTTTTAACTTTATTGACCACAGAACAATACCCAAATACGGCCTAGTTTTAAAGCCATTTCATGCAGCCTGAACTATACAGCCTCATGTAAAAGAAAATAGCAATTTAAATAGAATTAATAGGGAGTTATATAGCAGCCTAAAACTTCAAAGAAGGAGACGAATGGTGGTTTCGATATTAGAAAAAAGCTTGATTGTTCCAATTGTTCAGTGCTTATTCTTTATTGTCCATGGATGTTGCCATAAGACAAGCGAAAACGGTCATGACCATTTTGGGATTGACTTCAACCAGGTCATCAGGAAGAGCGTAGATCTTTGAACCAATCTTTCGAGCCATGGAAATTGCGTATCTACAATTTAAGAGTTGAAAGAACAGTTTTAGTGCAATGCTTTAAGTTGCGAAAAAATATCAAACGCAATGTCGTTAAAGATAGACCGTTTGATCTGCATTACGAATTTATGCAAAGGGAATTGCCAAGCCAAAATCAATATTTTACCAAAAATTTTACAATTGTTTTTAAGAGCATCGCTGTCAATACTCGAGATGATTATACTAACTTGTTTTTCATCACCAACCTCCAAAAAACTAGAAATTGCTTATTTTAGATCACGGCAAAAACTTTGGATCAATGAAGTTTTTTACACGTGTTTGAGATAAGGGTCACTTTGTTTTGAAATTGCACCCTACGTTATTAGTCTATTGCCATTAGCACCGCTTTAAAATGTTGACGGAGGAACTTGTGGCAATATCACTAGTCAAAATTCCGGTTTATTTGTACTTCCGAATAATTGTCCATTATCAGCCTCCTGCTTCTGGATCTGTCATTGAGCAACCGAGTTTTTATATTCCAGACGCTCTAAGTGTGAGTAATGATGGCTCTCTCTGGTTGTTTTGAAATTCTAGGATCTATCCAGAAATCCAAGAAACTTCATAAATCCGTTTTTTTAAAAGTAAAAACGAGAGAAAAAAGCATCGAACGTACTTAGCATTACTCATTTTTTCTTCATCACTTTGGCCATCAGTCATAATCTCGTAGTTGATCGATCCAGGCTTCACGCAATCGATTAAATCAACTACGACGTGAGAGGTGCTAATGCATGGATCCTGTCAAGATTAACTAATATGAAATTACAAAAATTTTAACTTGGCTTAACTACTACAGTACTTGTCGCCTGTGCTCCCAATTCAGCGCAGCTGCAGCAGTCATTGTGTTGGCAAGTCGCCAAATGTCAAACTCGGCAAACAGTTAATCAAAAAAACTTGAAGTTCACTAAAGTTTGAAGTTAATAAAGTTGCGAAGTTTGAAGTTCAATAAAATCAGAGTGGACTAAAAATCTGTCTCAATCTTTAAAAAACAGAGAAACTTGGCAGGATGATTAACACCAGGCAAAAAAGCTACTCTTTAAAAAGTAATAGTTAATTTGTTTTGAATCGCACATGTACCAACCAATTACCAAACTTTAATTTTCTACCTAATCTTTTCTGTAAATGATAATATAATATAGAAAACAATCGAAATGGTTTTGAAACACAACAACCGCGCTTCATAAAAAATTCAAAACTTTTTTTAATTAAAAAAAGCAACGAAACCAACCTTGAACGAAGATATATTTGTGCTTTTTCCGCCGGTTGCTAGCTTGTTGTTGGCCCACGCTATAATATCTTTATCCCTCGTTGTTGTGCCGTCAGCACTGATATCTTGCAGGATTTTTAAAGTGTAGCTATAATAAAAATTAATAGCAAATGCATCTTTCCATATAAGTATGCATGCACTTTTTCACTTCGATAAGCTGGTCAAAAGGTAAGTGTTATCGTCAAGGGATAAAAATCATTTGAACACGTGCAGAAAGAAATACTCATTGATTGTAGAAAAAATATCAAAAAGGAAAAAACGGTGAGCGCTAAACCATTTAAATTAATTTGTAAAACTAGACTTTTAATCCCAAATGAAAATCAAACAAAATTGTCTGTGACGTCGTTTCGCGTGTTATAACGGAATAATTGTTGCTGATGAATGCATGTCTACCACTAAACACCTGATTTTCTAAAGCCTTTGATTAGCAAGCGAGCATTTTAAATCCGGTTGCTTTTTCTGCTAAGTGCAGCAGGTCGGTTTTGAACCCTAGAAAACTAAGCTTTCTTCTGTATACTACGAAAACTATAACGTTGAGAAAAAGTAAACCAAACTTACTGCCTCATAAGCTGCCAGACTAAAGCGAGTGTCAAAGTAGTGTCTCCTTGGTTGATATTCGAACCATCAATACCAATCAGACTAAAGTTCAACTGCTTTCCAAGATCAATTGCATAATTGCAATTCTCTAATTTTTTCATGTTGCCACCTGGAAAAAACCGGCAAGTTAGCATTCTTTGTTTCCTACAAATCTCCACGGTTATTAATACCAGCTTGTGGAAGGCATACTTCAGCATTGCTATTACTGATGCAGTGCATATGCTGCCACCTATTTAACTAAGTAGAAAAAACTGCCACTCATTGCTTTTAAGTGGGCAATAAAGAAGCTTCCAACTAGTTTGAAACTCTGTCTTTTGATTGAGAAACTATTGCCGAAGAATGAAGCAGTAGATCAACACCAATAGGTTGACTAAGCGTTACCAACATCATTTGTTGTTACAAAAGTACGACTCAAAGAAAAATCTTACCCATAGTTGTGAATGGCGGTGGGTTAACTTTCTTTTGCTGAACTATTTGCTTGTCCAGATGACCATAAAGCTGCAGCAACACTAGGCCATCTTTCAAATCACTTAAAAATTTCGAAGAATTATTTTCATTTTAGGTGCGCTACATTTTACTCTGAACCGTTATTGTAAGGAGAGGAACTTCGCGCTCATGCGTGTTAATTTTATGTAAAAATAAAGAAACAGCTTATAGATCCCAACGTACAATAATTCCACTAAGTAGCATATTAAAACCAATCAGTATGCTATGCATTAAGTCAGCTGAGTGTGCAGATTTAACTAAAAATCAAAGATAAAAAGCTTATATAGCTTTTTAAACTGTTTAAAGATTAACAGTGCCAAAAAAATCTATTTACAACCAAATGATTATTCATACTTGGGAAAGTTATAAACTCTCGGTGCCACGCCCAAACTGTTCATCCAGTTGCGGAATGTCTTTACTTCTCTTGTTTCTTCTATAAACGGAAAAAAGTTAGTATTTCGGCTACAAAAAACAATACATTGATGTTTGTCCCATTAATACCTGATCAGTACATATTCCATGGTGCATAATAGAATTATTTTGACGTCATTAATGCGATAAATGCCGGCCATTTACCACGTGTTTTGATATCAGGTTTAATGAGCGAGCAAGCATAACAATGACGGCTACCGAAAAAGTTTTTGAGGTACTTTGAAATACAATACACTTTTACAGTTCGAACAAAATGGTGCTTACCAATTAAATCTTCATCAACGTCTACTTTCTTTAGAGCAGGGTGCGTATTGAAGAGATTGGCAACAAAAGCCATATTTAGTTTCACGTTTCCTTTCACAATATCCTTCTTTGTAACAAATTCCCTGCATCCTAGTCGGTCAGCAGACTGCAGTACGCTTTCCGCACGTTGCGTCAAGTCTTTTATCTAACATAATAACATAGGATTTAGTTCTCGTGTTTCATTGAATGAAGGTGGTGACACTGCCTACCCAGGATGTCTTATGAAGCAACCTAGCCAACTCGAAAATGGCAGTACACTTAGTTGGTGGTGAGGTCAACAGTATGCAATTAGCATTCGAAAGTAATTAGAGATCGACTGCCCTTTTTCTCTACCCCGACTGTGATTTGAGTTTGGATAACTGTCTCACACTGTGCCTTTTGTTTCAAAGACGTAAAAAATTGACCGAGTACCAAAGTTGCTTGCGAATTGCAACGCCAATTAAAGCAATAGCAATCTCGATTTTAAAGTTTTGAGTTATTACGCTGTAAAAGAGTCGTCGTTATTTAAGCACTTGTTTTGGCATCACATCACACTACGTGAGTAAGCTATTAAGCTTAGATTTAGTAATATTAATAGCATTCAAAGTAATTGTACCACCTGAATAAGCTATGATGCCTTAAGTACTTTCACATCACGAGAATGAATTAATACTAGCAGTTTCAAATCTTACTCCAAGTGTTTCGCCCGAAGTAATTTGAGGATGTAATTCATATCGTTTTGTTTCCTCATCTACAGGTTGGATTTGCTCCAATAAACAAGCGTAAGCCTCGGAGTTTTTAATGTCTGGTCCAAAATTTGTAACTTTTTTCCCGCCAAGTGCCTGATAAGCTGCTGAATTAGCCAAATGGTAATTCATCCACCTAAACATGCAAGAATGAAAGTACAAACAGCTGCTTCTAGGGCAAAACGCAAGATATTGAAAGTCATATATCTTAGTTGCTACCACACCATTTTCTCAAAACGAAAGCATAGTGGGAGAACATAAAGCCCAGTAGTAAAGAAAATAAACATGATTGCGGTCTACGGAGGCGTAGACACAAAAAATTGGGGCAGAGGCAATATATACATAATTATGTCTTCATGACTTCTAAATTTTAAAATGTGAAAGAGGAAGTGGAGGGCACCATGCGCCAACTCCTATGGCTGCGCAAGTTGAAACACCTTAATTATTTTTCAAACCTTTTAATTGTAAGAACATTTTCTTACGGAAACAAGCTGCCGCCCATCTTAATTAAATCGCCGCAGCGTTTGTTGACTTTTTCAAAGGAAAAGTTTAACCGTGGTTTTATCTTTACAATTTTTGTTACAAAAAGAAACAGAAACAAAATACCTCAACAAAAGTTCTTCAGGAGAAAGATTCATTAGTTCCTCCAAAGTTTCACCTTCTTCTAACAAAGCTGCCAGATCTAAAAAAGACTTCATTGCAACTTACAGCTAGGAAAAATGCTCCTTGTTATGGTGCAGAAATTCTGCTTGTTTGCATCAGATATAACTGTTAATGTAGTTATGTATCCACAAAGAATTTAGAATCATCGTGCAAAAAATCTAAGTCTCTCACAATGCTTGCGAAATTAGAAACGAGCAAACAGTCAACTGGCGCGATGGTATAGTAGTTAGACCGTCCACTTCGTAGTCGGTAGACCTAGGGTTCATTCCTAAGTCGAGTCATACCAAAAGACTTTAAAGAATGGTATTTACAGCTTCCCTGCTTTGCGCTCAGCATAAAAAAAAGATAGTGTGGAGAACAAGCCGGCAAGCTTGCTTGTTGTGTCCTTGGGCAAGGCACTTAACGGGACACCTCCACCTTCATGTAGAAGACAGGTGGCCTACCCGTACTTCACCGGGTTACAGCTGTGAAGTTGCTAACCCAGCATGTCGCAAAAGACGACTCTTGCCTACCCACCAATGGCAGTCCGCCTTGTTGGTGGTGGGGTTATCAGTCATCGAAATGGGCTGCCATCTTTCCCCTAGCCTAATTTCAATTAAATTGACGGCATGAACCTGAATTGCCATTTGTGCCGTACCTCCATCCCGAGGAAAAGGAGGGGTAACAACAACAACAACAGTAGCAAACGGTCACAAACGTTATTTGATGCAACCTGACGTTGAACCCTGTATTCAGATAACAGGCATCAAAAGTGATCCTAGTTTGTATTTGAAATAGCTTACCTGAGGTTTTCATGAGGTCAATCTTAGCAAACAGGAAGATGCGAATCACTTGCCAAATAAGACCAAGAATCAAGTGGGCTTTAGCATCGATGATATCCTGAGCTCCAATATTGACAATGTTACAGCCAATAGCGGAAGCAGAATTCAATGCCAAGTTCAAATTCTCCTGTAAACAAAAAAAACAATAAATTTTAAGATCAGTCTTCGCACAATAGTGTAGCCTACTTGTATTTTGTAAATGTTTAATTTCGTTTTGTTGATTGTTCTCTCGTCGATTGTGTCTGGTTGCGCCAAGTTGATCATTTTGCTGAAAAGCAGAAAACATAGAAAGCAATGCCGACTTACGTCATTTGTTTCTACGGTATACCAGATCAGATATTCCTGATACGATGGATATCATAGGCCATCTTATTTGATAGCAAAGCTTGGTTGTACTGCAAAGTTAGATTCACATCATCGAATCTAGCAAGGAATTAGCTAAAACTGCCCTACTCGTATGCGTTCTACCAGATTGCGTTTTAAAGTTTAAAACTTTAAACTACTAAGACTGTATTTATGTTTTCGGGCTTGGTTTGACGTTAACATTAATTACGTCAGTACAGTAATGGTGCACGTATTGTCGCCGTGCGAGCGACTATTTACCAATTAAATAAAGAAAAGGGCAATAGTTGTTGGACCAATGTATAACAAAGTTTGCGTCCACACTTGTCTCTCAATAGAAATCAGGATAAAAACAAGCTTGAAGTGAAAATTAAAATTAAAGTACAACGTAACTTGCTTACAAATGTAATTAAAAATTCATAAACCAATATTTGGCCTGAAGGTTTATTCTGTAAAAATTGATTTAATGCCGTTTCAAAACTAAAGATGATCAACAGCCTCAACGTGTGGTCTCATCAGGGTGAAACATGAAAGGCTAAGAAAATTGAAGTTCTTTCCCTTCATAGCGCTAAGTGCTATTAACGCCAAAGTTGATTCCTGCAAGGATCATTTTATATCGCTAACTCTTTTCTCATAATAAAAACCAATGAACTATAAATCCAACTTTTTGTACGGGGCCCACGACTTGTTCTAACTCTTCCAGGAAAAAACCCAATGAGCGATTCTGTTCTCATAAATTGTCTTGTTTTCTACCCTATGTATCATTTACTAACTTAGATCAGCACTCAAAGCCGAAAGGGCTAATGCAGTAACATGTTTCAGACTCAAAAACTTAACATTAACAACTTGCGTAACATACTAACTTCTTGAATAATACATGTATAATTGACAGTATATTATGTCACTCATAAAACATATCTAAAAAAGTTGTGGTATGAAGTTGGTAACTTTCATTGGTAATCGCTCGTTATCATTACAGCTCAAATACTCACCACAAAACAATACCGTTTTCCATAATTCGAAACAGACCTCCATCCGAATGAATGCACTTGATTACATCTTTGCAATCAGGGTCGTTGCCAAGATACTAAAAAAATACTTTATCTTTATAAGGCATGGAAATATAAAAACACATACTATAGACCTAGTTTGCCAGTTTTTGCTGATAAGGTGTTTATCCATCACTAACCATCATATGGCTGCATTTACAAAAGGCGAGGATGTTGCAAAACTCCCCAAAAATGTGAAAACATTTTGCCTGCTTTACGGCACCTGATTACCAGCTTTTTGAAGTATATCGCGAAAAGAAAGTAAAGACTGACATTGCGAATGCCTCATGGGGAAATTTTGAAATTTTTGTAATTATAGTTTCATTTTATCTTTATTTATTTCGTTTCCATCATCCAGACTCGCAAGACAGCAACAGTAGCGCTAAGCCTACGACAACTTGCTTGAGAGTTTTAAACTTTGTCATTTTGCTTGAAGTATGGGAATTACATTTAATAAATTTACTGCTTGTTAGAATAGGTCAACCAGCGGAAAATATCTCAACATGCCTTTCCCCATTGCACAACAGCATAATCATCATGAAGTCTTGAACGCATGGTTTTTCGATCAAATTGACATAAAACGGCGCTTTAACCCACTTGACCACGTTGCCAGCTATGTATACTGAAATTCTGTGCACACCAATTGCACTAAAAGATAAAATTTGCATGTTTTGCAAAAAAAGACATCATTTCGTTGCATTACAACAATTTGCTGCTGGGCGACGAGATTCATTTGGTTTAAGCTTTGCGTAACAGCGAATAATCGAATGGTGGTGTGTTCAAAACGCACAACGACTTCGGTGTTGTGCAACTATGGAAAATGTACTTATTTAAGTGACTTATTTTTACAGGCGTTAAAATTAATCAACAGTAACATTATGCAATTCTAGCGGACTGCTCAAACTTAAAAATTCTATAGCAGGTAAGAGGAATTATTGTTCTACTGTATTATTAGCAGCATTGTCGCCGTTCTACAAATCAACAGTACAAAAATGCAACAAAAAAATATAATATTGGTTGATACCTTGGTTATCCAGTTTGTAAAAGCAAGAGTTTCTTCATCCGAATAACTGTGTTGTATTCCTTCAGCTGAACCTCCTCCTACATTAATTCCTTTTTGGCTCTTTACCATTGTTTTAAAGGTTTTGCTAGTTTCATTTTCCGTTTGTTTACAAAACATCTGCACAAAAAACACAATTGGTTGAAGACTTTGAGAGATTGGAAGTTTGATGACACCATATCTTCTGCGTTGTCGTGTGCTGGCTGTGCTTTTTGAGAGTCTGTGACAGAAGTGCGCAATACCAAACTAAAAACTTTGAAACGGTGCTAAAGCATAAGGGGTTTCTGTAAAAAGGATGATTTGTGTTGTCAACATCGCACATATTCCAGTTTTTACGGCTTTTAACAACGTGCATTTATTTTGAATCAAATAGGAGATTAGTAAATGAAAGCATGATCATCTTTTATTCGACTAGACTAGAAAACTCAAAAATGCTGAGCAAAATGGTACTTGTGGGTTATCTGTCACCACTTTTTTTCACCAGGTATTAAATTACTATTATTTAACTGTATATATAATGTTTAAGCCTAAAATGAGTTTGGAAGGCAGTGTACACTGAAGGGGCAGGCCCGGTATGTAAATGTATGGGGCAGTGTACACTGGAAGAGAGTGTACAGGGTTAGGTTTATTAAATTAAAAAAAGTGGTGACAGATAACCCATAAGTACCAGCAAAATTTAATGATCAATTCTTCTGAGAATGTTACATAAAATGCATAAAAACAAGCCGAACTAATGGGAAGTACGTAGCTGCACCGCAAAAGTTAAGGCTCTACTTTTCCACTATCCAAGTACACCTTGTTTTTTTACTGCACAAACAAGTCTTTGTATCCCCATATTTACTCCACACATTGTTTCATAATATTCAAAGCTACAATAGAGCTAGCAGTTACTCAATCACATTACAACAAACTTCAAAAAGCAGGGCAAAAATAATGGAGAAAGTCAACTAAAAACGAAACGAAAAAACCCGATACCAGAGGAGAGAGAGCAAGAAGACATTAAAGCAGAGCCGCCGCAATTTGGGGAAAAAAGTGCCGCTCCGGTTCCACGCTTCTTTGAAAATGACTTGGCTGCGCTTCTTTCTGCGCCAGATATAGAATCGAGCAACTGCTCACCTTTGCTTTTATCGATCAATTAACGGTACCTCGGCAAATTCTTTGGGGCTAATTTTGTTGTCTTTATTTACATCCATTTCTTGCATTAGAATTCGAATTTTGAATTTTGCAGTTGGCCTTCGGGACTCTTCAAATAACTTTTCGATTTCATCGGTATCAACGCTTCCGTTTTGATCCACATCTAATAAACAGCGTCAATAACCATTGCGTCCAAGGAAGCCTAGTTCGTGCAGTTTACGAATCGAATTAGTGACTTCACTAGGTGGGAGAGCTCTTTACCCCGATTGACACTACTTCAAGAGGTAACACGCCAGCTAACTATTCGCACTAAAGAGGTTATTTCTATTTGGTAGTGGTAGAAACTATCACGACAGATGCCGACAGGTCTGTTTCGATTTACATTTCTTCAGGGCATCTCCCTTACGAGAACCGCATTGGTTACAACAGTCAAATCAAAAAACGAATGCTCGCGACTGGTTGGCTAGGCAGTCGGCCAGCCTATTACCACTAGTCGATTAAGCAGTATATGCTCTGAGTAAACGCTATCATTTTTATAAAGTTAGGAATGACAATTGGTATAGCCAAATCCGGGTGCCACACACTCTATTCAAGCCTCTGTGTCATACTCAATTTCGCTTCTATTCAAAACCAGTTTCTACTGATACAGCATGAAGTTTGCAACTACAATAGACGTCATTGCCATTGTTGTGCGCAGTGCCACTGTCTTGGCTTTCAAAATCAATTCACAAGATTTTTGACTGAACAATAATTGTCACTTCAAAGCCATGCTTTAAAAGCAATCAAAATTGTTTTGGTTTGAGCGCAAAACTGATTGATTGTAGGAGCAATGAACGAGAATTAATGGGACCAAAAGTCCTGTCTTGAGCGGGGCAATTTTGCTCTTCAGCTATTTGTCTTGTGTCGCCATAAACAGACGAATAATTCATTCGTTTTAAGCAATAAAAGTGAACGAAAAAATTGTTGTAGCATGGTCCGTAACGGTATGGGTTCTAGGTAAACATACATCTTTGGCGGGGGAGGACCTGCTATTAGTAAACACAATCAGATATCGGGTAAAAGACTAGCTCGGGTGCTCTAAACTTTTTTAATTCAATTTATTTGGAGTATTCATAAGTTTGTCGATAGGTCTTCTGACGACCTGCATTTCGTGTATGTAAAAGTGGCTACTTTAACAAAAACAGATACAGGTGATGACTTTAAAATTTGGATATTTTATTGCAAAATAGGTTACAGAAATGGTTTTTCACGACCTGTGAAGAGTAATTGCTTACTTAGTTCTACAATCATGATTTAAAAGAAGGGGCAAGGTTGAAATCAGTTTTATGGGAACGTAGAATTTTGAGACTTTTTCTGGTCATCGCCGCCAGGCTCCAGTTGACCAAAGTATTGAGACGTATTCTAGTCTTTTTTGGGTTGCTTGTATACTTTGGAAATTAATATATATTAAGAAAAGGCTTTAGCTTCCCTAGCTAATTTACTTGCATACGGTCTACTTTAAGGTAAAGTAGTACCTACCTACTGCTATGAAGGCATTGAAAACAAGATCTTTTTCTTCATCAGTAAGTTTAGTATCTTCCAACTGAGTTCTGATATCATCTTCGTATCCCATTGTTATATCAACCACAAATAAGCTTCTGTAAAAGTAGCTATAAGATTCTAAAAAATTGAGTTCAGGTTAAATATTAAATTTTGACCTAACGTCAAAGAAAATCAGGCAAAATACAACTCGGTTCAGCCAATACTTACACGACCCCTCTAATTTATGTAATCAAATGAAGCGACTAGAAACCCAGATCCTTTATAAACTGATTTAATCAAAGAATACTTCAGTTTGGGGGCATTTTTTCAATTACAGTCACTCACTTCAACATTAGAATTTTAACTTCAAACTCAGCACGCTCTTTGCAACAAACCACTTAATTATACCACATATGCAAGTTCTTTTTCAGACTATAGTGCTTGTAGGTGTTTAGACCTTAAGGTTTTTTTAAATATTTTATCACTGCATTTTATGCAATTTTTTTACTATCAAGGTATTAGTTACGAAACTATATTTTTTCGCTTATCTTCTTACGTCGATTTATAATAGCCTCCATCAAATTAATTCTTTCGTGAAAATGCTTGAATGTATTTCTTAACTTTCAAATAATTATAAATGATGACGTTTTGTTAACTCCATGGTTAGCACTGTAGTACAATGAATACGCCTAGTAGGACCAACACAAGAGGAGACGACGTTCTATCGGTTATTCTCTGCTTTATGATTCAGCTTTTGATCAAATAGAAAAAGTTCCACAGAGCGATTTATGCATACCGTATAAAACTTTCACGGCTCTTATTGTTAATTCGTTCATTGGCACGGTAACGTGTTAGGGTTTTCTTTATCGCCAGGTGAAAGGTCATTGCTATGGTTAGGAGAAAAGCACAAAACGGCAATGTACAGGGTGCGGCAGAAGTAACTCACTTTTTGTTATATGAATTTTCTAGTTTCTATTATTTTAGAAATACACCGTTTTTGTATCTGGGTTTTCCAATTAATAATTGTCTTCCTTAGTTTAGAAATTGTTTCTTTATAAATAAATATTTTTGTGCAAAAGAAATACAAAATGGCTTTATTTTTGCCGCACCCTGCACAATTAAAACCTCTGACTGGCTGCGCGTATGGTCCTTGGTACCGGCATAAAACTCGGTATTTTATTAGTCTTTGCTACACGTTAAAAATGTCTGTATTTAAGAGTACTAAGGCCTGCCTCATGACTGTATTACCAAGGTATTCCAAAGAGAATTCATCTGCAGATCAGTTACTATAATTGTTCTAGTTGCCATTATAATACAGGGTGCGGCAAAAGTAACGTCATTTTTGTATTTTTTAGGTACGAAATTAATTATTTATATAAATAAACGATTTCTAAACTAAAAAAGAAACAATTATTAATACAAAAACGGTGTACTTCTAAAATAAAGAGGAAATCAAGCAAAAACTAGAAAACTCAAATAACAAAAAAGGCGTTACTTCTGCCGCATCCTGGAATCGGCTTCAGTCATAGATGCCAATCTAGGGAATTATGAAGTTAATCCGGGATTTCTTTCAGCCTTCGAGGGATTTGCCAATTTTGAGATGGCCACTCTGATCGCTATGGTTGCGGTAGAAGTGTACCGTCTCAACAGTGCTGGTTATCTAGGCGTTACTAGTAAAATTTTCTCTTGAGTACAAATTAGGCATACTGTGGATATATTACTTTATTAACCATATGCTCAACACTTACGTTACTAAGCACACGAAAATTTACCATTGTAGACCTTGAACTTTTACAAACATCTTGCTTGAAGCAGGCCAAAAGCGTTTTCAAAACATTCTATCAATGCCATTGCACTTGTACAGCCAAGCAGGCACACTATAAAGGAGCTTGAATCGCTATAATCGACTTTTAGATACGCATCCTCTCATTTAGTTTAATAGCAACAAAAATAAGCAGCATTTAGCAATGCTAGTAGTACCATAAACTCGCACTTTTTGTGATGGCATTGTATTTAATGGCTGCGCAAATGCGTGAGCTCCATCGGAAGCTAACACAGTAAACGCGCACACACTCGCTGTTTATTGTTTGACAAGTGACATTGAGCATTTTGCATTGCCTCGTTCAAAAACTACCCACAAATCCGTCACCGCAACAATTCCACGAGCTTCAAACGCAGTCAAGCATACAAATGACCTCGACAAATAGCAAAAGGACAATAGCAAATTCGTATAACATTTTATTTTCCGATTTTAAACGAGTGAAATTAAAGCTAGTAATGATTTGGCTACACTTCTTGAGCAGAGTTGAAAAATTTGATTCGATTCTTAGCTGAGTCGTACATAAACATATCTAATAAATACTTTACATGAGCATTTTGCCTACTGCAATGTCAGTGGTACCGAGATTAATCTCACCTCTTTAAGGTAACAGAGTGGATAGCATTCGACAGAATTTTTCACTGCTACCAGAGAAAACATATGTACCAATGATTACAATTTTGTCAGAGGGGCACTCTCTCTCTCTTACCGGAAATTAATGCACACTATTACAACGTTTATTCAGAAATTGATAACCAGTGTGCCATTATAATTTATTGTTATGCCTTGATCATCAGTCCTTTACGTATACGCATCGTGAAAAATTTTAATGTATTGATTTCAAATAAAGATTGTTGGTTTTAAAGATTTACGACAGTGCATTGAAAACATTGGCGGCGAACTAAAACGACTGAGAAACTGCAGCAACGTCGTGCCGTCGTGATATCAGGCCGATATAAATTAAGTTTTGTTCAAGCTCAGACTTTTACAGTACTTCAAAACAAACAAAGAACAACGCAGTGTAAATTGGTACAAACTTCGTACAAAAAAGCTTTTATCCGGATAACTAAGTAACCACACACTCCAGGCACATGATGAAAAACCGACCAGTGATAAAATAATATCCATTTGCGTTTTATGGACCTATGAAAGTGTGTCTGCTAACATTTCTACGCACAAAAGCTCAGGTACAGCAATACTTCAAACAAGGAAGTGAAACAAACTACCGCTTTCCTACAGTTAGAATTAGCAGCATGAAAGGCGTTGGCTCGTATTTGTGAGATCACAGGTTTAATGACTGCGAGGACTTCGCGCGTCGTCTAATAAGAAGTTGTTCTTCTATGTACTATCAACTCCGGATATAAGAGACACGTCGGGACCAGCTCAATCAGTCCCTTGTATCCGGATATCCCTTATAACCGAATGTACACAGTTTGATCCGATACCGTAAGATCGCAAGTTTTAAATGCTCAAAACACCCTTTTTGAAGCTTTTATATATTCCCCGCATACAAACGTTGCAATGGGCATTGGACTGCTACCGTAGTTGAAAGCCGAAAGGCAGCTACAGAACTACGATTAGCCTATAAAGCTGAATTTGACATCTCGCAGACAGAAATCCCTCGGCAGAATGGGTTATCCCTTATCATCGACTGAAATTACTATAGAAAATTATGATTGGGACTTTGAAATTTGTCCCTCCTAAGCGAAAATCCCTTTCGCATCCCTTATAAGCGTATAATTTTTGTATTATTTCAAATTGAAAATGATTGGGACCGTTTAAAACCGTCCCTTATAAGCGAAAATCCCTTATATTCGCATCCCTTATATCCGAAGTTGACAGTATGTACATTTATAACTATCACCAATTTTTCTGTGCCTTGAGGACAAAAACATAACGTATAAGCCTACAAAAAATGCATTTTGGTAAGCACAACTATAACCAGAAAAATTTGGGGGGGGGGGAACGCCAGATTTGATTTTTTGTTTGTGACGACGACGATACAATGTTGCAAGTCCAAAATTTTTTTTCAGGGTAAAAGAAGCGCATTTTTCACACTTTTCTGATGCCAGCAATGCTTGTTTAGGGGTTGGTGTTGCAGATGTATTCTACTATAGTATATGGTGTATTGGCATTAGGTCTACCTGTGTTATAGATTAGACACACTCACTTGCTGCTCAATGGTGAATTTGAACATTTAGCACGAGGGAAAAGGAGATAACAGTGCCATAAACTTGTAAGGTTGTAATTTTTTAACGGCAGGAGTGAAACATCTCCAAAATTCAAAGCACTATAGTAAATTATGCAATCCAATAGCCAGAGGCAGTTATTGGGTTCAAGTTGTTAGCTCCCTCGACATAACATAGGTGACTAACCAATGCAAAGCTTTCTTAATTTAGCCCAAGCACGTGTTGCTTTGCAGTTTTGAGAAGAAACGCTTACAAGCATTGCGTCTAAGCAATGTTTGATCTCAATACCCACTACGATGAGACCAAACGATTAACCTTAACGTTGGATGGCAACTGCTACATGGCCAATTACTTATTTTTCATTTTCAGTATATTCAAAAAAGATATCAGTTGACTTGGCGGAAGCAGCCTATACCACCCACTGCACGTAATGTTTAATTAAGGCATTAAAAGAATTCCATCGAAAAGCAAATCCAAATTACATCTATTTGCCAGTTGATGCTAATAGACTCCGAAATGATATTTTTGAGGCAAAATATCTTGGGAGCGTTTTCACTCTTCTAGCTGCAGCTTTTTTAAGATACTACTAAAACGCGCAAATTCTGCGTACTAATTCCAACTTATTCTAACCCCAACTTCAACCCTAACGTTGGCATGCAATTCGGCGGAATTCCCGCGTTTTAATCGCATCCATTTCTATGAAATGCTTTCCGCGAAATTCCGCGTTTTAGTTAATATTGCCTTTTTTTAGCATAAAACGTTTTAATCATGGCTGAATAAATTTGGCTTCATGTTCATATCTCCTCATTTCTTCTATTGCTGAGCGCCACGAACGACTGTAACCACCATTTATTCAGTATTCACTGTTTGGTATTAAAAAAATTGAAAAATTGACTACGGAATTAAACCGAGATTTAAGGATTGCCTTATCGGTTTCTGTGAAAGTCAGTGCGGGAAGCCAATAACAAGTTTTCAAAACTTGTGCAGAAAAAAGATGCGCTTTGCCTAAAAGAAAAGCAGACTATGATGAACTACTTTTGCAATAGAAAAGCAAAAAATTAATGACAATCAACAATGCACTGCAGAAGAAACAATTCCTACCGTTTTCTAGCAGCGCCTTTAAGCACGCCACAACCAATTGTGTAATTCGACGATATAGCACAGGTGTGGTCAAACCGCGGCTCGCGAGCCAACCAGCTGTTCGACAGGTTAAGCTTTGTGGCCAAGGAAAGGGTGCAAATGCGTAATTTTGGTCTTTGAAAATAATGATCTTCAAAAAAAGACCACTATCCCTCTAGTTGGACGGAAAATGCGTCACTTCAAACTAAAAATTGCGTAGCTGCTCTTTCAATGATGGTTTCAATCGTTTATGGGTCTTTAGTACGGCAAGTGTGGCCACTCCTGATATAGTACTTTGTTTCGACCAATGCTTAGCAGTAGTACAAATATGCACTTAACGTCGAAAGCAGAGGTGTGCAAACTTTTTTCGGGTGAAACAAGCTCAGACTTCTTGAAAATTTCGCGGGTCTATCAGGTCTTGTTTGGAGATCTTTTAAAGTAACATTTAGGCCAATTTTTCCTGATTTTATGTGTGAGGATCCTTTTTTCTTTCGGAGATGGGCTATTTCGAGATGTGATTGATAGGTTTGACGTCCAAGGCCACAAAACTTCACGTCGTAGGCCCCAGGTTGCACACCCCTGTCGTAAAGTTAACGGCGCTGCCTCTCAGATCACTGAAGAAATTCCTGATTGACATGGAACTTTAATCTTTTCACATTGCAACTACTGTGGTAGCTCATCAGTCACTGCTTGTTGTTTACTTGAGATTGTTTAACAGAGCATCAAAAATTTAAAACAAATGGAGGAGTTAAAAACAAGAAACGACTGCCACTCTCAACCACTGCAAGGGGTTGGAAACACCCTGAATACTGTTTTTCTGATGAAGCTTTCGGTATCTCTCCAGCGAAACGATAATAAAAGTGTCTTTTTATATTGTTTGTACATACCATTTTACACCAAAACAATACTATTTTACAACAAAAATTTTTGTAATTTTTACAATGCCTGGTGCGCAAGAAAATCTTTCTAGTAATGCAGCTTGGGAAACAAGTGCTCTCTAAATTTAAGCCAAGAGTTGTGTATGTTCTCATAAAACGCTAGCTAAGGGATTTTTAACTTGCTTGCAATAAACTTTGCGGATGAGGGTCGAAACCTAAAGCATTCAGACATCTTGTTTGCAACAAAAAATGACAGGCAAAAATGCTTAAAAGAAACCGACTTTTTAAAGAGGTTATTTCTGTTCACATCTCAAAAAATCATCGTGCTGCTGTACTGTACAAGCAAAGAATATGCACTTAATGAAAAAGTATTTATAGCAAATAGAACCGTTAGACAAATATATCACTTTCTTTTTTCTTTTGAAAATAAAAGGTTGTTCGAATAAACATGTTCTTCTAAGCATTGTTCAATATTTGTGTACGAAACGCTCTCCTTCAAAAGAAATAAAGGAGTTCACAAAAAGACTCTAAAACCCAAAGCGTTACAGCCAAACACACAAATTAATTTTTCTACAGACGCATTACAGTTTGTTTGATTAACATAGCTTTGCACTGTACAACTCCAAACTGCAAAAAGCAAAGACAAAAACATAGGGAGCACGAAATGCATTTTTGAAGTGGTGATATCTAAGATAAAATCTCGGAATGTTTTTTTTAGTGTTTGAATAAAGAAGCTTCAGAAAATGTTTTTGAAATGTATCTGGTGTAAAAAGGATTTTTTTGCCTGTGCGCTGGTTTAGTGAATAAAGCCTTAGCTTCGCTGTCAGTGAATAAAAGTTCAGTTCCCTTGTCGAGTCATGCCAAAGCTTAGTAGTTTTTACAGATCTCCTTTTAGGTGCTCAGCAAAAGGGTGAAGTGGATAGTCAATTATGAGACTGAGTATACTCAAGCTTACCATCTCCATGAGCCCACTGTTTCAAATAGTAGTAGTACAGGCCTACCTCATATCTTTTAATTTCAGGTAAACTTTTACTTTTACTCAAAAATCAATATTTAGGGAATTATTGTGCAACAGATACTGTGTATTTTTTTTTATCCCTAGCACTGCCAGCAAGACGAGAAGAGGAAATCATCGTACGATATCATTTCTAGGAAAACCACGATGTACCCCTGCGAACATTAAACTATATATCTTTCGGTTATCAAACCACCGTTTTATTTCATGGAGCCATCAAAGGAAGTATTATCACATAGACCTTTACTCAATTTTATACCTAAATTTTTGATTAACATCATTTCTTCTTAGAAGGAACAACACTAACCACGGCTGCCTGATATGCGTTGCTTGTGCAACAGATAAAAAATGCTAAATTACCAGAATATATTCCACTCGAATCTACAAAAACGCACGGTTTTTGAAATTTTCTCACAACTTGCGCCCTCTTACTAAACTGTAATGGCATTTTCTCCGTTGTGTCAGTCTACTATACTAACTGGCTCTATTGTGCACTAAAAGCGTTATTCATTTTCAAAAGCAAATTTACAGGCAGTGTTAAAAATGCTTTAAATTGGCCGCTTGGAAAATCATATTAGCCAAAGCAAGCTATCAGCTAACCATGCTATATAACAAGAGCCATTCCCCACCCTAAACGTAGTTTCTGTAAGCCAAAAAAACAGCACCTTCAAGAGTTATAACGTCTCCACTCGCAAAGCAGAACTCTTTAAAAGTCGTCTTTTACCTCAAACATTTCTGAATATACCGGTAACGTTAAGACAGAAAAAACATGATGCTGGAGACATTCTATGACCATATCGTGCAACACCATAGTACGACTGCTTATATCCAAGGCAAAGTCGCAAATCAAATAGTAGGCTTGATCATCTGAAAGGAAAAACGATTGATGAGGTGTACCGCAAACAAAGCTATATCGGCAAGGCTTGTGAAAAGTCTAGAAGTAAACGCCGTAAAGAAAAAAGACAACGAAAACTTTCATTCTTGTGTTTATATTAAACAAAGTAAAATACATCAAAATGAAGTCATCTAAAGCAGTTTTCTTTCACGTTTCTGCTTAAGTGAACAAAAGCCGATCGGCCAGCGAATAGACATCAAATTTTTTTATAACCTTTTGCCACCAAAAAACCTTCAATTACTTTATATTCTTAGGCTGCTTTCCTCCCCATTGCTTCAAAGCCACTTTAGAGCAGCAACCGCCAAATGGTCAGCCTTAGGCGATAACGAACTTCATAATCTTATCATACAGCGCTGAACAGCAAAAACAAGTTAATGTTATGCATTAATTTGTTTCAAGAATCTCGGAAAACCAAAACAGTACTGATACAGGACGCTAAATGTACTTTTATTGCTACGCTCAACTAACTTGCATAATGATGCATAAGTTTTGATTTTAAAATGAAAGTATATCCCATTGTGATCTACTGGACACGCGAGATTTGCGCTGATGGACAATCAACATTTTTTGCCACATCCTCATTACAGCAACTGAGATATGTCTGAGCAACAAGCAACAATTTAACGATGACAAATAGACTGTAAAACTTCGGGCGACAATTTACCACGCAATCACCTAAACAAACGAGCTAGTCTTCAATTGCCCTATGCAATGCTTTTGCAACGAGCTGGTCTGTAGTATTTTAAAACTGGTATGGCTTGCGTCATTTCCCTTCAAAGACTTTTCATAGCCTCCACTCTTCCGGCTTGAATCATAGAACACTAAGGTAAGCATAAAGACAATCGCACAAACAAGCCAACTTCCTTGTCTACCTCTGCCTGCGTAATAAAAATACTTATAGCAAAGATTTTGCTAGCCAGCTTGGCGTAGTCAAGCTTTGTGCTTCGCTTTTTTTCTCTATGTATCGTGTGCGTTTCTCCATTTTTCACCTCGGTCGCAGGTGTGATGGCTATGCCGCTATCATTCTTTGATCAAAATTCATTTCATGTGCATTTTTTAACGTATTTCCTTTTTCCATCATTTCCCTGTTCTCTGCACTGTAGTCGAATTTTGCTTTCGCTTTATGCTGAATTGGGTAAAAGTGAAATAAAAAATGACAACAACGATGATGATGATGCAATCACAAGTTCAGAGCCTGCATGTTTTTTGCCTTGACATACGTTTTAATGAAAGCGTTTCACGGCGTTTTCTCCCCTTGCTACAGTGCTCATAATAACAACATCGACAATTTTCAAAAGGAAATGCGAAATTGACACCAGCAGGGACGAGCAGTTATCCGATCCACTAGCAGTTTGTTCTTAGAATGCTGGTACAGTTTTCCTGTGATCAGAGGACAGGGCTGAACAACTTATCAACAAACTTATATTAAATTACAGTAGCACTTTTACTGTACGTGCTTTAATCAAAAATTTTCATATCGATGCTACGATATACTGCAATGAAGTAGGCAATAAAATAGTCTGAAGCCCCCTTCCTTTAAACCATAACATGTTGCCTTAAAAACATCCACAAAGACCTTTTTTAAAAATATTCAAAAAGACTGTTCCATTTTTGGTTGGCTTCTTTCCTCCTACCAAAAATCTTAGTTGTGCTTTCGCAGCAGATTGCAGTAAGCTTTACATTATACGCACGAGTTTAGTTTGACAAACCAAGTCAACTTGAAAACTTCGTTCAATTGTAGACAAGTTTATTCGCAGGTTGAATTGGTTAGAGGGTTGGCTTGGTGGATTTCTCACAGCCAAGCCATATTCACTCAAAATTCATGCATTTGGAAACGCATATCCGTTAGCAAAATGTTCAAGCGAGGTCAAAGCAACTTTCGTTTATTGCATCAAAAAGTGCTCAGTTCTCGGCAGTAATTTAGCAAAACAAAACGAGCAAAGCATGATGCTGGTTACAGCACTTTCGCTCTTGTTAATAGCAAATGTTAGACGTCAAAAGCGTAGTGAAGTGAAGATTGGTAGGGATTGAATTTCGCTTGATTGCTTAAGATGATTTCCTTTTTTAAAAATTTGCCAAGCAGAATAAATCATTTTGATATGACTTGGACAAAAGTAGGCTACAACATTGCAGCGAGGTCTAGAATTGAGCACATAGTCATGGGCGTAGCTAAGGGTTTCCCAAATTTCTTGAACTCCATCTAGAAACAAAAGTGTTTTCAGGTAGGCCTATAGGGATACAAAATGTCATTCTCTAAGAATGCCATCAACCGATTTTGAGAAACAGGATGACAAAATTGGGAGATAGAAAATCGATCACCAAAAAGGTTATCAAGCAAAATTGGGGAACACAGAGACTAAAGATATTTTTGTTCTTCCAAAATTTGTTTCTGGCTGAACTTATGCTCACGATTATTTACTTCTAATGAAAATCGGCTGTTTTTTATAGCTCTATGCACAACGTTAAAACAGCCTTGGTAACGCATTTAAACCTCGGAATGCCTTGCTCTAACAAAGGCCGGTGCAGTGGCATTTAGTAACTTTGGTGATTATCACTTTATCAGCATTCTCACGATTATGGTCAAATTCAATTAGTTTACCAAAAGTTGTTTCTAACATTAAGTATGTAATAGGTCTATGCAGTATGACTTACATGCTGCATGACTTTGTATGTAATTAGAGTTCTTGTACCGGTATGTAACTTAGATACTATACAGTATATACAACATCAAGTTTCCGCGTCACTTACACTGTAACCAAAAAGAAGGACAGACGGAAAACCTGCGCGCAACATTAAAAGACAGTTGTCATATTTCAGTAAAAATTTCTGATTTTGTACTATAGTTGATCTGGTAGGCAAGTTTATCCATGCGCTCAAACGCCAAAGCTAAACAAAACTAGTTGTTAACTAATGACTGCAGCTCTACACAGTACGCCTGTAGCAACATGAAAGACATATTGGTTCTGCTATGAACAATTTTACGGGGTACTTTAAAGCCTCTAATGCCAGTAGCTAATAATGGCTTAATTTCGTTTTGCGTATAGACTGGTTATAAATATCTCAGTGAACTACTTCAACTAAACTTCCTTTATGCCCCTTAATCTTGGTCACTGCCTATTACAAGTAAAATCTTTATCAAGGCTAATTATTTTGCATCTAATTTCTGAGAAACGTTTCACTGCTATCAAATTTTGTAAATTCTTGGCTAAAGTTATTGACAACAGCATTGACTTTATCATATTCCATACGTTTAATGCAGCAAAAAATAAAGTAGGCTTCCATGTTTTTTGGCACAATTTAACTACAACAGTGTTTTAGCACCAATCAAAATAATTTTCAAATCATGACTGAGCAAACTTAGTTTCATATTTCACCCTCCACATTACTCCAATTGCAGGGATTCTTAACCGGGGGTAAATTTGCCTCTTGGGGGTAAATTTTGACAGCAAAAATTCAAATTTTTACCTATTACAATAGGTATTTGTAGAAGTGAAAATATAAAAAACATTTGGGGGTAAATTTTACTTTTGAAATTTGCCAAGGGGTAAATGAGAGAATAAAGGTTGAGAACTACTGTCCTATTGCTACGAGGGAAGCTGGAGATCTGAAAATACCAATTTTAAAGTCTTTGGTTCGTCCCAGCAAAGGAATTGAACCCAGGTTCTACCGACAGCAAAGTTGACGCTTTAATTACTACGTCAATGCATCGGTAACGCGTCATGTCCATACGCACGATGTTTATGTTGTTGTGCTCTTAGACAGAAGCAAAACCAGGAATTCTGTAAGAGCGGGACAGCCTTGCCGTTTTATGCATCTCCATAAAACAAAAGATATAAAAGGACTTTACAACAATTAGGGGTCTTATCGTTTTGAATGTCTTTCAAAAATATCTGTGCAACTATTTAGGATTATTGTTGTAAGTACTTCCTTCAAGTAAAAAGAAAGCTCTTTTGATTTCTGAAGCAGAATTGTAATGACCAAAGGAGGTCAGCCATGTGTCAACAGCAGGCAACTAAAATTTCACAACAGGTCAAAACAAGCAGCAATAAATAAAGTAAGCAGTTAATTGCATCGCAGGAAATTCCTTGACCGGGGCAGTGCGGTCGCCAGTGTAAACAAAGGAGGCGTCACCATAAAGTTCGAGCACTGTATCTGCGAAAAATCTTCATCCCGTTTTTGAGCCAAAGTTTTTGAGAGCGTATAAATGCAAAATAAACCAATAAATTAAAGCGTGTGAGAAACGGAGGGCGCTGCCTACCAATATTCCTTCCATGCATAGCGTTGACATAGGTCCATATGACATAAAATTTATTATTTACTCAATCCAATATTGCTTAATCCTTTGAATTTTTAATCTAGCAACTGACCATAGAAAAATTGTATTTTCTTTGAAAAAACGATAAAAAAAATACAATTCAAATAGTACACCACTTGTTTCAACGTTACTTCAACAATAGAAAAATTGTTTGAACGTTGTTTCCTCAATAGAACCATTTGTTTCAAAGCAATTTCAACAATAGACCAATTGTAACAACAATTGTAGATGTTGCTTCTGAATTGAAATCTTTTCAGCCAACCATTTTAGCCAGCTCACAAAATTCTACTGAAGGCCTGGTCTACACTTAAGCCAAAATTGGCTTAAGCTGTTGTTTTATTTTGGTTCAATCGCTTGGTTTGGATGTGGACAAGGCTTAAGAATACATGGCGGAATCTTGCCGGTCCTACCGGATCAAGTTATTCCAAAAGCTGCGAGTCTACAGCTCAGGTTATTAATGGTGGTGAAAACAGACTCAACTACACTAAACCGAACTATTGAATTTGTAATAAGTAATAACTTCTTTGCTTATAAAGTTTGGTTTAAGACTTGAATTCATGAGTCTACAAAAGACTTTAGATTCAAAGCTGGAGTTATCTTTCATTGATAAAATCATTAAGTAATCAAAGCGTCTCACACGCATTCCTATATAAATCATGGCTGTGTTTGGCAAAGAGTCATAGGTAGTAGTCGCTGAAGCCAGACAAATGCGAGGCACTTGCGAAAACTATCGCCTTATAAGGCAATACCTGCTGTAACGACTTCACAGCGAGCGCAATTGTTTGCGATTCAAGGTGCGTCATAGGTTGCCATTGAATTAGGCGGAATGTAGTCATGAAACAGAATCGATGGTATTTCGTTTTTTATACGATTATTTTTTGTTTTTGGTGGTCAGTCAAGGTTGATTTATGCAGTGAAAAAAGTATAGCACTTGTATGTATTAAAAAAAATCAAAAGAGATGCACAGCAATTAAATTTGTTTTGGATCGTAGATCCGAGATTGGTTGAGTTTTCAGTACCGTTGCTGTGAAGAACAGGGGGTGTGTTACGCTGTTTCTTTGTTTCCCCACCTTCCCTCCAGCCTTTCCCTCACCACGCTTCTGGTAGCGGTGAGAATCTTCAACGTTTAGTTTGATGAACATTTTGAACGATGTCAAAGAGCAGAACGAGAAACCGCTTCTGGTAACTTCTCATATTTTTAACGGAGGAAAGGAAAGACAAAGGAATTAGAGGGCTGAATCCTTTTTTTTGCAGTTATGAAAATGTTGGAAACCAATCATTTAAAATGAGCAACATTTTGATTTTGTGCATTTCCTGCTTTGTTTTTCAGCCAGCGGCTTTGCTCGCCTGTCCTTGGCAACACATACATGTACTAGCCTACTTAACTTAGCGTATTGCAGAAACTCTTGGAGATTCACCGTCAGTAGGCGTAATCTTACGCTGCAAGGATACAAGCCGGCAGACAAGTTTGATTAAAGCAAGCCGAACCTGCTTGGCTGGAGTCACAGGTTCTAAACGACATTAAATTTTGCACAGACATAAATTTTTTGTAAAATAACATTTATTCATAAGAAAAACAAAGGAAGAAACACAAAGCACTTTTACATAGTGACATATCATATCAAATATCAATAGAAGTATGATTGTAAAGTTCCCGATATCTTACAATATTGTTGAAGCATGTTTTGATTTTTGCATTGTAATACTCATTATGTTTGGAAGAATTAAGCATGAAAAATACGAAATCATGTCTTTGGTGGTGCACATTACTTTACATCAACAAATTAAAAAGCTGGTATATTGAAGTAAATAGTGCAATAAATTACGAAACTTATAGCATCATTGTTTCCAATACTAAAAAACATTGAATTGTCAACATGAATTACAAAGAAAGAAACTCACAGATTTGAGCTTATCCGTGACGACACATTTTTCCAAAAAGATACAGCAATTGCGCAAGAACGAAAAAGTTTAGAAAAGTTCCACGGTGAGGTTTGCAAAATGTACATTTATTGCTGTCTTTAATTTCTAACCCGTATAATTGGAAAGAAATTGCTTTTATTGTTTTACAAGCAGCAATCTTAATTTTGCGTCACTTGTAGTAAGATAACAGTTTACCTTGTTTTCCCCTACGCATTGTGTTATCTGAAAGTACTGTTTGACAAACCTACTGTGTGCGAATCGATTTTATAATCACCACAGAGTGTAATTGCGTCAAGCAGCTCCCAGCGCATTCACCTCCTCGTATGCTTACAACTAAACGGCATAAACTGATGCCATTCCTTTGGTACAGCTGACTCTAACTTGATGTATGTAATGAAATAAGTGCTGTCGGTCGACAGGTCAAACTCTTCCGCAATGTCATTTCATTGTTTATAAAGTTTCCATTGTAGCCTAATTGATTAGTTGCCTATTGTCTAAAATTCCTGCTGTAGAAAACTGTTTAATGTAATAAGGAGTGCCGTTATATTTTGCTTTTCTATTTTGCGATGAAATAATGTCTACATCGTCAAAAGTGTTTGTACAGTCTTTTAGCGTTTGAATTAATATTTCAAGGGAGCACAAAAGAGCAAGTTTTCGAATGACTTTACTCTGTATTCTAATTTTTACCGTATGAGGGCATACAAAAGGTTTTTGTCAAAATGTTTTTGCAGGATTGATTTTCACTAAAAAACAAACTATCTGTGAGACCGAAATCTTCCCAATTAAATTGTTTTGCAGTATGTAGGTCTTGATATCAGTCATCTGCAAAACATCTTCTTGAATATCTACGCATAAAGTTCTACAGCAATTCTTTCCGAATTGGAGCCCCACATCAACTTGTGAAGCATGTTATTAGCTTTGAGGTGTTTCAAAAATTAGTTCGGGATGATGCAAGGTTTATTTGCTGCTTTACGTGTAAGTTGTGTTAAAATCAAGTTTTTATATTTCTAACTTTACCAAACAATTTCTATCCTTATGCAGTTATTCAAGTATTTGAGGCACCTATTGTAGGGTTTCCATATCTGATGAGGAAAAATTCAGGACACAACCGTTCACTCTTTTAAGTATTGGCAGCAGGGTTGGCAGAGTTGTAACCTTTTGCTGGCAAGTTTGAAATTTGTTACTTTTGTTACGATGCTACCAAAAGTTGCTAGTTCACTTGTTCATTAACAAACATTTTGGGTTCAATTTAAGTAAATAATGCTTTGAAATAACAGTCGGAGATGTTGGAGCTCGTGTTGTGTTACCCCAAATAAAAGTGTGCCCCCCTAAAAAAAGAGGTCATCACCTGTCTCGATGTCATTTGTGCTAATCACGGCAATGCTGATTCAATCCAAGTAGCCCGCTCAAACAGACGGGCTACTAATGGTGACTATTAGATTTAAATTTTCCAATTTTTTGTTAACTGCTTTTTCTGTTGCTTAATTACAAAAATTCCGGACATTTGAGCACATTCCGGACAGAACACCTGAATTCCGGACATGTCTGTAATTTTCCGAACGTATCACAACTCCAACGTATTAGGTCAAGTCAATCTCGTGTAGCAAAACAGTTTGTAGCTTTCATGTAATTTATTGCCAACAAAAAAATGTTGTGATTTTGATAAATCAATCTGACAACCCCCCAAAAAAGGCAAATTCATTTAGTATTGAAAACACTTTTTCAAATTGGTGGCAAAAACCGTTCAAAAAAAAGTTAAGGAGTCATCTGCAAGTATTGATATTTTTAGTGCATCTCATGCAGTTTTTACTCCAGTAGGTTAAATATTTCATCCAAGATAAGGCATGAACTAGGCACCGCACAATGAGAACATAAATGGTACATTATAAAGAGTCTCCTTGGCAAATGCCTTTTGAAACATCTAAAATAGAACAAATGGTGAGTATTAATGATACAACGTTTTGGAGATTTACAAATGATTTCGATTCATTTTAATTTGTGGCCATCCAATTCAAAATTGCTTAAAACTTAAAAAAATAATACTCATTTCAATGAGTCAAATGCCTTATGCATTCCTAAAAAGATCACAGTCACAATAAGTTTCTTGTTTAACATATGGTCTATCAAATTAAATATACCAGTCATTTACGAAGTGTGGCAAAAAAGAAACGAGCTGCATCAACCACAATCTTGGCATAATGCCAGTCGGCAAGCCGCCAGCTCATCATGCGGCGCAATTACTCAGCTCCATTGTATTGAAATGTTTTTAAGTTAACTCATTCCCTTCTTTTGCTTTAAGTTTTTTTGTAACAGTGGCAGTAACATTTCGAACAGCTATACAGCTGTTTTTCATCAGCACTAATAATAAGCGAAAGCACGAGTGTGGAAATATAAATAGTGTGCTACGCAATCGAAAGAAAAAGGCAAAACAAAAAGTTTAAAAGCGAATAATAACCAACTATAGATTACGCCAAATCATCATAAATTTCAGAATAAAAACAATTTTCTTTATCATTGATTGCATTTTCAGAATTATGAATAAAAAAAGACTCAAGAAATCGGCGTTTGGTAAAATCTGTTTCAAAGGTTAAAAATTTGCTATGATCCCAGTCAACTCGGTGACCTTTGGTGATGACATGTTTAACCAACGCCGTTTTTTTATTAAAATTGTTGTCATCAACTTTTGCCCGATTTGCTGGCTTTAAATCCCTTTTATGCTCAGCCAATCTTGTTTTGTAACCCCGTCCAGTTTCCCCAATGTAGATACTAATGCAATCCCGACAAGGAATCTGGTAAACTACACCAGGTCTAGATGACCTTTCCACCTAGTCTTTTGCCTTTGGTAAAATGTCTTTTAAAGTTAAATGCGGTTTGCTACAGATCGAAATTCCTACGTTTCTTAAAGTTTTTGACAAAGCCTCAAAGTATCTTGAAACATAAGGCAGCACAATACGTGTTTTAATTTCCATGTTATTGGCTAACGATGAATTTGTTTTTCTTTTCAAACTTTTAACTGTGCGTTTTAGAAACCATTTGGGATAATAATTCTTTTTTAAAGCTCCCATAATTTTTGAAGTTTTTAATGTTTTATTTGCCTGCTTGAAATTTAATTGTAACTGCGCTCTTTTTGAAAGACACTTTACCAATCCTTGCTTCTGACTCATGGAATGCGCTGAGTTAATTACAAAACAAGACTGGCTGAGCATAAAAGGGATTTAAAGCCAGCAAATCGGGCAAAAGTTGATGACAACAATTTTAATAAAAAAACGGCGTTGGCTAAACATGTCATCACCAAAGATCACCGAGTTGAATGGGATCATAGCAAATTTTTAACCTTTGAAACAGATTTTACCAAACGCCGATTTCTTGAGTCTTTTTTTATTCATAATTCTGAAAATGCAATCAATGATAAAGAAAATTGTTTTTATTCTGAAATTTATGATGATTTGGCGTAATCTATAGTTGTTTATTATTCGCTTTTAAACCATTTGTTTTGCCTTTTTCTTTCGATTGCGTAGCACACTATTTATATTTCCACACTTGTGCATTCGTTTATTGGTATTAGTCCTCATAAAAAACAGCTGTATAGCTGCTCGAAACGTTGACGGATATTGAAGTTTTTTGCATGCTCGGTAAGAACTTGTATCAACTTGAATAAACGCTATCATTACCAGAAGAGCTAAATAAAATAAATTTATCAATAATACCTGGTAGCCAGAATAGCAGTAGTGTCGGTAATACTTGTCAGCATATTGTTGCTTTCGTGTCACAGTTGTATGCTGTTAGAGGTGTTGGTTGTTTCGCAAATGTTGGTAGCACAAATATGAAGCAACTAATCAGATTAAAGTTTTTGGTGAAACTGAGGAAGAATTCAAATGAGTGTTTCAAACCTGGAAAGAAGTTTATGCAAAAATGTGATGTCGAGACACGACTTCGAATGGCATAAACGTTTTCAAAAAGGTCGCAAGAAAGTGGAAGATATCCTTGGGTTAGAACGGCTTTCCTCCACGAATACAGATTAAGAAATATAGGCAAAGTGAAATAGCTGGTGCAAAGCGATCGCATATTGACAGAGCAAATGATACCGCATAAACTCAGCCAAAACGAGGAATCAATGATTTGGTAATGCAAAAGGTGTTTGCCTGACTGGTACCTAAGTTTTTATCGTAAGATCAGAAGCAACCCCGAATAAATTTTTGTGAAAGCATGCTGGAAAAGGAATAATACGGACATTGTTGGCCAGGCCATCACAGGAGATGAATAGCGGGTCTTCCGTGTCATTCCTCAACGTAGAGAGAGAGCATGCTGTCGAAGACCGAGGAATCACCTGGACCCATGACGGTGCACATGTCAAAATGGAAAATCAAATTCAGGTTGATCGCTTTTTTTGTCCAGATGGGTTTGGTTCACCATCAGTTTGTGCCTTAAGGTGAAACAGTGAATCATCACTTCGCCTGGACCGGCGCGATGGCGTAGTGGTTGGAGCGTCCGCTTCGCAGTCGGTAAACCTGGGGTTTATTCCCCTAGTCGAGTCAGACCAAAAGACTTCAAAAAATGTTATTCACAGCTTCCCTGCTTGGCGCTCAGCAAAATAGGGATAGTGTGGAGAACAAGCCGGAAAGCTTGCTTGTTGTGTACTTGGGCAAAACACTTAACGGGATGCCTCCATCTTTGTGTGGCAGACAGGTGGTGGGATCAAGCAGCCTACCCGTCGTGGTGGCCCGGTCTAACTGAAGACTTGCAAACAAATCATGAGCTCTCACACAGTGTACGTACATCTTCCTGCATAATGCTCAGAACGAATAGCTCAAACGAGGAAGAAGAAGATCACTTCTACCTGCAAGTTCTCATTTGTTTACGTGACCAAGTTCGACGCAACAACCGGTACTGTGGAGAGACAAGTCATGGTACTTCCACTGTGACATTGCACCCGCGCAAAACGCGATCAGTGTGAGGCATTTTTTGATGGAAAAAGAATTATTTCCCAGATCCAGCACCAAGTAACTTGTGGATTTACCTTCAGAATGAATCAAAGACTTAGTGACGAGGTAGCTGAAGAGTCTCATTGAAAAGAAGTTTTATAACTGCTTCAGTGGATGCTAAAATCAAGTGTACCGTTGCATTAACTTAAAGAGGGAGTAATTTGAACAAGACAACTCGTAACTTATTAAAAAATGCTGTATTGAAAGCTTTATGGCAACAGTCAAGTTTCTTTTTTGTCACACTTCATATCATGGCCAATGTATCTGGTCTTAATAAAACCGCTTTGCTCTGGTCCAATCATTTCTTCCAGCAGCAGCAGGATAATTGAATCTTTATGTTCTCTATGCTTAGATGATTTGCGTCACCTAGCTGAAGAAAAATTTCCAACAATCAAATTCGTGACCAATATAAAAACGATGTAAAAAAAATAACTACATTTAAAAATGTACACGTACAGTTATTACAAAAAGATAAGTTTGACTATATAAATACATAGCAATGTTAGGCAATCAAGTGTTAAAGAAAATGGAACCCTTGAAAATATTGGGATCTAGACACTTGTTTTTCAACTAATGCTACTTTTATCAGGAAAAATACGTAGAATTGGATATTAAAGTGCATACAATAGTTCGAACGTACACAAGAGTAAAGATTAAGAACACAAGCAAAATTTTGAATGTAGTGATAGCTAAATAGTTGTAGAAGCTAAAATTAGTTTTAGGCTTTGAAAGATCTCTTTGAAGTGCACGGTCGACTTAAAAAGATTTCACCCACGGCTCAATCTAAGCCCGACATTAGGGTATAACCTTGTAAAGATATAAAAATTTAGTATCTTTGGTTGTGTTTTTGACTTATATCGACTTTATAACTTATCACAGAAATAAACTGTTGGTTCTTAACACGATCTAACGATTACAAACTTTTATTGAAACTGACTTGTCTACGTCATTATGACATAGCTTTGTTAACACATTAGTGATCGAGAGATGAATGGTACCAAAGAATCAAAATGTTTTTGTTTAGAAAAAAATTCCTGCATAAGAAAAACAAAACATAAACAGAAACATCAAAGGTTTAAAAGTGTTTAAAACAAAATTCACTTTTCCCATATTGTTAACAAAACTGGAAGAATACATAGGTAATGCTAAAGAAACTTATTAAACTCAAGATGGAGGGGGCTAGATTGTGGTAATTTGCAAAGAAAGCCTGGTCATCAACTTTACATGGATATCACTGTGGTCAAGCCATAGCTAAAACCCAAAGCCTAAGCTTGAAAACAATAAAAAAGTTCTTTCTGTCGGGTAACGCTTTAAGTGTTCAACCCACAATCTTTTGACTACCGAAAAAGTTTTCTCAAAATTCCATTGAGGTAGCATTTTTTACGACGTCATGACTTGAAAGAAGATTGTTTGAAAGCCAGGGAAAAATTCTACTCCTGAAAAATAATATTGCATTACTTCGAAATGATTTGTAATATCAATTTGGTTTACATTTTAACTTAGCTCATAATCCCCAATTGAAATGTAAGCCACATGTGTGCAATTTAGCAAATTTTAAGAATTTTGTTCTACTTGGTATTCTGAATCAGATTGAAATGCAGACGGTTTGCATTGGCTTTTGTTTGGTGGATTACCTTAAAATTACTACAAACAATGGAAAGAAGACAGGGCAAACTGTTCTAAAATTAAGTCGGCTATTTCAAATTATTTGTGATATAGGCTTTTGACATTAATTAATTTGCCCCAGAAGTAGTATTCAGCTACCAATATCTAATATAAGTAGCCTATATCAAACCACGTAAGCAAATTAGGCAAAACTTGACAAAACTTTTTTGGTAAGTTAAGATTACGATTTATAATACAACATTGATAAAAATCAAATACTTGCGTTGTAAAGCATCTTTAACTTTCGTTCTTGTACTTTTCAGTTATACTGTTGATGTAAGCCTCACCTTTCATTTTCAAAATAAACTCACACCTGGAAATAACAACAATGTAGTGCTATTGCACTATGGTGGTTATAACGTGTATTTAGCCGATCTACTTCGACAAAAAACTAATAAATTTACGTAAGTTTTAAGTAAATATTTTACAAAACATTCTTTTATACTAATAGAGATTAAGCTTAACGAGATTAAATTTTATTTTAAATGCCAAGTTTCAATGACATTAGTGCTGCCATTGAAAATCCTTGAAATTTCATAAAAGCTCGATTAAAGAGATCAACGATAAAAAATAACCAGCAGACTGTTTTGGAGAGCAGGTTCAGGTTCAGAGGGTAGGGTTTAAGCTGTGTTAATACGATTTGATAAGACAAATTGACTTTATCAGGTCAGCGCTACTAGTGTGGTTTGTGGGGCGCTACAAAAACCGTTTTCCTAAATGCATTTGTCGAAATTTTCAAATCAATAATAAGATTTAACCGCGAATGGCCTGCTAATTACGCTGATGGTTAACGCCATTTAGGGTACAAAATAGCCTATTTTCAGCCTTTTTCAATCTGCAGGTAGTTGGTTGCCTTTACAATTTATACAATTATTGCATCTGAATCCAATTATGAGTCTTTTTACATCTTGCTATCTTTTTACAAATCTTGCAATTTTATCACATTTTTCACTTGGGTAGCCGAAGTATGATACCAGTAATACTGCGCTGAGTGTTTTATTCTTGACTCTTTGGTGGCATAGCTAGGCCAAAACATAGCTTTTTAGATCATAAAAAAATCACGTGCACTACTTTAATGCTATAACACCAAAATTGATATTTTTGGAAGTGTTTTAAAGCATAGAACCTCAAAAATCGATTTTTAAGTCGACGTTGATATTTCTTCTTTTTCATATTCTTCTAGAAGTGTGTTCACACAGTGTGCAGGAATTTTTGAATACCCTAGACTTGATTAAAGTATGCGCGGCGATAGATTTTACAATTTTATTATTTTGTGAGCTGAAAAATACAATACTCTTTGCAGTTTCACGCATTAATGAATTCATTTTCAAAGAAAAGTTCAGCTGTCAGATATACGAGTAGTAAGTTTTACTTTTAAATTATTTTCAAATTTCCTCTTGGGAAATATTTAATTCACTCTTCTAATGCTCATGAATCCGACACTGCTGTGGTATTAACTATATGCTATACTGGTGATAATATCCTTTATAGTCAAACTGGTTTGGGTCAAAATTTTTTAATTTTTTGACGCGTAAAATTACTAAATATACCGTTGGCTTACTTTGAAAACCATCTGGCATGTTCTTCCCATGGGTCATCGTCTTTATTCCAACCTGATAAATTTCCACCGCAATACCAGCACGCAGTCCGATCTTCAGAACCTAAAAAGAACTTCAACTGCAAACTTTATTTTTGTTGCAAGATGCGAAAAATTATGGTACTGTTTGCTGTTTATTTAGAAAAATAAGGGAGTGTTAATCTTTCCAATCTTTTCAGAATAAGCTAGTGTATTGTCATTGGATACGCAAGACTGGCGCCACACCCAAATGAGCGAGAGAAGAAAAAGTTTTGTTGATTGTTTTATCAAACCATTTATTTCGAGCTGGCAACTCACCGATACTTGGTGGCAAAACAACAAACTGAGTAAAAGAAACTTGATTCTCTATGTAGCCTAACAACCTTATCCGAATTGATTGCAAAATTGAGGGAATGTAGCAGCCTATCGCTCAAACAATTTGACTGCAAATTCTCTGAGACCTTGCTTTCTCTACCAGCAAATAAGCGATGGTGAGCAGTGACTCGATAATTTTCATATACCAATGCCATTAAGGAGGGTATTTTTTAAACATTGTACCGGTGCAGCCGTACATTGTTTTACCAATTTTTTGAATAAACAATTTGCATTTATTTATGAAATAGATTTTTAAAACAAAATTTTAAGTCATTGGTGATTTCTTTAGATGAAAAATTAAAAAAATCATAAGCGCATTAACGCTTTTGGCAAAATTTGGACACTTTGACTCATTGGCGTAAATACATAAAAGTATTCGACGATCAAAAATGAAACGTGTGACAAAAACACTATCTAAAACCCCAACCACAAGAAAAGATATCCATAGAAGAAATTGTAGCATCACTATTAAACAGAAGTTGTTTTTCAAATATAAAGACCTCTCTTGAAATTTTCGAGGAATAATCCCGCGTGAAAAATTAATGGAGATTCCATTCCTTTTCCCCAGGTTTACTTCTCATGATTTACACTTGTCGTGACACCAATCTGATATTTTCTTTCGGCTAGTGCTATCTAACTTCATTTTTTAGCTTGCAAATCATTTTTACTAACCTTGCTTTTGGGAACCACTGTGAAATGATGCGAAAAAAAGTTAACGAAAAAGTGAAGATAAGAGACAGCAACAAAATATTACAACACAATTTAATGCTAGCAAAAATTTCATCTAATCAACAAAAAAATTCTAGAAAATTTGCTGATTTTTTAACAATGTTTTAGACAAATACCGAATAACTGGAATATTTCGAAACGCTTTCTTGAGAATTTTAATTAAGACTGATTTTCACCCCAGTAAAACTGCAAGGCCTCTTTCTACATCAACCACATATAGCTGCTGGAGACCTACATTTTTATAATTCGTGTCTTTTGTGTTGTTAGCAATACTAAGAAACAATATCTAGGAGAGCCAATTCTGTGAAGCTTTCATTATCTACTTCCAGGTGCTCGCGTGAGAATCTCCTAGATTTGCACCACTGTAAAACTGCGGCACTTCAGTCATTGGCATTTTTCTCAAAATCAAAATATGGACGAATTGTAAATCACTGCTTTAAAGTTTGAATCGTTTCGGGAAGTCGCATACAGTCAGTAAGTGTATATATTATAAGCTATTGTAATTTATTATTAACAACGATTGCTTATTGTTACCTTATCATGCAGTTCTTGTTAATTAATTTGTGATGAAATCAAAACTATAAGAGTATCAGTAATAATACCGTACATCTATTGTGCCAAATCTCGTTTAATCTCAGTTAGAATGCCATAAGCTTAACTGTGTACAAAGTAAAGTCCTTCTTTATGATTGTTATTTATCTTCACGCATAATTATAATTATTTATCGTGGTAATGTTAATGCCATCGCTATTTGCTACTTTAATCATTCCATCCTACTCATATTTGCATCCAAATTAAGTGTGATGTTTGGCTATTTGTTTATAATTGTTTGATTATTCTAGAAAACCTGTCGCAGTATCGACGCCATTCTTACATAATTTTATCGATCGGATTTTTTTGCGTCTGAATTAAATTTGATTCCATCATCAAGAGTGTCTTTTGATACCGCGATTGAGTTTGCGCTGTGCGCTAAGAACTTTCCCCGAACCGCGTGACTGGGATAGCAGCAATCACAATACCAATTCTCTGCTTTTAATATCCCTATCATATTGTTGCGAATAATAATTTGTAGCTGCTCCAAAAAGTGGTATTTTGATGTTAGGCAACTGATTATTTAGCCCAACTTGTTCATAACATTTTGATTTAGCCAAACTTGTTTACATCATTTTGATTGCAGAGTTGTGATTATGATATAACATTGACTAGTGATAAAAGTTACAAGTTTAAAGTTATGACATCATTGTAATTATCGATTATTGTTTTTCTGTAATTTTTCAGAACAACTAAAATGTTCTACGCTGCGTGTGTGTGAGTGAAAAAAAGTATAAGAAAAGAGAAACCGATTGGTTGTGGTGATGTGCACTGGCGCTAGTTTATTTGGAAAATAATTAATTATTGCTGTTGGAAGCAGTAAAGGCTCAGTGCAACTGATTGCTGTTGCAGTTGGTAGCATAGTTAAGGTTGAGTTGATTTGCAATTTTATTTCCTGCTGCTTCGAACAAGAAGTGGAGCAGATCTAGAGCTGGTAAATAAGATATTTGGTACCGGGTTAGCAAGGTCTCAGTAAAGCTGTAGTCGGACAACGTTTATTGTTGATACATCACCTCGCCTCAATTTTAAAACAATACCATCAAGACAGAACCAAAATTCTATTGCCCAACACATCTGATATAAAAAGTGGGCAGATAGACACCCCAAGATCATGTTGTCTTCTCCTATATTTATGTGGCAGCCTTCTGGCGCTTTAGCCAAACCCCTATCTCTAGATATCTTACTGTCAGTGGCGCAAATTTATCAAAAAGGTTGGGTTGGGGACAATTTTGGTGAACCACAGCATGTCACAAGCCACAAAAATACAACAAATTTCAATATTTTTTTCGCTCATTCAGAATGTCGGCACCTGAGGCGCAGCGGTTCTATTGTGCAGTATGTGCTCCTTTTTTTGCTTGCTAAGCTTTTTTGCTTGTAGTATTGAAGCTTAACTTATGTAAATTCTCAGCTTCAATTAGCTGAATAGAGCTTAACACAGTTCAATAAAACAAAGGAAAAAGCTCAGATTGCAAGAAAAAGCTGTAAACCCTGCGCTATAGTTGAGGCTTAACTATTAACACATCAATTACGATAATATAACTACATAACTGCAGTAAATGTGATATAATGAAGTACCTGTTCTACTAAGTTATATCATTATACTATAAATCAAAAGAAGATGCTAGGTTCAAAACTTTGAAAAAATTGATACGTTACAGTGCAAAATTCAATGCTTTCTGCATTTTCAAATGTGTCCAAAATAGTTTCTTCTAATTGACGATTTAGATGCGAAGTCTTTTTCGATGTAATGTGAGTCCATCTTATGCAACAATTCTTTATGAACATGACTCACTACAGAAGAGTTTAATTTTTCTTGGCCCATTGTTGTACACAGCCATGTCTTCAACCGACGCAAAGAACTGAACAACCACTCATATTGACCAGAAGAAACAGGAAAAACTAATGAGAGTCTGGCTATTGCTGTTATTTCGTTGAATACAGCTTTCACTTCTGGGTGTGTGGTGCGTGCAGAAGCAAGCACGTCCTTCACCTTTGAGCAATTGCATTGAAGTTTAAACATTGGTAGCTGAATTTTCAAATGTTCAATGTCAATTTTGAGGTACTTTTCACATATACCCGAGTTCCGGTTGGCATTACTTTTTTTAGAGTCAATTTTTCCTTAAGACCACCTTAATCTTAATTGTAACGTTTATGAAGTTCAGCTTTTTTCTGATCGAGTATTTCAAAATAAATTTGCCGATATTATGACGCGATCGATTGTTGTGAGTCAGACATTGTGAGTCAGACAAATTCAGGTTACTAATTCCTTCCAGAGCTTTCAAAATCGCTGCATATTGATCCAACATTAGGTATAAACTTTCGTTTCTGCAAAGCCAACGGGTCGGTCGCCAGGGGCCTTATTGCATAAATAAATCCAGTGCTTCAGGGGATGATATTTCGAAATTTGATTGATCAGCGAAACAAGGCACCTAGATCGATAAGATTTTCCATAAAATCACGTACCAGGTCGCAATCAATTGCTTGGGCAACTAACTTTGCACAATAAGCGACACAATGGAAATACTTTGCTTAAGGTTGGGCATTTTATATTAAAGTCTGGCACCTATTGTATATACCATACATAATTGCTGCTCCATCGTATGACTATCCACATCCACGCAAATATTTGTGGGTAGTAAATCCCAAGTATCAAATAATTCACGTTCATGCAAATATTTGTTGGTAGTTAATCCAAAGTATTTAATGATCTTTGATCCATCATGTGCAAAAGATACAATACATCGATATAGCATACAAACGGAATAAATTAGATTTAATATCTTATATAAAAGACAAGAAACGCAACCTTTCAGCGGAAATCAGATCCTGACGAACTAGGTTCTCTCGATTTGAAGCACGAGGCAAGTGAAAGAAAATCGGCATGGGAACAGGGTTGCCAATCAAAACAGCAATGTCATTGAAGTACGTCAAGAATCTGCTACACAAGCAATTTTCATTTGAAACCCTTTCCTAAGCGATTTTTGTCCCGATTTATGGCCGGTTTCGAAGGCTAAGACCAAATCGTCCGTTTTCGGCCGAAGACCAGCGCCACAAAAGTTAGACCTTTTTTTTATGTTATTAGTTATAGGCTGGCATCTCACAGCTAGGGTTTTACAACAAACCACACACTGCGGATGCCCAAATCCTTTGCTCTTTATGACAGTAGAACCCAAATTCAGGTAGCTACCGGTGCTGCTTTGTTTTCTTTTTTGCCGTTTATTTTCTTCATTAATAACTTTTTGTTACCTCGTCCGAGACAAAGTGACGCTAATAAATCTTTCCATTGACCATCATTCATGTAATAATAGTTGAGTATTTTTGCGTTATCTTAACAAATATAGAAACTAACTTAAGTGGAAGGTGACTGGTGTATAAAAGGTCACAGTCTTTGTTACGAAATATGCATTGTTAGCGATAACCGGTCAATGTGATCCGCAGTCGGTTTATTAAGTAACAAATGAAATTCAATGTCATAGAAATCGTGCCTCATCGCGTCGAAAAATGTGATTTTTTCAATGTTTATGTAGATAAAAAAAATTAAATTTGAAAACGATATTGAAAAATAATTTTAAATTATAAAATATGCCAAGAGTTGAGAGACAAATGCATGGGCGTCACCCCTGGCTCCAAAGTTGGGGAAGACGAGTCCCCCCGTCACCTTAGCGATTTGCCCTCCTGCTTACTGCAATGTTAAAGTTCTTTTGTTTACTGAACAAGAATGATTAACTTTAAAAGGATGTGTCATTTATTGCAGGCTTTTAGAAACTGGACTTACTTTAAAAAACTTTTTTAGACACTGTGTTGGAAGCAGCGCAAACAACTAAATTAAAAACATCTCTTAAAATTTGCTAATGCGTTTACTACAGGGGACGTACATAGCATCCGGGCATGCTTCCTTTAATTCCGCTAGTGCTCCATTTGGCTGACCAGACAAGTTAGACCCTCCACCGAAGTAATAATACTCTTGCAGCTGGATAGAGGCAGGTTTTGAATAGCAAACATATTTTTGATCGACAAAAACAAAATTTGTGCCTTAGAATCAGGAACAGTGGAAAAACTTAACCCCTTCAGACGCGAATGGGTATTTATTCTATTTTAAAATGTCCAATATATTGGACAAATATCTAAAGGGGTTTGAAGTGCATTATCCAAAAATTGCATTCTGCACGAAAACTGTTCACATGCACTGATGTCAGTGGTTAAGTCAGCTATGATTTAAAAAAAACTACATTGGAGTTCTTCACAAATGTTGTGTTGGATTTTAAGCACAAGTATTTGTTTTATCTTGTTCTCGATGGCACCAAACATCCGAATCTCTGAGCGTAAAAATTATTGCCTTTCTTTCTGGAGACAAACTGTGTGTTCCGTTATTGAGAGCTACAGGTTACCATCGCAGTGGTTATGCTCCGTAATAGCAATTCCTTGTTTACCGAGATAACGAAGCGAAATAAACACAAGCTTCAACATTATTGGTGCAGCGGCTTGATACTTTACCACTGCTTTAGAGAGCACGGCATTGATAGAAGTGGCTTTTTGTGACATATTGCCATTGATGGCCTGTGAGTGCATGGTCGTTTTTCTATTTTTTAAATTTTTCCATTGCTTTTTTCAAATTATTGAATGTACTACTAGCAAATAGATTCTCACTTGCGTTGCGTTCATTACATAATATTCCTTCTCTTATTGCTTCAGCGCATATTTTAGACAAGGTACTGTCAGTTTCTTATTGTATGAGAGCCATTTTAAAGTTATCTTCAATGACTTTTGAAAATGACAATTTTGGCTGGAAACAGTTTGCTGACTATCACTTTATCAACTACTATGTGCTTGCACAACAAGAATTTCTGTCTATTGATCTTGTGCTATTCCTTCTCCTGCATCTTTAGCAGACACGTCTGTTTTCTTTTGGTTCATTAATCATCCGTTCATATTTATTCTGGCCAAATTCCTTTATTTTTTTAAAATCTCAATCACGCTGACTGAGCTGGCTGCCGATAATTGTCAATAAACTTGCTTCGATAAACTCCTTTTCGTTTCAGCAAAAGCACACCAGCATAAAGCTGAATAATCACATTGAAATAGACAGAAATCAGAACTCAGAAGTAATGACATGGTTGCGCTATGGTTTCGTACTGGTAGCAACAAAGCTTTAAAAATTCATAACATAACAATCCACTTACAAATCACTAAATGAAACCATTTACAAATCACGAGTATTGATACCACCTCGTCATTGCCGGTGACGAGGTGGTATCAATACTCACTTGCTTCCTAAGACTGGTATATTTTAATCTTACTTTCATGATCGCTTAGTTTAATAGTATTTGATAAAATAGTATAAACTTGATATGTTAAGGTACGCTCAAGAAATATTTTCAGCGAACCTGATGGATTGCTGAAAAGGTAATGGGCGATTTTTTAAAATCATCTAGACGGGGCACCGCCTTCCTGGAACTACATCAGGGGGGCTTAAGCTTCTTTAGTTTCCCGCTTTCTGAGCTAAATTTTAATCACTTACTGAGTAATCGTAACGTAGAACATTCAAAGTACTTATTGCAACTACAAGCATCCACTGAAAATGGATCTACACCACTCTTCTTTTTTAAGCAATAAAAAATGTGTTTGAACAAAAAAAAGTTAATTTCAATTGCATAATCTGATGTGATAACCAGTGCTTGACTTGGCTTCTGCGCATTTATACAACAAACACTTATAGGCCGAACTAGCTAGCCCCACCGGGGTCGTCCGAAAGAGCCCATTAGCTATGCTGAATTAAAAAAAATCGTTTTATTAATGTTAGTATGATGTATTTATCCTCTGGTAATAGAAGAAGCTTATCTTGCGGCGACGCATAGAATGTCATTGTGTTTAGAACAGCTTTGAAGTTGCCAGTAGCCTACTGCTGGCACGGTGTATTACTACAATTATTGAGTGCTTTCTCCGAGAGTTCAACGCAAAGCCCAACTCGTAATCTTATGATTGCCAGGGAGTGCTTTATCGCACTTAATTTTAGATCGAAATAAGCTATTGCGTTTTCTTCATCTGAGATATCAAGCCGCTGTCGCATCTTAGGGAAGAAAGAATAGGGCGAGTTTGACAAAAACGGCTATTTTCGTTTAAATTAAGAATGATCCAAGACAACAACCCTATTGGTGTTAAAAATAATACGAGTACATTTATTCGATCATCTAATCACATTTTAAAACTTAGTTTTAATATTTTCTTTATGTGAATAACTTTGCTTTAAAAAACTCTTTCAGATCATCTATCTTACCTTCATGTGACGGTAAGTCGGACAATATGTAAGGGTACGTTGGACATGCAAGTTGTATGATAGAAACGAGTAAGAGTGACCAAATCTAATATTACCACTTTATGCATATTGTAAGTCCACAATATGATAAATTCCACCCCGCATTCTCAAACCATATGTACGGCCAGTGACATGAAAAGAGTAGTTATCAACTAATAAAGAAGATGTTCTTCTGTCGGATTAGTCTTGAGTGGAAAATATTTGAGATATTGCAACCAAAATTGCTTTCTCGAACAAAACAAAAGTAGGGCTAGAAACCCACTCTCTGCATTAACGGCTCATAGACTTGTAATCAATTCATTCTTGTCACCAGATAAGGTAGCGCCAAATTGTCTTTTTCCATCAGCGTACACGACTGCTTCGAATAATAGGAGTATTTTTTTATTCTGTTTCTGGTGTTTCATATGTGAGATAGGGATAGTTTTGTACTGATTCATGAAATGTGCTCGATCCAAAAAAATAACAATTCGTTATTTTTTTAGTAAAACAACGTTGCTTTGAAAGTGAAGTAGCTTTTGTTTTTTGGAGATTGATAAATGGTCGCAACAAGTCTTTACTTGCTCTTAAATTTATAGATGAAAAAGCAAAAACTTGAACATTGTCGTTAGTTGTAAACACATAAACTAACTCTTTAATTTTGAAGCAAGTTTATCCATAAAATTCGTCTGATAGTCAATGAAGAAATTTGCCGACTTTAAATCTAATGCAGGAGGAAAAAATTTTTGAAATATTTTTGTGGTAAGTAGTTGTTGCCAATGAGCGCAGGGTTGCCAGAATGAGCGCCTTTGCGCGCAATTGGTCTTCTTTACACAAGGATTTGAGCTGAAATTTTTTGATCGGAGCGAAAAATAAAAAAGCGTTCAATTGGGCTACTTTTTTTATCGAGATTGTGCATGCGGTTAGTTGTCATTTATTTAGTCACTCAACACTGGATTTTTTCAAAGTTCACTATCATTCCTCAAAACTCTTTTTATAATGCCTCATGAAATTGTTTTAGCAATAGCTGCTTTAGGTTCCATTGTTCACTTGAAAACTGCGGAAAAAACTTATCAAAATTATTTGATGCGGCGTGTGCTAAAGTACTGAAGCTATGCATTAGTTAGGTCAAATTTTTTATTGAATGGATGGTTGTACAGGAAAAGTTTTCATTAAAAAAACGTTCCACACCAGTCCACTTGTGACCTGATGACATTGTACAGTAAAGTCAATAATTTTTATCAGGAGCAGAAAAAACAAATATTTGTTGGTAACTTGCATTTTTTGAGGTGGAAGTGTCCATCCTGATGAGAGAAGATTTTGTGATAGCACAATCTTTGAAATTTATAGATAACACTAGAACATATAGACAGATGAATTATTTTCAACCCAGACAAAATCTAACCCAAAAAACTATTGAATTATTGTGTCAAAATATTCTCTGACTCAAACAGTTTGCAAAGAAACACTCAACAAATAGTTTAGAGATCGTCGAAAACTCCACCCATTATGCTTTATCCTGATGTTTTGATGATTCTTAAGTGAGAAGGCAAAGTACAGAAAAATACTAAATCTCTCGAAAAATTTTCAAAAAAGTTTGTTTAAAACATTGACGATGATGTGCAAGACCGTAATTTTTTTGAAATGCTTTGTCTCAAGCAGAGTTGTAACTAAAAGCAGTCGCGAGACCACGAAAATATTGTACTGAGTTTTTTTCTTCAAGCGAAAAAGTTCAGCCAAAAATACTATGCCAGTAATTTGGACAACTCTAAGTTTTGATAAGTTTTTAGTAAAAACCTCTTCTGGACTGAGTAAAGTGGCTTCGGCTGTAATTAATCTATTGGCTGCATAAATTTTTATGCACTACACACTATTCAAAGTTTTGGAAAAAATCGCAAAAATTAAACTGAACTTTTTACTTCAGCGATTGCAGTTCAATCTAATCATTTTTACCCGGAAATAACGTAATACTGGAGATCAGATTATTGCCGGCTCTACCCTGGCCTCGCTTTTGGCCGGAAGAAGGAGAAATATCATCGCTTTGTGCCTGGTCTCAACCAATATTTGTCGCTAATAGCTTTATGCTGCCATTTCTACTCAGATTGTGCTGAGTAGATGATATTGTTCAGTAATTTGGTGACAAAAAACTGTCAGAAACTAATTTGCAATCATTATTTTCTTTTGTGGGTTGTAAATCTGTTTAAGACAAACGCTTTACTTTCTACAACCTCTTATTTATTGTAGGGAGCATTTTTGGGCAAGTAAATAGTGTTCTTGGGCGCTTTTGGGCGTCAAGTTAGAAATGGTGTCAGCACTTTTAAAAACTTTTGTATGGCAACTCTAGTTGATGGGTAAGGGTTTATTTTATTTAGATAGAGGTAAAAATAACTTTGAACTCATTTGCAAATAACACCTCTTACTATTTACACTTGCTTCTTCATGAATCTACTAGTTGCTACACGGCTTGACAAACGCTTGGGCTAATTTCCTGTTATAGGACGTTTTCATGTTCAATCAGAGACCGTTATATTACTTCTTCCAGACTGTAACTTCTGGAGAAACCAAGAAAATACTTTGATAAACAAGTCTATAAAAAATAGTATAATAGGATCGCTAGCTCATTTATCTTGTGATAGAGGATACATGCTCCATTATTGCTATCATCACCCCTCTGTATAAAACATTAGACCGAATTTAAGCAGCGAATAACACTTAAAATCGTCGATGTGTAAGTTGAACATACAATCCAAAGTGCTCTACCCAAATTTTTAAAAATAACTTCATTGCATTTATATTAAAGTGATCTCTCTTGCTTCTACTCAGCAAATGCTAGAACTCTACAAAACTCTACTTGCTTGAAAACCAAACATGTCTAAAACAATGGATAAGTTTTAAGTGTACTTGGGTCAAGGTTTCCGATTGCCGACAAAGAATAAAACTTTTAAGAATTTACTACTAGCACAAAACTTTTGCCTTTTTCATAAAGTTATTTAAAGCAGCTAGCAGCCTCATTAAAGCTATCTCAAATTGATCGAGACGAAAAACCACTGCTGTGGCTACTCGATCACGAAAGCACGTGACATTTGGATGAGCCAATAAAAAAATATTCGCGTTTTCCCGACGTACCCTCTTTCCCAACTTACCTGGCTCACTATTACAGGTACGGCTGTAGCTACAATCCTAACTGAAACTTTGGCCGAAAAAATAATAACGCGCCAGAACCTGTTTTATCTTTAAACTTGCTGAAGCAGGTAAATGAAGAAGATTTATTATGACGACACCCGATCGGCACTTATCTATCTTTGCATAATTATTACTTCCCCAAATAAGACTGAAAGCAGTTATAAATGGTAGCTTGGTTCTCTTGCTGCCACTTGAAATTACGTCGCGAGTTTGTTCTGTCTACTTCTCAACTATTTTATGGCAGCACGAAAAAGCACATGTCTCTTCTTACGCGGGCACAGCAACGTTGGGCTAAAATTGATTTCAACCACGATTGGCTGTGATATTTCTCGCTTTTATGCAGGAATAACTCAGCGCTACATCTTGATGTAATTTGGCAAATTAAAGGAACAGCTATCAAAAATGGGCAATTGTTTGTTACGCAGACACCATGCGAGAAGTAAATCTTTAAACAATCTGTTTTACTTAGCTCGAATATAGAACAGCTTATGCAGCCTTCTCTCAAATAGATCTTAATTCATCAGTTATCACATATCTCTTGACCTACCTAAATAAAACATTCCTGCCAAAGCAAAATCTTGAACAGTGGAGTTTAACTTCCATGCAGGCCAATCAGAAATTCCAGAAAAAGACTTTAACCGATCTTCCAAGTTCCGCATTTGAGGATTAACAGCATACGAACAAGGATACTTTTCTGCATCACATCTAGAAGGTGGAGCTCCCAATACGTTCACTGGAGCGTCTACTTCTTCACGGCGTAGATCTAGGTCAAAGTGAGTTTGAACATTAATTATCCAGAAAAAAAAGAACAGAAGCAAAGCGCAAACAATATATTGCTATATGGTGTGTTATAAATCATATGCCAAGAACAATGTGAACTATAGTCTATGTTGATTATGCAAACAATATCAAAGGCCTATTTAAGAAATTACTGTATGCTTTTATAGCCATCATTTCTAGGCGTTTTAAGTTATATGTGAAAGACTCTCACTAGTAAGCGGTTGGAGTTACGACAGTTAAAAACAAAGCATTTAACGAAAAATGGTATAAAAATTTGTTTGTGGGATAATGGCCAAGAATAGGGTTATAATCATGCATTTTTGCCAGTTCGTGTATTGCTGGCTCTTACTATACTCGTGTATCGTTATGCTTGATGCGAAGAAGAGCAATTCAAATTTTGGGTAAAATATTGTTAGTTGCGTACTGCTTTCTGTTGTTTCAATTTGGAATTGAACCCGAGCCGACAACGCTTGATTAAGTCGATGTTGGTTCAACACTTGCTTTCTACGTCCTTGTATTGAATTGCACAACGCACTAAATAACCTAAAGCGTTTTTCACCTCATTGCAATTAACAATTGTCACAAAAATCTTGTTGGTGGTACAGAATTTTAATATAGCTCTGCAAAAAGCTGTTAAGCTGTTACATAACAGCTTTTTTCAGAGCTATATTAAAATTTGTCACCTTAGGAATGTTTTTGGCATCACAATCACGTCAATAATTTGCTATTTAGTTGGAGTTAGTATGTTAATAGTACGATTGAAACATTTTCTTTTGCAGAGTTTAATTTGTTACGTTTATTTGACCATTTTGTTATGTTGAGATCAACGAACGTGGCAAATGAAGTACTAATAGATCCGAGAAACAAATATAGTCGAAATATTAAGTAACCGCTTGTATTATTGGTCGAGATTGAATCTGGTTCGTTAGTTGGTTTAAAATCGTTAACGGTTCCGTAATATTGCAAGTTATCTTCAATATACAGCTCTACCGAGCTCTCCCTGATTGCTTGTTTAGCAGCGTCGGCCGTGATAGAGACACAAGAAGAACATCCGAATCGATCGATTTCCCAGCGCGTTATGGAAGAATCTTGCAAGAGCTGTATCAAAAGTCTTGTAAGAGCTGAATCGAAAGCTGAACTGGCGCGTCACTTACGCAGCTAGTGTAACTTACACTATCTTTTCCCTTCTTTCTCGTTTTATTCCTATATAAGTTAGTTTTTGAAAAATATTAGACGACATTTATGCTTGATTGCGATTAGTGATGGGCGCAAGACATTGAAATTCATCTTAAAGTCGATACCGACACACAAGACTTCAAGCATGTTTATCCGATCGCGATTCAAGATACATTGTTTCAACTTAATTTGATACTGATATCGATACAGCAACACCAATATAAGTAACAAGATACTTTTCAAGTTTTTCCTAAAAGCGGCCAATATGGCTTTAGGCCTATATGCTAGACACCTGCGCACTTGATAACAGTGAGACTGATAAGCTTATCCCTGAACTCAGCAGCAGTCAAAATTAACAAAATAAGGAGTATCAAGTTTAATCAAAGCCACTGCAAAGTACCAATGACCGAAAAAATGTGAATGTAAGGAAGCAAAATGTGTTAATGTTTACATTGCATTTGCCTACGTGGCATCCAACACAATCAATATTACATAATTTAAAAGTACCGCCGATGCTAGATGTATCGGCGATACAGGAACAGAATAAATCAATACAGTACTGATACTTGGTACTTTTAAGCAATGATAATTGGATACCGATACCAATACAAAAGTATTAAGCAATACTATCGCCATTACATGTATCTAGATACTGCCCATTCTAACTGCGATGCTGTACAAATGAAAATCACTGGTAGTAACCTAACTGACAACTTTTTCAATTTTCATACCTGAATTTTTTTTGTTTAAGTCAATGTAATTGCGCTCACTGTCTGCTGGAGTTCGCAATGGCTGAAGGTAGAGAGTCTCTTTTCCTTTATTTTCAAATTGTAGCGTTTGAGATTCTGTCAAAAGTAAAATGAGTTTGGCTATACTTTTAAATTTTGATTTAATGAGGTCATTGTAAACATATAAGTCAATAATGCAATATTTCTTTTCAAACAAAACACCACAAGAGTACAAGTTGGTTATCATAAATTACAAATTGTGTAGCTATCAACTTTAGTGTTACCAATATTGTTTGCACATTGCACAAGCCCTCAAACCAAGTCGGTTTATTGCATTAGCTCTCTTTTCCACGCTATAGCTGAAGCAATAGCTGAATGCACGCTACAGCTGAATTCAAGTATGGCATTTGCAAGTTATCAGTTATGTGGCTGGTAAAGAATTTTTATGCAGACAGTAGATAAAATTTGTCGATTTATGTAATAACGTAGACTGAAAGCTACATGTAGTAATACATCTAAAATATTGTTTCAAGTACCAATACTGTTCAATGGATTAACATTACTTTTGTCTTATACTGATGGTTTGAAAGTGCTTATGGTTTAAATATAGCAGGCATTTGTCGAGTGTAACGATGTTAAAACCAGATCAATTCGTTCTTTCGACAAAATTTATTCTTTAAAATTAACGTTTTGCTTCCCTTAGTTACCGGAGAGCTTCTTCAGAATACGGTATATGCTACTAGTGTAACATATAAACTGTACAACATAAAAATATAAAGACAACCTGTATCACTAAACACTAAAAATCATTTACCAACAGGGCAGGCAACACATGATAACGAAAACATTGTTACATCACAGATACAGGAATGGGCACAAGTAAAAAGTGTTGCGAAATACATTAGACTTTATTTATGGGAGACAAACACACTATAAACAGCAGGAAAATTTGCACCATCATTACGATTACTTACATTACATGAACAAGCCTTTTGATTTGTCAAAAAACTTTCCGCAACGCGACGCCTGTACGCATGTGATTCTGACTTCAGTATTTTGACATTATCCCAATCTATTCTATGATCGAATTCCATAACATGTTGACTCAGCGCTGACTTTTTAATGTTAAAAGTCTTGACCGCATCAGCATGTTCCCGTTTTCTGGTTCTAACACTAGGCCCTGTTTCACCTACATACACAGCATTGCAATCCCGGCAAGAAATTTGATACACCAAACCACGCTTTTGTTCAAAATTAATAACATCTTTAGGTTTGCGAAACAACGAAGACAACGTGTGATGTGGTTTTAAAGCCACTCCGATACCAACTTGAGTCAAAATTCGGCTAATAGGTTCGGAGACACCTTGCACGTAGGGAATCGAAGTGAACCGTTTCAGTTTTTCTGTTTTTCTGATATTATGATTTTTCAAGTACTTCTTGAAACTGCATTTGCTACTCGGAAATCCGTTATTTTTTAAGGTTTTTGTTATTTGATGAAACTCTTCAATCTTTTTTCGTTATTGAATGTGATTCTGTTGGCTCTGGAGAATGATGTACGAGCCACACTAACCTTTTTATTAACCCCTTGATGAGACGAATGTTGAAGATACCTGTCCGTGTGTGTTGGTTTCCTGTATACGCTTCTTGCATGGGATCCGTCTTCCATCTGTTGTACGCATACGTCCCAAAAGGCTAATTGTCCTGATTTTTCCAATTCTTTAGTGAACTTTATTGAAGTAGATATCGTATTTAAGTAGTCATAAAAGGGATCGACCTCAGTTTTTTCCATAATAACATACCCGTCATCTACACAACGTACCCATAAAGACGGAGAATTCATTATTTTTGGTGACAAAGGAGAGCCCATCGGACAACCAAAAATCTGTTTATAAATGACATCATTGTACACAAAAACGATGATTGTAAACAGATATCTAATGCTTCCATGAGTTCCGGCACTGCAAGGCTTGTTCTTTCTCCCAAGATGCAGTCATCGCCGACTCTATTGGCCACAATGATTTTGGCGGTTTTAAGTGGAACCAAAGTAAACAAACTTACCAAATCAAACAAAACTTGTGATTCAGATTTGCCAAGTTTAACGGATGAAATCAATTCCACAAACTCAGAGGAATTCTTGAGAGTGTATTGGGTGTTTCCAACTAAGGAACAAGAATTTGGCAAGCTGGTAGGTAGCTGTACCAATGAAGGAAACAATAGGACGAAGAGGAACATTGGGTTTATGAATTTTCGGAAGTCCATATATTCTTGGAAAAACTGTATCACTACTACGTAAAGTTTTATACAAGTAAGAGGAAATCTTGTCACTTTTGTACAACTTTCAAATGAAACAACTCAAACGCTTTTCAATAGCACAGATTGGATTTTTTAAAAATTACTTGGTATGTTGTAGAATCAGATAACAACCCTAAAAGTTTTTTATGATATTCCAGTTTATCCATTACTACAGTGTTGTTACCTTTATCCGCGTTAAGGATTACGATGTCGTCTTATTGCTTCAACTCTTCCATTTCGCGCTTTTCGGCCTTTGATAGATTTGCTTTTGGTGGTTGGCTCTTTTTAGAATTTCTACCACTTTAGATCGCGCGGAATCAATTGAACACTTGCTTGCAAAGTTAATTTGGCTTAGACCTAATTCAACTCCGCTTATAATATCCAAAACAGGAATTTTTGATGGCGCAGTCAAAAATTTATTTCCTTTTTTTTTGAAGTGATTCCTGAGCATTAGTTTGCGAACGCGCGGATAAATTCTTAACCCAATTTTGATTCAAGCTCTTTGTTTCCCGCTCTCTGGAAATAAGCTGGTTTAGTTTTTGGTTGTGAATGTATTCGATTTTTTGGTTGGAAATGTATTCGATTTTTGGTAGTGAATGTATTCGGAATGTAATTTTGACTCAAGTTGGTATCGGAGTGGCTTTAAAACCACATCACACGTTGTCTTCGTTGTTTCGCAAACCTAAAGATGTTATTAATTTTGAACAAAAGCGTGGTTTGGTGTATCAAATTTCTTGCCGGGATTGCAATGCTGTGTATGTAGGTGAAACAGGGCCTAGTGTTAGAACCAGAAAACGGGAACATGCTGATGCGGTCAAGACTTTTAACATTAAAAAGTCAGCGCTGAGTCAACATGTTATGGAATTCGATCATAGAATAGATTGGGATAATGTCAAAATACTGAAGTCAGAATCACATGCGTACAGGCGTCGCGTTGCGGAAAGTTTTTTGACAAATCAAAAGGCTTGTTCATGTAATGTAAGTAATCGTAATGATGGTGCAAATTTTCCTGCTGTTTATAGTGTGTTTGTCTCCCATAAATAAAGTCTAATGTATTTCGCAACACTTTTTACTTGTGCCCATTCCTGTATCTGTGATGTAACAATGTTTTCGTTATCATGTGTTGCCTGCCCTGTTGGTAAATGATTTTTAGTGTTTAGTGATACAGGTTGTCTTTATATTTTTATGTTGTACAGTTTATATGTTACACTAGTAGCATATACCGTATTCTGAAGAAGCTCTCCGGTAACTAAGGGAAGCAAAACGTTAATTTTAAAGAATAAATTTTGTCGAAAGAACGAATTGATCTGGTTTTAATAGTGCTTGTAGTCTTGAAACAGTAGTTTATTCCAACGGAAATGGAATAAGCGGTGATTATAAATGTCTAGACGTCTCAATATTTTATTGTATATTTTAAACCAAAATATATCTTGAAGTACGATCGAATTTATGAAATCAACTAATATTTTCTATTGTCTCATCCCCAGCTCAAACCACTTCCAAATAAAATTACGTCACTATTTCTGCGGTTTTTGGGCTTACCTTGGCCAGGCACAGTTTCAGGTTGAATGTAAACCTGGTCTGTCGATCCATTTGATTGTTGTGGTAGAGATACAGTTTGCTTCATCGATGTTTCATCTAATACAACGCCAAAAATTAAAACATGATGAAGCCGAATTGCTGTTGAAAAACTGTATGTATTCTTGTGCAATCGTTTTGGTGACTAGAATGACAATCACAGATTTTGTCCTTCTTAACATTACGGACAACGCAGGCGAGTAGTTTACCATACCATAGCCGTATTTAAATATGGAAGGATATAGGAGTACTAAGCTTCTTTCTCAAACCGCGTAAATATTAAGTTTCAAAATTTAAACTTTAATTCCGAAGATCTAATCCTTCTCTCTTAATTATTTTCCTCCTTCCGGTTTCTTTACAGAAATCAGTTGCAAAATACTTGTCATTCCTCCTTTAAATGTTTGATTTAAAAACTTGAATGGAGTGATGAAGAGAATCCAGTCTACAGCCTAACTTCAGACTTGTTGGATTGGCTAGACGTTTACATTACTGGGTAATAGGTTACCCTGAAGGCAGTGATGTAACGAGAGTATTTGTGACACTGAGTGATCTTGAAAAGTGTCACTCTTAAAATGAAAAATATCTACCCTTGTCGGTCTCGAAAACCGACATGCATCAAAAATTTTTATTACAGAACTTTTAAGGGTGTTCTATAAAAAAGAGCTCTCAAATAGCAAAAAAGTGTTCCCAAAAATGTGTATGAAAAGGCGAAAATCCCCTATCAATATAATGTCACTGATCGTAGGCCAAATTATTGAAGCATAGATGCTCTTGCTTGCATTTCCTTTTAAAAAAAATTGCTTGTGTTTAAGTGGAGCAACTTTTAAAATTGAAAAAGGGGAAAGATCAAAGTCTTTACAAAAGTGCAATGACAAAAAGTAATGAAAACTTGGTGTCAAACCACTCCCTCAAAAACTAAAACACAATTAACAAAGATTTATAACTTTTTATAGTTTTTGGCAATATAAACGAAGGCAAAAGTTGGGGGCCAATCGAACACTTCACAAAAATGTTCATTAAACTATAAAACTTAGATGTATTTTCAAGTTGAGGACCAAATTTCCAAGTGAGGTATTTTATAAATACAGGGTGGTCGCTAGAAAAGCGGAAAATTTGTCATCAACGATTTATTTTTACAAAGAATAATTTTTTCAAAGTTTTTCAAAGACAAATGTTATATTATACTCAAAGATATTCAAAATGTCGTCCGTGCACTTCATTGCAACGTCTTAATCTAGAAATCCAAGCTCGTGTGGCGTTTTGAAGGGTAACTTGTGAGATATCATTCCAAGCTCTTGCCAAGCACGTTTTCAGATCATCAATGGAGTCTATGTCACGTCACAGCTTCAAAGCAGCACCAGCTGCTTCAGGACCTTTTCGTTTCAAAGTTGCTACAACACTATCAAACTGATGCTTTGCATCGTTGAAAAAAAATTTGGTAACACAGCTAGACATTTTGTCAGTCCCCAAGTCGGATTTTCAGTTTTGAAAAGGATTATCACCTGCCTTTGAAATTCTGAAATCTGTTTCCTGCTGCTCCCGTCCATGATGTGGGTATCAAAATAGAAATTGAAGAAATGATTAAGCCAGAACTAATGAATGAATAATACACGCCCCTTCGATAACAAAAGAACCAATCAGAAAACGTCAATCACGCATTTTATTCATGATCTAATCTGATTTTCAAATTTTCCGCTTTTCTAGCGACCACCCTGTATTACTACTTTAGTCTTACTCCTAAAGTTGGGTAATACCCTAATTTTTACCCATGATTTTGCCAAACCAAGTAGTGCTTAGCGAACTTTTAATGGAAAATTCTCAAAAGGGGTTACTACTCTTATTAGATTTTTAGCCTAGATAAAAAAAGGTGTACTTGAATAGTAAATAGCAATAGCGTAAAAACTGTAAGCCAATTTCAGCCTTTTAGGCTGCTGATGGAGGTATGGATTGTGAGCAAAGCAAACTTGCTGTATGAAAGTATAGCTCCAAGTCTTGTTCTGCAATTACAGTATGTAGCATATCTTGCAAATCAAGCAAAGTTCAAGACTCGGTTTAGGGGAGTAGAGAATAAGGAGCAGGAGAAAAATGACTGCTTTGAAACTCTAATCATATTTTTTTTATGAGTTAAAATTTAAAAAGTGAAAGAAAATAACAGCCTTTAATAATATTTCGAAGAGGACTACAAAATTTAAAAAAATTTAAAATCGAATTCCAATTTCGAGCATAACTTTATTAGTTCGTCTATAGTTGCCTTGTGTTGGTCCAAACTCTCAAGATAAAAAATGTGCTTGCTCTTCTGTAGTTCTCTTTCTTGGACGCGGTTCCGCCTCTGGTGGGAGCGTCGAAAAAGCTTCCGCAAAATTAACGTTTTGATCCTAAGTTTTCTTTCCCCATAAAGCAATATCTTTGCTTCGCTCCTTACCAACACAAACGTAATTTTTCTCCTCTTCAAAATTTGTGACTGGCTTTACCCCCTGCTGTCAACCGTCATGATTATAAAAATATTTGTTTCCCCATAAAAATTGAAATTGAATAAAGCCTTGGGTCTAGATTACTTGGTATATGCTAGTTGCTAATTAAAGATCAAAACCCACACAAAAAGACTTTGTGTCATCTAATCTCAAACAAACTTGTTGGACTAGTTCTGATAAATGTACTAACAAATTTAACGGAAGTACTTTAATCAAAAGATTTGTCATTTTAAAAGCAAGTTGAAAGGGATAAAGAGGATGAATCACGCTAATGGTTAAACCTTTTTATCACATTTAACGATGGATTTATTCAATTGGCAGTGGTTTTGAAAAAGAGGCATCGGTATTATTCCCTGAGATATCTTGTAAGCCTTACTTTAAATAGGTCTTTTACAATTGAAACTGATAAAATGAACACAATAAAAATAGGACTATACAAGGAAGATACTACGCACCGAGAAAGCATGTTTGGCACAAAACTTATAAACCCGTGATCTCAAAGCGGAAAAATTGCCATCAAGAAACAGACTTAAAATTTAGTAGTCCTGTACACCAGCATTTGTTACCAGGTACAAAGCTCACAAATCCCAAATATTTTTCCAGAACAAATCTTGAAAATTTTAAGTTTTTCATGCAACGTCAGTTGGTATAGTCTATTTAAATACAAAACCCGCGAATCTCAAGTAATCTTTTCAGGCACTAAACACAAAAATTCTAAGATTTATATCGTCGTTCGGCAACACATGGACAATCGTAGCTATTTCTACAAACTGACGAGACAGGCCCTGCTGAAGATTTCAAATGGTCGAAACGCGTTCAGGGATGGTCTCATCAAATTTTGGGTTTTGATATGATTTATTTATAAAATTTCGATCTTCTTGTAAAGTTTTATGATTGATAATGGTGTGAACTTTTTATTGTATTTACTCCTAACATAACAAACTTTTATTTATTCCACCATTTATCGTGTCAACAGCTATGCGAGATAGCGCATGATTGGTGAGGACTCTCTTGGTCGTGAGGTTCTATTTTAGATGTCAAAGTCATGTGAGACGGCGCATCTTTATATTAGAAGATCCGATTGCCTCCATTTGTTCACTGTTAATCAAGCGATTTACATGCTTCCCTCGTGTGATAGGCGTGTTGCCCCTTTTTCGCACGCATAGCAGATCGCAATTAAGAGAAAAAAGAACTTTTGCATAAAATGCCTAGCTTTGGCAGTCTTCCCTCGTTTTTGCTTTTTTTTTTGGCTGACGAGACAGGCTCTGCTGAAGAGTCCACAAGGACGAAACGCGTCCAGGGATGGTCTCGTCAAGTTTTGGGTTTTGATATATTTTATTTACAACTCTGCGAACTTCTTGTAAAGTTTTATGATTGATAATGGTGTGAACTTTTCATTATGTAACTATTTTTGTCAGGAAAAAACTCACAACCTCTGAGTTACTAGCACGCAGCGTTATTTTTCAGACCATCTACATGCGCATAAATGAGCATACATTAGTCACCTCTTAAGCTACAACGTACTGAGTAAGCTATTCTAACCCTGGTTGAATCACAGAAAATTGCACTGTTTCCCTTGCCAAAGGAACAGCCAAGCGATTAAAAACAAATAGATCTCTTGTTACGGAGCATAGACATACTTTTTACAATTACTCGGATCGGTGAAGGACGATGGGGAACAGCAGGTCCCACTTCATCATAAATTCCACTTGTGATGCTAGGCTGTCTTTGCCTGGAACGAATTCAAATGAGCATCAACCTCAAAAACCTTAAGAGCATAAATACCAACATTGCTAAATTAAAAAAAGCCCGGTTATATTAATTAATTTCTATTGTCTTAAAACTTAGCTAAAATTTGGTTTTTGAGAAACACGTAACATAAAAACAAGTCATCTAGATTTTTATTTTCCACGTTCTCCTTTTTCAGCTCAAAGAAGAATTTTCTAAATATATCTTCCATCTCGGAATGGGACTAGCTGGCGCCGCCGTTTGGGCGCCAGCTGACAGTTAGGCACCGCCTTTTGGGCGCCATCCAATTTGGCGTTAGGGACAGGGCTAGGGTTATGGTTAGAACTTCATTTTGTCATTTTAAATTTGTATGTTTTGTAATTTTGGAAGAGATAAGCTCGAAATTGTAGTAAAACACAAAATTGCTCTAAAACACTAACACGTAATCACATGCTTATCGGGAATTATACGTTAATGCAACTTTAAATGTTATCTTGAAACAAATTAAATAATAATAAATTTATATCAATTTATTTTATTTATTTATATAATATAAATATTTTATTTATTAAATTTAATAAATATTTATTTATTTAATAAATAAAATGAATATTTTGGAAGAGATAAACTTAAAATTATAGTAAAACGCCAAATTGCAATAAAAAACACTAACACGTAATCGCTGGCCTCTTGTATTACAAAATCATTTGTTGCATTGCTTATAATTACTAAATCTAAAAAATGACTCACTTTTGAGATAGAACTTGCTAATATGTGTCAAATGAGTCATCAACGGCATTTCTATGATCAGCAGTTTTGAATATTTGCCAAAACCACTTTTCCACATAATTGTTGATTATGAAATGAGAGTAGATCGTAAATACGTGAAAGCTTGTTTAAGTTGGCAAGTCGATTGCTGACTCTTATTTGAAACCAAAATTGCAATCATTTGTTCAAAAGAGCAATTTTTTAAAAATTATTGAAAACTTTTTTAAGTTGACAAGTCAATTGCTGACTCTTATTTGAGACCAAAATTGCAATCATTTGTTCAAAAGGGAAATTTTTGAAAAATTATTCAATTTTGACATCATCAAACCTTAATCACACTTATCTTAAAATAGTGTTCAATCACATCAAGCTTGATATTTGTACTCGCGGTAGTTTTGGAAAAGTTCAGCTTAAAATTTCAAATAAACCTAAGATTATTTGTTTCGTCACTAATAATTGTTATATTTAAATAAACAACTCATTTTGGGGATAGAACTTGCTGATATCTGCTGAATGAGCCATCAACTGCGTTTCTACAGTCAGTATTTTTGAAGATATTTACAAAAACCATTTTTCCAATCAATTGTCAATTTTGACATCATAGATCGTAGAAACGCAAAAAAATTTTTAAGTTGAGGAGTCAAGCGCTGGCTTTTATTTAGAAGTTAAAAAAGGTCTTGCTTTTCCCAAAATTCTGTGCTTTGATCCTGGTAGCTTTATAAAGCTATTATCAACCAAAATATATAAAATGTTTCCCCTGAGTAAGGTGCGATTTTACCCCGACAGGTAACGCCATCACCAGTGCCGCGTTAGAACGTATTAATTAAGGCAGCTAAGCTGGTTTCACCGTACAAACATTTGTGAGAGCAGCAACAAAAAGTTGAGGCAAATATAGGCCATAATTCTTGTGTATGCAATAGTGATCCTCTTGGTCTATTAATCAAGACTATAAATGCTTAAAAAGAAAGAATGATGTCACAAACTATCATTTGTACTTTTAAAAGCTGTAGGTAGAGAGTAGGGGGTGAAACATACCCAAAATTGACGGCAGCGTCCAAATGGTAGTCGTTTTGACAATTAAACGAATGAGCTATTTAGTGGCAGGCCGATTTGAAAATTTGGTGGGCCTCTTTTGTAATTATATTTGTGACATAATTTTTTTGGCTGCACTGTTTCTTTTGATTGGGCCATAGCATGAAAAGGGCCCATGTCTTTTCTTAAAAGTAATATAATTTATACCAATAGACGCCTATTGAGCTCTTTTCAAACAAAAAGGCTCCTTCCAATTTTTATAGTTGATGTCATTACTGTTAAATTTTGATTTTTCAGAAAATGGATTAAACATTTAGATGATATGTAGACGGACACTAATATTTTGTTGCAAAAGACAAAACAGTATCATCTTTATTCCGCCTTTTGTTTTTCTTGGGAGATCACCAACTGTTTTGCTTGAAGCTGGCTGCATTAGAAAATAGTTAGAGACTTCATTTTTTGATGAATGTTGTTGAATATGTTGATGGATATTGCCATAGATCTATACAATTACCGAAGAATAGACAAAATGTACTAAATGACTTAGGTTTTGTAGAAATAACAAGTTTGTGAAATGCAGACACAAAAATTTTAATTGTTTTTAACCGGTAGATTATATTTCATAAGCATTTAGAGAATTCATATTTTGATAAATGTTTTTGAAAATATCGTTTTCTAACAATTGCAAGTTTGTTATGTCAAGTAGGATAATTGTTTAACTAAAAATAGAGCATGATATATGGCAACCAGTTTTTGATTAGTCATTAGAGTCACATATTGCTGGAAAGCAGATTTCCTAAGCTTTCAAAGGATAGTGATTGTTAGTACCTTGTTATAACTTTTATGTATTAAATTTATCTGTTTTGACTCAGCTTATCACTTTTTGGGAGGGGTAAAAAGTTGCACTACCAGTAATAAAGTGCAGCTTTTTAGCATGAAAAGTTATACTGAAAGTACACTGCATACATTATCGGAATTGCCTTGAAATAATTTTTGATTTGTTGAAAAAGTTTGAAAATCGGTTGAGAAATAAGGTCACAAATCAGTCTTTAAGAAAACTGATTTTGTAAAATGTTCAGTTTTTGAAAAAATTATATTATATCTGTTAGCAAAAGACTATGTTAATTGTACCATACGGCATTACAACGTCATGCAGCGGGCTTTAAGCGTGCGAGAGAAGAAGAAAAGCATGCTTAGAAAGCTCAAATGCTTAAATAAAGAATTGCTTGTTGTATTGTCCAATGAACTTAAATTGTTGTAGAGTTGTTTTTATCAAAAGCACGCCATAAATATGTTCTGAAAATGAGTTTGAATGCGTTTCTACGACCTGTAGTTTTTGAAAAAATACAGCTAACAAATTGCGCAATTAAGGGTTGATTGTGACGTCATGTTGGACCTCAAAGGGATAAAATTTGTTGTAAAGTGATAGGTTGGGTGCAGTGGCGGCTCGGGGTTGAATTTGCTGGTGGGGCTGCAAGTCATTTTCTAATTTTTTTGCACTCTTTGTAGGCAGTTTATTTGCCGTTGTTTAGTTATGAATGTGCAAATTTTCCGAAGCTCTGAGCTGTATTAGTTGTGTAATTGTATTCAGTCAGGCATTGCTTTGGCTGAATATAACGGATTGCGGTAGGCTAATTTAGTGTGCAGAGTAGTAATTCTAATTTGTGTACATATTTTGAGATCTACAAAAAAAAATAGAACAAATACAACGTCTCTTACATATCACCAAGCTAAGGACTAGCCTAACGATGGAAGCATATGAACAAGTGCAAGTCGTACGAATTTATCGCATTTGAACTTACAACCGGTTAATTCGATGGCTTGCAAAATTTCTTTCACCATCCTTGGACATCATCAATATGTATATATATGTTTTTTTAGTTTTTACGAAGAGTCACGATCCAAACAACATTAGTACAGCAAAATAGGCGGAACCATCCCTTAAATACAGGTAATGAAGATGCGTTATCATCACTAGGCTCTTGCCAAGTGTAAGATACTTTACGTGACTCCTGGCTAGCCCGATATCCAACATTGAACTGTATACGGAACAAATCCAAATAATCCAACACAAAGCACAAGACTTACGTACCGTTTACTTTTGAACTAGGATTCCCTTTAACGTTATTGCGAACCGTGCGAGTATGAACTAAAACTAGTATCCTTACATGAAATTGATCACACAAAAGCTAATTAGGCATAGACAAACTTTCCAATGATTATATACTAAATGTGTTTTTTCAAGGCATTCATGGCAGTAGGTGATTACGCGGTAGCATGTCTCGGCTGCACGGAAAAGTAGCTCAAAAGATCCGGGTTCGAAGCCCACAGGAACCAGACACGACGCAACACACCTCCGGGCAAAAAATAGTTTTCACAAAGAGTCACGATCCGAACAACGTTAGTATAGCAAAATAGGCGGGAACATTCCTGGACTCAGCTTTCGACCTTTTGGCCTCATCAACAAGAAATCGTCCCACCCAACGCAGCGCCCTCGGAGAGGGCGTTGTGCGCCTAGAATTAGAGATCAACATTGCCCCCAGCTTTGCAGGTGGATGAGAAGCGTGACTAAACAATCAATAGTTGCAGTTTCGGGGTTGAGCAATGAGTTATCACGAGCCATAACAACGCACTGACCAACGCTAAAAGTGCGAGCCACGGCGCTGGTGGAAGAAAACTATCGACGCCTCCAAACCAAGTCGTCAGAACCTATGTAGCAAGGGACTGTCATAAAGCGGGCAGTCGAGCGTGTCATGTTCAAATGAAATTTTTATAAAGTACGCGAAATAAATTTTGGCGGCTGGATGAAACTAATGCCTTTGCCCCATTCGAAAACGAGGGTTGGATGCCTCGCACCCTATCCCCCGTTTCTACCGGTTGTGCGGGTTCAATCAAGGGGGAGTCGTAAGGGTTCAGCCACTCTTGGTTAGTAGCGTGCTGCAGCAAGGTGCCCCCACACAGTTGCGGTAGTCTGATATTTAAATAACAAAGCGAAAATTTTACGACTTTTTTGACCGGTAGAAGAGAAAAAGTAAGTTAAACAAGTGAAGAGACCTGATAGGTCGAAACAGTGTCACTGTCTGCAGTTTTGCTATGTGCATCGCTAGCCTCTTGCATTACTATAAGTTAAACAACTTTCTCGCCTGTAAATAAGTTTTCTTACTTCCAATTTATTTGCCTAATTCATTAAATGATACAACTGAATAGCAACATTTAAATTTGCTTACCTACAAACAATCTTACCAATTACTACAACTAGTCCTGTTTTAGAGCCACAACAACAGCAAGCTAGCGGGAATTGTCACGTTGCAAGAAAAGTGACAAGAACCAAGCGACCGTGAAAGCAACGCATAAACGTCATGGGTCTGGGCGCTACTGATTTTGCCCTTCCTGCTGCTATCTTTTGCAGCTTAACGAGCGGTGTTCAAAAGTTATAGATATTCAGTTATACAAAAAAATTTGGCTTAGTTATGTTGACAATACTTGCAGCAGCAAAACATTTTGCAATGTCACACAGAAACTAAAACTTTAAACCATTTATGAAGCAACTAAATCGCTTTACAAAATTACAGTCTCGGGCGCTGCAGCTGCAGCCCGTCCTACGCACCATTAAGATGTTGTCACATAAAAGCCCTATGTCGCACGTTCACATAGTTCAGTGCTAGCAATCCAGGAAAATTAGTCTTTTCAGCGACATAAACTGGTGCATTGGTAAATAAGGTATGAACTATGACATTATATAAAATATTAACATTATAAAAAATTCGAAAAAAACAGAACACAAAAACGTGTGGAGGGGCTGCAGCCCTGCAGCCCATAGGCACGAGCCGCCACTGGTTGGATGCTAGGTTTTGTTGGAGGAAAAAACGGTTCCAAGAAATGTAAATTTATAAAATTATTTTTGAATACGACGTCGCGATGACGTCGTGAATACCCTTATGATATTTACCCTGGGGTGGTAATCAATCGTGCCAAGTTTGATGTTCTACATCCAGTAGTTTCGGAAGAGTTAAAGCGCAGTTACGCTTACAGACAGAATTGCGCTTTATATTATATTACATATGACGTGTTAGCAGCGCCTATAGATGAATCCTTGTAACATCATGCTTATTATTAATTCACTTTACATGGTTGTTCCGCCACATTGGTATTCCTTACAAAAAAATTATTGTTTTTACATTGTTGTTGAATTTACAAAATTCTCAAACCATATTGTGTTGGTAAATTGTTTTCTCGAAAAGAAAAAAAGGCGATTTTTAGATGTCGTTACTGAAAAGGGTTTGATCTAGTTAGCTTTTTCTTTCATTCATGCTCGACCTTGCATTTTTTTGAGAAAAAGACTAGAAAACGGCCCGCCATAAACTACAAAAAGTAGTACTGCTAAACGAATAAAACTTTTCTTGTAAGTAGTATTATTAGTTGGTACGTTTGCTTGAATTAAAGGCTAGAACGTTTGGGTCAGCAAACGGTATTACCTGAAGCAAAAACCTTAACTTAAACGAGTTAAGTCGTTTGTGAAAAAATGTCCCACTGCAACAGACTATTTCTAATTATTTAAGCGGCTCTACGACTTCTATTGAAACTGTTTTTACAAACTTGACAGTCTTTTGACTGCATGCCACCGTAACTACACAGGATGGGCCAAAAGTAGGTATACAGTTATTAAAAGTAGGGTTTAGGTTTAAAAAGTCAGTTTGTAGTTCTCATTTAGGCACTTTTAAACTTCAAGAATGCTAGTTATACCTTAGACAAAACTATTTATTCTCTTAAGTGCTCAAAATTTCCTCCGCCAACATTGCAACATTCTTCACACCTGTCCAAAACACTCTGACACCCATTTTCTTTGCTCTTCATTTAAATTATTTGCCATTAAAGCTAAAATAATCAAGATTTACAAAACTGTACTACCTTCCAACCAGCTAGAAAAGTAATGTAAATTCAAGTTAGAATTATTATCTAAAAAATAAACAATGTTTGTGCTACTTAACAAGTAACATAAAGTACACTGCATGTAACTTCAAAGCATATAAAAAATACTTTAATAACTGTATACCTACTTTTGGCCCACCCTGTATATAAAGAATTTTAAAACTTACCTTTGCCGTTTTTCTACTTTGCGTCGATACAAAAGATAGGCAACAACAGCTATAATAACAGTAAGCATCAAAATCGCTAATGGAAGACCAACAGCTAGACCTAAGTTTGAACTTGTACTGATAGGTGACGCAGCAGAGTCAGCGTTGATTGTCGTTTCTTGGGTCTTAGTAGATTCCTCTATGCAAAATAGAAAGTCTTCAGTACAATTGGAAGAAGTCATAGAGAATTGAGTTAATGGAAACCAAGGTCATTAAAAAAATTTTATGATAAGGAAAAACTGATTTACATTATACGTGAATCACTGAGCTCTCTGTTAACTTAAGACCTTCTAAGGCTCCATTTCGTTTTTTTCTTGCAATGTTTATATTTTGTACGTCCCTAAATCGAAAAGTAATTGATGAACAGTCAATAGTTTTACAATATGCTGTTTGAGCAGTATCATTATTTTGACTAAGTAAATCCAATATTATAGGTCTACTCTAATATTGGATTTACTTAGTCAAAATAATTGAGCAAAAGTAATCTAAATACTCATAAATTTAATTGAGTAAGAGTATTTGTCTCGTGCTCAAAAAACACTTAAATAAAAGTAGAAATTAACTACACACATTTTTCTTAAATAAAAGTAGAAATTAACTACACACATTTTTCTTAAATGAAAGTAAAAAAAAATTTAAATTTAAATTACTTGAGTGGTAAAAATAAAAAGTAATTTTTTTTAAAAGTTTTGTCCTCCCCAGCCCTCAAAAATAACTTATGGTGGGCCATTGTGCCATGCCTACCAGTAAAGGTCTCAATGACAACGAAGTAAAAGGTCAGATCGATGTGCAAATTGACACTACGCTTCAATTTACTAAAGTAAATAATCTTCTCCAATAAAAAAAGAACAGGACTACCCCACACTTTGATCTGCAAAGGCGAAAGTAATCAACTCAAAAAATGACAAAATAGTATTCAATACTAGTACATCTCCAAAAAAAGATTATTTACTTTAGTAAATTGAAGTGTAGTGTCAATTTGCCTTACAATTTAACTGCCGTATTCAATACTAGTACATCTCCAAAAAAAGATTGTCATCTTTCCATAAATTTTTAAACCAGTCTACTCCCTTCACAAAACTCCTCTGTACGCCACCGCATGTTTGTATCAACGTAATTTTAAATGGTAGGCTACAATTATATATGAGAAAGTGATTTTTTCAGGACTATTTGATTCTATTTTCGATTGTTGTCTTGTGCTCTTGATAGAATGTTTGTTTACTGGAAAAAGTTCTTAAATCGAGGAGCGACTCAACTAAGTCAAGATTTTTTTGTTTCTAGGTAAAAAACTTGGATGGTTTTGATATTTTAGATTTACAATAACTAGAACCGTAATCGTGGCAAGTGAAAACTTTTGGAGTTGGGGGAGGCAATTTTTGCTCCTGGATCACCACATATTTGGCAATAAATTTTTAGTTTTATTGAATTTGAAAACAATCATAGATATCAAACAAATTTAGGAGATATTTGCTGAAATTAAGCTCTCACGATCACCTTTTTTTAAAAAGAGCATCAAGAAATTTAACCAAAATAGGGTTGTCATAAATATTTAGGGGGCTTTGCCCCTTTGTTTTGTCGTGATATTCTTTTGATTAAATTAGTTGCTGGTTTGTTGACTAGCTAATGTACGCTTGGGAAAAGCAAACAACCAGCATGAAATTAAACACTAAAGAAAATTTGATTTTGCATCTGGTGCGAAAACCTTTTCAAATCCAAAGGCTTTACGACAACACGCTTCAAAAACACTGCTTGTCATAATGCTGTTTGGCACCACTTTACTAAAAACAACAGCTGGCGGCAACTTTCCTTATCATCCTTTGCATTTTAAAAGCAAATGTAAATGGAAAAGCCTATTTCTGATATGCTGCCTGTTAACGAACATTAATACATTGCATCACTTACATACCAGCTCATATCTGTTTTGTAATAAAGCAGAGACAGAGACAAAAATTACAACAGCTCGACTAAACGGGAACTCCACAACAAAATGCTTTGTAGTACAGTCATATAGCGCGCCTCACTACTCTTTATCCCTGACAAATTTTTATCTGATGGAGCAAAGCGGAACAAAATGGCAAGTTTTCACCAGAAATTTTGCGCTATTGTACCAAAAATAATCATCTTTCTATTTAGCACAAAATGCAAGTCGGTGGTTTTTTTACTTAAGCCAGGGGTGAACAACCTTTTCACTACAGCCGGCCGCAAAACATCCTACAAATGCACTAATGGCCGCCACTAGTTAAGGTCATTTTTTACGAATTTACGTTTTAAGCCTTACAATTTAACTGCCGTAAATGCTGTTTTCACTACTCAGGCTAAACATTAGAAAAAGTCAAATTTTCAAGTTCGGAGAATTTATTCACCCATAAATTGCAAAATTGTACTTAATGACTTATTTGACTTTGCACCTCCTCAGATAAACTTGCGAAGTTAGGTGGCTCGCTGGATATCATGTGTCGTAGTCCACATTCCAGATTGCTGTCGGACAATCAGGTTCGGTGCTTGTTCTTCAAATATTTCATTCTTGAAAATTCTGCTTCGCACACCTACATGTAAGTGCTTCCAAAAAGAACGAGAGTTTTTCTGGCCAATCGTTGTAGATTCGGATATTTAACAGCTCCTCCCCACGTATCTAGCAGGTCTTCTTCGTCTTTAAATTTTTTGACGAACTGTTCGTCGTTCTTCAACTCGACGAGTTCCGTTTGAAGATTCAATGGTGCAGTTTTGGTTTCGACCAGATGTGGATAAGCAACTGGCCTTGCTGTATCGGAAATCCTCTCAAAGTCTTGGAAACGATAAGAAAAATCCTGCAAAACCTTATCAAAAACGCTTGAGAAAAGAATAATGGGAATATCATCCACTTGAATTTCTTTGCTGTCAATCAGAGCCTTCATCTGTGGAAAGTGGAAAAAGTTACGCTGATGCAGATGACTTTTGAAGAGACAACATTTGTCAAGGAGATCTTGTACTTTTTTGTACACAAAACAAACTGTTGTTGCCTTTCCCTGCAGACTTTGATTCAGGAAGTTAACCTGGGTAAGAAAATCCACCAGAAAACCAAGCGACATGAGAAAGTCTTTGTCGAGTAAGGGACACTTTTTGTTTTTGGTTGAATAGTATTCTACTATTTCCTTTCGCGATTGCAGTACACGGCGGAAAGTTTTTCCTATAGACAACCAACGAACTGCGAAGTGATAAAATATGTCCTTAACAGATGTTTCAGTGGAGCATAGAATTTCTCGAAATTGTCGATGATGCAAAGCATTTGTGCGAATAAACAAGATAATGCGATTTACATCCTTCAGAATGGTATTTAAAGCAATGGATTGGGCACATAGTGCTTCCTGGTGGATAATGCAGTGAAGGCTGATGAGTTCTTTATTGTTGTATTCGTTAGACACGTAATCCGAAAATCTTGTAACAAATCCCTGTTGGTTACCTGTCATGGCAGGCGCACCGTCCGTACAAATGCCCCGAAGGTATTTCAGATCTAATCCAGAGCAAATGCAGGCATTCTTTACTGCAATAAATATGTCTTCTCCACGGGTGCAAGTAGCCAGTGTTTCCATGCAAAGGAAATCCTCGCACAATTCAAAGCTTGAAGAAAGACAACAAACGAAGATTAACAATTGCGCGGAGTCGTTGACATCTGTTGATTCATCAACAGCAAGTAAAAACAAGCTTTCTTTCTTGTTTATCTTTGCTTGCAGAGAGAGTTTTAACTGCTAAGCGATATCATCTCTGCTGCGTTGCATTGTAACACGCGAGAGAGCAATTGAAGAATTATCAGCTTCCTTCCCAGGGTGAATGCACTTAACAACGTCTATCAAGCATCGCTTCACGAGCTCGCCATCGGAATAAGGTTTTCCCGCAACGCCAAGATGATATGAATCTCTGTATGATGCTTCACAGCGGCTATTAGTGGACTTAGCGAAAGTTGTTGTGCAAGTTGTTTGCTTTCGCACACTCTTCTTCAAATTTTCAATGCAGATCTTTCTCGAATCCCCTTTCAGTTTCGCATAAGAGTGCGATTCGTGACGACGAAAGTGCTACTTTGCGTTATCCCTTTTCACAGTCTTCACAACTTGGTTGCATATTAGACACATCATAGAATGTGTTGCTCTCTCAATCATAAAGTAACTAAACGTGATATCAACTTCCTTCCGTAGTGTTAAGTTGTTTTCCATTAAAACTGCGAACTCACTAAATTGACTCATAACATTACGGCCACATAAACACACGAATGTCAATTAAGCGTTTAGATCTATGTCAGTTATAAATTAATTGTAAACTGGCCTTATTCGCTTGCTCATAGTTTAGGATTTTCTCCATTCTATGATGTTATTTGTCAGTTCACGTAACAGTAACAGTTAGCAAATTGTAACTGTTCCTAACAGTTATTTCCTAACAGTTACGCAGTAAAACATTTTAATCAATGGACGGCGGCCACAACGTGCATTTTGAAGTACAATTTTACGGCCGCAAAAAAATCCTTTTACGGCCGCAGGTTGTGCACACCTGACTTAAGCCATAGTCTAAATTATTGCAATAAATCAACAGTAGACGCTTTAATATGGACACTTTGCTCTTCTCTGAATGTGTTTATGCCGGAGCAAGAAACATACGCGCAGCCAGAGGTTTCATGTTTTGTAAATAGGCCTACAATTGCCATGAAGTTGCAAGTAGAATGCCATTTACACCATAGCTTAATTCCTATAAATCTGTCAATTACCGTACTTTAGCGTATTTCTACGAAGTTAAATTTATGCCCTTATGCAGGAAAGTTTGTAAAATTTTTTGCTGTGCGTAAGTAAGAACAGTGATATTTAAGATGTGGAAAGCTTGGTATTATGAGCATAGTTTATGAAATACAACGCTTGACAGGGAATCGACAGAAAAAAATTGGTCAGTTGGTGTATACCAGTGTACTAAATCATCGTCACAAAATTCAATATCGAGCCTGCAGAGAAAAATTGTTTTCTTGAAAATGGGTGTCAATCCAATTGGGCGATTGGATACAACACATGTGGAAAGAGATACATCTCGTTTCGCTGTATTTCGAAACCAAAGTACATAAACACAGCCAAGAAACTTAGCGTCAAAAATATTACTACAAGGAGATTGTGCCAAGTCACGTAATAAGCCTACTACCAAATAATTTATTTTTCTAACCGCAAAATAATATCTATTCAAGCGCCCTATCCCAAAACTGACCTTTCATCACGACAGTCAATAAAAAAAAGAATAAGACTTGAAAAGTAGGAGAAAATTTACGAGTAAGGCCAGTAAAATCAAAGCGCGGGATTAGGGGCATCGGAGTGATTTTGCTACTGCTCTCAGCAATGATATACGATTGAAATATGCTAAGTTTATCGAATCAGTCTTTACCCAACACAACTGATTGGCAGCTCTGCTGGGCGACGACCGAAGAACCACCTAGTTACCTATAACTAAGTTATAGATTTAACAGGTTATTCCTGAAAATACATATCAATCACTTCGGCATCCCTTCTATCCCACAACTTTGAATGTATGCTGCCATGAACTTCACAATATAAAACAAACTTATTTTTTCACCGTGATGCCCTCTGAACGACCGCAGAAAAGCAGCACGCAGCCTCTCCTAAATTGTTCGACTATTTTCTCTTTTCTTCTCCTGGCTCTTTCTTGCCCGTCTTCTCATTCTCCTTCTTTTGCTGATGAGTGGCAACGTTCATTCTAACCCTGGCCCCATCTTTTCCTGCACAGTGTGTGCTGGTGATGTGACCTGGAAGGGTGTGTTGGTGCAATGCTGCACTTGCTCCAAGTGGGTCTATTTAGGGTGCTCAATACTCTAAATTCAAAACTCTATACTCCAAATGCAAAACTCTAGGCAGCTCCCACTCCTGGAGCTTTCCTTCCTGCTACGTCCCTGTTTCTTCTGGAGGTCCGACACCTAACAACACTACCTCTTCCTCCTCGGACTCCTCAAGCATGTACACCTCTACTGTTCAACCTGGCTTTTCTAGTCCCCCTCTGCAAATGCACTACTCCTGCCCCACCCTCTTCTTTAAACCTCTATCCTCCTTCTACGTCCACTTCGCATTTCTTTTCTCAGAACTCTCCCAAACCACCATGTTTCTGGCTGTTTTTCTATATCCCTGCTTTCTTATCCTCCCCTGACTCGCTCAGTGTTCTTCAATAGAATGCTGAGGGTCTCCAAGTCAGGAGCGCTAAACTACTACACTTTATCTAGTCTCAACTCGTTGACCTTATCTGAATCCAGAAATTCAACTTGAACTCATCTTACTTTTTACGGATTCCTGGATTCTCTACTCTGCGATCTGATTGCACCCACTCCCGGTCTGGCATTCTATCTCCAGATGCCACGCACGCTAGCGACGGCATCATCATTTTTGTCAGGCAGGGCTGATTCTTCTCTGAACTTTCTACCTCCTTTCTATCTTCCCTACTTGATTATACAGGGGTCAACATCTCACTAAACTCCTCCTCCTTGTTATCTTTCCTTAATGTTTGTGCTCCCCTATTCGCTCTTCTTCGACGGATAGCAGAACCGACTCCTTTTCCACCTCCATATTTCTCTATTTCAGAATCTCTTTACTCTGGGAGACTTCAACTGCCACCAAACCCTATGGGACTCAAAAAGTACTTCTGATTACCGTGGAGGAAAGTATTCAATTGTGTCGTCTCCTCTGACCTTCTTCCTTTCAGTGACTACAATACGCCAACTCTTCTCTGGCATTCGCTCCTCTCCTGACATCATCTTTGTTTCCTCCCCTTTGTTCCTGGGAGGTGCTTCAGGACTTGATCTCTGATCACTTACCAATCCTACTAACTGTCCCTTTTAGTCCGGTTTTTCGTACCAGCGAAGGTTCCCCTTCTTTGAATTTTCAGAAAGCTTGTTGGGATGACATTACTTTTTATATCGACTCCGACTGTCCTTTTGCAGAGGAATGCTTCTCTCTTTCTCTTTTCTCTGCTGCTGTTTTCTTCTATGGCACTAAATGTAGCCAAATTTTCTATTTCTTTTGGCCGCCACAAACGCCAACCTCAAGCCAGGTAGTCTCCTGAAGTGGAAAAAGCGGTAAGCGAAAAACGCAAGGCTTTTGCTGCCGCTCATAGAAATGATAAAGATTGTCAGGCTTACATCTCCGCTTCTCGAAACGCCTTTTCTGTCATCGCCAAAGCCAGGGCTGAGGCATGGCAAGCCAGATGCTCATTTTTTTCTTTCTTTCCTAAATCTGAGCCCAAGTCCGTGTATTCTCTCCTTCATTCCGTCGCTGGCTCTTCTCCCTCCTCTTCCTCCCTCCCTAACTTCCCCAACTATTCTTCTCCCATAGTGTCAGGTTCGGTTTTCGCCGACTACCTGAGATCCCACTTTTCTGTTTCAGTCAAAGGCCTTGCGTAGCTAAGCCAGATACTGTTTATCCAGTCTTAACCGAGCTACGTGCCCTAAAGAGTCTCATTCAACTTTCTGTTCTCCTTTTCTACCTCGCTGAATTTCTCGCGGCTGCCACAAAACTCTCCTCGTCCAATGTTAATGGCCCAGACAAAGTTGTCTATCCTATGCTAAACCACCTTCCACGCTCTGGCATAAATTTTCTCCTACACATTTTCAATTTTTTTTCGTCTTTGCATTCCTTTCCTTCCATCTGGACACACCTTCAATTACGCCCACTCATAAGATAGAAAATCCTCTCGACTCTCCTGCTTCTTTCTGACCTATCTTTCTCACCTCCTTTGTCTTAAAGCATTTTGAACGCATTATTCTATTGCATCTACTCTTGTTTCTGGAGTCTAACTCCATTCTCTCTTCCCGCCAGGTCTGTTTTTGCCCTGGATGGTCTACTCTTGATTAAATTCTTTATCTTTCTCAGCCCATTTCAGATGGGTTTAACAAACTCAAGCTTGGCTTTCGGACGATTCTTGCTACGATCCACTTCTCGGAAGCTTACGACTCTGTTTGGCACTCCGCCTTTTCCATAAAATTATTTTGGCTGGCCTCCATCTTGGCTTTGCTCGTTGGACTCAATCTTTCATTTCTGATAAGCACGCTTGTGTGGTTTTCAAAATCACAAGAGTCGCTCCTTTTGAGTTCGTCGAAGTGTTCCGCAAGGATCCGTTCTAGGCCCTGTACTTTTCTCTCTTTTCATCAATGATCTTTCTGGTTTTCTGTCTTTTTCCGTCAGCTGTTCTCTTTATGCTGACGACCTGGCAATTTCATCCTCCTTTTCCTCGGGCCCTGCTGCAGTAGAAGCTACACAAGGAGCTTTGATTCGACTGAAGCGCTGGTCTGAGTACTGGTGTCTTCCTCTCAATCCGAGCAAATGCGAGGCCTCCTTTCTTCTCAGTGGTGGATCTCCACCACGCTAATCTTCAGCCTCACTTTCTCTTATTCAACTCCATTTTCTGCTTCATTCCCCTCTAACTTTCCCTGGGATCACCTTCGACCGCACTCTTTCTTTTTCTAAACATATATCTTTGCCCAAAGCCAAGTTCTTTCTTCGTTTGAATGCCTGACACTGTATCTCTGCTTCCTCATGGGCCCCTTTATCCCTTTAAAGATGGTAACGTTTTGATTCATAAAATTTGAGACAATTTCGTAATTGTTTGGTAGTAACAAAATTACAATGAATTTAAGAAAAAATAGCTGTTACGTCATAATGATATAACAATTATTAATCATGTAACATATGTGCTACATGATATCTCAAAGGATTAAGGAGTCCCTCCCTCTTCTGTATAAAGCTTTTCCTCGCCCCCTTCTCACTTTTGCTTCACCCGAATTGTTTCTATTTCTAAGCGTTACCAACTTTACCAAATTGTAACACCTTCACCCAGCAACCAGTCGCGCCATCACCAGCTACCTCCCGTCCTCTTCTATTCCACTTCTCCTCTCTGAGGCGTCTCTACCTTCCCTATGAATCACTTTAACTCACTTTGCTCTGTCTTCTTATGAGCGGGCCCTTCGTCTCCTACTTCCTTTTCCATTTCAACTTTGGCCAGACTTGGAGTGAAACCAAAACTCTGCGAATCTCACTGGAGAGCTTTTGTGTTCACTCACTTGCTCATGCATTCTCCTACGGAGGTTCACTTTGCATGCCTTTCCTCCCTTCCTTGGAACCTTCCCTCTTTCACTTCGGAGTCCACCCTTTTTTCCATTGCACTTGCTCTGATCTCCCTTTTTCTCGCCAGTGTGCGGCTCTCGCTCATCTTGACTTTCTTCCACCTTACGATCTGGTAATTTGAACAGCTGGCTTGGATTCTTTTAATTTTGGCAAAGGCGGCTATGGCGTACGTGCCAACTGCTCACTTTGTGGCACTGAGGCCACTCTTTCCTTTTCGGCAGGACCAGTTCGCTCAAGTTTTTGCTCTAAAGCCTGGGCCATTCTGCAAGCTCTCCGCTGGTCTCGGCAGCACCAAACAGTGAAATAGTGCCGATTGAGGAAATTTCGGCTGAAAAGATGAAAATTGTTACAGCAGAGCTTTTGGATAATGCCCGCGAAAGATCAAAAAGGAGAAAGTTTGATGGCGCTCCTCAAATATACAACCTGCAGTGAAGGAGAAGGAAGTCAAAAGAAAATGAAATCTTGGTTATCAGTCCGAAGCAAGAAAATGGGAGAAAAAAAGGCAAAGTTGGAAGTGACAAAAGCGAAAGATAGTGCTTTTAAGTACATATATGAAAAACTATAGAAGAAAGATGGACAAAAAATTGCTCTGAAATCACATAGGACAAATTTAACCACTACCAATCACAAATTGAATGTAGCTAAAATGCGTTTGTATGGATTCACAAAGAAGAGACGAAATTTAATAAAGTCAGGAACGGAGAAATTTAGAAACCACCTGGGGTTGATGAAGTGGTAAAGAGATGCTAGGAAGGAGAACTAAGATGGTATGGCCATGTTTTAAAGAGATAAAAAATACCGGGATAAAAAAAATTAAAAATTGGCAACCGAAAAGAAAATGAGAGAGAGAGAGAGAGATCAAGGAAATGGCAAAAATTCATTGCAAATGATCTAGAAGAAGTGTAATTGACCAAAATGGATGCAAAAGATAGAACAATTAGGAAAAGAGTAATTAGTATTATAAATTGTGACACTATTTTTAGTGGAAAGCACAAAAACGAAGAAGCCTGTATTGTCAAAAAAACTTTGAAGGAAAAAATCTAAATAAGATTCCATTGTTGTTTGTACCCGATTCCTTTTTGGGGTTTGGAGTATGGCTAAAGACATGAAACCGCAGGAGCCGAGCAACTCCTCTTCATAGACCAAAAATTGTACAAAAAGAATTTGCGAAGAGAGTGCGGCGTAGATTCCTTAGCAAGACAAACAGAAAATAATGACACATGTCTTGAGTCAAGCGACCACACGAGCTGCAAGAATGATTCCCAATTTTTCCAATTCTGAAGTAATAAACATACCGGAGAAGGCTGTTTCCGTTACCACAAAAGCAGAGAGAATAAAGCAAGCGTGAAACTTGTAAACTTACTTGGATTCTCACAGACGGAACCAGCGAAAAACGGAGGGCAAGCGCATGACAAAGTGCCATTGCTGTCAACCATACAAGTTCCACCGTTTGTGCATATATTTACATCACATAGAAATGAAACTGTATAAATAAAAACAACAAGTAAGTCGTGAAGCTTTGCAAAAAATTTGGGCAAGATTTCAACTCTCGGGATCTCACTAGCTTTACGTGTTTTTTAGAAAAAAGCACGGGGAGTCGACCGTTTGTCACCATTTGCTGTGTTGCTGTAAAACCCCCTACTTTTGGAAATTCTGTTATTGTTGTTGTGATTACCCTTCCTCTTCGGCGGGATGGAGATACGGCACGAACCGCAATCCAGGTTCACACCATCAACCTAATTGAATTAGGCTATGGGAAAAACGGCAGCCCATTTCGAACCAGTCATGATTGACTGGTAGCCCAACAAGACAGGCTGCCATTGGTGGGTACCCAAGAACCGCGTCTTACGAAATGCTGTGTGAGCAGCTTAACAATTGTAACCCGATGAAGTACATGTACGCCATCTGTCTGCCACATAAACATGGAGGCGTCCCGTTAAGTGCCTTGCTCAAAAACACAACGAGCAAGCTTGTCGGCTTGTTCTCTACACTATCCCTTTTTTATGCTGAGCGCCAAGCAGGGAAGCTGTGAATACCATTTTTTAAAGTCTTTTGATATGACTCGACTGAAGAAATCAAGGTCTACCGACTGTGAAGCGGACGCTCTAATCACTACACCATCGCGCCGGTTTGTTTGGAAATTCTCGTCGGCGTAGTTACCATTTTTAAGCTCGACGTTTTGTAGCCGTTATGGGTGAAAGCATCTTCATTCTTTGGTCGAGTGTAAGATGTCTAAGAGAAACAGAGCCCATGGCTTAACCCTAAATTCAAGCCCGACTAAGAAATGAAGGTATCTTTAGATATAGCAGATACTAAAGGTCAATCTCTAAAAAAAGATTATCCAATAACAAATGAAGTGCACAAAGACCTAAACACATATTTTTGGTTCCCTCAATGTTTGCTTATTGCTACCAAAATGATAACTCTATTTTACTCTAAAAAGTACTGTATTGTATAATTATAATAACCGGCCGTGCCGCGTTGCCCACAAGGCCCCATCAGTAATCTTGGGGTTCTGTATATCGGTTCAGCCGGCCATGCCGACTTCACCCATGTGTAAACAATAACGAAAAGATAATGTTTTTTCTGCATATAAGACTTTCACAACTTGGCTTGCTCCTTTTCCTAATAAAATTTATGTTTTCAAAGTCCTCGCTATGCCCTAGGTCTACGTATGTGCTCTATTCATTGCTTACGCGAAACCAAGGGGGGTCTTGCGTTTCGCTTAATTTGGAAGTAGGAAACACACTTCTAATATTAAGCTATTTCAAAGCAAAATAGTATAGCAGGGGTATCAAACTCGTGGGATTATGGGGGCCACATTGTATGTTGGCAATTGTACCGGGGGCCGCATGACGTTTTACGAATTGTAAATCACCACTTATCCGGCCAACGGTCTCTGTAATATCGTCCGCAGCGAGGTCGATCTCCAAAAAATGGTCATCACCTCTCTAGCATCTCTACACCATCGCCCTAATTCAGGCATCGTCGATCAGAATATCGATTCCTGATCGACGATGGCTGAAGAAGGGCGACTATGTGGAGATGCTGGAGGGGTGATGTCTTTTTATTTGGCAATCCACCTCGCTGTGGGTGACTTTACATGGGCCGTTGGCCGGAGAAGTAATAATCGTCTTGCGGGCCGCGAGTTTGACACCCCTGTTGTAGAGGACAAAGCACATCGCATATTGGCTTTGTAATCAAGTTTGTTTCGACATTTTGTCTTTACACTCACAAGTGTAGAAAAGCCACTTTCACAAAGGTAAGTGAACGAAAACGGAAGTAGAGTAAGAAGAGCTACTCTGCCTACATCCTCATGTATATGCACGTTTTTCGCTCAAAAACTGATGAGAGGCATAGATTCAAAGTTATTTTTTGCAGTGAAGTTGCATTTTGGTTCTAAAAATTTATCTTGCGAATTGTCAGAAAGAATGTCCTCATGAAGAGGAAATGGATTCTTAGTCATCTTCCAAATTAGAAGTTTGGAATCATCCAAATCTGGAAAAAAATGCTCAAATTCCTGTTTCAATAGTTGAATATGGGATTCCACTTTGAACTTCAGCTGGCCTTCAAGATCTACTTCGTTTTTCTCCAGGGGCGCGTCTAGGTTGGGAAATGAAGCCACATTTCCCATGTGAACTCGGCGATGCCATAGCCTCAGCTTTGCCATGAAAGCATGTGTGACATTGCAATCATTTGTGCGGTTGGTATTCTTGCCTTGCAAAAGTAGATTAAGACGATTAAGGGATTCAAAAATGTCAACAAGATATGTATGCCAATGAAAGTGAAACTCTTTTGATGTAAATGACTGCAGAAGATCATGTTTTCCTTGATATTCAAAAAAATGCTCTACTTCCGCTCTCATGTCATAAAAACAGGTTAACATATTGCAAGCAAGGAAAGCTTTTGCCAGTCGTGAGCTTTCCTTGCTTGCAATCTTCGTTTTTAAAAAATTTTTTTTTGCTTTGAAAGAAAGCCAGTGGTTTGCTTTGATGACCAGAGTGTTTTGCTTGATGATGGTGCTGCAAGCAACTTGGCCCCAGAGCGTCATTGCTCAAAGTTTAAAAGCACATGACGGGTTGCGGTACACAATAATTTTAAAGTAATTATCATACTTAACGTAAAATGCGGGGTTTGGCAACATAATTGTTGTAAAATGCGTCACATGAGGGCAAAAGGGGTTTACAAAAACGTCATAAAGCCTCAAATGGAGACAGAGGGTTAAGATAGAGTGCTAGCGTGCCCGCAACTACTTTCAAATTGATATCCGAATATTTCATTGTGTCTGAAGACAAAGTAACAACGGGGTGAAACGAAAGAATCTCTAAAATCGATGATCAGCAAAGACAGTTTTTCTCAAAATCTGCTTCTGTTCATCAGAAATTGCTGGTTTCGTCATTGTTTACTTTCAATTAATTTTTTGGCACATAGTTTATTCTCCAGTCATGGACAATCTTTTATCGATTATGCTAAAACTTTGATGTGCTCAAACCCGTTCCTGAGTTTACTGTGCTACTCGCATAGCTCATTTCTATCACAAGCAAAAGGAATTGCTTTTAAGTCTCTTATGAAATTCCCAACCATATAATTAAGGTGAGATTTCAAGGTTTGATCGTTGTCATTGCAAAAGGCACACCAACGTACTCGCCCACGCAGCAAAAGAGTCAAGGTGACCGAGGTAAATGTGTCTAGAGATTGTGCTTCTTCGTATACGGTAACCCTATGTTGTATATCATGCTTCGCCAATTTTCCGGACTGCACACGAAACCAGTTTTTACCATAGTGTAAAAAATCGATCAAGAACATTGCGAAAATCAAACCTGGCGTTTCACAAGTTCGTCCTTCGAATTCACGAGTGCACAAGCACAAAAAAGTTTGATTCCTTCCATCAAAGCAAGTTCCGCCATTCATGCAACGATTAAAACCACACACTGAGAAAACTTGAAAATAAATAAAATTATTAGAGTTTATTGGTTTGTTTCGACCGTTGCTTCTCAAACTTTAATTCCATGCAACGCATTTGAAAAAAACTTGCTGAGCTTGAAACGTACCAGAAAACACATTAAGGCTTTTTGCTCATAATTCTGCTAGGTTAACCTAAAGTAAATAAATTTCGCAACGCTCGCAAGATTTTGTTTTCGGCCAGTTACTTACAATCGCAAATGTACGTTTATTTTTCAAGGCTGCAATACCAGTCTCCTGTTTAGTTCCATTTTACCATTGATTGCCGCAGTCTTTAGTTGTTTCACACTGATTAAAGTTGAAGTTGCGCAATGTAATTTCTAATTAAAATGTAAATTATTACGACATTATTTTTGCTGGAGTTTTGCTGCAATGCAATTGAATATACTTGTCAGGAGATAGAGTAAATGGGAAATATACGTTCAGATGGTATTTGTTAGAAAATGCAAGAATCGTAAGCAAGATGTCGAAATACGGGGCAACGTTCTTGGAAAATTAAAACGATCCCAAGGCGTCGCTATTCTTATCCCTATTTTGAGAATCCCTAGTTTAGACTGTTCTATCAAATGCAAACAATCATGCAAAAACTGACACCAAAAATCTGTAGTTTGACTGGTTCTGATCTCAAGCCCAGTACCATTGGAGGAACTTCAACAACACCAGCTTTTGAAAAGTGCTGAAGAGTTTTTTCCGCTTCGTCACAAACCAAACATGATAAAAGTCGATTAATCAAGATTTGCTGCTTATTGCAGCGGGAATTTCAGCCTTCTTTTTTGTCGGCAATGCGTCGGATGGATTTAGCGTTAACCACGAAGTCTAAAATGGATGTAAGCGCGAAAATCATCATATCATAATCGCGGGAGCGAAAGAGTTATAGACTATCCAAAATGATGGATTAGTTTCAAGAAAGTTCATTTGTAACCATGTTGTGAAGGGTTGGTCGAGCGTACCCAAATGGTGTAGCAGGTTAACAGATTGGTGTAAAAAAGCTGATAGAACTACCTAGCTAGTTTGGACCCTTCCCCTTTGCTTAAAGCCACATTCTAGTCTAGTAAATGATAAAATAGTGAGCTCACTTAGAGAAGCGCAAGACTACAAGTGTGAAAGACTAAACCGAAATTGTCATATGAGCGAGGGCTCGAGGGTTCAAATATGACTGAAATAAGATCATATAACTTTTGGTTGGCTCCTTATTGCATTATTATACCTGCAGGTACGTGTTAGCTTAGTAACTAAGCCTTAGTTTGGATGTAACCAATTTAGCAGCTTTAAACTTGTGTGATCGTTTGCTTAACAATAGAAGTAAATTTTGTGTCTACTTCTGGAATCGAACCGGTGACCCGAGCTCAATAAGGAAAGACTTAAATCTTACTGTTTTGTGTTCGCTCTAAGCCGGCTTGTTTGCAATTTGTTCAATTGTGTGTGTGCTCTTTAGAGCAGCTGGTGTAATTAGCACCAGCGTTGGCTGATTTTGAAACTAAATATGAGCAGCGCAGCAACAAATGCTGCAACTGCATTTGCTAAAACATCCATTAATTAAAATATTTCAACTTTGGAATTGAGCAAAACCTTCTTTGAAACCATTTTCTATGTTTGCTTCTTGAATATCAATCATTTTAGCTATAACCCCCGTTTTTTGGCTGTGCTTTTGCCATTCATTAATAAAGGTGAAACGATACGAGTTGCTGTTGTTTACCAGCTTCGAAATATAGAAGAAAACGCGTTTCGGCTCTTATGTAGCAAAGCTAATCAGAAGCACAATTCTGACGCTACAGTAAAATTGGTGAAACTTCACAACGTGATGGCAAAAAACGAAGCTATTCAGAACCATTTCTGAATTTGTCCGTATCATCTCTGAGTGCACTGAAAAAGCTCAGTATGTATTGCACGTGCAAGTTCTTTTGTATGAATCCACGAAACAATCATAATTCAAAAGGCATTTAGAATCAAAACGTAATGACTGTAAAGACAGACTTGTCATTTTTTGAGCGAAAGGCAAATCGTGTGAAGCGATCACGAATAGAGGCCTCTGGAGTATTCCAGCAACAAAATCGAGCTTTTGTTGAAGCGTTCTTTCATGTATCATTGCGAATTGCTAAAGCCTAGAAGCTGCACACAATTGCTGAAGAGTTGATACTGCCATGCGCGAAAGACATTAATTGGATATTACCGTAAGTGAAAAAGGAAGCAGAGAGCAAGTTGAATATACTATCATTCTCCGTTAATATCAAGAAGTCAATTTCAGTTACATTAAGCCTAACCAATAGACGTTGTGAATGAAACGCATCACTTTTTTTCTTGTTTGAAGTCTTGCGCCATTCGAGGGAAAATCGAAGTTCTTAAACAGTAGTTATTCTACGGATAGTGAATAGTTACGAAATTGCCGGCTGACGCTGAATACCAGATATTTGCCGCATATCCGACACAGTCCTGCTAAAAAGGAATTAGCTAAAAATTAAAAACAAAAAATTGTCTGATTTTGGAAAGAAAGTAAATTATTTGTTTAACCGGGTCTTTTTTTTTCCAGTTTAGTGTGAACAAAAGAAATGAACCAAAAAAAAATGCAATAGCGACAACTCTGAAATACTTAAAGGGCAAGGGTACTTTAAAAAAACATACAAAGAAACCACTGCACGGCCAACAGTAATCGTTTGTTTGAAGAAGGCGGTAAATTAGTAATTGTCAATGAAATGCCTTAACATGTCGAGATCAAACAGTTTTGTGATTATTTGTCGGAAATTCTTGCGCAATGCTAACTGTGTATTGCGTGGTTAATCTGCCTCATACGGTATTTGAAACGGTTACATATCTGAAACAACTTTTTCATGCTCGATTACTTGCCATCAGCATTGTGAACAAGTGGTCCTTATCTGCACCAATCAACAGCCGCCTCAACATGGTGGTGCGGTTCCCGACCACGTTTGGGTCCGGTTGAAATGGCTGTTGGCCGTCCCGAGGGTCCCAGTTATCCCGGGCACTCCCCTCACACAAACCATTTTTTGCCGTGCTGCCCTCTGAACGACCGCAGAAGGGCAGCACGCAGCTTCTTTGAAATTGGTCGCCTGTCTTCTCTCTTCTCCTGTTTCTCTCTTGCCCACTTTCTCAATCTTCTCCTTCTTTTGATAAGCGGCAATGTTTATTCTAAGCCTAGCCTCGTCTTTTCCTGTTCAGTGTACGCTGGAAATGTGACCTGGAGAGGTAGTTCTGTGCAATGCTTCACCTGGTCCAAATAGGTTTATTCAAGATGCTCACAACTTTCCTTTTCTAGATTCAAAAATCTAGGCAGCTTTCACTCCTGGAGCTTCCCTCCCTGCTTCTTCTAGGGATTCATTCCTACCAACACTATGACTTCCTCCTTGGACTCTTTCAGCTTGTATACCTCCAATGTGCTACTCGGCCCATCAGACCCCCAGTGCTAATGCAGCTCTCCCGCTTCAACCCCGTCTTCAAATCTTTTATCCTCCTTCTGCCCAGTTCATATTTTTTCCCTCTGCACCCTCACAACCACCTCATGCTCCTGGCTGTTTTTATATACCTGCTTCCTTCTCTTTCCCCCTGACTCTGTCAGGGCTTTTCAATGGAATGCTAGAGGTCTCCAACCAAGAAACACTGCTTCTTCACTTTATTTCGTCTCATCCTGTTGACCTTATTTGTATCCAAGAATCTAACCTTAATTCATCTTTCACTTTCCGGATCCCGTGATATTTCCCATCATATTCGTCAGGCAGGGCTTATCCTTCTCTAAACTTTCTACTTCCTCTCTTTCTTTGCTTGACCCCTACTCTGATTATGTAGGGTCAACATCTCACTAAACAACTCCTCCTCGCTCTCATTTCTTAATGTTTATGCTCCTCCTATTCACTCTTCTCCGACGGATAGCAGAACCTGCTCCTTTTCTTCCTTTATTTTTCCCTCCTCCATAAATCTCTTTATTCTGGGGGACTTTAACTACGATCACCCCCTCTGGGACTCAAAACGTGCTTCCAACCCCCGTGGGGAAGAAGTATTCAATTGGGTCATCTCTTCTGACCTCTTTCCTTTTCAATGACCCTGACATACCTGCTCTTCCCCATCGATCCTCTGGCAGTTGCTCCTTTTCTGACATCTTTTTTGCTCCCTCCTCTCTCGCCTTCTCTTGCTCCTGAGAGGTGCTTCAGAACCTGTGTTTAAATTACTTACTAATTCTGCTAAACGTCCCTCTTTCTCCAGTCTTCTGCCCCAACGAACGTCCCCTTTCATTCAATTTTCAAAAAAATCGTTGGGATGACTTTGCGTCTTACTTCGGCTCTTACTGTTCTTCTGCAGAGAAATACTTGCCTCGTTCTCTTTCCTTTGTTGCTGCCCTCTTTACTTCTCTGACACTAAATGCGGCCAAATCTTCTAGTCCTTTCGGCCGCATCAAATGCCATCCTAAAGCCTGGTGGTCCGCTGAAGTGGAAGAAGCGGTTAGTAAGAGACGCAAGGCTTTCGCCGCCGCTCATAGAAGTGATGAAGATCGTCACATAACATCTCCGCTTCCCGACTGTTGCGTTTGAGTTTTGAATCTATCTCAATCTTAATTTACTTTTTAAATTTGACGCGAGTTGCAGTATTGATTGAATAATTAAGTTTGGTTGCAAATTAATAGCTAGGAAAAGATTGACTTCCACTAAGATACATTAACCCACGCACTTTTCGATCAAGAACAGAAGAATATATTCACAAATCACTTTACAACTTCAAATTCCTTTGCTTGCCAAAACACAAAATTAAAGTACTTCAATAATTAAATATCAGAGACTAATTAAAACTAAGCCACCAAATTAATCGCTTGATTCCTGTCACAACAAAGCTTTTTCAACACTAAATTCTGCTCTACTCTGATCCACTAGTCAATCTCTGAATCTCCGAACTACACACTCTGAATGAACAAAATCTTACCGCCTTATATATACGACGGAAAATAATCTAGAAATCGCTAGAACATCACATGACAAAAAAAAACACCGTTAATAAATTACGTAATCGGTAATAATACAAATAAAGAAGAAATCTTCGAGAAGAAACAAAAATCACTAGAATACGCTAGAAAACTAGGTCACGTAGACAGTCATTGCGACGTCAGAAAGGCATGTGAGTTGCAAATCCATTTATAAATCCAAAGGAAAAAATAGATCTTTTTTTGAAAACAGTTTAGCAAGTTTAGAGCTTCACACAATTCATTTTTACAATTAAGATGATCACTGCAAAATAAAACAACAGATTACAATAACTGTACATACACAAAAAAACTATTTTATTTAGCGCAAATTTACTTATTCGTGACACCAACACGCCTCGTCTGCCATTGCCAAGACCAAGGTTGAAGGATGGCAGGAAACTTACTCTTTCCTCTCACCTAAATCTAATTATGAATCTGTATATTCTCTCATTCATTGTGTTGCTGGCTCTTCTTTCTCCTCTTTCTCTTATCCTAACTTCCCAACTGTTCCTCTTCCAAGGAGTCGGCTCCGGTCTTTGCCGATTACCTGAGATCCTACTTTTCTATCTCCAAGCCAAAGACCTTGCATACCAGAGCCAGAGGCTACCTCTCGGTGCTCCGCCGAGCCACATGCCCTGAGGAGTCTCACTCGTCTTTTTTCTCCCCCTTCTTCCCCGCTGAATTTCTTGCGGCTGCCACAAATCTCTCCTCGTCCGCTGCCACTGGCCCAGCCAAAGTTGCCTATCCCATCCTTAAGCATCTTTCTCGCTCTGGCATGGATTTTCTTCTTCATGTTTTTAATCTTTCCTGGTCTCTGCATTTCTTTCCTTCCATCTGGAAGACATCTTCCGTTATAACGATTCATAAGATGGTAAAGCCTCTCGACACTTCTGCTTCCTTCTGGCCTATCTCTCTCATCTTCACTGTATCAAAACTTTTTGAACGCATTGTTCTATCTCGTCTACTTTTATTTCTGGAATCTAATTCCATTCTCTCTCCCCGCCAGGCCGGTTTCCGCCCTGGACGGTCTACTCTAGATCAAATTCTGTTCCTTGCTCAGTCCATTTCGAATGGGTTTAACAAACCCAGGCTGTGCTGTCGGATGATTCTTGCCACTATTGACTTTTCCGAAGCTTTTGACTTTGTCTGGCATCCCGCCCTTTTCCACAAACTCATTTCGACTGGCCTCCTTCCTTGCTTTGCTCGTTGGACTTGATCTTTTTTTCAAACAGGCGTGATTGCTTGGTTTTTCAAAATCACAAAAGTCGCTTCTTTCGAGTCCATCGAGGTGTTCCTCAAGAATCCGTTCTTGGCTCTGTACTTTTCTCTCTTTTTATTAATAATCTCCCTGTTTTTCTGCCTTCTTCCGTCAGTTGCTCTCTTTATGCTGACGATTTGGCCATTTGGCCCTCCTTTCCCTCGGCCCCTACTGCGGTGGAGGCCACACAAGGAGCTCTGATTCCATTGGAGCGCTGGTCTGAGTACTGGTGTCTTTCTCTCAATCCGAGCAAATGTGAGGCCTCCTTCTTCTCAGTGGATTCCCACTAAGCCCACCTCCAGCCCAACCTCCTCTTATTCAACTTCTGTCTCCTATTTAATCCCACTCCTACTTTTCTTACGGTGACCTTCAATCGCACACTTTCTTTTTCCAAACGTGTATTTTTGCTCAAGGTCAAATCTTCCCACGTCTCAAGGCCTTACGCTGTATCTCTGCTTCCTCATAGAGCCCCTCTAAGGAGTCCCTCTCTCTTCTGCAAAAAGCTTTTCTTCGACCCCTTCTCATATATGCCTCACCCGGATGGTTTTCTTTTCTAAGCGTTACCAATATTACCAAATTGGAACGCCATCACCGAGCGGCTAGACGCACCATTTCCGGCTGGCTCTCGTCCTCCCCTATCAAACTTCTTCTCTCTGAGGCTTCTCTAACTCCTCTACGAGTTACTCTGAATCATTTCGCTCTGTTATTTTATGAGGGGGCTCTTCATCTCCCAACCTCCTTTTCCATTTCAGATTTGGCCAGACTTGGAGTGAAACCAAGACTCTGCAGATCCTCCTAGAGAGTTTTTGCGTCCACTCAACCGCTCATGCTTTTTTCTACTTCTCCTAGGGAGGCTCTTTTTGCCTTCCCTCCCTCTCCTCCTTGGAACCTACCTTCCTTCACTGTGGAGTCTACTCTTTTCTCTCCATGCTCCCGCTCTGATGCCCCTTTCTCTCGCAAAGGGGCGGCTCTCGCTCGGCTCGACTCTCTTCCCCCTCACGATCTGGTGATCTGCATAGTTGGCTCTGTTCCTTTTCCTTTCGGCAAAGGCGGCTTTGGTGTACTTGCCAACTGCTCTCTCTGTGGCACTGAAACCACTCTTTCCTTTTCAGCAGGCCCAGTATGCTCAAGTTTTTCTGATGAAGTCTGCGCCATTCTGCAAGCTCTTTACTGGTTTCGAAAGCACCAACAAGTCTACCACTTCTCTTCTCCTCCTATCTGAATCTCGCTCTGTCCTCGCCACCTTGACTTCTACTCCATGACTTCTTTTATCTCAAACTCTGTGGCAGATCTGGCAGTTACTGTGTTCTATCTCCTCCTGTTCTACCAGACTACAATGGATCCCCGGACAATCGTTTCTCCCGGGAAATGGCGCTGCTGATGAGCTGGCTAGACGGGGAGCGCTACTCGTGCCATCTACAGTCTCTTGTAGTCTCTCTCCTCTCACCTCTCGTATCCACTCTTCTCTCTTCTTGGACTGGAGGCGTATTATTTCATTTAAATTCTTCGACACACAGGTTCTCTCGATCTCCATTGAGGAACTTTAACTTCCTCGTCACGCTCGGTGTGCCCTTTCTCGTCTAGGCTGCAACGGACGCAGCCTACTGTTAAGTTATTATCTCACTAGAATTGGCACAATCGAGAATCTTTCTTGCAGCGTCTGCAGACACTCGGTGCCAGGACACCTCTCATCTCATTCTGCATTGTCCAGCTACGGACTCTTTACGCCGCTCGCTCTTTGGCGACTCTATGTCTCTCTACAACCTCTGGTCCAGGCCCTTGGAAGCTGCCCGGCTTCTAGGGCTCCATGGTCTTTTGCCGTGCCCCCATTCTTTTGCCATCCCCCTCGACCTAAAGAGATTTAACATCTCCTGTTGTTATAACAACTTGTACATAGTAGCGGGAGATGTTAAATATCTTTACCCTAGCATTCCTAGGTCTTTGGTAGAAAAGGCTTTAACATTTGCTTTTACTTACCATTCGTTTTTTACTCAGGCTGTTATCGATATTTTGGTTAATCTAGCTATGTTTTGCCTCCACAATGTCATTATACAACATAAACAAAACTTTTACACTCAAAAAACTGATATAATTACTGGAGACAATCATTTAGTATCACTTGCCAATATTACCTTGCACTACATCATTCTACCCATATCTGACGTCCTTAACAAATCTATTCTATTTAAACGTTTTATTGACGATATAATTTGGCTGTCATACGGTGTGAAAACCACCCTCGAAATCAAGAACTGTCTCCTTAAAACCTTTCAAGATAACAACTTGGATCTGACTTTCCGTATGATCAGCACCGCGGATTCTGGCTCCACTTTTTCGACGTAGAGCATAAAATTGACAGCTCTTACAGTTGTGGCTTTTTTACAAAAAATTTCATAAAACCCACGGCAACTAATTGTCTATTTTTAAATGGTCAATCATACCATCCTTCTCATGTGTTTAAATCAATTGTTTATTCGGAAGCGATCAGAATGAAACGATTAAATGAATCTACCGACGAATACTTTAACAGTTTATAACAACTCAAAACCAAATGCTTCAAGTCAAATTTTAACTTGTCATTAGTAAATAAAATCTTAAAAATAGCTACTACTTGGCAAAGTCGTTTTAGTCCTGACAGTACTACTAGTAGTCAACAAGTTAAATCTAAAAAACTTGTTTGGGCTACTCCTTTCACTAAATTCCTTTCTTTTGACAAAACAGAAAAAAAGTTCATTCCCTCTGCTTCAGCAATTTATAAAAACCCTCCCACTTTCCGTGAAATACTAACTAATTATCAATATATTGCACACAACACCACCAAGGACGATGATCATAGTGGCATTTCCCAGCCGGCAATAAATGCTCCTTATGCGGCAAACACGGTAATAACCCTAATATGGTAATATCTACTGGTTTCATTACTAGTGAAAACAACAAAAAATTATTTCTCACACAACGCCTTACTTGTGACAACTACGGAATATACGCAGCGCAATGCAAATTATGTAATCAAATTTATGTTGGACAAACTAAAAACAAATTTTCTATTAGATGGACTAACCACCGTACGTTTTGGAAAAATAATAACATACAAAACCATACTGATAAAGCTGCTCTTCTGCTTCATTTCCATAATCACCACAAAAACTTCATTAGTTCTCACCCAGACATTTCTGAATGCTACCATGTCATATTTTTACAGGAACCTAGATATTACCATAACCTTGATATTAGCGAAAGCAAATGGATCAGAAAATTAAAAGCTACAATAAATATAAATAGAACTTTATTACCAAAATTTTTTTGACCTCCTTTTTAATGCCACTGTTTGATTATTACTTTTTCATTTTGCATTATAAATTTATTGTAATGATATCTTTATCTATATAAACTGTTTGTTGCGCCTGCAGTATTTCATTATTACATTTTTTACGTAATCTGATTATTAATAATATCTTGTCATAATCGTTATCATATGTATTACTCTGGCAACCTGTTAAATTTTCTAGTTACTTAGCAGCTCCGGTTAGAAAAACTTCATATGGTTGTATCAGCTTAAAGTGTTGAGTGTTTTCTTATTGCAGTCAGTTCGGTTTATTATAGAGTTAGTTTTGTGAGCCTGTCCGTTCAATTTGACGTAAGTATATATAACTTATCATTGCGGTTGCTTTGCAGAACACTGATGATGCTATTTTAGTGAAATCGATTTGTTAATAAAGTGTGAATTCTACTATTGACTGATTCCAGTCACAACTTTACTCTATAAAGTTTCAGTCTATTGATATTCTTAATGGAATCGTCATTTATTAATTTTCACTTGTGTGGAGATTCTCCTAAAATCATTATGATTTATATCGTGTTATCTCCTTAAAGGTGGACACAAATGTTTGCCGAATTTTTACTTCACTCAGGTTAATGAAATTGAACGGGCAATTGTTACACAATTTATTACATTGTGACGTGTACCTACTACGTAATATGTTTACGAGCAACTCTTCCAGATTGTATTTTTCCACTATAGAATTTTGAGGTACAGAGTGGACTTGACAGCGACAAATGCAACAACTTTCGGGGCGCCCCTGGCAATGTCTCACGGCGCACCAGGGCGCCGCGGCGTCCAGTTTGGGAACCGTTGCCTTAGGTGATTCCTACGCCGAGCCACGCCTGTACGTCGACGTGTACTTGCTCAAACTGACACGTCGACATTAAATTCAAGCTAAAGGTTGCAATAGGAAGTGGTAAGTGGGAATTATTAGCGCATAAAAACTAATTAGGCGGAACAAAAGAAAACTGCACGAAGAAACCAAGAAAATAGAAATATTATTGTTTCAGGCTTTAACAGTTGTTAATCACCTCTGTATTTAACCGCAACTAATGGTAAGTTTCTCGGCTAAAGACTGGGATTGTGAAAATAGTACAATGGCCTTTTAATCAGTGTCATTCACAAGTCAGTTTTTATCTAAAATGTTTAACTTGCGTGCCAGTTATGACCCAAACAACAACATTTCTTTGTAAATGACTGTAATTAGACCAAAGCTAAGAAAACCTAAATTCAAACAGAGAATTGGAACGTTAGATCTACAAAGCAGAGCAATGACAATGATTGTCGCAAACCAAGCAATTCGAGGGACTCAACATGAAGTAGCAAGCAATATACACGTAATTCTTTCCTGCCGCTTCATTCCTTCCGAACTCTCGTGTAGTGTGCATATGGGGAGGCATGATTAATGAGTTCCATATTTCCTATTCCCGGCCAACATCTACGCCATTACATTACTAGAATAGGCATTCACGATGACCACAAAAGAGAAGAATAATGATTATTATTTTTCAGTAGGTACTATTAATTTTGATATTGCTGTTAAAGTGAAACAATCATGATTATTTTTACTTGTTTCTGTCGTAGCTTCTGTTGGTTTTGATGTTGTTGAAGTGGACACATCCAATCTACAACACAATCAAATAAATAGCGACGGAAAATACCAAGAAAGGTTTGAATAACATTTAGTCTTCCATTTTTACCTTAAGTGTGTGTAAGCTCACCTTATATTTTACATCGGTTATTGAAAAAAAGAAAAAGCATAAAATCAAGGCAGAACGAGACTGTATTATAAATTAAAAAAGTGTAAATTTATAAGTTAAAAATACTTTTAATCAAATTATATTGCATGACTTAGACCCCTTTCAAGCAAAGGTTTATTAAATTTGAAAACAGAACGTTAATCAACCAATTATTGAGTTAAGTATTGTTTGACTTTATTGCAAGCAGATTGTGAAAGTCCAACTTTTGTAATCCAATGTTAAAAAAATGAGCAATAATTATCTCAATTCATTAATCTTTTTAAATACTTGGTATGCTAGCATCCTTTAAACCTGGGTCGGCAACCTTTGTGCGCCGGGCAAAATCTACTCTGCAAGGTCTTGTCGGGCCAAGTTACCGCCTCCATGTGATGCATACCTCGCAAACATTCTATTTTTCCTGCCTATTGATTGGTGACTTTAATCACAATGCATGGCGAAGACACTTTTCTTTATATTTTTGTTTGCGGAGATCTAATTTTAATTGCGGAAATTCGCTCTGAAGCTAACAAGTAGACTTTTATAGTTTTATTCGTACTGATCATATATGCGTAGGCCTCTTACAAATAAGCACATTATTCTAATTAAGCATAATTTAACATCAGATCAATAAATATTCAAGCGACAGGTCATATAATTCAGTTCGTGAGTCAGTAATCTACTTAGCCAAGTTCCATAGCATCGTGGAATTTAAGGAACAAAATGGAGAGGCCATTGTTTAAGTGCCGTTGAAGCTGTGCGCCAAAGTATGAAGCTGATCTCTGAAAAATTAGCAAAGTGCATGGAACTCCATGAAGAGCAAACAAGGCTTGAATGAAAAATTATATTTTGTGTTGCAGAAATTTAACCGCACCTTGGGTAAGTGTCTGTTTGCAATCGCTTATTTCTTCTGTGTCAGTTCAAAATGTTGAAATAAAATTATATAGTTGCTTATGGAAGATCTTGCTTCAATTATAATTCCGATAATTATTGTAGGTTTTACAGAGAAACAACGAAAAATCAATTATTGTTTTGTCATATTGCGTGATATAAGGTCATAGTCCTTGTTTAGTCTTTCTTATTTGTAGTTAAATTTGAAAATGACTTTTTGTTCTTCTATTTGTCGTTGTCTTCGGGCATGTTTATTTGCATTTATTATAGTTCATTGATTAATCTTTCATTTATTTTTCTTGAATAAGTGAGCATTCTCTCGCCAAAGCTTGTAATATTAAATATTTAAGGAACAAATATTTTTGGTATTTTGTTAAAAAATAGCTTAGTAGTCCCACATGGGTGTAGCTTGAAATTTGAGGCAAAGCCTGGCTCCTTTCATCTTTCTAACTACTTCCATGAAAGAACTACAAAGGGAAATTAAGCGTGGTCAGTGAACTGGAAAAGTTTATAGCAAATCACTAAACAGTAACGCTCTCGAGTGAAATTACAAATAAAAAGCGCCTTATACAGTGAAAAATGTATGATAGTTTTCTTGAAATTGACTTAGTAGACCTACAGCTGTGGCCAAAACATTAAAATCAGACTTGATTCATGACGTTTTTTCATTGCGTCTTAGTATTGCACAAGATATTGTTTCGGTTGCCTTATCTTTATTCTGGGGCAAAATCTAACGTAAACAGTTTTTATTTAGAAGATATCATTTTAACGTTAGCAGGTAGAAATTGCTTTTGTAGTTTATATCTGCCCAAAATAGGTAAAAACTGCTCATTTTGCAAGGTTTAGCAAAATCAAGTTGTTGTTCTTCGCAAGGAAGGCTCCACAGAACATTGAATGGATGGGTAGGTTGAATGTAGCCATTCTCTTATGCATAGGGCAATCTTGAAACTTACAAAATGTGGAACTTATGTGGATGTAAAACAAAGTAGGGGAGACCGGGGAGAAATGTTACAAGGGAGGGTTGTTACACTCCTTATTACTTCTTTAAAAAAAATTTTAAATCGCTGCAATTAATGTTATGCTATTGCTAACATCATTTTCTTTAGTTTAAAGGCATGTTTAATAAAAACTGCCAGGTAAAGAAAAGATATGAGAGAAAAAGGGTTTTTGGGTGTCAAAAGTAAATTTTGAAGATTTTATCCAAAACTAGCTGCTTTCAAGGTATTTTAGCGTATGTTTGAACGGACTGCATTTTTCAGAGGTTTGGTTACTGTAATTTCAAGCAGAAATGGAAGTAAAGTCAGTTTGGTCAAATATGCCAGAGAATATTAGGGTTTATTTATGTCACTGGGGATGTGGAGGCTTGATACACTGTGTAACAAGTCACCCCAACATTCCTACGTATATTTTTAGTTAGTTTATTTTTTCATAGTATTTTATTACTTCTCATTTATTCACATTTTGAACTATAGCGAACTGGATGGCCATTCTATAGCCTAATAGATAGGTACCGGTACTGGTAGATAAAAATACTAATACTGGTTCTGGTATCTTGGTACCGGTATCTGTAAGTTGTAGCAAAGTAGTGCTCAGAATGCAATTGCACGTTTTTGTTCTAGTCAAGCAACACTGGCAGACTATTTTCAATTAACCAGCTTGGTAGCTAGGTGACGAATATTTATCTGTTTTCAGTAGATTTCTCTCATTGTTTTTCTTAGTAGATTTCTCTCATTTTTCAGTAGATTTCTCAAAGCTGCACCAAGGCAATCAAAATGCTCTTCAAAAAAGCGTCGCTCAGCAGTGATCACTGCAACTCCTGAGAAAAAGGCATTAGAGAAGTTAAATTCTATTAGACGCACTAAAGTAAGAACACAGAAAAAAGCCAAAAAAAGATTTTGCTGTCATCATCATCATCAGCTAAGGAAGAGTGGTTCTGCATTGTGTGTAGTGGCAGTTACTCAAATTCAGCACCAGGTGAATCCTGGATTCAATGTTGACAGTGTGAAGGATGGTCACATTATGTATGCAGCAGCGCTGACTTGGTCTATATTTGTGAAAACTGTTCTGAAAACAATTACTATTGAGCAATACTTAATTGAGAATAAAACATTGCACCACTTTTTAGAGTTTTATTTTCCATTGTTCTTTGGGTGTGCATCACTTTTTACAGTGTTGTTTTTTTATTGATCTTTGTTTGTGCATCTTTGTTTTTTATTGCTCTTTGTTTGTACAGCTTTGTTTTTTAGTGTTCTTTGCTTGTATGATTGTTTTCCAATATATTGCCATAACTTTCAAATAACTTGCAGGCGATTATTGTAGCAAATAAATTGAAGTTTGATGAAGCTATAAGCCTAGTATGCATCTTGCCCTAATCCTCCTCCTCTTCTCTTCCTCCTCCCACCACTGTTCTTTCCCACCCATCCAATGGCCAATCAACCTCTTTATATTGTCAACGAAATTCCTTTTACTCTTTAATTTATTTATATTAAAACAATTGATGTGTGTAATGTTACATCCATTACTATGTAACAAATCACCCCGCTAGTGGGGTAACTTGTTACATTCGACCTCTACTACAAAATTTGTAAATAGCTACTAGTCCCGAAGCGATAAAATTTTGTTAGTAATGTCTTTGAGTAGGCTAGGAGTTTGGGTACTTACCATAAAAGTATCAGATATTTTGCTCGTACTAAAAGGGGAATTTTCTACGTTTTTGTAAAAATCGCAACAACCCTCTCCGGTCTTCTATGCGCTTTCGGAAAACAACTCCCATAACTGACGTCTTGATGAAAGAGAAAAGAAAAGTGATGAATTCGTTGATATTTTCAGCAAAGACAATCAGAGCCCCTTTGAATTAACTTGGTATTTTAGTCAACTTTTGGTGAAGATGAAAATTTGAACAAGTGAATAAGTTTGACTTTTTTGTATCTAAAAGGTTATTGGAAATGTTAAAGTCTACCAGTTCCATAGTAACTACATAAACATTTTCAACTAAAGGACATAAGTAGATTGTAAGTTTATAAAATTTTGATATAGATTCAAGTGCGTTAACGTAAAAAGTTGAATGTAGTGAAGCAAATTGGGCGAAAATTAAATTGTTTGCTGTTGATCCTAAGTTGAAATTCATCGTTGCATAAAATGAGATGTAGATTATTTTTAAAAAAACTATATTTGATGTCTAATGAGAAAATTAGATGACAGTTGAATAAAACTGCAAGCTTAGATACTTTGTATATTAATTACGTATAGCAGTGTTAGAAATTCAAACCTGATGTTTGGTGTGTATAATGAAAATATTTGGGATTGTGTTTAAAGCTGCATGTTGGCAAAGAAATTTAAAATAGATGTTTATAAAAATTGCAGTACTTTTTATCATAATTGCAACCAAATGGTGTTACAAATAGTAATTTTGATTGGAAAGAAGAAATTGAACTGAGTAATTTACCTAAATGGACAATTTTTAAAGTAATTCGACCCAAGTTTGCTAGTATGTGCGGAGTTAATTAACATTTATGTCTACTAAGAGTGATTAGCTTGAATTTTTCCAATGTACACTCAGTGGCGAATTTAAAAGTTTTCTTTGAGGGGGCCCAAGCATTAACTCATATTAAGATTATTATCAAGATTTGGATTTTCGCAGATTAGTGAGAAGCATTTGGAATTTTTCTATAGATCGCTTGTTTAAATTGATATTTTTCCTGTTCTCAACTTGAAAACTTATCTTTTGGGATCAACATTTAAAATCATTTTGATCTTCGATACAAAAATGAATACACTTTTGTTTGGAGTTTCAGTTTTCCAAATTTATTTTTGTACATTTTTTGATTCTGCCATATTGCTTGGAGAGCATCACCCTTTTACCCTCTTCCCCTATAGGATTTCGTTGAGTAAGCTTTTTCAAAAATTATCTCCAAGGTATACATGCTTTGTAGCAATGCCGCTTTTCAGTTAGCTTGCAATCTCTTGGGCATGATTTTACTGGACTTCAGGGGCTTCAAGTGCCTAAGTTAGACATGTTATTGAAAAACCATTTGAGCCTTCGGTTCCAGAAGAAAAACAAGGACGCGTTCCTTGCAGGATGCTTACCTAGATAAATTTCACTATGTCCGGTAGACAAAAAGATTACTCTTATTCGGTATTTCTACAGTAAAAGACTAATTTTTGGGTTTTAGTATAGAAATAATTGCACCTACGCATGCATTAATAATTGTACAAAGGCTTTAATTTCACCGAAACTACAGGGCGTACAAACATGAAATTCAGCACAATTGATCACCACCGTAGGATGAGTGTCACAAGACAATTGATGATAGCACAATCAAAGATCATTTTTTCAAATATCCCATTTTTTGACGGAGGAAAACCATTTTGAGCTTAAATAAAAATCATCATTCGACTCGCCAACTTCAAAACAATTTTGCTATTTTACAATTTATACATAATTTACAAAACAGTTTTTGTTTTAAATTTAAGGATTATTTGCGACGTAACAAGCGATTTTGGGTTTGCTCGCCTTTTCAAGCTTAACTCTTCCAAAAATTACTGAACGTACAAATTCTAAACATGGCATGAATTATCACCACACCAAGACGAAGGTCATAATGAGGCTAGGGACGTCAGAGTGACGTCACAAGTGGGGATTGATATTTTAAAACTTGCATTTTTGATTGAGAAAATCAATTGTCGGCTTAAACATTAGCCAACAACCAACTTTCCATTTTCAAGAAATTTTACGTTTTTAGGAACTGACCCACGGCATAAGGAAACATTCATTCTAATTTAACTCGGTACAGATGATGGAATGACCTGCTGGGGTAAAATCCCACCATTTTTAGGGAAAAAATTTTTATATATATTTTAGGTGATGATACCTTTATAGAGCTACCGGGATAAGTTACCGGAAAGAGCTTTTCAAAAAGTATTACCATGAAGAAGCCACATGGACAATAAATTCAAGATTGCGAGGCTGCATTTTTATTTTACCGAGCTTTCTTGCCGAGTATAGTTTGTAGCGTGTTACCTGGTTGTGCATCCACTCATCCTGCATGGAACTTTACGTCTCATTTCTGAGGACTTGTTAGAGCCAACACAGGACGTTGTTCGAATAGTGTTGTGGGTTTTCTACAAAGAAAAGTCGCTTTTTTGATTTATAAATCTACCAACTGATAATTGCTTAAGCAAACTCTGGTTCAACAACTTTGAATTTATGAACTTTTTTTCTTCAGCAAAACTCATGGCTAAAATTATTAGTTTTTACCTTTAATGGTACAGATAAATACCCCACGAATGCTACTTTGCAAAGTTTATAAACTTACTTTGTAGCATACTCTTGATTGATTTTGGATAGAGCATGGCCCCGGGCAATTTCCTATATATGCCCACGGACTCCAAGCTCCACTGCAAGTAGCAGAATTAATACAGCTTTCTTGTAACGTACAGTTTATGACGGCTCCTGAAGACAGAGAACACTTTCTACGAATTTCTTTTCTACCATTACATTCTCCCAAACATGGTCCCTCTTCTGTAATTCCTGACCAAGTTGCTCCGTTTTCTGGCTCCTCACATGCACAAGTGGTTACAGCATAACTGTTGGAAAAGGAAAGCCCAGCAATAAATAAACAAAATGACAACAACAACATCGTCATAGCTTTTGTCAACATTAAACACTATACATAGAAATATTAGCTTTGTTATTACTGTTAAACAGCTATATCAAAATTACTGCCAAAAACATCGGATTTAATTTGTAAACGCCATTTTCAAGATACATGTAGTTACTTAACTAAGTTTACCTTTCTCCTCATTAAAAAAAATGACATTTATCACAAATAGCGATGTGCAGAGACCTGCTATGGAGTTGTCCAAGGTAAGATGCTACTTTAAAGATTTAAAATTTGCACAATCATCACAACGCTTGTCTCCAGCAAAAAGTTTGTGGAAGCAAAAACATCTTGAATAGCACCTTGCATAACTTTCTGCGAGCACGACAATGCATTGGGTAGCGGGTTCGTGACAACCTAATCTTGAAGCCTCTCATCTTTTAATTAACCATAGTACATGCGTGCGCTATTTTCATTTGAAGTGGTGTGAAACGAAACATTTTTTACATCATTAACCACTGCACCTCATATTACATGAAAGGGTTTTAGCTTCATTCTACACTCACTTTGCTCTGACTTTTGCTTAAGAAAATGAAATAAAAAGATATAACCAGATTTCAAGAAATACTTTTATTTTAAAGCCAATTAACTAAACTGGGCCAAAAATTAGTACGAAACTAAAATGACATTTTTTAATTTATTTTATCACAGAGCTTTGATTTTGAGGGCCGTTTTCAACAAATTGTTGTTTGGAAGTAAGCGAAACCGTTATTCTCTGTGGTTAATTATGTCAAAACAATCGCTGGTGCGAAATATTACTGAACGCTTACTTCGACATAATAAAACAAAGAAAGATGCCTCTGAAGTTAATTGATGATCAAGTGGAAACTGGCCTTAACAGAGCTGTTTTATCATTAAGCCCTTAAACGCCAAAGTCAAAAATTCATCATAACTTCAAATTCTTTTAAGCAGTTAATTTTTTATCTACCTTAAGTCATAAAACAAAAAAAAATTTGTCGGGTACTTTTTTTGGTATTTAATGGGAACTTAACTTGTCGATGGCCATTAATGTAGTTAAAGAAGCGATAACATTGTTGAATGGTTTATAGCGCCACAAAATATGCTGCAAGGTAAAAATCAATCATGCGCATGGGGCCCATGTTCAGGAACGTGTTTTTTCACGATTGCCGTCTATATTCACGGCTGTTTTAAAGCGTATTTTTTGATTTAAGTGGTAAGTTATTGGTATACAATTAAGTCACTGCAAATACAGACGCTGAATAGCATTTATTTTACAAGCATCGAAAAATTTTGAACAAAGACAGCGGAAACTTATCAATAATGCTTATTTGTTGGCACATAAGCCTCTGCAAAACCAGAGGTCGCTTTTAGTACAATCATTGGCTGTACTTACCTAGCAAAAATAATGGTACAGAGCGCTGCCTTCACTTAACGCTTAACCCTTAGATGCAGGAACCTTTAAATCCACACCAACGCAGAAACCGGGCCTCTGAGGCCCACCTCTGTAAAAGTAGTATGTTTTCATTTGAGGTTGTGTTTGTTGGTTTATAATGGAGCATTTACACATAAAGTACCGTATTGTAGAAGTGTGTTTTATGTATTTTGGTTCCACTGCATAACTTTATGTACAAAATCAGCATGAAGATCCAATTCAAAACTCACTCTGGAGACAAGCACACACTAAAATTACAAGTACAAGTTAACAAACGACTCAGCATTTTACGGACAATTGTTGCAAATGACAGAACTATGTTCCTTACACACGTTTTTGTTACATTTCTTGCATACTATGGCATTTTTACGATCTTTTTTCGAAAGGCGATAGTGGCATTCTTTTAATTTGGTTACAGATATCTCTGAGACAGTCTCTACACATTTTCTCTCTACTATTTTTTTCATAAGACTAGAGCTAGCAACCAAGAAAACAAACCGCTAGTGCTAGCGGCTTGTTTCGTTGGTTGCCGTGGAGAGGCTATAGGATCGTATACGAGCGATCCTATAACACAAAGCTTACTAACGATGTGACGTGAGTTTAACTTTTTAGCTACATTCCCAACTTAAGCAAAATCACGGGCATATTTAAAAGCGTGGCCAAAAGAAGCAGTAGAGATTTTTTGTTAAAATCAGGTTGCGAAAACAAATAATAAAAATAAGCAGAAAAAGAGATATACTCTAAAATATATCGGAATAATATCGGTATAATATTGGAAAGCGATCGAGGCAAAGCACAAAACTGAAAGTCCAAGCGAAACTGGTACCCAAAAATTCAGCATAGTCTAATGAAATGGGTGCCCCCCCTACCAGCAAAGAATTTTTTTCTGCATTAATCCACGAAAGCAATCTCGAATAAGTTGTAGAAGAATACCTGGAACGCCTGAGAAATATGTTTAATAGAGTCGACATAAATTCAAAACAAAAATTTTGCCGGGCCTCCCAGACCCATTCCTGCATCTAAGGGTTAAAACAGGCTGAAGGGTGCAGAGTCACTTTGCACGTTTTGGCATATAAACACTGAACGACGTTTGCAAACTTTGCTGTGTCTGTATTTTGACTGGTCTTTAGTCACAACATGGTCGAACTTATCTGTACGTAGGTTTTCCAACATTCGCTGAGGATGTTGCAAGCAAAGCAACTTTTTTCGCCTGGATGAAGCAAGCATTGTGAGGACTATTTTCCTCGTAAAAGCAAGCATTGGGATATTTTTGCTGTAAATTTTCTTGTATAGCAACCAAGCATTAGTCATAGCAGCATTGACACCTAAGCAGGCTGTTTCATCCGTACAATATTTCAATACAGAGACCTGTATCTGCTAAACTACATTTTAAAAACTGAAACAATCACTGTCAGATTAGCTAGGACTAAGCTAAAACGTGATTTGCTATTCAATTAATGCAGCCACAAATTCAACCTACAATAATTTAACTACTACCAACATTTAGTGAGATATTCAAAACCAGCAGCTACTGATGGTAATCAACACACGTTACTTTACCGTTAGCTGTTCAACCTAAGCAACCAATACCTATGACGCTGCTATAACGACACTAAACTTTGTTATTAAATTAATTGTTAGATATTAAGGCAACTTATAGGCTAACTACAATCAGTTGATTAAAATACCACTTCCACAACCGGTTTCGTTCCTATAAGAACTCTTCAGGTTGACTCAGGTATTGAACCGACGATCACATGAATTACTTCATGCGGTTTATACCACTTCGCCATCGTTCCCATCAACTGGTGCTCCAGCTCCTGTAATTCGAATTATAACGTAATAAAGGCACTGGCTTGGCTGGGAATCAAGAGCATATATCGCAATAAGCTTGCTATAGTAAGCGTGCAGCATATAAGCTTAAAATTAACAGCATTAGTTGATGGGACCAATGGCGGAGTGGTAAAAACAGCATAAGGAAATGCATGTGATCGTCGGTTTAATACATAAGCCCACCTGAAGAGTTCTTGAAGGAACGAAAGCGGTCGTGGAAGTGGTATTTTAATCAACTGATTGTAGTTAGCCTATAAGTTGCCTTAATATCTATCAACTAATTTAATATTTAAATAGGCTAACACCAGCTCCTGTGATTCGAATTATAAACTTTGCTTGCAATACAGTAGGCTTATAAGTGCCCAAGAAGTTTTTTATAACCAGCTGCAAACAATCCTCTGGAGCTAAAATAACCACATTATATTTGCTTTAATATATTGTTTAAAAAAGCTTAACAGTTAACCAAACTGGCTTAAAATAAAGTGTATTTGTTCATATGACAGAGCATTCTAACTTAGAACTTTTTTCAAGTCCAAAAAATTTACTTGAAAAGCGATTTATCGCTTTTGAACATCTGCCTTACACTGCTTTTTTATTGAAAAGCCTAGCGCAATAACAAATGTTTGGCTGCGCATAGTAACAAGAACTCACCTCTAGGTGTGCTGGAAAAAGGTCCATTGCATCATACCTTTCTTTGGCAAGTACGATTATGCAAGCTCTGCTATTGGGTTGCTATTGACTACCCTGCAGCACTGTCTACATTGAGAACCTGTTCACTTTAGCGTTTCCTACTTGATGAAACACTGCCACTAAATGTCCAGAAAAGCTTCTGGCAAAAAAGCTTTTACAAAGCCATAAAAAAATTATTTTTTAAAGAAAGAAATAGCATGTCCCCAGAAATAATGCCACTAAGGGCGCACCGCCCCAGTGCCTCCGCCTGTACACCGAAGGGATCAAAATTTACACTTTGAAAGAAAATAGCGTTGATTTTCTATGACATTAGATGTAAGATATTATTAGATCACTTTTATCTTCAGTATTAGCTTACAAAAAATATTTCCGAAGCAATTTCTAAGCCAGCCCGCAAATCTAAATTTTATCTGTAGAAAGCAGTTCTTTATCCGCGTAACTCAAAATTATTTAAAAATGAAGTGTCGTATATCACAAGCTTAGCTAAACAGCGCGGTCAATGCATGACTCTTGTACATTCAAATCTAAAAATAGATGGTTTGGCTGTACAGTGAGTCATTTAACCCGTTAACTGCGTAGGACGTAATATTACGTCTTCTCTCTATCGGCTTCCTATCGCGTAAGACGTAATATTACGTCTTCGATTTATGACGTTTCTAAGTTGCAGCGATACCCTGGAATCGAGATAGGTGATTCCCCAGGATCGTCGCTGACTACTGTAATAGTGGTTTTGTGCATCTGTGCATTGAAGACTATTAGCTAGAATGGCTACTGCACGGAAACAAAGCCGGCTTTCGCAAAGTGAAATTTTGAGGCGTGTTCTTGATTCTGATGATGATGTTTCCTCTTCAGATTCTGATTCTAACAATCCGTTGTCAGGCAGTGAAGGGTATTTAGCGAATGCTGATGATCTGGATACGGAAGATAAAGGTAGTAATACGGCAGACGGGAACGTTTCTGGAAGTGATATGAATGTCAGTGACAGGTCTAGTGATGATGAAGATGGTGGAGCCCATGGTCTGCCAAATGCTCGTGGCAGAAGGCCCAATGCTGCAGACATTTCTCGGCCATGGAATAACAATGGCACGGCAAGGAACAGGTTTGTTTTTACTGGCAACCCTGGAATAAAAGCCAGAATTGATGATGCATCAGATCCTCTGGAATTTTTTGAACTTTTCTTTACGGATGAGCTGATCGACATAATCGTTACCGAGACTAATCGTTATGCTGGGCAATTTCTTGCTGAAAACCAGGGTGCTCTGAAAGAACGTTCAAGGGCAAAGGAATGGAAGGAGACTGATGCAAAGGAAATAAAGGTGTTTTTGGCTCTTCTTCTTATGCAAGGTATAGTGTACAAACCGGACATTGAGCAGTACTTTTCAAAGAGGCCTTCACTGTATACACCCTTTTTTCGTGATGTAATGGACAAAGATCGCTTTATTCTTCTTTCGAAGTTCCTTCATTTCGGAAATAATGAGGGATATGATCCTGATGGGCCAATTCCAAGGAAGCTCTACAAACTTTGGCCTATTCTGGAGCATATGAACAAGAGGTTCTCCGAGGTTTACAAGCCAGAACGGGACGTGGCTGTGGACGAGTCATTGCTTCTTTGGAAAGGACGTTTATCATGGAAACAATATATACCTTCTAAGAGGGCAAGATTTGGTATGAAATCATTTGACATTTGTGAATCTTCTTCTGGATATATCTGGAACTTTTTTGTTTATCTTGGGAAGTACACTCAGTATAATCCTAATATTCCCGAAGAAAAACCGATGGGGTCCAAGGTGGTGCTCACTCTTGCCTCTCCTCTATTTGGAAAAGGGTATTGTATAAACATGGACAACTTTTTCAGTTCACCTGAACTTTTTGATGAACTTTGTGAGGAAAATACAGATGCTGTTGGGACTCTGAGAGCTAACAGAAAAGGTGTCCCAAATGAGATTCGCAGCAAAAGACTTCAAAGGGGTGAAATAAAAGCAATGTATCGTGACAAGCTGATGGTCTTGAAATGGAAGGACAAGAAGGATGTCTACATGATCAGCACCATCCATGATGCCAGCACCACGAATGTAGGGACGCAGGAGACCCCAAAAGTGAAACCACAAGTGTGCTGTGATTATAATGACACCATGGGTGGTGTCGATCTGAGTGATGCCTTCTTGTCCAATTATCCAAGTGCCCGCAAGCGTTTGAAGAAATATTACCAGAAACAGTTTCGTCATATACTTGACATGGCAGTCCTAAATGCCCACATACTGTACAAAAAGCATGATGGTGCAAACCACAGGCTTGCTTTCATTTTGCAGCTTGTTGAAAGGATTATTGAAAAGTATAAAACAGAAAGGGTGGAAAATAGAAAGGGGCGTCCTTCATTGTATGATACGCCAGTCCGTCTCACCGCTCGCCACTTCATGAGGCGCATACCCCCCACTCCAAAGAAGGAGTATCCTCAGAAGAAATGCCATGTTTGTGCTGCCAATGGCATTAGAAAAGACACAAGTTATATGTGCTCTGATTGCGACAAAGCTTTGTGTATCACTCCTTGTTTTGAAACGTACCACTCCGTTTTAAACTACAAACGTTCAAATTTCTGAAAAAATATTGCTGAAAAAAGCCAAAAACATTGAAAAAAGGACAAAAATGCTGTTGTTTATGTTATAAAGGACATTTTATCTGTTTAAAATGCATGCAATTGAAATTACAAGTTTGTGTACAAAAATAAATGTGTCTAAAGAGAATATTTCAAAAAAAAATTTTTTTTCATGAAAATTAATTCCGCAGTTAACAGGTTAAGTTATCCTTTGTGTGTAGTAGCGTGTGTTCACTAGCTCTATTTCTGAAATAAAGTTTTTTATGCTTTTGTGATACTGTCTCCAGTTGTAGGCTACTTTACCTGTAGTTTCATTTTGTTGAAACTTAAATATTTACACACAAAATAATGTTCGATCTGCTTGAAGCATAATGTCGTTTCTAAAATCTTAAAAAGATTAATTTGTTGTTAAAACTATTAAAATTGAAATTGTTTCATGCTGTGAAAGCCATTGGTGGCTTTTAACGAAGATTAAATAAGTTTGTTACATTTCTTCACAATCTAGTTATTATTGTAACTCACTCATTATAAAAAAATCTCTCATTTTAAGAGTTTTAATTCATTAACCCATCAACTATTGCATGCTGAACAAAAAGCAAGTTATTGCTTAAAAAAAATTACATTGAATTAGAACAAGTGAGAGGCAAATTTTTTGGTGCAGGATGAAAACTTTTTTAAATTTGACAGGCAGGCGAGATGAGCACAAAAACGCATTTGATTTTAACGATGTCATAGTATCGATCGAGCACGTGATGCAAAAAGGAAATGAACAAATGACACCGTAAGTTTATTGATATCTAAATGTAAACAAAGCAATTGGTTAGTTTTTTGCCAATTTATCAAAGTTAGGTTTTAGTGTGGTTGTAGCAATTCTCCGAACAGATCTGTAATGTTAATCAGTTAATTGAGAACTGTGCCAAACTTTGTTGATGTTCATCACAATGAATGTCTACTCGTATATGTATGTGGAACCAATTAACACAAGCATTTTTTGTGCCATCTTCGACTATCTTCAAAATTTGGTTTCTCTCAGTGCAGTGGTTCTTTACATTTTTCTGTCATTTGCCCTGACCATTTTTATTGAGCTTTGACTAAATCTTTATTTCACTCAGCCCCAAACGTATTTAAATCATTTTAATATTTTAGCTTTATGATAACAAGATGTGCGGTGGATAAGCTAAACTACAAAAAAATAACAAGGTTATCAAGTCAGAAACAGGAACAAAAACTTTCAAAAAAAGATTTTGAAAGAGATATTTAGTTAACAAAAATTGATTTACCAAACAAAAGGTTGCAAGGATGTAAGCTTGCGATCCCATTAGAAAAGCTGTGCATTTAAATGATTCCTAATTCTTCACCTGAAATCCTTGTTGCTCGTCACAAATGCGAAATTTCCTACTGGTTAAAACCCCTGACTTAGTGAAACATAAAATTTATTTAATTTAAGCGAATTAAATCTTTTTCTTTAAACAAAGTTACATTGAAAATCAATAAGCTCTAACTGCAACTCTTTTAAAGCTCTTTTTTAAGTCTGGTGTCGATGGACACGAGACAAACTCAAGTGAGAATAAATTATTTTCAATTGAAATTATCTGAAAATCCGAAAACCGACAGCAGCATTCAATATGCATATCTTTTAATATTTGTTGAATTTTATTGTATGTTGATGGACCTCTTTGGAACACTAAAAAAAAGAGTTGTTGGACATTTGTTTTGAAAACATAATTTTGCACCTAGTATACATTTCGTGCTTGAATTGATCTTGCGCGTATTGCGATACGATCATCAGAGAGATCTGAAACGGAAAAGATCAAACATAGTTTTATGGCGGAACAAATGCGAAAACGAACCAGATTTCGCCAGCAGGCCTTACTTTGCTCACTCCCAATATGGAATTCTTGATCTCTATAAACCAATTAGCTCATACGTAGGTTTGCCATTGAGCACTTTTGCCACTGCTGCCGAGCGTAATTGTTAGATTAAAACCCTATCAAACGACTTCCTGCGTGTTTCGGTGGGCAATTGGGGCAGCACGAAGTTAATATCTCAAAAAATTGCAAAGACTTTTATGAGCAGTAATTGATAATTTAGTAGTATTACAATTGGAATTTCGAAAGGTAATTTAATGATATTATAATTGAAAATTCAAACGAATTCACTCATACCGAAAAAAACAAATTGTCTTGAGGAAAGTAGTCATTATATTGTAGCAAAAACGGCATGCTTCCTGCTTGAGTAATGAATATAAATGATGACTAACAACAGTGATGCGATTCCATTCTATAAACCAGCCGTGGTATGGAGACCGATCGGCAGCCATGACCTCTTTTTTCGTTTGTCGAGTATATTGATGCCATAAACAAATACAGTCATTCTTTTGACAATTTTATTGGTATACTTGACATTTTGCTCCCCTTAGTAACAAGGGAGCTTCTTCAGAATACTATAGATGTTATTAACAGCGTAAAATATAAAATATTGAGCAGAAATATATCAAGACAACCTTTATTATTAAACACCAAAACTTATTACTAACAAGGTAGGCAATTACAAAACAACAAAAACAGTATTACATCATAGAATCAACTGGACACAAGTATAAAGTGCTATAAGGTACATAAGACGTAATTTATTGGCGGTGCATACACACTATAAGCAGCAGGAAGTTTGCACTATCATTACAACTAATTACATTTAGTGAAAGAGTCTTTTGATTTATCAAAGAACTTTTTGCAACGCTACGACTGTATGCTTGTGACTCGACTTCGGTACTTTGACATCATCCCAATCTATTCTACGATCCAAATCCATAACATTTCGATTAAGAGCTAACTTTTTGGAGTGAAAAGTCTTAACCGCATCAACATGTTCCCGTTTTTTGGTTCCAACATTGCATCCTGTTTCACCTACATACACAGCATTGCAATCCCGGCAAGAAATTTAATATATCAAACCAAGTTTTTGTTCAAAATTAACAAGATCTTTTGGTTTAGGAAACAACGAAGATAACGTGTAATGTAGTTTTAACTCCACTCCGATACCAACTTCAGCAAAATTCGGCTAATAGGTTCGGAGACACCTTGCACGTAAGAAATCGAAGTGAACCGGTTCAGTTTTTTGTTCTTTTGATGGCGTGATTTTCCAAGTACTTTTTGAACCTGCATTTGTTACTAGGAAATCCATAGTTTTTTAAAGTTTTTGCTTTGTGATGGAATTCTTTAATCTGTTTTTCGTTATTAGATGAAATTTTATTTGCTCTGAAGAATAATGTACGAGCCACACTAACTTTTTGATTAAAAGCTGCTGAGATGAATATTGAAGATATCTTTCCGTGTGAGTTGGTTTCCTATTCACGCTTGTTGCCAGGGATACATCTTTCAACTGTTGTAAGTTTACGCCCAAAAAGGCTAATTGTTCTGATTTTTATCAATTCTTTAGTGAACTTTATTGACATGGATACAGCATTTAAGTAGTTATGAAAAGACTTGACATCAGTTATATCCAGTCCCGTAGCACTCCAACTTCGGGCCCCCCCCCCCAAAGTAAGCGCAAGAGCCCCTGCGCACAGGTCATATCACTTTAGAGGTGTAAAATTGAAAAGCTGCATTAAGAAAATACACCACAATTTGTACATAAGTAAACAGGCTAATGTCAAAATAAAGCATGCCGATACCGAAGGTGCAAGTCATAAAAAATTCGGCACCGATGCCAGAGTTCAGTAGGACATTTATGCAGACACTGCGAAACGAAAGCAATGACACTGAAAAACATAAAAAAGTTATAAAAACACAGTATCATTTAAATAGTCTGGAGCGAACCTTTTTGTTCGCAAATGCTGTTATGACATTGTCATAATCAAGAGATCGGGCGCAGTCATTTTCGATTGACAACATGGCTAATGAAGATAGTCTACTGTCTGTCATAGACGTTCTATTAAAAGTTTTGATCAGTTTCAATTTGCTGAAGCTTCTTTCAGCGCTGGCAACAGTCACGGGGCAAGTTAGTAAGATTCGAAGTGCGATGTACACATTCGGATACAATTCAAATAAATGAGTCTTTAGAAGATAGTTCAGAAAGTCTTGAGCCGTATTGAGATTGAGATTGCGTTTTTTTTGTAAAATTAAAACAAACCGCTGTAGCTCAGCGCTCATTTCATCAGAATCAATGTCACCGAACTTTTTTTGGAACTCTTTACAGCAAGTAAGAAGAGCATTTTCTTGTTGCACAAGCAAAAGTTTGTCTCGTGTGTACAAAAACGAAAAGGCGGAAGAAACCTCACGTAACAAATTAAAGCGCTCCTTTATTGACATAATAGCCTGGTCTACTAATGGATAGAAAAAGTTGCTTTTAAATTTCAGTTCAGGAGTAGCTCGTTGTTCCTCTTCACCTTGGTAATCAAACAATCTTCTTTTCTTTCCACTTCTTGACGGAGGAAAAGAAGGATCAATATCCAATTCCTGTGCTATTTCAACAGCAGATGTTGCGGCACTGTCATAACCCGTTATGCGATAGTTTTGCAAAAACTTTTCAGTTGCCTGGATTTCCGTTTCCATTGTATGAAGGGAGACTCCATACCATTGAAGAATCTTGCTTGCTTTATTGACTTGGAATAGGATATCATACCAAATAAACACCGACAAAAGAAAACTCCATTTTGATAAATGAGCTATCAACGATTTTGTTTCTGAGGCAGCTCTTCCATCTTTTCTTTCTATGGAAATGGCTTCCAAGTCTTTCAGTGCCAGCAACACCTCTTTTAAATTGTATCGAAGAGGTTTGATGCATTTAATTCTGCTTTCCCAACGAGTATCAGATTGTGACTTTATGAACAGCTCCACATGTTTCTTCAAAATTTTCCAACGCTGAGCAGAGGAAGAAAACAGCTCATACAACCTTGTAAGTACTCCAAAAAATGTCAATGCTTCCGTCGATGAATTAGCACTGTCAACAACAACTAAGTTAAGGGTATGGTTTGCACAGGGCACGTAAACAGCTTTGGGATTGATGTCTAGCATTCTTGCTTGGACCCCAGAATGTTTTCCTTTCATGTTAGCACCATTATCATATGACTGACCTCGACAATCAGACAATTCGAGTTGCAGTTCGGTCGTTTTTTCTAAGAAAGCGTCCAACAAGCCTTTCCCAGTACTGTCACTTATTCTCAAGTAGCCAAAAAATGTTTCTTTAACAACAGCAGCTTCTTTATTACATAGTACATAACGGAGAATGACAGACATTTGTTCATGATGTGACATATCTGGAGTGCAGTCCAAAATTATAGAAAAATATTTTGCCAATTTCAATTGCTGTAAATTTTCTTTTTCAACTTCTGTCGCTAGCAATTCAATTAGTTCATTTTGTATGGTAGGACTCAAATAGTGATCTTTAGTGTTTTTATTCTTGATTCTATCTTGAAGCTCTTTTAGGATCGGATCTCTTCTTGCCAAAAGCTCAAATATACCCAGAAAATTTCCATTGTGAGGAGATCCTAAGACTTCTTCAGATCCTCTAAAAGCAAGATTCCTTTCCGATAGAAACAAGGCAATGTCGATAAGTCTCTCTAAAACATTTCTCCAAAAACGTCTTTCATTGAAAAAAATATTCATCTCGCGTTTGTCGATAGTGGATGAATTTCTTATCCCTTCAGCTAGCAACATCCATTGACTGCAGCATTCTTGGTGGGAAATGCCGTTTTCATGGTCTTTCAGTTTTTTCGAAAAATCCTCCCATGTATTTATACCACTACAAAAGGGGCTTAGTGTTTTTCCAAATAGCTTACAACAAAAGCAAAAAACTTGATCTGATTCCCCACAATAAACTAGCCACGACCGTGAAACACTTTCACCATTAGGTAACACACGTTTATAATGGTTGGAGGAAAAACGTCGCCTTGGAGTTGTGTTATTATATGGAAAATTCATTATTAGTTGATGTGGTCCACGCTTTACTATATCACATCGTTGAGCATCAGAAACACTTTCAGGCCATTTACATGGGTCATCAGGGATAGGGGTAAATTGAGATTCAGTTATTTTTGATATTGAAGGTTGCGTATTGGCAGGTAAATCACAACTTACATTTTCTGGAAATTCACAATCACTTTGATGCTGATCGTCATAGTCTTCTTTTTCTTGTACACTAAAGTTTTCTTCATCCCTCTCGGTACTAGTGCCAGGTCTACTCTGCTCAGTAATCTTGAAAAAATCTGTCATCTTGGGCAATTTCGCTACAGCATCTCGAGCAGTGGCTGCTTCTTTTCTCTTTTGAGCACCACTTTTTGAACGTTTCATTCTATACAATGTCAATAAAATACTTTATCTGCACTCTGCAGTGTATATATATTGTCCCGGTATTTATAGCCAAACAGAATTGCAGACCATCCTATGATTGTTGCGTAACAACGGCATTGTTACGTCAATCGAATATTCAAGATTCTACCAGAAAATCAATCGAAATATTCTAGATTCTGCGAGATAAAATGACGTTGCATTCACTTATGATGTCACAAGCCAATTTCTTCCTACAGTTTAAATCGGTTGTAAACAAGTCTGCTGAACTGAAAATAGTCACGTAGCCAAAAAGCAATTTCAGACTAACTTGGGCCCCCAAAGTTGGCCTGGGCCCCCCCCCCAATTGGGGGGTTTGGGGGGCGGCTGCTACATCTCTGGTTTTATCCATGATTGCATACATGTCATCTACATAACGTATCCATAATGAAGGAGGTTTCAAAGAAGTGCTTAAAGCTGTTTATTCAATTTCTTTCATGACCGTATTTGCTATTACTGGAGACAAAGAAGAGCCCATTGGACAACCAAAAATATGCTTTTAGATGACGTCAATGTACACAGCAAACAATGATTGCAATCAGATATCTGATGCTTCCATTAGTTCCGACACTATGAGGCTTGTTTTACCTTCCAATGTGCAATCATCGCCGACTCCATTTGCCACAGTAGTTTTGGTGGTTTCAAGTGGTACCGAAGTAAACAAGCTCACCACATCAAATTTTGGAAAATGAAGCTTGTGACTCAGATTTTCCAAGTTTAATGGATCAAATTAACTCTACAAACTCAGAGGAATGCTAGACAGGGTATTGGGTGTTTTCAGCTATGGGAGCACGATTTTGCTTGAGGAATTTGGCAAGATGATAGGTACCTGAAACAATGATGGAAACAACATGACGAAGAGAAATAATGGGTTCATGAATTTTCAGAAGTCAATATATTCTTGTCAAAGCTGAATCACTGCTACCTAAGATTTTATACAAACAAGAGGAGATCTTATCATTTTTTTACAAATTTCAAATGAAACAATTTGAACGCTTTTCAATAGCACTGCTTGGACTTTTTTAATTACTTGGTATGTTGCAGTATTAGATAGCAATCTTAAAAGCTTTTTTTATGATACTGCAGTTTGTTCATTGATACAATCAGTGGCGTACGCAGAAAGTTTCTAAGGGGGGCGAAGCTACGTCACAATCGTGCGACGTAACAAATTAGCTTTGCTTTTGCTACAACTGCTTGGTTTTGCTTCACATTTTTAGGGACTGAGGGGGGGGGGGGGCATGGCACAGTGGCCTCCCCCCTCGGTACGCTCATGACCACAAAATTGTTACCTTCTATCTGCATTAAGAATTACAATGTCATCATATTGCTTCAATTCTTCAATTGCACGCTTTTGGACTTTTTAAAGATTTGGGCTTGGTAGTTTGGCTCTCTTCAAGATTTTCACCACTTTAGACCGCACAGATTCAATCAAACACTTGTTGGCAAAGTTAACTTGGCTTAGATTCAACTTATTTCTGCTTATCATATGCAAAACAGGAATTTTTGATCGTGCTATGGCAAATTTTGTTCCCTTCTTTAAAAGTGATTCCTGAGCGATAATGAGCGAAAGCTAGGATAGTTTCCACTGAAAAACTTGTGCTCTCTCGTCTTCGCTGCAACGGACGCGGCCTTCTGTTGAGCCCTTTTCTTTCTAGGATAGGTAGAATCGATAATACTTCTTGCAGCGACTGCGGACATTTGTTCCAGGACATCTCTCATCTCATTCTCCATTGTCCTGCTACGGAAACTGTGCGCCGCACGCTCTTTAGCGACTCTCTGTCTCTCTATGACGTCTAGTCAAGATTATGGGGAGTTGCCCGGCTTCTGGGGCTCCATAGTTTTCCACCATGACCCCATACTTTGGAAGGGGTCGGGTAGCAACAACAACAACAACAACAACAGCAGGATACGTTTTTAACCCAATTTTGAGTGAAGCTCTTCGTGTCCGCTCTCTGGGAATAAGCTGTTTTAGTTTTTGGTTGTGAATGTATTTGATTTTTGAAAGAAATTTACTTTTTTATAATCCGAATAATTCATTAGGTCATTGAAGTCTTTGGGATTTAATTTGCTGTTTGATTGGACTCTGATCTCGTCAACTAGAGCTTTAGTGCGTCCAATTTTTTGTGAGATTTACTTATTTTAAGATTTAGGAACTCCCATCCAGATTTTCAAGCTAATTGGAAACCTCTTCGCTATTTAATTGGTGGAAGAAACCCTTGGCTTTTGGGCAACACACCTTCTCTCTGGCATGCATGATGAAAATGCAATACATTCTCTGAATAGGCTTTTCGGTTACTAAGGTGGGCGAAACGTCAAGTTTATCAATAGAATTGTCGAAAGAGAGCTATAGCTGTTTATGGTAGTCAACACCTCATTGAGTCTTGACCCTGACTTTAATTTGATATTCGAATAAGTGACCTCTTTTGCTTAAGGCCCTTATGAGGGAAGAGAACATTTACGAGTGGTAATTTCCTTCTGATAGTTTCCTGCTAGTAACGTGAGACTCATGGGAAGCAAAACTACTCAAACTCGTGCAAATGTACGGCAATACAAAAAAAACAAAGCATACAACCAGCTTGTCTGGAAAGGATTTTGGGATCTCCTAGAAAACAGCATCCACATAATTGCCAACAAAATACGCGTCGTTGCGTTTACTCTGGCAGTTTATTTTTATTTAACTCTGACAACCAAGAAATAAACTTTGGCTATGTCAATCAGGAACAGTGAACTATAAGTGGATGACATAAGTACAGCAACAAACTCTACCTCTCCATAAGAAAGCAATTTCAGTTCTAAAAAAATAATCCAATACAAACCTACAATACTTATTGCTGCGTAACAGAACTATGATTTGGACTCCATAATCGTGTAGTAAAAATTGAGGCAACTTATTGTGTCGTCCAAGCAATCTGTTTGACTGCTAATTTGCCAACTGCAGATAAACATCATTTTTTTAGAACAATAAGAAATAATTAATATTATATTCACAAACAAGCTTAAACCTGACCTGCACTACCTTATGCTTGCAAATAAGACTTCCTGACTCATTGTATTAGTCTATTACATGAAGCGCAATTCTGTCTGTACATGTGTACGTACATACACTTCAATTCCTTCAAAATTACTGAACCTGCAAACATCAAAGTTGGCACGATTCTCTACCATTTTGAGATGAGTGTTGTAATGGTATTCATCAGGTCACCCAGGCGTAATATTCAAAAATGATTTTTTCAAAATTTACATTTCTTGGCAAAGCAAAACCTCTTTGTGCTCAAACAAAAGCTAGCACCCAACCTATCACTTTTCAAAATGTTTCATTCCTTTGACATCTAAAATGACGTCACAATCAACGCTTGATTGCAGAATTTGTTAGCTGTATTTTCTTAAAAACCACTGATTGTGAAAATGCGATTAAATGCATTTTTTGGAGATACAATGGTTTTAATAAATTATTCAACAATTTAAGCTCATTTGACGTTGCAACGACAATTCTTTATTTCAGCATTTTAAGCCTTTTAAGCATGCTGCTTCTTATTTTCCCTTGCGCACTTAAAAATTGCTTTATGATGTCGTAATGCTGTCTGGTACGATCAACACAGTCTTTCGCAAATAGAGATCATAACAATACAATTTTTTTCAAAAATTGCATAACTTTTACACCATTAGTTTATGTAAAAACTGATTTGTGACCTCATCCTCACCGATTTTCAAACTTTTTTCAATAAATTAAAGATTATTTTAAGGCAATTCCGATAGCATATAACATGCATCTTTAGTTTTTGATTTTGTATCAAAGATCTGAATTTTTCCCCATTTGTGTAACTTTCTACCCCTCCCGAAAAGTGGTAAGCTTTGTAAATCGGGTAAGTGTAATGCACAAACGTTATAATTAGTACTAACAATTACTGTTCTTTGAATGCCTGGTAAATTTGCTTTCCTGCAATATGTAACTCTAATGAGCTAAGGCTAAGGGTTAGTTCAAAATTGCTGGTCAAAAATTGGTTGTTATACATCATATTCAATTTTTATTCGAACAATTATCCTACTTGACCTAAGAAACTTGTAATTGTTAGACAAAGTTGATTCTATGGTTCATTTTGACTACTTTTCCTCGCAAGCATGGTGCTTTGGAATTATCTGTGGATGTTTTCAAAAACATTTATCAAAAAACGAAGTCTCTAAATGTTTATAAAATGTGGACTCTCGGTTAAAAACATTTATAACTTTGGTGCCTGCAGTTCAAATAATTGCAATTCAACATTTCAAAAAATTCAAAAAATAAACCGTTTGGTACATTTTGACTATTCTTCTTTGATAGCATGGATCTTTGGCATTATCTATCACATTATTCAAAAAGTTCATCCAAAAACAAAGTCTCTAAAAACTTTAATATGTAGCAAACTCCAAGCAAAACACTTGGTAATTTTGTAGGAAAAAAGGAGAGCAACAAAGATGGCCTTGTTTAAATTTTTGCATCAAAATACAGTGTTGTTGTCGAGCTACATATGATCTATAAGTTAAAGCCATTTTCTTTGCAATTTGTTGATGCTAGCTGATTTGATGTTCTTAACCTCGACATTATTAATGGGGACCCTACTATTGCTATAACTTAGCAATGAAGGTTTCATTTCGGGTTAGTTTGCTTTTTTGCGTGGCTGCGTTTATGCCAGGATCAAGCAACATGCGCGCAGTCAGAGGCGTCAGGTCACGCAAATACGCCTACAGTAACAAAAAAGTGGCTAGTGGTGATTCAAATATTTTATAATCCAATCCTAAAAATACGAATCATTTACCTTGGCGCTCTCCCACAACTTTGACATACTTTCAAGCACTTGCTGAATTTAACGGATAAAATCTGTTTGGTTTAAGAACGCCTATGGTGAAAACAGGGAAAACCTTGCCAGCTTGTGATAAACTTGGGAGACATATATTGGCGATGCACACCCGCCCATATTGTTTTTTTGATAGATTTTGTTTCAAGTAATGTTAGTTTTTGCTAAAAGTAATTCCATAATATCTTACGCTGTATCAAGGTGGAACCAGCTATTATTGATTTAGGTGTTCTTCAAGCAAGCCTTTTTCTTCCGTCTTAAATCCGTTTGAAAAGCACTGCTCTGTCATAATCTTACATGACATCGCAGTTCTTGCTACAATATAGTAAGATAAGCAGCATGCGGAAAATTGACCTACTATCTATCAATCAATCACTTATTTGTTTGTTTCAGCTCAGTAAAAACATCGGATTAAAATCAAGTGAAAATCAAACACGATCTTTACTAAGTTTGACTTGCAGACAGCGCAAAGACTATGACATCATCGAAACAGCTGCCACAACTATTTTAAAAGTTTTATCACTAAGCTTCCGGCTTTGCTAAATCTGACATCAGCCGAAATTTCCATAATTGATTTTTGTTTAATTGAAATCATAAAAATTACCACCAATACCAAAATCAGCAAAGTAGTCAACTTGTGTAATTTGTATTTGCAAAACAATAAACAATAGGCACACGATATAAATGGGAAAAACTAGTAACTTTAATCCATAAGGGTTTGTATGTAAGGGGTAGTTACAATTAAAAGTTCACATCTTTATTAATCATAAAACTTTACCAAACTATCGCAAAAGTTACTGTCGCGTTTTAATAATAATGTGAATTTTCGGTTCTATCTCAATCTTAAATTTCTTTTAAAATTGAGGCGACGTATGACAATCGCTTGGATAATTAGGTCTGACTACAACTTAATAAAACTTGGAAATGATTGGCTTCCACTAAAAACACCTTAAACCAGGTTCAGAACAGAATAATGTATTCACAGAAATAACACTTCACGACTTCAAGCTTCTTCGCTCAACGATTACAGAATTAATCACCTTACTACACAATCAAAAAACCGCCAAAACTAATTTCACCAATAACTGCTTAAATACTCGCCACGTCCACAGAATCCACAATAAATTATCACAAAAAACAATATCCCTTCTTTATTCTGCCAATCAATCTCTCTCCCCACTACTTACTTTTCTACTACTCTCTCTAAAAAAATCCCGTTGCCTTATACAGTATATATGAATCGAAAAAACAAACAAACCAGAAGTCGCTAGAACAAAATCACGTGAAAAGAAAAAGAGCATTGCAAAGTTATGTAATCGGTTATCGAAATTTTTCGAAGAAGCTAGAATCACTAGATCAATCTGGAATTTTATTGTGTCGTAATAACGATTGTGACGTAATAAAGGCGTATTTACAGCAAGTTCATTTGCGAGGAAAAAAGGTCTTTTTTTTCTCAATCAGTAGCCGAGCGAACAAATGATACAGCACTTTACTCATATATGAAAACTACTCTTCAAGACAAATTTCCTTATTCGTGACATACGCCCCCCCTAAGAATATTATAATAATACTAAGATGTTTAAGCATGCACAAAATAAACTCAATTACCACACATATATACAATTAAAGCATAGCACAACAATACACATAAACACAGCACAATTAATCCATTACGCGACTGAGATAATCAGCCGCTACATTATCCTTTCCAGGAATGTCTTGCACAGTATAATCGTACCCTTGTAAAGCCAGGGCCCATCGCATTATGCGATCGTTCTGATACTTGGTTTTATTTATGTACGCAAGGAGCTGGTGATCAGTTTGTAAAACAAACGGCTTGCCAGCTAAATATAGCCGGAACTTTGGTACGCCCCACACAATACCTAAACATTCTTTTTCTAAAGTTGAATATCTGGTCTCAGCTGGCGCGAGTTTCTTGCTGGCATACGCCACTGGATGTAGTTTCTCACCATGCTGTTGCATGAGGGCGGCGCCCAGCCCGAAGTTGTTGTTGTTGTTGTTGTTGTTTACCCGACCCCTTCCGAGGGATGGGGGTATGGCGGAAGACCATGGAGCCCCAGAAGCCGGGCAACTCCCCAGGGTCTGGACCAGAGGTCATAAAGAGACAGAGAGTCGCCAAAGAGTGAGCGGCGCAAAGAGTCCGTAGCTGGACAGTGCAGAATGAGATGAGAGATGTCCTGGGACGAGTGTCCACAGGCGCTGCAAGAAGGATTCTCGATTCTGCCAATCCTGGAGAGATAGGAACCTAAAAGAAGGCTGTGTCCGTTGCAGCGAAGACGAGAGAGGACACAGCGAGCATGACGAGGGAGCACAAGTTCCTCAGTGGAAATTGAGGGAACCTGTGTGTCAAAATACTTTGAAGAGACAGTACGCCTCCAGTCCGAGATAAGACGAGAGTGGATACGAGAGATAAGAGGAGAGAGACTACAAGGGATTGCGGAGGGCGCAAGCAGCGCTCCCCGTCTGGCAAGCTCATCAGCTGTGTCGTTCCCCGGGAGAAACGAGTGTCCGGGGACCCATTGTAGCCTGATAGAACAGGAGGAGAAGAAGGACAGTTCCTGCCAGATCTGCCACAGAGTTTGAGATAACAGGAAAGGTGGAGGAGAGGACAGGGTGGCGAGGACAGAACGAGAGTCAGACAGGAGAAGAAAAATGGCAGACTTTATGGTGTTGCCGAGACCAGCAAAGAGCGTGCAGAATGGCGCAGGCTTCAGCGGAAAAACTGGAACATACTGGGCCTGCCGAAAAGGAAAGAGTGGCCTCAGTGCCACAGAGAGAGCAGTTGGCAAGAACGCCGGAGCCGCCCTTGCCAAAAGGAAAAGGAACAGAGCCATCTGTCCAGAGTACCAGATCATGAGGAGGAAGAGAGTCAAGGTGGGCGAGAGCCGCACCTTGGCGAGAGTGAGGGGGATCAGAGCGAGAGCATGGAGAGGAAAGGGTGGACTCGACCGTGAACGAGGGAAGATTCCAAGGAGGACAGGGGGGGCAAGCAACAAGAGCCTCCCTAGAACAAGTAGAAGGAAGCATGAGCGGGTGAGTGGACGCAAAAGCTCTCCAGGACGATCTGCAGAGTCTTGGTTTCACTCCTAGTCTGGCCAAACCTGAGATGGGAAAGGAGGTTGGGAGACGAAGAGCCCGCTCATGAGAAAAAAGAGTGAAGTGAGTCAGAGTGACTCGTAGGGGAGGTAGAGAAGCCTCGGTGAGTAGTAGAGGGATAGGGGACGACGAGAGGCAGCCGGTGATGGCGCGACTGGCCGCTCGGTGAAGGCGTTCCAATTTGGTGATATTGGTAGCGCTTAGGAAAGGAAACCATCCGGGTGAAGCGTAAGTGAGAAGGGACCGAAGAAAAGATTTATACAGAACAGAGAGGGACTCCTTAGAGGGGCCCCAAGAGGAAGCAGAGATACAGCGTAAGGCCTTGAGACGTGGGAAAAATTTGGCCTTCAGCGAAGATACATGCCTAGAAAAGGAAAGAGTGCGGTCGAAGGTGACCCCAAGAAAAGTTGGAGTGGGATTAAAACGGAGGCGGGAGCCGAGTAGGAGGAGATTGGGTTGGAGGTTAGCCTGGTGGGGATCCACTGAAAAGAAGGAGGCCTCACATTTGCTCGGATTGAGAGGAAGACACCAGTACTCAGACCAGCGCTCCAATCGAAACAGAGCTCCTTGTGTGGCCTCCACCGCAGTGGGGACCGATGGGGAGGGGACCAAATGGCCAGATCGTCAGCGTAAAGAGAGCAGCTGACGGAAGAAGGCAGAGAGGCCGGAAGATCATTGATGAAGAGAGAGAAAAGTACAGGGCCAAGAACGGATCCTTGCGGAACACCTCGACGGACTCGAAAGGAACGGCTTTTGTGATTTTGAAAAACCACAGAAGCGCGCCTGTCAGAAAGGAAAGATTGAGTCCAACGAGCAAAGCAAGGAGGGAGGCCAGCCGAAATAAGTTTGTGGAAAAGAGCGGGGTGCCAGACAGAGTCAAAAGCTTTAGAGAAATCGATAGTAGACAGGATCGTCCGAGAGCCCGGCCTGGGTTTGTTAAACCCATCCGAAATGGACTGAGAAAGGTACAGAATTTGATCAAGTGTAGACCGTCCAGGGCGGAAACCGGCCTGGCGGGGAGAAAGAATGGAATTAGATTCCAGAAAAAAGAGAAGACGGGATAGTATGATGCGTTCAAAAAGCTTTGATACGCAGGAGGTGAGAGAGATAGGCCGGAAGGAAGCAGGAGAGTCGAGAGGTTTTCCCATCTTATGTATGGGAATAATAGAAGATGTCTTCCAGATGGAAGGAAAGGAATGTGAAGACCAAGAAAGATTGAAGATGTGAAGAAGAAAATCCATGCCAGAGCGAGGAAGATGCTTTAGCATGGGATAGGCAACTTTGTCTGGGCCAGTGGCAGTGGATGAGGAGAGGTTGGAGGCAGCCGCAAGAAATTCAGCAGGAGAGAAGGGAGAGCAAAAGGACGAGTGAGACTCCACAGAGCACGTAGCTCGGCGGAGCTCAGTGAGGTAGCCTCTGGCTCTGCTGCGCAGGGCCTTTGGCTGAGACACGGAAAAGTGAGACCTCAGGTAGGTGGCATAAACCGAAGCCGATTCCCTGGGAGAGGAACAGTTAGGAAAGTTAGGAGAGGAAGAAGATGAGGAAGGAGAGCCAGCAATAGAGCGAAGAAGAGAGTGCACAAATTTAGGATTAGATTTAGGTGAAAGAGAAGTGCAGGTCGTCTGCCATGTCTCAGCCTTGGCCTTGGCAATGACCGACGAGGCACGTCGAGAGGCGGAGATGTAAGCCTGGCGATCTTCATCACTTCTGTGAGCAGTAGCGAAAGCCTTGCGTCTTTCACCAACCGCTTCTTCCACCTCAGCAGACCACCAGGCTTTAGGAGGGCGTTTGATGCGGCCGAAAGGAATGGAGGATTTGGCCGCATTCATTGCCAGAGAGGTAAAGAGAGCAGCTGCAGAGGAAAGAGAAAGAGACGAGTATTCCTCTGCAGTAGGACAGTGAGAGTCAAAGTAGGAGGCAAAGTCATCCCAGCGAGCTTTCTGAAAATTGAAGGAAGGGGGGCGCTCGTTGGGGTGAAAGACCGGAGAAAGAGGGATAGATAGAAGAATTGGTAGGTGGTCAGAACCCAGGTCCTGAAGCACCTCCCAGGAGCAAGAAAAAGCAAGAGTAGAAGGAGCAAAGGAGATGTCAGGAGAGGAGCGACTGCCAGAGGAGCGATGGAGAAGGGTGGGTGTGTCAGGGTCATTGAGGGGGAGGAGGTCAGCCCGAAGTTCGTACTACGAACGTTCATACGAACGTTCATACTACATCGAGCCCGAAGTTCGATGCATCAGTTCGTAGTATGAACGGTTTACTGTGATTTGGCAACTTTAAAATAGGTCGCTTGAATAAACAGTCTTGTAAGCTGCTTAAGGCTTTCTCTTGAGCTTGCCCCAATCGAATCTTGTTTGGCTGTTCCTTGCGCGTTAAATCAGTCAATGGCGCTGCAAATCGCTGCAAATGTGGGGATGTGTACGCGGAAATAGTTCGCTAACCCCAAAAATGATCTTACCTCCTTTTTTGTAGTCGGTCGTCGTGCGGTACGAATTTTCTCTAAATTGTCCTCATTAATTGTAATCTAGTCACGACCGATATAATACCCATGAAACTCCACGGAATCGGCCCCAAATACACATTAAGATGGTTTTACTGTAAGTCCTGCCTTGCACAAACGTCGAAGCAATTCTCCCAACACTTGTAGATGCGCTTGCCAATCATTGGTATGTATGATGAGGTCATCAATATAGCTATCGACGTTATTCATTCCAGCTAAAATCTTTCTCATTCCACGAACCAACGTTGCCTCCAAATTTTCCATCCCAAAAATCATCCTCAGAAAATCGTACCTACCGTCGGGTGTTATAAATGCAGTCTTCTCAATGTCCTCTTCTGCGACTGGGATTTGCCAGCATCCCTTGCTGAGATCAATCTTGAAGTAATACTTGCTTTTCCCCAACCGCTGGAATAAATCTTCTGCTGTGATCATGGGCTCCGGGTCTGCTACTGTGAGCTTGTTTAATTTCCGATAGCCAATGCGGATGCGGTCCGATTTATCCTTCTTCTTCACAATCACAATTGGGGATGCAAATGGTGAGTTCGATTCTCGGATGATTCCGAGGCTAAGCATGTCTTCTATTTCCCTTTTAAGATTCTCCCTCATGGCGTACGGCAAAGGATAAGGCCGAGACCTAACTGGAGTGTTATCAGTAAGCTCTATCTTATGCTCGATCATGTCAGTTTTACCTGGGATATCCGAAAAAACTTCTGTGTGTCTTACCAAGGTGTCCATCATCTCTTTCTGTTGTATTTTAGTCAGTTCAATTCCCAACTTGACGTCCTTTACTCTTTCCTTCTGATGACAATTAGCTAACTCTATCATCTCCTCGTCATTCACACTCACATCTTTATTTCCTCCTATGATTCCGGTATAAACATTACAAGACATTACCTGGTTATTGTCCAAATTTTGTTGTGGTGCTCCGTCTGGGTCAGCTCTTTCGATATATTTCTTCAGCATGTTCGCACGAAACGTCTTCACCTTCTTATTTACTTCTACCCAATAATCATTACCCTTTCCACACCTGCTCATAATTTCATAAGGCCCGTTCTATTGCATCAGAAGCTTGTTTGTGTCCGTCGGCGGTAGCAATAAAACCTTGTCACCTTCTTGAAATTCTCTTCTTTTAGCTCTTCTCTCATGCAGTGTTTTGTTCTTCTTCCGACTCTTTAGCAACTCCTCCTGTGCAATCTTCATGGTGTTGTTCAAACGTTCTCGCAATTCGAAAACATACTGGTAGCTCGCCTTGGCTTCTGTCCCATCTGTCTCTCCTGTCCACAGCTCCTTTAAGATTTGAACTGGTCCGCGTACTGTCCTCACATCCAACAACTCAAACGTTAAAAATCCGGTGGCCTTCTGTGGCGCTTCTCTGTATGCGAATAGTAAGGGATTAACAAAACGATGCCACTGGCGGGGCTGCTCATTACACAGACGTCTTAGCATTTTCTTGAGTATACCATTAAAACGTTCAACCAATCCATTGCAGATAGGATGATACGGCGTAGTCGTTAATCTCTTTATAGACAGCAGCCTTAATACTTCCTCCATGCACTTCGATACAAACTGTGTACCAAGATCACTCAAAACTTCTTCTGGTATCCCTAGACGGCTATACACATCCAGCAACGCTTCCGCCACTGTCTCCGTTTCAATATTCTTAGGTGGAACGGCTTCAGAGTATCTAGTTGCGTAATCCACCAAGGTCAAGATATATCGATGTCCCTTATTGCTTGGAGGTAAAATTGATCCAACTAAATCCACGGCGACTCTCCTAAACGGCATATCAATCAAGTGCATATCTCCTAGTGGCACACGGGGAACGGATCCTTCAGCAGTCGTCTTCTGACACACATCACATGATCTGCAGAAACTAGCAATATCACCTTGCATGCCAGGCCAGTAGAAATTTGTTTGAATGCGGTCTTTGGTCTTCTTGATCCCAAGATGTCCTCCAAAAATCGAATCGTGGGGGACTTCCATAACCTTTCTCCTCAATGTTTTTGGCGCCATAATCTTCTTTGAGCACTCACCTAATCCATCAATTCGGTTCCGAATTCTGTATAAAACACCTCTACGCTTTACATATTTTATTTCATAATCTCCCTTTCTAACAGCATCCTCCAGATCCGCATATTTTTCCAAAGTATTGTCCTTCTGTTGCAGCTTTGCCAATTCATTCTTCGTAATGGAAGTCTGAGCTGTCACTTCTTTTGTAACTAAAGGCTTGACTGTAATATCCTTCCGAGCTTGAGCCCTCGTGACCGCAACGACACACGTCTCCACACCGGCAGCAGGATCATCCGGATTCCGTGCCCCAGGAATGTTTCCTATAACCAAGTAGAACAAATGCCTCGCAAGCATAAGGCTTGGGTTACTCCTGTATAGTAAGGCGTGTCCACCTCAATCTCAGCAATAGGCGCCTCCTTCAATGTCCGGTCGATAGCCATCACATAACCCATGCTACCAGTAAGGTCATCTTTCTTCACCAACTCTCTCCTGACAATAACGACATTGCAGCCTGTATCACAAAGGACCTCAACTACATTCTCACCCACTTTTCTCGTGGCAAGAGGCATACAATTCTTATTTTCATTACTCAGGCAAGCGCCATTACGCACGACTTTAATTTTCTCTCCCGATTTGAGCTCCAAATATTCTTCATCTTTTGCTTTTGCATCATCCGATAATCTTCCAACTTGTGCAGTGCATCTAACTCGGTACGGTTGTTACGAAAGTCTGGGGGTGTTGCCTCCACCCCGAGGGGAAGCTTGAGGGCGGGGATTGTTCAGACAGTACCTTTTCTCATGCCCAACTTCACCACATTGGTAGCACGTGACTGCGTGTCTAGCTGGTCGCTTATACTCACTACGTCCTCCTTCTGGTTTAACACGACAGTCAATCGTCCTGTGACCAACGCGATTACATAAGAAGCACTTCAGGGTACTTGCTGGAGGGAATCCACTATGATTATCCTTTACACTGGCTCTTGCGCTATCACGTTTGGTCACTTCCTTACTCGACAACTTTTGATTGCGTGCTGCCAAATATTGGTCAGCCAACCGCGACAATTCATGTAGAGTTTTGGGATTGCTCTGCTTCAGCCATATCGATAGATCTTTAGAGCAGAAGCTAGTGAACTGCTCGGGTACAATCAAATCAACCACGCCCATGAAGGTTTGCTCTACTTCGGCCAACTCTACCCACTTTGTGAAGTAATTTTTTAACCTAAATATAAATTGACTTGGGCTTTCATGTCCTTCCGGTCTAGCTTCTCAAAATTTCTCGCGGTACCCACGCTCAGTAAAATCATATCTTCCTAATAAAGCCACTTTAAGGCGTTCATAATCCATTGCTTCTTCTGGCGACAGTCTATTATATACTTCTACCGCCTTGCCCGTTAACAGTGAGCTCAGCTGGGTTGCCCAAGTACTTTTATTCCACTTAGCCACACTAGCGTACCTTTCAAATCTCAGAAGATATTCGTCCAAATTATTTTTCCCGTCCACAAAAGATGGTTGCGATGGTGTTCTCACAACATTTTCCACCAATCCTTCATTCAATTGCTCACCATGCTGAGATTGGGAGAGCTCCTCGCTTCCAATTCCAACCTTAACTTTTTCAACTTCAAGCTCAGCCTTTCTTTCCTTAGCCGCTATCCTCCGTTCTTCCGCCTGGGCTGCTAACCTTCGTTCTTCAGCTTCAGCCGCTATTCTTCGTTGTTCAGCCTGGGCTTCTAACCGTCGCTCTTCAGCTTCAGCTTCAGCCACTATTCTTTGTTCTTCGGCCGATATCCTCTGCTCTTCAGCTTCGGCGGCTACTCTCCTTTCCTCGACCTGGGCTGCTAATTTTCGCTCTTCAGCTTCGGCCTTTCTCATTCGGCGCCATTCTTCCGTTATAAGCTTATTCCTCTGCTTCTCATCCAAGCCCAACGCCTCTACTTGTCTCTTCAAGTCCTCCAACTTCTCCATATTAAATTCTTCCGCAGCAATTTTAAATTACCAACCGATAAACATATCCCGGACGAGCCCCTAGATGTCGCATTTTAATAATAATGTAAATTTTCGGTTCTATCTCAATCTTAAATTTCTTTTAAAATTGAGGCGACGTATGACAATCGCTTGGATAATTAGGTCTGACTACAACTTAATAAAACTTGGAAATGATTGGAAATGATAATAAATTAATAAAACTATACATAATCAAAAGAAAACAATCCAGAAAACTCTAGAACGACATCACGTGAAAAAAATCTCTATTAGTTATGTAATCGGTTGCGTAATTGGCTAACGAAATTCTTCAAAGAAGCTAGAATCACTAGATCAATCTGGAATTTTATTATATCGTAATAACGATTGTGACGTAATAAAGGCGTACTTACAGCAAATTCATTTGCGAGGAAAAAAGGTCTTTTTTTTCTCAATCAGTAGCCGAGCGAACAAATGATACAGCACTTTACACATATATGAAAACTACTCTTCAAGACAAATTTCCTTATTCGTGACAGTTACAAATACAATTCCAAAACCCAAAATTTAAAATTAGACAAGACCATTCCCGGACGCGTTTCGTCCTTTTAGACTCATCAGCAGGGCCTGTCTCCTCAGCCAAAAAAACAAAAAAAGCAAAGACTGCCAACGCTAGGAGTGTATTTGTACAGTGTAGAAAACAACACATTGGAAAGCCAATTCTGAATAAATATCAAACCAATTCTATTTTCCTACTCCGCTGTGGAATTAATTTATTGCTTTCGATATGAGCCCAGTCTGCCATTCTTTGTTTCACGACATCAGGATTGCAGCATTTTCAGCTCTTCTTTCGCTGGAGGGCAAATATCATGGGACTATTGCAATAACGGTTGCCACTGGCGTATAAACAGCCAATATGCTGAACTCTTGCTTTATTGCCAAGGCAATTAGGAAAAGGTGTAGCGCAATGCCTCCTTCCTAAATTCGCTCAACTGCTGAAAGGCTGAGCCAAGCACAGTACCAAAGTTGGCCGACTACTTGAGGCCTTTTTGTCTCAATCAAGTCGAAAAACTATCTTCGGAATATTCAATTTTTAAAAAGGGTGTGTTACTTTACCCATTTTTGTGTTATAAAGCTTATGTTTTTAGCGAAACTTTTTTAAAATTAATGGCAATGCTTATTGCTAAGCCGAAGACCTTTTTTTAAAATCGACTTTTGTGTTTTTATTTTTCTTTGGGAGAGAGAGAGGAAAAACAGCAGCCCACCGAACGCTCAAAGATTTTTGGATCCGTAGGTTTCCCCTGTGCTCCCTGTCGACTCTACGCTAGTTTTTGTAACTTACGTTCATTGTTACTCGTGCATTAATAGTTTATCAGCCAAATAAAACGACATAGATGGAAAGAGTAGGTTGTGTTTTCAAAGCATAATTGTTTTAAATTTGTGGTTATTGTTTCGTGTTCGACAGAAAACGAGACGAAATATATTATAATTATTATCGTTTTGTCAAATATGGAGACAACACGTATAAAAATGGGCTATGTCGTTTTTGTTACTGCTTTTCTATATTCAAACACCATTTTCTATTTTGATTTGTTACTTTTAGCCATTTTGTGGTCAAACACGAAATCTTAAGACATTGATAAATATTCTAAAAATTGTTGCCCTCTCCAAACGTAACAGGCTGAATCTCCCCCAGAGTGCTGACATTGTTTTTGCTTATGGTATTAGCGACGTAAGACACATTTTTAAAAGAATTAATTTTCAGAAGAATTAAAACCGCTTACAACCAGTTATATACTTTTTTCTTTATCTTGATTTTTATCAACCTTCAGATTTAATCAAATTGGCTGACTATCTTCTGATATTAAAGGCAGCTTTGAACTAACAAGTTTTCGAACTATTTTACTTCTAGTAAAGGTTAATTGTTTTTCGTACAACTGAAGAAATTTTCATTGAAGTATAGACTACCTCTACAGTGTAGATCTACTGGGATACTTTGAAATATATTGTGGGAGGAGCAGACGAGCAATAATTAAGCCTAATATTACAATCAAATTTGGAACGTGGATGCTAGATTTTTGACAAATAGCCATAAAATTTTTTGTGGAAGCTAATCAATACTTAATCATAAATTTTAGTTTATCGGTAAGCTATTTTCACTTATAGACAGTAGTAGGTGTTATAATGACCAACATTTCAGCCTAAATAAATTTTTTTATTCTATCTCAATCTTTACAATAAATTGTGGTTACGAAAAAAGCCGTAAACTTGAACAATTGAGTGTTTCGGGAATGAATTCAATAAATTTATATGGTAAAGCGGTAAAAAGCGGGAAAAGTTTTTGAGAACCACTGGTATAGACTGAGGGAGTAACTTTAAATGTCCTCTTACAGCAAAACAACAGCTTAAAGAAATATTCAAAACAAATCTCTGTTTTAAGTGCAGGAAAGACCTCTAATAAAATAGCTCTCTCTCACAATAAACCAAGAAACCAAAAATAATTTGGGATTTTTAAAAACGCCAAAGAGCAGCACCATTAAATGAAATAGATGAAAGCTCATTCTCGCTTTGAAAGATATTGCAATTTCAAATTCAACAATTTTATTATCTCGAAAATGCCCGAAACAGAATGGGGCTCTTCTAGCACGAAGCCCTCAAATAATGATCTACTACAGTGTTTAGAATATCTAGCAACAACACAGATCTAATATATATGCAAGTGCTAGGCCTTTCATGCCCGTTCACTGCAAACTTTACGGTTGCTAACGTCTAAAAATGCGTCTTAATTGTTATATTGGCTGCAGACAAATTTGAACATATATTTTTTACCCTCAATTTTACAGTCTGAATAGGCAGTCACCTGGCAGTACATTATAATAGGCTCGGATTTTGAGTAGTTTTTTTTTTACTTAAAGACGATAGAAACGTTTTATAAAGTGTTTCGGAAAGTGACAGAGGGGGACATTTTGTACTTACAAACCAGAGGCCAGTAGTTTTTAGTGGTCTCAGAAGTGCTTTAAAGAGTCTTGGAAATCCGCTGGTGTGCCAACTCCCACAAAATTTGATTTAATAAGCATGGGTTTCACAAAGAAAATTTATTAACTTCTAAACGGACAAAAAACATGTATTTTTAACAAGCGATGTCTAAAATAGATCAAGAAAAACAGAGTCTGCATCACGCAAATAGGCGACAAAAATGCTTTCAAAAGGTTGACTTGCGAAAAAAAGGCATCAACTTGACAAAGCGGAAAAAATAGCTATTTACTATACTAGTTTGTTTTCAAATGAAAAATAGGTAAAAAGTGCACATCAAATCTCAACTTTGGTACCGTACGACCTTTGAATAGTTTTAAAAGTGGCCAACTGAAAGTTTTTAGTTTTTCTTTACTTTATTTCAACTCACTTTTCGAAAATTTGACCTATCTTTTTGAAGTTCAGTAATGCTTGCGGATTCATCCTCTTTCCCTCAACTTGGTGTTTGTATCTTACAGATTTTTGGAATCTCGTAAGATCTGACGTCGCCGATGTTTCGAAAGCATTCTGGCAAAAGTACTTGCCAGGCATAGGTTTAAACACTAGCTTCATACTTTTTTCTTGTGTAGTATGCTTCACAAAATTTTGCAGTTAGTAATCCTTGATTTCATTCCTTGCCGGGCCATATCAAAGGGTTTAAAACTACCTTTCACAGATTTTGTGCTCGGCACTCAGCAATGCGTGATATACCAATAAAATTGTCTTTAACCAGGCATAAATATTTTCTTAATATGTCTTCGCACTTAATTTATCGCAATTAAAAAGCGTCAAAACTGCTTCACATTTTTTTTCCATGAGTTTAATGTATATCGTTAATCGTTGGTCACTTGCAACACATATCGGAAAGAAAACAAACTACGCCATGTTTTATTTTTTTACCAGCAGCTTACTATCGTCAGCATAAAAAACACAATTGCATAATTATCTGTAACTACTTTAAAGTAAATGCACAGTCTGACTGCAAAATAGTTCCGATAAAACGATATCGGATTAGAAAGGAAAGGAAAAGATGGTGGTTAAAATGGAATCACATATTGTGAAGAACGTCGGCATGAGCTTCAAACTTGCCTATAAAGTTTTTGGCATCCAGCCCATTTCATCACCTTTTTTATTGTAATTTTATTTGAAAAAATATTTATTTATCCATCACTGTAGTTTTTTCTTGCACTGGCCCAGACTAAATCATCAAAAAACAAACCGAAGATAGCGCAGTGTATTACTGTTCATTAAAATTACAGACTTGGTTTTCTGCTTGTAATCAAGAGTAAATAAGTGTGTGCATTCGTAACTGGGACGAAGTTCTTTCACTCTCTTAAATGCCAGCTATAGTGACACTTTCCATGGCGTGAGAGGAAAATTAAACAAAACATTTTTACTCCAAGAAGTCTTGTTCTGAAAAAAAGTAAAAGATTTTCAAAAAAATTTCTCGGCAAGTATTTTACATTCTAGAGGCCGACTTGCGTGCAAGCTTAAAAGTTAAATATAAAAAATTTCAAACGGCTTCAAAAATGAATTTGAGGAATAGGGGCAATAATCTACTAAAAAATTTTGTCATTAAAAACCTCAATTGTTTTGTGCAAATTTAATTTAAAAAAGGATGCAAATCCGAATCAATCAAATAGTTTTGTTAACTAGAAGGTAGCTAGCCAATTGTGAAGAACAGCTAAGTTATAGTGGCATTGGCGTAGTTAGCTTTAAAGAACCAATATGGCAAAAAGGGATTGCTTTAAACACGCAGAGATAATTTCAGCTTAGAAACTTGTGTTATTACAAAAAAATCAATTTCGTTGATTAAAGCATTTTCCATTTCTGCAAATAAAATCAAAACACCACAAAAATACAAAAAATTGGTGTACAAAAAAATGACTAATTATAAATCAAAATGCAGAAGAAAAAATACTGAAAAGACTCTCTGAAAATTGTGCAGACCTTTTAAAAATACGCATATAAATATCTCAAAAATCAAAAAATGTTTCAAACAAAAAAGCAGGAAAATAAAAAACTCAAGCTAATGAAATCATTTCGAGCTATTCACCGAAACAAAATCGTTTTTCTGTAATAGTATAAGCCATATTTTTGACTCTATATAAGCAGAATTTTCGCCATTGTCAACCAGGAGCAAAGTCGATGGAAAAAGACTATTCTACTTTGATTCGATTGCAATTTTTTCACTTCACATGTTGTTATCTGTATTAACCTGTTAATCCCAAATACGATTGTACGCTACAGTAGCATGAAATCAGCGCTCATAGGAAGGCTTGCTGCACACCGTACAAGTTTTTGTCCGGTTTTGTTTGTTTTTTACTTCTAAGCATTTTTGCACAAAAATTTTTATCTGCTTGAATATTTATATGATGCTTTACAGCATATACTGTTTTACAAATATCCGCTTTTATTCACCAGGTACTATCAAGAGCGAATATGTTTTTACACGCAGTAGCTTATAAAAAGATTTTTGTTGAAAAAAGCGGATGTTCACCCAAGGTGTATTATATGATACCACGTAAATGTCCAAACGGATAAAAATTTCCCTACAAAAATATATGAGAGCAAAAACAAAACCGGACAAACAACGTTCAAAACCGGACAAAAAGTAAACTGTGAACAACCATCTTAATTTACGTAATCTTACGGTAGCCACTAAGTCATCTATTATTGCATATGAGCTCCAAATAGACTTTGTTTGTGCTGAACTTTTCTTTTTGAATTATGTATATGAGCTCACGCTCTGTTTGTTAGCCTTTAGTATGACTGTATTACTGCAACGGATAGACTGCATTGCCAGGGAAAGAATAAGCAAAATTTCCGACAGTATTTTTACACTCTTTTTTTTGCATAGAGTTGATTGAGCCTTTGGATAGAAATGTAACGTTGCACATAGTGGCTGATATTTTCAGCCTTGCTAAAACGAAAATTGGAAAATATTATCCTATCTTATTTTTGCAATTAAAAGTAGAAAAAAGGTAAGAAAAGGCCTCCTGAACATACTTTCACAGCAGTCCTTGGTACAACGCAGTCTCCAAAGCAAACATTTTGTGGATAAAGCCAATGACGGCGTTCGCGCATGCAAAACTAGGTTTTTAAATGTTTTGCAAAGTTTTACCAGAAAAAACTGGGCGATAAAAATAAATGAGACAAATTTACTAGAGAGCAAAACTTCGCTAATTTTTTTGACACGAAATTAAAAAAAGAAAATTAAGCACATTTTTTTGTTTAAATCTTTAAAATGTTTTTACCGGTACGCCGTACCGACTGCTTACTGCAAGCCCAACTGCACAGGCTTAACATCACCACTGATCACCTGTAGGTTAAAAAGACGAGAAATTTAGGTTTACTCACCCGTCATAACGCGACTGCAATCACGGACATTAAAACCACTAGGCATTTCATCACGTAGACGCATTAATACTACGACCTTTCATCACTTAGACATTTTGTCGTTACACAGATCATCAAGTGGACATGTAAGGCCCTAACATGGGTCCAATCCTAACCCTATCACATAAATAAATATATCATTATGACTATTTTCTTTTTCGCCTGATTAAATGTCTGTGCGATTAAATTTTTAAGTAATTAAACGTCTGGTGATTAAATGTCCGTGACAGTTGGGTGAATAAATGTTAGGTGATGAAATGTCTGTACAACGAAATTTAGCTTGCAACTTACTTTATGCCAACAACACTATCAGTCAAACACAGATTATTTAGATTTATATTGTAAAGTACCTTCAGCAATTCTTATTTTTGTGCTTTTCCAGAACCTTCTGGACGTAAACACGACTTTTTGCTTTCAAAATAAATTCACAGCTGTAAAACAGGGACAAATTAGAGCTCTTGGCAATATCATTAAGGAATGAACAATTAATTGATTAATTGCTCAACACTAGAAGTACCCTCGATTTCGCACAAGCGCCCCAAGAAACATATCGGCAGTTTGATCTCTACTTAACGCTCTTAGAGTTACTTTAATAAAACAACATACATTAAACTGAAAAAACTGCAAGAAATGATAACACAAATAGTCAAAAATTGGTTGGCAACACTAAAATTTCTGTATTTGTTCTTAAAAGAGCCATGATACACTCTGAATTAGCTTTTTATAGTAGCAACTTTTTCAATGAATGGATGTCTGCACCTTCTACACACATTTCTGCATATACGTTTTGTGGAGATGCTGCATATAGCGGATGTTTTGTTGGCACACTGGGTGATGCAGCCCTTTTATCGGCACCGAGATCGGCTAAACTAGGCTTGAATCCTTTTGCGGCACTTGTGCAAAATTGTAGCAAAGTTCTTCTGCTAACTGTAACAGAAACCTTTGTTGCCATATTCTTGCGCCTGTCCCTGTCTGGTAAAGAATGTATGCATTAATGGCTGCTAAATCTAAAATATTGTAAAAGTTCTTCACAGACCATCTTTGAGAAGCTGATTTTACAATATAATTTTTAGCCATCTGAGCGACAATGCCAACTCCCAATTTTATGGCATCATAAAATTTGTCTCTTTTAGGTAGCAGCTTTTTATCATTACCATTTGTAACCGCAGAATGCATACTTCTGAGTTGTAAGACATCGTTATTCTTTTTACTTTGATTGACTATAAAAGTATACAGCAATCATGTTTGAGCTCTTTGACACTGCAAAGATCTTCATTTGTTATTTCTATTTTTATTGCAATCTCTTTCTTTATTCGGTTCATAGTCCCCGTAAGGTTGATGCTTTGTTGTTTGAACAATTTAGGAAGATGCAGTGATAAGAAAAAGTTGTTTGTCGTATCGTTTCTCCCTACTCCTGCTTAGGGCTGAAGCAAACGCAAGGCAATATGCTCATCTAGGGTCAATTCTGCAGGTCTTGATTCATCTTTTTCTAGATAAGAAAGACGTTTAGTATTTACAGTATTTTTATTTCACATTAGCAGCCATCCAAAACTTGAGGCCAAATCTATCGAGTTTGTTTGGAATGTGCTACATAAAATGTATAAACAAAAAAAATTAGTTCCCTCGGTCCAGATGTGACATTGGAGCTAACAACGTGAAACAAACACCCTTGGCGAAGCCGAAGAAAGTGCTCTTGCCACCTCGTCACATCAAACTCGATCTTATCAAGCAGTACGTGAAATTAAACCTAGAAGGTGATGCATTCAAGTACATTCAAGAGTTGTTCCCGAAGTGGTCAGAGGAAAAGGTAAAAGTGGAGTTTTGTGGGTGATCAAGTGAAGCAACATATGAAGTCCAACAGATTTTTTGAAAAGCTATCTGCAGTTGAGAGGAGAGCTTGGAAAAGCTTTTTTTTGTGATTGAAAGTTTCCTAGGAAATCACAAGGCAGCTAACTTTTGATAAGATGAAGAGGAACTTGTGGGTTTTTTATGAGATGGATTGCAGAATGTCGATAAAGCTCCACATTCTCAGCTCTCACATCCATGAATTCACGGATAACTTGAACAATCATTCGAAAAAGCAAGGTAAAAGCTCTCACCGGATGTCAAATCGTGTGAGGAACGTTGTAAAGGCAAGTATAATGAAAGCATGATGGGGAACTACATATATGACTTCCCTGTGCATGGAAGTAAGCTGACGTACAATTGGCAGTCAGGTAACAAAACTCTTTTTTGATCAGATTGAGAGATATGGCGATTGCTTTCGTTGATTTCATTTTGTAATAGCTCAAGCGTTATCTCTTGAAATATATTTCATCACATTAAGCATTGGTAGATGTTAAATATTGTACGCACGTTTTAGTGTGTCGCTGTGTGGGAGTTTTGAAGTCTTGGCCTCTTGCCTCGCTCTACAATTGATAGCAAGTGAGTTAATTTATTTGGCACCTATCTCGCCTGTTTAAGCATCAGAATGCATCCAGACCGCCGCGCTTACACTTGTTTATTGGTTTTTCCCCAGTTCCCCAGATCTGCTGCAGTAGAATTACAACATAGGCAACTAGGTTTAACATTTTCAGTATCCTCCTTACTTCCCGAATGTATTTTTATTTGCAAAGCGTGAATTACTCAAATATTATTGTTGTAACATATTTAAAACTGATAATAAGATTAAATAACAATAGACTTGAACCTAATTTTGTTTAAATGCAAGCATCTGAAAAACTCTTTAAATTATCCCCTCAATCAGAAAATATCCAATAAATTGATCCACTGAACACAGAACCAAGGTTTGAACTTTCAAAATGCTTGGTTTTACTGATTTTGACCATAAATTAAAAAATGAATTAAATTAGAAAAATTGCTCAAACATTTTCAATTCAATCGTTGTGTGATGCTGGAGGCAGATCCCTTTAAGTAGAAGATTGCCTGAAATTTGCTTACTAGCAGCTAACACCCTTCACTCTTTGTAAATTAAAAAATAATAGTATTAACCAATGGACAAATTTTGTGATACGCTATGTAATGTTTCAATGCACCTTTCCTGGTGGACATTAAAGCGGTATTTGGTCTACCAGTTGATTTTTAAAGATTGAACCAAAGATGGTCTAATTCATTTAAGGATTAGCACAAAATAAAACTTGCATTCAAAACTTTGTTATGCCGGCACACTGCATTCCAATTCAACATATATCAAAATTTTACCATATACGTAAGGAAAAGTTGTAACTACTCACAGAGGGTTACTTCCTGCTAAATATAATCAAGTAGTAAAAACTAAAACTACTTAAGCAAGCATCTCGTTTCTGAAAAGCCTATTGAAATAGCTTCCTTCAGTAGAACTACTTTGTTTCTGACCATCTTAGGTAAAGCCCTACAAAAAGTGCTGCATAAATTTTTCCTACTTGGTTTCAGCACTACCGCGAGTAACAAATAAAAACCAGGCCTTGGCCGAGCACAAATTGTTTTGTGAAAAACTGTTAAGGTTCTTTTCATGAAAATGAAATAATCTTTAGGCAGTTTGGAAAATATCTCACAGTCTTAATAGCTTTTTGCAAAAACATTTCTTTTGAGCCAGCAGGCTTAAGAAAAACTGGGAAAGACTTAATTTCCCAATTTTTGTTATGACATCATCATGATTTAGAAGTGTTTGATAACCAAAATTTTGGGAAAGTGGCAGCCCTTCTGGCTTTTTGTTAGCACGCCTCACTGCTATTGGAGCCCTATTTTTTGTAGTTTGCAAATGCTGACTAGGTGGTTTCAATTTGACTTACTTTGGATACCACCTGGCATGTTCTTCCCATGGGTCATCGTCCTTGGCCCAACCAGCTAAATTGCCACCACAGTACCAGCATGCAGTCCGATCTTCAGAACCTACGAAAGAGTTTAACTTTATTACTAGTAACACGTTACAGTGCTAGACAAAAACATAACCCCATGCTATTGGCAAAGACAGTTACATACCTATGAACACCAAAGTGTTCTCAAAAAACGGTTTTTACTTGCCAATATATCTTTTTCTATTGTTGGTGAAGAAATTTCCACGCGCGAAAGCTTTATGTTTACTAGAATAGTAGTTGGTAGTGATTTGTGGTTCCTTTTCAAAAAGTGGGAGAAAATGTTTCTCAATCAAAGTGGGACCGTATTTACTATATGAGAACTGCGTTTTTTCTAAAGCTCACATACCGGTGCTATTCAACCGGATGTTACACCCCAGGGTGTACCAAAGTTTTTGAATTGTGTACAAACTTAATGGGGTGTAGAATTGTGGACCAGTTTTTAAAAAGGTCTTTTTTTGGAAAACAATGTTAAAAAACGGAGCTTCTCGACTTGAGCGTCAAAAAGTAGCGACTTCCTAAATAAAGGTTTATCTTTCTAAAAGTTGGTTGTAAATAGGTAAAAATAAGTAATGGAAAACAAGAGATTCCGAAAAAGAAGATCTTGCCCTTTAATTCAATTGCCAAAATGTCAATCAGAGGTCAACATTATTCTAGATTTTTGAGAATAATATTTACATTGTGTACAGATTTTTTGAAAACCGATATGGGGTGTAACATTACAAAAAAGATCAAAGACGATTGTTATAGACCTATCGGTGTAAACTAACTAGTTCTTAACTAGATTTTACGAACCAAGGAGTTGACGTGATGGATGAAATTTCTGAATGAAAAAATAAGATCTTTGACAAAGTGGTGATAAAGTAGCTATAAAAATTCATAACCAAAAGTAATTTGCGAGATAGAAAAGCTTGAACATTTCACCCTTTAAATAAGTCTGAGTCTGTCACACACACCTCACCTAAATAATACATTCCTGCCAAGGCAAAATCTTGAGGGGTAGCGTCTAATTTCCATGCAGGCCAACCAGAAGCTCCGGAGAAAGACTTTAACCGATCTTCCAAGTTCCGCATTCCAGGATTTACAGCATACAAACACGGGTACTTTTCGGCATCGCTTTTAGAAGGTGGAGTTCCTAATCCTGCAAATCTGACTTCTTCGCGTTGCAAATCTAGATCTAATGGAGTTTGAAATTCGAGTATTTAAAAATGAGTTGATGTTAGATCTCACCTACATACTGATAAAGAAAGCTGGCCCTTTTTTTTTTATATGAAAGACATGCCCAGAGCCAAAATGTGCAGTCAAGTAGGCTCATGTTTTTTACTTTTTGTTGGAGTTCCAAAAGGAAATTTTTAATGTTGCTGCACGTCATTTCTACTAGCACCACTGAAAAACCGAAATAAGAGGTAAGTGGCTAAAACCTTTTTTCCCTTTTTGCTATATTCTTATACGACCACGCCCGAAAGATTTGTTTCAATACAGAGTAAAGACTGTGTTTGGAGATCCTCGATCAAAAATGCTTCTGAATTTGTGTAAGAATTTTTTTAGCAATCCAAAAGCACTGCCTCCTAACAAAAATCTTTTTTACGCGGCCGGAATAAAACACTTCACATTTAGTAATTCAGTCCATAACAGCAGCAGTTTAGCTTAAGCTAATGGTTTCCAATTTTTTTCTCGCAGCGCTCTTGCAAAATTGATGAATACTTGCGGCGCCTTATTCAAATACAAAAGTTTGCTTAAAATCGTAGCTCAAGCCATTTTTGTGCGACCGAATTTTTCCATTTTGTGGTTGGAGATCTATTGTCAGGAAATCAATTTTTTGAAACCTTTTGTTTGCCCAAAATCGTGGCTTGGACAGTTTTTGAAACTAAATTCACCTTATGTGAGGTTGATATTCTTTGTTGGTGACAACTGAATACAACTATTTCTGTTTGATTTGTGAGCCGCCCCTGGTAAAATCTAGCGGCGCCAATTCAGGAAACTGCTGACTTAAGCAATAGTTACAGCAATAGATAAAATAAATTTATTTGACAATAAACTTCCAGTGCGATTCGGAAACCTCCCGCTCACCACCTGGAAAAGCTGGGGCACCACTAGCGGTTAACATACCACATTTAGCGAGCCACTGGGCAGTCAAAGCATTTTAATATTTTTTTGCCACTACTTTGTTTATACTTAGTCAATTTCCTTCTTTTTATCATCAAGCATAGGTAAGGCCTTGACTGATTTTTACTAACATGCTAGAGCCGGGTCTTCGTTATGTTTTCAGAGCCAAGTTTTTGTCCAGATATATAAAGTGACTCTTTAAAAGCCAGACTGTCAGTCTAGGTCATAACCGAATTCAGGGCAGACTTAATAAAAAAATGAGCGCGTTTTGCAGCAATGCTCTGCGGGCACCAAAGTAGAGCTTAAAACGTCTTCTCATTTTAAAATGCATGCCTTGTCTGGCTGGCTCATACTTCATTGCTTGTTAGTATCTATTAGGAATGTGCAGATCTTTTTGCAAGGTATAAGATTTGGACCACATCGTGTTATGGATTGGGTCGGAATGTTTTTATTTTCAGTTTATGCCAAACATACACAAGTGTTGCAACAAGAATCACTTATTCTAAGTTCGTTCTTTTTCTTGTTTATGATTGTTTACGTTTGACCATGCTTGGGTCAAGTTTTATTTAGGACTCATTCGGCAACAATAGGCCGCATTTATATTTTGAACTTGGTTTGCGCAGGTCGCATTTTCAAACTTGACCTTTGTTCTTGCCAAAAAAATAGAAAAAATTTTGAGCTCTAACTTTGCAGGCAGTTTGCATGTCGTCAGTACTGGGCAACTCAGGGTAGCAACTTACATCTCGTTGGTGACAGTAACTAAGAACGATCAAGCAATATTCTCTCAATTTAGACATTGCAAGTTAAATATTTATATCAAATATATTGCGATGTGGTTTTACGGTCTTATAAAATGCAGTTTTTGGCAACTTTCCCACTGTTTCGTTGTCGTAGGCTTAAAGTAGAGATGGACAAGCCTGCTGATATTTATATAAATCTATTAATTTTCAAACCTGTATACTTTTGGTTGAGATCAAGGTAATTGCATTCATAATCTTTGGGGGCTTGCAATGGGGGAAGATAAACAATTTCTTTAATTTCTTGTTCATTGGGTAATTTTCGAGTTTCTGTTGAAAGTAAATCGTTTATGAAAAGTTAAAATACTTTTTGCGATGGTGAAATAGCTGCAGATTTGCCAAGACTAAGCTCAATTTGTCTTCAGCTCAGATCTACATCGAAATTTCAGTTGGCTTACTGAAGGCAATAAGCAATTTTAGTGCATACCAAAATATTGGAGTCAACAAAGGAGAACTTTTGAAGGCTCGCTTTTCCTAGGCTTCCAGCAAGGCAGAAAGGGTGCTGATACTGAAATTACAAATCTTCTTTTGCCAAGTGGGTACCACTGCTAAATTTTCCATTGCAAAAAAATATACACATTAATGAGGGAATTTGATGAGATGCAAGGATATTCCACAGCCAGCTCAAAAAGTAAGGGCTACTTGTGAATCAAATTATTTGGCCTATAATTGGGCACTATTTATATAAGCAGTATATAATCTCAATGGCTTATATATTAAAATAGAAAGAAGATACGTGAGCTTCTTGATTTATATACTGTAAATATTTTATAAAGCATCTTATCTAGAAAATTTTTGGTTTTTGAGGTCTTCTGGCCTTCTACATTCATTGCTTTATGTTTTTCATTGTGTTTTTCCTAAGTATTAAGACGAATTAACCTACTACTTTACAAAGTGCCAGGTCAGGTAAAAGACCAAAGAGAAAAGGTTGTTGCTAAACCACTTATACTGTTTTTTTTCCTTTAAACCAGTTGTCAGAAATCTAGCTCCAACCCATTCAAAATTTTTAGATTTCCCGCTTAATATACTTGGATAAGTTAGGCAATATCTTGACTCGATGACTCTCTCTCGGTTTACCTTGGCCAGGCTCAGTTTCAGGTTGAATGTAAATTTCATGTATTTTTTGTTGTGGCGAAGGCTGGTCTTGTTCCTTCGGTGATAAATCTAAAGCAACACCAGAGATAATCAACATCAAAGACTTCAGATTTTTATCATTTCCTATTTCAATATTACAATAACAAATTTTTGCTTTGGATTATTACGGACGCAATCTTGACCTTGGCAGCACTCTCTTTGTTATGAAACCAAATGACCAAGCAAATAGGAAGAAGATCAAAACGCGGTTTTTGGCGCTTCACTATCTTTAAAATTGATAGAAGAGACCTTAATTGCGTTTCATCAATTTTTCTTTATTAAAAACGTTCATCAGGAGTCAATACGTAAAAAGTTTTGTCATGCTTACACATTTTTTTCTTAAAAAGCTTGACTTGATAAGTGGAACAAAATTTCCACTTGGCCTACATCCAATAAAAACAAAAGCAAGCGTAGTGCATCACAACAGATTTCATGGAAGGACAAACACATACTTTTTTCAATTGCATGATCGAGAGGAGGGCGGTAGGGAACAGCAGGTCCTATTTCTTCATAAGGACCACTTAATGTACTTTGCTGTCGTTGCCTATGACAATAAATAGAATTACACTTAACAGAAAAAAAGTAATTACTGCAATATTATCATGTTTAAAGAAATAAGCAAATGGCCCAATCACTTAGATTGTGCTATTGCGGTTAATACCCACATCCAGACAAGTTTTGATATATTTTATTTTCTAGCGAAAGAGCAATTGAGGTTAGGGGAAGTTGTGATATTAAATGTGCATTATATGCTTTGTTCAAAACACTACAGCAAAAAAATAGGTTTTTTGTTGGCATTTTACTTTGCGTCAATTTTTTCCGTATTCAAGGCGCACAAATTCAGAATGGTTGTCTTTAGTTTGGGCAACCTGTAAGCACAAATAGACATGATCAAACTAGGTTTGTTTACTCTATGTTGGGCACAATTTTTTTCAAGAGGTTTTTATCACATTGGTCTTTCAAATCAAACTCAACAAGGCAAGTTTCTAACCGCTTGACCCAGATGTTAACAATATTTGCCTTGTAGACAATTCCAAGATGTAAAGCCAAGTGCTTGGCACACCGCTTTGAAAGATCCTACCTCCATCTTGCGAAAATAGTCTGATGCACTCTTTTTCAAAAATACCCAAGATCTTAGAAAGTATTCTTCCTATCCGTTGACTTTAAATGTCTACAATTCGTACAATGCAAAACCCCAACTCTCTAAATCGACGGCAGAAGCAATACAGTTTTTCTTTTTCAGGTTTTAAGGTACTTAGTCTTCCACCACCTTTCTATGAGTTGTTTTTACCCTTTAAAAATCTGCTAAATGTCTCAGTGGGTTCATTCAAATCTTTAGATGATTTTCGGTAGTAAATCTCTCGGTTTGCTTTCAATTTTAAAGCTTAATTCAAGTCTTCGTCAGAGTAGTTTTGACATTTCTTGCGTTGCATTTTGGTTTTTTGGCTATTACAGGACTACTTTTGCGATTAAAAACACCGATATATGCATAAAGTTTTGCACTAAAATTAAGTAAGTTCTCACGAAGTTCGCAAAGCAAACAAAAAGTAACAAATACACCGAGCGCATGGGCACTTAGCCCTAATTTACAATAGGATCATCTGTTCAAATCGGGGCTATGCTCGAATTGGGGTACTTTACTCTTCCTTACTTTTTAGGTAAAAGGTGCTGGCTTTCCCAGTGTTTGAAGACCGTTATAAATTTTTAATTCATAACGTCCTTACCCCAATGAAAAATACCGTATGTTTATTATGCCCGTAGAGCATGCGCTTTTTTTGTGCCCTGCCTTACTCATTTGTGCATTCCTATAAAAGAGTTTAGAGGAAAGTTTTGAATAAAATTTTTCTTTATGAAAGTGTCATCTCACGTGAGAATAAATCCGAATAACCTATGGCAAATTTGTGTGACACAACCATTCATATTAAAAGCGTTCTCTAAAAAAATAGGTCTGCACCTTCAATTAGTGACAAAGAACACAATTTCAAGACACGCTCACGAACCTTCTTAACGGGAGAGTTCTCCAAAAAAAAGAGCGGCAGTTGAGGGGCAAAAGAGTCGCACGCAGCCGATTTTTGGTCAAGGCTATAAATATATCGATAGCATTGTGTTCTTAGTTTTACCACAGTAAAATCTACCAACAGCGCGATGGCGTAGTGGTTAGAGCGTCCGCTTCGCAGTCGGTAGACTGGGACTGAATCCCCTTAACGAGTCATCCAAAAAGACTTTAAAAAATGGTACCCACAGCTTTCCTGTTTGGCGCTGGGCATTTGGGGGAAGTTGTGGAAAACAAGCACGCACGTTCGCTAGTTGTGTCCTTGGGCAAGACACTTAACGGGACGTCCCCGCCTTTATGTTGAGGACAGGTGGCCCAGACAGCTTTGAAATGGTAACTTTCAAGCGAGTGCGGACGTTCCGTCCAAAATATAGCAATACAATTCGCTTTCTCGTGAATGAAGGATAAATATGGCAAAATAAAATATCAAAGATAACAAAATTAACAGAACTTACAACTTTTGCTTTGTTCTTTCGCGTCGTTTGAAAAGAAAAAACCCAAAAAGAACAATAGTAACAAAAATTACAAGCCCGAATGGAAGACCAACAGCTAGACGTAAATCTGAATTTGTAGGTAGTGTGGTATTGTCAAATTCAATCGTGGTTTCCGGAGTCTCGCTGAATTTTTCTAAACAAAGGAAAACATTGCAGCTAAAAGAGACCAGTTTGGAAACCAAGTGCAATGAAAATAAATGTATACTAATAATAAGCAGTACAACTTTCTATTGCAGTAAAAAGAGAGAAGTTTACATTTATTTTTAGCAGAAGTAGCAGTAAGAAGTTGCATGTACGCAGCAGCTAATCAAACCACAGTGTTGAGTAAAATATTGCTTGCTCGTTGTTTTTTCCAAAAACATTCTTTTAAAAGGTAAAATTAAGAAAAATAACTGCTTGACCTGACTAAACAATTGTTTTCAAACTGTTGATCTCTAAAAACGATGTTCAAGTTCAAAAATTTCCATGTAGTTGCAACCCACCCTAATAGCTGCTAAGTATTAGATAACAGCTGCAATTAAAAAACAAAAATTTGCTTTCTGAAATTCCTGCAGACGTCTCGTATCTTTATTCATAGTTTAAATAGGTTGCGAAGAAATCTGCCGCAAGGTGTTTAAAAAGTTGCAAAAATATCAAAAAGTTGCTCCAATTACAACATAATGTAGGTTGTTTTGAAGACTTTCCAGAGTAAAAGAAGTTTTTCTTTAACATATGACAAATTGTTAACTTTATTGTAAAATCTAGGAGTTAAAATTTTGGTAAAGATTTAGAGAAAATCGTCGTCGATTTTCAAAAAAAGTCCATGTTTGACAAGAATATGCTTTGGCTGAATGTTATTCTTCAAGTTCGGCCTCCACAGAAACTTTTCTGTTATGGCAGTCTTCAATATATTTGCTATTTCTGATTTTTTACTTTTTAAATCGTCGGCTCAGCCATGTTGCTGATCGAAAATCTCAAAAATGCAGTTGATGTAGTAGACATAAGTGACAAGGAGTATTAAAACTTTATAAACAAACCCTACGCTCCGACAAACTACTCTTCAATACATTAGCCGTTCTTCGAATCAGTGAGATTAGGCCTTGAAATAGTTAAAACATCTAGCTTTCCTAAAATTGAATTCCCTTGGTTCTGTTTACAAAAATCTCCTAAATGTAGTGGTTATTCTTGCCTAAAGCTTCGACTTCGGACGTAGGTCAAAACTAAATGTTTGATCGGTCATTACAGGGTCATCAATATTTATCGTTATAACTTAAACAGGTTAAATTTACGAGTAATACAAATGTAATGTTACAAAAAATTAATGGAAAAAAAGTACAAAAAGTATCATTCAATGTGTCCACTCTTTGCGTCGATAACCAACTGAAGACGTTTAGGAAACGACTTAGACGTGTCACGAGTTGCACTCTGGGCAGTTCAGGTTTGTACAAATTTTCCTTTTAGACTTAGAGTTTCCTGCTTTAAACTGCTCAACAATTGCTGTACGTTTGTGCAAAAAACTAGTTATAACTACATTTTAATTTCTAAAAGTTTAAGAGATACATATATAGTTTCAAAATCTAAAACAAATAGGAAAACGTATTAAAAATTCGATTTGATATAGATTGTAACGCCAAATATTGATGACCCTATATATTCTTTAGTAATTTTTCCCGAATTCTCAAAAAAAATTGCCAACAAAAAAGCACTTGAGATTTAAAAAGAAACTTTTTGACATTTTTTGGTTAAAATCATGATGATACTAGACAGCAATAGGATTTTTTTCACTTACCCATAGGTTGTGATGTTGTTTGGGTAAAATATTTGGTCATCGACAATTTATTGTAAATGCTAAAAAGGAATTAAATGTAACCAAATTAAGAAAAAGCGTATTTAAGAAGCAACAATAGCTTGCAAAATCTAGAAAATCTATTCAAAAGTAGTCGGCGTAGGCTATGATATGCGGTTGCTTTCCACTATCTCAAGTTAGCAAATCGAAAATTCAATCCAATCGAAAATCAGGGAAGAAAAGATCTTTGAAAAACTTAAATATACCAATTTAATTTACAATCACTACCAAATCATTGTTGACTACAAAAATCAGTGAAGTTTTTGTAGATTTTCCTTCCTTCCTCTCTTTGCTTTTTCTGTCACCTGCTTTTTACACTCAAGAACAGCAATTTTGATATTACTGAACACTGTTCAACTAACTCCAGTTATCCAAAACTTATCCAAATATCTTGCTTGTGGATCTGCTTGATGTTAATATCTAGCTTAATTTGGGCATACCTATGACAATTTTTGTTACATTTTTAAGGAATATCATAAAGTATCCACCATTTACACCCATAGCAGTATTCAAAGATAGCTAGTAGGCCTACAATGCTACTTTTGGCATCGTGCATTGCTATTCGCAAACCCTGAATCCACGAAAAAGTTGTTGGCAACATGGTCGAAAGAATTGTTGAGCCGCTTTTATGCCTTTAATGATCAAACGTTAAAAGCCTCTTTGCAACTGAATTGATGTATACATGAAAAAAGTACTTCAGAATAACATCTTCTGCTAGACAGCAAATTCATTGCAAGTCAAGCGAAATATTAAACAGCAAAAACTCCAAAGCGGACTGAGCAATAGTTTCTATATGCTTAGAGCTACTGTTAGTTTCCTGCAAACGTTGAAGTCAAAAGTGCAGATCATATAACTCTGCGTAATGTGCTTCGTTGAATAATATAACAACACAAAACTTATACAAACATTGAATTTAAAGCCTGTCAATTGCGATAGTAGTACCTTCTGCTTTTTAGCTATCATTGACATTTTTTTGCTCATACACATAAAAAATTACTGCTTTAAAAATTTTCAGCAAACTTAATTACTTTTTTCATACAGACGATCATGAAAAAGCTTTATCAAATTTCCATATGACTAAGAGCATGTTTTTGATTGTCAAAATTTACAGGAAACTACCATCAGAATCCATTAATAGTAGCAAAATTTGGCATGTTGAGACGCGATCAAACATTGATCGTATTTCAAAATTTATGTCATTGAGACTAAAAACGACCAGACGTGAATTTTCAAAGGAAGGAGTAGATTATGTCATGAAAATATAATTTTCTGTCAAAAATGTAATAGAATGCATATTTTTGATAAATAAAATTATTGAAAATTTGAGAAAGATTGATTTCTCTTTCTCATCTCCTCGCTCTTTCAAAACGATCTAGACAACTTATAAATGAATGTGCAACATTCATCAGCAAAAACATATCTCAATAGTTAAGGGTAAAAATTTTTTGAGACCATTTCTGAAAATTTTATTGTTTTTGATTTTTGAATAGGCTGTTAAATAACTCACACTTTTGCTAGCAACGTCGGTGACACCTTTCTCTGCTCACTATCAGGATTTTGCGTTAGTGGCATCTGTAAAGCAGAAAAGATAGAAAAATAAAAAAGGTCTAATAATCCTACTTTAGTGACCTAAAACAACAGTTACAGAGCTGTAAAATTTTATTGAAAAAAAAATTTCAAGTTTTTCTCAATTGAATCAGAACCAGGGAAGAGGAATCAGCTTTGAATTTTGTTATTTTATGACAATGTGGGACTTCTTCATTGCTTTATGTCAGCAAAAAAATAGTTAAGCATATTTACTTAGAAGCTCGTTTGCTTACAAAAAAACTGGAAAATGTATCATGTTGCCTATGGCCGGCTAATAATGTATTGTTTCTGAAACAAAAGTTTTATTTAATGTAAAAATTTTATATGCTGTAATATATCGTTTCGGTGGGGTCGGGTAAAAAATTTAACCGGGCCGCCACCAAGTGGTTCCCGACCGCTTATTTTGCTCATATATCATGATTAGTTGAGCTAGCAAAACAGTAGCTATATTGTAATTTTGAAACTTTGGCTGAATTGCATTTTGATGTATTTTAATGATAGTTAGGCTTACTAGTGGTAGCATATATTACAAGCGAGGGCCAAAAATAAATCTCAACATTTTGTTCATTATTACTTCCAAAAAATTAAAAATGATATGTAGTTTTGCTAAATCATAAAGCATCGTACCAACTGATGTTGAATTTTTTCGCGGCTTCTGTAGTTGACAAAACGTTCTTTAAAATTGTTAGTCGGGTCGTCGAGACGTAACCTTTTTGCGGTTTTTATGCAAAGAAGGATAAAATTGATGTCTCAAAAATTTTTTTGAAACAGGCTTTGAAAAATGGCGTTAGACCAAGCTTGCTTTTCAACGTAATGGCTTCGTGTCCAACTAGGGGAACACTTTTTTCGCGATAGATGCTGATTGGCTTGACCCTGACCCTAGGCCTAGAAGAAATAAATGAATCAAATACATGGAGTTTCGAAATTAGAGCCTCCTTCACAGCTAATATGAAAATTACCCATTATTTTTTATAGCTATTTTCAAGTATGTTATTTTAGTTTTTTTAAAGAAAATTTACTCATGGAGTATTTCCTTTCCTCAGAAATCCTGAAAATGTGTTATCTATTAAAGAAGTCACAATTTTTCATAGTAAGGTATGATGTTTCAAAATTTTAAGCACAGGAGCTGCTTCGAAACAGAGGTATCGATTTCTCCTCTTCATTCGAATTTCAGGTAGCTCCCCTGACTTCAATGTTAGTGAGAGCATTGGAAATACCTTGAAGGCTCGTGTTAAAAAGCATGCAGCAAACTACGACGATAAATCAAGTCTTCCCAACCTGCAACAAATTGTGACCGAAGAGCTCATGAAGATGGAATTGATTGTCAGCACTTTTGCGATTTGCTAAGATTATAATCCCAAAGAATGCAGGTTGTGGTACAGACAAGTGGGGCCACATAAAATATTGACTATTTAAAGAAATTTGAAAACTTCCTGTTTTAAATAAGTTTAATTTTTTCTTAGTTTAGTTTGTGCTGCAAAGAGGGTCTCTAATTTCAAAACACCTTGTAAATATTATTTCGAATAAGAAACAACAAACAAAATAATTGATTAAGGTAGAGTAGGTTAAAGAATCCACGCTATGTAAGTGGCCTATTAAATTGTCTCTTAAGTAGGTCTATTGAGACCTAACAAGCAACTCTCTTGACGACTAGAAGCAGGCTAGCCTAGAAATCATATTTTCTATTGTGGACCAAAAAAGTCAAAAACTTAAATTTGATTTTACAATTCCACTTTTTGGTGATTTGCTTTTGAAATTTATTGCTGCATTATGTAACAAAATCCTCCCAAAAACTGTTTTCTATAAATGTGCAAGCGATTAAATGCAAATCAATACCCACAGCTAAGATAGTTGATACGTAGTCGGTCGATTTGGCAGGAGAGAGCTCAATGATAGAATTAGAGCAATAAGGTATTCATATTCATGTTCTATTTGAATAAGAACTGCCTCCTGACGAGCCGCCTTAGGCGAAACAGACTGTTGAGGTGTTTTTAACTGGAATAAATTTCACTTGAAAAGATAGTTGATGTTAATTTTCCTGAGCTTCAAAAAAGCTGAAACCTGCTTCTAAAAATGAAAAATGTCTCCTAGCAATTAAAAAGCCTACAGTAAAAATGCATAAAAAGCCTACCTTAGACTCTTTGCTCGATTTTAACAAGCTCTTTATCCCAGATAACTGCTTGCGGTATTTGTTGCTAAGATACGCACAGTTTGGGACGTACATCTGTATAACTCTCTTTTTTTTAGAGAAGTACCACAAACTTTTTTAGAGACAGCTCCCAGGAATTCTCTACCCCTCACGAATTCTGGCTGGAAGTGCAAACTCAACTGGTTTCTAGCTTTTACCAGCCAAGTTGCGCAAAATACTCATACGTGCATATAGTTCTCGGGTAAACAATTAGCCCTTTTGCGATTGGTGCAGCAAAAGAAAATTGCCTTCGTTGTCCTTTGCTATGACAGGTCTTTATATTTGCTAAACTGAAACTTAGCGCTGCTGTTCATTATAAAAGCGTTGCTTGTTGCGTTGATTGGACTTAGTAAATAGGATGCTTTATACTTTGCAATGCTTTTGGCAATATTTATTTCTCAGTAACGGCAATACTTCAAAACGTTACTTGCTCTGTTAGTGCATCTCTAATTTCATTATGGTGTCGTGGAAGCGGAGCTTTATATTCCAAAATAGATAAATTTAGCAATTGTACAGAATATGTCAGTGTTAACACTCTTGATTTTTCGAATTCCCAAGCCTTGAAGTGAAAAATCTAGTCATTGTGCACTTCCATTTACAAACGCTGGATCCCAAAAAGTTTTTGAACGAATGAATGCACCATCATTATGTCTTGAAGGATCAAAGTGATCACACCGCACTTTCAAAAAACCTATTTACTGCGTTGATGAGCATAAGAAAAAGGCACTTAAATGAGGCACGATTACACTACACGAGGTGTGTCAGGAAAGTTCCGAGACTGGGCTTGCTGTATGCGCTATGACTCAGCTATCGAAAATCCAATTACATCATCGTACTACACAACGTGTTTGCACTATATAGCCGTTATCGCAGTCCCGATATCTTCATTATTCTTTTTGTGACGCTAGTTTGAAAACAGCATCTTCAGCGGCTCTATCGCAGCCATGAGTTTGGATCAAAGAATCAATTTGAAGTTTTTGCTAAAACTGAAGAAAATGCCGACGGAATCACTTGAAATGCTTCAGGAGGCCTACGGAAATCAAGCCATGTCTCGTGCACGTGTTTTCAAGTGGCATTGGAGATTCAGGGAGGGTGAGGAGGACGTGAAGGACAAACCAAGATCTGGAAGATCTTCCTCTTCAAAAACTGATGAAAACGTGGAAGCGGTGAGACAGGCAGAGCGAGGGGACTGACGCCTGACGGGGTGAAAGACTCAGGATGATCACTGTGCAGGTAGGAATTGATCGGCAAACTGTTTGACAGATAATCACCGAAGAGCTCAGAATGCGAAAAATTTGCGAGAAAATGGAGCCCAAACTGCTTTCGGACAACCAGAAAGCGCGAAAAGTGCAAGTCTGCGATAACACGCTCGAAAACATTGAGAATGACCCCGAACTTCTCACCAAGGTCATTACGAGAGACGAAACTTGGGTGTTTGAATATGACCCGGAGACAAAGCCAAAGAAGCCTCCTGAAGCATTTCAAGTGATTCCGTCGGCATTTTCTTCAGTTTTAGCAAAAACTTCAAATTGATTCTTTGATCCAAACTCGTGGCTGCGACAGAGCCGCTGAAGATGCTGTTTTCAAACTAGTGTCACAAAAAGAATAATGAAGATATCGAGACTGCGATAACGGCTATATAGTGCAAACACGTTGTGTAGTACGATGATGTAATTGGATTTTCGATAGCTGAGTCGTAGCGCATACAGCAAGCCCAGTCTCGGAACTTTCCTGACACATCTCGTATCTTTTTCTTGGCAGTAAAGTTGTTGAAAGTAATGCTTAAATAATTCTGGCGGAATGTTGAATCGTATAAATTTTATACAGCAGACTAAACACATAAATTACTCTGTGGTAAGGGCTACTGTCCCACTCCTGGGAATCTTGTGACCAAAAATATAGTGAATAAAGCTTTGCTGAATCTTTCTTCTTCAACGATATGGCAAAAGAAAGCCTATGCTTGCTTTAAACTTGTTATAGTTCAAGTGCGATTCCACCACCTTATAAACTACGTTGTGAATTACGTGTCAAACTACGTTGTGAATTACCACAAAACCTGTTAAAAGTGGCAAAATATCTGGTTGTTTAATTCACATTGGACCATTGTTCCACTATTGGAACATAACCTTAAACGTTCACCAATGATCCCACACATGTGATATCAACAAACTGTTTTTCATATTTCTATTTAAGCGTTGAAATTATTTTTTATAAAAATTTGTCATGATGACGTCATAATTTTTGCTCTAATTAATCTTCACACTTCATGATCTAACACCCACTCTAAGTATTCATCTTTAGAGGGAAGCAGTCTCGTCATCAAAACAAATTTCAAATTCTTATCAATGCAACTTTTTTCTTTGAGCATTCACTATTCTGTAGGTGTACGCTTTGTTTTGATATTATGTTTATTTGCTGAGCAGTATCTGTTTGAATATTTTTTTCCAATATTGGAACAATTGTCCAATGCTTATGCTATGGCGTCATTTGGCGTGCTCGCGACATGACCAAAGCGCCATACCGACATTTGAATTGTTCACTGTATCAAATCTCTTTCGAGCCAATAATAACAATATTAATTTTGTCAACGAACGTTTATAACGATTAAATGAATATTTAATTTGATTTACAATTGTTTCTATGGTAAATAGCTGTTTCTGCTCAAGGAAGTTGGTGGCTCTTTTTGCTTGTAGACCCTTTGCGACCACTTGAAAAATGTGCAATGAAAGCAAATTTCTTGTAATGTTGGCAAACAATTACAATATTATACCCTGAATAAATCAGACTTAAAATGAAATCACAAAAAATTTATTTGCATCGGCAGTACGATGGGGTGATTGCATCACTCGTAATCGCACCTTCCACTCTTTTGTTGTGTTTTTTTGCACCAAACACAGGGGCTCTGCTTCATGCAATCAGCTGGCAGGTGTTATCCAGTACTTTTGTTTGCCATTTTCTGGCCGCTTTTTAAAGTCCGAGCTGTTTCAGGGCGCATCGCGTTCCTAAGCAACTTAATCGCAGCAAATCTAATAAAATCTAATTGGTGCTTTTTGGAGATCACGTATAATTGCCACGCTGCTACACAAATCATGTTGATGCAGTGGAGGAAGAGAAAGTAGTGCCACTTTTTCGCATGAATGGTTGGCGGTTATTGACTGATGAAACAGTCCAAAACGCCGCCTATCTTTTGGTTGTACCTCATGAAGCAGTAGGGCTGAGGAATATCAATTCTCTTTTTCTGAGGTTGACTAAAGCGCTTGACCGCTTTTATTTGATGAACACCAGCAAAGTTCGACGCCATATAAACAACTTGATTGCCATTCCATTGCACCAAAACAACATTTTTGTCAAAATAGGAGTCGTAAAAACCCGGTTCTTTTTGGGGGTCGCTTTTGAAGAAGCCATTGTGGACTTCATGAGTCGATTCTCACGGATCGTCCCTAGCGCACAAAATTGTTTTTCCTTCAGACCAACCATCAATTGATAAGAAGTGAAAAAGTCATCAAAACATGCACAATGCTGCTTGGATTTTTGAAAATCGAAAGTAGATTTGAGACTATGTATGGACCCAATGGTTGGTCCCGTGTCATCTCCGATGCCCCAACGTAAGTCTCCAATTTAAATCGATAACCGCAGCTTGATGCAAGTGCTCAGGTCTTATAAACGAAACAAATCGGTTTACCGCAAATAAATCTTATATATAAATGTCTCCCTAAATATGGCATCATCTGTTCGTCTACTGAGAGATACTGGGCAAAACTCCAAACTGGTGCAATAATGCATTCACAGCTTCTTGTAAAAAGCGGGTCTTTGCCATTTTATCACCTTGAGGTGTACAGTCATTGTCGGCAAAGTGAAAAACGTTTTATTTCTTCAAAGTGGTTTGTGGTCATAGTTCTTGAAACCGCAGGATATGCTCAATCATCATCCTAAAACCAGTGTTGCCTTGACACAGTCTAGCGTTGTAGCCGGAAAGAAGAATAATTGCAAAACAAGCGTAAGTCTCATTCTAGGAAATTTTTATTGTTTCATTATGCAGCGCGGCATAACGCTCAGATTCGATGATGATGAGGTTGCAGATGTCATCAGTCAGGAGCAACTTGACAATATGAAATGGCTTCAATAAACAAAATTGTGATCGTGTTTCCAACAGAGGCGGGATCGTGCCCGTATAGGTGTATGTTGTTATTGTGACTACCCCTTTTCTTCCTCGGGATGAAAGTACGGCACGAACGGCAATTTAGGTCAACCTAATTGAAATTAGGCTAGGAAAAAAATGGCACCCCATTTCAAACCAGACTGTAGGTGGATCGCTCACATTTGTACCACATTTCCAGTTTCGAGTCTTCGAGGTGGGTTGTTGTTTTTTTTTTAGCCGGGAGCCAAAGTTGTTGCTGGCATCGGAAGCCACTTATTCTTTTCCAGGCGAGTCTCCGCAAACCTCAAGCCACCCGGCAACATTGTTTGGCAATGTCTCCAAGCTACTACTAACATCATCCTCGCCCTGTTTTAAATTCGTTTTATGTCCATCCCCTACTCTGGAGGCAAAACGACCATAGCTTGTTCACAGCAAACATTGTTGTTACCTAAAAGTGAATTTTTAGCTTCTTCTCATGTAACATTTTCTTGAAGACATTATCACGTTACAACCCAGTAAGATGTATTGCAAGTCTACCGAGCCAAAATAATATATAACAACTGACATAAACCATATGTACTGTTCTGAAAACAATATGCCATACGTTTACACAGCAACTTGTATTGGTGTAGCCTACATGCTGTATATTTGCCTAATCTACCAGCCTATTATATCAACTTCTGACCTCGGAAGAAATACTAATCAAGAAATCAACAATCCTGAAAGCATATTTCCTTTACCTCCTTGCTTAGTCTCCAACTGAATAATATAAACCGGAACAAAAGCAAAGTTTCAATCCAAATTTCTTATCAGTAAATATAAACTATTACTCTTTAACACAATGACAGTTCTTTCTGCGAGTTTTAGCAACAGAATTGTGAAGTTTAAATAAGTCTTGACTTATTGTTTGCAAACAAAGAGGCAAAAAAAAAGATATTAATAGATACCACAATGAAAATGGCAGAGTTGCGAGTCTTGCGACTGCAAATTGGATCTTTGTTCCAAAAGTGGAACCTAATTGCAAGGTCAAAAATTTTTGTTTTCAAAAATTTTGTCTCAAGAACCAAAAACTGCAAGGTCAAAACTTTGACATGGCAATGAAAAGGCAAACATTAGAAAATCTTGGTGTTCTGACGATTGGTTCTGGTAGCTGCACAATATGGGTCAAAATCGTAATTAAATGTTCACCACAGCTTTAAAAATCATTTTGTTAGGAGTAAAAAATTTGGCCTAATATTTTGGGTTAGATGGTCAGTTATGATGAATGAAATGATTTTCTCCCCTAAAACAAACTAATCAACGTATACATCAATGCGCTACAGTGAAGAGAACATATTCGTAAAAGAAGCCACTTTATTTTGTAGATGTTTTAATAGAAGTGAAGTTATCGCACAAGAGAAAAAGGTGTTGGAGATGGAGCCTTTTTGTTGTAAATAGTGGTAGGCTAGAGCACTTGCTTTGCTTAAATTACATAAACATTACTACCGAGAACTTCCATTTAATAACAGGTCCTAGCTGTTTATGTAAAAGCAATCCGTAATTGAATTCTAAGCAAAATTTGAAAGTAAATGATAATTCCGATTGAACATGCTGTGTGTAATGCAGCACTTGGCACGATGTACAAACAGAATTTTGATAATTAGCACAACGCCGAGTAACTCAATCAACTGGGTTTAGTTGGCCCTTTGCTCCTCAGGTTTCAAACTGAGTTGCATTATCTAACAAATCTGTTTGCTTGTGAGGAGGCCGTTTACGGGTAAATGTCTTAGTAGTGAGCATTTCTGAACAGCTTTGTATTGTTTTGTCGTTCAAAATTGAGAAACCAGTCTTGCTCGGGCGCGAAATTAAAGTTAAGATAATATCTTGCTGCATTATGTCGTTTTCTAATTTTTGTAGTGCTTCTACCACGTTTGCATCTCACGTTATTTCGAAAGTTGCGATATCAATGGGCATACAGCTTAAGCCCACTTACGCTCACTGCTTAAATATTGATGCTGCTTCTCGGATGCATCGTTTCAGCTCCAATTGAATATAGACATTTCACGATTGCTAGTCTAGCAATATAATTGCGTAGAACATGATCACTCGACTCCAGAAACTGATGGACCAAAAAATGAAAGTGCGGTAACACTGCAACAAAGCTTAGAGAGCAGTCGAATCCTTGATGAAATTGGATAACAATTGTAGGTGTTAGTTTTGAGATTATACACTACCGATCGAATTAAAGTAAGCTATGTTGGTTTAATTCAGGTTCCATCCGTTATCAATATTTCACTTTAAGAGAATACAGTTTCATGTACGGCTCAACTTTGCTATGTCCATCAACAAAGCGCAGCATCAGTCTTTGCAAGTAGCGGGATTGCATTTAATATTCCTCTGCTTTTCTCACGGCCAACTGCATGTCGCTTGCTCGAGAGTTGGATCTCCGAAAAATCTTTACATTTGTGCTCCTAATGGATCAACGCCAAATATAGTGTATTCAAAAGTTTTAACCCAATAATTACCTCTTGTGGAAAGCACCGGGCGAAGGTTCAAGTAACTAACGGTGAAAGATAAAACGTACAGGTGAGTCATTTATTTATGGGCTCTTCACGTGCACTTTATTGGTTAAACGAGTTATACCTTATTGCTTTAGTTTCAAAGCCCTTCGTCACCGGTTCATACCGCACGACATAACCTAATGCAACTCATATGCGAGTTCCGTCATGAACGTCCAAAAAATTCTTATGTTTCGTGCTTGCAGATGTTTGCAGATGTTTTGCAGATGTTGCCCTTCAGTTCCAACATTACGCGCATACAAGTCAAAGATCACATGCTTTAGGCTACGAACACGTTGCCAGTGACAGAAATAATTTAGAGTAAGCGCTGAAGTGTGCCAATGCGAGCTATGATGATTCAATATCTCAACAACTCTTGAGATTTTAAAGTTGCGCATGTATTACATGTACGAGCGGCGCATGTCTAACTTGCACGAGCTGCGTAAGCCAGAGACGAACGAGCAGTGAAATCTAATTTATAAAGTGCAATTCTGTCTGTTTTAACTCCTCTGAAACTGTTAGAGGTGCAGGCATCAAACTTGTCACGATTGATCACCACCCCGTCATGAGCGTCATAAGAGTATTTGTGACTTCATGGTGACGTCATAATCGAAAATAATTTTTTTTAAAGTTTGCATTACTTGACGGAGGACAACCACTTTTTATTCAAACAAAAACCAGCTTCCGACTTACCATATTACAGACACTTTCATTTGTTTGGGGTCTAAAATGACGTCACAATCAACGATTTATTGCACAATCTGTTTTTTGTTCTTTCTCGAAAAGGACTGATCGTACATACGCGATTAAACGTTTTTTCGGAAGATATTAATGAGGTGCTTTAGACAAAAACAATTTTACAACAAGTAAAGCCTATTTGACAATGCTACAAGCAATTCTTTATTTAGGCACTTTAAGCCCTAGATGACGATTCTGCGACTTAAAAATTTGCTCGGTAAAGTTCAACGACTACTTTCCATGACCTATCCTTCGGCCAAAGGACTTATGCATGAGAAGCTAGATTGCCAGCCCACTCTTTAACAACACAACTCTATTAATGTGTCGCGTTTCAATAGAGTTTTTGAATCTATCTCAATCTGAATTTACTTCTTAAAATTGACGCGACTTGCAGCATCGCTTCAATAATTAAGTTCGGTTGCAACTTAATAGCTACGAAAAGATTGGCTTCCACTAAGGTACTTTAACCCACGCACTTCTCGATCAAGAACAGAGCAATATATTCATAAATCACTTTATAACTTCGAATTCCTTCGCTTGCCAAAACACAGAACTAAAGCACTTCAATAAATAAATATCAGAGACTTACTAAACCAAAAACCACCAAAATAATCGCTTGATTCCTGTCACAACAATCACCACAGAACAACGCCTTTTTACTACACTCTGCTATCTTTCTCTGCACTACACTCTCTATCTCTCTCTGGGTGAATAAAACCTTGCCGCTTTATATATACACAGCTGGAAAATAATCTAGAAATTGCTAGAACATCACGTGACACGAAAAAACACCGTTAATAAATAATTACGTAATCGGTAATAACAAAAAAAAGAAGAAATCTTCGAGAAGAAACAAGAATCATTAGAATACGCTCGAAAACTAAGTCACTGTAGACAGCCATTGTGATGTCAGAAGGGCGTGTGAGTTACAAATCTATTTATAAATCCGAATAAAAAGGTCTTTCTTTGAAAACAGTTTAGCAAGTTTAGGGCTTCAGACAATTTAGATTTACAATTAAAAGTGATCACTGCAAAATAAAACAACAGATTACAATAACTATACATATATAAAAGCTATTCCTCTAGCGCAAATTTACATATTCATGACATAATGCATCAGGTGTTGCACGCAGACAATCATTAACACCACTCTTTTTGCAGCCGATAGTCTCCTTCCTTTATATTAGTGCCTTGACTCTTGCCTTCTAAATCTTCACACTTCTCGCTTGTCTCTTCACCAACCTTCTTCCTTCTCTGTATGTTTCAAAACAACCTACCCGTATATATATACTTCCCATGCGTAACGTAAGAGAGAAATGATTTCCCAATGTTCCAGAGTTTAGCAAATAAAAATTACTAGAAACTAAAATTAACTAGACAAAGTTTGTAGACAGGTAATACCGGAAACTCCTACCCAAAGAAGCAGCCAATAAAACGCTTAGAAAATAAACAAGGAAGGGTTTGTCTACGGGGGGAGTACCGGAAACAATTACCAACAAAAATCGCCTTAAGAATAAAATAAACAAGCAATGGTTTGTATGCGGGGAATACCGTATGTGGGGAATTAGTTACCAAAACAAAAAAACTAGGTTGACGCGGGATAATGGCATGACTATTCCCAAGATTATTATTGTTACACACAGTTTGCCACAAAATTTTGGTTTTTGAAAAAGTGTTTACTCTACATAAAGGACCACAAAGCAATGCTTTATTACTATTAGAATTAGTGGTTTACTTAAACCTTAACTCTCACAAACTCAAGAGTAAAATCCTAGTTGATCTTTTAGTAATAATGTAACCTGAAGTAATAATTGTGTCATTGGTAGAAAAGAAATAAAGATAACTAAGTTTAAAACAAACATAATTTCAAAATTGTCTAAAAATTAAACTTGTTTGCAATTTTTTGTCACTCAAAATATTGAGCTTTATAATACATGGGCAACGAATGAGCCCAATCTGGATTCTGATAGAAGAGAAAGCTACGTTAAGGAAAATAATGTGCGATGTGTCTATATAAGAAATTCATTTACTCCAAAATGCCCATTTTTTTGTGGTTAAAAGTCGAGAGATATGTTTGGCAAAACAATGTAATACAGCATATATTTTGACTGCATTCTTGGCCAAGTGTCGGCAAATTTTTCTAGTCTCGAGCCAAAATTAGAATCTTGTAGAACTGAGTTAATTTTCCACAAGCAAAATTGTTTCCTGTACTATTTTTGCTACGTGAAACATTGCAGGTTTAGGGTATTTTATAACGCGTTTTTGTATTTTGTAACTTTAAAGTCAGGAAGTTACTTTTATTTGGTACGCGAGCTTAAATCTGTTTCCTTCTTTGTCTTTCCCTAAAAGCTTCATTTAGCCACAGATTAGTCCAAACCAAATTGGTAACAGTTCATAAAGAAATTCTAAAATACGTCAGTTGACAGCTCAGCATTAGTGTGATCCTCAACTTTGTGCTTGAAAGTACTGAAGTGTAAATGATTGGCTGGGTGAGGCAAAAAGCCATGAACATTGCCATAAGCAAATTTTGAAAGAGCGAAAAATTTTAGGGGTATTTCTGACCCTCAATTTTGTTTAACCCTTTCGAGTCTGATTTTGTTTCAAATAAACCTTAGGCTATTATATTAATTTTTTTTGGTCTTAATGTCATACTGGAGGTAAGTTGCCAATATATGACAATGATTTTTATTTCTTTGTTTGTTTTAAAGTGGGACACTTTTGTCCCATCAGACTTTTTGCATGGGACATATACGTCCCACTCAGACATTTTCAGCCTAGGAATCACAAGAGCAAATGCACAATTTCAGCTTCAAAAACGAAAATGCATGTTGCAAAATTGAAATTTGAACAGACGTAAAACCAAACAAAAAACGAAAAAGCATCCACAAAAGCAGGCGAGTATGTACAAACGAAAAAAAGCACGAAAAAGCGTCCTCAAATGCAGGTCCAACAGTTTATGGTGCAGATCTCCAATTGGCATTGGTCTACTGATGACATGGTGCAAAACAGTCCTTGCAGTAAGGTAAATCACATCGTTTGCACAATGTTTTCGTTCTCTTTTCTTTGCCCTTTCTAGCACAGCCAACGCATCTTCTTCTAGTTTTCCCTTCAACAGGAAGATGAGATCCCACATTCTCCATGTTCAGTTGTTTGGATGGTCTTCCTATGTTGGAGCGTCTCTTTATTGGGTTTGGTCTTTGGCCATTAGCAATCAGAGATTCAGCTACTTCAGAGAGAAAATCCAGAAAGGAACTTCGAGGCTTGCGTTGCAGCTCTTTGTACACCATCCATGCATTGACAGAGGAAAAGATCAGGCTTCGGAAAATCACTTTTTTCCTCCACTTTAGAGATTTGCGGTCTAAGTCATATAAACCGGCCATCTGATCTGCTAAATCAACACCTCCCATCACTTTTCGGTAGAAAAGAATTGCTTCTGGGCATGGAATGCTTTCTCTTGAACCATCTTTTTTCTTCTTTTGAACTTGGTTTACGGTAGCATCATGGCAGTTGGTCAACATAACAACTTCTTTTCAATCAACCCATCTTACAGCCAAAATGCCATGTTGGTTTCCTTAAAATTCTGACTCTCCTTTTTTCAACTTTTCAACTTCTTTTGGCATGTTTTTCATGCATGTTCCAATTGCGGGGAATTCCAAGGTGTTCATTAGAGATACAGAAGTGAAAAAACGATCAAATGATAAAGTGACATCCTTTTCTTTTATGCTTGAGGCAAGTTTCTTTATAACCCTTTCTCCAAGATATCCTTGTCTAGCCATTTCCTCTTTTCCGGAATATATGTCCATATCATATACGTAGCCAGTTTTGGAGTCGCAACGCATCCAGACTTTTATTCCTCTTTTGACAGGTTTCAATGGCAAATATTGTTTTATGGAACTCCTGCCTTTGAATTTAGTCATGGATTCATCTGTGCTCTCAAAGGGGCTATCCTGTCTCACTTTTTGGAAAGTGTGCTTTAGACAAGAAAATAGCTCTTCAACATAGTATGTTTTACTTGCGGAGCTGGGCTTTTCCGGGCAGTTTACATATATTTTTGAAAAAAGTAGCTTGAATCTGTTTCTTGAAAAAGTGGACTTGATCAACGCATTGCCTATTGAAAGCTTAGACGACCAATAGCAGTTTATGGATGGCAATCTGTTGTAACCCATTATAAATACGCAGCCAATTAGAGACATCATTTCAAAAGAGTTGGTTAGTTTGATTTTTCTCTTTTTTTCCCTTTCATACAGTTTCAGTCTTTGGTTTGTATGATAGGCCATTTGAATGAATAAACTCATTGGCCAGAGCTTGAGGAAAATTTCCAACACAGAAGAAGTACTTTTCAGCTCAGGTGTGATCATGCATTCTCGTGGTGCTGAACAAGAAAACTTCGGCTGAAAAGATGAAGCATCAGACCACACACTGGGCTCATCAATATTTCTTGGCTGTGACGACTGGTTTGGAGCATCATCAGCTTCATCTTGGGAATCTGAAAATTCTTCTTCGCTTTCAGATTGTTCATCCGCCTCCTCATCTTCACTTTGAGGAGGCTCCTCATTTTGGTGACTTTGAGCTAAATCCTCGTCTTCACTTACAGGGTGGGGCCGAGCAGATGGTGGAGCATACAACGGGTCGTCCATTGAATCGCAGTCAGAGTCCTCACTCTCACTGTCAGTCTCCCATGAGAAAATAAGATCAGTAGTATCACGTAAGCCGAAGTCCTTGTTAGCCATTTCAATATACAAGCAATCAAAATAATATTTTAAAATGCACAATCCTACAAAACACAAAAGATCATTTTTGGAATAGGCGTAAATAGCAAAGCCTGTTTGGGTGGAAAATACCACAAAGCAAACCACTTCACTTCTTGCTACTACATCTAAGCTACAATCCAAAAAATAAATCAATTTTGAGGGGGGTTTCGACTCTTTACTAATCATGACATTACGTCTGTGGGACATATACTGTACATCCCAAAAAAAGTAATTGAAAATGTCTGGTGGGACAAATGTAAACCGCAAGTGGGCCATTCTAATAAGTTAGCTTGTACTCAGCTCTTCACTACAACTAAACTTTGCGTAGGTATTCTAAATGCTTTCTAAAAAGATTTCTGACTGATGGACTGCAATAAAACATCATAAACTTGCGCAAGTGGTAGCTGCTGAATTGTTGCTAACATGTGGCTTTGCTGAAATTTGCCTACACGTGTTCAATATCCCGGCAAAATTGTTACATTTATAGAGATCTCTACCTCCATCTTGCGAATATATATTCTGAAAGAACTAAATTCACTTAAAAAGCCGAAAATCTCCTGTTTGCATTGTGTTTTGGTACGCTATTGACCCAACAGACTTTGTGTTTGACATTGCGGGACATATGTAACCCACTAGACTCGAAAGGGTTAATAACTATTTTGCAGAGGTCAGCGTTTTGTTTCTGATGTACCGGTACTTTCAAGTGCCTTCTTTCCTTGATTGGGGAGGAAAATTTAGGGACTTAATCCTTTGGCTCCCTTGTTGAAAAGTGGAGGCAAAACTACAGCTGATGGAGCTGTCTTTCCTTGAACATGAGCTTCTCTCAGTTTAGTGGCGAGCTAAAACGTAAAATTTCTTCTCGAGATAGCATCTACAGTTTTCTTCTTGTACAACACATAGGCGTTGATGCTAGCAAGGTCCAAAATCTTGTAAAAGACAGCTACCGGCTACCGCCGTGAACCTGACTTTACCGTGTATTGCTGTGCCATCTGGTCAGCAATGTCCACACCACATTTAGATTTGTTGTAAAATGTGACTGTTTCCGGTTTCTTTTTTGTTGTTGTGTTGACCATAACAGATGGGTGGAGTGTGCTAAGAATACAAACATTCTTTTTTTGTTTACACTGGTAAACTGTCAAGGTTGTGGCTTGGTTGTTTTCGTTTATTGTTTGCAAGAGTTTGCTGGCGTATCTGCTGTAAAGTTTACAAGTGGCGAAACTTCCTTTCGTATTTTGTTCAGGGTCGCGACAAGTGACGTCTTTTTTTCCGGAGTTGTGTGGCAAGATCAGTCGAAATAAAAAAGTTGTCAGTTGTAACGTTCCTTCCTTTGCCCAAGCATGGCTCCACTAACTTCATGACCACACTCTCAGACAGCCCTTGCGTAGCTGGTCTGGTTTCATCTTTGCCAAGATATGGTATGGCGTTCAGGATATATTTAGATTCCAAATCAACAGCTATCCAAAATTTGATAGCGAATTTGTCCGGTTTGTTGGCCATATATTGTGTAAATCTGCAGCGGGCTTTAGTTGGGAATAATTGTTCGTCCACTGTAATAGTTTCTCCTGATTTGTAGCAAACAATACAGTTTTCAACAAACTTATCCAAGACGGCAGAAATCGAAGCAAATTTATTCGTTTGAAGTCGAGATAACCTTGTACTCCGCAAGTCAAATCGAAGAAATCTCTTGATTTCGCAAAAGCGATTTCTACGCATGGTTTCTGGAAAAAACGGTACTCCTCAATTTTTATCCCAACACTCAAGAATCGTTGGGTTCTTTCCACGTACTGCTCCTCGTACATACAGCAAGGAAATAAAAGCTTTAGTTCACTTGGTGGTAGTTTCCACTCATCACTGTTTTTTACTCTATGGGCTTTAGCTTCTGTACATTGTTGAACATGGGTAAGCATTGCATTGTCGGCGAATAGCTCAAACGTACTAAGCGGACTATCTAACATGCGGTTGGCATCTCGCGTTAGACCTCTGCTTTCTGTTAGCACGTTTTGAGCTTGTAGCTTACCTCTCGATTCTGAAGAAAATTCGATGTATTCCCATTTTGTTCCGTCTTTAGCAACCAATCCAATTTTCGAGGTGTTTGGAGCAAGCCCATCACCATGCGCTTCTGCTGCAGTACTTGTATCACTGCTGCCACTGTCAGAGCCGACAAGTTGACATGATGCAGAATCAGTTTGCTCCAGACCATCACTATCAGTTTCTGAATCCGATCCATCCGAAGAAATCATTTCCCATGTAGGCTGCACTTGGTCTGAATTTGCCGACTCCCGATCTAAGTCTTTACAAATATTTTCACCTTCACTTTCATTCCCCGAATCATCTTCTGCAATCGAGTTCATCCAAGCTAGAGCTTGGATATTACTAAATCGCTCTGGCCTCGGCATTCTGAAAATGACTCAAAATTATAAACCAGCTAGTAACTAACTGTTGCCAGATACTGCAGTGATTGCTGCATGATTGTTTTGAAACAATAATACAACAAAAAGCTTCATTGTAACGACAATTTTAATCGTAGGGAAATCAGAGGTTGCTTTCCGGTCAAAATGATCGTTGGCGGTAATTTAAGATAAATCGCTTCCCAATACCCACAATGGTTGTTGTAATGCAGTAAAAATTAACGTTTTAAAAGTTAACAAAGACTTAGGAAAATTCAGAAAATTTCAATATTCTAAAACTTATCTAAGCAGAGATATTAGCGATTAAAAATCAAAAACGGTCAAAATGACCGCACTGGTAATTTTAGTGTTGAATACCAAAACCAAACTTTAAATCGAAAACTGCAGAATAACTTGGCGCAATCTTTAAAGAAATTATTGTAACTGTAGAATTTTCCTTCATTATTTGTTTTTTTTCATAGTGGTTTTCTGTTATTTTGAATTAAGATTTGTTTCGCAAATTCCGATGAATCTGTTTCTAGTCAATTCCTACTTCAATGCTAGTTGCAAGTTGCAATAAAGGATTACTTGCGGCTGAGTTAAACATTTTTACATGTAGTTATTGTGTAAATTCTAAATTACATTTTAAGACTGCAGGCTAGAGGTGTAAATACAGTGAAGCTAAATTAAGCATAAATCAATTGGCAGGGAAGCAGTTAGGCTCACTGAGAAAAATAGATAAGCACATAAGTCAAATATATAACTAGGCTTAGAAAAGATTTAAGCTTAACAGACAAAGAGAAATTCACTCGCGTGCCATGTAGGTATTGCAATTAACTGAGAAGTCGCGGGTCCCACAATTTTTCTTGGCCTCCGTAGGTTGCTTACCCCTGTCCTAGATAATTGAGATTTTTTTGGAGATTGATATATTTATGGGAGCTTTACCATTTTATAGCCTTCATTCTGATTGCGCTTGTTAAAAAAGAAAAGCTTTGGTGGCTAACTTTTTTTATTTCTTTTTTGTTTTTAACAATTAAGCCCCACCTGTAAACCTTGTGGATGACAAATATACAATTTTTTCAGGTTCAGAGACAATACCACCATGTTTCGGCCACGGCCACCGCTTGGTAGCCTTGTTTACGAAACAGACGTGCTTGGTTCAGCTCTAAATGCGGTTGGCTTTGTCTCTTTTTTGCAACCACCATTGCTCTCATTTTAAAAAAAAGAAAAAGAGACAAAATAAGATAATATAATCGGAGAGCAGGAAATCTATTGTTGAAAGCTTCTACGGAAGCAAGCGTTTACCATCCTTATTCTGGCGACATCATTGTATAATTTGAGGAAGTTTAGATTTTCTTTGAGACCATGGGACTTTATGTATAAAAATTGTTGAAGGCATGTATTTGCTGTGTAAAAGATCGAACACAAAAGCACACCACTTGAGTTGTTGGACTTATTTTTGTTGAAAATTCGTTTTTAATTTTGGAACTTTAGCCAAAATTTGGTTTTCACGGCAAATTATTCAATCTGCGGCACACGAATGCGGTATCAAAAACTTTAGAGACTTTTTCACTGGATCAAAAAACTGCCTAAAATTTTTTCCTTACATTTGGCAACAACTAATCTCAACTATGTTACTCAATGAAATATAACTCTGATTTGGAACCACGAAATTTTAAGTTTAACGTTTCTGTGTTCGTCTTCGAACATGCTTTTGCCTTTCGAAAAAGGAGTTTTTGGCGATTGGTTGCAGAGTTGAGAGACAAATCCCGTATAGAATAAAAACCTACGGCATAGTAATCGTTAAATAACACTAGCCTCTACGCGTAACTGCAAAAATTTTTCTGTGACCGAAGGATAAAAATATGTAACAAAAGCTTGTTGCACTGCAGGTCAAAAAGTTATTTAAGGGGAAAAAAGTAGTAAGTTTATCGCTGAGTGGTACTGAAAAGCTTTCAATCAATTTTCAAGGTTGGGTATGACGCATTCTATTCTTAACTTGGAAGAGCGTAAACATCAAAATAATCATTATATTATGTAACCCCATGTATTTACACGAATGATCTATGCTTAGAAATTCCTATTTAACTTTTTATATACATGGTTTTAAAAAGATAATTTTTCTGACTATAGAAACAGTAGCGTAAGAGTTAAATTAAAAATTAGCTAACTTTTTTTGCGTCGCCTGGCAGGGCCTTTCATCAGTACTGCGAGGTTAACAATATCGGTTCAGCGGACAAGCCGCCTTTACCCAATGGATACTTGAGGAAACAGTAATTAAAAGTTTATGTTTTTTGACATAGTCAAATCTTGTTTCGAAACAAACTATCGTTTTTTAAAACGCAATGGATTTAAAAACATTTTCTGGAGCTCAACCCCCAGTAGAGCACAGCAACTAAATGTCTCCAAGTTTCTCGAGCCCCTGGCAACTTCTTATTTGCTCTGTTTTTACCGTAGGCATCAATATAGTTAACACACTATTATCCGTAGTGTTACTATAATCTTTTGCTCCCGCGTGAAAAGCGAAAAAAAATATCCGTAAGGTGGCAGCGCGAAAAACTGTCTTAATCAATCATAATTAATCATAATTATGTACCTCAAGTTTGTTTGTAAATCATTACTCAGCTGTCTACTTCTACATTAAGTGTGATATATCGTTGAAATCTACATTTCTTGAGGATTTCAAATAGAAAAAAAAACATTTTTTTGAATATGCAAATTTTATGCAAATGAACCCCCCCAACTGGGGGGTAGTTGTCTTCCAAATTAAAGTAGTACCCTCACCTCAAAGATCACTACAGATTCAATTTTCAACCAATTTTTTTAGAAATGGTCGCAAAATGATGCTAAGGATATAAGCTTTCAAGGTACATCAATCAAAACTTACCTAAAAGCCTAGGTTTTCTACAATTTGCAATTTTCTGAGACAAATGACCTTTTTTTTGACCGGTACCGACCGGTACCAAATTTCGGTAGTTAAATTTAGTACCTAAAATACGATCAGTTATTATCTGCTAGAGGTTAGCCTAAACCATGTAACATTATGTATTTTTGAACAGGGAATTTCTTCAAGATTCAGAAAATATCAAGTTGAAATAGAATATGCTGTCACTGACAATGAAACAGGCGCTTGTTTACACCCTTCCCATTTCTTGAGAAACAAGGGGGATACAGCAAACTTTGATTTACAAAAGCCAAATTTCTGCTAGCTTTTAAACTTGTATTTCGCTTCTTGTCTCCTTGGAAATTTGATACAAAATGACGACTTTATTGGTGAAACATTTGCAATTTATTTTATGTTTTTATAGGGTGTAGTTTTTGTAAAAATTATAATTTAGTGAAGGTAAATCAAAAAATTTTTGGGGGTTTTGAACTGACATGACGCACAGTACTCATTTTTGATCAGTGCATATCATATAACACTTAGTCTAAACTACTTAAAGTTATATATTGCTGGAAAGCAAATTTCCTAAGCTTTCAAATGAGACCGGTATTTAGCAACATATGATATTTTTTACGCACTAAATTTACTTTTATCTACTTAGCACTCAAATTTGTTTGGTGGGGTTTTGAGACCCCTAAAAATTTGGAAATTTAAAAACGTAAAATTTTTCATTATCGCTTGAAATTTTGTCAAATGATGCCCCAAAAGAGTAGTTTTCAGACTGTGTTAATGATGAAGGGTTTGGTATTGTGGTAAAGATGTAATCTCAATTTGATTTTAGCGTAGTTGGCACGTGCTGAGAATTTGACCGATTTTGTCGTCTGCATCTGGGTTCTTGGTCTTTTTAACCGTATTTGGGAATAAAAATCCAAGAATTAGGGCACAAATTATACATCATCCGATGCGTGAGGAAATAAGCGTGATCTTTTGAAAATTTTATGAAAATCGGATGAAAAATAAAGTCAAAAATCGGTTTTTAGTAAACTAATTTTGTAACTCAACTTAAAAAAATTTGAGGGAAACACTGAAAACACGAGATCATCAATCGATGATCGCGGGAGCGAAAGAGTTAAATTTAGCAAGTGCTTAAATTAAAAGGATATCAAATTTTTGCAAGGGCGCCAAAGTAATTGACAGGTATTTTCGGGATTAAGCTATCAAATATTAGGCCAATCACTTATGACCTTTTTGTAGCAGCAAGAGTATTTATATGATCCAATGCCTGTGGCTGGGCGCTTGTTGCTTGGTCCTGGCATAAACGCAGCCAGGCAAAGAGCAAGCTAACTTAAAATCAAACCCTCGCGGTTAAGTTATTACAAAAGCATCCTTCCCATCAGTTGTAGAGTTTAAGAATATCGGTTCAGCCGGTTTCACCGATGATGTTTGTGAGAACAGTAATAAAAAGTTAATGTGTTGTTGACATAGCCGATTGTCGTTCCAAAATAAAATATATCGTTATTTTTAAGGAACTCTTTGTAAAATGCTCTTTGTAAAAATCTTTGTAAAATGCATATATATGACAACAAACATTTTGCAACATTATGGTATCGTAATTGTTATGTCCCCACTAGATGAGTTTCTGCTGACGCCCTTGACTTAGCAGTCAATCACAATGAAACCTGGCAATTCTCGACTGTTTGAATAAGTCCTGCAGCCTACTATAGGCAATATACTAATATTGCTAGATCTTCTGGAAAGCGTGGTCAGTCTGTTCACTACGAGACTAACTTTTTTCTTTAAAATGATGTCATACAAGAATACGACCGATAGCGTTTTGTTAATGGAAAATCTTGTTCTTTTTTCTTGGTACTATCAGTTCAAACTGACAGTAGAAAAGCTGTTATTTTGACGAATATAAAAAGATTTTGATTGTAGCACTGAGGTCTTATTATAAAGTAGTGCTCTGTAAACATATTTTACAGTATAGCTTGTAATATAATTTTTTATTTGCGCTATTGGTCATGAAAATGTGTAAGTTGAAATCACATTTTTAGGGCATCAATAAACAAAACGATGTTTATCATCAAAAATTTTTTTCGAAAAAAATTTTTTACCAATATCTCCAAAGTACATTCGAAGGCAATATGCAACTTATTAATTGGATTAAAAAGTTAAATTGTTTGATATAACGTAAAATACATGATGTCAGTTTACACTGATGCTACCAAAATATGAGTTATATGAGTTATAAACCAAACAAATTTTGTGGGCCAGGGTAATCCATTGCAAAACTTACCACAAAGTGATAGTATCAAACAACTGGCTCAGACTAAACATTATGGGAAATAAACAACAATTGGAGTGCTCCAGTCATGGCTTACTTAAAAGAGAAGACGGCAAGTCATTCTACCTTGTAGCGCGAAAATTAGACAGGTAACATCTGCGTATTAGTTTGTTCACTTTTCGTTTTACGAGATTTTATGCTAGCATTGCAGAGAGATGGTATGGGAAACTTATTTTATTTGTAGGATTAAAATTGTTTAAATACGCCACTGTCAAATATTTGATGACTGTCAATAAATCAAAGACGTTACAAATTGTGCGGTTGATAAACGTAATGCTTTCAAGGTAATTGTCACACAGAAATGATTGTGGCAAATCATTAAATTTCAATATATTTTCTGCAGCAACTCTTTCGTGTAGATTACTCTGGCGTATAATATATATGCATAGATCCAGCATAGCAAAAAATTTGCTGACATAATGCGTCAAATCAGTGGCAGGCTGCGTCAAAGCACCTCAAGACAACGTTGAAAGATATTCAAAGCATTTAGAGGCAGACTGGTTGTCAGTGTTGTAAATTAAACTTGACCTACAGTTTAAACAGGAGGTCCTCTTGATCATCTTTTTTGTAATATATCTGGATACAACGGCAGCAACTTCGGTTGAGTTTTGATCCCAACAACAGCTTTCAATCTCAGAAGATAGGATTTTTGGGTTTATATTGAAATACAGCAGGGCGAGATCTTTGCTGCTGTCAGGACGAATATTTTCTTGCCAGAAGGAAATCGACTCATTGAGAAGAGATTTCAGTGCTAATATTCGCTCATTATTGGCTGCTTCTCGCAGTCCAACTAAAAATCGTCCGCAGCTCATTTGACGATATTTTGAAAACTGCCGTTCCAAAGGATCAGTTAAAAATCGTGCCGTGAGAACATAAGCATGGCCTTCTTGAAGCAAATCTTCAATCAGTGTAGCGGTGCATCTCAAAGTCGTTACCAATGCAGAAGTGGTCTGCTTGCTGAGGGTAAACTTTTCCGTGCTGGCTGGTTGCTGAGTTTTCCATTCAGAAAACCAATCAGCCAATTTTCGGAGAAATGTTGGCTTGCAATCATTTCCTTTTGCAGCATCTCCACGATGAAAGATCACATTTAATTGTTATTTGCTGTTGCTTATCGTCCACCAGAGATTGATTAAGCGTAAAAATTGTGCCGCAGCATTGCGTTTTGGAAAAAACCTTTATATGGCAGCGGAAGTGGTCCGCTCAAATACTGCCAAAGCTAATGGTACCCTTTGCTTGTTGTCTCCTGAATTTAGAACTTTGTTTGTAAGATTGTTTGTCTTTCTCAAGTTTGCCTGTAGTTTCTCATCTTCATCAAAGACATAGTGAAGCAGCTTTCATGAAATCTCCGCAGCAGGAAGACTAATAAAGTCAGAAAAATGAAATTCAGGAAAAATAAATTGCCTGAAGTTCAATAGATTGTTTCGTACATTCTTTAACACATGTACGGAGTCATAAAATAAATATGTTCTTTGATCTGACGTAGAATGATGCAAAATTACATTTTTATCCGATTTACTTCCATAAGTTGAGAAAAGTTTGTTGAAGGCGGACACGTTGCTAAGGTGATTGTCAAAAATTACTGCTCGCACGTGAAAGCCTATTTCATGGAGAGATTGTATGCTTTCTATTATTTGGTCAGACAATCATTTTCATTCTATTTTCGATTCTGGCACAGTTTTGACCACAAAAGGCACATTCTTCCGTACTCCCACAATCATAAATATCATAATTCCTTTGAACAAATTGCTGTTGCCATCTAAGCCAATTGGCTTACCTTGCTAAAATTGCACCTCTTTTGGCAGATACATTTCGTCGTTAACAACACGATGTTTTTATCAATTTTGCGTTCGTTTAGCAATAGTTTGACTGCTTTCAATGGTTCCACTCCTCCCTGGCTTAATCTCTGTAGAAGGCTAACCAAAGGCAAAGAAAAATGTTTGGCAAGTAGTTGGTAGGCTGGCAACGAAGTGTGGCGCAACATCAGAGCAAGTTGCAAAAGTTATGACGTAAATTTTGGTCCATCATCAAGTTTTTTGTATCGGATTTGCGGCAGTTTATCCATGATATTTGTGGCTCTGTTATCTGAAAAACTTTTAATGTATGGTGGAAAGTTTCTTAACATGAAGGTCATCATCAATTACGATTGCTTCAGTAACTGCGAGAATGTCAAATGTCTTGCAATTTTCCAGTTTGTAAAACTCTGCTCTACTTTTATCAATTTGCAACTTTTAGCACTGGGACACAGACTTTTTTCACCAATGCAAGAAAAATCTGAAATTTTGTCATCGTCATTAAAATCATCAAACTGATCAGGTAGTGCAATCACTCTATTTGGAGGCTTTCTTTGGGTTTTGGGTGTAGGCATAACTGGCGGGGTATGGATTCATTGCCAGAGTATATAAAAGGAACTGGTTGTAATTCCTATTGTTACGTTGCTCGTTTGCTAACTTTCAAAAACTTTTCTTCAAAATGTTTAGAACACTTTGGAGCCTAGTCTTTTCTATTTACAAATCTAATCCATTTTCTGTTTAATTCTGGGTTTTTCAAAGGAAAACGAAATACTTGAAATTTTTCAGAAATAACATGAATTTTGTGTTGACGTTTTTTGTATCTGGTTTTTCCATAGGCAACAACACATGCATTTACCATAATTATGCTAAAAACAATTATTGTAAGTATCTAAAACAAAGTAAACTCTTTTTGCATAGATTGCTTTGAACTTGGAGAACAATCGTACATACAACAATGGAAATCAAAATTGGCCTTGCGTTTTAATAGTGCTATATTACGTGCAGCTAGCTGATTAAAGCTCGAATCAACAAAATAAATATTCTTTAAAATAAATATGATGAACATAAATTAATTGCTATGTCATCAGAAATTACGACTTCATCCATGGTTTTATCTAACATGACGTTTGTCTAACGGTACTGTTATCTACTTCGTAAATGTCCTACCAACACTCTTACAATATAAATAAGTTAGGCAAAAATTAACAACTAATAACAATAGCTAGAACCTCAGATATTAGATAATTTCTACTACCTAACTGGACTTTTTAAACTGTGCTGTGCATCCTAGAACTGTAAAACGACTTGAGAAAACGATGCTTAAAAGCACTTTCTTGAAAGATTGTAAAGGATTAGCTCTGCTGGAAACCAACAGTTGAAGAAAAGTAAACAACTGCTGCGCAAATGTTACCCGTCTAATTTTTGCGCTGTAATGTAGAATGCCTGGCCGTCTTCTCTTTTAAGTAGGCCATGGCTCCACTAGTTTTTGAAATTTAGGTATTACTGCATCAGAAATACGTAGGTAGATAGATAACCGGTGCGCTAATGCATTCGTTTGAGCGTACGGTTTGCACCCGGTAGACTTGGGTTTTATTCTCATGTCAAATCAAAACTAAGGCTTTAAAACCAGTATTTACAGCGCTACTTGATGCTTAGCATGAAAAAAACAGGGTATAGAAAAGTTAGCAAATTTTCTCGTTACGTTCTCGAGTAGTGCTCTAGATGCTATACCTCTATCTTTAAGTGACAAAAAGGTGGTGATGTCAAGAAGTGTACCTGTCGCGGTGACCCCAGTTTGAAAACAGACTCGCAAGCACATCATAAGTTTAAACGCAAAGGAGAAGAAGGAGGAACACATTCAATTATTTTAGGATTGATATCGATAAACTGCAATCATTTTCCTAAAAATAATCATAATCCTATTTCAGTTAGACTGGCAAATAATTAAGGTGTATAAAGGTGCAGCAAATTGTTTTATTAATTAAGATAAATTTCGGAAATATTTATGTTTATTTTAACCCCAACTTACTTGATGTTGGTTTGCAGAAACCCAGCAAATTTTCAATAGTTCATTTACGCGCTATTTGCTTTTTAACATTATTTGAAATTCCTTGACTTCTCCCACTTTTTATCATACTTTAGTATAAATCCCGAATTAATATTCTACCTCAAGTATATTCTTGTAATTTTTGTACAAGCAAGCATTTTTTGTTTTATATTCACAAATTTTTGTCAAGAAACAGCAATGATACAAGATAATCCAATTACAGATGACGTGAAGTTGTTTGTTTTCATATTTCTTAAGGCTGGTTTCCATTAGACGTAGATTGCAGGCGTGGCGCGAAAAATTCTTTGTTTCTCTATTTAGTTTTATGCGCAGAGCGCGCTCACTCCGCGCATAAAACTAAATAGAGAACCAAAAAATGTTTCATGCTACGCTTGCAATTTACGCTTTATGGAAACCAGCCCTTAAACTTTCACAAATAATTCAATTATTCAAATTTAGCAAAATTTCTCTTGCACAGCAAAGAACTTTATGATATTCAAACATTCATTTGGATTATTGTTCTGAAAAAAAATTGTAAAATCTTTAGTGGGATTTGAGATACAAGCGTTCAAATTTTGTTTTACTGCTAATACAACATTGAATAGAGTACTCCAAAAAAAATCATTGAGTTTTTTCGGTAAACCTTTAATTGTTATTTTTTGAAAAATATTAGTGCAATGGCTGTCAAGTTTTTCTGAAAGGATAAAACAATTCTTGGTACAGCAAAAATCGGAAATAACCTGCAAAAAGCAGATAAAGATCTGGGAGCATCTCTACAATGGTGAAAGATTTATCAGAAGTTTCGTCATTGTATTGACATGCAGCTGTGATAAAAGACTTTATTTACTTATTTGTGAATAGAAAGAAATATGTAATTGCTATAAGTATATAATTTCCGCAATAAAAGGTAGCAGACTTGTAAGAACGTGGGCCTAACCTTGTGAGCAAATTGCAAAGTACGACGTGCGACCTATTGCTATTGCAATTAATTGACTGACTAACATATGCCAAGTAATTATTAGCAACACTTAACAGTAGAAAATTTAAAATAAAATATTAAAGAAATAGTAGATTTTATTAAATCTTGGGTGATTTAAAAATATCAAACTATTAAATGGCTTCCACAGCTTTTACTTTTAATATGTTTTATCAAAAAATATTTTTCAGGTGTTTAAATGACCGTGACTTTAGCCACTCTTTAAGTTTATTAAAAATGCGGAAGACGAATTCTTGAGAAATCAGCAGCCTCAGCTATTGTTAGGATTTCAATAACAATGCTGTGATGAACCGGAAAAGATTAGTCACTTTAATCATTTCATTTCATTCATTTATGGCAATATCCGATTACCTGGTAGCATATAAGTTTTAACGTCATATGCATTAAGTATAGCATAAACAATTCTGCAGCGAAGATCGTTCTTAGAGTTTTTTCAAGTTTTTCGAGGCTAATTTAGCTCAATAGTTTTTGGAGGTTATTTGGCTGTTTCCCCAACTCTATAACATGATTTCGACGAGTTGAATAAGTTCTTATAAGATTTGAACAAACAAATTTAGGATCAAAATTGCACGTTCGGCATGTTTGAAGGAAATCTGTGTCTGCCTGAAAAATTTTCATTGAAAATATATAAGCATCAGGCTGATTTCGATTCTTCAACTCGTGCCACGTAGACTAACTTAGTTTTTGTTTGTGTAATGTACGAGGAACGTTCAGAAAGTATTGCAACCACATTTGTTTTTACGAAATTTAGTTTTCATGATACACAAATTTAAGGCCAAAAAGAAAGTACATAGCATAAGCATTTCAGAGTTACTTCGCAATAAAATCTTTTGCTTTCCGCACTACCTTTCTCCACCTTTTAACAAGGGCACATGTTTTATCATTGTAAAATTCTACGGACTGCATTTACATCCAGTTTCTGACAGGTTCAGCTTTTTTCTGTCCATGGTTGATTCGCTTGACCCGCCTTGTCAGTGTGCTGTAGTCTACCGCGTTACTAATATAGACTTGCTTTGGCCCTCTGCTTGTGTTAAGAATTGTTTTTCCTCGAACAGCAGAAATTTAATAACAACACTTTGCTTTTGCCGATATTGCTTTGGGTGAATCATGCCGATTTTATTTTATAACAAAGAAGACACAGTGGGGTTGTTTGAACTTTGAAAGGTAGGTTTCAGTAATTCAAACTTTACGCTTTTTAAAAAAATACGTAAAACTTAGCTACCAATCTATAATCTGTAAAAGAATTAAATGTTAATAAAATGAATGCTGCAAGAAAATTAAACGAGTTGCATTACTTTCTGAACGCCTCTCGTATTTTCATAAAAATCGTTGTAATCCATGGTATATAAAGTGATTACAAAATCAAAAACAAAATTGTAAAACAAACTACTTTTATTTATTGTTTACCTTCCTAAATATCCTTGGTAAAAAGAAAAGCTCTCCGATGGGTATACTTCAGCGTATTCAGTAATGTGATAATGTGATTCTCCTAATTGATTGCAATAAATTCGCTCGTACAGATGTTGAACTGCTTTTGCTACAAAGCCCAACTCTTTTATCATTAATAAACAGGCTTTAGACAGTTAAAGCAAAAATGTAGTTGTGCTGCATGATGACTGTAAAAGAGTTTTGCGGCTTTGGATTAGTCTCCATCATCAAGTTTAATGCTACGCAACTGAACACCATAAAATTAAATTTAAAATTTAATGATTGAAAATTATTTACTTGGCATGTAAAAACTTCAGATTAGTAAAATGTGGCTCCTACTGCAAAAACTTTACGCACCCGTGCTTGAAAAGATTTTACTGCCGATAGAATACAGCTACATAATAATAATATTGATAAAAAAATAGAGGTATAAGTGAACGCACAAATTTACTTAATCGGACGCAAATAAAAATATTCAATATCAAATAATTAATACATTTCAAATCTTCTGACACTTGTACATAAATCAAAAAAGTTTTTTCCAATTTTAAATGCAACATGAACATAATCGAAATTAGTTGCGCTAAATTAAGCCAAAAAGCAAGAGGAAAAACGTGCTATCCAAACATGTTTAAAATATTTCGATGCTAATTTATAACTATAGTACTAAAAAAGTAGGATTAATTTCGTGTTGCTTGAAAAAATACAAAACACTACAAAATTTATTTTTAGATCATAAAGTGACTTCGGTAATGGTCGCTTGATATTTCTAACAAAATACAATGTATTTGCTTCAGTTTAAAATGAATTGGTAATAGCGTTCTGGATAATATCTCTTGCAGTATGTCTTTTTTTCTATCAAACAGCTGTATAATTTTTCGTTTTTAGTATAGCATAATTAGTAAAATAAATAAACTTCTGAGAGCAGAAACATAGCCTACGTATTAAAACTTGTAGTTATTAAAGCTGATGAATAAAAACAATCAAAATAGGCGTTCTTCTGTAATAAAAAAGCCTCGGTCAACCAGACGCCCATCATCTCGACCAAGTCAACAAGCGCGGACACGATTAGCAAAGCCAATTGGAACATCAATTTCTCAAACATTCACTAGTCAACTTTCTAAAGCATCACCATCATTTACCACCCTACCTGGAAGCAAGCTTATATTCTCTACAAAAGTAACTTTTAATCGAACGACCCGCATAAACAAGATTTTAACAGATCAAGGTTTAAGAAACATTTCAGAACCAATGTCTACAATCTCTGGAAGAACAAGAAAACCTCGACAAATAGCAACTGGAATCGCTATTTCGGAAGGTGTTCCGAAAGCCAATACTTTGAACGAATCTCTTTTAATTGTCGTTTTGCTCTCTGCGCTCTTTGTTTGTGCAGCCATTGTTATTGTTACAGCATTGATTCTGAAAAAAAGAAGAACAGCTGTCTCAAAGTGAGTGTTTTATGAGGTAAAACTTTGCCTGTAGAAAAAAAAACGTTTTGAAAATTAATAGGTAGGTGTAGAAATTACCTCCTCGCTTAAGTGTCAAAAAGTTATTGGTTGTAATGCTGAAAGTCTGTTTAAAATATAAAAAATTTTCGTTTTTGAATAAATTATAGCTCATACGTGATACCAAATATCATTTATTTCGCTTTTAATTTTTGCGTCTACAGTACTTTAAAATTGCTTTTGTTCAATGAATTTTAAACTGCTAATTAACACCAAATTCTTGACTGACATCCGATTTTATCTTGACTGATTTTAACTTAAATTGTTCGAAAGTCCGGCAGTGCTTCAAAAGTAATATAGACAACAACGGACAAATGGCTGTAATTGCACCGCAATATTGATAGAAGCTATTTCATACAGCAAGGCAATTCAAATAATATGTTGGTCGTGTGCGTATGGATTAGCCGATGCCATCAACAAAATGGTTAGACAATGACCAATTTGGCCAACGTTACTTTAATATAGTTTACCTTTTAGGTTAATCATATTTGATCAGACGGGTTTGCAGCAACAGATTAAATCTTGTTAAACCAGTTATTGATCATAAAAGTGTCTCGCAAGAAGCTTGTAGATGATGCACAGTTTTAAAATGCAATTGAAATCTTAATTGAGATCTTAATGGCCATCTTACAGTAAAAACAAATGATACAACGATTTGTTTTTCAGCCTTGAAGAACCAAGAAGTCAGTCTTTGGAAAACAGTTACCGATTTACCCAAAAACAAACATCAGGAATTTATGAAACTGTTGCCCCTCCTCTGCCAGTGAGATTTTCAGGAGAGAGCTATTTAAGTTCTGCCATTTCTTTTGAAACAGCACTCCCGAACCTTTCTAAAGACGATTACTACGTGACACCAAACATTGCTTTTAAGGAAGGCAGCTTCCAAGCTTCTTCTACAGCTCAATCTGCAAAAGAATTAGTTCAGAAAGAGGGTAGGTAAACAAAAGACAAATTCAGTCTGTGCAGGCTAATTATTGTATTTGGAGAACTACAGAACATGCATTAAAAATTTAGAATTTAATTTGTAGAACATTAATTTACTATTGGAAAAGTAAATGCAAACAACTTTCTAAAAAACAATTTTAAAATGCTTTGAAACCAACTTTTGAATAGCATATACGCTACTCATTGTAATGCAACATACATTTTATACAAAAACAATAAGATTGGAATGGAAATTTTATTAAAGAAACGTATATGAAAATAACTTTATGAGAGGCTACTATCTTTCTGATAGCTGGTGTTGTCACTAAGCTATGGGTCGTCCTTCAAACAGCGTGAAGTTAAAATGAAAAAATTTACTCATAAATTTGTTGGCTTAAAGCTAAACAACTACTGATAAAAAAAACCTTTCAACCTAAATATCACTCTGTTCCGAGGGTGTTCTTACAATTTTGACACCCGGGGTGGACTGCACTCCTTCTTCTTGCACCCTAATCATGCCACTTTGGATACCGGTATCAGATCACCTACTTTCGAGGTTTTCCTTCTTTCATGGTCAAGATCTTTCAAAACCTGTTTATTTCTAAATAAATTTTTCTTGAAATTAATTATATGTTTTACATTTTGTTAAAGAAACATCAGCGTCAGCGACTGCTATAAATGATGATGCCTTCTATCTGGAACCAATGAAGAAATCATCAAATACATCAGCACCCACTGATGAAAACAACTATATGACTCTAGCTAATGATCATTGAATTAAAAATAATGATGCAAAAATATAGAGCAAAATATAAAAAAAGTAGAACGATATTCCACACTCAAGGTCAATTGAAGGAAACACAGTGCTTTCAAACTTTTTTAAGCTAGAAGAATACTTCACTTCTCATTGAAAATCTATTCATTATGGCGTTTTAAGATTACGGTTTTAGAAAGCTTCCTTTTCGATTTGATCACAATCTTTGTAAAATATAAAATTTCGTAATACACCAGCTGGTTACCTAACAACCTTATGTACCCTACACTTTTCTTGCTTACTATATGCTACTTAAAATAGCTAATTAAATTAATTTTAAGCATAAATTAATATTTGGTTGTTTGTTAATAGTATTTTCTTAATTATGGTGTTTGTTCTAAATTGCACTAGTTTCCTATTACAGAATCGAGCATTTAATTTTTTGATTAAGTGATGCAACTTTTTTTCGATTTAAAACACGTGCAAAAAGAGCAATTTCGAAAATTGCTTAAAATTGATTTGAATTTGTAAAAAACTCAAAATTTCAATGCATGTTAGGTTTGTTAGCGTTTTCGCACAGCTTTTTTTTTAAATGCGATGAAAACTTTGCTGCTCAGTTTGGCAAGTTAATTTTACATTTTAACGTGTTGGTTATTTTGTCGCCTGGACTACTGATTCAAAATAAAATGAAGCAACAAATATCATAAAATATAGAAATTAGAGGTTAGAATTAGAATACGTTATCATAATATACGCGTTACACTTATGCTGATGACGTAAAGCTTGCACGATATTAAGAATGACGTCATAGCTTCCTGAATGGTTACTCACCCATAAAACCTAAGTGGAATCATTTAAATAGTTTAGATACATAAAATAAACACCATTCAAGAAAAGGATAGATGAGTTGTAGTAACATTAAATTAAATTCAAATTTTTTAAAAGTTACTTTTTTTGCCTAGAAAGCGAACGTAAAAAAGAATGAATAGGTAATATACTGCAGTTTCGAAAAAGACTACGCTTTTCCAGTAATTTGTATTTTGCATTATCCATTGCATTTTAGCAGTGCTAGAAAGTATCGTCAGAAGGAAAATCTTTATGAAATCACATTTCATTTATTGTGCTATTACCCCTTGTTATAAAGCTTGTAGGTATCAAATATGTAATTTTTTTCAGGATCAGAAACAATACTTCCAGGCTGCGGCCTCAGCGACCGCATGGTACATCTGTTAATGGAACAGTACTTGGTTCTGTTCTTGGTGCAGTCGGCTTTGTCTGCATTTCTGCAATTCTTATCGTGCTAATTTTAAAAAAAAGAAAAAAAGGCATGATCAGGTAAAATAGCTGAGTAATAAAAAACAAATTTTTGTTGGGGATGTTTAGGGAGACAGGAATGTAATATCACTGTTCTGGCGCCACTTTTAAGCAGATTTAACTGTATGTACGCTTTTTATTCAGCGTATGGAATCCATTTCATAAAAATAACTTAAATATACTTGCTGGGTAAGTAGATATACCTACCTTTTCCTTTTTATATTTGGGTCATGGCTCCAAATTTTAGCGGTAAATACTCGAATTGCCATGGCTCCTAACGGAACTCAAAGTACTAGGATATAACATCAAAACAAGGTTTTTGAGAGTTATTACTCGTCTAAAACTGTCTAAACGTTAAAAAGTTTCTTCAAAACCGATTCTTACAATTCATTGTGACAGTACTAGCCGACTCGCGTCGCAACTGATTACAAGAAAACTCTGGTTTGGATCTAGGAAATTATCAGTTAACCCCCCGGTAATTATTTTTGGTGGGAACCAGGATGTGCTTTTGACTAAAACATTTGATGACAATTGGTAATAGAGTTATGGTAAACTTCGGTTTAACTGGTAGTTAAACAAAATGGATATGAAAGCTAAAGTAATAGCATAGCTCAACAGATTTTCCTGTGCCATGAGGAAAAAATTAAATAACAAAATAAAATTGTTTACTACAAGTCTATGGGAGTTATGAAGAAGGAAAAACCGAAGAGGCAACAAAAGAGGCAAAGTTTGGAGACGACAAACTAGGTAGAAATATAAAGCTTCTACTCTAAGCTGTAATAGTGGTGTGACACATTCTATTCTTAGCCAAAAAATAACACGAACATAAAATTTAATAACCACAGCACAAAACTGCATGATTTTACGCCGATAAATGCTACTTAGAAAAAACTTCAAATCGATTCTTAAAAAGGTTGTCTGCAGTTGGGGTAGTTTTCTGACTCATTATTAAAAGCAGCTATCTTTTGTTTTAAAAAGAATTTAACTAAGTATCAAAACTTTATTTGGCAACTGATTTTAGATTTTAGAAAGATAAGTTTCAAGTGAACGCAAATGAGATGAATAAAAACCTACATCATGTATGAAAAAATTTTGTTGCTTATTTTTTGTTATGAATTGTGATTTTCCACATTCGCAGGATAGTGTTAACGGTTCTGAACATAAAGCCAAAATTCAAACCTGCTACCGAGTCTATAAGTTTTATATCTCGTTTAGTTGATTACACTAGAAACGGCCAAGCAGAGGAACTTCTAGTAAATGTTTTTTTCTCAACACCGCAACGACTCAGTCGTTGGGAGGTTTCAGCAGGTGATCATTTTATCTCTGTTGTCATAAATTGGACGCTTACACCCACTTGACCACGATGCACATCGGCGTTTGCAGAGTCAAAAAAGAAAGATGTTTGAACAACAGCCTTAATATTTAATAGTGGTCAATAAACAGAAGTAAAAGCTTCTTAGACGTCAGAAATAATTTAACTGCAAGACTTAACTTTCTTTTTGCTTATGACACCTTTTAAGCTGATACTCGTATGGTTATTCGGTGAAACACTTTTGCTTAAACCTGCTAGGCATTTACTAGTATTGCCAATCGCGTATTTAAGTGGGATAGATAAAGGCAGCACACCCCAAATTGTATGACAGAAGCAAAAAAGGTAAAAGAAAATTTCTTTTGGAGACAAATTTTTGGTTTTAAAAGGTCAGTCTACAAAAAAAATAAATCTAAATGTTTCTTTGGAGACCAAAATATGCAAAATTATCACTGTCGAAAGGCATATTGCTTAAAAATTTCCATGCTACGTTGCGGATCTAAATGGGCAAATTTTTCTCGTTCCAAAGGCTTCTGTTCCTTAGTGTTAACCCCTTTAAAGATGATTATGCTCATTTGTTTTAAAAGATCGCTTAATAATAACATTGCTCTGACAAGACCCCGCCTCCAACCCAAATTAAAAATGTTTCCATTTACGCTTGTTAGTACGCCAGGCACCAAAGCATTTTGTTTTCAAAACTGTAAACAGGAAAGATGCATGTGTAATTGCCTTAAAGTGCATTTCTCAAGTGCATAACAATCAGAATCTGATGAAAACAATAAATCCACAAACTATTTGAAAACTTTATTGTCCTAGTCTGTGTTTCTGATTCCAATGTTTATAAAGGCAAATAATTCATTATGGCTAAATTTTTCTTCGCTTTTTGTTGTAGAGTGAGTGCCCGAAGATCAGTTGTTCTAGGCATTTTTAAAATCTTATGATCTTTAGCTACTACTGATAACTCAACTGGATTAGTACAACTTTGCATGCGGGTCAACCATTTATTTTTTGCAGCTCATTTATTCAATTGGTCATGGCCTAAAAAAGATCCTGTATATTTTTAGATCGCCAAATATAGGTGAGATGAATATCGTTGCAGAACCGAATCAAGGAAAAGCTGACCGTTTTTCCGGAGTATATGAATGCGTTGGTCCAGTATTACCGGAAAGGAATTTACATGTTGTGATTCCGAACAAATATAATGAATTACCCGGAAAGCACAATCTCGAAGATAAAACAGGTGTGCTTGTATTCTATCGCAATTAAAGGCAAAGTAGCCTTTGTTTCTCCCGACCACCTTCTTTCAAGAAAAGAAGTGCTAAATTTGTATTTAAAAAGAAAATTAAATATATAGTTGCAGAACTTTTATAATATTAAATCGGATTTTTGTCTGTCAGCTCTTTCTCAAAAATTGTAAAAAAATGATGCCATCTCTCATTCCTTTGTTTCAACAATCTAAAGTGTTCTACGAAAGTCAACTTGGATTACTTATTTTTTACTGTCCGCTTATTTTTTACTGATTGCACCTGTGGCACTACTTATATGTTTGTGACATCTTTGGCGGAATCCAAATGTCACACCAAACTTCTAACAAATTTATTACTTTTAGCTTTTACTTACCTACTAGCTAAATATAAACGGTTGGTGAAATCGCGCTGCAACAGCTAATTTCCAAAATATTATCACTTGTTCAGCACGCATCGCCTCTCATGTGAAGCGGCGTTGCAGGTTACAAAAAACATGTAGACACATCTCGCTTTCACACATATAATATGAAACCCACTTGCACTGATGTAGAAATGCACTTTCAAATAGATTTACTGAGCGGAAGAGAGCGTATTTGACATTTTGAAAAATACTGTTTTCACATTTTGGAAAAAGTATAATCTACTCTTCTTGATATGTGCATAAATTAATCAAGACTAAAACAAAAGGTTTTCAAGATTTATCTCTACCATAAGCTGATAAAATATTTAAATAAAGGCATTGCATATTATAGGAAAAAATAACAGACTTTGCAAAGTCTAAAAAATGTGATATATTAATTATTTTTAGGTTCATTCAACTTTACCTACAAAGACGGGGAAGACAATGATACCTATCTTCAACCCATTTCAAATGACGATCGCAACACAAATTATATTGAACTAAACAATGCTAGCTATTCTGCTGCTGCTGATGTTCCTAACACCCAGAAAATACCTGAAAAGTTAAGCTATTTCCCAAAATAACATCAAATTGATAATTAATCTTTCCTTCGTCGTCTGAGCAATTCGTTCTGAGCATTACGCAGGAAGATGTACATACATTGCGTGTGCGCTCAAGCTCGGTCTGCGAGTTTTCAGTTAGACTGGGCCATCACGACAGGTAAACTGCTTGGCCCCACCACCTGTCTGCCACATGAAAATTGAGGCATCCAGTTACGTGCTTTGCCTAAGGACACAACAACCTAGCGATCTTGAAATTGAGCGAAATTTAAGCGAAATTACAATATGTAGTGTTTATCGAAAATGCGCTTTACATTGTGATTACTTCATAATATCACCTAATTGCTTTTACAAATATAAAATGTCGCAAAAAACCTGATGTTGCTAAAAAGAGAAAATGTGGATTAAAGTAATGTACTTAATAATGAATACGATAACTGAAGAAAACACCAAATTATGCACAAAACAAGTCTTCTGTTTACGTTACTAATTGCTTGCTCGCATTTGCTTGTTTTCCCAACGACTCTGTGCTACGGAAGCACAACCTTTTTGCTGTGTATGTTTGCAGGCTGTGCATTTTTTTTGATTTTTTGGTCCATTTGATGTGCCCAAGATTTTGTAAGGGATTTGAGGTTAGCAAAACGCCTATTGAACGGCTGCGTTTTTTGTGAAGCACAGAAGTTACCATTACGGAGTTGAACGCATTTTGAACTTTTTACGGAACTGCAAACAAAAAGGCCCCTTCTTATGGCTGGTATTCTGCTAGTCCGATTTTTGTAGCCCCTCCCCCAACATCACTGCAGAAAACCATACTGTTTCTCTTGGGAAATAAAGCTTTAAGTTTTTTTTTCTTCAACGACAAGTAAAGGTTTGTTCTCTTTCCATTAAGCCACTGCTGTAAAGGCTCTACACAGGTTTTACTAGCAATGTGAGAAGCACATTGTTTATTTTAATCTTCAACTCTGATGCTAAAAAAAGTGACGTAAGCTCTTTTCACGAAAGCAGATATAGCATTTCTTTGTAATTTTGAAGTATAGCTACTACAAATATAGCAGAAAACATCTGAGTGACTTAATTCACTTTCTGCTGGTGTCAGTTTAAATGGAGGGTTGAAATTTTTGCTGTAAAATTTTTTCAACCGCAAAATTATGTAATATTGTGGTAACACTGGTTTCACTAGTAATTATGCTTTGAAATGTGATAATTTATTTTGTCCTTTAACTAAAAACAATACTCTTCGTGATACTTCAAAAAATTGAAACTCTTGCAAAAACAATACAATTAGGAGCAGCTATAACATTTTTGAAAGAAATTTAATCAACTATGTTGAACATTTTATAACAGCATATCACTTACGCAACTCTCTATCAATGTATTTTTTGAATTCCTTCATCGTCCGTTTAAACTGACACGAGGCGGTTCCGTTGCGATACTTTTGTATTTACTGTAACTGGTGAAAAGCACATGACGTCAAACAAGGATGAACACTCATGTCACTACTAGATGGTCCAAGGCTTCTCAAAATTCTAAATTTCCTGCCCATATTTTGTATCCTCTGATCCCTTAGAATATAATATAATTAATTCCTACATCATATCAATTTTTAATCATATACCTTAAATCTTTGATTTGGGTTAAAATAACTGCTATTTCTAGCGCTGACAGTCTTTCCTGCATTTGTTCTGGTTGTTATCTCGGAGATCGTTGCAGCCATCGATGAGGTTGTTTGGCTCACGGCAGGTACCCTTACCTTGTAAATAAGTTGCTGCAGTGATTGCTTATTTACTTAGGAAGGAATTTTTAAGGTTTTCAATGTTATAATTGTCATGATCTGGTTAGCTTTTACTCAAAACTAGAGTCAGAGGTTGAGTTAGTCAGAGAGTTCAAAATCAAACTATAATGTTAAGGCAAGCTAGGTATTAACTCTTTGTGGTAGACTACTGATACGACTTTGATTGATTTTCATTGACAGCTGTAAATTTATAACTCAAGTAGTATGCAGCAAGAGCTTATTTTTCGCCCCCCTTTCCCGTCCAGAAGATACACATATTTACGCCTATAGGTGTCCTAACTAGCATCGTCAAAAAAATAAAATAAACTTATGGGCTCTTGCTGAAATTTCTTTGGTCCTATGTCGGTGAAGCTCTGTAGCAAACATGTTTTTTTATTCTGGTAGTTAAGCAAACACCCATCGGGCTTATCCAAGCTCTAGGCCTACTACTTCAACACGGTAGTCATATTTCGACTAGAGCATTTTAAATAATTTACTCTTTAACGTATTTTAGTACTTTTTCTGAATTTTCTACGAAGGATGTTTTCGCATATCTTTCGATTGACTAACATGTTTTTTCTTCAGAATTAATTCACATGAGATCCTAGAAGCGCTGGAATATTCTTATTCATCAGGTGACCGCATAGATCATTTTACATCTGCCTCCATATAATTGCAGCCACCTGATAAAGGTAGTAGAGATATCACCAAACAAGATTCAGGTGATGAGGAAACTGTAGACAGTAATCATCTAAGCTGTAAAACATTAAATTATAAGCACCCGGTACTGCCACTACAATAGAACAACTATATAGATCAAGTAATTTTTGTGACCCTGTTCATTCTGCAGTTGAGACCACTGAGCCTGCAACAAAAAGCCATCAAATCAAAGTGGAAGAACTGTAACTGATTGCTGGAAGTAGGAGCTGCATGATTTCCATTTAAACGTCCACCACCAAAACTTGACTGCGATTTCTCTCCATGCAGTTTATTTGAAAAGTTTTGGCAGACGAAATATAGAATTATATTTGCCAGGAAGCCGCCAGGAATGACATATCTCAAAAACTGGAAAATTTAAAAACTAGTTTACATTCGTTAAAGAGTTCCTTTGCATTCTTGTCATTAGTGGATACAATGTACTGCCACGGCGTAGAATGTATTGAGAGCCAACAAACGATTTCAACAATGCTGCAGTAGGCCTTTCATCAATAATAATCAGAAACAGGTTTGATCAAATTTTGCAATATCTTTACTTGGCAAACAATGATAATCTTGACAAAAAAGACAAATTCTCGAAAGTGCGACTGCTTATAAATTACATGAAGCAACAACTATTAAATCGCAAATTTTGCTTTTTGGGTATTTTTTTGTCAGAACGTTTGGGTTGCGTCACTTTGTATGTAAAAGCTGACAAAGCTCTTTTTCTTTGCTTATTTATTAGAGCGTCCGCTTCGCAGTCGGTAGACCTGGGGTTTATTCCCCTTGTCGAGCCATACCAAAAGACTTTAAAAAATGGTATTCACAGCTTCCCTGCTTGGCGCTCGGCATTTAGGAGAGGTTGTGGAGAACAAGCCGGCAAGTTCGCTTGTTGTGTCCTTGGGCAAGGTACTTAACGGGACGCCCCCACCTTTATGTGGAAGACAAGTGACCCAGTTTTCCTTCCGAATAGAGGGTTGGTGGTAGGAAGGGCATCCGACCATAAAACAAATGCTATGTCATAAAAATGCAGATATTTGCTGCGGCGACCCCTAATCGGGAATAAGCCGAAAGACAAAGAAGAAGAAGAAGATTTATTAAAAAGTATGTTAGTACCCTATTAGGGTATTGTAGGCACGAATGACACCATGAACTTTACTAATCGCATAATCTAAGCAACGCAAATACAAATCTATTTCTAGGTAAATACATGTGCTGTTACGGGTATTTAAAATATTTTGAACCAAGACGTTTAGTGCATGATATCTTTAATTATTTTTGAAAATTATGCTTCTGGAATAACAATAACTGAGCAAATTTAAATAAGAGTATACAGCAATTAAATCATTGTCAAAATTTCTCATTTAACATAGATAGCAAAAAAATGAAATAGCACTGATGCCAAATTCAAATGAGAAATTTTTTGAAGTTTATGCAGCAATTATAGGGTACTTTAAGACTGTCCATTGTTAACAGCAACAACATAAAACGAAATAACACATAAACAAAACGAAAGTGAGAAATGCAGCTAAACTCCAAGAGAAAGAAATGCGAATAACGTCTTGATTAATGTCATGTTACTCTTCAAAGCAATGGTTGCGGAATTAGTTGCCAGAAAAATTGTTCGTCAATACTAGTGCAACTCTGATATGGTCAGGTCGCGAATCAAAACCGTACAACTTCAGACGTGATGCTTTGGCCATTAGCCTGTTGAGCCGATAGCGTAGCAAAGAGTACTGTATTTATGCGATATACACTTACATGATTATGCGCCAATGCTAGGCTGGCAATGATACATGGGTATATAAAGCCGACCAATTTCTGCCTGAAAGTGGTGACATAAAGACAAGAAGTTGTCTATACGTATTGCCTTGTTTCTTGTACAATAAAACACTAAATTGAATAAATTCAATTGTATAAAACATGTGAAACTTGTATACGCTCAGTAGAGCAATTGATGTTGGCTTTCGTGCCTACAGTACCCAATTAGGGTACTTGGCAAATTTGCCTCTACTTACTTCAACTAAACAAATTTTGAACGTTTCATTGCAGTTTAATAACTATCTCTACTGCTTACTTTATGAAACTCAATAAAGCACATAAGACTTGCATAAAACCATGAAGAAAAAAAAGCTTATCGATTTTTCAAAGACTTGTTAGAGGTCATTTTTCCTCTGTCTGCCTCTCATGAAACTGTATAACTCAAACCAAAAAACTTCAAGCTTGTATGAAGTCAGATTGTCAACTGGTCTTTTTGCCTACATTGTTGCGCAGAAAAAGAGTAATTGGACGTCATCAGTCATTGAATAATGCAATTTTTAGGTGATACGCTAATAGGGTGCAGTAGGCACGATTGGGTTAAAATGATTTCTGCCGATACAGTTCATCAGTGTGGATGGATTAATGACTTCGTATTGCGGTAGACACGGTTCTAATATGGGTTCTAATATTCTAATTTGGATATAAGATGTGGGTGGAGGCAATCACACTTGGCTACGTGATTTAATTTTTTTTTCCTTACCAAGGAACTGTGATTGCACACAAGGAACTTGTTTTTGGAGGATGAGTTTGTGTCAAGCCTTTAATTGCTACCACGTGATTTTTGACAACTTTTTTCGGGCAAGAGATTATTGAGTCATGTGGAAAAAGAATACCGACTTGCAGCATCCGGCACTATAAGTAGCAACAGAATAGAAAATACTCCAATTAGAGATGCTAAACGAATGGAAAAAGAAGAGAGAGAATGCTATGACTTAGTAGTTGACAAAAACTCCGGGATGTACATTGACCGATGGGTAGGAATATAAAGTGGTTTTGATATCTTCAACTTACTCTGGCGTAAATTCCATTAAAAAAACCTAATGGTACTTCAGAACTGAAAAGAAGGGAATTAAAATAGTACAATCAAATGCTGTAACTCAATATAATTATTGTATGGGAGGTGTTGATCGATTCGATCAAAACAGAGACACATATTTGATCACACAAAAATGAAAAACGTGGTGGTTGCCATTTTTTTTGATTTTGCATGGACTTGGTAGTTCAAAATGTATTCCAGCTTTGACGAGTCCAAAGTTTCTGAGAATTTAGATTCTCTTGCTTTTCGAAAATATATTGTTGAAATGTATTCAAAAAATACACTAAAGAGTTGTCTGGGTCATATAAACAACCGCAAATGAGCCAGAGCAATGAGGCACGATATGACCAGGGGCGTAGGCAGAAATTTCTTAAAGGGGGGTTGCAAGACATTTAATTATGGAGAACGGCGAACAATCAAAGTAATGTTCAAAATTGTGCGGGTTAAGACAGTGCTGACACCCAATGTTTTGAAGTATGATGTCGGCGGTGGTCAAAATTGTGCCGATGTATAGGTCAATGACTTTTCTTTTTCTGAGACTGACCTTTTACAGCACAAATTATGGCAAATCCACGTTTCTACCTCAATCACGACATCAAAAAATCACATCAAACATTTTTCAAAATCGTAAAAGAGCTTTCTAAAATTTCCTGAGAAGGGAAAAAGAATAGTGGGGAGGAGGCGCACGGATAACTATTGGCAAATAATTACTGAAATAGACGTTTTATTGTTCTTAAGGGGGGCACGCGCATAGGAGCCCTCTACGTACGCCACTGAATATGACAATGCTGGTTGATGGATAATCAAAACCAAACAAAGAAGATGCCAGAATAAGCCATACAAGGGTACAAAAAATTGTAGTTGCGAGAAGTGCGACGTTGCATTTCTCCCAAAATACTTTAGAGCCTTTCATACCTTTTAGTTACAGTACACTTCAAGAAATCCACAGAGGGACATCTAGATTAAAAAAATTTAAACATTGAAAGCAGTAGTCTGGGGTAGCTTTTCCCTAACGAGACGTTTATATCATTACTGCTTTTTTTGGTTTTGAAAAGATTATAGATATGAACAGATGGACGTTGCTAATTTGATCTTTTCTTGTCGCTTGCAATTGCGTAATGCTAATATGTTCACTTGGTCCAGACTTTATGTAGCCCTTAAGACTTTATGTCCACCATCAACGTCTTAATAGTTTGTTCTTGAATGTTATTTTACGCTTTCTCAGAGAGCGGCGGTTATTGCAATTTATCGCATTTTACATCATGTTTCTTCATTGTGACAGTTCAACTGAAACAGCTACTTTTTTCGTTTTCTCAAATGAAAATTGAATCAAATGAAAGTCATTTTAGGTGTCTGAGTAGAAATATGATAGCTAGTAAACTAGTGAAACATTTTATTTTAAAACGTTTTGCTTTATACTGAAAGCATCATCAATTGGAATTAAAATGTTACCTACTAGGCGGGTGAAAAACGTTTTGAAATGAAATCTTCACTGGTTTACTGGCTGTCATATTTTTACTCAAATTAGTAAAGAAAGCTCATTTTCACTCTCCTAGTTTCATTTTAGGTGGTTTTTACATAATGGCCTTTAGTTTAGAAAGCAAACAAAAAATTCGTGATCTTAGTAAGATATGGGTTGAAAAACATCTACGCGACGAAGCCATTGAAGTAAAATGTTGATAAGAGCAATTTGAATCTCAGCAATATAACTATATTACATTCAAAATGTGTGAAGTATTTCTTTAAGTGCGCCTACATTACTAGTAACATCACGATGAGCTTACATAGTGATCAATTTATATTTTCTGCTGCAAACCCACAGAAGTTAACAACTTAAATTTCCCATCCAGCGTCTTGTTTTGGCATTAGCTTTCTGCTTTAAGACTGATCTCCTCGCGAGAAAAGTTACGAACAAAACAGAATACCTTTGAGAGGAACTTTTTGCAACTAATTCTTTGTCGATGAAATAACTTAAACTTCTGAGATAAGGAAATCTGACATCTCCTGACAGTGTAATGTTAGCAAAGGCGATAAACTTTGGTAATAGCTGAATACTTTTAAAAGTGTTGTGAAAGTTAATGGCCACTTACTAAAATGAAAGCACGTTGAAACAGGATTTTAAATACCTTTAGCAAGCACTCAAATAGTTTAATTATTTTGCTTATTTGCTAAATATGATGGCATCCTTTATAAAATAAAAACTCCAAAGCGGTAAAAATATACTTTTCTGTCTTATGCTAAGATAACTGCTAAAAAATTCCAGTTTGGAAATAACTTTCCACAAAACTAAAGCAAAAACACAATACCAGCTCAAACTGCATTATGTATGCTGTATACCATATCTCCAAAATTAGAGCTGTTGTGAAAAAACCAACGTCATTTTCGGAAACAACGCCTCAAAAATACCCCAAAACGTGTCTAATAGATGACCCCAAAGCAATTATTGGTGACCAGTGTTATTGATTTGAGGTTTTTGAAAAAAATTTGCTATCGATTTCTAGCGCTTCAGTATAGTATTTTCATCTAATTATTAGCGTATCATGAAAAAATAACAGAGCTATTCACAAATTTTTGCCCAAATCAAGTGATTGGAAGGAGGCCTGAGAAATTATCAAGCCATAATAGCACTAAGTTTTCCACTTTCTGACTGGGGTATCAACAGCCGTGGTTCACTAATTAAAAATAATGACCCTGTTTTCCTACTCTAAAAAAAGGTCTTCATCCTCTATTTGCATGTAAATTGCTTGTGGCTCTTTGGTACAGCAAGCATTGCCTCTCTGAACTGGTTGGTAGTGGGCATACCAGTCCAAAATTTTATCTGCAGTTGATTTGAAATTAACTATCGCTTTCTCCTGGCCTGAACTTTATTAGGTTTGGGATGTGAACTTAGAGAGCGTAAAATATGGTGACTTTGAAAGCTCGGTTTGTTTTGAACAATACAATTCAATTACTTTTATTACTTTTATTTTTTTTTTATTTTATGATAATTTCAACTCAATTTGGACATGAGCATTAGCAAGTCTGCATTTTTAAATTAAACCTTACGGTGTAATTTGGGCTTTACATAAATTTTCAGGTTTAGCTCGGTTTCGAGCCGAAAATACAGAGTCCGCTTACAACTCCGACAACAGAAGTAGGTAAATTATTTTGATCCTCACCAATTAACTTAAATGTATGAAGCTAAAATAAGCGATCTTTTTTATTTTGAAAAGTCTGTTTTTTAAAAGGGAAAAAAAGTTTCAACTGCTTTAGTTTATTTTCAGTGTGACTATCAACTTTTTGATAATCGATATGCAGGGATAAGGAAATGCATTTTACTACCTTAGTCGTTTAAACGAAAGCTTCACCTGTGCTGATTTTAAATTTCAACAATTATCAATAAAAATTAGTGATAGTTTAAAAATTGACACTGGTGGAGCAGGTTGCTGATAATTTTATCAGTAACAGTTTGAATGTTCTCCCCTAAAGTTCTGAAATTCTAACTGAAAAATTGTTACTCAGTAAAAATTGTCAGTGAGTGGTAATTTTGAATTGTCAGTGGTGGAGCAGTCAGTGTTAATTTTACCAGAAACAGTTTTAAAATCATTACTGGATTGCAGAAGTTTTCACTGAAAGTTGTCACTGAGTAATTATTTTGATTTTTTTTGATAAATTAAATAAGGCTCCACCAGTGGTAATTTTTAGTTCGCACTGAAAGCGACAATATCCTTAGTGACAATTTATTTTTGTAAATAATACTACTGGTGGAGCATGTTTTCAAAATCCTAAAAAAGCGATATTTCATCAATGGTAATATTTGATCCTATAGAACAGAAATAATTTCCTTAGAAACAATTTAGCTTTTCAGAAACTACCAGTAGTGGAGAAGGCTTTTTGACCAATGGGAAAAGCGCTGTTCCACCAGTGGCAATCTTGAATTCTCACTGCAAGTGATAATTTCCTAAATGGCAATTCATTTTTGCAAATATTTCCACTAGTGGAGAAGTTTTTTTTATTGGTGGTGATTTAAAAATGCCATCTAGATTGCCATTTTAAAATTACTGTATTTCTGTTGGATACGCTTGCATTTTTTGAAGCAAGCTTTGTGCAATCAAAATAAAATTTCAGCAAGCATCAGCTTGCAATATGCAAAAGTGACAGTGCGAGCAGCGAGGGCGAGTGCCTAGCGGTTATAGCCTTGATTCTTACTCAAAGGAAGAGAAAATATATATCGTGGGTTTGAGAAGCATGTGTGAATAAGGAAAATAGCAGCTACAATTTAACAAAGCTAAATGGGAGACATGGAAACATACTTTTGTTATATAAGGATGACCCACATCGCTTCGAGCATATATTTACAGTACTTTGGTTGCTCCTCTGTAACTAAAACAACAATTAGCAACAGAATAAACATTTCACCAGAACAAAGGCTTGCTTTGAAGCTCCTTCACTTAGAAAATTTAGAGCACACATTTGTATAAGCTTTCAGCAGAGAATTGGACGACAAACTATATTCAAAATAATTACGGAGACTTCTAGAGCCATTGTCGACGATCTTGCTCTTATTGGTGCAATGTGTCTTTTTCAGTTGAGGACTAGCTTGTTATTTCAAAATATTTTGAAAAGAGATTGAATCAGTTACATGTAATGGGTGCACTTGATGGCAAGCATATTCGTATCCGTTGCTCAAACGAAAATCGTTGCTTATATCACAACCGTAAAGCTTTTTTCAGTTTAGTTATGCTTGCTGCTTGTGGCGCCAACTACTACTTCATTACGTTTGGTGTTGGCCTATACGGCAGCAACAACACTATTGGTGTAGTAATCAAAAGTCAGGCTGGAAAATAACTGGCTGAAAAAATATTGAAGATTCTTCATGCAAGCTCTCTTCCAAGCTGTATATACCATCCAATGCCGTATTTTTATGTTGGAAACGAAGTATTCCCCTTGAAACTTATTTTATTAGACCATATTCTGGCTCACAATTAAATGAAAAAATCGGTTTATAACTACAGGCATAACTGTTATCACCGAATGATCAAAAATGCCTTTGGCGTACTTGTAGTACCTGGGAGAATTTTCAACATTTCAATTCATGACTTGTTTGTTTGTTTGTGGTTACCCCTCCTCTTCCTCGGGATAGAAATACGACATGAACGGTAATTCAGGTCCATGCCGTCAACCTAATTGAAATTAGGATAGAGGAAAAATGGCAGCCTATTTCGAACCAGTCTTGAGTAACTGGTAGCCCCACCACAAACAAAGCGGACTGCCACTGGTGGGTACCCAAGAGTTGTCTTTTACGACATGCTGGTTTGGCAACTTCACAATTGTAACCGGGTGAAGTACGGGAGGGTCAACAGTTTGTCACATATAGGTGGAGGCGTCCCTTCAAGTGCCTTGCCCAAGGACACGACAAGTAAGCTTGCCGGCTTGTTCTCCACTGTATCCCTTTTTATGCTGAGCGCCAAGTAAGGAAGCTGTGAATACCAATTTTTAATGTCTGTTGGTATGACTCGACATAGGGAATGAAGCCCAGGTCTACCAACTGCGATGCGGACGCTCTCATCACTACACCATCGCGCCGAAATTGGAAATTGCGCCGAAATTCACGACGTCGTATCAAACGTTAAAAATGTGGTCGTGGCAGCCATTGCTCTGCATAACGATTTGAGACAAACAAATAATGCTTGTTATGGTTTTCATGAATTTCTCGATAGTGAGAGCTCAACAGGAGAAATCATAGAAGGACATTGGCGCAGAAAAGTTGGTGACAACTATTCATCAAGAATCGATGGAATAACAACTATGACAACACTTTAATGGTCACGTCGCAGTGATGAAGCAAGGTACATGCGATATTACCTAATGGAATATGTCAACAGCAATGGAGGGTGTTTCAGCTGGGAACTTCCCTATGTTCGTCGTGCTAACCAAACCTAAACGTTTGTTTCTGTTTTGTTTCACTGTGGTAATAACTTTAGTGAGTAGTTCTTTACGCTCGCAACTTGACTTTGTCCTTATATTTGACGTATTTCAACTTTTGTATTCATCACGCTATACTGCTATTGTGACTATTACGCCGGAAAAAGCATAGCTGTAACTGTTGCTTTTTGAGATGGCTACTTCATTTAAACACTATATTTGCCGGATCTTAGCGTTAGGGTGCAACATATTGCTAGCCATGGTCACTATTTTGCCAGAAATTGCTAGCTTTAACTGCTTTCCTAAAACGTTTTTGAAACAACAAACAATGAACTTTGGGTAAACAATGCCTTGGTTGCTTTTTTGCTCATAAATCAAGTGGCAGGATAGCTTGGCAACGAAATCGACGAATTAAAAAAGTATGCTCAGAAAGAACAGAGATATAAAAGAGGAATATGACCACTCTCTACAAAAAACGATTGTCTTTGGCATTAATTATTTTCAAGCAGTAGGCTACGGAACACCACGATAATACATCAACAGCAGAAACATGAATATAGCCTACAAAACAGAAAGAAAGAATAATAGTAAATGGTTCCTACTTCTCTTTGTTCAGTCGGTAAGTTGTAACTTGACAAATTATTTTGTCGTCGCGTAAAGTTGATGTTTCTCCATCAAAGCGCTCATTTGTCAACTTTGTGCCTCAAAAATGCATTAATTTAGACTACACATCCATCAAAGCACAATGCAAATTACATCATATCCAAAAAAGTAATTTTCTTAATCAAGCGCCAGCCCTCGTGTATTCGTCCAGTTTGCCTGATGATTAATCTGGTGGCAATTTTGTCCTTGGAAATGGCATTTTGGAATTGGAAATGCGTTGGGTCACAAGTATCGGCAACTCCGAACCAGATCTGAACTAAAAATATTCTATGTGTAACTGGAATGGTTTTCCCCTAACCGGAGTATACTAATAAATGGCTCCAGTAGAACGAAGATAGATAGCATTTATATAGTTTTATGTTGATGCCTGATGAATAACTACGTCAGAAAAAATGAAATCACAGATTAAAAATCGTTGGTGCTATTTTGGGTGTGGTTGTATTTTGTCGCTGTTGCAGCATGTACTGAGCAATTTCGTTGGTATTCAATAAATCACAAGAATACAATTGCGATGTTGCTACTTCCATCCTATGATGTCTGTCAATGAGATTGGTGATTTAGTGTTTACTAAGGATTCTATCTGCTCCAGAAACGTCTTTTACTTTGCAGTAATACTTTTTTCAAACAAATCATCTGCGCTGTTGCTTTTTTCGAACCCTGCTCCTCTTAAATTTGAGAAACGTTGCAATTTTCTTCAACACCTCATTATGGCTATGGCTCCTTCCACCTGCTGATTCTTTATCTCTTCGATGACCTAAAGAATGAGATGTGCATTCTGTATTGCAACTGAAGCCTGAAAGAAACTCGAGTTTCTTCAAATACAGATTCGGCTCCATATATTTTTTCATATGGGTTTTTGGTGCCAGCGTCACTTTGAAGTGGAGCAACGTTTGTTCTATGATTTTCCATTGGCAGTATATTTGATTTTGAAAATTTAAAACGAATATAAGGAATAAACAATTGCAAAAACTTGTACTTTTCTAGAAAAGGGGGGACAAACTTTTTAGCCGGATGATCGCCTTGATAATTCAAGATTTGGACGAGGGCCTGTAATTGCAATAGCTTATTGCAATTCAACAGCTTGCAATAGCTTAATGCAATGTCACACTACAAGGGTAGTGCAATGTAGGGGTGTGCAACCTGCTGTGCGACAGGTTAAATTATTGTGGCCGGTGGAAGAGTGGAAACGCTTAATTTTGGACTTTGGAAATGACGGTCCTCAAAAAAACGGTAATCACCCACAGTTTCAACAAGTGTTGGCGTGCTGTAGTTTGCCCACCCCTGCTTTATAACTTTTGTGAGTAGTAGCTAATTATTTTTGCCTTTGCAACTTCGTCTGTACTTACCCCAGACACATTGGTTGTTCCTAACTATCCTTTATCTGCTGTATTTTGTATCTGTTTAGCAATACTTCCCAGCTATGACTTGCACTTCTTGGTTGCCTTTTTAGAGATTCATCTTTTTTTCCCCTGCATATCCTCGCGTAATTTGTCTTCATAAGTTTCGTTGCTCTTATGATACAAACAGGGGTTTTTCCTGACTTCCTCCGCTAGTTTTTTGTCTTGCTTTAACGCATACTGATTTTTTACCCATGACCAAATTTCTCAAAAATGTAAACCAGCGCATTAAACTTGCTGGAGCTCTTTGGAGGAACGCTTCAAGTAATAATATTAGTATTGCACAGAGCTATACCTGAGTGGTATGACAAATGCAAACGTTTTCTTCGAAGTTCTGATATTTTGAGAAGATAAATAAAAATACGCAAAGTGTAGTGTATAAAATCGCCTGATTTTCACGGAAACAGTTTTATCTCCCACCTCTATCCCAGCGAAGAAGAGGGGAAAATACAACACAACAGAAATTATTGCTAAACTTTTTGAAAAATCAATTGATTTAAAAAAATGAATCTTGCAATTTTTAGTTTATTTATTGATGAATCAATTCATTTTATTTAACTCTTCTGGTAATGATAACGTTTATTCAAGTTAATACAAGTTCTTACCGTGCATACAAAAAACTTTAATATTTGTCAACGTTTCGAATAGCTATACAGCTGTTCTTTATCAGGACTAATAACAAACGTAAGCACTAGTGAAGCGATATAAATAATGTGCTACGCAATCGAAAGAAAAAGGCAAAACAAAAAGTTTAAAAGCGAATAATAACCAACTGTAGATTACGCCAAATTATCATAAATTTCAGAATAAAAACAATTTTCTTTATCATTGATTGCATTTTCAGAATTATGAATAAAAAAAGACTTAAGAAATCTGCGTTTGGTAAAATCTGTTTCTAAGGTTGAGATTTTGCTATGATCCCAGTCAACTCGGTGATCTTTGGTGATGACATGTTTAACCAAGGCCTGTTTTTATATTAAAATTGTTGTCATCAACTTTTGCTGGCCTTAAACCCCCGAGAAGAGCTAAATAAAATGAATTTATCAAAAATACCTGGTAGCCAGAATAATAGTATATTGATAAATCAGTAATCACATGTGGGAAGTATTGAACTTATTTTGGCTTTCCATTTTTCAATTGAAAAAATCAAAGTTTTTTTCTCTTATGGCACAAGAAACTACAAAAATTTTTAGAATTATTGATACTTGACTCTTTACTAGAAACTTTTTTATCCAAAAGATGCTTAGGGTCACATCTTTTTAAGCAGACAATTGAACAAGTTGCAATCTACTAGTAAATATTATTACTTATTTATAATTTGGTTCAGTAATTTTTGAGATTATAAGGTTTTTTATTTTTGTGCTTTTTCTTTAAGGTAACGGGTCGCAGTTTATGGGGCTAATTTCTGTTTTCTAGATGATAATTTAAGGGACTCAATGGCGTAGTGGTTAGAGCGTCCGCTTCGTAGTCGGTAGACTTGAGGTTCAATCCCCATGTCGAGTCATACCTAAAGATTTTACAAAATGGTGTCTACAGCTTCTCTCTTGGCGCTCGGCATTTAGGGGAGGTTGTGGAGAACAAGCCCGCAAGTTAGCTTGTTGTGTCCATGGGTAAGTCACTTAACGGGACGCCTGCGTCTTTATGTGAAAGACAGGTGGTCAAGCCTGGAGAGGGATGGGCTCCCCCAGGCGTCTTAGCCCAAGATTCGCTGGATGGTGAACACAACCAGAACAAATTGGACTGATTATAGGTCATCTGCAGCGCCCCAACGGCAACCGCCACGGGACAAAAACAAACAAAAAATTTAAGGGATATTAAATAAAGTTTTAAATTGAAAGTATTAAAGTTCCAAACTATTCAAAATCTTTGTTTTCATATTTAACTTAAGCATCAATATTTAACGTTATGACGTCACAAGATATAGTAAAGAATTTAATTACATGGAACAGGTTGGCACAGTAGAGCCAACTTTTCACTTTACAACAAACGGCAAAGTGTGGTCTGTTTGCGGCGAAACAATATAAAAGTTTTAAGATTTAACTATCACGCCATTTTAGTTTAGAAGCGAATAATTTATGTTTTGCATCGTTATATAGCAAATATTCAATTTTTGCCTGTCAAAGTTTTTACAATATTTTTAAAACTTTTTTGGCGGTAAATTTTGCTGATAAACTAAAAATCTAGACCTTGTTTATATCGGATTAGGTAACCAATTGATCAAAAACCTCCATTTTTTTGATCATTCAAAAAATACTAATTTTAGATAAAATAAGTTTTGTTGAAATATGGCAGTCGAGTTAACCCTCTGTGGACTATAAATTAACCGGACAAATTTGTGACGTTTCAGTTTTTACCATTTTATTGACTCGGCCTTTGAATGAATGCATTGCTTTTAAATAGTGTAACGGTAACGGGTCGTTAGGCCAATAGGCCGGTAGACCGATAGACCTCCCACCGCCGATCCAAAATGTAATTGCAGAGTAAAAACCGCTTGCCCACTTGACGGCGAATGCAAACAGAAATCAATTGTATGTAAGGCAGAAGTATCCTCTAACAATACTACTAAATTATATTACGGATCCTGTTCTATTGATTTCAAAGCAAGATTTAGCAATCATAAACATTCATTTACCCACCGTAATAAATGAAACGCAACGGAGCTATCAAAAGAAGTTTGGCGAGCAAAAGATAATGGTGTTGAGCCGTCTATAAAATGGTCGATTGTTTCTACAGAACCATCATATAACTGTGGAGGGACCAGATGTAACTTGTACCTGGCTGAAAAACTTGCCATTTTAAGCGGCGACAGAAAAATAATGCTCAACAGACGATTTGAAATAGTGAATACATGCCGCCACAGGAAAAAATTTAAATTAAAAAGTATTAGATTGGACGGTTCGTTGTAGTTTATGTGTTTTGTTCCTTTACTTTTGCCGTTTTTCTTTATCCTTTTGTTTTCGTCTATTTTCCCAACTTACCATTTACCATATTAAGTATATACCTGTTCCCATTGTTACGTCACTATGACTCTCATACCAACCTCCGCAGTTCTTAGTTACCCAGATGAGTTTACTGTTTGCAGGAGAACCAGCAGATTATTCTTTAGTATAGATTCTGCTGGCTACCATACTATTTCTGATTACTCCTCCCGAACAACCGTAAGTAATACTGCATTGTCTGTTTGTTTTGGGTTCATTTTTTGTTTTTTTTGCAGAAATACCTGAGGAGCCTTAACGGCGAAACAGGCTGTAGTATTTTTGCTAATAAAGATATATATTAAAGTTTGAGAAATATAGTTTGGGCTATTAGTTTCCAAACTTTTCAATCTTTCTCTTAACTGCTATCTTCAAAACTTTTTTTTGCTAATTGTGTGTTGCCACTAGTAAATTCAACAATTAAACAAAGATTGTGGTTTCATTTCATTTTGAGATGGTTTCAACAAAATAATACCAAAAAAACAATCACGCATCCCAACTTGAGCGTGCTTCTCTCCAAAAAAAATTAAACAAAAAAGATCTTTCATCTTAAACCATTCCACTGTTAAGAATATCTTTTTTTTAGAGTCATATCGAAACGGTTTTCTGGCTTACCGAAAATGACTTTGTAGTTCACTACTGAGGTATGATTTGCTGTTCGAAAATTACCAGCCCAGACTTTATACACATAAATTGTGCCAAAAAATATTTCTGGTTTTATACCCTTATTACGACGATCTGATAACTACCGTTAATTTGATAAAACATTATGGTGTGATACTGGATCATGTCATTCAGTAGTCTGTTCCTCCCTGGAATTCGATACAGATGTTTAATTGAAACCAGTGAGAATACAATCGGGAGCATGAATGAAAAATGCAAGTTGGAGTGCCCATTTGGTAAAAAATTATAGATTGTAGTAATATTGGCAACATATTTTTTTAATCCACTATTTTAATGTACATTTAAAAACAAATATTTCTTTAAAATCGGATACATTTTACATTTAAGTTGTTTCCATAGAAATTTATATTTGATATCAACCTTTGCATAAAACAAACTTGTTAGATTGTCGTATCCATAGATCTTAACAAATTTTTAGGTTTGTTAGACAAATACATACACAAAATTTTTATTTACTTTCCCTAAACAACCACGGAGCATCGTCAAAATGGTGAAGATGGTAAAACTGAAATACTGAAAACAAAGTTATCAACTGCTAAGCAACCACAGCAGTCGTGTGTTTCGTAAAAAAATGTATCTTTGAGCCCTGACGGGAATTCCAGTTCCCATCTTATAATCATGCCCATAGTTAAGCAATGTAAGCAAAAAATAGTCTTTGAGCACTGAAAGGAACCTCAGTATTCAACACTTTAGGCATATCATCAGTTCCAGTATAAAATATATTTGTCATTTCTTCGTAATTTTTACATGAATTTGTTAACCTTGGAGAATTTGGTTGAAAAGAATATCTAATACGCATTGCCGCATATCGCCATATTTATGTTGCGTTAGTGTTTTTTGTATGTATGACAAAACCTAGCCGAATAAGCATGCAGAATGCTCATTTTCAGAGACAAAAATATACAGGTATGTTTATTACGTCATCAATATGATCATACGGAAGAAATGTAAGACTCTGTATGGCAAATAATTCCGATTTTTAACGTCTAAAATCCTGACGGGAATTAGAATTCCCGACCCCTAAAATGACCCCAAAATTTATCTGATGCACTTCATAACAATAAATATGTTTATTGATGCCGTTTCGAACAAAAATATCCAAAACGTCAAAAAATTTATGGTACTTTAGATAAGTCAGGGCTGAAAGGGTTAACTGACCATCTAGTTTTTTTGATCGGCATATCAATATCTACGACGTGGATGACTTGGAGTAAAATATCTGTTGAAAAAACAGGTACGGTCTAAAAACTTTAAGGAGTCTCATGTTAGACGTAAAAACTTTTAACCTATTGAATATTGATAGATATATTTAGCTTATACAGAAGTTTATGGCAATTTTTAAGATGATTTTATTCAGACAAAGATTAGTTATAGAGACGTTATTCTATATCTGAATTAATTCTTGGAAACACGCAATCAAAAGCATCCACAGACATTGAAATTAGCTAAATAAAACGGTCTATTCTGGCTGATGCAATCAAAAATGTAAAAAACACATTAGAACTTGATTTTAACGCGCAAATCATTGAAACATTTTGATTCTTCTTGAATGAGTACTGGTGCAGCACGAACCGCAGCCCTGCCAGCTGATGACGTAGGGCTCTGCAGCCTCGCGCTTGATTCCACTTAAATATGGGCGCTAACGTCTTTGCCTTAACGTTCTCAGTCCTTGAATAGTGTCAGACTGTATCATCTTGCCACAAATTCTACATTTCAGTAAGCAAGAAAACACAGTAGGCAACTTGTGCGTAACCTAATATCGCACATGAAACAAGAAAAAACATATAGTTAGAAGACTCAATCGCTGGACAAGTTAAGCCGGCCCGGCGAGGTGATCACGCTACAGCACGCAAAGAAAGTAGATAACCAGCAGATTTATAGTCTGCCACCAACCTAACAATACATGCACGTACGACTGCCATTCTAGTACTTAAACCTGTGTCAACAGACCTAGTAAATTTCACTCTACTCTACACAATCCGAAGCGTCGTACTGAATATCAAGCTGAATTGCAGATACGGCACATTCCTTGTAGCAACCGCGTAATCACTATGAAGTAATAAATAAAACGCTCTTGTAGGCAAAAAGGCAGCTACTGCGCATAATGCTGGGCATACCTAAGCAAAGAAACATCAACTCGAGCGAAACCAGAGACGTAGCAGCCGCTCCCCAAACCCCCAATTGGGGGGGGGGCCCAGGCCAACTTTGGGGGCCCAAGTTAGTCTGAAATTGCTTTTTGGCTACGTGACTATTTTCAGTTCAGCAGACTTGTTTACAACCGATTTAAACTGTAGGAAGAAATTGGCTTGTGACATCATAAGTGAATGTTACGTCATTTTATCTCGCAGAATCTAGAATATTTCGATTGATTTTCTGGTAGAATCTTGAATATTCGATTGACGTAACAATGCCGTTGTTACGCAACAATCATAGAATGGTCTGGAATTCTGTTTGGCTATAAATACCGGGACAATATACGGGTGGCCGAAAAGTCCCAGGACACTATACATGTATTTAATTTACCGACATGGGCTTATAAGCTTTGACATCCAAGTCCTTTTTCATAGGATCCATCATGGTAGCCCTTGGTATTCCAAGTTCAGCAGAACGTTTTCTGGTGGATTTCTTGGGGGACTGTTGCAGTGATTCTTGAACACCAGCACACGTTTCCTTTCGTGTTTCAGGCCTGCCACTTCTTGCCTGATCCAGAACGCTACCTGTTTCAAAAACTTTCTTCTCCCACAGATACAGATTACTTCTTGATGGCGCGGGCTTTCCAAATCTTTCTGTGAAAGCACTTCGAATATCTTCCAAAGTCATGACATTCCTGATGCGGTCGTGAACCCAAACAGCAGCAATTAAGCGCTCCTCAACAGTAAATACACTGATGTCAGTCATGACCTGAAATAACCTAAATAACCTGAAAAGATAAATCAAATAAATTGTTTTAACAACATTAGAATATTAAAACAATCATATTTAACAGCATTAAAATATTAAAAATAGAGTGTCCTGGGACTTTTCGGCCACCCTGTATATACACTGCAGAGTGCAGATAAAGTATTTTATTGACATTGTATAGAATGAAACGTTCAAAAAGTGGTGCTCAAAAGAGAAAAGAAGCAGCCACTGTTCGAGATGCTGTAGCGAAATTGCCCAAGATGACAGATTTTTTCAAGATTACTGAGCAGAGTAGACCTGGCACTAGTACCGAGAGGGATGAAGAAAACTATAGTGTACAAGAAAAAGAAGACTATGACGATCAGCATCAAAGTGATTGTGAATTTCCAGAAAATGTAAGTTGTGATTTACCTGCCAATACGCAACCTTCAATATCAAAAATAACTGAATCTCAATTTACCCCTATCCCTGATCACCCATGTAAATGGCCTGAAAGTATTTCTGATGCTCAACGATGTGATATAGTAAAGCGTGGACCACATCAACTAATAATGAATTTTCCATATAATAACACAACTCCAAGGCGACGTTTTTCCTCCAACCATTATAAACGTGTGTTACCTAATGGTGAAAGTGTTTCACGGTCGTGGCTAGTTTATTCTGGGGAATCAGATCAAGTTTTTTGCTTTTGTTGTAAGCTATTTGGAAAAACACTAAGCCCCTTTTGTAGTGGTATAAATACATGGGAGGGTTTTTCGAAAAAACTGAAAGACCATGAAAACGGCATTTCCCACCAAGAATGCTGCAGTCAATGGATGTTGCTAGCTGAAGGGATAAGAAATTCATCCACTATCGACAAACGCGAGATGAATATTTTTTTCAATGAAAGACGTGTTTGGAGAAATGTTTTAGAGAGACTTATCGACATTGCCTTGTTTCTATCGGAAAGGAATCTTGCTTTTAGAGGATCTGAAGAAGTCTTAGGATCTCCTGACAATGGAAATTTTCTGGGTATATTTGAGCTTTTGGCAAGAAGAGATCCGATCCTAAAAGAGCTTCAAGACAGAATCAAGAATAAAAACACTAAAGATCACTATTTGAGTCCTACCATACAAAATGAACTAATTGAATTGCTAGCGACAGAAGTTGAAAAAGAAAATTTACAGCAATTGAAATTGGCAAAATATTTTTCTATAATTTTGGACTGCACTCCAGATATGTGACATCATGAACAAATGTCTGTCATTCTCCGTTATGTACTATGTAATGAAGAAGCTGCTGTTGTTAAAGAAACATTTTTTGGCTACTTGAGAATAAGTGACAGTACTGGGAAAGGCTTGTTGGACGCTTTCTTAGAAAAAGCGACCGAACTGCAACTCGAATTGTCTGATTGTCGAGGTCAGTCATATGATAATGGTGCTAACATGAAAGGAAAACATTCTGGGGTCCAAGCAAGAATGCTAGACATCAATCCCAAAGCTGTTTACGTGCCCTGTGCAAACCATACCCTTAACTTAGTTGCTGTTGACAGTGCTAATTCATCGACGGAAGCATTGACATTTTTTGGAGTACTTACAAGGTTGTATGTGCTGTTTTCGTCCTCTGCTCAGCGTTGGGAAATTTTGAAGAAACATGTGGAGCTGTCCATAAAGTCACAATCTGATACTCGTTGGGAAAGCAGAATTAAATGCATCAAACCTCTTCGATACAATTTAAAAGAGGTGTTGCTGGCACTGAAAGACTTGGAAGCCATTTCCATAGAAAGAAAAGATGGAAGAGCTGCCTCAGAAACAAAATCGTTGATAGCTCATTTATCAAAATGGAGTTTTCTTTTGTCGGTGTTTATTTGGTATGATATCCTATTCCAAGTCAATAAAGCAAGCAAGATTCTTCAATCGTATGGAGTCTCCCTTCATACAATGGAAACGGAAATCCAGGCAACTGAAAAGTTTTTGCAAAACTATCGCACAACGGGTTATGACAGTGCCGCAACATCTGCTGTTGAAATAGCACAGGAATTGGATATTGATCCTTCTTTTCCTCCGTCAAGAAGTGGAAAGAAAAGAAGATTCTTTGATTACCAAGGTGAAGAGGAACAACGAGCTACTCCTGAACTGAAATTTAAAAGCAACTTTTTCTATCCATTAGTAGACCAGGCTGTTATGTCAATAAAGGAGCGCTTTAATTTGTTACGTGAGGTTTCTTCCGCCTTTTCGTTTTTGTACACACGAGACAAACTTTTGCTTATGCAACAAGAAAATGCTCTTCTTACTTGCTGTAAAGAGTTCCAAAAAAGTTCGGTGACATTGATTCTGATGAAATGAGCGCTGAGCTACAGCGGTTTGTTTTAATTTTACAAAAAAAACGCAATCTGAAAACGGCTCAAGACTTTCTGAACTATCTTCTAAAGACTCATTTATTTGAATTGTATCCGAATATGTACATCGCACTTCGAATCTTACTAACTTGCCCCGTGACTGTTGCCAGCGCTGAAAGAAGCTTCAGCAAATTGAAACTGATCAAAACTTTTAATAGAACGTCTATGACAGACAGTAGACTATCTTCATTAGCCATGTTGTCAATCGAAAATGACTGCGCCCGATCTCTTGATTATGACAATGTCATAACAGCATTTGCGAACAAAAAGGTTCGCTCCAGACTATTTAAATGATACTGTGTTTTTATAAGTTTTTCATGTTTTTCAGTGTCATTGCTTTCGTTTCGCAGTGTCTGCATAAATGTCCTACTGAACTCTGGCATCGGTGCCGAATTTTTTATGACTTGCACCTTCGGTATCGGCATGCTTTATTTTGACATTAGCCTGTTTACTTATGTACAAATTGTGGTGTATTTTCTTAATGCAGCTTTTCAATTTTACACCTCTAAAGTGATATGACCTGTTCGCAGGGGTTCTTGCGCTTACTTTGGGGGGGCCCGAAGTTGGAGTGCTACGGGTCTGAGCGAAACAACCACGTGATAATAAGTTCTCACTGTACCAAGTATATTTCAAACTTTTAATCATTTTGAACAATATTTTTTGATTGGTTAACCCTTCTCCTCTAAATAAAGTTTTAGTTACGCTAATACTATATTGCACATTACCCTATCATTAAAAACCTTTATTTTAAACTAATCTAATGGTTATTTTTTTGCTAGAATGTTAAATTACTCTATGATGGATCAAAAAGACTAATCTAAGATTTTCAACTGAGGACCATAGACAAATCTTTTTAAAATATTTCTGTTTGCAAAGATAATCTAAAATATGTCTCTTCAGTCGGAGCAAATGACACAGCTCATGATGAATCGCAACAGCCACAGGAATGCAGGAGTTCAAAGAGGTTGGCCGTAAAATATGTAGAGCGTTTGAAACCAAAGTATTTCCTCATTGCAATTTATCTATGACAAAAGCAAAAACAGAAAAGGCATTTAATTGTACAAAATGAATGTCAGTTTTTGGCCTGTTTAATTCATAAACCGAAATCATTTTTTTGCCATAACTTTCTTCGTCTTGTTTTTGCTCTTTTTTTCCGTTCATTGTAGTTTAATCGTTATCGCCAAATTTTTTATCAATCGCGCTCATTTTAACGAACTCAGTGTGCAAACATTTGTGCAGATGCTTGACATTTACATTACGCCTTTGTGAAATAGGTCAGTAACAAACATGATGATGGGGTAATTAGGCTATTTCAATCACACGGGTGCATAAAATACAAGCAGCTTTATTGAAAGGTTCCGGTGAAGAAAATGAGTCGATGAGCCCTGCTTTAGACAATACATTTTAAGAGCAATAGCTCCCAAAAATCTTAAGTAGAAACACATTTATATGACTTTTTACTCAAATAGTTCTTTTTAAAACAAGACAGAGGTATTGGATGGTAACAACAAACAAGTGATGATTGTATAAAAGTTTATTAAAACAGGTTTGGCAGCGGTATTACGTTTTATTGCACAAAACAATAAAGCATTGTAAAACACAATAATACAAAAAATATAAAAGAAACAAAAACAAAAATTGATTGCATTAAAACCAATACGATAAATTTTTAAAGCAAACTAAAATTTTGTGTAAAACACTAAGCGAGTTTAGATTCTACTTATATTTGAGCTCAAACAGGTCAGAAAACTAAAGATTTTTCTGAGTTGGGTAACACCGGTCATAAAATTAATTTCAAGCAGCATTTGCAATCTAATGGTCCAGCTAGAGTTAATTTTGTGAAACTCAAACTCTTGTTCAAAGTGGGCACTGAAATAAATAAAAAGTATTTTGTTGACTAATAGCAGGTATTTTAATTTGCCCAATTCTGCAAGCATTATAGCCTAATTTGCGATAGCTGTCATTTAAATATTTTTTTTTACAAAAATATGCGAAATACACAAGAGCATACTACCAGAGTATGCAAGTTGATATCGACCTTCATATTACAAATCACAACTACCTCACCGGTTTACAATCAAGCAATAAATCATTTAATCTTCGTTTCTTTATGCTGCATTTAATTTTTCAAGGAAAAAGCTATACGTTTTTAAGCTAAACGATTAATTGCTAAATTGTAAGCGGATGTTTACGGCGACCATGGGTTATGCAATGAAATTGCATTGGCTATTACGTGAATGTTCAGCTAAAAATACGGCAAGAATCAAACATGTCTAGACAGGAAAGACTAATATAATAAAATTCCGTTTTTTTATTTTATTTTGCGACAACTCTTCGGGTTGCTCGCCTGTTAGCAACAACAATTAATCACACTGGGAGGAGGGAAAGAGAGCAAGACCGTAAAAGGATTACCAAAAAAAATGAAAAAAAAGCTTTTTTGTGAGAAAGTCTTAAAAATTTTTTGTTAAAATCTAAGAGAACAAAATCAGTGAAGTATTTGAAAACTTTTTGTTGAAATCTAAAGGTTTTTTATTTCCATAGAACATGGTATTGAAAAAAACTTTTGTTGAAACTTAAGGGTTTTGCTTTATCCCTTTAGGACAAAACCAGTGGGATAAAACAAAACCAGTGAAGTATTTATAAAACTTTTCGTTAAAACCTAAGGGTTTTGTTCTCCCTATGGAACAAAACCACTAAAGTATTCAAAATGTATAATGAAATCACTTCAGGGTTTCTCGTTCACAACCCATTTTAAAATAATTTGTCAAAACAATGCACATTTTCTTAGCAAAAAGAATTTAGCTTTATAACAGCTGGTTATAAAAAGCCTAGCAGATGTACTGGGAAAACGCAAAATTTCAGTTCCTTAAGTAGAAATGTACCCAGAGAGCAAACACTAAAATTTAAGAGTAGAGGAAAATTATAGAAAGAAGTAAAAATGTTCTTAAACAAGTATTTTGCTTTCTACTAGCCCTCGTAACGTCTTTTATTATTTTATATAACCTACAAGAAGATTAAGTACCTAAATCAATGGACCTCTTAGCTGTGTCCAGGAGGTTTTATACAGTTTTAGAGAGATTTATATTTATCGATTTTCGTCAATATGGGAATAAATAGATTCGGGATCATATTCATCGGCCACAGGGAGTGGAAGAAGGTAACTGGCGGATTCAGCTTTCTTTGCACTGTTTTGTGATTGCCCTGAAAGCAAAAGACGGTAATATTAACCAAACTTTCTGACTAAAATCATTAAGAAAAAAACACTTAAACATAAAAAAGAGTACTTGCATAGAGGATTGATGTTTATTTTTTAGTCAGTCATGTCCACCACTTAGTGCATTCTCTAATTTTGTACTACGCTAACTATGAAAAGATTATAAAGAAATTTTTCCATAGATGGAAAGAGCAATTGCCTTTAGTCAGTGCACAATTTCCTTAACAAAACAGGCCAATCTCCAATGATACAGGTTTCTAGCCTTGATTAAATTAAGCACTTCCAGCTTGGTTAGAAGAGCTTCTATGACAATTCAACGTCGACAAATCAAAACTGGCAATTTGAAGTCAACAATTTAAAATCGGAGAAGGATATATCTTAATTAACCTTAACCATTGTCGAGAATTGTAGGCTAGACTGTCAATTGTTGGGACACCAATATCGTTTAGAGACGATAATTGAACTTATTTATAATACTATAGTTATCTCGCAAGTAAGGTACTAATCGAAAATAATCAAGGTGTCGTACTGTTCGCATCCATGGGTTGATAAAGGAGATTCGGAATATTTTCTGGTTGAGAAGGAGGGGCCGACGGGACTCTGGCCGTTGTTGGTCTGTATGGCAAAGATGGAGCCGGCCCAACTTGTTCGTAGTTATCATTTTGACTTGTGTTTACTGAAGTAATTGTACCAGTTGCGTAGGATGGATAGGTAGTTCTAAAAAATTGCTATATTTAGTAAATCATTATATTTAATCATATCGTTGCGATCTAAAAACCTCAAAAAACTTGAGTTTAGGTTCATCAAAATCAATTTTTTTCAATGCTAAACTTGCCTGATTATTTGTTCTTGGGGTCAGTAGTTTGTCCTAGCCTTAAGATATTGTTTTAGCTTTTAGTGATTATCTACGGTCGCTAGTGATGGATTGCATTTATTGCTAGGCTACTCAATATTGGCCACAAAACCAAAAAAAAATTTATTCTGACCACGTACTTGGACAATACAGTATTTTGTAAAAACGGTTTTAAATATACTCAAAAAGCATGCGTTCATTTGATCGCAGCCGGTAGCATAAAATTTAGCGACTTGAATTGCAAAAAGTATTATAGCAAAGACAATAAAATGTGACTTTCCTGTCGGGCCCGTCACGCGTTAGAAAGATTAATTTCTTTGAGTGGAAGCTGCTGTTTTGCGCCAAGTTTTTCATAAAAGCTTGATATTAAAAATCATGTTACAAGTAAAACCATCGTTTTAGAATTAAAATTGTTGGAAAAAGAGATGGATCAATACCTTTTTTGGTTACAATATATAAAACAGACATTAAATATATTTTGGCAATACAACGTAGCCCAAGGCATGTAAAATGACTCAAAGATAGCCGATAAAAGCTTATCTGTAATTGTTTTGGAAATGACAAAGCAACTGCTTTTACAAGTTTTACTGCAGCTCTTCAATAGTTGTAAAACTAAATACATAGTACGCCCTGCAATAGTTAGAGATGTTTGGTAAAAATATATTAAAAGCTACCCTACGGCTTTGATTTTGAAATGTAAAAAAATCTAGATAACATTTGTTGTCTAACGCTTTCAAAAATGTTGTTTCCGCTTTTTCAACCCCAACAAAACAAATTATTACATGTTTGCCTATGTGTGACTGGCTGGTGCATTGGAGTCGACCAAAAACACAGCTAAGGCTTTAAATAACTTTAGCAAAAAATAGTTATTTTGCAGTTTTCTATAAATGATGATTTTGATAAAGGCAAGTACATAAAGTACACACAAAGTTGATTAGTTTGAAAAGTTTTTTAGCAACAGTTTTTCGCACTGCTCTGATTCGTCGGCAAACAGTGTGTTTGCAGTGTAGAAAAATATTATAAAGACCTGCAGCCTTACTGCACAAGTGTTACTTGCTTACTCTGCTCTTTTTCGTCGTGAAACAAGACACGCTACCGTTATAACGATAACGGTAAACGATATGACCGCAACCGATCCGACTACCGATTTGATAATGATGTCATTAGGATCATCATCTGCAACAGTGATGGAAACGACTCCATTTTTCTGTGTTGTTGTTTCCCTATTTGATGCGTTTAGAACGGTGCGTTCACCTAAACCAACAAAAATAAATAAAAACGTGCTTTGATAAAAACCCTACGCAAAATATTTGATGCAATCTAGGACGATGATTAATGTGGTTTCTCTTTCTTTTTTTGTAATCTAGACTAAATATGAATTTAAACATCTACGCCAACAAAAAAAAATAGTTGTTTACCTTCAAACATAAATTATTAAAACAGATTGGTTGCCTGATTACCACTAAATTCAGACTGTAATTACAAAGTGGTCGGCAGTCATCTGTTACGACCTACTGAATGATCAGCTTCACTGTTCTCATTCTATGAGATACTGGTATTTTAATTTTTGGTTCGATTCGCAGTAGGATTACAAAATTTCACAAACGTTTTCTTGTTAGTCTACTGTCACTAGACAGGTTCATCTTATGATTGTAAAGTCGCCGTTTACATAAAGTATAAATATTCAACCACATTATGCAACCGCGGAGGAGAAGGCGAGAGCAAACCCGAGCTCAGACCATGAATCAAAACGTATGAAAACAATATCAAAAATAAATGTCAAACTTGACAGCAATAGGAGCTTGAAACACAAACATCAAGTAAGTGGGTAAAATAAACAATCTTTACCCTTACTTTTCTTTTCAGTTGTTGCTAATTTTTTTTCAGCTGTTGTAGTTGTCGATACAGTTGAATCAGGTCTATAAAGCAATCATAATAAACTACTTATAAAGTAATTAGTTATTAGAATATATTAAAAGCAAAAGAAACAGCTTGTGTAAAAACTTTAAAGGCCTTTGATTTGAAGGTTTTAACTTTCATTAGTTCAAAATTTCATTCAGAATAAATCCTCTTTAGGTACTGGTTAGCACCAGAGGTGACTAAGATCAAGTTAGTTCCACATTCAGTAAGTAGGTTTTCCTTTATCGAGCTATTTACTTATGTAGTTTCATTTTTTACTGCTTCTACTTTTACTTAAGTAGATCGATTACAAGGTAACGCTATGTGAGTACTGACAAACTTTACTCAAGAATTTGAAGCCTTTTGAATTAGAATGCCGAATGCTAGCATAAAATAGCAGATTGCATAAAAGTTTTTATTTTCTGAAGTGAATAATTTTCGGTTCAAATTTTGAAAATCAATTGACACAAGGCCTATTGTTAAAATCTGGCTAGGTAAGATGTGGTATGTTGCTATAAATGAACCGTGCTGTCATAAAATCTTTGATGCTGTGAAGATTAATGTTAGAAGTTATTTAAGTTTTCTCAATGTTTTAATATTTGAAGTTTGTTTCATTCATTCAAGCCTACGTACATTAGAGTTTTCACAAATCAGCTACTGCTCTTGTCAAAGGAATAGATGCGGAAAAGGGGAAAAAGAAGGCAATTGTCCTATCGAAAGATTGTTAAAAGTTTTGTTTTTCCTTGGTGTCTCCTAAAAAGGATTATCAGGCAAGCTTTGCCTCAGCAAATATTTAAAAAATTTTCGAAATAACTTTTATGCTTAACAAAATTGTGAGGGGTTTCAAAAAATAATGGAAAAAATCATCATCAAAATTTGATCCAACGTTTTCTCGTTTTTTCTCGATATTGTTTGCTGACAAAGTCAGATGACACAGGCTTTTGTAAGGTAATTTCAAATATCACAAAAATTTCAGTTTTTCAGTGAGAAGAAAAAATCATTGATCTCATGGAGTCGATCAATCTTGAAATGACTTTTAACCACTAGCAAATATTGTATCAAAAGCATAAGGCACCAATCAAAAAATGATTAAGCACACATACAAAAAAGTAGAAATTTTGTAAATAATTAGGTAAACTGCGCCATGCTGCACTACTTCAATCTAAATCAGAGAATCTCAATTTATTTTGCATCTTGCGATACCTACAAGAACCAAAGCAAATTTTTACATTTCTTGCTATGATTGTTTGTGACACCAGTGCCGGATTTAAAAAGGTCACCCTCAAATCCAACGTTTTTCCATAATGTCTGCAATCTAAATTTACTAAGCGTTCGTCAAAGGAAAACCAATACTCAACCAATATTGAGGTAACCTTTTTTGAGAGTTTTCAAAAAATATTATCTTCCTGAGTAGAACCTCTTTTGTGGTGACGATATTTCTTGCACCGAATGAGAAAATGTTAATTTGAATGGCAATGTAAACTAAGCTACAAATTGGTACAGAAATTTTGCACCTGTGTGGTACAAACACTTCCAAAGGAAAACCTTTGGTCTAGATACAGCACAAAAGTGCTAAAAAACAAAATCATTTTTTACTTTTACTGCCTAAGTAGTTTAATTCTTGACTACTTTTATATTTTTGCTCAAGGAAAAAATTCCTCTCATTGCTTTCTACTTCTACTTGAGAGTATTTTGGGTAAGTGGCAATATTTTTACTCAAGTAAAATGTTAGGTTATTTTGACCAACGCTGATAAGGGCTGATAGATGATAAGCTGCATTATGAAAAACGCATATTTGTCAAGTTTCGTTATAGGTTGCAGGGAAAAACTTCAAGTTTTTAGCATATCCATTTTAAGCTCTATTTTTCACCAAAACTGCATGCAGTTTTAATTACTACTTCTCAAAATTTTAATTGACCTTGTGTAGAAAGTTCAAAAAAGCCTTTTAAGGAATCGTTTTACGCTTGAGAAAGTTCTAAACAAAAATTAGGCTCATGCATCTGGCTTGACGTATTCCACAAAACCGTACGACGTAAGATTGGCTCAGGTATTCCACAAAAATTCAAGTAAATTTGGCTTTGCAGCATTTGTAGATCAAAGATTTGTGCAGACGAATGACTGCAGATGGACAGAAAATGCAAAGATGTAAAAACACAAAGAAATAAAAAAAAAATCGGTGCATTTGATATGAATACTATGGCCCATTGAAGCTTAATTTTGCTTTACAATGTATTTGTTGATGCCTTGCACCTATTGGGCGGGATTTAATTGTTTCTTTTGAGCGCAGCAGAAATTTAGGGTATCAAGATATTCAAATTAATGTGTATAATCTGCTTCATTTGGGTAATGGATATACAAATTAGAATCAAACATTTGCAATTGAAATCGAATCATTGTCTGTACAGTCTATGCCTTGTACAATATCTGCCTTGCCGGCATCTAATTTAAAAAAGTATTTTTGACCAAACAATTTTAAACTAGCTACTGCAAAATGCACTTAAAGGAAATTTCATCTGTGGTGATATCGCTTTTTGTTTCTTATGCCAGAGTAGTGAGGTGACATTACAAAATTATTTAAGCTTTTAAAATTAATTATAAAACCTAAAAGAAGCTAACGAAGCTTGTTTAATTCTTCATCACAAGTTAAAATAAATTACCAAACAAATTCTGTAAACTCCACAAGAGTTTGATTTTTATTATGTGTAATAGAGCAGAAGCGCAATGTCATGATGCATGATCCAAAACGTCAATGCATTTATAACGCAGTTTGACCCATCTCCAACTCGTACCATTTAAAACAACTTAATTATAATTAATTTGCTTGTCAGAATTCTGAAACATGTTTTAAATATATTGAACATTAAGCCGAATAACAATTTAAATATAAAGGACTAGTTGTTACGCAAGAGAATTGTGTATTTATTTGTAATCATTTATTCCAAAATTTGAAAGCAAAATTTGGAAAAAGGGATAATGAAAATGAAAGCAATGTCGTTTTAGTTTTATATTCTTGTTTATTGAACCTGTATTGTACGACGAAAAACAATTAACCTTTTAACTGCCAGGCCTTTTTGTGTAAATTATCACAAAAAAGAGAATTTACACAATTTGCAATATTTCAAAATCTACAAGAGCTACAAGAATGTGTAAACGTGAAAGTTGTCAGAAAAGCAAGTATTTTTCAAAGCAAGTCAAAATGAACATGTTGCTGAAGTAGTTTCAATACATTTTTAAGAATACGAAAATATTGCTCTAAACGCCACTGTAGTGGCTGTTGGCAGTTTAAGGGTTAAACACTGCTGACCTGATGTGTGTATCAATACAGCACGAGGACCTAGCAGTAGTCACCTTTTTTTGCCATAGACGTACAGAAGATTTGTGAAAGAGGAAGGAGGAACAAGCTTCGGAGTTTTGGTTTGATTGTTTTTCTTTTAGGTGATATACTCCTGGTAGCAGACAGCTTTTTTGTGCCATTTTGAAAGTTTGTGAACTCGTCCTACCATAGCTCCTGATTTTTGCATTTGATTGAAATTAGAAAGTGGGAACTAAGCAAGATTAAATATTTGTTTCTCTGGGCAAGAAGGTGATTTTAATTTGTCGTATTGCATCTGATACAGAATACGTAAATCCGGATAACGCTAGTTTAAATTGATGCTTCGTGTAATGTTATCATTGCTCGGCATTTGGATTCAATGGATTACTTGAAAAATAAATACCATATGCAGAGCAGCTAAACAGAAAAAAATACTTTGAGTTCAGCTATTTCAAGGTCCAAATGACTCAGCTATTTCAAAAAATGGATGCCATTTTTACTAATTATCAGCAAAGTTATGATACACTTGAATTTGATTTTAGGCCATTTGCATTACAGGTTTTGAACTTATGATATCATGTATAGTTTTGTTGTGAAGCAGGCTTAAAAGTTTGAAAATGGCTCATTGCATAACCCAAATCTCAACTTTTAAATTACATGTATCGAAGAAGCTGTAAGATAAAGTTTAGCGGCCTAAGCTATGCTTAATTTAAAGCCTCTAGCTTCTTGTCGGTCACCAACTGCACTAAAGAGACGTGATATGTCAAATCAGTGTCACTGTCTGCAGTTTGCTTAAAGTGCATCGCTGGCCTCTTGTATTACTTTATCTAAAATTGTTTTTCTATTGTGTTTTTTATTTTCCGAGTGAAATCCTTTGTTAACGCTGTCCTAAAGTGGCTGTACACAGTATACATTTTTTGTCCAGTTTTGTTCCTGTTTTGCTCTTATTCGCTTTTCTACGGAAATTTTTATCTGTTTAGATATCTTTATAATGCTTTACTTTTTGTGTTGTGACTCAAATATTCGATTTTGTCCGCACTGCATGTGCCAACAGCACATTCATTTTTGGGGACAGTAAAGTAAAAAATATTTTTGTTGCCAAAACCGGGTGTTTACTCAACAAGGTATACTAAGTAACACCATAGTATATCTAAGCGGATTAAACTTTACATAAAAAAATACTTGGGAGGAAAAAACAATCAAAACCAGAAGAAGCCATACAAAATCTATACTATGTACAGTCATCTTTACTAAACGAACTAGGAATGTTTTGATTTTCAATTTTATTTGCTTGCTTACATGTAATGCAGCTTGTATTTTTACAACACAGAGAAAACAAAAACACTCAAATTTTGCGTACTGCAATTTTTAAATTGTGGAAGCCACAAGTCTTGTCCAAAGACCATTTTATGGTGTTCTAATTCCTTAGACGCAGCGCGTACTGTAACTACACAAGGTTGAGTCAATCACTCAAACTGATCAAGCAGGACTTTGTATCCATAATTGGAAATTGGCACTGATTCTTTGCATTGCAATGCGTGCGAATGTGTCATTACTTAAAATTAATAGCTTTCCGTACGGTTTGTTGAAATTAATTTGAATCTACTTCGTCTGTGGTCAGCCAGAAGTTAGATTTTGGCATTAATACTGGTATTTTAAAGCAACAAAAATTTAGTCCAAACTGCACTTGATAAAAGTCTTTAAAGTCGAACCCAAGGGCTCATTTTTAAAGTGGATACCACAAAAATTTCGCTTTGTTGAAATTACGCTCATCACATCTGCTGTTGCTTTGTGACTAAATAAATCGAGTTTTAAAAGATTGACAGGGCACTGATTATATTTTTTGGATCTTTTATAGAAAGCTCCCGCCACTAATGCAAAAATGTAAGATTTGAGAAAAACACCCCCGCCACGTTTTAAGTACTGCTGGATTAGTTAGGGTTAGGGTTAGGGTTAGAATCCACATTGGTACTAACCCTAACCCAAACCCTAACTTTAACCCTAATTCTAACCCTAATCCACCGGTGACGAGGCTGTTTTTTGGCGTGGGCTTTCTACAAAAGATCCTATTGCTTTACATCTACATTTTAGTTTTTTCATTGCACCTCAGAGTGCTGCAGCAAAAAACATGCAAAGCAACTGCGCTTTGTTGCAGCCCTTGTGAATTACATTGTATTACAGATGATAACGTTCACAGATTGAATAAGAGCTTTTACCAATTCAAATCATCGTCTTGTGACTAGTGTGGTGCTCCAAAAAACATTTAAGCTTTGCTCTACATGTGCCAAAAGTGGGTCCAAGATAGTCATCGTCAAACGAGCTAAAATTTCTAGTTTTCGTTTTGAAAGAAAATTGGCACAATCCAAATTGTTATGTTAAGAGTCACGTGGATAGCAAAGTCCCGGTCAGTGTTTAATTAGTGAGCAATACAAAATGACATGACTAATGCAAACTCAAGCGGCGTTGAATAAGATTGTGATTGTAAAAACTCCCTTTCTTTGGTATAGCAGTGAAGCTGGTATAGTTGGTATCTGTAATTATTTGCAGTTTGAATTTTGACATGTTTTTGAGAATATCTAAGCAAACAACAATAGCGTAAATTGAGCAAATTGCAGCTGCTTCATTTTGCCGGTTACTTTTTTTTGTTAAAATTAAAAATTTCAAAGCGTTAGAAATGGAAGCATTTTTGCTTACAATCCTTCCAAATACCTCAATCACCAAGAAAATACAGTACGCATATGATATCACAATTTACTTGTTTTGGTCACATTTCCCATGCGTGCAATCAGTTTGTCGTTCGTGGATTGATCCGTTTTTTACAGGTCCGGCACAACTCGCGACCCTTATGTTCAGTGTGCTTCCCTTCTGTAATACAAAATTTTTATTAAATAAAGTCAGCACATATGACTCAATGCAACATGTGCAGCTTTTAAACTAATCAGCAATTGCCGATCGATGATAAGGCATTGCCTTACAAACAAGAATTCCGACCACAATTCAATGACTTTAAAACCCGTTTGGTTATTTTGTAGTGACCTGCCGCAGCATTCGTGATAGCAATTTAAAGCAGACAAAAATACAATAAGATTGAATTCATTCAACAGACAATCATGATAAACTTTGAAATGCACCACTGATCAAAAAAATTACCTCAAGGACTGTATATATTAAAAAGGTTTTGAGAAGCAATTGATTCAAGAATTGAGTCGTTTGATTTGTTCAGGGTTTACTAAACTGAGTTGAGTTGTTTTTGTAGTGTGATTTGTCCTGTATTTACTGCATTTTTGTCTTCCACGATAAAATGACAGCAACAATAGCACTGATCATAGTACAACTGTCCATTCCCAGCCTTCCTTTAGAGTTTTTCAGTTTGAACATTCCACTTAGAATGTTTAGCATGACTTTTAATCAATTTAATGCTTGTTAAAACTCGCCAACCAATGAAAATCACTAATCATGTGTATAAACTCATGCTCTGCTTTGAGAATGAGACATCGCTTGTGTAGACTGCCCTACCGCCTGTCTGCGACACAAAGATCAAGGAATCCTGCTAATTGCCTTTCCGAAGGGCACAGGACGACGGATTTTTCTCCACACTATTCCTTTTTTGTGCGGATCGCCGAGCAGGAAAGTTGTGAATAGCATTTTTTATTTTTCTTTGAGATGACATAACAAGGATTGAACCCAGGCATATCAGCTCCAAAGCAAACGCTCCAAACCACTACCCACTGCACCGTTAAAAAAATTATCTTAAAATGCCTTTCCTATTGTCGTTACGACTCCCCATCCTGAGGTTTAAAAGCACGGCCATTTCATCACTGTCCTCATAAAACGGCGCAGATTTAATATCCCCCTGAGAACGAGCTTAAATCTTTTAAAATAGATCCATTTACCCTGTAGCAATACCGAGCTTCAACTTGTTTGCATTTGCTTGTACAGACTCCAATGGGACTCCAAGGGCTCCAATCTCCTATGCAACTTTCCGTGTTTTCACAATCTCTTTCCACGAAGCATTCGGTCGATGGAATAATTGTTCCATCAGCCCCGATGGCAAAACAACTACGCGTCCCCCTTTCGGTGCCATGGCACGACCCTTCACACCTTCCACGAGAAATAAATTCACCCCAAGTTATGGAATTTTCAGGGTTATTGCATGGACACTCTTCTGGAGAAGTTTGACTCTTCACCACATCAGATAGCATACAAATAAAAAGTACAACTTTAAAATAAACCATCACGAACTTTTTAAGCTCACTGTAATTTATTTTATTCTCTGAAATAAACTGATTGCAATTAACAAAGATACAAATTACGCTCTAACTGCTATTTTTGATGTAATGCGTATCGCTGGTATCAAATGGAACTCGATGCAATTAGAAAACCAGTCTCACACTTGCAGGAAGCAATGAATTTGCCGAACAAAAGTTTGAAACCTTCACACACTGTAACAGGCCTTCATCAATAAAATGATGACCTTAACCAGTACTGAAAAGGCTTTTTCCAGGTACTTAACAATTTCTGCAGAATATTTTCTTTTCTTCTAGGTAGAGTGATCTATAAGACCAATTTTTTGATTCACCTAGACCTGAGTAGAGCAGGCTACATAAAGCTGTAACTAACTGATTGAAGAGTTCAAAAAATTTATGACAAGCTTCAAACACAGCCACTGCGACTTCACTAACACATTTGTCTATTTGTTACCTGCTCAGATCTTATCACGAGCTGCACCACAAAACGTTGATAATGAATGGCTTTTCTAGAACACCGGAACTGCTGTGCTGTGATTTACAAATCAGGCAGTTGAATCATACTTGCACTGAGTCATTGCAGCAAAAACTTTTTAAATATAATTCATTTGTTGTTACTTTATTTTTTTACCCAAACTTTTTAAAAAGTAGTGTCTTGAATAGCGATGTATTTGACTTTGCTTCATCTAGACTTTCATCTTTACTTAGGTACAGCACCGATCGCCATGCCTCCTCTTTATGACTTAAATTGTATATTCTAGTTTTCTAGCTAGTCTCTTATATCTTATATGTGTGTAAGAACGAAAGCTTTCCTCTTTCTTTGTTTTTGTAAGACGAACGTACAGCACGACAAGAGGCGGAAATGTCAGACTGCATGATTTTATTCGATCATCGTTGCAAAACATGGCGTAATAACTAGTTAATGTAAGCTAGCAACTTGAAACGCGTTGAACAATATCATTTTTAACCTTTCGCACTATGAGTAACCTCCACAGAGCCTACCAGTACTTTAATTAGGTTGCCCTCTGCGGTGGCAGAGTTTCATCACTTCTGTACGTACTCCAATCTTCTTTTACTTCGGTGCTTTCAACAGGACATTAAACTTGCAATTCTCTCAAGCGTTTGTTCAAATGCTTTTAGCTCAAGCTGTGGTGAGCTTTTTGATCACAAAACAATAAAAAAAGACTCTATAAAGGAAATGCCTGTGGAGTACTAAAGAGAAAACATGCTTTATCATAGCTATAGTTAACCAACTGCACCAGGTGACATACATTTTCTACAGCAAATCTACTCTATCTCTTGAGAAGAATGGAGGCAAAGCAGCCTTAGGAGTTTTTTATACAGCTTTACAATTTACAGCTTTGCTTAATTACTCATTTAATTAAATTTTTTGCTTTCGATTAAGGCAGATGGACCCACGAAAAGTTTTAGCGGGTCAGCCTTTCTGGGAGCAAACTGGTATCGTGTTTTGATTAGAGAAAATGTGATCATTTAAAATGCATAAGAGCAGCGGCATTATGGTTCAAAGAACAATCGTGATCAAGCGCTACTAAGCGATGTTCAATTTATAAAAATGCAGTAGTGTTTGGTATATACTGCTTTTTAATGACCGATATTGTTTTTGATGTATAGTTCAAACCTGTCGGATGTTATCAAAATTCCGTAAGCTTGAAATCCAATGACTGAGCACCAAATGTATTTAGTTTTCTATCAGCGCAAACAATTAACTTTTCTTTGTTCATAAACAAAATCTATCTCTACTTTAAGCAACCAAATCTAATTTCTGTTCTACGTTTTTAACAGTTCTCGCTTCACATTTGTTCCAACAAGATACCCTGAGGCGACCGAAATCGTCAGTGGCATTTCCAACAGACCATCTATTGCTAGCTGTCTGTTTCAGCAAAATTCAATATAAACATTCGGCCGTAAAGCAGGATACCTGCTTATAAAATTATCTACAAGTGGCAAATCAACAATATTACTTTGTGTCGTTTCTGAAAAAGTTCTCGTCATTTTAGCATTGTTTCTATACTATTACAAAAAGAAGTGGTAAAAGTCATTTTAGCATTGTTTCTATATTATTACAAAAAGAAGTGGTGATCTATCAATTACCCCAAAGGGCTGCATGATTTAATTTTTATGTGGGTTGGTTGTGATTCTATGGCTCTCACCTACTAAGCAATAAATCACGGCTAGGTAGAGCCAATATATATAAAACTAACTTTTCTAATCCATTGTAAGTTATGCTGATATCGAACTACAGCATTCTTTTGCAGAGCAGGTAAAGCTTTTGACTATCATTAAATACTGACAATATGAATTATTCAAGCATGATAAATTACCAAAGGAAATTCTTAAAAACGTCGTTTATTGCGTTGTATTTTTTGTTGAGGTGTTGGAAGATGAGAGCGCTTTCTCTTTCTCCTAATCACACTGATAAAATTGACTGCTAAACTAATCTTCATTTGGAATTTTCCATAATCAACCAAATTATAAACGGACTTTTTAGGAAATAAATTTAATTTTTAAATGCCATCAAGACAGGCAAACAGATTTAATTGAAAATATAAGTTAAAATCCATTCCTAAGCCATGATTGCTTCTGCTCGAGAGACAAGGCAATTTCAACAATGCGCTTAAACCTTTCAACATTTCATCAAAAATTGACAAAACTGATTGCAAAAGTTAGTAGATGGTTATATTTTTAACAAAGTTTTTCATTCTAAATTAAATCTACATACAGTTAATAACACTGTAGACTACGTAATTGGCCAGGATTAGTGCAAGAGCCCAGTGCCATAATGCTGTGTTAAGAAAAAGCATTTGCGAAATTTGGGATGGTAAAGTTTAGTTGGCCCAATAAAATGCTGTAGTGATTTTGACAATGCTTTGTAAAGGAACACGAGTAAACCTTTAGAAGAAGTTATTAAATTTGAGAAAATGAGTTTTTCACAAGTAACAATGCTCCTACAATAATTTTTGTGATATTGGATTGGTAATACAAAGAGCCGCTACACTTGCAATTTCTAAAGCTGCATTGATATGTTTAATGAGCTTCTTTTGTTCTTCAAAGTACTTGACACGGTAAACTTGTTTAGTGCCGCAGAAGCAAGCAAAAAACATTTAAAAAGGTTTTTCAAGAAAATGAGAATCGGAAATTACAACCATTTAAACTTTAAAAATATTTGAATTGAAAAACGCCTTACTATTCTATTGGCTGTTTAATTTTTATCTAATCATAAAGTGCAATTCTGTCTGTCGGTGTGTGTGCTTGTGTGTCTGTCTTAACTCCTCGGAAACTGCCAGGCGTACTAGCATCAAACCTCGCACGATTGATCTACGCCTCGGGGTAAGTGTCATAAGGGGGTTCGTGACGTTACAATGAAATCATAATCAAAGATCAATTTAAAAATCTCATTTTTGGATTGAGAGGAGGAATGCGGTTTTCCGCTTAAACGAAAGCCAGTACCTGACTTACTAACTTCAATAAATTTTTCTTCTTAACGATATCACATGACGTCGAAATTAATAGTTAATTGTAAAGTTGTTTACTTAATTTACTCAAAGAATACTGATCGTAGAAACGCGTTAAAAGCTTTTTCGGAAGATACTAGTCTGGTTTTTCTCAATAAAAGAAACCCTACAGCAATAAATAATGAATTTGTATTGCAACAACACATTCTTTATTTAAGCATTTTAAGCTTTTTAAGCATTCTTTTCTTGCTATTTTTCTTCACGCTTCAACTCGCTCTATGTTGTCGAAATACTGCCTGGCACGATTGACACAATCTTTTGCTACCAAAGATCATCATTTCATGATTTTTTCAAAAATTGCAACACTTCTACAAAATCAGTTTAGTTAAAAACTGATTTGTGAGCTTATTTCACAACCGATTTTCAAACATTTTTAAAAAATTAAAGAATCTCTCAAGGCAATTTCGATAATGTATGACATGTACATTTACTATTAGTTTTTATACTAAAAAAGCTGAATTTTAGACCTGTGGTGTAACTTTATTTTCCCAAAAATGCCGTAAGCTGTGTAAAAAGAGTTTAGTTTGATGTATAAACGTTACAATAAAGTACTAACAATCAATGATGTTTGAAAGCTGAAACAATTAGTTTTCTAGTAATATGTGATTTAAATTAGTTAAGGCTAAGGATTAGTTCATAATGGCTGATCGAAATTGGTTGCCACATGTCATGTTTCATTGTTAGTTGAACAATTTCCTTACTAGAATTAGGAAATCTGTAATTTAAAAAAAAAGTTAATTCTATGGTATATTTTGACTGCTTTTTCCGAGCAAGCCTGGTTCTTTGGCATTGTCTATCTGAATTCGGAAAAGATTCATAAAAAAATAAAGATTTAAAAAAATTTCTGGTGTAATCTATCGGTTGAAAGCATTCAAAAGTTTGGTACTTGCCCTTCACAAAATTGCAATTTCTAGAAAAAGGTAATTGTTTGGTACATTCTCACTATTCTTTCTCAAAAGCGTGCTTCTTTGACATTAGTTAACTACATTATCTAAAAAATTTATCTAAAAGTGAAGACGCTAAACATTTTGAAATGTAGCCGCCTACTTTAAACAAACGAACTGATGATCCCCCTACAAAAACATGAAGGTAACGATGGCCTTGTTATATCTTTTGCAACAAAAAACTAGTTTCGAGCTACACATCATCTAAATATTCAAGCCATTTCCTTTGCGATTGGGTGGGGCCGACGCAGCCGTCTGATTTGATATTCTTGACCTCATCTTTACTACCAGCTACTCATTTGATAATCTAACCTCATCATTACTGATGGCTACTATTGCAAAAGCTTGACTGTAGATGCATCACATCGGGTTACTTTGTTTTTTCCAGCTATGCCGAGACCTAGCAACATGCGCGCAGCCAGAGGCTTTAGGTCGCACAAATAGGCATTCAGCTGCGAAAAAGTCTTAAAACCGGTTCCATAGGGTATTCCTGAAATACATATCTAAATCACTTTGGTGCTTTCCTAACCGTAACTTCAAACTTTTGCTTTGATACACTTGATAAAATTAAACAAACCAAACTCTTTGGAATTGCTGGCTGTTCGAATTGCGAGCAAGTTCAGTTCCTATTAGAAAACAAACAAATTAAAATGTGGCTAGGAACTCAGAAAATTTTGAAAAACAATGGCAACTATGCGCAAGCACCGTAATCATTTTTTGTGGCCCAATCTATTTCCTTTAAAAAGCAATACTTTTGATTTTTGAACGACAATTGGCTGCGTTAATAGCACATTAACTTTCTGTTGTTATTTTCACATATATCAATTTGGTGAAGCCAAGTGAACCGATGTTCTTATACTTGACAGTACTGATGAAGGCGCTGCTATTTTTACAACTTAATCGCGGGTGTTTGATTTCTGGCTGGTTTGCTTTTTTGCCTGGCTGCGTTTATGCTAGGACCACGCATAATGCACCCAGCCAGAGCCGTTAGCTCATACAAATAGCCAAACAGCTATGCTAAAGTTGTAGTTAGTGAACCTATTATTTAGTAGCCTAATCCCCAAAAAACATATCAATTACTTTAGCGCCCTTCCACAACTTTGACATGCTTTCAATTGAAGCACTAGCTCAATTTAACAAATAAACGTTTGTTAGATTTAAGACCGCTTATGATGAAAACAGTGCAAATAAGACGTTACCAAGAATTCCAGAAACTTGGAGACATGCTGTGACTATGCGCTATTCCACGCAAATATTTATCAATTGCCTTTCAAAAACGATATTTATTATTTGGAACGAAATTTGGGTATGCGAAAAACACAAACTCTTCATTAATGTTTTCACAACTATCTGTTGGGTTAAGCCAGCTTGGCCGGCTGAGTCGATATTGCTAACTCAGGAATTATTTATGGGAGTTCTGCCGGGCAACGCCAGCAGAGCCGGCTAGTATAAAATAATTTAGTTGAGTATATTCCACAATAAATTCTTGATTAAGTTTGTACAGTTGAAACTTGAAGGAGAAAACCAAAGAATTAATGATCGCAAAATAATTTTTTAATATTACAGCTTGTTATAAACTTTTCCATTTTTCATTTCTCAATATATGTAAATATAAAACACTAGCTAGTGTCGCTTTGGACTGAATGTCACTGAGCAAATTTCGAGTTAAATTTAGCAATGTTTAATATTTACAATTTTATTATAAATCTAACACAACTTTCAAATATGCCACTAACTTTTCTTTTCTTTTCTTTAACTTTGCATTTACAGAGGTGCTATTATCAGCACGAAAAAAATTAATTTGATTTTGGTTTTTACTCTGAACACTATTAATTAAAAGAACTTAAAAAATTTATGCGTTTTACTTAACTAGTGATCACAAACCTTTTTCTTTTTTGATATTTCGCCATATTGGAAAGTTTCATGAAAACATGTAAGTAGCTTTAAAATAATTTAATCAGGCAAGTGCAGTGATTATTTAAGTAGAAAGCAGATAACTTCCAAATCTGAACATAGTGGAATGGCTTAAACTTCTACATAGGCATACTGAGTTTCTTTTCATAAATTCTGTGTGAAAGATCAATGTTTTAAAAGTTTGTTTTGAAGAAAAGAGTACGCCAATTTTTATTATTTTTCCAACCGCAGATTTCGATGCGTCAAAATTTTGGAAAAAGAAAGGGAGCTATTTTCTTTAAGTACAAACTCCACTCATCTTTGTTTCGCCCAGATACTTTTTGATTTGTTGGCATAGGAATTTTGGAACTTAACTAGAAAAGCTTAATTTCTAAACTTTGTTAAAATTTTCAATATTAAAATTATCGTTTTCGTAACAGCAAAGCTGTTTCCAAGAAACAGGAATTTAATTGCACATACTCTTCTAATGTGGGAGTAAATAAGTTTTAGTAAAACATTAATTCACTCATTCTTGTAGTCTGTTGTAAACATAAAAACGTTGCAAGGGTAGTAAGCCTATAGTAGCTCTAAGCTATTGCCCATTTTTGAAATTTCTAGATGATTTGATATGAAGTTGATTATTATGAATGCTACTTTTTTTGAAATCAACGTGTGTCAAAATTACGCTAAAAATATATACCGATCGAGTGCAGTTTTGGAGTGATTGACGTTACATCATTACAGCTTTAATCGGCTTTTGAAACTTTTCTTAGAAATTTTGAAAACAATCAATCAAAAAAGTGCTTAATGATGACATATTCGCATAATAACTTTATTTCAACCACAGATACACTTTAGAAAACAACTACAGTTTTCTAACTCTTACTGCAACAGCTTTACATATGGTATTACCTTATACGGATGGGATAATAGAATTTACTTATTATGTTTAGGTGAGAACTTCAAAAACAAAACTGTTTCCAAATTGACTTTTTGAGCAGCGAAATCTCTGAATAATTCCAATGTTTTCATTTTGTCAATGTCCTCGCATAAAATATCAAGTTGATACAAGTCTAAAAAGTAATTGCTACTTTGGTTTTCAGCTGCGCAAAATTAGCCCATGCATCGTTTTCGAGCAAAAACAGAATTCAAACATTATGTTTTGATATTATTTCTATTCAATGTTTTTACTAACTTACAAAAAACTTGATTTGCTGGTCAAATTTGATGCTGGCTTTCTCCTTGTTTGTTTGTTTGTGGTTATCCCTCCTTTTCCTCGGGATGGAGGTACGACATGAACGGCAATTTAGATTCATGCCATCATTTTTATTGAAATTAGGCTAGGGGAAAGATGGCGGCCTATTTCGAACCAATCTTGAGTGACTGTAGCCCCACCATGAACAAGGCGGACTGCCACTGGTGGGTACCCAAGAGTCGTCTTTTGCGACATGTTGGGTTAGTAACTTTAAAATTGTACACCGATGAAGTACAGGAGGGCCACCAGTCTGTAACATAAAGGTGGAGGCGTCCAGTAAGTGCCTTGCCCAAGGACGCAAGAAGCAAGATTGCCGGCTTGTTCTCCACACTACCTCTTATATATGCTGAGCGCCAAGCAAGGAAGCTGTGGATACCAATTTTTAAAGTCTTTTGGTATGACTCGACATAGGGAAGGAACCCCAGATCTACCGACTACGATGCGGACGCTCTCACCACTACACCATCGCGCCGGTGGCTCTCTCCTTTGTCAAAATGGTTTACGCTACCAGCTATGGCACACAGTTTCTCTTTTGTGCGCCTGCTGGGCCCCTTTTTATGGTTTGCTTGGAAAAATGGATACAAAATTTTAATTTCAGGTTGCAACGCAATGCCAATTTATTTCACAGTACATGTTTGCATATGCTAGATCTTCTTTAGCCCTCAACTACTCGCTCCACTTTCACAACGGAAGCATTCGCGCGTTGTAATTTGTATGCCAATCTTATTTGTTTTGTTTTATTTGCCATATTTATCCTTTATTCACGAGAAAGCGAATTGTATCGCTATACTTTGGACGGGAAGTCCGCACTCGCTTGGGAGTTGCCTTTTTCGAGGTTTATGGGCCACCTGTTTTCCACATAAAGGTGGGGCGTCCCGTTAAGCGCCTTGCCCAAGGACACAACAAGCGAACTTGCCGGCTTGTTCTCCACAACCTCCCCTAAATGCCGAGCGCCAAGCAGGGAAGCTGTGGATGCCATTTTTTAAAGTCTTCTGGTATGACTCGACAAGGGGAATGAACCCCAGGTCTACCGACTGCGAAGCGGACGCTCTAACCACTACGCTATCTTAATTTATAACCTACCTATTTTCAATTTGTTTGGTACAGATGTTAAGTATTTCATATATAATAATATAACATACATGTTGTGAAGTGCAATTTAAAGCGCAGAGATGAATAAAATATGGGTCTAAACGAAAGCACGAAGATTTGAGTATGCAAGCCCAATGTAAAATTCTGTATTGCTCATTTATCCTATGCAATGCTGTTTTCGATGATGACATGATTTGCTAGAATGTAGCATTGCACATTACTTCCCGTATGTTCTTTGCACGTAAGGTCATTGCAAAATGAGCATTTTTTGGTAGTCTTTTTGTTTTTTGCTTTTCCGCAAAGCTGACCAAAATGTTTTTCTGATCCTTTACGAAGTTACTGGCGCATAATATTTTATTCATCAAGCAAAACCTAGAGCATTAGATCTTATCACAACATGATCTAATGACAACTTGGAGCAAAACCACTCTGACACTGCGCTATGACTAAAATTTCCTAAAGATGGGTGAAACAATAATCTTTCAGAAACAACTAATCAAAAAATGTACTTAAATAACCACGTATGATTTACAAAATACACCAGCGCCAGTAGTTAAGAGGTAAGAACGACTGCCATTATGCGGCTACTTTACTAACACAAGAAATTGAAATCATTTCAAGTTCTTGCTGTCAAAAAAACACGAGACATTATGGCTGCAGATCAAAATCCGGAAAAAATTGACATCCTTACAGACATGTTTTGATCCAAGTTACTGTTTACGTCATTAGACCAGCACTAAACGAAGATTATCAACTCGAGTAATTAATTATTGTTTTGCGCACGACACTAGCATGACTCCAAAGTTTATTTCATGTTTAATAACAATCCATCAAATCAATGCACCTAGCTAAAAGTTTATGGTAGCAATTTTTAAAGGCAATCTTCAAATGAAAACAGTTAAGCTCAGCGGTGATCAGCCACCTTAGCATGCTTTGTTATACCTTGTACCCATTTCTCAAAACTATAGGAAGGTTATCCTAAGATGCATCATATCAATCATACTAAATAAGGAAACTCAATTAAGCATTCATCTTTATGCCAAACTTTTGCCGTCAGTTTATTGTGATAATACCAAGTTTAGCTTAATTGAAGTTTTTGGTCATCATTATTAAGGCTCTGAGCAAAGGAAAAAACAACTGCTTTGATTGCTAGTTAAAACACTAATGAGTAATAAAATATTCTGTTATATTTGATCACTCGGACGGAGAAAGCAAGTACGTCGGCCTACAGTATGTTCACAACTGGAGGTCAAACCGAACTTGGTGCCGTATATGTTTGTGACTGGTCTCTTCTTTCAAATCCACATGGAGTTAATCTTGTCTCTACATTTATCTTGCTTCATATATTCTATTCCTGTTTGCAGTAATCTCATCATGATCTGGCTTTGTTGAATAATATCAAAAGGATTGTTCACGTCAATAGCAGGCTCACTGCTGGGTTGACCCGGCCAATTTGTGATGGACAGATTTGACCACTGCAGGTTTAGAGAACTGTTATTGCTGACGTTGGTTGATTCGCAGCACGAATTTTTTTCTCTTTTTTTGCATCTTCTCAAGTGTAACTCTGCTAGGAGAAGACATGTTGACGTACTCTATCTTTCTATGACATTCAGCCGGCAGCAAAATCTGACCACTGGTAAAATAAATTAGACTGGCAGCAAATATTTAAAGACTGTTAAAGAAAGCCTGTAGGCTAAACTATTTATAATTTAATGTAATTAAAAATCAAACCCACTCGTTCGAAAACTCGCCGGAAAAAATTGGAGGATGGGGCATCTCAAAATGGTTTGTACGCTTGAACCACAGCATTATGTAAGTCTGTGGCTCAAGATTGCACCCAGTCTGAATTAATGTCATTCGTAATTTTTGTATGTATTACCACCATGCTAAAACTGTTACATATATGGGGAATTAAGAGTCGATCGGATTATCTTTAGTGCGGAAAAACACAACAAATCATAGCTTTCCTTTTGATAACTAAATTGACTGCAGGGTATTAAACTATTTTTTACAACAAGAATATCATCAAACAATAGCTGTCAGGAAACACAATTATCTTCTAAGTGCCATACGACGCTATTCACGAGACTATTAATTTTATGATGCTGATGCAATACTGTCATTGGCTAATCAAAGCAAAAGCTCATTTGAGAAGCGGAAAAAATTACAATTTCCTTTCATGGGCTTTGAAATTTGGTATACTGCGTCAAGCACAGCGCTAAAATTATCCGGTATTGATGTTTGCGTTTGTTTAGACTCTTAAAAAAAGAAAGACATAAAAGGTTCCCTGTTATCGGAGAAAAAATGTTAACTTTCTAACTTAATAATACAGCACTTAATAGTAGCAGCTAATTCTGAATATTTTTATGCATTTTTTCCTACAACCCCTCACAGCAGTTAAATTAACTTTGTAAACTAGTTTATTGTTTAAAAGCTAATCTAATAGCTCAGCTTTGAATGTTAATATGCAAGTTTTTAAAAATTAATCTTGTGCTTGAGAATTTGTTTTAACAGAAATTATTTTTTTTACGGAGATTTTTTACAAGATTTAAAAACTCACTTAACCCTTTCAACCATCTACAGTAATGCCGACAGTTACCTCGTTGATAGTAAAATAATTTACAGGTTACCTCGGTAATTGCTATCTAAAAATGAAATTTAGTCAAACTTGTTTAGTTGTTATAGCCAGAATATGTCAATAGGAAAAAGAAAAATTTTTAATAAATGAATATTTCGCGAGCATAGACAGCTCATTATACAATGTCGTGATGACCAGTAAATTTTATAACAAAAGTCTAATGGTAATTATGCTATGTTGAATTCATCTGCTAAAAGGCTGGTACATGATTTAACTAATGGGCTTCACGGCCTCGCACGATACTTAATTACTATTACCAATGTTTCTCCACAGGCTACAACCGTCATGGTCCTTGTTCAATCTGCATTTTGTATAGAAAGGCAGCGTCTACTACCTAAAATTGTATTGAAATTACAAAGGTTATATTTGCAGACGCATTGCATTCAACATGCCTGTGTATAAAATGTCAAGGACACCTAGTGTTGTTTAAATTCAATAGGTGTGTCACCTAAACTTACTCGTAATATCGTTGCAATTTAGTAAAGTGCCCGCCACCTAGTAAAAGTAATAGAGATGGTAAACACATTAAAATTAATTTTACTCTTTTAGTAATTGCTTCCTTGATTCATAGAAAAATCTTTGTGCGAAAATAATATTAGTTTTTTATTTTGTTGTTTTTATTAAGGTGGTTGGTAATTCTGACGAACTTTTAAATAATAATAAGTCTTAAAATCATTCAGTCCGAAGGAAGTATGAAACTAATTGAAGGATATTAGTCAAACCCAAAGTTATTTGCGGTAGTTCAAGCAATGTAGACAGAAATATAATTTTTAAAGTCTAGGTGATACCAAGATAAATTTCCACATATTTATATGCCCACACAGCTTTATAAAATAGTACACGATAAGCAAAAACAAAACGCGGCATCAGGAATAAAATGTGGTATGTTTCAGGAAGATCAAAAGTAGCATCGCTTTTAGATGAGTTGGTCCAGTAGCTACACGTAGTGGAGAATTGACAAAAAAAAGAAAAATGCAAGATTTGCTTTGCTGAGCGATTTGAGTGACCAAATTAACCTATCAGTGTAATTTTTATTAAGAATATTTTACAAGAATCAGAAAACAGGTAGGTTCAAACACGCAACTTGCCACAGCAATGTCCAGTTTGTTTTTCTAGCAAGAGCAAAATAACCCCGGTATTTTCTTGATGACTTCATTGGGTTCCAATGATTTTAAGTTTGTTTGTAGTTTCACTTGATCAAAAGCAGCAACACATTTATATGTACTGTAGAAATCTTGCCAAAAATAAGTGTTCAGTTCAACAACATCAAAAAATGTCTGAAGGTTATGAATAATCGAAGATGTATGTAAATGACGGTCTTAGTTCACGAACTATGTTGGCTCTATTTAGCATGCATCAAGTTTAGCAAGGCGTAACCTTTTGCTCTTTCAACTAATTTTTAGCACAAAATACTGTATTGAAGATTTTATATTCAAAGAGAACATTTTTGGTTCATCATGCCGCTCTTTTCAGAGAATAAAAAGCACTACACTCCAACTTAAACTATTACTTAAATTAGATGGGCACATATATATGTGTATTTTTACACAGAATAAGCCCTAAAACCAAAACAGTCTATTTTCCTTGATGCTCATCAAATGGTACGTCTGCAAAATGTTTATAAACAATATAAAAACGGTACAAAAACGCCACAAAAATTGTTTTACTAATAATCAATGCAGTGCATTTGAAAATCTAGTAACTAATGCTACTCGTCTCAGAAACAACAGTGGACAACAAATAAGGCGCCAATGGTGCTAGGTGGTGAAGCGCCTGGTAAAGATTGATTGCTAAGCTCAGAACTCCTGAGTGAACAGGGATCGAAAACAGTAAGTACTGGAGCTACAAAAATTTTTTTAATTTGAATTTATTAGAATGGAAGCATTTTCCCATCAGTTCGGTCTTCCTGTTTAACGATGTAGTGGGGCATGCTTTGACAATTGCGTACTTCTCTGTAAGGCACAGCATGCAAACCCTTGCCCCTGGTTGGTAAGGGTTGTATGCGTTACAATTTCTCAAATGATTTGAGGGCTTTTCCTATTGCTTTTTTCACGCCACAATGTCTTCGAGAGCTCGGTAGATAAACCATGATATGAGATACAGAATTCATTTGTATTTCTATGTCGTAAAAATATTTACCAGTTATTTCGAAGGTTTTGTAGGAAACATGCTAATGGAAGCAATGAAACAAAATTTTCACTGCTTGCAACAACCAAAAAAAAACACATGAAAAAACACAAATGCATTTCAATAACGTCGATAAAGGTGGTTGAACAGTAGATTGCTTTGTGCAAGTTGTCTGAAAATTTCTTCAATATCAACAACGTTTAAAGCTGAAAACCAAAATTTGTTTTTAGGTGTCAGATTTTCTCTTGTGTGTATTCTGTTGTGTTTGATACCTTCTAAAGTTTCTCATTTGCTTGAAGAGCTTCTTAACGACGAAGCAGGCTAGTGGCAGATTTTTACATCATTGTGTACAGTACCGTATCGTGAGTTGCTCTGATTTTCTATCTAATTTGGTTCTTTTTTTAAATTTTTTCAAATTAAAATTACAAATATAAACATGGGAGTAATAAAAAAGTAACGAAATTGATAAGTTGTGCATGGACGATATGTCAAAGTAAAGCCCGTACAAAATTTATTACCATCGTCATCTGTAGCGTATTGCGACTTGTTCTCACTTTCGTATTTTTCTTTGTCGACCTTACTGTCCTGGAATTTCTGATAAAAATTTCTACCAAATTTATGTACGTATGAAACTTATAATAGTCAGTTAAACATTTGAAGCATCTCACTGTTAATGAAGCACCTGCAGGCTGATGTTTTGTTTTTAAATTTTGCAATGTAGAGAGCAAGCCTAGTAGTCATCTCTCTTATGCCGGTGTCCGGGGTGAACTTGAAACTCAAACATTTGAAATACTGGACAGTAATCTATAATATAAAGCAAAAGTAGTTGGAATTGTTATTTGATTTGATTTTTATTCACAAACCGTAATTGATAAAGTTTTTTAGCTAATTTTAGGAAAACTGCAGCAATCAAAAGAATAAGTCTTTCTACTGCGGGAAATGCTAAATCAATCATTGTCGCGCAAGATTAACGCCTGAGTCTCCATGTTTTCGGAGTTTTTAGGTTGTTAAAAAGCAATACGCTTATGAGGTAGTTTTGAGAACAATAACGATAAGCTGAAGTTTTCTCATATAGCAGATTCTCGTCTCAAAATCAAAAGTATCATCACTTTTTTTTAATGGGAAATAAGTAGAATGACATTGTGGATGGTTGTGCTTAGCCGTTTAACTTTTCCTATAGTCTTTAAAGACCCTAGCTTGTTTGGCCTGTTTTACCATAGGCGCACTTTGGACCTAAACTTACTGACAAATGAAACAGCCAATAATTTCGCAAACTTTTATTCTTTTATTTCACAACTTGCGTGGAAGCATAAATTCACAGCTGTGACAGGGCACCAAAGTAATTGTTATGCATTTTTTGGCACAAGCCATTAAATATTAAACAAACTACTTGCTACTTTTCGTAATTGTTGGCTTATTTGCATAACCTAAAACTTCTGGATGCGCGTATGTTGCTTGGTTTTGGTATAATCGCAGCTAGAAAAAGAGAAAGCTATCCCAAAATCAAGCACTTACAGTTGAGTTTTTGCGATAAGTTAGGTTATGGTTTATGACTTTGCCTATAATCCGTCGACCAGGTTTTGTGCTAAAGATGAAAATAGTTTTTGTGACTACCACAAAACTTGACGTGAAAAATTGCAGCCAAGCCAATTAGTCTAATTTGGATGAAAAAACGTTTAGTCGAATTTTTACATGAGTAGTTTATGACAAATTCAAGACAACCAAGCAAATTGCAGACAGTGACACTGTTTTGACCTATTAGGTCTCTTCACTGCAATCGGTGACCGACAAGAAGCTAGAGGCTTTTAATAAAGCATAGCCTAGATCGTTACACTTGTGAGACCTATACTAGGTCCACTGTGGTGGATGGTCTGTCAGTGCTCTGCGAAGCCGTATCACAGTGGACCTAGTATAGATCCCACAAGTGTGGCTGTCTAAGCTATGCGTTATTAAAAGGCTCTAGCTTCTTGTTGGTCACCAACTGCACTGAAGAGACCTGATAGGTCGAAACAGTGTCACTGTCTGCAGTTTGCTTAAAGTGCATCGCTGGCCTCTTGCATTGCTAAAGGGAACTAATTTTGCGATTCAAGCATCAACTGTGACGTTATCTTACCACCCAAAAGGATTAGGTTTTTGCAAGTTGGTAAGTTAAGAGCTGGCTTTCATTTGAGCAAAAAAGCGCTTCCTTTTGTCAAAAAATGCAAATTATTAAAAATTTATTTTTATTGTGATGTCATCGTGACGTCACCAAGCTTCTTATGAAACTGACCTCGAGTAGACGATCAACTTTACTAAACACATGTGGATTTAAACTCAAAGTTTTAAAAGGATGCTAAAGTGATAGATATATTTAGGGGATTAGGTAAGGGTCCAGAAGACCTAAAAGGCTTACTACTTGGGACTTTTTTGTAGTTGCAGGCCTAATTGTATGAACTAAAGCTCCTGGCTTTGTGTATATTTTTTTGACTAGGCAAAAACGCAGCCAGGAAAAAGTAAAGTGATTCGATGTCCAGCATTCGCAGTACAACACAGTTACACCACTGGATCAGGTTATGAACAAAGTCGACAATTCATCAACCAGATTCTTGTGCTAAAACAGAGGATAATTTTTTTTCAACTGTGCAAGATTTCTCCTTTAATTTCGGCATTTTGTTGCAATTTGCTACAGATTATCAATATGTCTTAGGCTAAGAGGTTAATTGTCGACAGAAGCAGGACTTTACAGATTCATTCTAACGTGAATTCTATCTACAGTTAAGTTATTTGAATTTTCGTATTTGCTATTGCATTATTTTAACAACAGATTTAAACCAGCATGATAGTAGAGTAACAAGCCTACTTTATTTTAATTTAACAAGCAGCATATGAGTAATAGGCTTACCGTCAACGTTTGCTTTTACAATGACAGCTGATGTTTTCATTAAAAATGATACTAAATAGTATATGACGAAACAAAGCTGAAATGATATAAATGGGAGAATCGCCTTTATGCACTTAATTCGGATTATCCCACCATTAATTGAGACTGGTGTTATTCTTAAACTTTCTATTATTTAACGAATTGTATTCGTTTCTCACACGAAGTATGGGGGCACAACACAAGAGTTGGAGTTGGTAAAAGAACCGCAGGTGTTGTTGTTTTAAAATTACAGAAATAAGTTATTCGGTGGGAAATTTATTTCACAACTTGAAAAATTACCCGATAGTGATATTTATCTCGCCCACTTTCTTGGCTGCACCGCTGTGCCTTAGTTTTCCAAGAAAGTAAGATGAGCTGTATTTCGGTGGCATGTACAGGGGAGATGTGGGGCAAGCATTTCGCCATTAGCCTATTTTAGTCAATGTTTTGCAAACTTATTTCTTGGCATTTATCCCGAAAAAGAATTTTGCTCAAAGCATGGAACTTCGAAAAAGTTGATTTCAAAAAGCAAAAAGTCATCACCTATAATTTCGATTGATTGGTGATGTGTCAATCTACACTTTTCAATCTCCACACCAAAAGTTACTGGATCCGCTACAGTCACACCTTTTACATCCAATCAACAAGTTGGTTTTTTAACCAATTTTTGAGAAACAATTTCTTTTTGTAGGTGCTATTGTATACTTGGCGACTATAATTTTTCACATTAGTTTCAAGTGTTTAGAACTAATGATCTATTTTTTGCTGTTAATTTTATCTAAAATTTATCTCATAGACCAGTTTTTTGTGCTAAAAAAGAAGATAATTTTTTTCTATATTCTGCAATATTTACGTTTAACTTGCAACTTTTTTTCTCTTTGCTACACGTGTCAGTAATTTTTTAGAGTTAAGAGTAGTCAGGCGCATAACATCGCCGGGTCACAAAGGCATTGGAACGTAAACTCCATCTACAGTTTAGTTATTTCATTTTTCGTACATGTCTTTGCGTTATTGATAAGAGTTTTAAAGTGGTATGTTGTTACTGTAATATGTCATCTTAGATTAACAAGCAGTATTTCAGCTGTAGTCTTTACAATGTACGTTTGCTTTTAAACGGAATATGATTTAGCAGCAGAAAGTAAGTCGATAAAGCTTTAAATTATAAAATATGGTAATAGTTTTATCGAAAGTAGCTTGTTAATATCTCCCGAAAAGCTTTTTACCGCGTTTCTAAGTTTAGTACGTTTGGTGATAACGAACAAAATAAATTTTACAATCAGTCGTTAAGCGTGACATCTTTTTAATTCATAAAAAGTGAATTTATTGAAGCTAGTAAGCAAGATGGTGGCTTTTGTTCAAGCAGAAAACCGCTCTTCTCCGTGAAAAAATGCAATTTAAAAAAACTTATTTTGATTATGATGTCTTTGTGACGTGATTATTTCCCATATAACAACTCACTTTGAAATGAAGATCATTCGTGCCGAGTTTCATGTTTGTACACCCAGTAGTTTTAAAGCAGCCAAAAAAGACAAACTCACAGAAAGACAGGCAGACAGAATTGCGCTTCATAGTCTGGCATTTTTTGTGAAATACAATTTGATAATAATGCAAGAGGCTAGCGATGCACTTAGCAAACTGCAGACAGTGACACTGTTTCGACCTATCAGGTCTCTTCAGTGCAGTTGGTGACCAATAAGAAGCTACTGCACTGAAGAGACCTGATAGGTCGAAACAGTGTCACTGTCTACAATTTGATAAATTTATGTAAAGAAATTTGTACGGAATTGTACTTAATGTGGTTAATAAATTCCTTCCTCTATCGTGTTTATTGCAACCCCTCTTTGTCTAATTCTAGTGACTTTCCCTTGCGCTCTTATATTAAACATTGGTTTAAACATTCACTTTTTTGCTTGATCCAGACACGTTATATATTGGTATGCCCAGAGCTTTTGCTTTCAACTACTTTCAACTACTAATGCGATAACACCACACATTTATTCATGTTCATCTTGTGATAGCAATAATCAAGAAAGTTGATTTTTTTGATAGTTAGATGATGCAATAATGGCCACGAAGTCAAGGATTAATAATCATTACTTATTAAGCAGCTTAAATCAATGTGGAAAACACAATTATCTGCTAGCAATTGTTTTTTTGCATCATGTATTCAATTCACAGCTGGTCTGTGTATTTATTTTTTTATTACTTTTCAATGTTGTTAATGTTAGGTTATATGTATTTGTTAAATACATCATTATTTGTACTATTGTGTCTTACTAGTCGGTTCTGCTAGTGCCGCCAGCAGTGCTAGTGCCGCCCGCAGTGCTAGTGCCGCCCGCAGTCAGCAAAGTCGAGGTTAAGTATATCGGATCAGACAGCCAAGCTGCCTTCACCCAATGGATATTTGTGGAAACAGTAAAAAAACGTTAATGATTGTTCATATAGCCAAATCTTGTTCCAAAACAAAACTCTTGTTTTTTGGAAGGCAATTGATTAAAAAAACATTGTGGGGTTGCGCATAGCCACCAAATGTCTCCAAGTTTCTCGAGTTCTTGGAAACATTTTATTGTTTCTGTTCTCAACATAGGCGTTCTTGAATTTACCAACATTGCATTCGTTAAATTCTTGAACGCATAACAAAATGCTTTAAAGTATAACAAAGTTGTAGAAGGACGCCAAGATGATTAATATATGTTTTTGGGATTTAGCTATTAAATGTTAGTCCCACTACTTACATTTTTTTCGTAACTGCTCAAATTTATATAATGAGCAAATGCTTGTGGCTGCGTTAATGTTGCTTGGCCCTGGTATAAACGCAGCGATGCGAAGAGCAAACTAACTCGAAAGGAAGCACTTACCGCAAAATGATTCCAGTAGCAAGGCGCCATCAGTAATGTCGAGGTGAAAAATGTCAAATCAGCTTTTTGCGCTGGCTTCACCCAATTAGAACGAAGATTGTTTCAGGATATAAATGATATGTAGCTGACACTAATATTGTGTTGCAAAAGGTAAACAAGACAATCTATACCCCTCCTTTTGGTAGAGGATCATCTATATTTTACTTGCAGTAGGCCACAATTTAAGATTTTTAGAGATTTCATCTTTAAATGAAACTTTTTGCTAATACAAATAGGGAATGCAAAAAACTATGTATTTGAGGAAAAATAATTCAAATGTAACAAAGAACCAAGTTTCCGTGTTCTCTTGTCAAAGGAAAATATTTCAACCAAACGTGAAACATAATGTGTGGCAAACAATTTTTGATCAGCTATTAAAAACTAATTTTTAGTTCTAACCATTTTCAGTTACATATCGCTGCAAAGCTAACTTTCTAAGCTTTTAAACAACTTTAATCGTTAGTACCTTATAACCAATATATATATTAAGCGTATCAGTTTTTACTCAGCTTAACACTTTTTTGATGGTAAAGAGTTATACTGCAGACATTAAAGTTTTATTTTTTTAGTATGCAAACATATATTAAAGATACACATCATGAATTATCGTAATTGCTTTGAAATAACTTTCATGTTATTAAAATAATTTTAAAAATCGGGTGAGCAATCAGGCAACAAATCAATTTTTCAGTAAACTGATTTGGAAAAATTTTGTAATTTTTGAAAAAATTACTAAATGATGAGTTCTCATCGCAAAAGACTGTGCAGGTCATATCAGACAGCATTATGAAATCGTAGACCGAGTTTAGTTTAAAGCGTGCAGAAAAAAAAGAGATAAGCATGCTTAGAAGATTTGAAATGCTTAAGAATTGCAAGAAATGCAAGATGGCTTTTCCTTGCTCAACTTTTAACAAAATCTCTTAAACGTTTTTGGTAGGGAATGCCAGTATTCTCAGAACAAGATTAAACAAGTTTTGGACCATCACGAATTATATTTCCTGATTTGATCTCCAATCAAGTGAGGAAATGCATATTGATTCAAAATGGACGAGGGTTGTCAATTCTGTAGAAGGATGACTTGTCAAAGTGCAATAACCAAAAATACGAGTAGAGGTGGTCAAAATATCCAAAGGATCTACTTGAGTAGAAGTTTACTTAATCAAAAAAATTATAAAGTAAGACTAGAAAATAATCATAAGTATTTTTTCTTGAACAAAAGAAAACAAGTAATTACGAATGCAACAACTTAAGTGGTAAAAGTAGTTTTATTTTTGAGCTGTTTTGTCTTGTATCTTTTTTAACCAGAGGTTCTCATTTGGGGGCTCGCACCACATACGCTGCGAGAACGGATTTTCAAAGATGCAAACTTCTCTTCTATTTATAGCTTAATTCATATTCACGACCAAGTTAAAGGTTTATGCGTAAAGAGCAGGCAATGGCATTCCTATAAAAAAGATTTTGCTCCCTCAAGAGATACCATGTTAAACACTTATGGCATTTCAGAAGCCGATCGAAAGAGGTCACCTAAATCAATGTTGATGACTCTTTATCTTTTAAAAAACTTGGGAAAATTAGGTTAATTAATCCAGTAGTTACTACTTTCTCTTGTAGGTCTATTTGATTAGGTATACTGTTTGATTGTTGTCTTTTGTTTTTGATAAAACGTTCGTCAACAGTTTAAGGGTCATTAAAATGTAAGCGACTCGCGGAGACCAATGTTTTTACTTACATTACAATGGTTCTCAAACTGCGACACGCGTACCACCATTGGTGAGTCATCTATTTTCATGTGCTATGCATCCAGTTTACGGGTTACGTGCAAAATTTTATGTCCAATTTTTTTTTTATTCTCCATTCACGAGAAAGCAATGTATCGCTATGTTTTGGACGGTAAGTCCGCACTCGCCTGAGAGTTGCCATTTCCGGGTCACCTGTCTTCCACACAAAGGTGGGGCGTCCCGTTAAGTGCCTTGCCTAAGGACACAACAAGCGAACTTGCCGGCTTGTTCTCCACAACTTCCCATAAATGCCGAGCAGGGGAACTATAGATACCATTTTTTAAAGTCTTTGAGTATGACTCGACCAGGGGAATGAGCCCCAGGTCTACCAACTGCGAAGCGGACGCCCTAACCACTACGCAATAAATTTTTATTGCCTATTTTTATAACTATCGCTGTGTGATGCCCATATTTATTCTTGACAAGAAATCAAAAATCAGTTTACTTGTCTTTATGCTACCTCTTTTCTTTCAAAGATCGTTTAGACCAGCGGTTCCGAAACTGGGCACCACGAGACTTTGCCAGGGGCGCCGCCAAAGCATGTGAAAGTTGCTTATTATTGCAACAAAAATTATGACTTTCTTATGCTAATTATTTTTTGTAAGCTTTATAACTCTTTTTGATTTAAAATCTCTCCTTTATGACTCATAAGCCTCCAACTGTGTCGTTCTAGTAGAAAAACTGATCACACTTACGTAAGTAGACTTTAGAGACTTCTGTCAACGAAAATAGTAAGAAATAATTCTAGGGGGAAAAGTGTGACAATTTCGTAGCATAGCTTGCTAATATTTTGTTTTAGATTTAGAGCATACCGCACGATTTTTAACATAATACATTCCGTAGTGTTTATACAATATCTGCCTCGTAATGGACGCATTTGTTGCCAGTACCATTCCTGAAAAATAACAAGTACAACTTGATGTAAACAAACAGAAAAATGGAAAAAAGAAGACCAGAAAATACGACCGCAGTTATCTCAACTTTGGCTTTACAGTTGCAGAAAAGGAAGGTGCCGAGCATCCACAACGTGTTATTTGCTACAAAGTTTTAGCTGCAGAATGTATGCCACCAAGTAAACTAGAACGCCACTTAATAACAAATCACAACAACTTATCAGGAAAGTCACGCGAATCCTTCGCTCGTAAATTAACAAAAATGAAGAAGCAGTCTGTCGAATTATCAAGTTTTTTGCTCACACCTGTCAAGGCACAGCTTGCGTTTTCAAAGTTGCTTACAGAATCGCGAAATGTAAAAAAACCACATACTATTGCGGAAGAACTTGTGCTTCCTGCTGCTCTTGACTTGGTCTCAACACTGATTGGAGAATCAGTCGCTCAAAAACTAAAAGTTGTTTCACTCTCAAACAATACTATTTGTAGGAGAATTGAAAAAATTTCTGATGATATTAATGATCAGCTGATAGCGAAAGTGCATGGAAATGAGTTCAGCTTACAGTTAGATAAGACAACAACTAGTACAAGTGACAAAGATGCTTATTTGATTTGTTTGGTACGTTTTATTGATAACGACGACAACATCGTGGAAGATTAGCTTTTTTGCAAGCTCATTTTAACAAATTGCAAAGCACATAAATTATTTGCAATACTGAACAGTGTTTTCAGGAAAATAACCTTGAGTGGAAATATTGCGTTGATTTATGCACTGACGGAGCTTGTAGGCCGTAAAGCTCTCCGTGTTCTGCTGCCGTTTGCAACGTCATATTTGTGTGAAGTCGGTTTTTCTGCAGTAGCAGTAATTAAGTCGAAGTACCGCAATAAGATTGACATTGAACGCGAGATGCGTGTTGCAATATCAAACATTGTACCACGATTTGATAAAATGTGCAGAGAGCAGCCAGCTCACTGCTTACATTAAACATATTTTGCACATTATTTTGTATTTGTATTCTGTATTTTTTACAATAAACATGATTTAAACACAGCTGTTTGATGAAACTTGAAATTTGCCAATTTCGGCGCCGCTCATAAGTTTTGAGAGGGCGCCGTGACTATCGATAAGTTCTGAAAGGGCGCCGCCAACGAAAAAAGTTTGGAAACCCTTGGTCTAGTCGGTAGTGTTATCGATCAGTCCAACATCAAGTTTTCAAGTGATTGGCCTTTGAGGGAACTTGTATAGTGATAGTTTCTTACTGCTCTTGACCTTTAGCTACATTCTCATAGCCCTTTGACTACATTTTTAGAGCTATAAGCCTAGCTACTCTCTCTAGAAAGCCGAATAAACAACTGCATATAGAAACAATGATTAAAATGTGCTTTTATAATTTTGCAAATCTTTTTCGAGATTAAAAAGCTTTATCGGCCAACCCCCTTCCCACTTGCAGACGTCTTTGTTGCTTGCTTGCTTGCTTACTTGCTTGCTTACCACTTGGTAAACAGTGATTCAGTTCAAAACAGCAGTTGGTTGACAAGCCGTTCTCTTAAATATGCTTGTAATTGTAAGACCCGAAGCAATTGGCAATTTTTTTCTTTTCTCTAGTAGGTTTACTTAATGAAATTTAAACAAGTTTTATTATATTTAAAATCCTCCCAAAAAATAGTTTTGTAAAAGTGATAGAAATAAAAATTTTTGAAATGTTTTACTTCAAGTCTTTAAATTTAACCCTTTAAGGATCATAAGATTCCAGTTCATAAAATTTGAGACAATTCCTTCACTGTTTGTTAGCAACAAAATTTCAATGAATTTCTGAAAAACGGTTATTACGTCATAATGACATAACAGCAAACAATCATATAACTAATGTGTTACATTATCCCCCAAAGGGTTAAATCCCTTTCCATTAAAATTTCGGAATGCAGGGTATTGCATCAATTTGAATAAAAATTCACTATCATGCGAAGTATGGTTTTTTGATATACCCACTTCGTGCTTTCATCTCAGTAAACTCAAGAACATAAAATAAGCAAGCTTGTTTATCTCAATTACGTATGCTCAAAGTAGGCTAAAGTTACTGTGAAATATAAATCTATAACAGGCCAATGACAAAAAATTAATCAAAAATGTAGTGGACACATTGGAGTTGTACTTCGTGACTTTAAAGTATGTTATAACATGGGCCTAAACTAATCAACAGCTGAAACACGAATTTTTCTGCTAGTTAACACAATGCTGAAGAAGAGCTAAAACTCGAATTTTACTCCCTTTTTGAAGAATTACTCATTAAAAGTTCAAACGTGGTATGTCTTAGTTTTTTTAAGTAAAAAATTATTGAAGAAAAACTGGAACTTTTCTACTTTTAAAAAATACTTAAAAAGACTCAAAACTTGGCATTTCCCGGTCTTTTCTAATCAAAAATTCTTGAAAAAAAGCTAAAACTCGCTTTTTCCTAGTTTGTTTTGAAAAATTTCAATCCAGGAGAAGCTGAACTTGCATTTTCTTTTTCAGTTTTTGAAAATTAAAACTTGCATTAAAACTGATAGTTACTTTTTTCTGCTTTTTCGCGCTAAATTCAATTACCTATGCTGCTCAACATCAACATTAGTAACAACCGATTTTTTTGTTATTATGGTCTGGGTCAGGGCTACTCAACAAATTTTAACGAAGGTCCTGGAAGACAAGCTCAATACTTCCAGAGGTCCAGCAAAATTTTTGACAGGCAATGATGAAAATAAAACTATCAGTATGAGTAAATATAAGAAAATACTTGGATTTTATTAGTCTACACTAATTATCAAAATAAAAATAAAACAAAGTTCTTGTACACTCTTCTGATAGTTATGTGAGAAAAATCGCATTTCTTGTTTCTAGCCGGTTCTTTAATCTTGATCTATAGAAGTAATAGCAAATCAAAGGCGGTGGTGGGGTGTTTGACCCTGGTGCCAAACAGTGTCGTATGCGGCAGTAAGATCTATCAATAAAGTGCCTGATTTGTTATTCTCTTCAAAGCTGTGTTTGACGTTTTTGATTGGTTAAAAAGCTTGATCGGTTATGCATTGTCTATGCCTAAAGGCAATTTGTTTTTAGGGAAATTGGGGGTCAATAACAGGTTCTAGACGCCTCAAGAGTAGTCGCTTGAAAAGCGTGTAACGCTCAGCAGCGATATGGGCTGATAGCTCTTTCGATCATCAACTGGTTTGCAAGATTTAGGTATCGAGATAATTGTTGCCAGCCGCCATATTGTGGGGGTTGTTTCGATAAGTCATGCAGGCTGTATAGAATTTTTGAAGCCATGTAAGACATTTGGGGCCGTAGTGCTTTAGAATATCTGACGGGTCATTCTCTGAGCTTTGAGCTTTACCAAACTTGATCAATTTAATTGCGGAGGCGTTTGGTGGATGATAGGGGGCATGGACAACAAACTTTCAGCACTGGGAGATTTCGAGATAGAGGGTTTTTGCAGTGTTTGGATGCTATTATGTTGTTTATTGGTCTTTTTAAAAATGCCGTCAGTCCAAGCTAAGCAAGTGCAAAAATTTTTGCTATTGTGTTTGAAAATTTCATAGAATTGAGTATAAGTAAAGCCGGCATGGGCTTTTATGTCCCTTCGCATCTGCATCTGCATCTGCAAACTCATTCTGGAGTTTGAGGTCCAGTTTCAACATTCAAAAGGTCCGGATTCGGACCGCGGTCCGCCAGTTGAGTAGCCCTGGCCTGAATCAAATAATGTAAGCTGCAAACCTAGTAATTTTCGCAAACATATTTGATTAAAGGTTTTTAAAAATAGATGTTTAATCGCTGTTTTGGGATAAGTGGCTTGGTTTATAGCTCTAAGAATATGGCTAAAGTGGAGGTTCTGCCTCTTCCTCATGTTTACGTCTATGGTGGTACGCTAAGACAGCAAAAATTTTTCGGGTGATATGCAAGTAGAGCAAAATTAAGAGCCACCCATTCAAACAAAAACAACTTTAGATCCAATGGAATTTAAACGTTTGTGCAAAAAACTAAAGCCAAATCAAGTTGTTATAAATTGGCAAAGTGCCTTACAAGCTTCCATTAACCTGTTTTAGGTCTTTACTTTAGCGTTAAAAATTTTTTCACTTTGCTGAAAATACTGTAACTTGGATTCAGAAGCCATCTTTCACTTTTTTTCGTTATTTCTAGTCTGTTTACGAATATTTCTTTGAAAGAAACTATTCCAATATGTGGTGATAACTTTCAACAACAACGAATTTACTTCACCTGCCCTTTTGACTGAGATTAACAGCAGTACTATTTTAGTTGAATTCAGTATTGACCATACAGTGCACAAACAGATTGGTGGTGTTGAAATGGCGCCTTCATTTGGCCAGCTCTTGCCAACATATTTGTTGGCTACTACTGCACAAAAAAAAAATGTTTCGACAAACAAGCAAACCCGTCCTGTACTTCCGCCACGTTGATGACATCTTTGCTATCTTCACCAAGGAATCCCAATGTGAAGGATTTCTTACGGCAATAAACTCTTCATATCCTAGTTTGATTTTCATTTTGAAAATAAGTTGATGGCAAACTTCTCGTTGTAAATGTTCTAGTAGAGAAAGCTGATCCATAATTTTTTACTTCCTTATATCAAAATCGGCTTTTGCATTCACTATACATGTTGGAATTCCTTTGGTACACCAAAACAGAAGACAAATCTCATTAGAAACCTAGTCCACCGGCCCCGTCTATAACTTCCATATCCAGGCTGCCACAACAGCTAAACAACATCAAAACTATTCTTTGAGAAGATAACTATCCAGACAGTATTATTCAGGTAAGAATGCCAAGATCATTTTCAAATGTGGCATCAACTAGAAAAAAGGTCCTGAAAGCGCCTCGTATGGGTTCTTTGTATTGGTAACACTTCTTCTAAGTTCCAAAAGCTAATCAAAACTACCCGTAAATAATTGCTACAGAGAAACTGAATTTCGGATGATAATTTTACATCAAATGTATTCTACCTGCAATCTAAAAGGATACCATGCCTTTCTTGCAACTAAGCAACGTCGTGTTTAAATACGTGTGCCGCGGTGACTGGCGGCACGTTGGCCGCACATCCCAAAAACAACAACGTAGAATCAACCGTTATGTACTCAAATCATTTAGGAATGACAAGAAAAAAGAAAGACAAGTATCCATGCGGAAATGCAAAATCTTTTTCCACGAAAGTGACTCCGCAATCTAAATGAGTTATCAATCCAGCATTTTTAATGCGCAATTTGCAACAGCAGCACCCTTGTCCAAGATTTTATAGCATTCACAAGTTTGTGCAAGGTTTTTTTTAATTTGTTCTAATTTGCTTAGCTTAAAACTAGAGACATCTCTAGCGTAGTTTTCAGATGATTCTAACCTGGCAGTAGAAGTTAAATCAGGGGTGTCAAATTGGCGGCCCGCGGGCCAAATGTGGCCCGCGACGTAATATTTTGTGGCCTGCGTAAGGATTTTGAAGCGCAGTGCGAATGCCTGACCACCGAATTTGGTCTTTGAAAAATTGTTCTCCAAAAAAAATCTTTGAAGCTGAAATTACGTGAAAATAGCAACCATCGCCCTGGTGAGATTTATTTACAAAAAAGTTTAAGTACTTATCGAATGAAAAATGCGAGAAAATCCCCATTGAAAGCATTTGTCTCCCAAAAAGAAATATATACAGCAATGTTTCTCAAAATATGTGCCGCGGAAATTTGCAGGTGTACCGTGGTGTGCCACAAGTCTTTTTAAAGTGCTTTATGCTGATATAAATTTTCTTCCAAAATTGAGAAAATCCTGCCATGAAGAAATGGTCGACAACTGCTATAAGTCGCGGGTCGCATTACACTTACAGGTTACGGCGAAAGAGGTAATGACCTTTTTTTTATTTTTTTGCAGATCAGCACCATTTCGGACTACATCACACTATTTCCGGAAATCGTTGCCCGGAGAAGTGGTGATCTCCAAATAATGCCACTCGCCATTAATAGGAATAGATTTGCGTCACTGGTGTGCCGCGAAATTTGATCAACAGGTTTTGTGTGCCGGCAGACAAAAAAGTTTGGGGACCACTAATATACAGTCTTGCCTGCTGAAATTTTTTTTTTTTCACTGACCCGTATAAAATCCAGGATGTAAATATGGCCTATAGCACTGAATGAGTTTGACACTTCTGAGTTAAATCATTATTCGATGAGCATGCAAATGAAGTTTGAAAAAATGCACATGGGCTCATTGGCGCTTTCAGAAACCTGAAAAGTTGTTGCTGCAGTGTCATCCCTTCCTTTCAATCTACAAATAAATAATTGATCAGATTGTTTTAGTGCCTCAATCTTATGTGAACTTTTGACAATACGGCCCCTTTTTTGATCCTCACAAAAACCACATTCTGTTTTAGTCATTGTCGATAGACAATGCTCGTTTGTTTTTTTTTGTTGGTGTTGGTTACCTGATCCATTCCGAGGGATTGAGGATGGCGGAAGACCATGGAGCCCCAGGGTTTTTTATCGTTTCGGATCATTGCAAAAAATCTCAAATAGTTTGTCTGCATCTATCACAAGATCAAATCTCTTTTCAGGAACGTTTCACCGCCACGCAAATTCTTTTACACACACTGAAACGACTGGCGTCGTAAACGTTGCACGAAGCTCGCAAATCAATTAACTTTTTTGCCGCAATGCCTGCAATAATCACGATTCTAAAGTTGTTTGAAAATGTAACATTATTTCAATTTTGTCTTCTTTTGTTGGTAGCTACTTTCTGGTAAAACTTTTGACACTGGAATATATGTGGCCGCAGTAAAGAATTTTTGTGTAGCGTGTTTGACTTCTTGGAATCATGGTCAGTTGTGTAGTAAACTTTACCATCTAATTTGAAATCTGTTCTACAGTAAAATCAATTCTAGTTAATATGGTAAAATAATACTGGCAAATGTAGAAGAAATTAAAAACTCATTGTTACAGACTTTTTTTCAGCTACTTTTCAAAAATATCTTAAAAGCAACAATCCTAAAGGCATCAACATTAAACCATGTGAGAAAAATTTTATAAAAACCTATAAAATAAAAGTTTTTTAACAACATGTATAACTTTTTATTTGAGTAAGTATAGTAAAACATTTTTTTTGAATAGATGGTAACATGTTGGCTCTGAGAGTGTTTAATTTTTGCGATCATTGGCTGTCAAGTTTTGACTTTGATCACCAACTGGTGGCTGGCTGCCAAATCAAATTTGGAGGCGTCTTTCCAAATTCAATTTTTTGGTGGTTGTGAGCAATTAGTTAGATTTTGAAAATAGTAAGTTTTTTCACCCCACTCGTATGTGAAGTGTGTAGCGGTTTTTATGCTAGTAAAATTATACTTTGTCAAAGACTTTCAATAGGGCCAAAGTACCTCTCAAACGATCACAAATTAATGCCAAATTACAGGAGTATTAAATTTATATTATGCAGATTTGCTTTTACCATATTAATCAATATAACGCGGTCACTAAAACACTAGGGCAATTTTTTTCATTTACGCAAGATGTAATGACGTTATTTTTTTGGCTGCAAAGGTTAAGTTAAATTTTCAAGTGGTTTCAATTGCTCGCAGACATTTAATGAAGGTATGATAATTATTTGCTATTACGTACTTGCAATTCCAAAACGATGTCATTAAGTAAATAATAGACCTTGGAAACAAGTCAATTGCCCAACGTATTGCTGAAATTGCCAAAGCGTGATAAGACTTTTTGTGATAGTCAGAGGGCAAAAAGTACACTTTTTTTTCAGACAAAGCCGGGGCAAAATATTATCTTCGATTAAGTTGAACTCCCATTTTATTTGTTAATGTAGCTTTTTTTGTAACCCGGAAATCTTTGCTTTCACAATATTCACAGCCTTGTTTATAATCACAGCACTGAAATAATCACAAATGGTTGCCAAGATAGAAGTAGCCTAACCACAATTTGGAATCATTTATCCAAAAGAGTAATCAACTGAGACGCGTTGTCGATCGATTTAGATAATTTAAAATTGTACTGCATTATTAGGTTGATTAGGTAGAAGTTTCATTTTGCTAAGTAATTTTACTAATGCCTATTGAGCTTATCAAACTAGAACTTAAGAAAATTTTCCAAATACTTTACTAAGCCTAAATACAAACGACTTCTGATTTTTGCGATGGAACGTAGAGCTGATAGCAACCCAAAAAATCTACAGAGCGTCAGAACTTTTAAGAGGTTTTTTTTTTTGAGGAAATAGTGATGGTAAAATGGACATAACCAGCAAAAAGAAAAATTAAAGGGTCTGAAACATTCTTTTGGTAATGTCGATCAAAAAACATGTGTTTATCAATGCATGAGGTAAAGCTCCGTTTCAAGTTTTCCACGTTTTTCAGCTGTGATCTCGTAAGATAAGTGCGAGCCTTTCAGAATTGTGTAAGTTTACGTAACAACTTTGGTTGAGACCTTTTTCCTGTTGAAAATACTGGTTACACTCCTGGCTCTGAGCATAATTACACGTTTTCGTGCATATTTCTCATCACTATTTTTCTACCATATACTATTAGAGCGTAAATAACTTTTTATTTTAGATATAGAGCTGCTCAAGTGCCATTTGTTACTTAGTCAACAATTTAAACTCACAAAAGCCGTAAAAAAAATACATTTTACCTTACGCTACATAGGGTGGCAATTGAACCAGATAAGGGCAAGCAGCAATTATGAGAAAATATGCTTGACTTCTGCACAATTGCTTAGTCGTCTTATTATAGCAGAATTGCATCGTACCTTTACTGAAAACTCTAAAGCGGTTCTAAACTCAGCTTGTTCAACGTATTTCTGAGGATAGCGGTGTACAATGTACAGTTATTGTCAAAAGTTTAAGACCGTCTCACAATTTTTCGAGTTTTGTTAAAAATCCTGTTTTTTGACAACAACAAAACATGGTCAGCGGATTGTCGCTAAATAAAGCAAGCGTTGCAGCTGCATACGTATATACCACCAGTTTGTCAAAATGTTTGTAAAAGTCAGTGTTTCGCATGGCTTCCCTTGCATTTTATGGCACTCTTGATGCTCTTAATAATGCTCAAAATTAGCTTTCAGCAGTATTCCATATCCAAGTTCTTCACCCAATCTTCTTTTATGGCATGTTGTAGCTCTAAGAGACTAGAAGGTTGCTGTTCTGCAACTTTTCTCTTCATCGTTGACCACAGATTCTCAATCGGATTGAGGTCAGGACTGTTTCCAGGCCACTCCAGCATGTTGATTCTTTGTTGATCCAGAAAACTCTGCACCACCTTGGATCGGTGAGATGGAGCGCCGTCGTGCATAAATACTGAACATTGATGGACCGCCATGTGCAATTGTAACTTCTCTCGAAGAAGGTTCACATATCGTGAGCCATTTATTGTCACTCCAGCAGGTAAAAAGTACAGTGCAGCAGTTCCATTAACAGGCATTGCTCCCCAGATCATGTAGCTGAGGGTGCTTTACTGTGGGCAAAGTATATTTTTCCTCGAATCGTTTTCCTTTAGGTCTACTAACATGTCCTCTCTGTACCACGAATTGTTGAAAAGTCGATTCATCCAAAACCATCACTTGACTCCAGTCTTTAGCAGTCCAAGACTCACATTTTTTTGCAAATGCCAAACGCTTCATTTTCATCTGGAGGGTCAAACAAGGTTTTCGAGCTGATTTATACGATTTTAGATCAAACTGGTCACAAAGACGCCTTGAAATTGTTTTTAAGCTAACCTATAAACCTCTTTTGACTCAAATAAGCCTTGATTTTTTGGCAAGAACTAGTGGGAGAATGAGCTACTATTCTTTTTATCATGTTATCATCCCTGGGGTGTTTTTTCGTGGCCTCCCACTTCTTCTTCTGTCTTTGTAATTTCCATACTTCATAAAATTTACTTTTGCTGTATGACCTGCTGTTTTGCTGCAATGCAGTTTAGACGCAATCATGCGTTTTGAGTAACCTTCCTGCCACAAAACAGTAATTTGGACTCTCTGAGTAGCTAAAAGAAATGCTTTTTTACCCATTTTTGAGGACACACTACAACTTCAAAAACTGCATTAACTCCTGTTATAAATGGCAATCAGCATTAAATTCTCTGACACGAGTTTAGGTTAGACAATGGATTATAATGATGTCATCATAGTATGACTAGTCTGGCTTTGTTGATGCAATAAATACTGATTATTGCTTAATTCCTAATTTTTTAAGGTGGTCTTAAATTTATCACAATGACTGTACATCTCCACTCACAACTCATGTATAGTTGAAATGTAGGTTTATTAGAAGAAGGTCGTGAAAGAGTGCGTTATGTATTGATATTATCCGGTCACAAGAAAATTTTTTGTTGGTTATGTTAGATCATTTTTGTGTTCAAACCCACTTTGTATTAACCATTACGGCAGCCACAACGCTTTCTTACCACCTACAACAAAGTAGAGTAACTTCTGGTGAAAAGTGATTGCCAAAAACGCAACTACGTCCAGCCGACTTAATCTCGTTGCCAATAAGTTAATAAAACTTTGAGTACAGACATAAATGTTGAAGCTTAAAATTTTCATGAGTTGAAAAGGAGTTGTATCGTTTAGTTTTTTTGGGACTAATCATTTTAACCATAATTAGAAAATAATTTGGTGCTTGAATTGGATACATTATTTAAGTACAACATACTGGTTTATCTGGGTTCGTTTACGGTCTTTCCAGTGTCACTCTGTAACCTAATATAGCACTGTAACACACAACTACATGTTAGCTCAGCAAGTTGAGCTCACGTTTATCTGAAGATTGCATGGGTAAGTCTTTATAGCAGAAACTATATTTAAATAAATGTCTTTTTAATCAATTATTCTTCCAGCCACTTTGATATTAACTTACGCAAGAAAGGTTGAAATTTAACTACCTCTTTTTTTGATAGTTGCCAAAATTGATGACGCAGATTACATTTGCCTTTCAATTAATTTAATTTTCCAAAGCAATGAAGAGAAGAAGTAGAAGTTAAGCACCTAAATATCCCTCCTCTAAAAGAATAGAATAAAGCAAATTCAAATTTTCCATCATCACAGCATTATTTTGAGATAAGCAATTGTAAAAAACAAAGTTGCAAAGTCAGCTAACGTCAAAACTTGTTCAATTTAAGCAAAGTTTGGAATCAAAGACGTAATGCATGTATTATTTGACAATTAACCTTTTCATGCATTGTCATCGACCATTAAAGCAAGAGCATAAGGAAATAACATTTATTGTTAAAAGGGCATCCCTGCTCCAGTGCCTCAAGTACATCGGGGGTTTAAGGGATGTAATAGTCTACACACATTTAACACGTTGACTGCCAAGGCATGGGTCCGACTTTCTAGCCCCTGATGTCAAGTACTTATTTTCCCATATTTTCATAGCAAATGCGTTTTGAACAAGTTTATTAGCTTAATTGATGTCGCTAATTAATTTTAGCATTAAAACAATCACCACGAGTATACTCGTTGCTGGCATGTGTGGACGGTATTGTATTCAAGTATGTCAAGCACGAGATAACTCGTTGAAGCAATCCTGCGCTTCCCAGCATGAATTCGTCTTTCTCACACCACTTGCAGTATTTATAATAGTATCTATTCCTTATCTTTTCAATAAATGCTTTTGATCTTTCATGAGTTTAGATTTCATGCCGCATTCCTTGGTAGAAAGCAATTAAGTGTGTCTTTTGTTGTTTTATTACTCTCAGCAGAATAGCTTTAGTATTCTATCGAAAAGCAAATCATGTATAGAGCCTCGGTCAGCAAATAGTTGGTCTCGTGAGACCTTGTATTTAGGGTATCAAGAAAAGTAAGAAATCGCTTGGTGGTTTCCAGTTTTGTGGAAACATTTTCGTTAGTTCATATTCAGCATAATGCATCAAGATGGTAGCATAGGGCTATTGTTATGTACACTAATTTTTGTGATCTAAAGTTTCAATATATTTCTCATCAAAAAAGTCAGTTTTTTGCTGCCTGCAGGTTTTGTCTTTCCTGTCGCAAACGTCACACATCCCTATGTCGCGTTTGAAATGACGAGATAAGTCGTGGTTATAAGTTTAGTGGCAAGACTGCAAAAACAAGATAACTCGTGGGCAAGTTGATTTCTACAGATCATTACCAAATGAATACTACCGATAAACTATTTGTTTGTGGAACAATCTTATACAAATAGAAATATGGCTGAGAAAATTGCAAAAAGTTAGGTTAGGGTAATCATGAACACCTTATACTTTTTCAGTCGACAGACCCTCATTCAACCATAACTTCATTAAGATGGGTACAAGTCTAACAAGAAACCAATCGTGGACCTAGATAAATTACAGTAAGTATTGCCACAGCCGTAATTGCAAGCTTTTTTGCCTTTTTTAAAAGGCAGTGATTTGGAGAACGGCTTCTTAGACAAAGAATGCCAGGTTATGGTAACTTTAAGAAAATGCTATTATAATGTATTTCTATATGTTTTTGCTGACAGTTTGCTCAATAAAGCAAGCAAAACAATGCGATCTTTGTTGTTGTCTCTAAAACACATTACCTTTTTTTCTTGAAACCGAAGGAAATATGATCACATTCAAATATGCCCACTATACTGCCATCTGGCGATTGAAAAAACATGACTCCTAAAGATTTTTCAACAAAGAAATCAAGGATATAACATTGTTTTTATGTTTTCAGTAGCAGGCTAACAGAAAATAATCACTAGGTGATAAGCTTCATCAAGATACTGCTGATATCAAGAGTCAGCACAGAGCAAAATTTATATATTACAAAAGAAAAAAAGCTTTATTTAAGGCAAAAAGAACATTTAGTAAGCCAAACGCAAACCAAACTGTATTAAGTACATTGCAATAAAATTCTGTTCTTGGCTTTTGCTTGGCTTACTAAAAGTTAAAAAAAGTGCCTTTCTTTCTGAAATTAACAAAAATGATGGTAACAAAAAATATGCTCGAGTTCGTGTTATACGTATGCGAGTTTAAAAAGCTAAAACTCTTACTTTTCTTGTTTTAAACTTTTTCCTTCTAACGTCAATAGATCTGTTATTTCACATATGCGTCTACGCATGCTCGACAAGACAAATTGATAGGTTTGCTGATATTAAGTAGAAAAAACAACGAAATGCATGTAAAAAGGACTGCGTATGTTAAAGCATTTCAGACCTATCAAAAGCAAATTTAATAATAGCATTGCAGGATGGTTTAAGATATGCCTTTTATTCATTTGAGGCTAGTTTTTGAGCTTAAACTTGAACCTACTGCTCAGTCACTTGTAAATTGAATAAAATTCAAAGTTATGACTTCACAGCTTCTATTTAAAAGTTGGAAGAGGGACTTTGCAATAGAGGTGGATTTTTTATGAGAGAAATTTTTTTAGGAGATGGTACTTTAGCAGCCATGTTTCTGGAAAAAGTCATCTCCAATCATTTAATAAAAAGATATTGTACTGCTATTTTTGAAGGTAGTTTTCCAGTCTCCTTTCAGTATGAGTTCCGGTGACGCCACAGCCTTTCGCTGGACTAAGCCAATCGATAAACATACAAATGATTATCAAGTCCAACTTAAGTCCTTATTTAACCCTCCCATATATTGGTACCCCGTCCATCAAATTTAGTAAACGCCTTGCTGCATTGTTTCGTGACAGACTGAGCACTGATATAAAAGTAGCTTATCAAACTTTTAAAATAATCTCTTATTTTAACCTTAAATTTCCTTTACCCGCTCTTTTCTGTTCGAATGTTGTCTATAAATATACTTGTTCTTGGGATAAGAACACGTCATACATCGGTATGACGACTAGACAACTATTCGTCAGAATTGAAAACCATCTTTCCACTAACTTAAGCTCATCTAACTCCGCTATCAAATCCCATCGCGATCAGTGCAAAGCCTGCAGAGAAACAATACCAGCAGAGCAAAACTTCACATTATTGAAAAAGTGCCGTTTCAGCACTGAAACCGAACTAATGGAAGCGTTCCTAATCAAACGCCTTAAGCCATCCCTTAATATATAACTTGGTTATTCACAAGGAGCCAAGTCGCTCCTACAAGTGTTCCATTGAGTGGTACAGTGCTAAAACGTTACTAACTGAATTATCAACGACCAGTATCTTAATACCATATAAAATTTAATTTAAGAATAAAAGTTTGTTTTCTTTTCTTTTGTTTAGCCCTGATGAAGTCCCCGTGAGGGGACGAAAAGCTTCGGTGGATTGTTTATGTTAATTATTGTTATGTTAATTTGATTATGTTTAATAAAGCATTATTTTGGATTTTCGTTTGGTTCCTTAAAACCTGATTATCACTTTTGTGTGGCATTGCACAGTTTCGGTAATTTTTATTTTGCAATTAACGAATAGCTTTTAGATGCCCTTTAAATTAAGCTTTGGAACACATTTAATTTACCATGTCCCTTAATTCATAAAAGGTAATACTTAATTGGTGTTAGATGGATGACGGAAAAGTCTTATCGGATTTCTTTCTGTTGTCACTAATGAAAATATACTGTAATTTGTGTTTTTTTAATTGCAATTACTTTTGCTCGATTTTAATTGTTGTGCTTGCACTCATGTAGACTAAGGTTGTTATCGAGCTTTTGTGACTTCTTCACTTTCTTCCACGTAACAACCAAATACCAATGGCGCTCAAAAAAAGTATTGGTATATATTGACTTGCGAAGAAGAGATGATATTGATATATGTATTAGCTAATCCTCACACAGCAATCATCTCAGCCCTCCACTCTCACACCCACAAAAAAATCGTTAAAATGATATTTTTCCTTACTTTCAATAAAACTTTAGCAAGCTAAACAACTTTGCAAGTAAGAATTAGAAATTTTAAAACTCGCCGCATTTTTCGGGTAAAGTAGACAATTAAAATATTTTGAACCAACAATATATGAACAAATTTAAATTTACAACTTCAATATAGAATTTACTTTAAATACAATCGCTACATCAAATAAAAAACTAAGTTGAAATTTTACTAGACCTATCGTTAACTTGTTCTCGTTAGGAAATTCTATTATTGAACGTAGGCAAAAGCGTAAGGTATTTGAGTTACAGTAATTGTTTTGCAAACGCAATTTTCACAAAAATAAAATAGATTAGCCACGGAAAGGAAATTTTGTAAGCCTTTAAAGACATTGATTTTAGCACAATGCAAAGTCTACAAATAATTGAAGTTTAATCCTAGAAGCCGTTCTACTATCATATGACGTCTCCAGAGGGGAGAGGAGGAAGTAAGGTCGTCATATAGGTGTTATAGTGTGGAGGAGAAATAAGAAGTATTGTCACATTGCACTCTTGCTATTATGTTTAAAAGAATTTAAGCTTTTAATTTTTTGATCGAACAGGATTTGTGGCGAATACAAATAATTAAAATTTGCTTGAGTAGCTTTTTGTATGAGGCATCACGTGAGGGGAAGTGGGCTTACATGAAAGTTACAATAAGTCACATGGAGGGAGGTAGAACTAAAAATCGGATAAAAAAGCAGCATATGCTTTGTGAACAGCTCGTTGAGGCAATGCGCAGAGCCCAATTTTTAATTGGTTGATACATTGCTCTGCTATTGGTGGAGAATCATTAAAGCTAATTGTGTTTTGATAGAAGCCTTCATAGACTTTATTTTAAACAGAAATGAACAACCTTATAATCTTTTTTGGAGCGTTGCACTCTCTCCCACGTAATCAATTTTAACGTCACCCCCTCTCCCAAATTAAAAGCGTAGGTAAGACTGGGGAACAGAGTTCGTTATCTACGCGTTGCAATACAGAACTTACACATTTCACATATGGTGTTAGTGGTATTGCGAAAAACTTAAAAAAAACCAACGAGTCAAACTTAGATTTTTTCAAAGCTAAAAATTTAATTCTTAGTTTTTTTGTTGTTAAAAATTATAGGGCTAAATGAGCTGCTAAAAACTTATTTTTCAGCATGATGCTTCTTAAAACTTGCTTATTTCATATCAGTAGGCAAAACTATATGACAAGAAATTGCAGAGAGCTCAATAACTAAACTAGAGCAAGAATAAAATCAAATTTATTCAAACTAAAACACCTCAGCAGTCTGTTTCACTTATTGCGGCTCGTCCGGAGGTAATTTGTATTTAAACAGAATAGAAATTATTCAAATGGAACAATGATTACTTCCTGACTAGTCGCCATTGGCAAAACAGGCTGTTAAGGTGTTTTAGCTTAAATAAATTTCATTTTATTTTATTTTATTATTGCTCTGACAAGAAATTATTTTGATCAAAGGTTTGTGTGAAATCAAATTGCTAGAGTTATTATATCATGACAAAAAAATGACAAATTTTTAACAAGTTATAGAAAAAGAACTAGATTTTGATAACTCAGTTTTAAAATGTTATTTTGAAATATGCTTTACATTTCCAGTTAATTAATCAACAATTGCTGTTAGGCATCTCAGTTACGGAATATATAAGCTCTAGGGCTGTGCTAAGGTTGAAGCTCATGGAATATCAGCAATAGTTTTGGTTGTTTTAGAAAATTGTTGCTAGGTGTTTATTTTTCATACAATTTCTCTTCTGTTTGATTACTTCCTCTCTTCCTCTAAGAGCTAATACTAAATATTGCCTTCCAGTCTTGCTGCCAATCTATTTTAATCATAGTTTTGACTGCTGCTTTACTTTCTCATAATGAAGAAAGGAATCATTCAGATTCACCAATCCAGGCTAAATCTAACAGCAAAACACACTGATCATAAGGGGTGCCTCTATAGTTTGTGTTGCCCATAGCGTATATCATGAGCGTGTTACTTGAAATTTTTGCAAAAAATACCGTTTACATCCACCATTAAAATATAAAGACTATATTTGGAAACAAGTCTCTATGGCGTCAATTCCTAAAATAGTGGCACCTGGAACAAATTTCTACAGAGATGCACTGTCAAACAGGAGGTTACTAACCAACAATACTTACAGTGATTGGAATTTTCTCATTTCTCACTAGGTCAGACTCAGTGCATTTTCAATTACTATATTTGCTTGTTAGTAAGCAGCATAAGTCAAAGCCATGGTTTGAATCAAATGACTTTGAGTTTTACGTCCAAAAAAAATCAAGTTTGCAAACTGTGGTTCGTAACGCAATTAACAAAGATTTCCTCTCATGATTGCTTTTAAAAAGAAAACAAAAACCGATTATTTTAAGTGAAAAAGCATGACGGATAAACTACATTACTAGTTAGTGCATTTTTCTTCACGATCGGAGAAGAATTAACAGGAAGTTATATTGTGCAAGCGCAGTTTGTAGGAATCGTAGCTCAATGTGATATTCTAATGCCTTGAACTCAATGCTTGCATAATAGTAAGAGTAGTAATCAATAAGTGATGAGCCCACTCAACTTAGTTTACTTCTTGTTCTGGCTTTTTGCAAAACTTTGAGTGTAGTTAAAATACTTGTTTGCATATAAAACTAATAATAGATTTTGCAGCTCTTTGAGTCACGCTTACCTTATTGACTAAACAATAGGCCTACAAAATTCGGAATAAATTTTTAAAATTTTATCAGCCAATGTTAGGTTAAAACACAAAATCGCGTAGCCACGTGACTTAAAATAATCTTTACATTATTTGAACTTATCATTCATTCGAAATTTGTTGAATTAAATTATTAAGAAATTAAACAGATGCAAGCAGATAGGTTGCACCATATATGAGACACAGTGATTCAAAGGTCAAGCCATTTCGGAAATGACGTGTTGTTGTTGTGACCACCTTTCCTATTCCTCGGTATGGAGGTATGGCACGAACGGCAATTCAGGTTCACGTTGTCAACCTAATTGAAATTAGGCTATGGGAAAAATGGCAGCCCATTTCAAATCAGTCATGAGTTACTGGTATCCCCACCAAAGCGTACTGCCATTGGTGGGCTCCCAAGAGTCGACCCTTACGACATGCTAGGTGAGCAACTTCACAATTGTTACACAGTGAGGTACGGTTGCGCCACCTATCTGCTACATAAAGATGGAAGCGTCCCGGTAATTGCCTTGCCCAAGAACACAACAAGCAAGCTTGTCGGCTTGCTTTCCACACCAACCCCTTTTTATGCTGAGCGCCAAGCAGAGAAGCTGTGAATACCATTTTTTAATTTCTTTTGATGTAACTAGACTTGGGAAATGAACCCCGAATTCTACCGACTGCGAAACAGACGCTCTAACCACTATAATATCGGGGCGGTTTTTGGAAATGACGTCGTGATAAGATATCAGAAACAAAGAGGTACAATTAAATTCCACGGAATAGGAATTTTTACTGCCACATCAGAAAGTTAAGTTAGGCTTTTGAAATGCTGCAATAGCCTGCAGCACTGTCAAATGTTGAGGATACAGGATAAAAAGTGAGGGAAAAGATTTAACTTCGAGCATCAAACAAGGAAGTAGCAAAAAAAAAATTACTTTTGATAAACAAGTCAAACAAACTGTAGTAAACCGGTTAAAATCTCGCATCCTATTGAGATTTGCAAGGCTTGCATACATCACTTTAGCAATCGATTGACAACTGATATTGAAAAATACGGAAATTACATCAAAAAGTAGCTTTGAAATCCGCAATCACTGGGCTTATAGTTATGTAAGAATTCAGCTGTTACTAAAAAAGGTATAGCTAGTAGAGATTTGAGCTCATTACTTTTTGGCGGCCCCTCATATTTTTGTTCAATTGCTTTTTTTGATACAAGTAACTAGGCCTACCACGTCAATTCCACTTTGTTAAAAAAAGATTGTAATTGAGAGACAAAGTAGTTTAAAAAAATCAAAGTTTACCCCTGGAATGAGTTCCTTTTATATCTCGTTTCCGTCACTTCGGGAAAACCAACAGAACAGTTCAACAGCATATTAAACAATAAATAGTCTGTATTTTGAAGCAATGGTATTACTTAATCGTTATTGTAAGGTCATGGAATAAATCGTCACAAAGGCTCACAGCATTCGGGATTTTTCTGAAATTGATTGACCGTGCTGTTTATCAATAAACAGTTTATTGCCACCAGCAAAAATTGGAAGCACAACATAACGCAGTTTGAAAAACACTCATAAAAATCAAATTAAGAACATAGAAATGCACGTTGCACAGTTACATAGACAAAGTGACACTGAAAAAGCAAATGTTGACAAGCACAATATCCAAGCGTTGTTGTGATTACTTGAAAGCTTTTCAGTTTAGGTTTTTCGATCAATCTCAATTAAGAAATCATTTTGCACGAGCATAATTAAGAATTTCTTTCCTATCTTGAGTATCTTATTAGCCTACAACTACAACATCATGTTGTGACAACAAAAAATATGTATTTCTAAGAACTGAGACAAGAAAACGACAACGCTATTTTAGAAAGGCGTAAAAACATAACCCAAATTCTTTTGAATTTAACTGCATACACTTAAATAAATATAAGTTATTGTGCGGTAAATTGACAGCATTTTTTAAAGGCAGCCAAACATGAAGTAATTGGAAATTAGAAACTGCATTTTAGAAAAAACGCTTGTTGCTTTTTTCACACAGCTTTGCTAGAACTTATATCACGCAAAAATATCTTTGATGTATTTTGGAATTTTCGCACCTCATTATTACTTTGCAGTTATAAATCTTTGGTCACATGGTCTGTGATATAAGTGAAATAGGCTGAGATGTTTTTGTGAAAAAATTTGTTCCTGTTTTGCTGTGGGCTTTGAGAACCGATACAATACAGTGCGAAAGCCTACGTCAGTGTATAGCACGAAAACAAATATCAGCTAAAACCGGATATTCACAAGCCAACGAAATACGTCCTCGACCACTCATGTAACGTTGGAAAACGTGATGCTTATCACAGAACGTTGCCGTTCTTTAATTGTTCAATTGTGACGTATCCTAAATCGGAAATTTGATTATGTCTTTTGTTTTTTGATAAGTTGCCCTCCGGCATTGCTATATCTTTTACGTAATTTCCTTCAAGCTCTGAAGCTTGCAACAACGTAAAATCTTTCACATACCCATTTTCAGATTCTTCATAGAGTGGGTAATTACTAGCGGCACAATCATCGACATTTGGAGTGTAATCTTGGGAAGAAAAGTTTATTTTAACTTCTTCTTTAACTGTCAAATCACCCTTGTGGTTAGGAATTTTTTTCGGAGAACCATTAGATTTACTTGCTGGGTTCAGGTCGTTCGACTTAAGAGATTTTTCATTTTCAAATCGAATCTTTGTAGCTGGCTTATTAACTTTTGCTATTCCGTTGATGTACTCATTGCTATTAGAACATTTAACATTGAGGTCTCCTTTAGAAGAAAAAGCAAATTTAGAAGCTTTGGTCAAGGAAGAGCTGTCCGTGCTGTTGTGGTTTGCCACGGCGTCAGCCCCAATTACACCAACTTCTTTAATGTAGTTGCCGTCTCTAAAAACTTCGTTTTGGATTGACCGTTTTGTGGCTGCATCTACAAGCATAACGTCTTCTTTAGCTTGTACTTTGATTAAATCTTTGTCTGTCTTTGTACTCTTATCTTCTTTGGGCAAAGAGCTTGTCATAGGCGAAAGATACTCAGCATTATTGGAAACTGACGAAAGTGGGAGGTATGCTGCTGCTGCTGCAAAAAAAGAGTGTTGCATTGGAAAACGTGGCAAAAATAACGTGCTATGTACTTACAGTTGTATTTTAAGTATATATACAACTGTGAGTACAACGCATACATTACAATACATTGCTATACATACTTAAAGTTGTATTGTAAGTACATGTACTTACAGTTGTATTGTATTATGCTACACGTGAAAGCACGTGTAGCATAATGCAAGATTTTTAGGTTTATGGCAGCAAACGATAAAAACAGTTTCACTTATTTTTAGATTATTCATGCTACGCTCGTTAACAAAGACAGGCCTAGTGTCAATTACTACCGTATTTTTCCGGAGTTAATCCGCGCCCGCCGATTATCTCCGTTCCGTTTTCTGACATAAAATTGGGGTAAAAACCTTTCTCTTTGCCCTTTTCTTACTCTACCTGCTGATAATCCGTACCAGGAATTTAGAATCTATATCTAAGTCGTAAAAATGCAGATTGTCTCCGGAAAAATACAGTAGTAAATACAACAGTAACAAAAGTGATATAATTTCTTCAAACAACTGCCTAAAATCTCATTTGCTTAGAACATAATATCAATATGTGTAGCAAGACAATCGTGGATACTCTCAACGAGTAAACCAATAATTTTGATTGCTACCGAACAGTTTCTTTGTAAACTAGACTACGTTTTCAAAATTCAATATAAATTGCTTCGTTTGCAAAATTCGTATTTTTTTGCCAAAAATCATTACTGAAATGTAACCCGATGTGTCGTTATTCAAGAGTCAAAGATTTTATAAGTGATTGGAAAGAGCCTCTGCATTAAAATTACCACAAAAAGCGTGTTTCTAAATTATCCAGAGAAAATCTTTTTGACAGCATAATTGTTACATGTATATTTTTAATTATAAGCAAAACTAGCACCACAATTAACGGACTATTGATGGATAATGAATAGAAATAACCTCAAGAAAATAGTTGTATTTTTGTAACCCGAAAATGCTGAATTAATTTGATGACTTGAATCTCAGCAATCCATCTCAAGTAAGTAAAGTAAAATATCGGCGAAAGAAGTAAAAACACCAACTTTTAAAGCAAAAAACCTAAGAGAATGTTGTTTGTGTCCTTTGCTCAAATGCTGCACTTGCAATATAACTTACGAAAAATGGATATATCAATTAAATCTCTGTAGGTAGTAAAAGCTAACAACACTGCAATTAGGGAATACGGCAAACCATAATTGACAAGTTACGGAGGTTGATAATTATTTGAAGACAATTCTTTTCCATTGGTTTAGAAAGCTTTTAGGATCAATTTCTTAAGTACACTTTAATTTCTATAAAAGGGTTTTGGATTGATGTAGAATAAAAGCTCCATTTTTTTGTTGATTATAAAACATTTTCATTTCAGAAATTTATTTTGAAACACATATCAGATGAAATTTGAGACCAAAGCCATGAATTGATTCTGCAACTGCCTTTCTGGATTACAGTTAATAAAAACGTGACTGCTGAGACCAAATTCGTGGAATGACATTTATTACATTTTGCCAAAACAAGTATCAGAACTTTGCGCTTGCGACAACAACAATTTCAAAATTTTCTTAGCAAAAGTTCAGCTACTTTTTTATTGCCTTGAGTTGTGGAACATCAACACGTCAAGCATATAGATTCATGTGGAGTTTCGGCATGCTGATGTACGCAAATGAGAGTCACGACATCATGTGACGATAGCTTGCACAATAGCATTGCTTACATACAGTGAATTTCAAATATCTTGCTGGACGGCTTAACGGTCGTTCACGCAGGCAATACTGTTTTAAATATCACAGTTGAGTTGTTTTTCACAAGCCAAAAACAATGTTATGTTTACAACTTAACAGTTGACCAGTTGCCATTGACAGACAAAACTTCACCTTTATAACTGGTTGCGGCAATGTTTTAAATATCACAGTTGAGTTGTGTTTATTAGTCAAAAACAATGTTATGGTTACAACTTTTAACAGTTGACCAGTTGCCATTGACACACAAAACTTCGCCTTCATAACGGGTTGCTAGACAATTTTGACTTTGCCAACTACAGTTTCACCTCGTTAACACGGACCCTGTTGAGCCGGATATTGGTTAACTCGGACCATGACCGAGAGAAAAAATGGAAAAGCATTCCAAGATTGAGAAAAAAATGTTTGAAAATTTAAAAAATGTTTGGCCTAAAATGTGTAAAAAGTGTACAGGTGTACTGCGCATTAATTATTTACATGTTAGGAAGGTAAGGTAAAAGAAAATAACCTTGGTAATGGCCGATAATAACAGTCGATATCGGTACAGGTTCGTTTGGTAGGCTAGGCTTGCCCAACGTAGCCTTCGTCAGGTGATTTATTTGAATAAACAAAAATAAATGAATACATAAATAAACAAATCTGCTTTTTTACATGTTATGAAGGTAAATGTAGTAAAACAAAATAGCCTATATAATAACGGAATTTTTAACTAAACTTCGTAACCCAAGGCATGTTTATAACCTATGGCCTATAAGCCGTTGGTTAAGTCGGACAATTGGCTAACACGGACACCCTTCCCCCCAGCTATCTGAGTTAAAGAGGAGAAACTGTACTTTATAAATTTAATATCTTGTTTTTATCATTTGTAAGTGATTAAACGCAAGCTTGCCCGTAAGCTGATAGCTAAATCCATTAATGATTCAAGGGTTTCGCAGTCAGGTTTGCTTGCTGAAGAGCCGAGCATCTAGATATCAAGTAAAAAACAAAATATTAAAATATTAATTTAAGAACAAAATTAAATAAAATATTATTATACATATTGACATATTTGCCACCAAATAACCTCACGAACCATACAAAAATAGCGCGTAATGACCCTAAAAAACCAAGTGGCTGACTTTTGAAGAAGCAACAAAAATTGAAGTATTACAACTATGCCCTTGATGTTCAAAATCAGAAAATATGTTTAATTTTTAGGCCTTTCACGCTTGACGATGTCTGACTGAAATTTTTGCCAAACACTCAAATTTTTGCCTTGTTTGATGGAATTGGCGATAAAGAATTGGGGAAGAGAGGGAGATCCGAAGGAACACTTAAAAGTGAAATCAACCAATTTCTAAATTTTTACACTTCATTTTAATTAAAGAATCTTTTGGCGGCTGCTTCATACGCAATGTTTAGCCTTAAACCCCAAAGCAATGAAACATTTTACAACTACTTTTGCCCAAAGAAGATGTTTTTGATAAATTGCTTGATTTTAAGCACGTTATGGCAAAGATAAGGCGTTTATTTTTTCCTCCTAATGTGCTTGATTTTTACAAAGAAGCATTGCGTGTACAATTATTTTTAAGACTTTAAGTTATCTTGTGAGATTAACATGACAATGAGGTCGCAAAGTCTAGTCAGACGGCGAGAAAACGTCAATAATAAGGACGTCGCTGCTGTTGTTTTCAACGGCAGCTTAATTTGTGTCACTACAAGAAAGACTAATTACTAACAACCTAGGAAGAAGAAAGCACAAAGAAAAGTAATCCTGCCAAAAAGTTTCAAGAAAATTAATCAACTACAAAGCAATTTTAGGAACAAACTTTTACCCAGTTTCTAATTTTTATGAGGGTCAAAAACAATCAATATTCAAATGCAGTTTTAGTGCTGTAGGTTATTTACTGCAGATAATCTTATGAATTTAAAATAGTTTTGACGTATAAGGTTTCAACGGAGCATTTACGTCAAAAGTTGACCTATTCATTCATAATGCGACAACTTGTGGTAAAGAAAACTACATCAGGAACTATATTGTCTAAAAACATTTCCGGTTTGTCGCTCCTGACAAAGTTTTACAACAAAAAAGGCTTTTCTATTTTTCATGTTTTCTCCATTGGATGTAAAAAGAATGATCGAAAAATTTCTCCGTATGTGACAGGAGTACCGTGTTTACTCGCTTATAAGACGGAGGTTTTTCCTCGAGATTTCGGGCTCAAATTGGGGGCTGTCTTATAGGCGAGGTCTACAGAGATAGAAAATAGTTCACTTAAAACTGTGCAGATATTTCACAGTTTCTGACAAAAATAAATAACAGAGACACGTGCGCGATAATTAAATTAAATGTCATGCTATGAATTAAATAAATTTTTTAGCCTATTGTCAGTCAGCCCCTCGTTCGTTGAAAAGCACGCGGGACTTCGTTTTTTCCTAAAACGTCATACCGGTAAGCTCAATAAATCCACAGTGCTAACGAAGAAGAATCAATAAAGACAAGCCTTTCGGCATGTTGTCGACTTCTTTGCAAACATTTGGCTGCTTGTCGGTACTGGTACCCTGTTGTCTAGTAACCACTAGATTAAATGCAGTAAGGTAAGTACCTTAATGCAGCCGATTGATTAATTATTTGCTCGCGAAAGCTGCGTGAAAAACCATCAGCGCAGGCCTTGATACCACGCTTTTATAATCATTAGAATATTGTTAGATTTGTCCGTTGATTTAAAGCAGCAAACTGTGATTGGATTTGATAAATAGTATTATGATCTAACAATCACAATTGGAATTTTGAAACGTGATGATTTCTGTAATGCTTTTTATCTGATTTTTTGTTGAAGGAAAAAGTAAGCCTTGTGTAATAGTTAGTTAGCGCCATAACAGAGTCCCCAACAGGTTAATCGAAAATTGCAGGGCGTTATAACCTGTAGCTAGGTTAGTTAGGCCTTATGCAAAAATTTCAAGTCCGTAGCCTTAGCCGTTAAAAAGACTTTCTATTTTGCAGTTTCGTGACAGAGTGAATCAGCAAAAATTTACCGCTATTATCATGTCACAGAAGAGAAAGAGTTTCTCTAAGTTAAAAGTCGTGAGTTTGCTAAGGGAAGTTCCAACTGCGCAGCACAGCGGGAGTTTGGCGTAACTGAGAAAATGGTCCGAGATTGGAGAATAAAGGAAGAAAAACTACAAAACGCTTCTTCCAAGACTTTGGAGAAATTGCGTCCCGCGCTAGCACCTTATGAAGACATGGAGAGTAAACTTAAAGAATGAGTTTTGGATTTTCGGGGCAATGGTTACGTCGTCACCGGACCATCCATCCGAGTCCGAGCGTTGCAGGTTGCCAAACAGCAGAGGCTTGCTGACTTTGAGGCGTCAAACGGATAGTGCACGCGCTTCATGAATTGACTAATGGTCTATGCATCCGACAGTGCACTCACATTGCTCAGGAGCTACCCCAAGATGTAGAAAAGAAGATGATAAACCTTCACAAGTTCGTGATCGACTTAAGAAAGAGTCAGCAATTCCACCTAAGCACTATCGGAAACATTGACGAGACGCCAATGTGCTTTGATATGCCAGGCAACAGAACAGTTGACGTGAAGGGGGCTAGTACTGTGTCTATCAAGATCTCTGGAGCGGAGAAACAACACTTCACCGTTATCTTATCATGTCTTGCCGATGGTGCCAAGTTGAAACCGGCAGTGGTGTTTAAGAGAAAGAAAATGCCTAAGGAAAAGCTTCCTAAGAATATCATTGTGCTTGTTCAAGAAAAAAGCTGGGTTGATGAAAGAATACATTTTGGATGGCTAAGAAATGTGTGTGTCATCCATGCTTGTGTGGGATATGTTTCGTGCACATTTATTGGACTCTATAAAAAGTGAGCTGAAGAGAAGCAAAACATACCAGAGTGTGATGCCAGGCGGATACACCTCAGTTCTCCGGCCACTAGATGTTTATCTCAACAAATCGTTCAAGGTGCATAGGAGGTAGAAATGGAATGAATGGATGGTCAACGGTGAGAAGCAGCTGACGAAAGCGGGAAACCTTAAACGACCGAAATTAGCTACAGTTTGTCAGTGGATTGTGGACTCTTGGAACGAGATTCCGTCGATGCGGTAATCAGATCATTCCTCAAATGTAAAATTTTGAATTCCATTGACGGCAGTGAGGATGATAAACTTTTCAGTGAGTTAATCAGCGGCAGAGATGGCGTAAAGCAGGAGGAGAACACAGAGGAATGTGACCCCTACGATGATGAATTGTCCGTGGAGCAGTTTTACGAACTGTTTGGAGACAGCGACAAGGAATAAATTGAAGGGTTTTGAATTTTATAACTTGCATACTGATTTGCTGTGTTCTATTAAAGCGCTGTTTGCGTAAACTGTTTTAATACTTAGAAGAAATGTAATTTGAAAGTTAGCATAAACGTACTTTGATACTGAAATGTGTTTCTCTCGTTACCTGCTTTCCTTCCTTGGTCTTATAAACGAGTCTAAACAAAATATCAACAATCTCCCAGATGAAGATGGGACCCATCTTATTAGCGAATTTTCCTATAATCGAATAAATGCAGTAGTTAAAAACAGCAAATCAGGTTTGAAAATTTCTTAAAGTGGCCAAAATACTCTTTCATGTTTTTGATTTATTTTTGAATTTAAAGAAAAGAATTTGAAATCAAATAAGTATTTGGACAACGTCGATTTCCTTACTTTGACAGTTTTTCGTTATTATTAACAAACTTCCCTCACGAGAGCCTCATTTGCAGGGAGACAAAATATCAATTCAAGAACGAAATATAATTAAAGATTATTGTACATATTGATATATTTGTCACTAATGACCTCATTAACCACACAAAAATAGCGCGAATCGACCCTGGAAAACAAATTGCCCGACATTCAAAGGAGCAATACAATTTTTGCAGCGTTTCATAAAAATCTAACCGCATAACTTACCGATTAAATAAGCCTTATATTTATGTCTAAACATTGCTTTTGCACATTTTAAAATCCTCGTGTAGCGAGAAAAGATGTACGAAAAATTTTTGTTTTCTACTGACATAATGACATAGAGAAGTGGTTCTCAAACAGTATTACTGGCACATCTGGGGTTTCCGAGCAATTTTCAAGGAGTCTTTAGCAACTGTAGGTTTTTGGCTGATTATTTTGAAAAAAAAACCATTCTCTTGAAAAGGTTTTCCATTAATTTAAACAAGAAAAGGGTCTGGAACTCAACACCTCAACTCTTCAATGCGTTTGCTGAATTTAATATGCCAGTGATTTCTGCGTTAATGTGTTCTTATAAAAAAATGCTCTGATACAGCGGTTCTTTTAATTTCGCAAAAAGTGTAAATGCTATTTGCTTCATGTACTGTAAAACAGTAAACATTTTTTTCTTACTAGATGGTAAATATAAAAACTAACAAACTAAAAACTATGACGGAATTTTCTTAAGAAATTTCCGTTTGTGCTACTGGTTCAGTCCAACTTTAGGACGTCCAACCTTTTTCTAGTGAGCAAAATTACAAATTTAAATACTTTATTAGGCCACAATAGCAGTAAAATATAAACTTTTTGCACCAATGTCTTGTATAAAAGTTGGGAATCAAGAGTGTCGGCAAAAAATGCGGACCAAAAAAGGTTTATACCCTCTTTTCGGTTTGACAATGAAACCATTCAACACTTTCAAGATAGCTTTTCAGAATAAGCTAACAATGTAAGGGACCGCGGGTACATATTACGTGGGGCCAGAGATTGAACATCTGTGATCTAAGTGATAATTACCGGCTTGATCGTTTCCATTTCTACTGTACAAAACATTGTGAACTGTCAACGAAATGTCTCCACTTGTTACATCTTTTGAATTTCGAGAAGGAGGAAGAGCTGGTCCAACATCTTCGTAGTTATGAGCCTCTTTAGTCTTTTTTTCATTGTTGTTATCTTTGCCAGAAGGATCAGAAGCTACAGCACCGCTGAAAAACAAAATTGTCGCTTAAGTGACCCTTGCTTCTTCCTTACAGGATGAGAATAATAAGATTCTTTGCCCAGGGTGTTGTGAGAAATGACTTTTGGGCTCCAACAAGTTTACAATGACTGCCGTTTTTCATAACCCGATTTTGCACACACCGTGCTTATACCAAAAAAGGAAAAGGTAATCGACATCGTTTTGATGCTCGCAGTTTTAAAACAATTGAAAGTGTTATTTTGAAATTGAAGAGCATTTGCACGACAAAAATCTTTCCTTAACTTATAGTAAATACAATTTCATAAAAATGCAGATGCGACTGTACTTATTAAAAAGCTTAACAAATCTGATATGTTTTATAGCTTGCATTTCTTATATTCGATTACTCTGCTAATTTATTGTTTTCGCTTAGGCTTATGAACGAATAAAGAGTGAAGTTGTCTAAAAAAATTGTGACAGGTCTCCACCTTCTTTACGTTTCTGAAAATATCTTGAAAAAAATGCCAAAAGCAGTTTATATGCATAAAAATAATCATTATGTCGTTTAGTTGCCTATTTAAAAATCTCTCAAGTTTCACTTCAGACGAGAAACTCAAAAAAGATTTTCACTTAAAATTTGGCTTGAATGATTTTCGAGAAGAAGCATCTTGAACTACCAATATTTGTGCTATTTGCTTAATTATTTGTTATCACCCTAAAAACCTATTTCTTATTATATATAAAAAATTTTCCAAGACTTTGTGAAAGTAATTCGGAAATAATACCAAAGTGTTTATTTCAAGTTTTAGATGAAATTTCAACGCCAAACACACTTTAATAGAAAGACAATTATTGTAGGGCTAAAAGAAAAAAGTAATTTCCAAAAAATCACTTTCAGACATCTTATCCAAGGTCATAATTTATTTTCCGTCAGTGGTGGCCACACTGTGAGCATCTTGATATTTTTGAGTGGATTACACATAGCTTGCATTGGTAAACCGTGTAGTGTATAGAAGCAATCATTATTAACTTCAAAAATCTTACTATTTTTTAAAATTAATCTAAAAAAACAGAATGTTATCAGCTTCTAAAAGCAATAAAATCATCAATTTGAAATATTTTTTTCAAAGTTAAGAGATTTATTTTCAAAAAGTTGATTAACCAAAAAATTGTCTATCTTTAAAAAGCATTAACAATAGTGATTTGAAAATACATTTTCCAAATCAAGAAAATTCGTTATTGAACAGTTGATCACCAAAATGGAAATAATAATCTGCCACAGCCAAATTGTAGTGACTTTTAAAAGTGTGTTTCAATATGCTTCCAGTGATGCTAGATTCAGCAGCGATAAAAATGTGAATTTGATTAAAATGATGGTATCAGCACTAATTAAAACGAGGATTTGTGCAATCATAACAAAAGCTTCACGACCTTTATGTTAGTTAATAGAAAGCTCCGAGCTCAAACAAAACAGTAACATTGTATATGGTCAAAGCCATCCATCATAAAAGCATCAGGAAAGTTTAAATATTAGTCAAAATATCTTCTCCTTGGGTCGTCTTTTCAAACATATTTTAGCTGTGAATTGCATTGTTGAGGGCCATATTAGCCATAAATTAGTCAATTCAGCATGCACGAAAAAGTATCGGAAGAAATGAAGTGGACCTGCCACAAGTTTTAGGGCCTGTACACAAATCAAATGACGCTTTTTTATTGAATTTTAACCTTACCTCCCCCGTGTAAGGCATTATGACGTTTTTGTCAAGCCCACATTCCTCCCATGTGACACGTATAATGAAAAGAGATTTAGCAAACTTTGATTTATCGGATTTGCACAAAACCTGTATATGTTTCGATTGAAGATTCTAATTCTTTTAAGTATGGTAGTGAGTTTGTCATACTTAAAACATCTCTGATCATTGCTTCCCCCACATAACAGCAATACGACGGTATTTTTCCACCCTCCCTTACTTGTCCGTTATATCATTTTTGAACAGCTCCTGATTTTAAATGTTCATTATTGAGTCATTGACATTTATTCAACAGAATCTATTAGCTATTCAAATTACTAACTAACTAAAATATACCCTTGGCATGAAGAATTGCTATCAAAACAATGTTGAGATTTAACTAATAGTTTTAAAATTTCCAAGCATAATGAATTATAATATTGATAATGAATTTATAATAATGAATTATCTTTGGAAAATTTAAAACTATTAGTTAAGTCTCAACATTGTTGTCATACTTGCCATTTCGTATCATTCAAGCGCAACAATTTATGAAGCTGTAATGTAATAGCTGATAATTAAGTGCAATTGCTATCACGAGTTTAAAAATGATTATTACCTTCTTTGGTCATGAGGTCTTCTTTTGAAAACGATGACGAATGAAATAATGACTGCCACACAAATGACAGCGACTGCGCATAAAACCAAAGGCAAAGTCAGCGTCTCAAAATTTCGAGTCGGTGGAAGAGGAATGCGGACCATGGTTGTTTCAGCATAAAAAATACTTTTCGTCTCATTCCGTTCTTTAAATTTCCAAAAAAATTAGAAATTAAACCACTTCTAAACTTTTCTTTATTGTGTTTGTTAGTATTTCGTTTACTGGTAAGACAAGTTATATGTTAGAAAGGAAAAACCTAGATAGATCTAAAAACAAAAGACCTTACAAGCCTTTGGCAACCACGGGATGAACCTGTTGAGTGACAACTCAAAGAAGAAAATCACTGGTAACGTCATCACAAAATAACGCAAAAAATCGTGTTGCTTTGTAAGCTTTTCAAAATTTATTATTGGCTTACCTTGCTTTAACGTTGTCGCAAGACTTGAGGTTGTTTGAACTAAAGCTGTACTAGATGGCTCCACAGTAGTAGGATTTTTACTTATTCGTGAAATTTCGTTAGTAGAACTGCAAGTCAAATTATAAATACAATGAAATATTATCAAACCAATCAAACGCAAGATGAATGGAGAATTTTGGAAATTCCAAAATAATATAGCAGTCTTACTGCACTCCACTTTCCGCTATTATCATGGTCAATATATTGTTTTATCCTCCAGTTAACAGAAAGCAAAGTTTTCTGGTGGACGAAAAGCTGAACGGATAGCAGATAAGAACATTTTCCTGTCACCGGAAAGCTTAAGTTATGCATAGAGCAACTTGTGTTCAGATCTGCTTTGGAGTTAGTCGTGGATTAGTGCAATTTAATTACAGATCTGCTATCGAGATGGGAAACTTGGCGTAAAATGTCTTTTTCAAGAGTACAGCAAAGCAAACCCCAAGCGGCAATTAAACTAGCATGTGTACGACTTCGAACAAATACTATGTTGCAGTCAGAAAACGCTGCTGCCAAGCAGACTTGTAAATACACAGTTAAGTGGTCTGCTCAAGTCATAGTTTGAACTCAAAGCTTCAATTCAAAAGCAAATGAAGGTTTCACTCGATCATGCTGCATCAAAAATTTGGAGCAGCAAATTTAGCTGTTTGAAAACTAGTTTAAACGCAATCATTTGACTATGAAGCACACCTTGACCGCAATTCTTTTCAATCTAAGCCCTTTGCCTTAAATATATGTAAAGTAAGCTCATCTTTTGGCGTGTGAATTCGACTATGAAAAGTTGGGTTATTTAATACATATTGAACTAATGACCAATGATTACATTGTTAATTATTAAATTATAGAAAAATCTTCACAAATCTCTTCAAACATCACTTAACTGATCAATAATGCTGGCACAGTGCACAGGAGCATTTAGAAAACAACTATTTTTTGGGGGAACGGGTGAGGAAATTAATCAAACGCGATTTCTTTTTTAACTGTGACATCTACATTGATTTTTCACCAAACTTTTCGTGTAGAATGCGAGTTAAAAACAATATTTTTGCCTTATTTAACTTACAGACCTTCTTTTGCACCGAAACTTTGAAAGTGAGAATTTAGCCCATTTTGGTATCCAGACAGACATAAGATTTTTTTAATGTTTTACATCTTTTGGGGGTTAACCATTGCCCTTATCTACCCCCTCCCAAACACGCCACTGGCACAGAACATTTTTACAAAAGGAAATGCAACCAAAGGAATAAGTTACCGGAAAGAGCTTTTCAAAAAGTATTACCATGAAGAAGCCACATGGACAATAAATTCAAGATTGCGAGGCTGCATTTTTATTTTACCGTGCTTCCTTGCCGAGTATAGTTTGTAGCGTGTTACCTGGTTGTACATCCACTCATCCTGCATGGAACTTTACGTCTCATTTCTGAGGACTTGTTAGAGCCAACACAGGACGTTGTTCGAATAGTGTTGTGGGTTTTCTACAAAGAAAAGTCGCTTTTGTGATTTATAAATCTACCAAATGATAATTGCTTAAGCAAACTCTGATTCAACAACTTTGAATTTATGAACTTTTTTTCTTCAGCAAAACTCATGGCAAAAATTATTAGTTTTTACCTTTAATGGTACAGATAAATACCCCACGAATGCTACTTTGCAAAGTTTATAAACTTACTTTGTAGCATACTCTTGATTGATTTTGGATAGAGCATGGCCCCGGGCAATTTCCTATATTTGCCCACGGACTCCAAGCTCCACTGCAAGTAGCAGAATTAATACAGCTTTCTTGTAAAGTACAGTTTATGACAACTCCTGAAGACAGAGAACACTTTCTACGAATTTCTTTTCTACCATTACATTCTCCCAAACATGGTCCCTCTTCTGTAATTGCTAACCAAGTTGCTCCATTTGCTGGTTCCTCACATGCACAAGTGGTTACGGCAGTACTGTTGGAAAAGAAAAGCCCAGCAATTAATAAACAAAATGACAACAACAACATTGTCATAGCTTTTGTCAATATTAAACACTAAACATAAAAATATTGAAATATTAGCTTTGTTATTACCCTTAGACAATTATATCAAAATCAATGCTAAAAACAACGGATTTAATACTTAAATGCGTTTTTCTAGAGAGTTACTTAACTATGTTCCCCGTTTGCCTCATCAAAAAACTTGGCATTCACCATAAATGGCGATGTGCAGAGACCTGCTATGGAGTTGTCCAAGGCAAGATGCTGCTTCTATTACTGCTACTTTAAAGATTTAAAATTTGCACTACTATCACAACGCTTATCTTCAGCAAAATGTTTATTCAAACAAAAACATCTTGAATAGCACCTTGCACAACTTTCTGCGAGCACGACAACCCATTGGGTAGCTGGTTCGTAACAACCTAATCTTGGAGCCTCTTATCTTTTAATTAACTTTAGAATATGCATGCGCCATTTTCATTTGAATTGCTGTGAAGTGAAGCAGCATCTTCATTATTAATTATGGCATTTTATATTTAGCTTCATTCTACACTCACTTTGCTGTGACTTTTGCTTAAGAAAATCAAATATAAAAATATAACCTGATTTCAAAAAAGACTTTATTTTAAAGCCAATTAACTAAACATACCAAAAATAGTCCGAAACTAAAAAAAAATTTTAATTTCTTTTATCACAGAGCTTTAATTCTGATAAGCTTTGAGGTCGGTTTTTTCTAAGCTGTTGTTCCGAAGTAAGCGAAACCATTATTTTCTGTGGTTAATTATGACGAAACACGCGCTGGCGCGAAATATTGCTGAATGCTTACTTCGACATAATGAAACAAAGAAAAATGCCAATGAAGTTGGTTGGTGCTCAAGTGAAAGGGTCTTAAAAGAGCTGTTTTATCATTAAATCAAATAGACCGGTTTATTCTGCTACTGCTACTTCTATGACTGGTTTGAAATATAGACTACTTTTGTTTCTTCTAATGTCCATTAGTTATCGGCGCACGATTGCTTACGATTCAATAAAATTGTTTCGTTTATCTTTTTGTACAAGCTAAATTTAGCGTCAACAAAACTTTGGTTTAGCTTTGATCTTTTCCTTACCAGATAAGATTATTTTCGTAAAAGAACGCATACACAAGGACGCAAAAATTATTCCACGGCACTTTGTCTTGAAAACCTAAAGACCATCTGTGGGAGAACCTGACAAATTTGCCAATAAATCCTTTAAAAAACGTTGATTGGGTGAGAAATCTTTCCCGTAAGAGTGGGCTGATTTGAAGCAAAACTTCTCAACAAAAAGTTTAAGATCTTCTAAGTGGCACTAATATAAATTATACTAGCTTTTCATAAAATATCTCGTTGCGCCTCTAGGCACAATCTGTATACGTTTTATCTTTAGTTAATAGACTAATAAGCTAATTCCTCTGAAAGGCTTCTAACACTCTTGCACAAAACTTATTTTGAAAATAGTATTTATTCCGGGTTTTCAAACTATCTGCTGGTAAAAAAGATATACTAAGCAAGTACTTCATTAAATCTTGTTTTAGGTTTTACAAAAAAATCCAGAATGCATGCGCCAACTTTGATCACGTTTAATTTGATCACTGCACTCAAAATATTGTGGCAGCCTGTCTTGATAAATCCCATTATTTTCCTTTCTGTCTCGCAGAAAAAATGAAAACTTTTTATGACACCACTGAAACACGAATTAAATTTGCATGAATTTTTGAGCTGGTGTTAGGCTTTTTTTTTTACAGAAAATGATTTTGCAGTTTTTTGTTTTCGGAAGCCAATCACGTTTTTGGCAGCATTACAAAAAATGCAGTTTGTTCAAAGCTCTATTCTGCCTAAAGTGTTTTGGACAGATTGCATAACTTTATTCAAACAACTTGCAAGCTAACGAATTAAAGAATGCTACTAAAAGATCAAACGTTTAAAGAAACTTTTCAAGGACAATAATCTACTCAAAATTACAGCAAAGTGGATGGATGTCCCAGGTTTCCCATAACAGTTTAGATCATTTGTTAATTTAACTTGTTGTAATGTAGGCCCATAGTAGTGGTTACGCTAAATTTTCGCTACGTTATGCAACTATTAATAATTCTAAATTGAATTGACAGAGGCGCATGGTACACGTGTACTGAATTCCATTGCAATTGAGTAGACCAACATTTCTTTTTTTTGAGAACAACTAAAAGTTTGCGAGAATGATTATTAGTGCGGTCATGATTAGAGCTCTTTCCAATAAATAATTTTCCGGGTTCTTAGTGGGCTCACTCCAGCCGTGGGAGGTAAGAAAAGCAAGCCAAACTTAAAGTGTGGAACAAATTGTTGAGGCTAATAATCCACCCAAATAGCTAAACAGATCGCAAACGCATCTGATGTTGATATGGCACTAATTAGTAAGTAGACCTGGTTTTGCCAGGTGTCTTTTAGATCTAAAAATTGATTTGTTCTGCGAAACTGGCTCAGACTTAAAACACGATCAAACCCAAATCTGGCTATAAGATCGAAAACAGATCTCGCACTGGTGTTAATTACATGAGCTTTCAATCTGAAATACATCCTACGCTGAGAACAAGGATCATACTATAAACATAAACTTTTGTCTGTGCCCAAGCGGTGAGTTGTCACAGAGTAGCCACAATTCTTTACATTGACGTTTATCTAATATATAAGGGCAATTCTGTCTGTGAGCCTGTTTAACTCTGAAACTGATTGAAATACAGGCATCAAACTCGGCACGATTGATCACCACCCAATGGCGAGTGTCATAAAGGGGTTCGTGGCGTCATCATGACATCATAATTAATAAAATTTGGATTACTTGACAGAGGACAACCGATTTTTGCTCAAACGAAAACCAGCTTCCAACTTACCACATTACGAAAGCTTTTATTTGTTGGGGTCTAAAATGACGTCACAATCAACGCTTCATTGCACAATCTGTTTTTTGTTCTTTCTCAAAAACTACTAATCGCGCAAACGCGATTTAACGCTCTTTTAGGAGATATTAATGTGATTTTGATAAAAACAACTTTACAACAATTAAAGCTTATTTGACAATACTGCAAACAATTTTTTATTTAAGCACTTTAAGCCCTCTAAACATTTTTCTTCTCTATTTCGCTTGCACGCCTAAAATTGGCTCTGTGATGTCATAATATGTGTCATGCGGTAAACAGAAATCTCACTATTGCAGATCATAATATGAAGATGTTTTAAAAAACTGCACACTTTTTGCAAAATCAGTTTATTTCTCAACTGATTTTCAAACTTTTTCCAACAAATTAAATTTCATTTCAAGGTAATTGCGATAGTATGTAATATGTACAATTAATATTTGTTTTTAAACTGAAAAAAATGAACTTAAGACCTGTGGTGTGACTTTTTACCCATACCGGGTCAAACCCATCCCAAAAAGTGGTATGCTCAGTAAAAACAGGTAACGTTAATACATAAATAAGGTTTAAACAATTACTGCCCTATAAAAGCTTAGAAAATTAGCTGTCCACTGTCCATCAATATATGACTCCAATTACATAAGGCTAAGAATTAGTTCACAATGGCTGATCAAAAATTGGTTGCTAAGCTTATAAAGGAAGTTTTTTTTTTAGTTGTACAATTATCCTACTTGACCTAGCAAACATACAAATGTTAGACAAAGTTAGTTCTTTGGTACATTTTGACTACTTTTCCTAACAAGCATGGTTATTGCGCATTATCTGTCGACGTTTTCAAAAAAATCTATTAAAAACTGAAGTCTCCAAATGTTTATCAAATGTAGCCTACCGGTTTGATACGCCTAAAATTGTAGTGCCTGCATTTCACAAAGTTGCAATTTCTAGAAAAACTAAGTACTTTGGTACATTTTGCCTATTCTTTCTCGACAGCATGAATCTTTGACATTATCTATCAAAATATTCAAAACGACTCATCGGAAAATGAAGTCTCTACAAATTTTGATATGTAGCCTACTCCAAGAAAAACACTTAGTGATCACCCGAGAAAAAGACATAGGGGTAAAAATGTTCCTTTCTTATCTTTTGCAAAAAAAATGTAAGTGTCAAGCTGTGTATGATCTAAATGTTGAAGCCATTTCCTTGGCCATTAGGCGAGGCTGGCGCAGCCAGCTGATTTGATGTTTTGATATTTTCGGCATTTTTGCCAGGGCCAAGGAACATGCACGCAGTCAGAGACGTTGTTTCATATTAATTTTTTTCCAGTAACGAAAAAGTGGTAAGTAGCGATCCTAATATTTAATGGTGTAAAATGGACTGTTAGGTCATAATCTTAAACTGCATCACAATGCTTCCCACTATGCAGTGAGAACAGCAGCAGGCAGCAAAATTACCCACTATTATTTTATCCACTATCAAAGTTATCCACTATCATTATCATAAATGGTCAAGCCCATTACTGATATTTGTAATTGCAAGAATATCGGTATAAAACACTAATCTTCATTCAGCAAAATAGGGAGGTCTGGATTAGGGGCAAAGTTAAGTGCAATAAAATCCCAAATTTGAGAAAAGATCAAAATTAAACAATAATAGCATCAATTTGCAACACTGGATTAAAAGGGAATGTTTTTGTTTGAAAAGAGCTTAATAGTTGCCTATTGCAAAAAGTTATATATATGACTTAGGGGAAAAGCATCCCATGGCCTTTTTTTATGCTATAGCCCAATTAGAGCAAACAGCGCTGGCGAAAATCTTAATGTCACCAATATAAATAAGCAGGGCCCACCAACTCTTCATATAGGCTTGCCACTAGCTAGCTCATTTCTTTAATTGTCAAAATGACCACCATTTGGGCAACGCCATCAATATTGACTATGTTTTACCTCCTTCGCCTTACTTCTTCAAAAAGTACGAATGATATTTTGTGACATCATTCTTTCGTTTTAAGTACTTCCACTTGATTAATAGACCAAAATGATCACCATTACATGTAAAGAACTATGGTTTATATTTACTAAAACATTCCGTTGTGGCTCTAACAAATATTTAAATTGGCATGGTGATGGTATGACCTGCCGGGGTGAAATCACACCATACTTGGGGAGATGCCTTTTTTCTATTTTGCTTGAAAATACTCGTAGCTTCAAAGAGCTACGGCAATCAAACCTGAAAATTTGGGAAAAGCAAAGACTCTTTTAACTTTTATGAGCATACCTATGCAAGGAAAAACGAATATGTATCATAATACGTAGCCAGCAAGGACTTGAGAAAGTTTGAGGCGAAATCAAAAAACACAACATCACTGTTTCAAATAGCACCAAATGCAACATATTATTGGTATTTTGCTTTATAATAGCTTTATAGAGCTATCGAAATCAAACCAAACATTTGGGGAAAACCAAGGACTCTTTTTAACTCCCCTGAGCACGTCAAGCAGGGAGATAAGAACATGCAACATAATGCGTAGCCAGTGCGAACTTGAGAAAGTTTAAGGGGAAATCAAAAGTAATTAGCGTCACTGTGTCAAATCGTGCGACACGAAAGACATTTTTGCTATTTTGCTTGAAAATAGTTTGATATCAGAAGTTTCCTACTTCCAAACTACGGGGAGTGTAAGGCCCTCTTGGGTTCGTGTCAGTAATGAACAGAGCACATGGACCTAAGGCATAGCCAGGATCTTGAAATAAGATATTCTATTAGAAAAAGGAGCACACAAATTTGTGAAAATCTTATGAGCAGAAAACCCATAAACTTTTGGTAACTGTTCACACAAGAGCCTGATAGGTGAAGCTGGCTTTGCCGGCTGAATCGACATTCGCAATCCCGACGTTACTGATGGGGGCTCTGCGGGCGACGCCGTCGTATGTACTATAACGCAAGGATGCTTTCTTTTACTTACATGCAGCCTGTTAAGTTATTTATGTCTATACACTGCAGCATAGTAATAAAATCCCAGGTTTAAGAAAAAAATCAACATAAAACCATAACCATAACAATTTGTAAAACTGCATTCAGGGCGAATATTTTGTTTGAAAATAACTCTGTCTGATAGGGACCTACTAAAATATGGTGAATGATTTCGAGGAAGTCAAGGCCGCTTTTGTTGCTATGCCGGACACAGAACAAACAGCGCAGCCAAAAGAACTTAATATCTTTATAGTACTTTATGTTATATTTTAATTTTTTATTTTATATATTCATAGTACTTTATATTGCTTTATATACTTAAAAAGAACTTTATATTAATAATAGATAGGAAAGGGGCAGCACCACATCGCAATATAGACTTACCATTAAATAGTTTATTTCTGTAATTATAAAAGCAACCATCGTTTCGCCGCTACAATCACTTTTGACTGCGTTTCAATTCCTTCTCTTTCACAAGTATTAACTATAATTTGTGGCAAGATTCTTTGTGAGCATTACCAGTCACGATTAAGAGAATATGATGACCTCGATTTTGTGTGCAGGTATGGAGAATCACACTTTTCGCTACTTCTCACACAAGACCCTAAAGGGTAAAGCCGGTGCAGCCGGTTGAACCGAAATACTGAATCCCGACATTACTGTTGGAGAGCCCCTGCCAGGCGACGCCGGCTAGTTTGATAATATAAAATAAAAACACAATTTGTTTTAAACTTCTACTAAAGTCTTCTCCCGACTTTTTCTTCCCAAAGTGCGGTCCTTGGCACCATTGATCCAGTTGACGACGACAGTGCGATATTCCTTTTCCACCACACCCCGGAATGCATCTTTCGCAGAGCAGCTATCCAATAGGAGAGTAGTGTTAGTACAAAACTACATAAAACAAAATAATACAACTATTATATGTTTTATTTTTGTCCCATATTTGCAAACATTACATGACAATAACGCGGGCAGGCATTATGCATAGGATAGTTGATCCAGGTTTGCTTGATACGTACTCTGTTTTTTTTATTTCTGTTGCATTCTGATGAAATCTGCTGCTCGTTTATATCCAACAAGCATAGGAAAAGATCAAAGCGGAAGCAGTTTATGATGGATGTCGCTGAAACAACACGCAGAGCTACGTTGCCAGAAAATTTCATTTTTACTTCCGGTTTTCTTTTTTTGTTGTATATTTTTATCCTCCAATCACAGGAATACCATTAGAACAATTTGAGTTCAGACCCACTTCCAGGTTACCGGTTCTACTACCTGTCTTCCACATAAAGATGGAGGCATCTCGTTAAGTGCCTTGCCCAAGGACACAACAAGCGAACTTGCCGGCTTATTCTCTATGCAATCCCTGTGAGAGCCAAGCAGGGAAGCTCTTAATACTATTTTTTAAATTTTGTGATGATTCGACTAGAGGAATGAACCTCGGGTCAACCGACTGCGAAGCGGATGCTTTAACTACTATGCCATCGCACTGCTTGAATCAAAAATGTTTGTTTGTGCTTTACCATTCTTATACCTTTAGTACAGGGGTGTCAAACTCATTCAGTGCTATGGGCCTCATTTACATACCTGATTTACTGCGGGCCAGACTGTTGAAAAAAAATTTAAGCAAACGAGACTGTATATCAGTGGTTTCCAAACTTTATTGAGCGCCGGCACTGGAAACCAGTTGATCAAATTTCTCAGCACATCAGTCACGGCATTTTTTGAAGATCACCACCTCTCCGGGCAACGATCTCCGGAAATCGTGTGATGTAACCCGAAATGGTGCTGATCTCCAAAAAAAAAGCCATTACCTCTATTGCCGTGACCTGTAATACCACCCGCGACTTATAGCAGTTGTCGATTATTACTTCATCACAGCATTTCAACTAAAGATTTTTTTCTTTTTAAGAACAATTTTTTTAAGAGCGAAGTTGGAGGCCAGGCATTTGCACTGTGCCACAATATATTATATGTCGCGGGCCACCAGTTTAACAGCCCTGCTTTAGTAGATAAGGAGCAATAGATTAGCATTAGCTATGAAATCAAGTTTAATACAATGCCTTCAACCTAACTTACCACATATAATTTTGTACAACCGCAGTCTTTAAGAGTTTTTCTTTTCCAAAGCTCCCTTTCCGCTCAAATTCTATTTCATCGCTACTTCATTTGTAACTGTTTCAAGCAGCATATTTCAACCTGCTTCGGCCACGAAACGTCTATTAGAACCGGTAAGGTGTTCTACCTGTACGAAAAAAGAAGGCAAACAATGTGTACACTACATCAAAGAAAAAATTCCTCATTACAAAAGTTTAAACAAAAAAATCCAGCACATCCTGTTATCATTACCAGAATCAACGTTATGCTGTAGTGTAGCGCTAGCGTAAAAGCGCCTTGCCAAGACGGAGTCAAGTGAAAAAAAGCGGACATTTCTTCAGCATTACTTGCACAACGGATGATACCCAACCAGCATAACAAGTAATGAAAACATTAAAAGCTGCTCTAACACAACCTAAGAATGCAAAAAAGCGTAGTCAATGCAAGTGGCAAAAATGTACGTCACTTAAATTAGACTCTGATTTACCATACGTTCTTTATATGATTTAGGGCAGGGGTTTTTAACCTGGGGTCCATAAACCCATAAGGGGTCCATCAAGGTGCCCTTAGGGGTTCCTTTGATTGGTCACAACCGCAATCATATATGCACCACAACTACTCTAGAAAAAAGCAAAATCGCATTTTTGATGTAATCATACACAACGATTATGTCGTAATAAAGTGAACCAAAAACTGTATGCTTGCATGCTGAATTGGGCGCTTTAGAAATATTTCATTGTTGCTAATGAGTTTTCTGTTACAAAAGGTTGATAATCAGGAGAGAGATCCAGTTTTTTAAATCCGGTTTTGTCTGCGCTAACGCAGGTGGCCGGATTCACCTAGTGCTCCTCGAGATAGTTCGTAAACATCAATATGCCACTTCACTTTGTCAATGGCATCATCCTTTTTCAGTCCCATTTGATTGGTATGCTGCTTCACTTGTCTCTTCCACGTCATATTCGGTCGTCCACGTCCTCTTCTTCCTGCCACTTCAAAATCCAACAAGTTTCTCAAAACATCACTATTATCCCTTCTCAAAACATACCCATACTATCGCACTCCACTCGCCCTGGCTAGTCCATCCAGAGTATCCTTTAAACCCAGCAAACTCTAAATTTTGACTCCTTCTTTTCTCAATTATATTAACTTCACACATTGCTCCATAATGGCTTTTTCAGTTTTTCTCAAAATTGCCGTCGCCTTCCCCCTTAAAGACCACGTCTCGCTCCCATATAGCATTGCTGATCTTACGCAACTCGAATAAATCCTTCCTTTCATTTTCAACGAAAACTTTCTCCCATAAAGAAACTCCCCACATTCTCTTTATTTTATTCATCCAATTCTCGTTCTTTTCTGTTACCGCTGCTTCACTTCCGCCATTGGCGTTCAACCAGTTCAGCACATCACAAAAGCTCTTTACAAAGTCAACCTGGTCGAAAAATAATATTTCTTTGCCTGGCTCCACAATTCCTTCCTTTGTATCAGCACATAGTTCACAAACAAACAAACAGGAAAGGTAAATAAATTAGAAATTTTAGCCATTCAGAAAATGTCAAAGAAGAGCAAGTCAGTGAAGACCATGCAGTTTTTGGTTTTACCTTCGTTACATTTTCATATAATTGCAAATATGGGGTTTTGGTTTTTGGTGATGACGGGACAGGCCCTGCTAACGAGTCCAAAAGGACGAAACGCGTCCAGGGATGGTCTCGTCAAATTATGGGAGGGAGGTTTTTATTATTTGCAATACTATTACTTTGTGAAATAATCACGTCATTCGTGTGAACATGCATATCAAGCGCGTAGATTGCCCTTATAACTCAATAAATCGATGTATGATGCGGTTATGGTGATCACATGCTATGTTCATAGAGGTAAGGGTTTTAAATAGATCTCGCTTACTATTAAACTCTTTAAGTGTTACACTGCACCTTCGTTACTGATAATGATGGATGGCAGTGAAAGACCGTAGTGTTTTCTGAATGGTAAAGATCTTGCCAATGCAAGTTTGAAATCAGCAAAACTGAAGGAGCACCTCATTTATCTATTCATCTTAAAAATGCGCTGGATAGTGTTGATTCTTTTTGTTCTAAAAAGGCTTCATTTGAGAAAGCTGGGACTTTGCCGAGGTTCGGATTTATCAAGACGCAGAAGCTTTGCCTCCAAACATCATATAAGGTTGCTTACTGCGTTGCCAAGGAAAAGAAAGCACATACGATCAGAGAGACATTGGTTAAAACCGTGTGCCCTAGAAATGACTGAGCTGGTTTGTGGCACAGAACAACAAACTTGAGGCCGTTCCTTTGTCAAATGACACCAAAAGCCCCAAAATTACTGACATTTCCAATAATATTCTGAAACAAGTAATGGAGGAACTGAAATTTTTACCACTTCCATTTAGCATGCAACTGGATGAAAGCACAGATGTCTCTCAGTGTGCCCAGCTTTTTGCATATGTTCGATATATGCACGCCGATGCAATCTAAGAATTCCTATTTTGAGAGCCCTTTTGTAAAACTACTAAGGCTGCAGACGTATTACAGATGGTCAACAACTTCTTTCCCAAGCAAAACTTTGGAAGATAAACATTGGTAGTTTATGTACGACGGAGAGCATGCAATGCTTGGAAAATCCTCAGGATTTGCTTCTTTAGTAAAGAAAGAAGTTCATCGCATCATTGTAACTCATTGCTTTTTGCATCGACATGCATTGACATCAAAACTTTATCAACTTTAGAAAAAATTTTGTCTTCTTCTGGGAAGGTCGTCAATTTCGTCAGAGCTCGAGCTTTCGACCATTGTATATTCAAAAAACTTTGTCAAAAAATGGGTGCGCAACATGAAGTTCTTCTGTATCATACAGAGCTTCGCTGGCTTTCGAAAAGTCAAGTTTTGAAGCGTTTCATCGAATTGAGAAAGAAAGGTTTATTTTTTTAACCCTGCTGTGGTACCATGAAAAAAGTTACGTTAACAGTACCTTGGGGTCAATATGACCCCATTACTAAAAATGTCAAAATTATGTCAAATAAACATCAAAAACAAAATTAAGTTGTTATCAAACACTTTTTATTGTTTCAACAATCAAATTGAGTGCACAATACAGGAATGTTTTACTCCTGGCATTGATTACAGATCATCTTGCTGTGTTCTTCGCAGATGTTGTTGTGACATCTACTGCATGCGAATCTGTACTTTTTGTCCTTTGATCTTGGACAAAGGAAGCATCTCTTGCGTCCTGATCTACGACACTGGTTGATGTTTTGGACAGATGTACGTTCTTCTGGTAAAATCCCGCAAGTGGTACCATAAGTGGTACCATGGGGTATATATTTATACCATTAACCTAAGTGGTACCATGGGGTCAATATTACCCCACTCAAATTAAATCTAAATTTTACTATAGAAAAAAAGGTCAAATTAAAAGTTGCACAAATGGAAATAGTAAACAAGAACCTGTGAAAAAAATACAATGACAGAGTAATGCTTATAATCTTACCGTTTGGCATAATTAGTCTATCGAATAAGCCTGGGGTCATATTGACCCCATGGTACCACAGCAGGGTTAAGGGAAAAACAAAACCCTCTTTCATTGCAATTTGAGTGTAAGCAGTTTTCCTATGGCTTTGCTTACTTTGCAGAGATTTTTAGTCATTAGAATGAAGTGAACCTGTCAATTCAAGGACCAGATCTAACCATCATGGATGTTACCAAAAGATTGCAAGCTTTTCAAGCAAAGCTTTCTTTGTGGAAAAGGAGACTTAGAGACAAAAAACTTCGCTAACTTCCCAATGCTGAAGGAAGTGATCTCTCAAAGCCGATTCGATAATGCTGAAGCCTTGCCTCCCTTCCTACGCGGAAATATGTGCGAAAATTTGGATAGATTGCAGCAGTCTTTAAAAAATTATTGCTCAAATGATGTGAATTTTGAATTGGGGATTCGCAATTCTTTTCTTGCAGATGTAGATGCTATTTGTGATGACGATCTGGCAAAAGATGACCTCATTGAGTTGAGGACAGTGCAAATGCTAAGAAACTATCTCAACTCAAGGAACGTAGCAGAATTCTGGTGTTCCTTGACACAAGCTTATCCTCGCCTTGTAACGAGAGCCATGGGTGCTCTTATTCGTTTTGCTACAACCTACCTCTGTGAGTCAGATTTTCAGCTCTTCTAGTTATCAAAACGAAACAACAAAATAGGTTTGATGCTAAAGACGACATACGTGTTGCCCAGTCAAAAGCCATCTCACAGTTTTGTGTTGTTGTTGAAAATAAGTTTCGCATTGAAATAAATTTAAAAACTTATTTGTGTTAAACTTATTTTACGAGTTTTCTCAGCCGCTTTAACGATTTTCTTTCTGATTGTTTTTTTTACAAGAGTTTTTCGGTTATTTAACGTGTGCTTTTCTTTTTGATTCATGTTAAAAGCAAAGGTTCTGCATTTTTATTGTGGAATAATTTAGTTAATTTTAGATTGGATTTATTATCGACAAATATTCGTTGAATTTTCAAAAGCTATGTTTGGTTTACAGACCACCAACCAGTACGTTGATTATAGCTAATTCTGGCCATTGCAGTCTGTTTCTTCTAAAGTTCTGAGCTAAAGGGGCCCACAGCTTTCGAAGAAAATGTTTTAAAGGTCCGTGACCCACAAAAAGTTAAGAACCCCTGATTTAGGGTGTGGTTTTGAAGGCCGGCCTTCAATATCCCTTTTACAAGTCGCCAATGACAAACTTCCTGTGATACTAGCTGGAGAACATTTCTTTCAAACCCTCGCACTACCGACTTTGCCGATAGCGGCAACATGTTGAGAAAAATGGGAGAATTAAATTTTTTCCGGGCAGTGTTTTCATTGCATAGAACCCAAATGTTGGATTTTATTTCCTCCAGTTCATGAAATATTTTTTCTGAAAACAATTAAATTTACGGTTTCGCATTGAAGAGTACACAAGTCAACTTTTACGAAAAAAATTCTTCATGTGTCTTTGTTGCTTTTTTTAAATCTTACATTCCGCTTGCTATGACAAAATCTCCGTTCATACTGTACTTCTTTAAATATGCAAAATGCAGGAAAATGTGAAGAGGCTAACCGAAATGCTTTTAATACGATACATCGCCCAAAACCCTTGTGTATTGTACTTGGCGCAACCACAGACGGATTGTACGCATAAAATGGCGAACTATATTTGACATCATAATTTTGTTCACTCCAAAGTGATACCAAAACATTTTGCAGCCCAGTCATACACAACAATGAATCACTGCACAACTGAGCACAATAGATAAGCCACACAATTTCGTTGTCAATCATTTAACAGTGCTACTCAAACTAAAGCAAACCGAGACGAAGAACTAAGAAAAAGTACTTGCCAAATATAGGCTCGAACACAGATATAGGAACAGAAGTATTATCCATATTGTATTAACATTCTGGCTACTCTGCGATTTGTCTGCATCACCTGATAATAAGTATTGTTTGATTAGTGTTTCGTTCATAGTAGAGAAGACATAAAATAATTGCAGTAGTGTGGAAAATTTCAACGGGCACAGATCGTATGTCACTTTCCTCTAATCTCAGCAGGTGATTGTGATCTTTTTCTACAAACCTTTCTTAAAAACTTCAAAATAATTTCCCTGCTGCTGCAGTAGAACGCACTACATTTTCAATTGAAGTACTGTATAGAGTGAAATGTATATTAACAAATTAAAATACACAGCTACGAAACCGTGCGATTGTTTCGCTGCATTAGAATTGGCATACTACTAGAATGACACTTTGACAAACCAAATGTTGGTTAACCAAGCTTTTGTGATTATCAATTTTGTAGAAAAAAATTGTAAATTGCTTAACTACCTGGAAACGGGAAAACTATGGTCGACGAAATTATTTTTGGTAATGATGTAGAATGCACTTGCGAATGGCACACTTCCTCAGTTTCAGAACAGTCATCAATAGGATTAGCTATTGCTAAATAGAAGACGCCGTGACAAATACGATATACATTTCACTAGTGTATATTACATTAATATTAGCAACAATGTTAATCGTAAAGACAAAGGTACATACCTGCTCGTAAAACTTTGTTCAGTGACATGATTTCAAATAGCTGATATATACACAGCCAGTTCAAATATTGTGAATGATTAATCTAAAGAGGATTAGTGAAAAGACGTAAAAAACTTGAAAAAGTTGCAACACTGAAAACGTGCAACTCAAAACAAAAAACAAGGCCACGGATAGACAACGCAGATTTTCAGCTCATTTAGGTAATACCTATGACCCGTAGATACACTGAGAAAATATTTCAAAATGTATATCATCAATAGATATTTTAATGGCAGTGTGGTCCAAACGCTGGCACTATTGCGACCCCCAAAAAAATTTAACAATTTGGACTACGCAGCATTAGCAGCACAGTTGCAAAATGTTTATCTCCATCTTGTTTACCCAGTTTTCCAATAATTAAAACTGGTTTTATAATGATTTCCCACGTAACAAACCAAAGCTAGCAATTTCCATATAGCCTGTCTTGATATTAACACAAATAATCCAGCATAGGCTACTTAAAACGCCAACCACACTAGCTATTAGAAGTGAAGGAGGACAAAAAGTACTCCGCATTGATGTACTTTTGCTGTGACGCTTTTTACAGTGGGATCAATGATGAGATGAGATCAAAGATTTCGAGCTTTCACCAGCATCCGAGGAAAATCTTTTTGCATGTCTACAGTCAACATTCTGACAGTTTTTAAATATTGATTGTAAGCGATACGCTAAACGTCAAATCGTCAATGCACCCAGTGCTCAATACAGGCTACACAATAGCATTATTTCAACATTTGCTGCTAATACTGATTCTTCAAAATGGTTATACATAAATTTTGTCATTTATTTCTCCAACTACTTTATTTCTTTATTTATTTAATATCATTTATTACTCCATTTATTTCACTGTGTTTTTTCTCTTAACCTATTCTCGTTCCCTTCATAACTGTATCTTTCTCTTCACTTTACCTGCGTAAATACACACATGCATCGCGCATGTGTTGCAGCATGTACGGTACCTAGCAACTAGCTTCTCACGCAATGCGAACACAACAAATGATTGTTTGATCATAAAATATCAGTACGGTATCGATAAATTGCGTTGAGTTTTGATTTCATTAAATGCGCCTTATAGTTCGAAGCGCCTCATGTATGAAAATAAACGCATTAGAAGACCTTTATTGATACTGCGCCTTAGTCAGTGCGCCTTATGGCCCGAAAAATACGGTACCTCTTTTTTTAGAACCCCCTTTCTGTATCAGTCGATTCTAGACTTGATGTAAATTCAAGCCGCCACAAAAGTCTGTTGGCACTATCCCAATTTTCTGAAATTTAACTTTTCCTTCGGAAGCCTCGCGCCTTTAGCACTCGCTTTGTTGTTTTGTTTCTCGCTTATAAGACGCTCTCTGTCAATCGCAACCACTTGGAACTCGCAATATATATATAAAGTGAACACATAAAAAAGTACCGGTACAGCTTAGACCTTCCCAGAAAAGAGCTGAACCAAAAGTGTAATTATACACATGAATTTAAAATTTTAATGATTAGTTGTAGTAGTAGCCATAAATTTTTGCATTAAGTGATAGTGATTGTTGATCACTCTTGTGTTACTGGAAGCTCACCAGCATAGAACAAATAGTGCAAATATTAACTTTAACATTAGGAGACAAGTCTTGATAATACATAGAACACCGAAGCTGCAGTGCAGTGATCAAAGCGTTTACTTTGCAGTCGGTAGACTTCGGTTTCATTCCCTTGTAGAGTTATTCTCCAAGGACTCTTAAAAGTGTATTAACAGCTTTCCTGCTTAATGCTAAGCATGAAAGGAGTAGTGTAGAAAAAATCTGGAAAATTGTCTTAAGCCTTTTGGTAAGGCACCCAACAGAACACCTTTATTTTTACATGGCAAACTGTCGGTAGACTAAGGACTCTACCCGTCGAGTTGACCCAGTGTGAACAAAGGCTTGCCATTAAAGCATAAGCTCACTAGCATTAATGACATCACCAAAGCTCTAGTTAGGACATTCGTGTTGGAGCTGCTAATTACGGTCGTGAAGTTTGGTTTACTCATCACTGCTGCAATGTTTGTTATCTTTGTACACCCTAGAGCAGTGGTTCTTAAACTTTTCGAATGTGCCCCCCTTCGCCAGTTCAACACAGACTTGTTCTTCACTAAGCAGATAAACAAACATTTGTGCCCACCTTGATGGGCCTAAACAAAAGTTGCACCACCTGAGAAACGGTTATGTCATTGTGTTAAAGTAACTTTTCCAATTTTGTTTGGCGAGCTGTAGATTGCCAACCCCTGCTCTACCTTTGTTTGAGTTTGGCTTGTTTAAGAGCGTCAATTTCTCAAATCCTTTCTGGCACCGTAACCTCATGTTTCCACCTGGGAATCTCACATGCCCCCCAAGTCTAAGAATCCCAAGTCTAGAGATAACCCATGCTAATTTGTAGCAGTGTAAAAGTGGTATAACCAAGCGTTCATTAAGACATATTAATAATAAATACGAATTAACTCAAAATATTTGTTCGAGCGCACTCTTTGACAGAAAACAATGACCAATTACTGCCAGGTATAGTGTTCTCTTTAAATGCGAAAAAAGTGCGAATTTGCGAAATTATGTCTGGCGGATTCACAGTTAAAATTCAACAGTGCATGAAAAAAGTCTGGTGTTATTTAGTAACTTTTTTAGTTTGTTAAAATTTTTGCAATTCGGCTGGTAAAACATTCAACCAACTGTTTAATGTGAGGGAGACAGCGAACAGGAATCAAAGGTTGAACCGACGCTTTTTTAGGGCGGTGTAACGTCTCGAGTAATCATCACGCGGCTGTGACGCAACAACGAGTGACGGCGACTGAAAATATCGCGCACGCCGTTTTTGCACTTCCTTTCCATTACATATCAACCCTTAAAGAAATAAACATAAAGTAACCCGGCCAATTTCTATCGCAGCTAAAGAGCAATAATAGCGAGTAGCTCTCAAACTTCACTTTACCACAAGACATCAGTTTTCGAGAAAAATTTAAACGAGAATTGTTTAAAATCTTTATCGTTAAGATAAAATGAAAAAGCACTTTGCTTTCGATTTCAGTTTAGCACAAAAAACGCCATTTTTTGATGATTCAGTTTTTGTAAATTGGAAATAAATAACCTTCTCTCACGTGCCATTTATGAAAACTAAAAGTAAAAAAGAATACGACTTCCAACCAATTTTAGTTTTCAATCCCCTCCAGAATTTTTTAAAAATAAAATGTAGATGACAGCTACCGGAAGTGCTGTTATAGCTTACCAGTCATGATTGAAACAAGCCTTGAAACGAGAAGAAAAAAATGTAGAGCAGTTTCAATTTCTGTAAAAACGTTTTGTGTTAAAATCTAGCCTTTTTTTAATTGCTGAAAAGGTAGTTTGCAATACAGTAAAATTTGCCTTTGACTAAATGGCATTTAAAAAAATTGTCATTCGCTATGTACCTGATTCGGGGGAACCCCGCGTGCTTCTGTTCAAAACTCGCTTGGTTGACGGTCAATGATTTATTGTCGTAACCCTAAAAGATAAAGCAACAAACAATGTGCTCATAAACTAATTAATAAACTAACTACTTACAAAAGTGGCGAGCTGAAATAGATCCAGAAACACAATTGTTGTAGGTGGGTAACAAATACAATCATTAGCTATTCAAGTCTAGATCAAATAGAAATGTTGTTAATTCCAATACAAACTCTAGCTAATAAAACTATCAATGCTGTCTGAAAACTAGAAATAATTCCAACCAGGTGCCCAGCTTCCTTAACATAAAACTACTACTAGTGAGCTAGTGTAACAAAGAAATTCAAATAGATTGCAGTGTCACGTGGGAAAGCAAGGCGAAGCACAGCGAGATGCGCTAGGCAAACTACGCAAACCGGATTAATTACGCAGTTGTGAATTGCAGGCATGAAAGCAAAATCATTAAAAAAAAGATTAACAAAGGCACGAGTAGACCAAATCAATACCATTTCAACATTGTCTTCTAATTCAACATTATGGTGTATTATCTAATCTAGTTTTGCTAGTGTAAAGAAAACAGAAGCTTGTGCAGTGCGTAAAGAAAACTTTTTTTGAAATGTAATTGTGCGCGTGCGGCTATTGCAGTCTTTTGCCTGTACAATGTACAAAGTGGCGCCAGGTTAATTAAGCAGGGTCACCGAAAATTTATTCCGGGGAGGGCAGCCATCTCGCGAACGCAGTAAACCTATACAGTTATACATGAAAAATATACCTTAAAATTTTGTGAAGTCAGCGCCTCTCAGTGAAACCAAGTAGTTTTACATGTATTTACAAACTTTGGCATTAATTTTTTTTACTAGACTTAAAAGCTGCATTTACCAAACTCGCGCATATTCGCGTCCATATATTTCTTTGCTTCCTTTATTTTCGTCAAGTTTCGAATGCTTTTTAAAAGGGAAAAAATTTTACGTATTAAATTTCACGTATTTGCGAACTCTTTTCACACATTCGGTAAACGGTTAATGAAAACTCAGTAAGAGCGACAAAATATTTAGCTAGCTATGTCATCACAACAACTGTATCATCGAGGGTTCCGTAAAAACAAGATCTCCACCCTACCATCACTTTCGCCAAAATACCTAGTCAGATAATAATGTTGCACTGGATAAAACTTCATAAAAATTACTCATTTGCTTTCCTGCGTAGTTTGTGAAATTAGCTGACAAGACTCTGGTAAAATTTGTTATGGCTTATCCATAACATTGCTTTCTGAGATACGTTTTTTGAAAACAGCTTGACACACATACGATGGCTACTGCATCGCACAAAAACCTTAATTTTCTTCTTTTAAGTTGTGCGGCCTTGGCATCAAATACTTTCCAATTTTTGATAGAAAGTTTAGTTTTAATTGCAAAACCCCGTTGTTAAATTGATTGCGATTGCGAAATTTAACTAGTTAAATTATTTATCATAATCAAGCAACAGTTGAAGTTTGCAAGAAATTTTTATTCTTGTGTCATAATCGTGGTATCCTGCCTAACATCCCATTATTTCGTAAAAGTGATATTTTTCATGCTCCTGTCGGGCTTCGGCAAGGGATTAATTTTATTTAAATGCGCTGTTAACCAGACATTTTGAAACGCTTACAAATTTATTCTTGCAAGGTTGTAGAGCTTGAGTGACCGAATTTAACTTAACTTATTGAACAGTGTCACGAATAAGTAAATTTGCGCTAAATAGATTAGATTTTTTTGTGTATGTACAGTAGTTGTTATCTGTTCTTTTAGTTTGCAGTGATCATTTTAATTGCAAATCTAAATTGTTTGTAGCCCTAACTTGCTAAACTGTTTTCAAAAGAAAAGACCTTTTTTCTTTCGGATTTACAAAGAGATCTGTTACTCGCATCCCTTTCTGACGTAACAATGACTGCCTACGTGACCTGGTTTTCTAACGTATTCTAGTGATTCTTGTTCCTTCTCGAAGATTTCTTATTTATTTTTATTATTACCAATTACGTAATTCATTAGCGGTGTTTTTTGGTGTGTCATGTGATGTTCTAGCAATTTTTAGATTATTTTCCGTGGTATATATAAGGTGGCGAGATTTTATTCATTCAGAGAGTGTAGTTCAGAGAAAGATAGCAGAGTGTAATAAAAAGGCGTTGTTCTGTGGCGATAGTTGTGACAGGAATCAAGCGATTATTTTGGTGGTTTTTAGCTTAGTAAGTCTCTGATATTTATTAAAGTGCTCTAGTTCTGTGTTTTGGCAAGCAAAGGAATTCGAAGTTGTAAAGTGATTTGTGAATATATTGTTCGGTTTTTGATCGAAAAGTGCGTGGGTTAAAGTATCTTAGTGGAAGCCAATCTTTTCGTAGCCATTAAGTTGCAAACAAACTTAATTATTCGATCGATACCGCAAATCGCGTCAATTTTAAGAAGTAAATTGAAATTGAAATAGAATCAAAAACTCCATTGCAAAACGCGACAAACAGAAATAGCAAGATGTTCCGCTACCGATAGGTTGCTTTGTGAACTTTTTAGGGCTTATATAATCACCCTAATTATTGAGTCATCGAAGAGCGGCGTTCCAGTTTTGCTTCTTCCCCTTACAAATTTTGAAAACTCGGCGCTTACGTCCTTGCAATTGCTGTTCGGACTTGTTTTTAGGTCATCTTCGAAGATCTTTGATGCGCTGTTGACTCAAGTATCTGCTGGGAAAGATGAGTAAAGATCATTCGGGAGAGAGATGGTGGCCTATATCAGCGATTTTTAATTTCAATTGGTGAACAATGCTATTCACTGGGCCAGTACTTTATTTTGCTTTCACTTCGAGTGAAATTGGAAAATTTTTTCTTGGCATGTTTTTTTTATTTTGTTTGGACAACACCCATTAAATTTACTTTGATAACTTTTTTGAGGTCACTAATAAAAACGAGAAAAATAAATAACCGGGCCACATGCCTCTGGCGTTTCGAAAATAAACCGAAACTGATTGATTGATTGAAGACGGTTGAAAAGCACTGAACTAGATAAGAGTGTCATAATCGAACAAAATATGTCTGAGGAAAAAAAGGCGCCGTTTATGCAAACCAACGTTATTGGCAAACTGTAAGATAAGCAACGTTTGCTTAGTTTACACTGACTAATTAGCAGTAGGCTACCACACATATCTTTTTCTGCACCTTCAAAATATGTTACTAAGGCTGGTGGAATGGTTTGTTTCGCAATGTCCGCCAAAATTTTTCTGGCGGTTTTCCTACATGTGCTAGCAGTTTTGCACATGCGCCGGCGGTTACGCACTTACTGAAATCTTAGAGCGAACACTGGCCAGGAACATCTTTTTTTCTACAAGCATTTATATTTTTGGCATCAGTGTTTTACGGTTGCCAGTAGGGTTGACCTTTCTTCAACCAGTTTGAAGGAACTAATGCTTATGTTTTCTTTTTGTCAATTCCACAACAACGTAAAATTTTATTATCTACTACAAATGACATTTTTGTCATTTTTCTTCAAATAATCTAGCCAATAATATTATGCTACACAAACGTACAATACCTGTTTACAAATGCCAAAAGAAAATTGAAGATACTAGTACTATATCTAAGAGAAACTATATTAAAGCAACATCCACAATAGGAAAAAAAGGACATGCAACTGATTTGCAAATACTGTACCTCTATCATCGGCTGTGGTTCAGTGGTGATTGCATCAAACTTTGAACGAAAGGCTTAGGAGTTCAAACCTTCACAGAAACATTGCTGGTATTTACCAGAAATTTTAAGCGCCGCGTTGCTCCAGTTAAAGCCTCAAATACAAATACATAGTGGCAGACGCTCACTGAAATGCAATGTTTTGGCCTTGCAAAGCAAAAAAACGACACAAAATTTTGCAAAAAGTATAGCTATCAAATTCCGTACTTCTTTGCCTCACTTTGTCATTAGAGAGCAAAACAAAAAATTCAACTCTCAACTGAGCCTGAATCCACTAAAGGAACAACAACAAATTCGTTCTTCCATGGCAGTCATACATATTTGCGTGTAACATCAGCAAGTAAGCAAACATGTATTCTGTTTGATTCATTTGACACTACATAAATGCCACGACAAAAAAAGAAAGTGTATACGTAAAAAATGGTTGTGCTTTTTTGAGACGAGCAAATACAATTTTTATATTGTCTCGCTCATCACCAGATGATATTTGTAATCACACAGACATGGTTTTTGATTTGATCACAATTATCAGACTTATACACAGAAAAGCACTGATCATTATTCTAAGCAAAAGTGAACTGTGAATGTGACTTGCAAGAAAAGGGTAAAGGGCCTAAACAATGCTTATGCTTAAGAGAAACACTTTTCACGTTTGGGAAATTTTGCTTGACTCCCAGTTTCCTACTTTCTCCAATCCGTCCAACAATTTAAGGTAAAGTTTGATGCTTTTTTCTTACAGATATTTTTAATTGAGCTAAAAAACTTTCAAACGAAAATGCTGAAAATTGATCCATTGGTCGATGAGGCTTTACATCATCCACCAAAGCCATTAAACTGTGAACATGATAGACTACCATATTATTAACGTAATAATTTGCAAGGTGTTGCACATATCCAATTAAGAGATTGATAGCATAATCCAAAAATCTTTCATAAGGCAAGGGTGAGGAAAAATTATATAAAGCAACAAAGAGCAAAAGAAAATGATCATAAACATCTTCAGGAATGTTTTGCTTTAAAGCAACAATGCCGCTGTACAATAAAAAATGTCTGAACTCTGTTACTTTCCATTCCAATAATCCACTTCATGAAGAGAAAACAACATTTTCTTCTAATATAGCTTTGAAAAAAGCTGTTTGAGCCATAAGCTTTTCGTGACGCTCTCAAATACTCAAGCAATGATTTACAATACTAGCGCTATCATTGACTTGTCTTGATTGCCTAACATCCAAATTATTCACATAAAACACTTATTCACTCTAGATCTTCCCTTTTGACGCGATACCGCCTTTGATGAGAGCGTCACGAAAAGCTTATGGCTCAAACAGCTTTTTTCAAAACTATATTGAAATTCTGTACCACCAACAAAATTTTTGTGAACATTTTCTTCCAAATTCATGTGACATGAACTTGCAAAAGCAGTCCAACTGATTGGATATCAACATTATTTGCTTATTGCCTATCCTTCATTTATTTTGGCTTGTCCACTGATTTATAAAATCAAAATTCTTCTTATTACGCCAAGGTAGACCAGGTGCATGGGATCAAGAACAATTGTGAGACTAATCCCAATGACAACTGCAAAAGAGGAAAAGGTGCTGGGTAACGGTAATATTTTCTCTTAGTGAAAAACTTTTATTGCTTCTTAAGGGAACATTGACATTAGGATAAATTACTTTGTCGTTCCACTGACCATGCTGGACACATCTTTCACAGCTAGAGTAAGCATAATTACCTTCGCATTGCTTTAAAAAGATCAAGCTGGTGCATCATAGATAAAGCAATCTATTTTGACTTTTACTGTTTTGTTGCAAGATGTAATCAATATGCCATCGTTATGTATCTGCTTTAGTTCTTAAATGAAGTCATACAGATATACTTGTAAATCACTGGACTTACTTTTTCCACCAAAGACACCAATTACAAAAGGATCTAAAGACTGTGAAGTTCTCACCATGCACAATTGTAGGCTACAGTTGACTCTTGGAGCTTTTATGTACAGGTAAACCATCGATATTGATTTGAAGATTCAACACGCCACTATCTGGTAACATCAAAACACCATTTTCAACCAAAGACTGAATGCTTGCTGATATTTCAAAATGGTGATGATGGCCATTATCAAATTTTTTTTTTTATGTTATATTTTCTAGGGCTAGGTAGTAACGTTCTTGGATCATCTGGTAATTTGGGTGCTAATGGTTTCAAAACTGCTAGTAAGGTTTTAACACCTGTTAGAGCAATGTTGAATCTTACAGCCCATTCTACTAATTTTTTCCAAGAAAGTCACTGTGAAAATTTCCATAATGATTACGCTGTTATGCGAAGCTGAAAACACTGCACTTGAATTTAAAGATGCAATACATCCCAAATATCATGATTTAGGTGTTAACTCTGTAATCTCTTCATACTGTGGTCCAAATTCTTCAGCTTCACAATATTCAGCAGTCTCTATAGCATCAGTTCCAGAAGAAGTATGATTTTCAACATGAAATTTTTTGGAGCAGATTCTTACAAGAGTCCAACTCGTGAGTATCACATAGTGCTTCAACATCACTAATTGAAGTTATAGGCCTATTTGTGACAAATACGTTGTTTTTATTTAACAGTTTCCTAACATATTTTATTTAAGCAAAGGCGCTGTCTAAAATCTCTCTTCTTTTTGTCCAATAAGAAAATCCTGTTCACATTTTTTTAAAAACTCACTTATCTTTAAGTTTTTTGTATATACATAGGTTTACAAACACATATACGAGCGTACAATTTTGCAAAAGTTACAGCAGGTGATAGCAAAACAACGTGTTTTTAAAACATTTTAGACTTACAAAGTAATGTTTATTACCCGAAAGTGTTATGCAATGTAACAATGTGCCATGGTGAATAGTAAGCTACATCTGTACATGTTCAAATTTTTTCTAAACAATGCATGTTAAAGGTGTTCAAAACAATCAATATTTTTCCAAATCAATTAAACACGTTAAAGATGTTAGAAGAGCATATAGCAAACCATGCACTCACTTGCACTGAATACAACATCTATACGTGACTGCTGACTTAGTGACTCGAAGACGTGAGAACATTTTGCAATTTCCGAGACTCTACATTCCTTTTGTGTTTGATGAGTTTGTGGTGACTACGTGCGTATTTGGTTTTGCTTTTGCTTTGCTTTGTGTTGACTGTAGTTTCATTTGTATTTGGTTTAATTTTAGTATGATGATCAGTATTTCCTCTACCTGGCGTTAAATATCAATGTTGACATTTGGTATAGGAAATTGCATTGGTACAGGAAATTGCATTGCTTTCACATCAACTTTATCAAAACTCCATTGCTTTATCGTGTCACGTGATTCGTGTTCGCATTTATACTGTATATGTTCCCACTGTTTGTGTTGATTTTATTGCTGTTCGATCATCCGCTTTTCTCATGCGTTAATTGATGTTACTACTGCTTTGCTTGCTTTGCCCTCATAGCCCATTCTGTTAATATATCTATTGATTGTTATCACCAACAAACTTTATAATGAGTGAGGATTAGCCTTGGATTACAGTGGAATTAAAAATATAAGCGAACTCACGACAAGTTACATTCATTCTTATCATTATCACTTAACTTTTAAACATCTCAATCATCTTGAACATACTACTGAAAAACAATTGTCTAAGGTACGGTTTAAGAAAACAAAATAACCACAACTTCAAATATAATTTAAGATTTCGGCACTTGTTTTAAGTTTTGATAGCCAGCTTTATTTTAGAAACACTGTTTTTAGGCCAGAATAGACGTTGCTGTGATTGTTGTTGCTGTTCTGACAGCAAAACCAGCTACATGCTCAGTCCAATTAAAGCCCATTAATCAATGTATACTAGCACGTCATCTGTACAAGCGATTAACAACACTTACCACTGTTTTAAACCAATTTCTGCTTGAAAAATTTTATAAAACTCCCATCAGAATTATTCACTGCAAAGCACTAATTCAAACTGAACTTACGAAAAAAATGAAGATACTTTATGTTAAATTCTGCTGTTGCATTGCGATTACATCAGAGTAGCGAGTTGTACAAATTTGTCATGCTTTGCTAACTGTTTTTCAATTTTTGTTCGTTTTCCCGCGTTTTATGATGTCATCACTTGAGGAAATCACGTAAACAAACAACTTGTCAAATCGTATCATCTTCATGAAACCAATCTACGAGTATTTAAAATGGCTAAGTCTAAGCTAAGACTAAGCTAATGTGCTATTAGCATAGATAAAATTTGCGAACACCATTACTAAAAGACATTAATTGACGTGAACTCTGAAAAAATCTAAATACACATTTATCTGAGTAACTCAGGCTGAGAAGCCATTTTTGGCAGAAATTGAGTGGATGTGTTCGGCTCTTGTTGCAGTCTGGGTTTGAAGCAGAGATGTGGAAGCGGAAGCGAAAGTGGTGGAAGCGGTCCTTTTCCTGTGGAAGCGGAAGCAGAAGCGTGAAAATTTTACCGCTTCCGCATTCACATAGCTTATTACTTGGGCCCGCTAAAGTCAATAAAGTCAAAATTTTTTCAGGACCTTGTTACATGATCAAACGTGTACTAACGCTCGTTTTAGCTGTTCAGGAGTCTGTTTTGGTAGCTTTTATAAGTCAAAATAAAGTTAAAATTGTCTTTATCACAAATTTCCTTACAAAAACAAACAAATTTAGATTTTTTTTATATTTTTTTTGAATTTTTGAGCTGCTATTAAAATTTTATGCGCAGTTTTATTTGATTTTAAACTTCTCAAATAGTTGCAATGGTAAAAATGCGTGCGGTAATTGAGAAGGAAATAGCACTTATTATGCATCAAATCGTCATTGTTGATGCATAAACACATAATTGTTAGACAATTAATCTATTCCTATAAAATCTTTGCGCTTTTTACACGTGGTTTTTTTATGTCGTAGCTTGCAAAGCAAAGAATACCTAAACAAGCCAAATCTTCTACAGCAAAAGTTAGGCAAATTTGCCAGGAATATCCGGATGATTTTCGGCAACTCCTGCCCGCGACTTGTGATGCAATCTTTGCGACGTGTTAGTCAAATGCGACAAAAAGTTTTTGTGAAAAGCCACCCAAAAAGTAAGCAACACCAAAGAAAATTGGAGACGAAGAGCAAATCCCCAAGTAAGCAAACCTTTTTACAACTCGATCAAGTAAACTTCAAGGAACAGGTTATCTCTTCATTCTTAGCTGTAGATATCCCACTTCATAAACTGAACCATCCCTCTTCAAAGTCTCTGTTTGCTACAATGGGAAAAGTATTGCCTTCGGAGACTGCAGCCCGGGCATGTGTTGCTAAATTAGCATCCCAAAAAGAAGAACAAATCCAAGAATTACTTCGTGACAAAAATTTTTTTTTAATTGTGGATGAAGCAGAGATTGCTAAACAAAAGTATGTTAGTGTGCTTGTGGGCAGCTTAGATGCCACAAATCAGACATTCCTCGTTGATTGCCATCCACTTGACAGCGGTAGCAATGTTAATAGCAGTATTATTCTGCACACTGTAGATGACATATTGCGACAACTTGAAATAAAACGCTAGAATTTTTCATTGTTCTTAACTGATGCTGCTCGGTACATGTCTTTGGCTGGAAAGACATTAAAGGAATTATACCCTTCTTTGATGCATGTCACCTGCGTTGCGAACTTACTACATAACTGCGCTATGCGTGTGCGTGCTCATTTTAAAAATATTGATGAAGTAGTAGCAACGATCAAGGCAGCAACAATCAAAAACAAAGATCGCAAGAAAGATTTTCATGATGCTGGTCTGCCATCTCTTCCTGACCCTGTAATTACAAGATGGGCAACTTGGCTTAGAGCTGCCTTATATTACTGTGAGAACCTTCCAGATGTTCGTACCATTGTCAACAATTGGACAAGTGCAGGCCTCTTAGTCAGCAGAGCAAAAAACGCTATCAATGTGGAAGATTTGGTGCCGAGCATGGTTAAAATAAATCAATACCGGACTCTAGCAGCAAACGTAGAATTCTTAGAAGGAAGTGCCTGCACGATAACCGAAGCATACGGACTGTTGAAGAATATGCAATTCGATGATGATCCGTGCGCAATTAAAAATTACATTAAAAACGACTATCCAACTCTGACTTAAAAACAATAATAAACTGCACCAACTTGACAATTGACCCAACAAGCTACGCACTGTTGCAAAAAGCCCAGCCAACCTCTGCTGCTGTTGAGAGATCGTTTTCTATGCTCAGTAAATTACTGAGAAAAGACAGAAATTTTGATGTTAAGAAGGTAAAAAAATATATGATGCTGTATTACAATAAAACGTCCCGGTAATTATACTGTGTGGCTTTCGTTAAAAACATCACAAACAGACTGTTAATATACAGTACAGTTGCGATAACAACGCATTTTTTGTGTTACACACTAATTGATACCGGTACACACAATGGCTCGTTATCCTAGGTTTTGACGTCATGCGTCGCTTTGTTGCATTAGCTTCAAGACTGTGCGATTGAGAAAATGTTTAAGGTAGGCTGCCTTCTTCTTTAAAAACTTATGTAAATTGCGGATTATAAAACCTTTTTAATCAAAAAAGTGCAACAAGACATAAATAATAGGCGAAAGCGGTTAGATCAAAATAAAGTCAAAATTTTGCTAAAATAAAGTCAAAAATATATTTTTTTAGGTCAAAAAAATGGCCCTAGTTATTAGACGTGAAGAGTATCTTGGCGAAAAAGTTTTGCCATTTCCAGTGAAGTTGTACTATTAGTCTGAATGAGCGTGCGATATCAATAGCGCGAGAGAACGAGGAAAGTATAACTAGCATCACATTTTATATTGATTACCGGTAAGAAAAAGGTAGTTTGAACAATAAAATGTAACCAACAAAATAACGAGTTTATTAAACTTAATTGACCCTGGTTAGGGGGTTGAAAACGTTGAAAAAAAGTACTCACGACGGAAACAACTTGATCATTCTACAGTGTACATCAGTGCTCTTCAACAGGAGTTCCACAAAACATGTAGTTGTGTTCCGTGAGTTTTTAGGGTTCCGAGAGAGACCGCGAAGGTTTTTTCTTTTATTGGTGGTATTTATTTCTTATTTCAGTGTATTGATTTCTTGTATGTAGTGGTGTTTCGTGTATATAAGTCATTCGCACGTTTGGCCTATTTTCTTACACAGAATTTTAACGATTTGTGTTCCTTCTTCTCTTGTTACCTTTACAAGTTCATACCGTATATACGACCGAAACTTAGCATTTCACTATTCAGAAAGATTAAAGTCAATAATTGTTGTGGGGACGGACAGAAGGTCCATACTGATGATTAGAGTAAAAGTCAACTCAAAGTCAGAGTTAGTTGAGGATAGAGAGGGAAAATTCACTCTTTATCTTTGTAATTTGTTGTTGTAACAACAGGTTAATGTCGAGAGCTGTAATATGTGGTCATAGGGTTTAGATCTGAAAAGTATTAGATTAACTGTTGTAAAAGTAGTTGTAAGTAGTGAAGAAACTTGCAATAACTGTTTATTTGTTGAAGTGTTTAATTACGTTCTTCAAGCGTAGTAACGAAATATTTGATTTTCCTACAAACAATTCGTGATTTCAAAATTTTTGTTGATGAGGGCTCCTTGACTAACGCGAAAGTACATCAGGGATTCCACGATGACAAAAAGGTTGTAGAGCACTATTTTACATTCAACAGGAGTTCTAATATCTAAGAACAAACAAACAAGCACAGAGTAGTTTGGAATAACAAGCTTAAGCGAAGTAGGTGAAGTAATAGCAATACATGGATGAGTGTTCTCCTCAAAATAATAAAGTGGAGGAGAAGGCAGGTTACAGACTCACAGAAGTTAAAAAAATTTTCAGCAGTCGTGTTCTCGATTTTTGTCAGTGGAAGTGGAAGCGGTTGACGAAATAGCCGCTTCCACATCCATGGTTTCGAGGAGATAAACAAAGCCCCACGCACTAGGGTTCTAATAAGGTCGTCTTCTGTTTTGGTTAACCAATAAAACCCCAAAGTGTAAATTGTCGGTTCCCAAATTAAAAAGTCGATTTTTAATTGAGGACGGAAGATTTTCTGGTCAACTTTTTCTACTAGAACATATGGAAAGAGAAGTTTGCCATCGACATCTTTTTTAAAATCAAATGTCGGGCAGCAATGCAAATAGTTAATCAGTTGCCTTAAGGAACTCTGGCAGTGGGATTCCTCGGTAAAATTAGCAAAGGTGATATCAAGGTAGCGAAAATACATACGGGTTTACTGGTTTGCCAAAACATTTTCTCTTTGTAGTATTCAACAAATATAATGACAAAGGCTTGGCCGAATTTAGGCCCCATTTCAACATCACCAATCTATTTGTGCATAGTATGGTCGAAACTAAATTCAAGTAAAATAATAGCTGCAGTTACAATCTCAGTGTTTTAGGAATAGTAGGCAGAGCAAAAATTACGATTTCGAAAGGAAAGAGGTAGCTTACACTCAGTAAATGATTTTTGCTTTGCTGTCAAAAGTAAAAGTGCGAATGACACAGCGATGGTTAAAACAATAGACGATACATAGGTTTATTTTTTACACAAAACTTTGCACGTGACCAGGAAACTGCTTGCGTTCCACCTGCAAAAAGCTGATGCATCTCTGGTGGTACATGTACCATAATTTGAGAACAATTGGTTTAAAAGTATAAGAACGATGGTCTCAAATCAAATTGCTTACGTTTTAATAGGATTTAACAGTTAACGAACGTTGTATCAAAAGAATAAGATAACAATCAAAAGACATTCTTAATCAAAGAGACACACGAGAGAAAGTAATAACTACTAAAATATCTAACCTTAATTTTCTACGTTTTTTCAAAAAAAGAGTTATCAACCTTAATTAAGATAATCTTTTAAAATGGCGTAAACATGTAACATTTGTCGCTCGGAGTGAACCTTTGTTATGTAGACGTCATTGCCCGAAATATACATTTGACTTCTAACTTCGTTGGTATTGTGAATTAAGCTTGAAATGGGCAGAGAAATTTGCATCTTTAAAAAAATCAATTAGCCCATTTTATGTGGCACGAGCACCTCCAACTGAGAGCTACTGGTTTAGAAAGATACAGGACAAAAATATTAAAAAAATTGAACAACTTTCTACTTTTACCAACTAAGTAGTTAAAATTGCAATTACTTATTTATTTTTAATCAAGTAAAAATATTTATCATTACTTCCTAGTATTACTTGATTTTTTAAGTAGGAGAGAAAGAGAAAGAGAAAGAGAGAGAGAGAGAGAGAGAGAGAGAGAGAGAGAGAAAGAGAGAAAGAGAGAAAAGGCGAGAGAGTTTATTTATTCTTGATTTTGCACACTGACACAATAATCATAATAATGATACAGAAACAAAAAGAAAGAACACTTGTAGCAAAAACCAGAAAGCGCCGAGGAACCTCTACGGCAGGGCTATTCAATTGGCGGACCGCGGTCCGCATCCGAACCTTTCAAGTGTTGAAACTGAACCTCAAGCTCCAGGATGAGTAGCAGTAAGTGCAGCTACGGATTACGAAAAAGCCCATGCTCCTTTTACCAAACTTTGTTGACTTATTCTCAATACTAAATTATTTTCAAACAAAATATCAAAAACTTTTCGCGCCTTCGGCGCAACTGCACATTCTTAGCGTTGACTAACGACACTTTTTGAGAACTAACAAACAACATGATCGGCATAAAAAACTGGAGAAAACCTATTTCCTAGTGCTAAAGGTCTGTTATTCATACTGCCTCGTCCACCAAATTTGCCTCTGCAATTTAATCGATCAAGTGTGGTAAAGCTCAACTCCCACACAATATTCCGCCACATATATTCTAAAGTGCTGCGGCGCCAAATGTGTTACATGGCTTCAAAAATTCTGCATGACCTACCAAACAATTCCCATAACATAGCCACTGGCCACTGTTATCTCGGTACCAAAGCCTGGCAATGCAGCTGAAGACTAAAAGAGCTTCCAGCTTATATTGCTGCTGAGCGTTTCTTACCAGCTTTTCAAACGGTTACTCTTGAGGCGTCTAGAACCTGTTTTTTACCCCTAAAATTGGCTTTGCACATGGTCAATGCATAACCGATTCAGTATTTAAACTAACCTATGACGTTGAACAGCGCTTTGAAGAAAATAAATTAGGCATTGTGTTGGCAAATCTTACTGCTGCACAAGATTGCCAACTGTATGTTTCCAGGGCCAAACACCCCACCACCGCCTTTGATTTGGTGTTACTACAATGAAAAAAGTTTTGAGAACTGGCTAAAAACAAGAAAGGCTTTTTTTTCACAAAATTAGTAGAATAGAGCACAACAAGCTTATATTATTTTTGATTATGATCATTGGTGTAGACTATGAGAAAATCCAAGCATTTTTCTGTTTTGCTGGTAATGATAGTTTCATTTCTATCATTGCGAATCAAAAATTCTACTGGACCTCTGGAAATACTAATCTTCTCCAACGGGACCTTCGTTAAAATTAGTTGAGTAGCTCTGCTCTACTGTTATCAGTTGAGATACTCCCCGATTTCAGCAGATTTAGATATTAGCAAAAAACTTTAGCAAAAAATAGAGACAGATAGTTGCTAGATAGCAATTTTCAAGGCAATCTCATATTAAAAGAAAATTTTTTTAGCACTACACTAAGACAAAATAGAAAATTTTGCTTAAAAGTGATCACCCACATCATACGGTACCATACAACAATCTATTACATCATGTCAATAACCTGCGACTGATTTCGACCTCATTGGGTCTCATTAGGCAAGTGTAAAAAACACTCAATGATGAAAATACTGAACAACAACAAATTTGCAATTGGGTGCAAAAAAACATGCAATGCAAAACAATATGATTTAGCGGTACCTATATCATGGGGGTCTTATTTAAGAACACACATCATGACATGGACAACAGGTCACATCGGTAAGCCCAATAGCGGCGCAGGATTATTGTTACGACTTTACCATTTTACAAAATATAGAAGTTGCTGGTTCTTAAATAGCAATTTTACGTTAAGGCAAAATAGAAATTTTTGCTTAAAAATGTTACGGTACCATACAGCAATCTATTACAAAATGTCAATAACCTTTATATTTCGTGAGATCGTAAAGTCCTAACAATGATCCTACACCTCCATTCGGCTTACCGATGTGACTTGTGGTCCATGTCATGTGTGTGTGTGTGTGTGTGTGTAGGTGTCCTTAAATAAGACCCCCATGATATAGGTGTTGCTGTATTACATTGTTTTGTATTGCATGTTTTTTTGCACCCAATTGCAAATTTGTTGTTATTCAGTATTTTCATCATTGAGTGTTCTTTACACTTGCCTAATAAGACCCAACAAGGTTGAAATCGGTCGTGGGTTATTGACATGATGTAATGGATTGCTTATGGTACCGCATAATGTTGGTGATTATTTTTGAGCAAATTTTTTTATTTTACTTCGAAAACCATTAAATGACACTGTTATAATTTGATTAAGTTATCTAAATAGGTCTAGAGTTCAAGTTTTTAGAAAAATGAAAAAACGGTTGACAATAACCACAATGTATTTTACACAATTCAATACTTTTGCAAGACTTAATATACTTTTAACGAATTTACTTTGTATTTTTCAAAAGTAACTCAATGCATGCTCTTAACACATCGGGCGCAATGTATTTTCTAAGCGCGAAGCGTTCGAGGCGAACTTTTTTCTTTTGTTCGCTTGTGTTTGCTCGCATAAACCACTAAAGACGCATCGCACGTAAATGTATTTTGCATAGGCTTGTTTTGTGTATAAAATGAACATCAAACATTGCTAAATTGTTTTTTTGAATGATATTCTTCCAAGCAAGGAACATTGCAAAGAGCAACGTAACACTCCTTGCAATGGTAAAGTGTGCCTCCCTTTGTAACATCAACAACCGCACTAGCGTCCATTTTAAAAACTAAAGAACAAAAATTTCAATAAAAATCATCATAAGCTAGCCTAATATTATATTTTCGTCAAAACAAAAATCATGCCCTAATGAAAAGAGAAAGTAAATAGAAAAGGTTACGTTTGTAAAACGTCCCACCGTAGTCAATAAAAATTGTGAAAAAATTTCTAAAAAAGATTTGTACTTAGGTAACCTTACCCTGGTTTGTACTGAAGTAACCCTGCCATGAAACAAACGTGAACAAGCGTTTATTACAGAGAAATCTACTAACACGTAAATCTACGTGATGGTAGCTTCGTTTGAATGAAATTTTGCACTCAAACGTTAAGTTTGAAATTAAAACGTTTTACGCGCTCTGCGCATAAATGAGACAAACGTAGACTTACGTGGCGTCTCGTACAATGTGTTTAATTCTGAATCGAGGTCAACCCATAGCTCTGAACCTCTGTGAAGGAATTGCTTATAATTCATTTATTCGAGAGTAAGAGTAAGCCTTCGAATTTATTAACTTTGTTTGATGTTGAGAAATAGAGTTTATCTTTTAGGGGTACCCCGCATGTTACTTCATAATAAGAAGACACCAAGTTACGTACCTTCGTATATTGATATCTGCTATCTAGGTCACTTGCAAATAAATCCAGTGGTTTACCACAAAATCCAAATTTACGATACTATTTATTGCAAAGAATGTCATAATCAACCGTACCAAAGACATCTGATAGATCCAAAAACGAACAACATGTATATAAATTTTAATCAATATAGCTAACAAACTTGTCGAATATTGTGTTGATGGCAAATATTGTTGAAGAATATTTCCAAAAACTAAATTGATTTTTGCTGAGCAGATCGTTTCTTCAATAAAATTGATGAGGCGAGAGTACATGATTTTTTTCTCAAAATTTTATCAAATTGTCATAACATTGGTGTAAGGCAATAATTCAAAGCTTCCTTACGATCACTTTTTTAACACTAGAATTACCGGACCGGTCATTTTGATCGTTTTTGATCTTTAATCGTTTCTATCTCAAATGAGCTACGTGCAATAACATTGAAACTTCCTGGCTTTGCCAAATTCTTGGATAACTTTTAGCATGTCAATTTTCTTTGCATCACAATGAGCACAGGGTGGGGTGAGAATGGATTTACCTCAAATTACCGCCAATGGTTATTTTGACCGTGCACAGAAACCACTAGTTTTTTCATGATTAAAATTATCTTTGCAATTAAGAGTCTTTTATAGTAATATTATGCTTAAGTATATCTAAACAATCTTGCAACAATAACTGCACTAACAGAGAAAATTTACCTACCAATGTGAAAGATAAATATGTTTGTTGACATAGGGGTAAAAGTAAGAGGGGTGGGGGCTAAAGCTTCCATACAGTTTCCAGCCCCGTAATAGAAATTTCAAAACTGGGTAAAATACTCACTTTTGAAAAGTATATTTCCAAAAAAAAGTCTTTGCCTTTATTTGGAGCAGAAAATAGAAAAACGCCGCTCTAAAAATATTGATCTCCAAAAAAAAACACAGGTCCGAAATCTTTCTTTGAGACAGAAATGCTTTCAGCTCTCTACCCATGCAAAGAAAGTGTTACGCTTATGTTTTTATGTTACGCTTTGATCAGGAGCTGGCACATTCAGACTCTATTCAACTTTAGGCCTACATGGAAAACAATTTTTTTCAGATGAAGCAAATTCAGAGACAGCTATTGATAACGCGCAGAAAACTGATTCAGCATCTGGTAGATTTGTCTGCTTTGGCAATGAGACAGTGTCAGTAATGATGCAAGTAGGCTACTACAACGCAAGCGCTAAGTGATAGTTGTTAGGCATTTAAGATCTAACACAGCGGAATTTGGTTTGGATTGGTTGCTTATAACGAAGCCAGGTTAAAATGTATTAAATTTTCTTCAAAATCGAGAAGTAGATTACAAGCTCCGAATGTACTAAAAAATAGTTGAAGGCCTACGACTCATTTCGTAGATTAGGACCAATGCAGTTTATTCCATCACAAAATGGAGCTTACGACTCGTTGAACTCCCACTTTCAATAATTCAAGACATTACTAGGTCTAACACAACAGTTAAATTATAAGCCATCATTTGCCCAAAAAGTACGAGGCAATACAGCTGTAAATCTAAAGAGACCAACATGTCTGAATTTCAAAACAAAGGCGAACTTAAGAAGAGTTGAAATACTGCAAATGTTATCAGAAATAAGCTTTAAAACTGAAAATTTGATTGGAGTAGCAGAGATGAAAAATAGAAGTATTGACATAACGTGTAAAACCAGGGAGAACGTTCTAAAATTGTACGCTAAACTTAAAGATATCGAATTCATTTACAACCTGTGGCTTTATGAACCAGTTAATATAAACATACTATTAGGATGGGTACCAATCCCCATGCCCAATGAAACAATAAAACAAGAATTGGAAGCTAATTTTGGCGCCGTCTTAAAAATTACGGATAAAAAACATAGTGACGGTTTACGCTCAGGAATGAGAATAGTCACTATGAAAAAATCTGAACTTCAAAACAACCCTATTCCGAGCTACATTCGCGTTAGTGGTTGTGAAATATATGTTACCTATCAAGGCCAGGTAATTACTTGCAGATACTGTAATGAAGCAGGCCACGTGCAATCAGAATGCCAGGAGCGGGCAATGGATTTTCCTGCACTTACACGCAACAAACCAGGTGAATCAAACACAGTTTTGCCTGAAACGAAGGTACATTCAGAACCAGTTAACTTGTCAAAGAAAAGATAGATTTCCCAATCAGAGTTAAACGAAACTGACTCAGTAGCTACTACAAGCTCAATCAAAATACGTAAACAGCTTAACAACACTTCCAACCACCTTGAAACGGATCAGGTGGATAATCAAAGCGAAGCAGTCAGTAATATTGAATTCGCCAACGACCAGCATTTACCTACTGAAATACAACCAACAAAGGATAAACCAAAAAAAAACAACCAAAACGATAGTCAAATTCAGCAACCCACATTATCTCAAGATTTGTGGCGAGCTACATGCCAGATTGCCTGCATTTCGTGTAATGCCCAAGTTCTGACCGAAGAAACTTCTACTGAAACTACTTGTGACGAATGCGGCGAGGAACAATATGTGGTAAGGCCTTGCTGTGATAAACAGGATTCAAATCAACGCTTTTCTGTCAAGATGAATGAACTCTATACAGAATGCTGTGTCTGCAAATCAGACATGATGCGACTTTCGTGCTGCAATCTATTTCAACCCGTACAGCAGCTCGACAATAATTTATTTGAGTGCTTAAAATGTGCAAAATATTCCATCGTTTGTGTGTGCCAAAATGTTAACAAACTGCCTCCTAAAACAATGAACTTCATATGTACTAATTCTAATTGTTCCCATTTCACAGTACACTGCAACTGTGGTAGAATAACTTACCAAGAGCTTAAAAGCCCTTATCAATGTCCTTGCGGATATGAATTTGAACATGACATAAACCTTGGAGTTAACACTAATTAGCATTTTCTTATTTCCTCACTGCTAATATATTAATAATGCTGTTAACAATTGTAAGCTTTAATGTTAATGGGTTGAGGAATAACCTCAAACGTAAAACGATATTTCATTTTCTTAAAATGAAGAAATTTGACTTCATTCTTCTACAAGAAACCCATTCCAATCAAACAGATGAGAAGTTGTGCAAATGTGAATGGGGAGGCGATATCTTTTATTCTCATGGTACTAATCATTGTAACGGTGTGGCGATACTAGTTAAAAAATCTCTTAAATACGAACAAACAGCTACATATGTTGATCAAACAGGCAGAATACTGCTTATCGAAATTAAATTTAACGACAAAGTCTTTGTCATCGGCAATGTCTATGCACCCACAAAGAACGAACCGACTTTTTTTGACGCCCTTTTTTCAACAGTCGTAAATTTTACAAAACACGATTTGGTTTTAGGCGGGGATTGGAATCTAGCGCTTGACAATAAACTAGATAAAGACGGGGGCTCAGCTCACTCAAATCAATTATCCAAAGAAAAAGTAAAATCATGTCTCAACGTTTTTGATTTATGCGACGTTTTCAGAGAGCTTAACCCTTTTAAGAAAAGCTTTACGAGATATCAGTCACAACCATACACTGCCACAAGGCTGGATTTTTTTCTTACTTCAAATGAGCTGCGCCAGCACGTACAGTCAGCCAACATCTGCCAAAGCATTAAGTCAGATCACAATAACGATTAAAGTAGGACTACAAGAATGGGGCAAAGGGTACTGGAAAATCAATAATTCTGTTTTGCTAAATGATGATTATATAGCCCTCATTAAAAATCTGATCAGTGATTTTGAAAAAAATAATCCCAAAGGACATGTTACACCTCATATCAGGTGGGAAACTCTCAAATGTGTAATTAGAGGGGAAACTATTAAGTACTGTTCCTTATTGAAAAAGACCTCCAACAAAGAACAATCAGTACTAGAATCAAAACTTAAGGCCATGGAATCAAATTTATTATCCTGTGGTCCAAAGCAAAAAGAAGAACTCCTTAATAATATCAATCTCACTCAAAACGATCTTAATAAGCTAATTGAAATAAAAACTAAAGACGCGGCTACAAGAAGTAGAGCTCGTTGGATGGAATCCGGGAAAAAAATAGTAAGTATTTTCTCCATTTGGAAAATGGCATCTAGAAAAAAAATCCATCAAATCCTTACGCAGTGCCCAAGGTAGACTGATTGATAAACAAGAAGATATTTTGAAAGAGCTCTTAACCTTTTATGAATCCTTATATTTTGAAAACCAACAATGCTGTGAAAAAGATTGTTGTGATTTTATACGTACACTATTGCTACCAAGTAATAATAAGGCAAAATTTTTTGAATGTGAAAAACCTATAACTGATAACGAATGCCAACAAGCCATTCTTCAACTAGCCAACAATAAATCCCTAGGTCTTGACGGCTTTTCCATTGAATTTTATAAAACTTTCTGGACTGAAATTAAGAGTCTATTTATGGAATGCCTTGATTTTTCCAAAATTACCAACCAATTGAGTAAATCCCAGTACGAGGGTGTAATAACGTTATTGCCTAAACCCGGAAAGGACAAATTGTCTCCCTCCAACTATAGGCCAATCACATTGTTAAATTGTGATTATAAAATAATATCCAAAGTTATTACCAACAGAATACACCCTTGTTTGAATGACCTTATAGAAAAAGAACAAAATGGCTTTATGAAAGCTCGAAACATTGGCGATAACATTCGTCTACTATTTGATATTATTGATTACGCAAACCACGAAAAGATGCCAGGCGCTGTGTTATTAGTAGATCTACATAAAGCGTTTGATTCTTTACACTGGTCCTTTATTTTTACTATGCTAAAATCTTACGGTTTTGGTAATTCTTTGATTAACTGGATAAGAATTCTATATAAAAATCCCAAATGCCGTGTTGTAAACAATAATTTTCTAAGCCCCCTTTTCGAAGTCAAAAAGGGAGTGAGGCAAGGAGATCCCCTCTCTCCGACCATTTTTCTTTTATGTATAGAGTGTTTAGCCATCATGCTGCGCCAGAGCAGGCAATACAAAGGCATTAAGTTAAATCAACAAACCTTTAAAGTATCTTTGTTCGCAGACGATATCGCGATTTTTTTGAATGGAAATGCTTTGCAATTTAATTACGTTTTTGACATTCTTGATACATTTGGGCAAAAATCAGGCTGCAAAGTCAATATGAGCAAATCTAACGCTTTTTACGTTGGATCTAGCAAGGGCAACGTGTCTCGACCTTTTTCTGTTAAAGGCTTATCTTGGCCTCAAACTCTTGTCAAATACCTGGGGGTTAATATACCAATTACCAACTTTGACAACAATTTCCTCTTCAGTGAAAATTTTCCAGGTATAACGCGAGAAGTGCAAACACTTTTAAACATTTGGTCATCTCGTGGTCTCACGTTGTTAGGAAAAATAACTATACTAAAAAGTCTGGTCATTCCCAAAATTGTGTATAAAGCCACTTATTTACCGGTAACATTGCCAGAAACTTTCATAAAGGAACTTAATCAAATTATGTATAAATTTATTTGGGGCTCCAAGTGGGAAAAATTGGTCGCTCTCAATTATGTTGTGATGTGAAAGAAGGAGGTGGTAAAATGATTGACATCAAACAGTATGTACTTTCTCTCAGGCATAACTTCATTTTTAAACTATTTGATAACAATTATCAATCCAGTTGGAAGTCGCTTGAACATCGATGTATTGACGAAAATGTTCTTTTCTGCATTTTGCGTTCTAATATAAAGTTGAATAGCATGTTAATTGGTAGAGTGGCCTTTTTACGCTTTACCCATACCACCTTAAGAACTTTAAAACATTTCTGCAATATTGACAATGATTCCAAATATTTATGGTTTAACAAAGCGGTAAAATACCGAAATCAACCAATGTTTGTTGAAGAATTTTGCAAAGCCGGAATTTTTGATTTTTTTCAGCTGCTTAACTCGGACTTTGAATTATACTCATATGATGAAGTGGCATCAACTTTTCATATGATCCCAAATAATACAAGCTTCATTGAATACATTAAACTCATTTCGGCCATTCCAATGACTTGGATTACGACTACGAACAGTAACTCTCATAACCCTCCATGCGCTTTTTCTGACTTTAAACAAACTGTCAAAGAACAAATTACTACTCTGGGCAGCTCAAGTAAAACCGCTTATCAATTTTTGAGAGACAAAGTCAAAATACTACCTATTAAACAACAACTAAAATGGTGTAATATATTGCAACTGCCATCCGATACAATTGATTGGTCAAATATATATAAAAATAACTACTACGCTACAAACGAAACTAAACTACGATCATTTCAAATTAGGTTAAACTTAAGATCAATTGTTACTAAAATACAATTGTGTGTTCTTAATATTACCTCTGATAATTTATGTACGTTTTGTCGTGAAGAACCGGAAACTTTGATTCATTTATTTTGTGATTGCAAAATTGTTGACGCTTTTTGGAACGATGTATTTGATTGGATTCTAGCAAGATTTCGTATTAATGTCCCTTCGAATAACTTTCATAAACTGTTTGGGTTCCACACACAATATGCTAATAACCCATTAGTCAACCACATGTTCTTAGTGGCAAGATTCTTGATTTACCGGTGTAAACATTCGAATACAACACCCAATATGGCCCAGTACTTTAACGCAATTACATCCACAAAAAAATCAGAACACTATATTGCTAAGAAACATAATAAATTGGAATTTCATTACAAGAAATGGTCTAGCTACATTTAGACATTGTATTATGCGTTGTCGCTGTTTTTATTTTTGTGTTCTTGTTTTTGTGCCTACAATAAAAAAATAAATAAATAAAAAAAAATAAATAAATAAAAAAAAAAAATAGTGTTAAATGTAGGCATAACTTTGGCGGTTTTCAAGCAGTTTGGGTAGATACATTACCTTTTCTAAAGCAATTGTTTATCAATTTACAAAAAAAGGAGATATCATTGATCACGCCTCTTGGCGCTCTTGCCTTCATATAAATTGTATCAACTTTGGGAATGGTCTCGGCCATTTTTTCCCTGTGCTGACAAAGTATTCATTGAGATTTTCAGAAATAGCACTAGGATTAGTTATTGCGTCTCCTGGTTTAGTGTTGAGTTGGTTTTTGTCAATTTTATTGGGAGGTTTCAAGTTTACTAGTTTATTTACTGTTTTCCATATCTTACCTCTGTCTCTTTCGTTCTCAATAATTCATTCATAGTGCTTTTGTTTCGCTTTTTCAATCATTTAACTTAACGCATTACGATGTATTTTGCTTTTTCGTATCTTTTGCAGATCGATTTGTATATCTTATAGGTTTTAAATAGAACAAAGAAGACTCGAGGATAACCATAGTTTAGTTTTCAGTTTCCTTTTTTTCTTGGTAGCTAATTTAAATACTCGGGGCGTGTTTATTTACTACACTCGTAAAAGAGTTAATGAATTGTTCAAACTGATCATGGATTGAAGAGTCAAGTGATGATAAAGATGCCTTCTAAGTTTGATTCAAGTCTTCAATAAAGTGTTGAGCTTTGATATTTTTATATTTCGTTTCCAGGTTTGATGAGCGATATTTGTGAAGTGCTTTGCAGTAATGGTTAAAGCGAAAACAGGAGAGAGGTAAAAAATGTGGCTAATTGCTGCGTCTGACATAAGTTTGTTATTTAAGTTGTTTGAAAAGATATGGTCCAATAATGACTTCGAATTTTTGCGCACTCTTATTGGTTGATTTATTTGGCATTTTACCACGCTGCCAATTAAATCAGTCGCCAATGTTTTGATATGGTCTCCTAATATGTAGAACTCGGATTTCTTAAAATTAAGCTCATGAAAGATGTTTGCTTATGGTCTGGAAAATAGATCAATGTGCTATAGTGTTTGGAATGGTAGGCAGCAGACGATGCCAGTTAGTTTTTAAAATAGAGTAAGTAAAAATACTTTTGCTCGAGTATATGTTTAGGCGACCATGACTATTTCTGATAATTATATGTTTCTGTATTTATTATAAACTTCATACAGAAAGCCACATACTTCAAAGTAATTTCGCACCATTTGGAGATCTTAGCATTACTTTGATGAAACAATTAGCACAGTTTTACTTTAAATTCATTAAGCGCTTTAGTTATGGTGACCGCAGTGCTTTGGCCGACAACGTTTTTGCTTTAGTGACATGTCTAATACAAAACCACTTACCACCTCACGTCATCACAAGCAACATCTTGGGCATTTATGGCTCTCGAAGAACAAAAACTTTTTCACAATTAATTCTCTTTTACGTAACAACGTGGAATACAACGTAACAGCGTGAAGTCATGTTATGTTACTTCTTAAAGTAGATAAAGTTTTGCCTTATTGAAAGTCATGAGAAAAAAGGCACGAGGTTCAAACAATTTTTGCACTTGTCTTTGAAAATTGTTTGAAATTGACGTTGATGATTGGAAAAACCAGTAAAATAAAAGCTCTGTGTCTTTGTTCTGGATGACATAAGAAAGGTTGCAAAGTTGGCAACATTTTTTGGCAATATTAATCTTTTCGAAATTTTTTTACAATAATGCATAAAGTACCATGTACACCTGTGGAAGAAGTTACTCAATGACCAAGCTTGAATAGCTTATCATCACATCGGCCCTGTTGCATCTCATATATGACAGATTTATATTTTTATTGAGCTTACTGACAGCTAGATTCTTACGGGATTTTGATCTTTCTTCTGTTATTGTTGCCACAAATGATCAAAATTCTAAGAAACAAACATCAATCACATTGATGTTTGCTCGTAGGTAAAGCACAGTCAATTTGAGATGCTATCATACTTACTGTGACAGCTTTCGTAGGGATCAACTTTCGTTAAATTGAACGAGAATTCATTTAATTCTGAGCCACCATGTTCCATTTTTCACAATTTTTAACAAGTTTCTATAAATATTTTAACTATTCAAGGAAATTTGAGGCTAGCTGTGCCATGATTGTCATGTAGGTAATGAACATTGCTTGATAAATGGAAAACTGGACATGATCAAAGCTCAGCCTTCCGAAATTATCATCTTTAACTTTTTCCAACCCAATTGTTTTAGGAAATCGGTTTTGCTAATATTTACTGCATTCAACTTTTTTCTACATTACCAAGCTCTACCTTCGGAATGGTCTGGATTAAATATCAATGAATTTGAAAGACCAAATCAAATCGTTTTAAACTTAAATCGCACAACATAAACCTGGGCAGGTAGCTTACTGTCACAAATAATAATCTTTAGTTGTTTTGAAATGTTGTTAAGTTTTTATTGCTTAATTTGCGTTTGTATTAATACAAAAGTTGTAGGTGCCGTATGATGTCGGTGATAATTTTTGATCAAAATTTTCTATTTTACCTTAGTGTGATGCTGGAAGCAGATTCCTCTTAATAGAAGATTGCCATGAAAATTACTACCTAGTAACTTCTATATTTTGCAAAATGGTAAAGTCTTGACAATGATCCTACATCACTATAAGGGCTTACCGATGTGACTTGTTGACTATAGCCAACCATTTTTAAAAAATCTTTAAGGCAAGAAAAATTATTTCACCTATAATGTGATAGCCACAAATATCAGGTTATTGACCCGGATGTCATCACAAGTAATCTAAATTTTGAGGTGAGGTGTCAGTAGTCCAGCCAATAACCTGCATTAGTGTTTGAACTAGTACTTCACTACAAAATAAGTGAGGATATGCCTTTATACTGTAGCTTTACTATTCAAGTCAATGTAAGAGATTAGCCTATATATGTTCATTAGAAACGGTGTCCGTCAAAATAAATACTTTATCACCTCATATTCTATCCATAAAAAAGGTTGAAAAAAATTGTCGCAGGAGCAAAAAATCATTTGTATACAACTGAAACGGCCATTCAGTTGCTGTAGGAAGAGTATGACGATTACAATGTAATGCATTCGATTGATTTAGAATCTGATATTTCTGACCACTTAAGTGATTTTGAAGATTTTATCCCGAATTCAGATTCTTACCCAGATGACTTATCAATCAACGATAATGACCAAGATGCCCACCAATTGCCGTCTGATAGGATAAGTAAAAGCGGTTCTTAGAGGAAAGAAGGTCCTTTTTTTCATGGTAGAGCAAGAATATTTAATAATATGAGAGTACGTCCTGGGCTTGTAGAAACTCTCTCTTGTAGCTTTGCTTCGGCACAAGAAGCATTTCATAAATTTCTTTTATCAAATATTGTCAAAGAAGGTTTGCATTGCACCAAGTTACAGGGTCGAAAAGTAGCATCCCAAAGCAGCAAAACTTGAAGGGCTGTTGATAAAGATAAACTTCTGGCATTAATTGGCTTAGTTCTTACAGGTGTAGAGAAATGCGGGGGTGTATCTTCTCGGAAGCTGTTTTGTGATCTGAAACAAAACCCAATGTACAGAGTAACAATGAGTGTAAAAAGATTTAAAGATATTTTAAATTTGACGATAAAAGAACCAGGCCTTCAAGACTTGAAACAGATCACATAGCAGCATTCACATATGTGAGGAAATTATTCTTGAACAATTGCAAAACTAGCTTGATATCCACTGAGTGTGTGACTATTGACGAACAGCTTGTTCCTTTTCGAGGTAGATGTGAGTTTTTACAAAACATACCAAATAGGCCTGCAAAAATACGGTACAGAGATATGGTGGATAAATAATTCACTTGTGTCCTGTGCAATTAATAGAGCAGTTTATTGGAGAAGGCAACCTGGAGAAAGTATGCAACAGAATTTTGGAGAGATTACTGCTTTAAAACTGAGCTTTGCAATAAGAAAAACTGGTAGGCTAAGTGTTAAAATTAGAAAATTAAATTTACAGTTTACAATAAATAACGATAAATTAACGTAACCTTGTTTCTTTTAGCCCGAATCATTATAGTCGGCAGTTTCTTTACGAGCATCCCTTTGGCTGAAAAATTATTTGCGAAGAACTTGACCGATGCTGGCAATCTTCGTAAAAACAAGCCAGAAATCACAATAATAATGAAGCCATCAGGAACAAAATATATAAGCTCTAAATTTGGATTAAAAAATAATATGACCATGCTGAACTACGTACTGAACAAAGGAAAGGCTGTCATTCAGTTGAGCACCATGCACGATGACAAAAATTTGCATGATAGATTGAAAAAAACCCGAAATCAGTTCGTACAACAAAAAGACTATGGGAGGTGTAGATACTATCGATGAAATGGTGAGATATTTCTCATGCAAACGGTAAAGAAAAATACGGTTCATGGTTCTTTGGTACCACATGCTGGATATGCAGTCATAAATGCATGCAGAATATTTATAGGTGTACACACTGAGTTCGTAAATGGCTTCAATCACAAACGACGTTTGTTTCTCCAAAAGTGGTAAATAGCTTGTCATGCTTCAAATAGCATGGCGTCTAGACAACTAGCGCTCAAAAGGCACTTCAAAAAGGCAATAACCAAGTGCGGATTGATTTTTTCACTCATGACCCAATCTCCAAGTACTTGCCTGCTGCAAAAACGAAAGAGGTGTCAAATTTGCTTTCCTACAAGAGACCGCAAAGTGACTTTTTGTTGATCAAAATAACAAAAACCGGTGTGTAAAGACCGTAGTATTTTTGTAACAAGAGTGATTTTCTAAGTGTGTGGGCGCTGTTTAATTGTATCGGCAGGCTAAATGGTAAAATTTGTCTTTTCATTTTGTTGCCTCTTTTTATTCTGTTTTTACGTTTTCTCATGTTTGCAAGATGTTTGGACGGTATTTCTTAATAAAAGACAGAGATTTTGAAAAATGTTTATTTACAAACACTTATAATACAGTTTATGCTTAAAATTCCGTTAAAATTAATACGGGTCATTTTTGACCCACATTTTTAATTGTAAGGAGAAAACAAGCGCTGTGCATCCAAGGGTTAATGATGTTGAGTAAAAGCAACCTCATAGAAATGCTTTTATATGCTCCAAAACAGCCTGAGTAGATATTACTATATCGTGATTTAGTGAAATCTGCAGGCTTAAGAAATAACAACATGCCATTTCTAACTTTTTTTAAAGATGTATTAGTAATAATATCATCTACACCAACTATAATTAAGTGTTCTTTTACTATCTATAAATTGAGAATCTAAAAATAGAAAACAAAAAACGTTCTGCGAAGTACAAATTTTGTACTGGTAAAGTGTGATTACTACGAAGGAACTCAGTGCAACATCTTATTTGGTAAGAAAATGAAACAGATTTAATAGAAACAAGTAAGACTACTTATAGTTAGCAATAAGCGTCGTGTTAATTCGTTTTTTGGCAATATGGTCAAAGGAGTTGGGAAGCCGTTTGTGGTGCTAAACAGAACGTGCGCTAAAACCTCAATATGGCTTGGCTGCATTGTTGTGTTCTTGAAAAAAGTACTTTAGGCCTTTGGAAATTATCTGCTTGGATGTACTTTTTGTAGTGCAACATCCGAATGCTTTTTTAGGGCTATATAATCAACAAAAATCTTTCCCATAACAAAAGAATGAAAATGTATTACTCTTTCTCTCTATTCGAACAGCTGTGAAAGTTATGTGCTAATGCCACCCAATATTTATCACTTATTAGATCGCACTGAAGCTCTACAGAACTAAGATTATTAATTATTTGATATGCTGGTGCCGGTAGTTGGTGAATGCATTTGAATTCCGTACATTTTCCATTCGTAGATATTCATCTTTACCGCAAAAAGCAGGCTTCAAAAAGACTCGGTTTTATGTCCAGGTTTTAAAAATGCTGGGTCAAAAATTTATTTGAAATTTTTTTATCCCCAAAGCATCAATTTTTGACAATATTTCAGATGATATAAAAAAATATTTGACCTGACTTCAAAAAAATGTGTTGCGAGCTCCGGTCAGCTTCTCAACAGCCCTGGCGATCACATTACTAGCGTAGTCAAAAGGAAAAATTTGGGCGTTAGATCGCAATTTTTTTAGTCTTATTTTTCTAAAATTTTGTCTAATGACTGCTTTTTTTTCAGAGACTCAGAGACTCATAATCGCCCACATGCTTCTTCTCATTAGTAATGCGGAGCTTTGCAATATCATTTCAGCCAGCCAAGCTGACTCCACTTAGTGAATAGTTGCGTAAACGTCAATAAAAAGTTTATGTTTTTCTACACGGCCAAATCTCATTCCGTAAATCAAATGAAGATTTTGAAAGGCGATCGAATGCAAAAACGTTATAAAGGAATGCGCAGAGCTACTACATGTCTTCCAAGTTTGGCAACATTTTGCTTCCCTGTTTTCATCATTAGTGTCCTCAGACAAACTTTTAAACGTTGAATTCAGCAACAGCTTGAAAGCACATCAAATCTATGGAAAGGCGTCAAGATGATTGATATGTATTTTCAGGATTAAGCCATTAACTGTTAGGTCTACAAATTACAACTTATTCGTAACTGTACAACTATTTGTACGACTAAAAATCTCTTGTTGCGTTCACTTTGCTTGGCCCGGGCTTAAACGCAATTAGTCAAAATGCGCTCTAACTCGAAATGAAGTACTCACAGTTAAGTTATTACCATAGCAGGGCCCGATTAGCAATATCAGGGTCAAAAATATAGATAGCCGTGAAAACAGTAATAAAAAGTTTTGTTTTCATACAAGCAAATAACATCCCAAAACACAATTATTGTTCTTGGAAACGCAATCGGTTGCAAAAAGCACTATGGCAGCGTTACATAGCCTCAACATATCTCCCACTTCTCTTGAGCACCTGGCAACGTCTTACTTGCCCTGTTTACAACATTGGCCTCCTTTTGAATTAACACACTTTTATCAGCTAAATTCAGAAAGTGTGCTTGAAAGCATATCAGAGTTGTGGAATGGCATGAAGATGACTGATACGTATTTTCAGGATGAAACTATCAATTATCAACCCTCTGTCTACCATAGGGTCCAATGGACCCCAAAATAAAATTTGAACATTCATTACTAAGAACGCATAGCAAACACGACTTCAATATTACCTGACTTTTCCTAAGTTTAGTTGATCTTCATCGAGGTAGAGTATTACAAATCTCAGATAAACCGATATGGCATAAAAAATAAAAACAGCATCGTGTACCATTGGGTCCATTGGACCCCAAGGTAATAAGTAACCTGCATTGTTTAGTTTGAACAGGCTGAGCTTTTTTGGATACAATCATTTTGTTTTGAAACAACTGATTTGTTGTTTGGTACCACAAATAAAAAATATTAGTTTGTATAGATATTGTTTATAATTGCAAATGGCAATCAGGTTAGAAAATAAACCACTAAAATGAATGGTTAGCTACTTAGAAGATGACGAGATTCTAGAGTTTCTGGAAGAGAGTAAAGATGATGAAAGATGGAGCGAAGAAGAACAGATCAAGTTGTCGCATGACAATGGAGAAATCGATCATCTCAGTGTGGAAGAATTGTCTTCCTATTTTCAATAAATTCATGAGCCAAAATCGATATCAACAGATTCTACGAGTGCTTCGGTGTGATGACGCTAATTCACGAAGAAGAAACAGATCTGAAGACAAATTCCAGTCTATCAAAGATGTCTTTGAGCAATGGGATTTGAATTTGCGTGATGCCTACACTCCACACCACATGACTGCTAATGAACAATTAGTTTGTTTCAGAGGAAGATGCTCATTTCGGCAATATATTTCTTCAAAACCTGGAAAGTATGGAATAAAAATTTGGGCAATATGCGAAGCCAACACATCTTATGCATGGAAGATGCAAGTTTATACTGGAAAAAATCCTGCAGTTGAAAGAGAAGTAAACCAGGTAGCAAGAGTTGTCAAAGATTTGATCAAAGAAATTGAACATTTTGGGAGGAATATAACTTGTGATAATTTTTTTACTGGCATCCCACTTGCTTGAGATCTGCTGAAAAAGAAGCTTACCCTGGTGGGAACTATTTGAAACAAACCAGAATTGCCTCCGCAATTCACAGTTGCCAAAAGTCATGACATTACTTCTACAATTTTTGGATTGCAAAATGATGCTATGAACGCATCGTATTGGCCCAAAAAAACTGTGTGGTTAATATGGGCGCGATGGTGTAGTGGTTAGAGCGTCCACTTCGCAGTCGGTAGACCTGGGGTTCATTCCTCTTGTCGAGTAATACCAAAAGACTTTAAAAAATGGTATCCACAGATTCCCTGCTTGGCGCTCGGCATTTAGGGGAGGTTGTGGAGAAAAATCCGGCAAGTTCGCTTGTTGTGTCATTGAGCAAGGCACTTAACGGGACACTCCCGCCTTTATGTGGAAGACAGGTGACCCAGACACCTCGGAAATGGCAACTTCCAAGCGAGCGCGGACGTCCAGTCTAAAATATAGCGATACAATTCGCTTTCTCGTGAATGGAAGATAAATATGAACAATACAATACAATACAAAAAAAATACAATGCTTTCGACGATGCACTCACTTCCTGAAATAGCTTCAAATTCTGCTGAAAAGAAGCCTAAAGTAATCTTGTATTACAACAGCACCAAAAGTGGATTGGACATTTTGGATAGGATGGTTCGAACGTACACCTGTAAGAGAATGACTAGAAGATGGTCAGTAGTCTTATTTTACAACATGATTGACGTTAGCGCTGTCAATGCTTATGTAGTATGGCAGCAATTGTATGGTGAAAATAACCGGAATCTTAGCAAGAAAAGAAGGAGAATGTTTTTGATTCACTTAGGAAAAGAGCTTGCTGGAATGTCAAGTGATCTGTCAATGCAAAAAAGGCGTGCAATTCAGCCTTAATTAGATAACGTTATGCAAGGTTAGTTGATGGTTTGAAAGTTCACACCGACATAAACCACAGGGATAATATTGAAAACAATTTAGTGTGTATTGCAAACATTACACACTAAATTGTTTTCATTATGATGTTTGTGGATTATGTCGGTGTGAACCTTCAAACCGATTCAGCCTTAAAGCAACAGAAAAATGACTGCTGCAACCAAAAACCAGGCAACCAAGGCAAAAAAGCTAGATACTATCTTTGTGAAAGAAGCAAAGATCAAAAATGCAGACAAGCATGCAGCGCCTGCAATAACAACATTTGTCAAAAACATTCGCAAGTTATTTACATGCAATGCAATCACTAATATGCTAAAACTAATAGTGTTGGTAGTACGCATTTGCAGTATTCTAAACTCTTTGTAACTGTGTACATTGGTTTGCAGTATTGAAAAATTGTGCGTTTTGGCTTTTGTGTAACCAACCATTGTGCTGACTAAATCAGCCTTGCTTCTGTGTGTTGATATCAGCTTTTTGAACTCCCTTGCTTTTGCCTTTTTTATGAAAATGATGATTTGGAATAAGTAGTAACAAAACGTAATAGACATGTAAATCATTGCATAAACGCCGGGAAAATGTGTATGAGGTAATTGCTGTGCATCATGTAATCTTTTGACTGGCTGTGTAACTGAATATATATGGTAATATCTAAATACCACATTTTTGTTTTGTTTTTTTATTGCGTTTGTTACTTGTTTTTGTGTTTAAATTGTTTGTTTTTTACAGCTTTTAATGTTAATTTTTCGATTTGTGTGAGATGTTAACGGCCAAATGCTTTTTTAAAATCTGGGGTCCATTGGACCCCAACGGTGCAATTTGCATGGAATTTTTTTGGTAGACAGAGGGTAAAGCCTACTAATTAGGCTTTATTTATAACTGTATGCGTATTTGTACAAGTCAACGCCTATGGCTGCGTATAATATACGCGTTACATATTATGTCGCTTGGTCCTGGCATAAATGCAGCTTAGCAAAAAGAAACTAACTCAAAATGAAACATTCACAATTAAGTTGTTAGTACTAGGGCCCCATGAGTAATTCCGTGGTTAATAACATGAGCTCAGCAGGCTTCTCGGCTTCACCTAATAGAAAGTTACGAGAATACTAATGAAAAGTTAATGTGTTGTTGACATAGCTAAATATCGTTCCAAACTCAAAAGTACTGCTTTTGTAAGAAAATCGATTAAGCGTAAAAAAATATAGAGAGGTTTGCGCATAGCCACAATATTTCTTCCAAAGTTGTTTTCTTTTTTGGAGATTGATTTCTTTTCAACGCTGATTTTGACAAATTTCAAGATCTCTGCGAGAGGTCCTCGGCCAGGGTCTCCATTTAAATCTTTACGATTCCCTCTCTAAGAACCTCTGATCTAGCGCATATTTGGACAGTTATACTGGGATTTTTCAGCAATAAAACTGTTTCATTTATTTGAAAAACCCTACGTTGTTTAATGTGGAGTACATTAACCTACTGACATTAACTTAAGAATGTAATGACCATTAACCGAAAACGTTAACCAAATAACCTAATGCCATTAAGCTAATCCAAATTCTCAACTTTTTCAGCTACCATCAGTGACAAGATCGACATTGACAAGAAAAATTTCATCTCAACTGTTTGCTACTCAGAAACAAAAAGTAGAAAATTTACTTGGGAAGCAAACTTTAATTTCACTCACGTTGGGGCATTTGGACGGACAGAAAAATGAGGATCTACGTAGCCACAACACAGACCTGCAGAACTCAAAAAAGGCTCGGGCCGCATTGACAAGAGAAAATTTGCCGAGGGCCTCATGAGCATTATTTTCACGTTAAATCACTGGTTACAATGCAATTAAGCGTACATTATCATTGTGTAATACTTCAAACTCAGTAAAAACTTATGTACACTTTAATCACAAACACTAGTGTGAAGCATTGCATCGTTTCCTAGCAGCAAGTTTGTCATAATCTGGATACATATGGAAAGTAGATATTTTCAGGATGTCCTCCAGACTTTCATTAAACAAAGAAGAGCGCTGCTTGTTCTTGTTCATATTGATAATTGAAAAAGTTTGTTCGCACTTGTAGGTATTGCCAAAAATACTCAGCGTTTTCTTTGCAAGTTGGAGAAGGTTTTTATATCTATCCCTTTTCAGACTTCTGTAAAAGTCCAACAGGCTGCTGCTTTCTCTGTGTTTAGTCTTGCACACAGACGAGGCTTGCAGTTCGACAACCTCCAATTGCAATTGTATAGGCACTTCTTCTGGATCCATAGAAAATGAGTCTTCAACCAGTTTGTATTGGTGATTTTCTTCCTGAGACAAAGTGAGTGGTCGGTCAAATTCTTGCATCAGTTGCTGAGCAAATTTTTCTCCTAACTCAAGATGTTGGCACTGGGGAATATATTGTGCACAGGTAGGAAAGTGGGTTATTTCACCTTTCAACAACTGACTTTTGAAAAGTCGTAGTTTTATTTTGAAAGCTTTTACTGCTTCTACCAACTGAAATATTTGCAGGTCTTTTCCCTTAAGCTGCGTGTTGAGATTGTTCAGATTAGCGGTGATATCACAAAGGAAAAATAAATCAGGATTGCAGGATTCACTTTCAAGCTCTTCGAACTTTTTTGGCTTATTTTTAAGGAACTGTAAAACTTCCTCTTTTAAAGCCACAAAACGCTGTTGCACTCTTCTTTAGCTCATCCATCTCACTTCTGTGTGGTATACTAGGTCGTTATATTCGGCATCCACCTTTTCCAGAAATGCTCAAAATGTTCTATGTTTTAAAGCGCGAGCATAAAGGTAATTTACAACCGAAACTATCACAGACATTACGTAGCCAAATTTAAAAATCTTACCACGCAAAGCCTGCTGATGAGAAATGCAGTGGTGTGTGATTATACGTCTTTCAATGACTTCCTGAATTAGAGAAACTGCTCCAGTATGTTTTCCACACATGGCTGGAGCACCGACGGTGCAAATGGCCACTAAGTTTGTAAAGCTGTATGCCAATTTTTTGTTTACACAATTATTTAATTCAGAGCAGATGTCTTTCCCAGCAGTACGGCCCTCCATCAAGTGCATGGCAGCAAGTTCTTCAATATTATAAAAGTCCTTGTCGACGCCTCGAATATGCATTTATACGACAAGCTGAGCTGTATCGCAAGAATCGATACTATCATCCACAGCTCATGAATAAAAACAGAATTCTTTTACTTTCTGCTTTAACTGATCCGTTAGGTTGGCAACAATGTCAGCCACTCTTCTTTGTGAGAGACTGATGTTTTGGAACATCAGCATTTATTCTGGACAAAGCTCTGATACAGCTAGCACCATTTACTATTTCACTAACTCTCCGTCTGTAAAATATTCCCAGAAGCAGCAATATTCCTCGAAATTTGGAAGTTAACATTCGTAGCCTTTGCACTTTTCTCCTGTAATCTGGAAAAAACCTAGTAAGTCTGTTTTTTGAAAACTTGAGAAAATGAAGAAAAACTGTTTGGTGTAAGGATTAAGCTACCGCAGTTGGGAAGAAATTTTACTTTCAAATTTTGTGTAAGGATAGTTAAAATGAGTCTTGGTGCATTTTATATTTTTGCATTTGCATGTTACCATGGTTACAAATCGACTTACTAGGTTTTACCAGAGCAAACTAACAACTTCACCACAAACATTTATCAGCATAAACCTAGTAAGTCAGCAACATTTGTTTATTAATAATAGCAATTCAAGTTAAAACATTAAAATGCTACACTACAAAATGAACTTGTAACCTAGTTATTGAAAGTGTTCAACTAAGTCAACATTTTTGTCGTTGATAGGAATTTCGAGCCAAAATTTTTTCTTTGCTGCAGGAAACGAATTTGCCAGTTTGAGAATATTCTGGCGTTTTATGCTTGAAATTCTCCTGGGCTTATGTTTTTTGGGAGCAACAATGTCTAAACTGAACTTGGGTTTCAAGAACTCGACTTGATTATATTCTTCTTCAAAGCTTTTCTTGAACCACATCGCACGCGAATCCTTGCGGAATTCTACCACAGATAATGAATCGAGATGAGGGAGAGTAACATTTTTAGATTTTCTATTGCGATGCCCATCCTCGAACTCATAAAAATCATGGTAGTGCATTATAATGGGCTTTATTTTTGACCCAGCCTTTTCACAGACGTCCACGAAATCGGGAAAGGTGCAAACCTCCGGGCACTTCTTCATTTTTTTTCCTATGCTGCCATGAACGCTGTCCGCCCTCATAAAAGTGTGGCCTCTTTCAAAATATTTCATGGTGACAACCTGAGGTTTACACACCAACACAATGCAGTGAAAAGAATCCAGTTTTTATTTTGCCCAACGCAATTGTCGGCCCAGAATATCACCTTCTCCACTTCACAAAGATTTATGCATCGTATGTAAGTCGAAGCAACGTCAACTCCTAATCTCCCGGAGATTGCCTCATGCCATAATAGCACGTAGTCACCGTCTTGTTTCACTGAAGTAAAGGTCTCATTGAACACAACCAGTCTGCTGACAAAAAAATGTTCTTTAACAGTCAGTTTTGGGAGAAGTATGACCTTTTGCATATCAGCAGTATAGATGGCGGTATTTTGCATATCACCATCTCGATCTTGGCTGTAATAGGCACGAGCTGCTCTATATTTTCTATCATGCTCTTTGCCAGCTTCAGAGTCTGCACAGTCATCAACAATGTGCATTTCATCATGTGCTTTGCAGTGAGCTTGATATTTTGCACAAACATCACAATCATCTTGTGCTGGTTTTCCAAAGCCGATGTTCTCAGATTTAACTACCCGCTGGTACACGATGTAACTTATGTCACCATGTTTGGACTTATAATCTTCCCACATAGAAGTGATGGTCAAGTGGGGTTCAAGGTACCGCTTGTTTGGAGCATTTTTAAGCTTGTAGGGGCTAACTTGAGGACGATATGACATAATGTGCTGTCGAATTAACTCTTTTTCTGTTTTAGTCTTTGGAGGTTTCTTCCCACGATTGTCCTTTATCATAGCCTCTACAGTTCCAGCTTTTTTTCGCTTGATAAATTCTGTGATGATACCATCTGTCTTTAGGCCTAAGGTTGCAAGAAACATAACTCTGCAAACTGCTTCTTTTGATGTTGCAAGTGGCAACAAGTATGATAGAGAATGTGAACGCTTATATTGCTCAACTTCAGCATTTGCCCTATTCCTTACTGGAGCAATATAAATGTGGCTATCAAGCCACAACTTTCTTTCTGGAAAAGTTAAATCCCAAAAGGATCTATTTATGTTCATGCGCACTTCATCGGTAAACTTTTCTTGGCACTTTTTTCGGCAGGTCTGCTTGCAACCGTTAAGGAGTAGATATTTTTCTTGATTGTGAGCTGTTTGGTCCTCAGCTGTACGTCGTCTTCTGTAAATAAATTTAAGAATTTCAATCGTCCTCTTTGAAATACACAGCTAGAGTATTATATTACCAAGCTGACATTATTAAAAAAAGCTAGCTCAAACAAAAAGATAAATAACTGCATATATAAGTTAAAATTTGTTTGATTTCACTATGACAAAACATCACATTACCGGTTCTGTACATTTAAATCGCCTATTTTTTTTTGATGCACTACGGGTAGACCCTATAAGTAATATTAATACATGAACAATTTATCACTTTGCATAGACTAAATTATTTGATCAAATTTTGGTAATTTGAGTTGCTCATTCAATCATGTCATGCAACACTTACAGTAAAAAAATTGAAGGGCACAGAGCAAACATAGTGTCTACAATCACACTGCACATCCTTAACAGTTTATGCATGGCACCAACAGCACTAATGCAAATAACGGCTGAATAATGCTATACTTAGGCCTATAGCAAACTTACTTTGGCTTAGAAATATCAAGCTCATGTTGAAGATCTTTATCCATTTCATTAATATTCTGACAATTGTCATTTTCAAGGCATATATCCACAGCAGCAGTGGTTTTATCAAGAGGGTTGACAAAGGTACCTCCATCCATATCAATGTGACCAGTAGCAACTTGGTTATTATTGGATATCTCAGTCTCAGGAACCAAGTTTGGCTGTTTATCTTCCTGCATTCTTCTCTTCTTCAATGCCAACTCCAAAATCATTTTTCCTCGAGAAGCCATTTCACTAAGCAATCACCAACACAACCAGATAATGCAGCACCAGTTTTTCAAGTTTTAAAAATTCTTTTTAATATTATCACTGTTAAGTTATAACTGCAAAAATCAATACAGTATTATCACACAAAATTATCAATTATGATGATTAATTAATACCAACTTTAATTGAGCCAAATAATAATACTATTTTATTTTTGGTTGAAGAAAAATATGTTAGCTATAATTGGTTAATGCAAAAAATGCTGTAAAAATAAATAACATTTCTGCAAGTTTTAGTTGCTGTACAAATGTAAATGAATTTAAATTCTTGCAGCCAATTCTCATTCTAATCTCTTTACCCTCGACCATAGATTATAAATCTGCACCTAGGGAATCATTCTAGAGAAGACCCGGTTACTGGTACTTTTAGTGGCTTTCCAACCATACCAACACTAAAAGAAAGACAATATCCAACTGATATCATGACATGTGACTTTGATGATTAATTGTGTTTTGCTAATTCCAGCAGTTCAACATTTAATTTTATTTTAGTTTTAAAAAGGAGTAAAAATAGTCACCGAATAGACCACACTAAACTCACCGAGAGCCAAAAATTTATCAAAACAAATTTTAAAAAATCTGGAAACACCTAGCAACTTCACTTACTGCATTTTTCCAGATCAAAATGTACAACAAGACAAAATTGGCTTGACTTACTAGGTTTTTCCATATAGAAATTAACCAATAGAAAGACATTTTTCACATTTTGAATAGATGAACAGATGTGGAAAAACCTAGCAAATCCAATTTAGAACCTAACTCATTTTTCACAAAAAACTGAGTTACTAGGTTTTTCCAGATTACAGGAGTTTTGTTGTCGAATACTTTGAAAAATTGCTGTTCCTTGCCAAGGCTTTTCTTGAGGCTGGCTGCTTTTAGGTTCCTTTCATTTCGATCTAATTTGGCGATAGTAGGATGCTGAGTTTACAAATGTCGTCTCAAATTATATACCTTGGCAACGGCTACAGTCTCGGCACACTGAAGTAGACAAGACAGATTATTTTGTCCTTGTTCATTACAAATAAGTACTTGTTCGTACACACAGAGTCAAACGCTTTGTGTTCGCTATTTTCCTTTTTTTCCCTTCAGACATGGTTAACCAGTAAAAAACAAAGTTCAGCTCCAGGCAGACTACGTAACACTAGCACTTAAACAACACTAAAACTATAATTGTAAAAAGAAGAAAGTAAACCACTCTCTATGGATAGATAAAGTTTAGTTTTCAGGCTACTTGTATCTGATTGTTTTTTGCGTGCGCAATGGCTTTAGTACAAAATTTTCTGTTCTTGATGCTCTTCTCTGCCTCATCTAGGCTAAGATCATGAGCTATTAACCTACACGAACTTCTAACAAACATTGAATAAGGCCTCATAAGAAATAAGTAACTGTTAGGTATTAACTGAGGAAAAAGATTTACTCAAAATGCTTTCTATCTCACACAACAGGTGGAATACAGAAAGGACAGAGTTCAGCTGTTCACTGACTTTGAAATGCTTTCGCGGGCCGTACGAAACGCATTCGCGGAATGCTGTTGCGGGCTGCACAAAACGCATTCGCGAGGCGTATGTAGTGGAGGCCTGCTATAACAGCTCTCATGATTGCAGGTGTTGATGATGCAGACAATGCAGAATTAAAATTGCCTCTGCTGAACTTCCACGATTTTTTGGATCCCATTTTGGAAACCGAATTGGTTCCATTATTGACAAAACTTTGTCCAGCTCAACCACAAGAAAAAGTTCAATACTTAGTCACTGGCAATGCTGTTTATATGTGTGTGGCCTTCCAAATGTGATTTTAAATTAGCAAGAACCAAGAGATGGAGGATAGTGAAAAAGAAGAAAAAGAAAGATCAAGATGATATATTTCATAAGCTAGCTTGTTGTGGTCAATTTGAAGTAAAATCGGCTTCGAATTCTCTTTCCAAACAACGGTTTTTTTGCTTTGCTTACTCATTGCAACTGATAATAAAAGACGGTATAAAAGAAACAAGAAGTTTGTGTGGTTCTCTACCAAAATCATCCCGTATTTTACACTCCGGCACCGAAGCACTGTTTTTATAGATAAGTAAGTTTTATAGTTGTTAGAAATTAGATAACCAAGTTTAAATTTGACTTCACATATCTGAAAAGCAATGTTTAAGTTTTGATTTCAGGGAGATGAAACCAAGACCGTGAAAATAAAGGTTTATCAAATAGAAAACAATTAATCTTTGCAAAACAAAAAATTTGCAAAAATCACTCCCACTTGCCTCTTTCTTCCAAACAAATTCTGGAAATTTCTCTGGTGTTGACTTAAAAAATATGTATTGGTCAGTGCATGAACCACATAACTTTGATTCTATAATTCGAGTAAGCAGTTGACACAAATAAATCAATTCCAGCGCAGTATCTACTCGGTGGAATTCTAAGCTTCATCAACTGCAGTTATTATTAAAAATGGACTGGCAAAAGCTGAACCAAGTATGCGGTCAAAAGCTTAAAGAGGGCGCGCTATCGTTTGGGGAGTGGAACCAACTACAAGAGTTAAATAAAATTCTTGATAAAGCTACTTTGCTTATTAAGTGCAATTTTGATAATGTTAGTGAAAAGCTTGAGCACTGATTTTTCATTATATTTACTATAAAGATGATAGTAGCTTTTTAGGTATAGCATGTGCTGCGTATATAGGCTATATTTAACGTATATGATCTTTTATATTAAACGCCGCGATGGTGTAGTGGTTAGAGCGTCCCCTTCGCACTCGGTAGATATTTGGTTCAATTACCAAGTCGAGACATACCATAAGACTTTAAAAAATTGTATTCACAGCTTCCCTGCTTGGCGCTCAGCACATAGGGATAGTGTGGAGAACAAGCCAGCAAGCTTGCTTGTTATGTCCTTGGGCAAAGCACTTAACATTAGAATTACCGGAGCGGTCATTTTGATCGTTTTTGATTTTTAATCGTTTATATTTCTGATTAGATGCATGAAATAACACTGAAACTTCCTGGCTTTTCCTAATTCTTGGATAACTTTTAGCATGTTAAATTTCATTACATCGCAATGAGCACATGGTGGGATGGGAATGGATTTACCTCAAATTACCGCCAACGGTCATTTTGACCGTGTAGAAACCACTAATTTTTTCATGATTAAAATTATCTTTGCAATTAAGAGACTTTTGTTGTGCTCTTGTATCGAAACAATCTTTCAACGCCAACTTCGCTAAAAGGTAAAAGTTACTTATTAGTGCGAAAGATAAATATGTTTGTTGACATAGGGGTAAAAGTACAGGGACTCGTGGCTAAAGCCTCCAGACAGTTTTCAGCCCCGTAATAGAAATTTTAAAACTGGGCAAAATACTCACTTTTGAAAAGTATATCTCCAAAAAAATGGTCTTCACCTTTATTTGGAGCAGATAGAAAAACGCCGCTCTAAAAATATTGATCTCCAAGAGAAACACAGGTCTTCAACCTTTCTTTGTCACAGAAATGCTGTCACTCCTCTATTTATGAAAAAGTAAGTGTTACGCTTACGTTTTTATGTTACGCTTTGATCAGGGGTTGGCAAAATCAGACTCGGTTCGACTGACATGGTAAAGGATTTTTTTAAATGAATCGACTTTAGAGACTGGAATCAACAATGTGTTGGAAACTGATTCAACATTATGTAAATTTGTCGACTTGGGCAGTGAGACAGTGTCAGTAATGATGCAAGTAGGCCATTACAACTCAAGCGCCAGGTAATATTTATTAGGGATTTTACATCTAACATAGCGGAATTTGGTTTGGATTGGTTGCTAAGGACAAAGCAAAATTTAAATGCATCAAATTTTTTTTAAATTGAGAGGCAGATTACAAGCTCCAAACGTACTAACAGAAACGCAGCTAAAAAAAGTTGAAGGCCTAGAATTTATTTCCTAGATTAGGACCTATGCAGTTTAATTGAGGACATAAGGGAACTTAAGATTTGTTAAACTCCCACTTACAATAATTCAAGACATTACTAGATCTAACACAACAGTTAAATGAAACTTATGACCCAAAAAAATGCATAATTATTAAGCATTTTTTAGTGATTGAGCAAACGGTCATTTTGACCGCTCGCGGTAATTTTATGTAGGTTGAAAAGGCGGTAATTCAAATGTTAACGGGATGCCTCTATCTTCATGTGGTAGACAGGTGGAGGGGCCAAGCAGTCTACCCGTCGTGGTGGCCCAGGCTGACGAAAGACATGCAAACCGAGCATGAGTTCATACGCATGAATGAAATGAATGATTAATATTTATCGCTCTTAATTTTAGGTGAAAGATGTTTCAGTTATCTGCATCTTGCCAACTACACTCTATTTAACCCTCAGAAGGTACCACGAGATTTAATTCTTCATTTAGTACCATGGGGTCCAATGGACCACAGTGCTTAAAATTGTTCAAAACTGTTTAAAATAGAGTGCCAATACTTATAGAAACGAGGAAAATGTCATAATTCATCAGTATCCTTTCAATTTCTTAGGATAAAGCACAAAAAATTTAAAAAAACTCAGTTTTATTCATGAATAGCTACAGCGAATAAAAAATGGTTAAAATAAGAACACTTTTTAATTGAAACTGCTGGTCATGGAAATATTCGGACAGGATTTAGTCAAACTGCGGGATAGCATGTAGTGCACAGAGTCACGCTATGACTTGTACATATATGTGTTTTGCAATCAACACAAACAGCTTTAGTTTTTCTGTCCGATTTCCTAGGACATTGTGCACATCTGGCTTTCAGACCCGTTCGTGTTGGGCTCTCTGCGGAATTTACATCGCGTTCTTCAGCTGCATGACCTTCACGTTTTATACCACAACTCTCAATTATTTGTCGAACTTGTTTGGGAGTTTGAATTCCATATAGCCGTTGCTTAGCATATGTTCAATGAGAGACCTAGCAACACTTTTCATAAAGTAAGTTCTCTTATCTCTCTTATTGGCAGCAAATGCTGGCACATTTGCTGACATAATCACAAGAGCATTTACAATGGAACAGTCTAGTAATCCGTAGAATAGTCTCATTGGCCAGCGGTTTGTTCTTCGTGCAGTTGTGAAAAGATTACATTTTTGATCATGACTGTCAACACCGCCCTTTGTTTAATTGTAATACATATTTATTTCTTCTGTGTTGCCGTCAGATTGTTTTGTTTGATGCATGCTAGATAAAAATACTACTTTCTTATTTTTCTTTGGCGTGACAGATAACAAGGTGTAATCATTCTGCTTGTCGAATCCATAGTGAACTGTTCCCGTATTTGATTTTGTCAAAAAACATGGGGGGATACAAGTTTTGTTCTTCTTCAGTGTTCCTACTAAAGTAAGCTTCCGGCTTTTTAGTTCCCTTGCCAAAGCAATAGAAGTATAGTAGTTATCTGTAGTAATATTTCTATTTGTACCTTCAATGCAATCAACTAGGCCAAGAACAGCTTTTGTTGGAACAGGAACATCTAAGTTGGCCATGTCAGCAAAGGTCCCAGCTCCAATGTAAACAATGGACTTCATAGAGTAAGATGTGTCATTATCAGCCAGCACGAAAAGTTTAATACCGTATTTACTTGGTTTATTTGGAATGTATTGCTTGAGTCCACATCTCCCTCTAAATGATAAAAGAGATTCGTCAACTGTGCAGTCAAATCCAGGGGTATAGTTTGAATGGCATGCATGAACAAACATATCAAAAATATCTCTTATTGGAGCCAACTTGTCATTCTTTTTGCGTTCTTCTCTACTTAGTTTATCATCAAATCTGAGACAATATGAAATGAAAGTGAATCGTTTCTGACTCATAGCAGAAATGCACAAAGGTTTTCCAGTTCCATCTTGTGCCCAAATACTTGAAAGAGCCTCAATTGAACTTTTTGTGGCCCCCAATAACAACAACACGCCAATGAACGCTTGTATTTCTTTATTTGTTACGTCATAAGAAAATCCCTGTCTGGATTTGAAATTATCTCTAACTAGTTTTATTTTTTGATTTGTCCATTTGGTTACAATAGTAAATATTTCATCATTGATGAAAATTCTGAAAGCTTCTTCAGGTGTTGTCGCTTGAATAGCGGCATTCTTTGGCTCAGGCTTGCCAATTACTATATTTCTTTGTGGTGTCCTTCGAGCCTTTCTAGGTTTATTGCTCCAAACATATCCATCTTTACCAATATATTCTTCGCTGCCATCACCATCGGATTCTTCTGCACTTTGCTCACTTTCATTGGCGTCATTCGCCTCATAATCATTATCTGTTTCATCCTTACTTACAGAATCTTCAACTTCACTCATTTCATCCAAATTTTCTAAATAACCTAAAATATCTTCGTCTGCCAACTTTCTTTTTCTAACCATTCTCAAAGGAGGGAATTCTAATCAAAAAGATGCAAATATAATCTGAAATACAGAAAAAATGATTATGAAATAATGAACCCAGTTAGTACCATGGGGTCTTTTAGACCCCATGTTGAAAAAAAATATATAATAAACATAGATATCATAAATACAATGTAATATATTACAATAGACATCATTATAATAAAATACATGTACCTCCCATAAGTTTCAGTTGGGTAGTTTCTTTGCAATAATTAATTTAATTTTCCCTGGGGTCGATTAGACCCCATGGTACCTGCTGAGAGTTAAACTCACCCTTCAAATGAAGGAAGGAAAAATGGCTTCATAAAAGCTAACTCCTTTCCCTAAAAATAAAACGTTGAATTTATTTATCTGTGTTTCTTCGCAAGAAATCAAATATAAATTTAGCATCACATGATTTGTATGACTAACCATAATCGTTTGAGAAGGCTCTCTCTGGTCAATGAAAGTGAGAGCAACGTTGTGGTATCAGTTATGCCGCTTGTGGTTTGTAATGCTTAAATTGGTAGTTTTGGCCTAAATATGGCTGATGTGCAGCTATACAGGCTTGTTATTATAGGTCACAAAATTGAACTGTACAAGAGATGAGGAAAAAAGTAACAGGTATTGTTGTAATGAAAAATGAGCTGATTGGCGTTTGGGTTAAATGTAACTGCCTAACATAAAATGCAAATTTTTAATAACGGGTGAAATTTTTTCTGACTTTAGAGAAACAAGCTTTGATAAAGAATAAAAGTAAAACTGCAAAATGCCACGAGAAAATGTATTTCAATTACCATTTCTTTACATTTTCCACCAGATGTAAACTTGTTTATTTTGAAATATTTGTCTTGATCAGTTTATCCTACTCTGCATGGTATCATAACAATGATTTATCAGTTGGTTAATTTACTATCAAATTTGCTGACAGCTGAGTGTTTTGCTGGTAAATATAAGATTTAAGATACCCAGCTCCAATATGCTCACTATTTGTATTTTTTACGATCACAAGGAAAAAATACAAGATTTGACTACCAATTTGTGTTTTGTGGCATTTTAGTATCTTTAGGGCAGTTGTAAAAGTAACTTCTGTGGTAATACAGAGCACAATCTTTCAATTATAAGGTAATTTGATAATTTTACCGAAAGGGCTATAAAAGGGCACTATTTTCATGGTAAGGCCCAGTCCGTAAAAATCAAATTTTAGCCCAAAATAGGGTAGAAGTCTGACGCACCACTCAATGGAAAAGATAAATTGCTGCAGACGACATTTTTTACCTGTCATGGCAGCATTATCAAAAGAATTACGGAAAAAAATCAATTCAATAAGTTTCTTTTCCATAAGTAAAGCAACATAAAGAACAGTACATGCCACAGTTATAGTAGACAAATTCATGGTCAGGCTATTTTCAAAAACTTGAGGTTTTATCCGCCCGTAGCGTCCAAATTTGAACTTGTTGAGCCTAATAAGGCAATAGGATGCAATGCGATTTTCTGCAACTCTCTTGATGAATACAATGAAGATAGGTTAAAAGTTTATGCGTGTTAAAAGTGTAAGCTTTCACGATATATCAAGCTCTGCAAAGTATACAAAAGAATCATTAACCAAAATATCCGGACTGACTTTTACGCTGAAGAAAATGTTAGCTCTGGAAATGGCTCTCACAGGTTGAATACGACGCTCTGCTAAAACCAGGTCACTTCAGGAGTAACAACCTAGACAACACGGACGCGTTGGGCAAACGTAGGCTACAGGTGATAAGTGTTGGAGTGGGCTGGCAACAATTTACCAATGTTGGTTCAACGCAAAGGTATTTGTGGGTAGACACTATCGGAGACCAAAATTTACAATTTTTTTTGTTATAGAGAATTCTTTCTAGCTCAGTTTTACTGCACCAGAAGCATCAAGTTCCAGCCCACAGTGGCCCAAGGTGAACAAACGTAAGTACAATGTATTAAAATATGTATAGGCCGGCAACCTTATGCCACCGTTTTTGTATTCACGCGTGAAAACGTTAGTACGGAATCAAACAGATTTGAAAACATACATCACCGAGAGAAAACTAATTGCCAGCAAGCAGATAAGTAAAGCCAGCAGACTACGCACCAAATTTTCAGTCATCTAAAAACTCTACACCAATTTTTCAAGCGTCTAAAAGGAAGGACATATTCACTCTAGTAGGATCCAAAATAACCATTAAATTCTGTTCTTATCACTGCTTAAAAGTATCCACCTCGTAAGCGCTGGCAAAAAAGCACTTCACCACTGCCTGCCAAATCTGAGACCAGTAATATATCTGCTAAAAAAAACCAGTAGATATAATTGCAACTTATTTAGACGATGTAACACTCTACAAAACAACTAGGAAAAAATTTCTCAACTCCGAAAAGCTACGAAGAAAGCTATGATGAGATGTTGTTCAGCTTTTTTAAGCAAGTTCCCACAAACAGGAATCCCCCAGCAGAAGAGGAAACGGCGCTCTTTGTATCCAACAATTAAGGTTAAAAAGGTCAAGATGTGTTGCACAAGATGCTTCAGACCCGTTTGCTCGCAACATAGCCATACCTGCATCAAATATAACGGGTGTAATGAATAAATCTGGACTCCTTGTGACGTAGTCAACTGTAGCTTTTCTTTATTCCCGCTTGTCGCAATTACAGTGTGTTTGTATTATTGGTTTGTTGGTAGCTTATGTTTCTTTCCTTAGGTCCTTACTAATAAAATGATACAAAAATACGGTAGTACTTACTATCATCATAATTCTGTGGTCACAGACAAGATGACAGCACCAAACAAAATTGAAAAGAAATTATCTTAGGAGTGAAAATTAGCTGGCTTAACAATACAGTGTAAATGACCAATGTTATGTATTAACCTAGTGTTTTTCGTGTATGCAGTGTAGAGTTAACATATGGTGTTGTGTGAAAATCATTAGATAATGATACTATTGACGACACCTCTCATTCATCTGGAGATAGATGGTTGGAATTAATTGCTAGTGGACGAGCCCATAGAACTCCAAAAAACAAAATCTAACTTTCTTGCACTTTTATTGGTTAGTCACTTTGCTTTGCAATTGCCTCACAGTGCATGATTGATGTGCTTGGAGTTGACATTAGTTTGTTACGAGATGCACAATACCACTAACATTATTTTAATCCGGTTGCTAGCATTGGTTTGAGTACAAGCGAATAGCATACCTGACTTTTCGCGAATGCTTTACATTTTCAGAAAAAATTCTGCTAACGATGGAGGGATTTAAAGAAATAGACTCTGTTGGTTGGTATTTACTTCAAAATTTCATTATGTCATGCTGATCATCAATCATGTGGTTTTGCTATTTAAATGAATCTTTGTCTTCTAGAAGAGGAAATATACGGTTGACACGTAAGTAATGTCTGATAGATTTGAAGCTTAAAATGTGTTAGTGGGCTTATATGCTAAAAGCTCTTGACATTCAAACAAAAAAATGAATAATTAGTGAGTTACAGCAAAATTTAGAGTAATTTAATAACGTGATGCAAGTATGGTAGACAATGACGTGTTGCATGCATGGCAAAAATAATTTTGTCCCTAGATCAAGTACATTGTACTAATTGAAACAGTTTTTAGTCAAATTGTACGTAACACATTCATACGTATATGACTTTTGAAAGACGAGTACTCTTTACATTAAAGAATCGCACTTTCAGCAGCGAGTTAACAACTCGTTGCTGCAAAAGATGACAGATGCTTTGGTGCCTATGAAAATGTAAATGTAGATCTAACAAAGCGAACTGCAGGCAGTGACACTGTTTCGACCTATCAGGTCTCTTCAGTGCATTTGGTGACCGACCAAAAGCTAGAGGCTTTAATAAAGCATAGCTTAGACCGTCACACTTGTGGGATCTATACTAGATCCACTTGGTGGAAGGTCTGTCAGTACTCTGCAAAGCCGTATCACTCGTGAATGAGTGGCGGTTGTGATTTGCAACCTTGCCAATAAATAACATGAAAAAATTTGACGGCGTTGAAAGATAGTAAAACGAAAAAAGTTATTGGTTTATTTTGTTGCATTTATAGTACATGTATTTCAGTGTGTGTAAATTGTTGACATTATCATATTGAATTAAATAAGAAACGTAAATCTTTCTAAATCGTTGGTTGTTAATTCTGAATATTTTTCAAGACTGATTTCTTACGAATACCAATATTATCTTGATTAAAATCCTATAATATTATTAGTAGTTGTCAGTAAGGTCATTCAAAATTTAAAGCGCTGCATTGCTTTTGCAAAAAGTTTGGCTTGAAAGCGAGTTAATAGTGGCGGACGTGAGCAGAATCAGCATTTTAAAGCCTCTGAAAAGAAAACGCTTGGGAAAAACGTGAAATAGATTTTTTTTGATACCGGACGATCGAAAAAACCTCCACAGTACTATGTTTTTTTTTTATTATGGATTGAATTTAAAGCTGCGCAAGGTAAATGTCAAATTTTACGTTTGCAGTTTCTAGTAATTGTCTAACAATATAACAAAGACAGAGTTGTGTGTGCTTTTTTATGGATGGTTAAATATGATTTTTTTCTAATTGTATGTATGGCCTGGTTGTTTTAACCGTAAATAAGCAAAACCATTACACGTAAGTAGCATTACTTATATAGAAATTTGTTTTTAAGTGCCTTCCTCAAGAGAACAACAACGAGTTCTCACAATTTAGCTGGTTAGCATCTTGAGCCATGCTCAAAGTGGAAATCAATTTATATTCCGATACAAACCGATACATTCCAACCCAAATATCTCTACTGGTTTCAGGTTGAGTATTTGTAAGCAAATGATGGTAGAAGAGCTACAGAGAACGTGAGGAAAGAGTTGCCTATAATTATTGACGATGATTTCATGCCAATTCCGCTTGAAAGGGCAAAGGTAAAAAAGGGATTTGAAGCCCCGAGGACACCAAAAAATCTTTAGATGTCCTCATTTTGCAATCAATCGCATATTTTAAAGCAAAGGTTACAAAGTGGTAGTAAAATTATCATTAAAAAATGGCTGTAGTACAGTTGATTTAAAAAAGATTTTCAACTCAAAAAATTTGTTAAGACGTAGTAAACTTTTTGCGAGACAAAATTGAGCAAAACAACGCTTCCAAATTCTTAATTTCTAAGAAAGATCTTTTGCTTGAGGAACAAAAGTAACAGCTCTTGAATCATAATCCTAAATATTGTTTTCCTTTTACAAAATGAAAGAATGGTAGCCCTGTGGTTAGTGATTACTCAGCAATCATTGTCTGTTGGCAAAATAATATCACTTTATTTTCGCTGCGAACATCGTTGCTTTATGCTAAGTAGCAAGTTTTCTTCTTAAATGTTATCGCAGGTTATCCCTTGATTTGCAGCATTGCTACACGCCACTGTCAGTTGCCGCTTGTTTGCTTAATACTGCTGTCGACAGGTGATAAAGCATGCAAGGCCTTTGGTCCATTTTAATTCGATATTCTAAATCAGCCATAGTGATCTTGATGTTTGCTTTGTTTCGCGATTTTAATACGCGCATGGTTTTTTCGTTGGTGTGCTCTTACGATTTGTGTACATAGTAAGCATTTGTGACCGGTTTTGTACAGTTTAGTTTTCATGGATTTTTGTACGAAAACTTTCTTCCTTTAAATTATTTACATTACATAATGCAACACAGCGAGTGTTGTTGTTTGAATATCCGATTTTGTCCACGAAGTATGTATCATTGGTGTATTTGTTTTTTTACGGATAAAACCGCACAAAAAGATGTTTGCTAACAAACTCATTTGTTCACAAAACCCGTTATACTATATGGTACCTTATGAATAGCCAACCCTACATCGCACCATCGTCCAGTATCAAAAGAATACACTTGATCGGTAACTAGACTACATAGACCTATCACAGTTTAAAATCAATGGGTTCAGATGTGGTTGATATTATTCTTCTTGAGGCTATGTGGTATGTAGGGGTTATGCTTCATGGCCCATACATCCTATGAAGATGAGGTTCCCAGCTGGGAGTGCGAGATGAAGATGAAGTAGGTACAAAACTTTAGTAAATTCTTTTAAACTGCCGATGGATTTTTGAGATTAAAATGTTTCCATTTGAAATGTTACATTGTTTTGGTAATAATAACTTAGCCATCGCGTAACTTTTGTCGACTTTATTGAAGCGCGTAGGTGCAAACTTCCAAGTTTTTGAGATGTCAATGTTTTAAAGTCTTTAATGTGCTAAATTAAATTTGCATCTATTCCTTTCAATTTAGTCGATAAAGGCCAGAAGCTTGATTTCAAAGATCTTGAAGTTTCGCAAGTGCTGAGTTGCAATAATTGGTGCGGTTACATGCTAAGTATGCATGAAAGTGAAAGGTAATTTAGCGGTAAAAAAGCAGCATCTAAAGATTTTGTGATAGAATTGTTGTAAGTTTACACGTAAGTTGATGTAAAAGTCTAAGCTAGTCAGGCAGAGTTGAGAAGTATATTTTGTTAAAAGTTATTAATCTTCTCATGTTTATCTATTTAAACACGCTGATTTTAAAAACAAAAAATTTTATCTACGTGTAAAACTATCGGAAATGTTTCCTTTGTGGAACAATATATGTTAGAGCCTATAGCAGTCTGAATTGTGGAAATAAACTTATAGGTTGATATTGTTATATAATTATTAACACTTCTTTACGTCAAAAAAAAAAAGAAAACTGTTCGATGACAATAAGCGCTTTGGTTTTACCAGAACGAAAGCAAATAATTTGCGTTCTTTGCGATCTGTATTTGCCAACCCAATTTGAAGCCATCTAAATTAAGAAAGCACTTTCTACAATACAACAAGCATGGCGGAAGCGATGTTGCAGGAAATGATACTAAGTCTCTAAAAATCAATCGAGCCCATTTTGATTCTTTGGAAACCCTTCCGAAAAACGGTTTTGTTTCTGTTAATAAATCACTACTACTAGTTTCATATGCAGTGGCTTATAAAGTAGCAAAATCCTATAAATCCCATTTCATCACAGAAAAGTTTATGGATGGGACCCTGCTATCATAATGACTCAACGGTAAGAACTTTAATTTTGGGATAATTAGCTATTTTCTTGGCTACGGTTAGGCCAAGAATAACCAACATACGTGCGAACACAGACTTTGAATCATATAAATCAGTGGTTCTCAAACTTTTTGCGCTGCGACGCATTTAAAAAAGCTTGCGAGACTTTGCGACGCACCAGACAGCATCCTGCAGTTTAGTTTGCCGTACTGCGAGATAAATGTGACCCATAATCTACATAAATAACTGCCCCTATGCTCCCGAAATTTTGGATTGGTCTGTCATCTTTAATCTTAAAATTACGCTCTTCTAAGTTTGTAACTCATCTTTCCTGTTTTCGTCCAACAAACAACTGAATGCTTTATTCTTTATATATTTTTCGCCAATTAAGTTAAACTTCTGCAATTTGATTCTTGAATAACAAGTCAACCGTTACAACAGTGTATTAAAAACACTATTTTGAAAATGCCAGAAGAAAGCAAGAAAGGAATCTACGATCAGAGTTCTTTTGACGCAATAAAACCTAGACTTAATGGCACAAAACCAAAATATTCCGCGACAACCTTGGAAAATTGAAACGACGCACAGTTTGAGAACCACTGATATAAATATTTCTACAGCTGCAAAAAAGTAGCAAGTACCTAATTTTTAATAACTTAATTCTGAAAACACATATAAATTAGTAATGCAAGAGGCTAGCGATGCACATAGCAAAACTGCATGTTGCAGTTTTGCTATGTACATATAAATTACTTTGACATATGCTTACAACCCCAAATTTATGCATCTCAGACACTGCATCAAATTAACACTAGAAGCCCGGACCGGTTATTTTTGACCGGTTTTAAATTTTGACGCTTCGTATTTCTGGCATTTTTGCTATTTGATTTTTCATACTCCTTGACTTTTCCTAACTTTGGATGATGTTTTGGTAAGTCAAACAATTTTTCTTTTATAGCTTTTGTAAATGGAGCATTTTGCACATCTACCTATAAGCCCGAACCGGTCAAAAATGACCGGTTCTAAAAACGGTTATAATTTGTCTTTGAGCTGATGAATCAAAGCATAATAGAAGGGTGAGAAAAGTTTGTTTTTCTACAAGCAATGCCTCACGTGACAATAAGATTACAATTGACCACTGCTGCAATGGATAACTGATAAGCAGTAACTAAAATAATTACTGTTCCTGCTGGCTTCATTAGAGTAAAGTTGAATTTTATTTGCTGTCTCGAACAACGGCTGGTCATTGAAAGTTCTAATGTCTTTCTTAGTAGCGTAGAGTTTATCAGTGGTATGTGCAGTTAAAATACATAGTTTATTACAGCGTATTGACAACCTTGTAAAATCTCTCAAGTTTGTCTTACAGATTTGAAGAAATGCTTATTGTATAAATAATGTCTTAGGTATAAGAATTTTGTTACGAGTTTTTTCATCGTTTTTGACAAACTGGTTTTTCTAATCATGAATCCTGGCAACAATTATACTGCCCAGCAAGTACTTCAGCGGTTACAAACTGATAAGCTTGATGACTCCTGTGATGAGAATGAAGAAACTGAATTGCAAGATAAAGAATTTGTTTCTAATTGTTGTGCCGGTGTTGAAAGTTGTGACAGTGATACCGACAGCGGTGAAGACGAACAAAGCTCTGCTGCTGTTTCTATAGATTTTCTTTCTGAAAGTGATCAATCAGTATCTCAAAATACTGCGGACAGGTGAACGCACGAAACGGAACTGTGTGGAAAAACATAACGGGTGCTCCAGGTCTGGGAAGAGCATCTTTGTCCAATGTGTTTTTGGAACGTCCTGGCCCAACGTCTTATTGTCACAGATCTGTAGTAAACGGTAGCCCTTACCGTGCTTTTCATTTATTTATAGATGAACATATGCTCAGGTGTATTCAGAAACACACTGTCAACCACGGAAAGAAAGATAATGATAATTTTGATTTACATGTTGATGAGCTGGAAAGTTTTATACTTCTTCAAATCGCTCGAGGAGTGTTGGTCGGGAAGAATACACCAGTAAAGCAACTTTGGAGCAAGAAATGGGGACGACTAAGCCTTCGAAATACAATGAGCTGTGATAGGTACCAGGAAATCATGAAACATTTAAGGTTCGATGACTTTTTTAGTCGGAGGCAAAGGAGAGAAACTGATTAATTTTGCTTGATTTCCGAGGTGTGGAATTGCTTCATAGAAAATTGTAAGAAATGCTATGCACCAAACTGCGATTTGACTATTGATGAACAACTTTTCCCATGCAAAACCAGGTGTCCATTTATACAATACAATAGATTCCGCTTAATTGGACCGCTGGTTAATCGGGTCAGCCGTTTAATTGGGCCAAATTGTTAAGAACAAAATCCAATCAAAGATAATGCACTGCGTTAAATCCGCATAATCGGGCCACTATTCCGCTTAATCGGGCCACAACTGTTGTCAGACATACACTGGTTTAATTGCACAACCGCCTTTGTAATGTAATAGAACTCAATATCACAAAGCCAACTATATTATGTAACGACTGAAAAATACAGGCGCAAATTATTTTGTCATTTCATGCCTTTGGACATGGTAATTGTTGTGTTTTGTTGCAAATTTTGTGAAATCCCAAGCAGAGCTGCCACAAAAAAATTAACAATTGCTGAAAGGGTTGTTGTCCTAAGAAAAATTAGAGAGCAACCTCCAAACATTAGTCATCGCCAGCTAACTGAGATAACTGGTGTACCAAGGACAACCCTGGCACAGATACTGCAAGACTTTGGATAATCGGGTCAGCCGCTTAATCGGGCCAAATGGTGCTTATCCCGATGTGGCCCCGATTAAGCGGAATCTACTGTATATGGCAAACATGCCAGACAAGTTTGGAATTAAGTTCTGGCTTTTGGCTGATGCTCAACCAAAATACTTGTGCAATGACAAACCGTATTTAGGAAGAGATCCTAGCCGAAGCAGATGTAGCGACCTTCTAGGTGATGTGTGCTTGACCCTTTTACAACCTTATTACAAAAAGGGCTACAATGTCACCACCGACAACCACTTTACCAGCCTAAAGCTATCCGAAGAACTTAAGCAGAAAAAAACAACAATCCTTGGCACTATATGGAAACAACGACGAGAAGTGCCAAGCACTGAGCTGATAATGAAAGACAAGGAATTATAGGCTTCTGAGATATTTTTTTGCCATCCGGTTGCAGCTTGACAATATACAAAGCAAAGAAAAAGAAAGTTCTTGCATTCTGAGTTCAATGCACAGAAACGTAAATATTGATCCATGCCACAAGAAAAAACTGCCAGAGACAATACAGTATTACAACAAGTTCAAGGTGGGCGTGGATGTACTCGACCAGATGGCTCGATACCATACCAGCAAGAGTTCCACTAGAAGATGGGCTGTGGCTGTATTTTTTAATATTCTCGACTGTGCCTGCATAAATGCTTACATTATTTACTGCCTTACAACGAAATTGCAATTATCAAGAAGACAGTTTATGCTTGAGCTTATAAAAGAACTTTGCAAACCAAAAGATGGAGTGGGCTCAATACCTCCTTCGCCAGCAGTGGATCACATAGTCAGCATTGCATTGTCGGGAACCAGTGGTTTAGCACACCAAGCTCGTAAAAGAAAAGAGTGCCAGTTTGTAGCATGTAGAAACAAATTTAGCTCTTTTTGCCAAAACTGTGGGAAAGTATGCTGTGGCAAACACACATCCGAAAAAGTAACAATAGTAAAATGCAAAAATTGTGATGATTGAGTGTCAATAAATTTGTATACCTTGTATTTAATTATAATCATAAAAATGTCAAAAAATTAATCATAAAAATGTCAAATACGCAAGAGTAGTTTCTTTATGCTTTTCATACAGTATATGTCAAAATCAGTGAAAGAGAGTACCTATTAAAACCGATTTTCAGATAACCGGTCAAAAATGACCGCGTCCGTCCTTATAGGTAGGGAAATAATTCAGGGCGTCTAGTGTTAACGCATAACCATTCATAAAATCGTTTGCTGTTTCAGTTGTGAGCTAGATCAATTTCAAAACAAGCCTTTTCCCTAACAGTTCAAACAAGACGTTTTCCCAGGGAATTTAGAAACTTTGGAAAAAGTATAGCAGCTTTGCGAAATCCCCCAAAATGCTATTGTTAATCGACTTCTATTCAATAGACGGCACTGCTGATGCTTTAACGATAGGTGACTATGTCAAATAACTTTAGTGATCAAGTAGTGTTGACGCAGCTGGAAGAATTGGCACTCTTAATTTCTGATAAGAGTTCTGCGGGCGATGCAGGCAGAGCCGGCTAATGTAAATATAAACAAATTAACTCATTTGGAGCGAACTTCGTACAAGTTTAAACGGACAGGTAGTATGAGCATTAATACATTTTATAGTACCATAATTCGATGGCTAAGAACAAGAAAGGCCTATTTTCAAAATTGTGATTTTTGAAAAAAATCAGAAAGAAAATTTTTCGGCTTTTTAAAACTCAAAATTCGAAATTATGCAATAGAAAAGAATTCTTCGTAAAAAAGAAGTCACTAGAGGTCAGCTTGGCATATTTTTGTGATAATTAAATAAAACGAACTTTTGTTTGTTTCTTTGTTTTATAAAAATTGAACTTAGGCCGTTCTTTCATTTAACCCTGCTCTGGTACCATGAAAAAAATCACGTTAGCATTACCTTAAGGTCAATATGACCCCATCACTGAAAATACGTTCTGATTCCAGTAGAAAACTCAATTTGTTACCAATCCGTCGTTATTGCTTGAAAAAAGTAGTGGAGTGCACAATACACAAATATTTTACTTCTGACACTGGTTACAGACCATCTTGCTGTGTTCTTCCCACGTGGTGTTATGTCATCTACTGCAGGTGAGTCTGTACTTTTTGTCCTTCGATATCGGACAAAGAAAGCATCTCTTGCGTCCTGATGGACAATGCTGGGTGATGCTTCAAACAGCAAGAGGTGCGGCTGGTAAAATCCCACAGCTTCAAATGATTTGTTTCACAACCTGAGGTGTTTGAGGGGTCACCAATCTGCGCTTAGCTTGAGGAATAATCAACGATATAAATAGTTTTTCATGGGGTCAGTATGACCCCAAACAAATAAAATGTAAAATTTACAAAAAAGGCAACATTTAAATTAAGATTAAATGAATAGAAACAGTTAACAAAGTGAGATGAAAGCTTATAACCTCAAAGTTTGAAATATGTAGCCTATCAAATAAGCCTGGGGTCATATTGACCCCATGGTATCAGAGCAAGGTTAAAAATATCGGCCTATTTTGATTTAAATTTTTATTTTTAAAGTGGTTACATTGGAAAAAAAAGCACTATTTTTGATAATGATGTACTATATGTTTACAGTGTAGAAGCAACAGCATTAAGGAAAATCTACATAGCAGAATTTTGTCGAAGCTATGTTGTCAAATCATTGATGACAACTTTGAAATCATACAAGACCAATACCATTTTCTATCGTCACTGTTTTGTTGCATTTGAATAAAGATTAAATTTCAAATTCAATTTATGAAGCTTAATTTGCTTTTTCCTACAACCTCAACCGTTGCATGCACTTGATAAACTAACGAAGACCGAATCAAACCCTCATTTCATTATAATTTATTAAAAAGTATTTGATTTATTTTCATGACAGTAAGCCATAAATTGTTGATGACTTTATTTTGTGAAAAATTACAATTCAAAAAAGATTAAAACTTAATAAAATGTCGTAAGAAATAGCAAGCATTTAGATAACTTTACCTTATTCCTAATTTTCACCAGTCTCTTGTTCAAATAAAATGTCGACTCTTTTCTGATATCAAAGGCAATAAATTTATCAAATTTTTCAGCTTCTTTACTTCGACTTGCAGCAGTTTATTGTGCAGCTGAAATAATGTCTACTTCTGTCGAGCCAATCCTGGTAGCTTTTCTTGGTTGGTTGGTTTGCCTATCTTTTTCCTTGGGATAAAGGTATGGCGCAAACAGCAATCCTGGAACACGCTATCAATCTAATTGAATTACAGTCTTGAGCCAATTAATGTGAACCCCCTTAAAATCAATGAAAAAAGTGCTTTTATCCAGTCAAGGCACCTTCTATTTTTTTCTAAATTGTTAGGTTTCTTTCTTTCATGATATATTATTAACTTTTTCCAGAAATAATATTTAAAGTAACGTTAATTACTTGAGATCAGTTAAGATGAATATCACTCCGAGAAAGCGAACTAGGATCGTTACGCTGCACACGCTTGCAAGTTTTTCTCAAAGAAAAATAGCTGAAATGGTGGGCGTCAGCTTGGGTGCTGCAAACAGAATCGTGAAACAATCAAAAGAAACAGGAAACGTTGTAACAAGAAGAAAAATGAAGTGTGGGAGGAAAAAAACGACCAAACGCAATGATGCGAAACGCTTTTGCAACAGCAAAAGTAATCCACTGAAGACCAGCAAGGAGTAGAAAAGAGACTTCGATGAAAGTGGTGTTTAAATTTTGTCATCTGCTAAAGGACGGCAATTTTTTTTTGGTCCAAGAAAGAAAAGCTGGAGAACTGGTTGACCTCATTCTGATGCCATTTTTCAGCAAGATGCATCTTCTTGTCACAAGGCTAAAATCACAGCCAATTGTTTAACCCTATTTGGCCCGGGGGGGTCGATTCGACCCACAGCAAATTAAAACTGTTGTAACTTAGCGACCGCTTGAGATAAATGTTTGAAAGTTTTTGGCTTTTCCTAAAATTTATCTGGCTTTTGGTTGGTCATAAACTGACAAAGATATTCTTAGTAGTTTTTACTTAAACACAGCAATTTCAAAACCCACTCGGGCAAATTTCTTCATTGATTGCTTTTGTATAATAAAGAAAAAAAGGAGAAAGAGCGCCCACGCAAAACCGTGACCAGCTACGTAAACCACAGAACTTGTTTGAAGTGACGCACAGACTGTAAAACTTGTACGGTTTCTCAGAAATCTTTCTTCTCAAAACCTTTTCGCTGTGAATAGCAACTCTTAATTTGACAAGCCAAAAACATCAAAGTGTTTTCAGATACACGGCTATTTTGTAACTTTTAGTTAAATAAATAATATCTTTTTGACGCTAGGCCATAACCTACCGATAAAATAATGCAAGCAAATATTTCGTAATTTTGATGCTTGACAAATGCATCAAAGCAAAAAAATTGCTTTCAAGTGCAAAGCCAGAAAATAAATTTGGCGGCGTGATAATATAGTTTGCGCTTTTCATAATGATTTGTAATGTTGTTACCAATTAAAATTGGGGATTGGTTGGTGGGAGAGCAACGAGCGCACTTGCAATTTTTATTGGATGGAAAATATGAAGTGGTAGATTAAGGGACGCAGGGGCGACAGACAGCAAATTTAATTTAGGAGTTTTATAAAACTTGATTTCCGTTGCTTTACGAGTTAGCTGTTAGTAATTAATTACATACCGAATTTTATCAGCAAATACAAATTCAAAACGCAAGAAGCCAATCGTGAATCACAAAATTACATTTTTTTTAAGTGGAGAAGGAGCTGTAGAACATCTCCTGAGTTTGTGACCAACACCAAAATTTTTTTCTGTTGACCGCGTGACAAAAGCAATGTGTTTGTATTCTACATCTACACACTTCTAAAAGCAAATGAAGATTTTTTTCCGTGTTCTTTTATCCACTTTTATAAAGACGCCTCTGGCAAAAGCGTTACGTTGCTTGCTGCAGAGCCAAGCGGAATTGCATTGAAGTTGACGTGTCAAGTTCAAACTACAGCTTGCGTCAACTATCACAACATTATAAGATTGAATGCTGACTCAAATATCGTCTTGTCATTTTTATTTTTCTAAACCGGAGATGGGCAAACTTTTTAGTCGGAGGGTAGCATTGACCATTCAAGAGTTAGCCGAGGGCCGCATCGACCATTCAAGAATTCGCCGAGGGCCAATGCGTAAAATCTTACAATAGCTGTATGCAATGCAAGAGCTTGCAATAGCTTAAAATCTTGCAATAACTTCTTGTAAAGACGTATTGCAGGGCTTTGATAATGATGGCGTCCAAAAATAAAGATCATCACTCTTTATTTGGACCGAAAATGCGTCAGTTCAAACTAAGAACTGCGTAGCGGCTCTTTCAATGATGGCTTCTATCATTTTTGGCTCTTCAGTACGGCAAGTGCGGCCAACCCTTTCTTATTGAATCAAATTCATGGAAGTTTGTATAAGTTTCGAGGGCCGCACAAAATGCTCTGGCGGGCCGCATGCGGCCCGCGGTTCGTAGTTTGCCCACCCCTACTCAAATTGCTCGTTTCCACTAAAATTTAAATATTCTGCCGGTGTATAAGATAGTGATGATTATATGCAGGGTTGCCATATCGTGCTTATTTCTAAGATTTGTGCTTATTTTCAAGAGCAATGTCTTACAAAATAGGAATGCACATCTGTAGACATTGAAACAATAGTTTTAAAAATCTGCAGTCACTTCAAGAGTCAAACTAGTAGAGTAAAAAATTTTAATCAATTTTGCGCACAGCTTGAAGCTCAGTACACTGCACTTCTTACTAACACGCCAACACGTTGGACTACATTAGGTAATGTGCTTGAAAAGATGATAGAACTTTGGAAACCACTAACGCAACACTTTCTCTCCCTACGGTGTCCACCACGGATTCTTGAGAATTTTTTCAGATCAGAAGAGTCGCTTGTTATCGTGCCGTTTCTTCATAGTGCTTTGTCGGTTTTCAAAAAGCCGCTATTACTGATACAGAGCACAAGTGCATTATTTCCGGAACTGGCTGGCATCTTTAAATCATTCAAGACGGCCATTTTTCAGCGTCGTAATTCAGAATTTTATGGAGCAAAAACAGATGAATTATTAAAAGGAATTGACAGTGACTGTGCTGAGATGCTAAAATCAAGCGTCAAAGAATTTTATGAAGTGACTCGAGAATACATTGACAAACGGTATCGACCAGATAAGCATCCAGCCAACGTCGCCTGGACACTGCTGAGAAATCGGTCAGTTACATATAAAGAAGTAAAAGAAATGGCGAAGTAGGTCGATCCCGAGGTAGCGATGGCAGATAGCTGTTTGACGAAGTTTCGTCTCTTAATGATATGCTTAAAAATATTCCTGATGAGACATTCAATGAAGATAGCCCAGAGACGAAGTGGATGAAACTTTTTTCTGGAAATGATTCTCTACCGCTTTTATAGAAATTAGTTGCTAGTATTTTCTCTATTCCGGTCAGCAACGTATTCGTGGAATGAGTATTTTCTCTTGTCCCATCGCAATGGAGTAAAGAAAGAAATCGTCTAAGTGAAAAAACTGTCAAATCACTGTTACAAGTTTGAGTAAATTTGGACTTCAGTTGCTCCGAGATGCGCGAAGTCATTTCCAAAGATCAAAAACTGCTTAAGCAAATTCTTAGTGGTGAAAAATATTTATGATTTGGCTTTTAAATCAATAAATAGATCTTGCTTGTATAAAAATACTCAATTTCCGTTAATTCTAGTATTTCAATTTTTTTCAATTTGTTAATCGCTAGGAAAAATTCATACCAGGTGATACTAATATTTTTTTTATACAAAATTTTTAGGAGTGATAATTTATTACGTCGTTGCACAGCAGCGTGCTTATTTTTTGGTGTAGGCAGATGGTAACCCTGATTATATGATATTTAACGAATAATTTTCTTCTTTCAGACATATAAATGTCGCAAACAAAAGTAGTAAAAAATAGCCCATGTCAATGTATGACCTGAAGAAGTGTTAAGTAAAATTTTGAATGAAGTATCTGACGAAAAAAACGACGAATTGAAAACACAGCCTCTTTAGCTTCCGGTGACTATAAAATTGTAAGAACCGTATAAATATCACATGACGCCTTTAGAGGGAAACAAAACTTCCGTATTGGTGTTATTACGGGGGAGAGGATAAAAAATAGGCTACGTAGGCCTATTGTTGTAACACAAACTTGATGATAAAACGAATTAAAGTTTACAATCGTTTGATGTAACAGGCTTTTTGTAGCAAATCCAAAACTTAAGTTTGCTTGAGGACTTTTTTCATATGATTCGTCACATACATACGCAGACAAGCGTATTGCTGCTTTTGACGGTGATATATGTATTGTTGATATTATCCGTAAATTCAATGTAGTGTTCCCTTATTTTCATATTAAACGATAAATTATAAGTAGAAACATTATGACTGCAATACACTAGCTAATCCTGAAATAGCCTATTTCGTTTCACATTTCTAATGTATTCTGTTAATTGCAAGAGATTTTTTAATTAATAGCTCTAAATTCACTAACGCCTCAAAGCACAAGTTACGATGATAAAGCTCAAATTGGTGACATTATGATTAATCCCGGTGGAATATAAAATTGTAAGGACCATATAAATATCATATAACGCCTCCAGAGGGAAACAAAACTGCCGTATTGGTGTTATTATGGTGAGAGGGATAAAAATAGGCTATATAGACATATCGTTGTAGGACAAACTTGCTATTAAAAAAAATCAAAGTTTACAATCATTCGATGTCACAGGTTTTTGTTGCAAATCCAAAACTTAAGTTTGCTTGAGTACTTTTTTATGCAACTCTTTACATACGCAGACTTGCACAACTGATTAATTCTAGCAGGCTAATTCGGTAAATTACAGCAAAAAGTCGCTAATTCTGATTTAAAAAAAACTAAGTCTCTTATTCTTGTGTAATTTAAAAAATCCCTAATTTCAATTCTAATCTAATTCTAGAAAAGTTCATGAACAAAGAGCTGAATCTGAAAAATGACAAGAACTTTTTTCTATTATTTGCGAAAAGTTTGGCTGAAAATCAAAATCGAAATTAGGTGATCTCCAAAAAGAAAAAAGGTCTTTACAATGATTTGATGGCAAAATTGAAAAAGTCTTACAATTGTCGCAAATACAAAGTGGTTTTGCGAAGATGTTCAAATAGCATCAAAATTCGCTTGGTAATTAAAATTTCAAACTAATTTCAGAAAAACTGGAAAGCTCTAATTTTAATTCCGATTCCACATAATTTGTGATAATCAGAAAAGCTCTCATTTTATTCTACCCTAATTTGAGAAAAGCATTAATGCTTTAATTCCAAGTTTAATTTTATTTGAAAATGCTAAAAAAATTCTAATCGTCAAGTCTGCACACAAGGATGGGAGGGGCTTACAAAAACGTCGTATTGCGTCGCATAAGGGAGAGGAAAGAATAAAAGAGTCATATGATTTGTGAGCATTCCTTAATTTGAATGAGATTTATGTCTTGATCAATAAAAATATTTATCAGTGATGAACAAGCATAGCTTGTATTATTTATTTCTAAATGAAGAGTAATAATTTCATAAAGCTAAGAAATTTTTGTCGTTAAAATGCTATTTCACACCCTGCTTCACATTTACAAACAGTCAATTCAAATTACAAAAATCTAGCTGGAGATAAGGCATATGGCAAGTAGTCCAACATAAGAAATGTTATACAAACATCACGGCTGGTAACTTTCTCCTAAAAAGCAAAATGGCAAATTAATGATAAGTTGTTGAACTTTTTACCTGGAAGCTGACATTGATAAATTGGGCTTAGGCGATCGCAAAAGCACAACGTCGCAGAGTAAACACTACGAAAAAAGAAAATTCGCCTGCTGTTTCTTTATTTTAAATTCAGTCAAAAATCTAAAAACTAATGCTGTGCATTTAATTTGCAATAACTTAAACGCTATTAATGTGATCATAACCAAAGTACATAATTAGATTGAAATATAAATTCTGCATCTATCTGAGCAAATACGGAATCGCTATTGTAAGCGGTTTAAAAGTTATTAGCTGCTAAAGTGTCGGGTCGAATCGACCCCCCCCCCCCCCCCGGACATAGAAAGCAAAAAAAAAGCCCGGCCTTAATAGGGTTAAAAAAAATAAAAATAAATTTTTTGGAATGGCTAAGAAATTCGCCCGACTTAAATTTTGTTGAAAACTTGTGGTCCACAGTCAGAAATCGTCTGAAAAAATTGAATTGTATCACAAAAACCAAATTGATTATGTCCGTCATACGTGTATGGTTTCATGACAAAAAAATAAAAAAATTTATAAAGAATTGATTTTGTTCATTAAAAAACGAGTAGATTTGGTGTTGAAGGCAAAGACATGAGAATACAATGTTATTTTTTCATTCAAATACATGCTAATAATCTGAAAATTGAGTTCTTGTTTTTGCGTGTTCACATTAATTTGTACTTGGGTGTAGGCTTGGGGAAAAGTGGCAGCTAATTTTGAACCAGTCATAAATGTAAATTACTGTCTGGTAGCCCCACCACCAACAAAGGGGACTGCTATTGATGGTTTCCCAAGAGTTGCCTTTTACGACGCGCTGGGTGAGCCACTTTACAATTCTAACTCGGTAAAGCACTGGAATGTCACCTTTCTGCCTCATAAAGATGGAGGCATCCCGTTAAATGTCTTGCCCACAAACACAACAAGCAAGCTTGCTGGCTTGTTCTCCACACTAACCCCTTTTTATGCTGAGCGCCAAGCAGGGAAGCCGTGAATACAATCTTTTAAAGTTTTTGGAATGACTCGACTTCGGAAATGAACCCCTGGTCTACCGACTGCAAAGCGAACAGATTTACTGCTTGGCACTCGGCATAAAAAGCTTTTTTGACAACAATTTTAACTTTGGATTTTTCAACCGGAGAATTTACATATCCCCTTTTCTCTCTTTTTTTGTTAAAAAAAAATATTTATCATTCCCAGACCACTGGTTCACCATTTAAATTTTTAGATTGATTAATCAAATACAATTTGCAAAAAGCAAGCTGCTTATAGTGTTTAAAACTCTTAGACTCCACCGCTCAGACGTTTAGTTTCTTGTTACGGTCAATGGATTGGATTGTTGGTGTCAAATGCCCAAGACTTTCGATGATAGCATGAGTAGTCTGTTTTCTATCTATTGTTTTGTGAATACTGTCGGCTTTCAGGTGGGTGTGGCCTGATTAAAGGTATGTATGGGTAATTTTTAAGTCTTTGTAAACATGCCACAGTGCTTTAAAGATTAAGTGGGACACTTTACAAAGTTCAACAAATTTGTAGAATATCAATGGAATTTATTTATTTTTTTGACAGAAATGAGCCTATTTGTACTTTTAACAGTAAAACAGCCCCAAAACATCTTTGTCGGGGTTGCTTTGGCGCCTGTTCAATATAACCATCTTGTAGGAGTGCAAGGATTCTTCCTTACTTTTTCGCACATTTTGAAACCGATATTCTTGAACTTCAAAATGACTTTCGTCAGAGAATATAACCAGTTTTCACTCGTTTTTGGTCCCAGCTCTCATACCTCTTTGTCCACTGTCATCTTTTCTTCTTTGTAACTGCTGTTTAAAGTTTCTTTATTGTTGGTTTTTTGTGTGATTCTTTCTCTTTTGATCAACTTTCGTCTGATAGTTGATGAATACACATTCACCCCAGCACCGAGCAATCTCTTTTATCGTCTGCAGTGGTTTTCTTCGGATCCTTGATGTTGTTTCTCATTATCATTAGGTCATCCTAAGCGGTATTTTTTCCTTTCGGCTGTATCTTTCGTGACGTTGGATAGTGACACCATTGTTGTCATTTTTCCTCTTAACTGTTACAAATCTTCAGTCAACGAAAATTTGTATACAAGTGCCCGAGGAGAACTCAAGGGCCTTCGTTCTTCTTCACCACAACAATTAACTAAAAAACTTCTTTAATGCGGCAATCTCAGTTAAAATAAATGGAATGCAGAAACTCAGTTAAAATAAATTCCAAATGTCAAATAAAAAGAAAGAGCAAAAATTCACCGACGGCTTCCTTCTTAAAATAAATTGAATGCAGAAAACAAATTCAAATGCTGGAACTTTACTATTTACTGTTTGGAGCAAAAGGCCAACTATAATCAAAATGCAATCTTGCCCGGTTTTAGGAAAAAACGCACGAGAGTCGCATTTCAAACTCAGGCTACTAAACGCCAAATAGAGAAAAAATAAAAGCGTGCGAACAAAAGGCGCTGGTTCAGTTCAGCCACAGAAAATTCAAAATTCGTTGATTTATCCCGAAGCCGATTCTGTAAGATTAACAATACGGGAAACCGTGGATTTGGATACCCTAACTCCATCACGATCTCTCTCACTGTAACCTTCGATCCTTCCAGCGCCTCGATGAACCGAAGTGATGCTATCTGAATAAGTCCGGATACGAATTTCAACTTCACTCTCTCGTCTCCCGGTGATCAATGGCCCAATAATAATTAAGCAATTCTTTATTTATCGAAGATTTAAAATATAACACACGTTTAATGGGCCATAAGAACAATTAGAGGGAAGCCTTAAGCGCGAGAGTGTGATTATGGTGTTTAATTCGGATTGTTTTACTTCTACAAATACAAAGAAATATATTATTATTTCTATATCTACAAATTCATACAGACCAACCTTCAGAATACGCATCGTACTTAATGGTTTATTAAAGCTGATGTGTACTGCAGCATGGCTTTGTAACCAATGCTTTCTTTAATCTGCCACATTAGAACTCGGGGCAGTTATTTACAACGATCTTGGGGTAATTTCTCCGAATTGGAGAAAGTGGCATGAATAATTTGTTTTCTGAGTACGAACCGGTAGTAGTCATAGGAGAAAGCAGCATCCATAAATTGTTTTTCGGGCACAATTCGATCTTGGTCATAATAAATAAACTAAAAGTGATATCAACCCTCTTCCGGAGTGTAAAGTTGTTTTTCATTAGAACTGCGAACTCACCAAAATGACTCATAACAATACGGCCACATAAACACACGAATGTCAATTAGGCGTTCAGTTCTATGTCATATATAAATCAATTGTACACTGGCCTTATTCGCTTGCTCATAATTAAGGATTTTTTCCTTTCTATAATGTTGTTTGTCAGTTCACGTAACACTCACTGATTACTTAGTATGTTTGCGTAAGGCCACAAATTATGATCGCCTTCTTGGAGTCAAAACTGTTTTCATAAGAAATAACTTACCAAAAGCATCTAAAAACAAGGATGACACTTTTAAAGAAGAGCGCTAGTCATTAAGCTGGAATCATTTTAATAAAAGATCAAATCTGCAAAACAAGTGTATTGAGGTGGGGGCGTCCCGTTAAGTGCCTTGTCCAAGAACACAACAAGCGAACATTTCGGCTTGTTTTCCACAACCTCCCCTAAATGTCGAGCGCCAAGCAGGGAAGCTGTGAATACCATTTTTTAAAGTGTTTTAGTATAATCCGACAAGGGAAGTGAAGCCCAGATCTACCGACTGCGAAGCGAACGCTCTAACCATTACACCATCGCGTTTGTTAATAACAGCATGAATAGCCTACTTGTAATAGTAGGGTGGGGTAAATGAGATAATTTTTTAGAGCCCTGTGTTTTCAATGGCCATTTTGGATGCTGAGTTTGAATCCGTTGGAATTTTTGACCTATGAGTTCATCTGACCCCTTAAAATGCTAATTCATTCAAAATGGCAGCTAAAATTGAGATTTTTGGAGTTTTTTCAGCATAACTTGGAAATATATCGTATAATATATCTATATATATGTTTTTTGGGTCGTAAATTACGAAATAACACTTTCGTGGGGCTCCCGTGCACGTGTGGCTTTCTATGTCGTATTCTTACTGATTTTTGCTTGCTGTGTAGCCATATTTGTGTTATTTGATAGCTATATTGTCTTAATCTGATCCTACTTATTTTAGATACATTACTACTAGACATGTAAAGTGGGCTAACTTGCTTTTAGACCTATTTGTTTTACAGAATTAGAGCTGAATATTCGGTGTTGTGTTAGGTATTAATGTATCTAATGATTTGTGTGCTTTCAGATAGATAGTTTTAAATATGGCTAAATCCAAAAAAGATACTCAAAGCAGCATCACTACTGTAAAATTACAACTGAAAGAATACAAAGCGATAGACACTTACAAAACTAAATCGAAACTACCATCTGGACAGTACTTACTTAGAGGTATGATACATTTATGCTAACCTGTTTCTAAAGAAGAAAAACAAATCAGTAAGAAGGATGCTAGTAAGACTGTCGCATTTGAAATACGTAATAATTGGATATCAAAGAACGTCTACCCATTGACTGAGCGTGCGGTGGCGAAAAAGATTAGAGACGATTGTGAAACGTTAATGGCGCTAGTAAGATACGAGCTCACAAGTCACAAAAAAGATGATAAGTGGACTGAGAAGGCTAAAAACTTCAATGATACTATGTGTACTCATGCGTATGATATTAGAACTAAGAATATAGAATTTCAAAGGAGCTTGGAAGCAGAGACTGGAGTGAAAATGACAAATGAAGATGAGAATTTTTATCTTGACAGCTGCTATAGTGATTACGTAGCAATATGCACTCCTACTGTTCCGAAAGCCTGGACTAGAAAAAAGAAAAGAGAAGAAACTAGGAATCTGTCAGCTGAAAGAAAGAGAATGAAGATAGATAAGCTGAGAGATGCTGAAAGTCTTTCATATGAGCCTGACATTGAAGATACTATTGATCATAACCAAGACGACCATGATGTACATGATGAATCTTTTATACCCACCAAGGTAATACTGACCACACCAACTAGTTCTAGACAGACAAGAAGCAATCCAGTGACTCCGTCTTCAACCTCTCATGATAAAGTTGAACTCAAATACTTTCCTGAGGTTAAAATCAGAACAGGAAGAAGGACTCTGAACGAAGCTTTGGTTAGGTGTATAGTGCAATATGAGTCGGAATTTAAAGTTAGTCATGCAGATATTTCTGGCATTATAGTTCGCTCATCAAATATGATATTTGGTCAGAACTGGCAGATATCATCTGATGAAAACGTTGATGAGGACGATGAGGTTAATCAAAGTGATGATGATTCTGGAGATGAAAACACAGCTACTAGTAATTCTACCCTGATACGAAAGCAAAAAAGCGTTGTGGTGATTTAACATATATCTTCCCCAGTAAACGATTCATTTCAATGTATCTGCAAGATGCTTACCTTCTTAATATGAAACATGTTGCGTCCTACTTGAACAATAAAGGCGACAATGTCATAACAGGCGGGTTGGACGATACGACAAAAGCCGCCGGCCTTAAAATGTAGGACATGAAAGCTGATCATATAACAGTTCATGGACCAGAAGGTAAAAAATATCTCACTACTGGTTTTATGGAAAACATATCGCATTCTGGAGAAGATAGTGCTGCAACATATGAAGAGAAACTAAAAATCTTGGTAATTTTGGGTGACTCTACACTTGATAAAATAAAAAACGAAGTTGATTTTTGGATGAGTGACAGAGCGGGAGATAACGAAACGTTTAGAGAAAGTATGGCTATTCCAGAATCTAAAAATCTTAAATGCTGTGCTCATATAAGACTTGGTGTTGACAACGCGTGTGATAAAGTGTTCTGGGAGGCCGAACAAGGAATAAGCGTTCACAATCTGATAAGTGTGAAAATCGGAGAAAAAGCTTTCACTTCATCCGGTTCTTCTATCCACACCCTAGGTGAGATAGCTATATCCAAGTTGTTAAGTCCAAGTCATGCAGCCCACAGTGTTTCGTTGCACTCTGAATTTTTTCAATGGATGGAGCAAGAAGGTATTGAAAGACAAGATTTCAAGGGCTTTACAGCAAACAGGTTTGGTCATATAGCTCAGATAGCAAATGAATTCCTACAAATGAAAGATCAGGTCCTAAAATTCTTTGACTCTGTGGTAGACATTAACTCGAATAAATTGGTCCTGGCTGTGTCCGTTTATATTCAAAGTAACTGGTTCAGTTTGTGCTGCGAACTTTATTGCAAAATCGCTGATCTAGTAATTTTTCCCCTAATGGGCCTGCTAGGAACTGATGAGAGAGGGAAAAATCTCAAGAATGTCAGAGACTGGTATGATGTGCGAGATTTCTTTAAGCTGAAACTACTCGAAATTGATGACCTAAGTGAACAACTAAAATCTGGTAACATTAAAGATCGTCTGTACTCTGCCATGCTTAAAGAAATGTCAGAAACTTTAAGGCGCCAGCTGTCAGCCATGCCATTTTTCTACGACATTCTGGAACACGATGAAGCACAAAACGACGAACTACCAGATCCAAATAAACTGACTTATCCTCCATTAACTAATCTAGGCTGCGAGAGCGAGTTTGCTTGGTTTGATAATTGCGTAAAAATTAGCGGCGGGACAGAATCGGTCTAATCAATATCCAGGAAAAGGGTGATCTGTACCAATGCACTCCTTGTAGATTCATCATTCGACAACTTAAGTGAAAAAGAAAGATTGGATCGTTGGAAGTGGGCGAGAACCTCCGAAGAAAGCTCAGAAGTAAGGAAGCTAGAGAGAGATTTCTTGGCCACTGTGAAAATATCAAAAAAACTTGTTCTCGCTAAGAAAGAAGAACTAAAAAGAAAGAAAAATCTAATGTCATTGCAAACTATAGTCATTTGTAAACAACATGGAGGACCTTTGGCTGACACTAACTTGGAGTTGGTTCAATCGTTGTCTGAAAAACAACTCATCTCTGAAATTGTGTTCCTGCGGCTCACCGTAGCGCCAAATATTCGTCAACAGAGACATGTCAAGGACTCTAATACTGGAAAATTTCGTGTCGAAAAATTTACTGCTGAAGAACTTTGTACAAGCATCCAAAACCCAATAAAACCAAAAGATGAAGTTGATAAGAATGTTGACGGACTGCTCCTGAAAATTTTCACTTGAACATTTGTTATTATATTGGTATTTTTTGGCTTAGTCAATATAATCTCAGTGCTTTAACGATATATAAATATCCTATGTGTCAGATATTGATAAATTTAGTAGATATTTTAGAGAAAATTTTCATAAACATCGTCAATAGTGTATGTGAGCATCACGAAAGCGTCATTTTTGTAATCTACGACCCAAAAAACATATATATAGACATATTACAGAATATATTTCTAAGTTATGCTGAAAAAACTCCAAAAATCTCAATTTTAGCCGCTATTTTGAATAAATTAGCATTTTAATGAATCAGATGAGATCATAGGTCAAAAATTCCAACGGATTCAAACTCAGCATCCAAAATGGCCATAAAAAACGCTAAGCTTGTCCGAAAGTTTTGCAAAAGCCCGTCATTTACCCCACCATAGTAATAAATATTAGTTCTTTCTTGCACTTGAAGCCGACAAGAATATATGCAAAATGATACCATTTTTACTATATCCAGTGTACCACTCAGAGAGTATATAGTAAACGAGATCTATTTAAAACCCTTACCTCTATGAACACAGCACGTGATCTCCATAACCGTATCATATATCGATTTATTGAGTTATAAAGGCAATCTACCTGCTTTATGTGCATGTTCACACGAATGACATGGTTATTTCACAAAGTAATAGTATTGCAAATAATAAAAGCCTTCCTCCCATGATTTGACGAGACCATCCCTGGACGCGTTTCGTCCTTTTGTACTCATCAGCAGGGCCTGTCCCGTCATCATCAAAATATTATTGCAAATATGGGGTTTTGGAAATTTGCAAATATGGGTCCAATATTATTGAAAATATGAGGTTTTGGTTTTGGGCAATTCCGATAGTGTACAATATGTACAATTAATATTGTTTTTTTTACTGAAAAAACTGAACTTTAATTAAGACATGTGGTGTAACTTTTTACCCCTCCCAAAAAGTGTTAAGCTCAGTAAAACCGGTAATTTTAATACAAAAACGTTATAGTAAGGTACTAACAATTAATGTCCTTTGAAAGCTTAGGAAATTTGCTTTCAAGCAATATGTGACTCCAATTACTTAAAGGCTAAGAATTAACTTATTATGGCTAATCAAAAATTAATTGCCATATATCAAGTTTCATTTTTAGTTGAACAAACTTGACCTAACAGAAGTAAATTTTTTGGTACAATTTTACTACTTTTCCTCACAAGCATGATTCTGTTGCATAATTTGTCGACTTTTTTAAAAAGATCCATCAAAAACTGAAGTATCTCCATGTTTATGAAATGTAGTCTACGGGTTAAAAACATACCAGATTTTGGTGCCTGAACTTCACCAATATTGCAATTTCTAGACGTAAGTCATTTAATATATTTTGGCTAATCTTTATCGATAACATGGATTTTTGGCATTTTTCATAAAAATATTCGAAAAGATTTATCGAAAAAGGAAGTCTACAAATTTTAATATGTAGCCTACTCCAAGCAGAATACTTGGTGATCACCCAAGAAAAAGACGAGGGGTAAAGATGGTCCTTTCTTATCTTTTGCAACAACATGTAAGTGTCAAGCTACATAAGATCTAAATGTTGAAGCAATTTGCTTTGCAATTGGGTGAGGCAGGCGCAGCCAGCTGATTTGGTATTCTTAATCTCAACATTATTAATGGGGGCCCCTACTATTGCCTTGACTTAAGTGTGAGTGCTTTATTTTGAGTTAGTTTGCTCTTTGCATGGCGGCGTTTATGCCAGAGCCAAGGAACATGCACGCAGTCAGAGACCTTACTTTACATTAATTCGCCTATAGCAAGCGTTCCCAACCTGTGGTACGCGTACCACTGGTGGTACGCGAGATGTTTTCCAAAAATGAAAAATAGTATTTGTTTTCTCAGAAACTCCCACACAGAGAAATGCAGTAATGTGAATTTAGTTTCATTTTTTTCTTTTGCTTCTTAACTGTTATACATGTAAATTTGTACATATTGTATAATGTTGCATAATGTTACGTGGGCTAGCTAGCTTGCTTGGCGCTTTTTTTCTTTCTGTAGCAGTAGCAGCGGCAAGCCGCACCATAATTAAATATTGTAGCTAGCGTGTTACACAATATCTCTAGTAACAAGCTCACGACTGGTTAAAACTTACTATCATCTAACACACAGCGGGTGAAGAACTGATTCATAGAGATTTTTTTGACAGAAATGCGATTGGCTCATAACTGAAGAATCTTCTCAAAATTTTTTCGTCAGTATAAATATGGTCGCTTGTGCATCATATTTTTGTTTATTGGCATGTGGGAATTCTTTCCGTGATAGACTGATAAAAGCTTTGTGAATTTTGAAATAAAATTTTGCTGTCCTAGCAAGCTATCATTTTATCTGCTGTTCTAGCTGACTTTATTTTTCTTTGCTGTTGGAATCTGGTTGTTTTATGACTTTACTCGTATTATATTTGTATGTTAAGATGTCTGTTAACCTTTGTGTACAGTTTTTTATGGACAAAACTAATCGTCAAACTTAGGTGGTACGCAGCTACAGAATAACTCTATAAGTGGTACACAGCAACAAAAAGGTTGGGAACCCCTGGTATACAGTGAAAAAAAATGGTGAATAGCGATCCTAATATTAATGGCTTGAAACGCATTGTAACGTCATAATGGTAAATGACATCTCAATACTTGCCACTAGTACAAAGAGCTGCAAGCAGCAAAATTATCAACTATCATTTTGATAGCAAACATAAATGGTCAAGCCCAATGGTCGTCAACCTTTTTTGTATGGGGGCCACTTTGGCACTATGTAGAGCTTTGGCGGGCCGCACTAATACAACTTCAGATACGTTGATTTTATGCTTGAAAATAACGCATTTTGCACTCAGTATCCAACGCTACATATTGCTAATATGCACACAACCACGCTACATATTGCTAAGATGTATCTAAAAATACTGCAGCAACAAAAATAATTCAACAACGTTAGCCAGATCAAGCTCCTTTAGCAATACTGTTGACTTTTTTAACAATGCGTAATGAATAAGAGCACTTGTTTGTGCACATACGAGTAATTATAGCACCGCGAGCGATTTCATCAGAATATTTATTGCCAAGCAAAAGTGGTGTGGTTTCTTCGCATGACAAATGATATCTTGCAACTAACAGTTTCAGGAAAGGAGGAATTTTTGAACACATTGCAGTACAAGCAACAATAGTGACTTTGAAACATTACCTGCGTAGAATAAGCTACCGTAACAGGAAGAAAGAAACCAGAAACTATGAAACACAAGCTTATCGAAAACACCGAAAAAACGTTTCTAGCGTAACTCATGAAAAACGGTAGTGGTGGAAAGTACACTAATGTTTACATGACTATACAAAGTTAAAGAAAGCAACCCTGCGCTCACAGCAAAATTTAGGTAGATCTTATTGAAATGTATGTAAGTTTTGGATTGAGAAGCGAAATAAGCTCAGTATAACTAATAATAATTTCGACGAGACCCTTGTTGTTGAATGTTTTTGCAAAGAACATCAACGTTTACATTGAAATTCGTGACAGACATTCTCAAAATATCACGCAAATATTTGTCCGTCAACCTTGATCAGATTTTTGATTTTGCAATCTTTATTTGTAAAAACGTTTGCTCACATATGTAAGTACTATCAAAGACTGTAAGCATGATAGCAGCGTTTTCCTTCACCAAGCAAAATCACCAGGAATTTGTGAATAAAACTCTGCTATTTTGCACTCCTTGTGCAAATCTTGCCACTTTAAAGATGCTTGCAAGCAGCTCTATCAGTTCCAATTGAAAGCATGAATCTATATTTGTAGGTAACACAGCAAATGGATTATTAAATAATCTTACCACAGTTTCATACTTTTGGAAATCACAGAAACTGTTGGCAAACTCACTTTGCAGTGTTTTATGAATTTCAATGCTTCAGTATACTTTTCTAAGTCAAATCCCAATTCAGTTTCATTGTCAGAAGCCAGTGTTTTACCGTTACTGGAATGTGTAAAGTTGCCCTTTGCAATTTGGTTCTTGAAAAGATCAAGTTTAGGCAAAAATGATTTCAAAATTGCAAACATATCTGAGATCAGATTTTCTTTGCCTTGCAATTTCACATTTAAAATATTTAGATGCTCTGTGATGTCACCTAAAAAAGCAAGCTCACGGAGCCATCTTGGATCAGCAATCAAATCAACCTCTTTCTTTTTTCCTTTCTCTTTCAGAATTTCATTTATTTTCTTGCGGAGTTGAAAAAACGTCTCAAAACCTTTCCTCTGCTAAGCCAGCGAACTTCATTGTGGTACATCACATCTCCATGTTCACAATCTAAATCGGCAAGGAAGGTGTGAAATTTACGGTGGTTCAAAGCATGATTTTTAATAAAATTCACGTTTAATACAACCACGCTCATCACATGCCTCCAATTAAGTACTTTTCCGCATAAAGCTTGTTGGTGAATTATGCAATGAAATTGCATTGGTTGCCCACCGTTTGCCTCCAGTACCTTTTCATTCATGAGTGCTGAAACTCCCTTCTTCTTGCCCACCATATTTCTTGCCCCATCTCTTGTGATGCTTTATAAATTTTTCCATGAAAGACTTAGGCTACTCAGAGCTGTAGTAACTTCTGATAATATTTTCAGCAGTTGTTGTGCTTTTTAAACTCCGCAGAGAGCATAACTCTTCTGTGATTCTGAATTTGGCATCAATACCACGAATAAAAATTAACAGCTGGACTGTGTCAGTAGTATCGTTACTCTCATCTATTGCAAGAGAGAAGTACTTAAAGAACTTTGCGCTTTCTTTTAGCGTTTCGTGAAGATGTTCGCCAATGTCTTCGATTCTTCTTGTAATCGTAGATAATGATAGACTAACGTCCCTAATGCAAGGTAGCTTGTCGGGACACGTTTCTTGCACAACCTTCGTCAAGCACTTCTTGACGAATTCACGATCTGTTAAGGGTCTGCCACTCTCCCCTATAAACTTAGCCACGTAAAAACTTGCTCTCACAGCTGACATCTTGCAAATTCACAAACACGCTTTGCGGGTAAAAAAGATTTCTCTTCAAAGTAGTAATCTTTTGATTGCATACTTCTCCACTTAGCTGCTTGAACTCTTTGAGGCAACTTTTGAAATGGCGTTTTACGTTGTACTTTTTCTGCGTGATTACTTCATGGCATATTAGACAGGTTGCTTTGTTTTATTTGGAACCAAAAAGTAATCATTCGTCCGTTATTCATTAAAATGTCTGTCTTCTTCCGTTATTTGACGCTTGCTATAGTTAAACTTGGGAACCGACATTTTACTACGTTTCAACTTTCCAAGAAAATCAGCCCTGTTTTCTATATCACGTTAGGTACCAGCCACGAATTTCATAGCGCGAAATTCTTTCTTTGTACACCAACTCGGTTTTTGCGCGCAAACTTTATCGAAATGCCGATTATGACGTGACAAGGGAGTCTTTGTCTTTATTTTAACTCCTTTTACAGTAACTTCTAACTCCCCTGGAAAATTACCAAAAAAAGACAAGAAAAGTATCTTTGGTTATATTTGTATGCTGATGCCTTCAGCGGGCCGCACTAAACAGCGTGGCGCGTGCGGCCCGCGGGCCGCCAGTTAGTGACCCCTGGTCAAGCCCATTACCGATATACCTAATTGCAAAGATATCGGTAGAAAACACTTATCTTCCTTTAAAAGTAGTAAGGTCTGGATTAGGGGCAAAGTTAAAGGTAATAAAATCCCAAATTTAAGAAAAGATCAAAAATTAAACAATAATAGCATCAGTCTGTAGCACTGGATTAAGAGGGAATGTTTATGTTTGAAAAGAGCTCAATAGGCGCCTATTGCAATAGGTTATATGACTAACGGAAAAGATATAGTTTCTTTTCATTCTGTGGCCGAATTAGAGCAAACACGCAGGCAAAAATTTTAATGTCACAAATGTTAATGCGAAAGCGGGCCCACCAAATCGTCAAATAGGCCTACCACTAAATAGCTCATTTCTTTAATTTTCAAAACGACCACCATTTGTGCAACGCCGTTAATTTTGACTATGCTTTATTTCCCTCCCCCCTTACACTTTTAAAAATTACGAATGATATTTTGTGTCATCATTCTTTCTTTTTGAATACTTCCAGTCTTGATTAATAGACCAACATGATCACCAGTACATGTACAGAAACTACGGCTTATATTTAGTGAAATATTTTGTTGTGGCTCTAACAAATGTTTGAACAGTGAAGCTGGCGCAGCTGCAGTAATTGATACATTTTGAATTGGCACAGGTGATAGTATGACCTGCTGGTGTAAAATCGCACCATACTTAGGAGAAACATGCTTTTTATTTTGCTTGATAATAGCGTTATAAAGCTATCGGTATCAAACCCAAAAATTTGGAAAAAGCAATGAATTATTTAACTTATACATATATACATACATATACATATATAAGCATACCTAAGCAAGGAAAAACGAATATGAATCATAATGCGTAGCCAGCAAGGACTTGAAAAAGTTAGGGGCGAAATCAAAATTAACAACGTCACTGTGTCAAATCGCACCATATTTAAGATTGTATTGGTATTTTGCTTTATAATAGCTTTGTAGAGCTACCGGGGTCAAACCAAGCATTTGGGGAAAACCAAAGACTCTTTTAACTCCGCAGGGCTTGTCAAGCAGTGATGTAAAAACATGCTACATAATGCGTAGCCAGCGAGGACTTGAGAAAGTTTAAAGGGAAATCAAAAGAAAACATTGTCGCTGTGTGAAATCGCACCACACGAAAGACATTTTTGCTATTTTGCTTTAGAATAGCTTAATATCAGAAAGGTATTTCCTACTTTTAAACTACGGGGAGTGCAAGGCTCCCTTGGGTTCGTGTCAGCAATGAATCAACGTCGAATCAATGTCGGTCGAATCAGGATTCGACCAACTGGTTTACAACGGCCCCGAATGCACGGTTTGCCAAAAATTCACAAGCAAGATGTACCCTTACGTTCTATATTGTCAATGACTGGCTCAGCACAGCATCAATTAGCGCAATGGCTTACGTCAGTTATTGATCCTGTTCTTTCACTTTATTCTACCTACTGTATTTTAATCTTAACTTTCCTTCATCTATCTTTCTTTGCTCCTATGACGTCTGTACCCTTTTTACTAATGTTCCACTCGCAGAAACTATTGAAATCTGCGCTGATGCTCTGTATGATGGCGAGCTTACTCCACCTCCTTTTCTTCGTGGAGTTTTTGTTGAGCTGATGCAAACAGCTACTTCCTCCGTTAAATTCAGTTTCAACAATATTATGCACCGACAGATTGATGGCGTTGCTATGGGTTCACCTCTTGGCCCATCTCTTGCCAACATTTTTGCCGGATATCACGAAACTTTGCTTTTCAAAAGAGTCAACAAACCTCTGATGTATTATCGATACATCGATGATACTTTTGCGGTTTTTAACGACGAAGACAAATGTAATGAGTTTTTCTCCCACCTAAATTCTCTCCATTTATCGCTTTGTTTTACTTTTGAAAAGAAATGCAATTGGACTTTGCCCTTTCTCGACGTCCTGGTAGAAAAGAATGATCACGAATTTGTTACCTCTATCTACAAAAAGCCGACTTTCACTGGCCAATACATTCGCTGGAACTCTTTTTGCCCCATGAAACGGAAGACCAATTTGATTTCAACTCTTGTCTACAGAGCTCTAGTCATCTGTTCGAAATCTACTCTTCAAAATGAACTTTCAAACATTCGTTCAATCCTTATCAACAACGGTTATCCAGAAGCTGTAATCAACGCTGTTATAACCAAGAAAATGAATCAGTTTTACAGACCAACGCAATTAGGTCCCAAGAAATGCCCAGTTTATCTTCAATTGCCATGGCTGGGCAATGTTTCGATGTGGTACGAAATGCAAATTAAAACAGCCGTCAAACGCTGTTACTTTGCAGTTGAGCCATGCACTGTCTACACCACCAGACAACTTCTGCCTGCAGCCCAAAAGGATGTACTACCCGCTTTTCATCAAAGCAACATTGTTTACCAATTTTTGTGCCATTGCAATAGTCGGTACGTGGGTCGTACTTCTCAAAGGCTACAACAGAGGATTAAGCAGCACGTGCCCAAAACCATTCTTTAGGAGTCTATTTCTCAGGACCGAAGCACATTGGCCCGCTCTTGCAAGCCAATCTGAAGCTTTAATGCTGAAACTTCTTTTTCTGCCATTGGACAACATCTTTTACAAAACCGTACATGCACACGTGAATACAATGATAACAAATTTTCTATTCTTTCCCGTGGCCGTACTTCTTTTCATCTTTCCACTCTTGAAGCCACGTACATCAAAACATCCGAACCAAATTTATGCAAACAAAAGGAATTCGTTTATGGTCTAAAAATTACACATTAGTTTTCGCTCCTTTCATTGGTCGCTTCTTTTACCAATTACGATGTAGCTTTTTTCCTCCCTTTTTTATCGTCCATTGTGTCTCTATATAAGTGACTCACTTCACCTTCAAATTTAACGTTTCGCTCCCCTTAGTTGCCGGGGAGCTTCTTCAGAAAACGGTATATGTTACTAGTGTAACATATAAACTGTACAACATAAAAATATAAAGACAATCTGTATTACTAAACACTAAAAATTATTTACCAACAGGGCAGGAAATCACGTAATAAAGAAAACATTGTTACATCACAGATATAGGAGTGGGCAAGTAAAAAGTGTTGTGAGATACATAAGACATTATGTATTGGAGACAAACACACTATAAACAGCCGAAAAATATGCACTATCATTGTGATTTATTACATTACATGAACAAGCCTTTTTGATTAATCAAAAAACTTTCCGCAACGCGACCTCTGTATGCATGTGACTCTGACTTCAGTAATTTGAAATTATCCCAATCTATTCTATGATCGAAATCCATAACATGTTGACTCAGCGCTGACTTTTTAGTGTTAAAAGTCTTGACCGCATCAGCATGTTCCCGTTTTCTGGTTCTAACACTACGTCCTGTTTTACCTACGTACAAAGCATTGCAATCTCGGCAAAAAATTTGATACACCAAACCACGTTTTTGTTCAAAATTAATAGCATCTTTAGGTTTACAAAACTAATCGGTTTACGAAACAAATCTTTAGGTTTATCATTAGGTTTACGAAAAACAAATCATTAGGTTTTTATAATATTTCATTAGGTTTATTATTATATTTATTATATTATTATTTCATTAGGTATTATTATTATTTTATTAGGTTTTCAACAGTCATTAAACAAATCATTTAAACAAAGCATTAGGTTTACGAAACGTTAAATGTGAAGAATAAATTGTCGAAAGAACGAATTGATCGTTACACTCGACATACGAAAAATGCCTGCTATATTTAGACTAAGTTTTGGCAACTTTTCGCGATTTTCTTATCATGGTACAAAATGGAAATAACGGCCTTTAGCAACTTGGTGAGGTTTGCACAATCTTTACACCTGAGCCCATTTGGAATTATTGCCCACAAATTTTCGATGCGCTTCAAGGCTTGTGAGTTCCCTAGCGATTCTAGAACCTTTGTTTGTTTTTTTGGAACCTTTTCTTCACGTTTTTAGCAGCGTGGCAAAGAGCCTGGTATTGCTTAATAACACCCCAACCAACTGGAAATGCTGCTTGTTTGTTTCTCACAACCTGCGCTAAATTACGTCGATATACTTGCCAGCCTTCATCATTCCTAAAACCAGGTAGAGTAATCACACACCATTGAAACTGAAAGACCTCTAAAACATTTTCTTTTGAGGGTGCTTTACTATCTAGTTTATGTGTTGCTCTGTAACCATTTTTCCTTGGCTTCTCGTTACATACCTTTTCTTTTGTCCCTGCACTATAAAATTACTCTTATCAGAAAATATCACATTTTTCCACATATCTTAGTCCAATTCTTGCATTTTCTTGCCAATGCTACTCGTTTCATATTTATTGCACTTGCTGACAATTGCTTTTTGAGGGTCTTTTTGCTCTTCTTCCATTTGCAATCAATCACCTGCGCACTAGTGATGCATTGATTTCGACTCCTGCTCCAGAAAAATTATTCTTAATTTTCAGCCTGCTTCTTGATGGGTCTTGTTTACATTTTGATAATGTAACGGTCATCCTTTGAAGTGGTTTTAGTTTTGTCCACAATTTTTCTTCCTTTTTGGAGTCACTGACTCTGTTGGCTTGGTATTGCCCAATAACTCTCGCAACATACCGTTTGTTTTGAAATGACAGTGGATAATTCTTGGTTATGCTGATGGAGGGCAATGATATCTGAACGCTTTTTGAGGATTATGTCTGCCATTATATCAACAATTAGTATAGCTTACAAAACTAATTAATACAAAAAAGAATAAACTATTAAAGCCCACTTTGATATAATGTAAATATTTAGCCAACTATGAACGCATAAAGCTATTTGGAACACCGTCGGCTATTCTAGAACAATTGTCTATCACAAAAAGTATCTTGAATATACATGCTGTATGTTGAATGCATATTTATGAATTTGTGTGTATGCGCTACAGACAACAGCGAAAATTTGAAAGTGGGCCAATTAATTTGAACACAACTGTATAACTTTCTGAAGCAGAGACTAAGACCATAATACTTATCTTTGGTTGATTTTACATGGATGGTATTTGTATCTTTTAGTCCCGCACGGCTATTTTTCTACTGCAAGCCTTTGCCTAGTGGATGTAGTGTACAAAGAAAATATGCCATTGCTTCGTTGAGGTGTTTCTGCTTGAGTAGAAGGCATTTTTGGAAAAGCCTCAAATCAAATAATAAAGAAACGTACATAGGAATGGTAGTATCCCAACCACTACAGCTCTGGATGCAATATCAAAATATTAGTTGATAAAATGTTATGGCTTTCATTTATGAGATCTAGCGTGCATAATGCTTAGCATGATTTCTCAACTGGCAGCAAAGTTTATGTTTTGCAGAAAGTCAAAGCCACAGGCTTTTCTATGCCATAAACATAACTTACTTTGATTTGTGTTATTTTTATTTCACAAAACGTTATGCAGTAGGTGAATTTAACTTAACATTGACAAGAACGCTGTCTATATTGTAAGGTCTTTATCTCATTCAATGAGATTTTAAAAGCTTTGCTCTCTTTTTCCCTAAATATAATTTGTGTTACTTTGTTTCCTCTTCTTCGCTTGTGTAAAACACTATACCTAAACTTGTAGTGAAGTGAGGAAGCTCACACTGGCTTTCCTGGTTTCTAAATTCTACTTCCCGGTTTTCTTGTTTCGAGATACAGTTTTCTTTCTTATAGCTTTGTTTTCTGATTTCACTTTTTTACGAAAGCTATCAACGTTTTTAAAATTTGGGCTTTGTCCACTCCTCCGGTTTGCTGTAACTCTCTCTGCAGGCTTACATTACCTGGTTGTACCTGAAAGCAGTTTGTATAGATTAGATTTATCGATGTAATTGAATTTGCTGCTTTTTAGCTGAAATAATTGAAATTCTCTGGCATTTGCTAAATAGTCACACTGATATAATTATATGAAAAACTAATATGCACTATAAATTCACATTAGTTTTTCATAAATCCCATCTTTTTTACAAATTTTTGAATTCCTCATTAAAGAGAGAAAAATATGATACCAAATTTGATATATTTAAATCCAAATTGGTTGAAGTTATGCTGAGAAACAAATATTTTCCGTGCTTCGCGAAACGTTTTGGGATGAGGTTTCAAGGGTTGACTAGCACAACAGGAACATCAGCATTTTTATTGTGCATTAAAAAAAAATTTTTAAATGGTTTCTGGCTGTCTGTCAAATATGTTTAAGATTAACATCCCTTCCTAGTAATAAAGGCACACCAAAGCTGTTAGTGTAATTGCAAATCATTGATAGAAAAAGAGAAAATGGTTCATTTCTTGTTTTATTGCTTTCTATACAGCTTTACCAAATGTATTTATTCGACTTAGCTGAAACATCATACCAGCTGCTAAGCGAACCTCAGCATGCAGGCCAAGAAAAGTAATTGTTTCCTTACTATTCTCTTGAGAGTTTATCGATTCCTTTTCTCATTCTGGTGTTTGTTATTAATGCGATTTTCTACCCCTTATTTTACTTTCTTTTATGCGGAAAAACAAGTGGAGACGGCAACATGTGATCATATTCTTGTCTTAGCTTTGGCATGTGGACTGCATCGAAATATTTCAAGATTGGCTCAACCAAAGAAAAAGTGAAATATTTCATTTCGTATTAGTAAGGCAATAAAGTTGACTCAGGCATTGCAATGAAGCGAAAATATAATCCTGTGAATTCTAAAAATATTGTAATAACGCCATTAAATTTGACTCTGCGGAACGTCTGTTCTTTCATCCCCAATGCCATGGCTATTTCGTTGATAAATTTTTGCCTCAATACAGTATCTGAAATTAATTTCAACAGAAAATTAACCCATTAACTCCTGAATTAATTTTTTTTTTAATTCTAATTTGCACCTAAGGAACTGTTGATGTATGAGGTCAAACCCTGCAAAATGCTTTTTTCTTTTATTTTTTGTGAAAACTGACTGATTTAGGGATAAAAAACCTCTGTGACCATATGGTCACGCTAGAACATGGTGAAGTCATTTTTTGTTGTACTTATGTCCGTTTTAAGACAATTACTTCAAGCTATAGGTATTATATTAGCGTCAATTTGATGCACCTTGGCAGAAATATTATTTAGCGGACACATACAGCTGTATTACGTCACAATGACGTCATTCTATTTGAAGATCATCAGGAAACCGGTATTATATTGCGTTGTCTGTGCTGTATTTTTTTAGGATTTTTCTAAACTGTGCTTGGACTCTCCTTTTTTAATGCTCTGGGACTTGCAAGCACTTTTACCTTTTTTTATTTTAGAGGACCTGTACTATCCTGTAATTACGATTCATAAACATACAATTCGGAAAACAAAATTTTTTATTAAAGGCTGTGAAGTCACAAATAACAATTCACCAGCTTTTCATTGATCACACTTTTTCAGTTTACTTTTTCGTATGATAAGTTTTATAGCTTTTAGATTGCTTCATACATTATATAGTTTTGCGCATCGTCACCTTGATCTCTTTAAAGCTTTCTTTGAGGATTTGTATTTACAAGAACTCCCAATTTGAACCTAAATTTACAAGAACTCCCAAAAAATATTTCATCTCCTCAGCAGACAATTCTAGCTCTGGATAATTCTTGAAGAGAGCATATTGGTTTGATTGCTTAATCAAAAGATTGACAACATCGTTGTCTATAAAGAGTTTAAAAAAGTCAACTGTAATAAACTCTTCGTAGTCTTGAAAAGCTGGATCCAGATGCAAGAAGTCTTTTATGAGCAGATTGTCATTGCTCCATGAATCTTGAATGATAGATCAACTGGGCTGATTTAATATTGGCACAGGGTTTGCAGCTGCTCTAATTTCTTCTTCAATGAAGATTCTTTGCTCATCAGTTTGAGCAATTTCTGCGCCAGCACGCAGTTGTTGTCCTGTCAAGTTGTCATTATCGCTGTCGTTCCTCCTTCATCTTCACTGGCGGAATCCTCAGCCTAATCCATGTTTATTGGTGGAAGAGTAATGCATACTTTACTAACATCAAAATCTCCCTGTTCATCGTTTATCAAAATATCGACAACATCCATCAGACTAAACCTAAACACATACATTGCTGTAAAAAACGTATAGCGAATTACAATTTTTGACCCTCCCCATATCCTAGCGTAGCCATATGGTCACACCAAAATACATTTTGTGCTCTACAATAAAGTTCAAAGATCATATGGAAAACCAGCATATATCTAAAAAGTAGATGTAGTATTGCACTATAGCACTATGAAGTAAAACGATTTTGAGAGTAACAAATGCAGGAAATGCTCTAATAGAAATTAGCACTCTCACTTACATGAAATTTTCCCAGTTTTTTGACATTGCTGTAGTTTTGGTCTTAAATTGCTGCAACCGCAGCAACAAATTGCCATAAGTGAAAACTCTCTTTTTTAGTGAACTCTTGCACTACCTAGTATATGTAACATTTCAAAAAACAAAAAAGCGTGGTTGAATCTGGAACACTTTCAGCTAGGCCAGAAAAACGTCACCATATGGTCAGGCTAGTTATGAATGGGTTAATTTGATAGAAATACATGTTTAAAACCAGGCAATGAAATTTTATGAAGCATAAAAGTTTCGTAAAGCATAAATCTTTCAAAGATGGGATAGCTTTATATCAGTAGGAGAAGTCCGGGTTAGTTGACTCACCTTCACCACTAAACAAACCATGCATTTAGAAGCAATAAAACGAGCATATACGTGTTCGTCCCAATAATTAAAGACAGCCATGCTAGTTTAACTCAAAGGAATTTAAGCATTTTGGATAAGGTTCAGAATTACTGTATATTTTAAGTCAAATGAGTAACTTTCACCGATATTACAATTTTTTGCTCTTTCAAATTGTAGACGAAGCAGGTAAATAAAAACTTGTTAGGTAGACCGTGTATTAGTTGTTGTTGTTGTTGATTACCCGAGGGATGGGGACATGGCGGAAGACCATCGAGCCCCAGAAGCCGGGCAACTACCCAAGGTCCGGACCAGAGGTCGTAGAGAGATAAAGTCGTCAAAGAGTGAGCGGCACAAAGAGTCCGTAGCTGGACAGTGCAGAATGAGATGAGAGGTGTCTTGGGACGAGTGTCCGCAGAAGCTGCAGGAAAGATTCTAGATTCTGCCAATCCTATAGAGATAAGAACTTAACAGAAGGCTGTGTCCGTTGCAGCGTAGGCGAGAGAGAACACAGCGAGCATGACGAAGAATCACAAGTTTCTCCTTGGCAATCGGGGGAACCTGTGTGTCAAAGAATTTAGATGAGACGCCTCCAGTCCGAGAAAAGAGAAAAGTGAATACCAAAGATAAGAGGAGAGCGACTGCAAAGGATTACGGAGGGCGCAAGTAGCGCTCCCCGTCTGGCAAGCTCATCAGCCGCGTCGTTCCCCGGGAGAAACTAGTGTCCGGGGACCCATTATAGCCTGATAGAACAGAAGGAGAGAGAAGAGAGTTCCTGACAGATCTGCCACACAGTTTGAATAAAAGGAAAGAAAACAGTGTGGCGAGGACAGAACGAGAGTCAGATAGGAGGAGAAGAGAAGAAAAATGGCAGACTTGTTGGTGTTGCCGAGACTAGCAAAGCGCGTGCTCAATGGTGTAGGTTTCAGCGAAAAAACTTAAACATACTGGGCCTGGTGAAGAGGAAAGAGTGGCCTCATTGCCACAGAGAGAGCAGTTGGCAAATACGCCGGAGCCGCCCTTGCCAAAAAGAAAAAGAACAGAGCCGCTGTCCAGAGTAACAAATTATGAGGGGGGGGAGAGTCAAGGTGGGCGAGAGCCGCACCTTGGCGAGAGAGAGGAGGATCAGAGTGGGAGCATGAAGAGGAAAGAGTGGACTCCACAGTGAAAGAAGGAAAATTCCAAGGAGGTGAGGGAGGACAAACAAGAAAAGCCTCCCTAGAAGAGGTAGAAGGAAGCATGAGCGGGTGAGTGGACGCAAAAGCTCTCCAGGACATCTGCAGTCTTGGTTTCACTCCAAGTCTGGCCAAACCTAAAATAGGAAAGAAGTTTGGGAGACGAAGAGGCCGCTCATGAAATAAAAGAGTGAAATGAGTTAGAGTGACTCGTAGGGGAGGTAAAGAAGCCTCCGAGAGAAAAAGAGGAATAGGGAGAACGAGAGGAAGCCGGTGATGGTGCAATTGGCCTCTTGATAGAGGCGTTCCAATTTAATGAAATTGGTAGCGCCTAGAAAAGGAAACCATCGAGGTGAGGCATAAGTGAGAAGGGGCTGAAGAAAAGCTTCATACAGAAGAGAGAGGGATTCCTTAGAGGGGCCCATGAGGAAACAAAGATACATCGTAAGGCCTCAATCATTTGTGTTCGTATTTGGAAGAATTAGTTATTTAATTTATTTCTATGTTTATTGGTATTGATTTTTACCGCCGTTGACGTCAGTATGTCCAAGACAAGAAGTTTGCAGTTGTTGATAGGATTTTCCTAGTATCGCTGGGGAGAGACTAGGTGAAAATCAATCAACAGGTACCAAAAGCATTAAAGAATTTTTTCGGATAAAATGGAGGACGATCTAGCGGAGCATTGCATAAACTTATTTTGGCAACATTATGCGGCTTGTCTGTGAAAAGAGTCAAAATTCTAGCCTATAAATTTGCAAAGAAAAATCATATTGGTTTCGACCTGTCAGGTCTCTTCTCGGGCCTCTTGTATTACTTATATATCATATTAATATATCAAATAGTTGGTGGCAAAATCGAAAAGCTGAAAAACTGGTTCGCAGTCTTCATGGAGAACCACAAGCTGACGCTGAGATCATTTGAAGCTACCTCCTTGGGAAGAGTGGTGTCCTTCAACCGTAAAACTGTGACACTTATTTTTCACAAAATCTTTCAAGCCATTGAATGATATTATTTTCCCCCAAAGTCTATTTGCAATGTGGAAGAGACGGGTGTTCCGCATTACAAACACCTTGTGAGATTGCGGCATCAAAAAGAGTGAAGCAGATTGGTTCTGCAATATCAGCCGAGCGAGAATTACTTGTCACAATGATAGCTTCAATTAATGCTCTTGGTAATACAATAACTCCGTATTTTATTTTTTCTAGAGTTAACTTCCGAAGACACATACATTTTTTTTATTGTAGATGCAAAGACAAGAACACAAAATAAAAACAGAAAATAAAGCATTAAGATAATGTCTAAATGAAATTTGATCATTTCTCGTAATGACATTGCAGTTTGTTGTTTCTTACCAATATAGTATTCTGATTTTTTTATTGATTTAATTGCGCAAAAGTACTGGAGCATTTTGGGTATTGTTTTCAAATAATTTACGCCGGTAAATTAAGAATCTTGCCGATAAGAGTCTCAGGTTGACTTATTGATTATTATTTAACATATTGCTCATAAAACTCAAAAAATTTATGAATATTATTCAAAAGGATATTAACACAAAATCTTGCTAAAATCCAATCAAATGCATCATACCAAAAAGCGTCAACAATTTTGCAATCACTCTATAAATCTATCAAAGTTTCCGGTTCTTCACGACAAAACGTGCATAAATTATTTGAAGCAATATCAAGAACGTACAGTTGCACATTAGAAACAATCCATCTTAAATTTAATCTGATTTAAAATGACCTTAGTTTAGTTTCATTTGTATCATAGCAATTACTTTCATAAATAGTTGACCAATCAATTGCATCGGAAGGAAGTTGCAATATATCACACCGTTTTAGTTGTTGTTTAACCCTCTGTCTACCAGCAAAAAAGTGTGCGTTTTGTACCATTGGGGCATGGCGTACTCTAACAACAGGCCATGTCAACACGCAGGTGAACTGTCTCACTGGAGGCGAACATTTCAAAATCAACTCATTTGACAAAATACTGACAACCATGACATATCGAATTACAATATATTCTAAGGTACTTAACCATTTACATTTTGCTTATTGTAATCATAAAAACGTTTATAGGCACGAATGGGCATGTGCATGGGGAGGAGGGTTTAAGGGGCGACACCAAATTTGGTTGCGAACTAAATTTTAGTTTTTAAAGTTTCAAGATATTGGTGATCAACTTTGTTGATTTATTCCTGTACCCAGTGTTAGCTTCAGCAATACATCTATTTCAAGGAGGCAGGGGCAATTGCACTGCCAAAGTGAGACTACATTTTCAGACATTAAGTCCTTATTCGGTAATAGTATTTGTTTACTAATCAATCTTTGCCCTTTCTGAGACCCATTACTCTTGTATTTGGTAGTATTTGTGGATCGAAAACAGGTTTTTTCCCTTTTTTAGCTCTACAGAAAACCTTTTTTAAAAATCAGTAGCCCCCTGTGGGAAATTCTGCATATGCCCCTGATCTATTTGAGTTCATGTAATAGAGCCAGCGTTAGAACTTAACAAAATTATTGAATAAGTTAATGTAGCAAGCAAAGCTTCAACATTTTTTGTTTTGGCTCCTTGGTCGATTTAGGCGAATACAAATGGCAGTAGTTTGTAAACAATATGTTTGCAAAAATACCAGCATATGGCTTCAATTTTCAAATTGTAACATTCTGATATGTTTACAAGGATTTTACACAAAGATTTGCGGAAAGTAATATCCACAACCTCATGAAACATTACATATTCATACATAACCCACTCGCACACAGAATCATGAGGAATTTTTAAACTGCAGCGGTTCATGTCTGACAAGAAATGGCCGTATTTTTCATAGTACATAAATGTATCTTCTGGAGAGTGGTCCTTATGCCTTGTCACGTACCCAGCAATATAGAAAAGAGTCATTTTAGTTTCCATTGGTAAGTGATTTTCAAATTCTGGTAAATTATCAAATATTGTGCACATGTTTTCAGTCATGATGAAACTGCGTTTGTCACATGCATGTACACTTTGTCCATGATTATCTGTAGTATTTGGTAAGCTACCATCATCGAATCGTAACAAGTTTTTGTTTTCTGGATAACCAATTTCTCCTTAATCTGCTGCACTGTTATGAAATACGTGCCACCACACCCGAGGCGCAATTTTCCCAACTGCTTCTCCAAATGATCTGCGGTAAAAATCCCAAGCAAAACATATTGATGTGATGTTTTTAATAAGTGCTTGCTTAGTCCCACTAATCCATTGCATGTGTGCCATATGGCTTTAGAAGTGTCTTTGGTGAGACAATTTGCTCTTTTATCTGTAGTACCACTTTTGCACATTTTTAGTTCCATGCCACCAAACTCCAGAAGTCTTTAATTGTTCATCATTTTCAGAGCGAATCACTGCTCGATCCTTATCCCTCATACGGGGATTTTACATTTACAATGTGCCAAAACTGCAACGCTTTTTTAATGAATACAACAGTATCTTTCGCATTTTGCATTTTAGAGTGGCATTTTAAAGCACATACAGTCTCATCACAAAAAACGTTTAAACACAGAGATACTTTTTGTCGTTCAATGGGACTTGGACAAACTGCAACTTCGGATAGTTCAGACGTCTTAACGAGATGTTGGCTTTCCAGTTTATATAAATTTTCTATATCTGTCCTTTTTGCAACTTTTTCTTCTTCATCAACAAAAAATTTTAACTCCTTCATTGGTTCAGTTATCCAGTTGTTCCTGATGTTCTTCATCAGATGTACAAAATCATACAAAAGGAATACATTATCCCTGGTTTGCCAAGGATACGAAGTATTTGTGTTAAACTTTTTGAAAAGCACTTGGTTCACACGATTACCGTCACAAATAATTGCTTTTACAGTTACACCAGCTCATTTGATTAATCCCAGAATTAATTCGGTTTGTTGATATAAAAAAACTCCATTTAATTCTTTAACAGGCAACATTTTATAAAGTAACTTAGGGCAACGAAATAAACAAACAATCATAGAGCTTAAAATTGTACTGGCCAATAATTCGGGTTTGTTTACTGTTTTTCCAAAGACAGTGCCACCATGGTATTGCAGAGTGGATTTAACATAAACTTCATCTAACAATAGAATGCAATTTTTTTTCTTACATCTCTTAGGCAGAAGAACATGTTGTGCAAGTAAACATTATCATCTAGATTTTTTATTGCTGATGTCAATCTAGTAAGTGTGGAAATACTAGGCAGTTCAAAGTCATCACGCAATTGACGACGATAAGTATGTGACAATGCAAAATATTCGAAAGCACGCACAAGTGCAGCAGATTCATATTTTTTCTCCCAACTTTGGTACAGCCCAAAGTCGCAACGTGTTCAGCTAAAACAATCTTTTTGTTTGAGACTTGTTTATCTTTTAAAAAACGAACACTTTCCTGTATTCTTGACCATTTGTTCAGTGTATAAATTCGATTAGCCGATAGAGTTGCAATATTACACTTAACGCCATGGTGAAAAGCCTCATATGTAAAGTCGTTTTCAATAACAAGAGAAAATTTGGGTATGCCAGTACTAGGTACATATTCAAATGATTGAATGTATGCAGAAGTTTCTGTACGTCTGATGCTAATGCAATTCATATCTTCCATTTTTTTTGGTAAGCCGTCTATCAGGTCTTAACAACTGTTAATTGAATCCATTTGATCGAATATATTAAGCTGATCTATTTCCATTTGCCTGGACGCAGACAAAGCTTTCTTTGTTGGTCGAGGAGGTGGTGCTGTTGGCCGCTAACTAAATTTTATACATTCAAATACTGAAGGAGGATCAACTGGACGTAATTTTCCTCGCACATTTTTTGTTCGGTAATCAGCAGGTCAATGCCGTTCACATACAACCGTGTGCTTTGAATTGGGAATATTGTCTCTAGGAACTGCAGATAACCACCTTGCTTTTTCACTAACATCTACTGGCAGTCGAAATGTTTTTTCTTTATTCTTGGAGTCATAATTACCATTGCAGTTCATAACACAACATTTCCGACCGATTATGATATTGCATATCACAAAAATTATTTACCGGTACATATAACTGTTCATAAAAAATGTATATATATCTGCCCAAGAAGATTCAGTTTGGTAGAACTTATTCTTAGCAAGACTTAAACATACACTTTAAACTTATAGGACAAGACAACAATTAATAAGCTACTGCAGTTTTACCGGTTGCTCACTGCTTGCTGAATAAACGCTTAACTTTATTCTAACCGCTAAACTAAAATTATAAGTTAAGCAATAAGGTGACTGTCGAAATTCAACCAGTCCCAAAATCTTCATTAATTTCCCGTTTCAAACTTCGCTTTGCCTCACTTTCAACTTTGGCAAATTTAGTTCTAAGCATTACACCAAACTGCCTGAAAATGGAAAGCTTGCAGCCAACACGCGTGCAGAACACACGTTCAGAACGCACGTTCCTATACGCTGCGCGCTGCCACCATGAATAAGTCTCTGTCACCAATCACGCAACCAGATCACACACTCGTAGTTACTGGTTTTCCAAAACAATAACATTCGCCTCCAGTGAAAATGTTTACGTGCGTGTTGATATGGCCTGTTGTTAGAGTACGCCATGCATTGGGGTCAAATTGACCCCAGTCAGGATTATTATTGTAGAGTTGTTTTTGCTGTACTTTTTTAAACTTTTGCTTACTTAGCACATAATAAATAAAGAAATCGTTCATTCTAGTAATAATAAAACTTTTAAAACCAAAAAGAAATGAAACTATAGTTGTACAACTTGCTACTGCACCAAGCGAACACTAGTTTTGCAGTTTATTACAAGGTTGATTTGAATGGTAATATTGTTTAATCCATATCCAATGATTAGGGTTTTTATTGTACACAAAAAAACAGCAATGAAAGACTAAACAACCAAACTAACTTTACCCTATGATAATAGTCCTGAAGCGTTGCCAACTGATTTCTTGTATGCGTCTCACATAAATATTCTCCTACACAAACCACCAAACCACTCGCAAATAAATAGGAATACCAACTCAAACCTCAAAAACATTTCCAAACAAACGTAAATAATAACGCAAACCTTGAACACACTTGCAAATAAACACAAACAAAAATAGAAATAATAACAACATAAAACTAAGCACACTTGATGCAGTCAATATCCGAGTCTTCAAAATATACATGTTTGCCACATCTAGAACAAAGAGATTGACATTTTCGGTCATACAAAGTACATCGGGCTCTCTTATTCATTGAAGCATCATTTCCAGCAAGAGTAGTCTTCCTTTTCCTGGTTGCAGAAACTGGAGCAAAAATTTGTTTTTCTTCTGTAATTCCACACAGCTCTTTTCAGAGACTGATCAATAACTTTCTTCTTTGCTTCATGTAGATGTTGCCATTTTCATGATTTATTCCCTGTCAAATGATAAACACATTGATTGTACTGACATCAATCATATTGTAGAATAAGACTAATGGCCATCTTCGAGTCATGCGTTTGGTGGAGTATGATCTCACCATTCTGTCTAAAGGGTCAACACCACCTTTTGTTCTGTTGTAGAACAGAATAATGCTTGGTTTCTGATCCGAAGTGCTTTTGATTTCTGGCTGTCTATGCATCGTTGAAAGCATATTGACTACACGGTTTGTTTTAGAACAATACGATGCGATAAATGCATCTAGTTGAAAGCCGAAGACTGTGCTCTTCACATTCGGTCCTTTGGCCACTGCAAATTCCGTTGGGAGCTCCGGCTTGTTCTTTTTGATTGTTTCTATCAGTGTGAGCTTCTTTTGAAGAAGTTTTTGTGCAAGCGATAGATTAGTGAGGAAATTATCACAATTGATATTTCGGCCAGAATTACCAATATCTTTTGCCAAATCATAAACAACTCTTGTGTCTTGATTAGTTTCTCGGGCCGATCCAGCATCTTTTCTAATGTACACTTGCATTTTCCATGCGTAAGAGCAAGTGGAGTCGCAAATTATACAGAGTTTTATTCTGTATTTGCCTGGCTTTAAAGGAATGTATTGCTTGAAAAGGCACCGTTTTCTAAAGCATACCAACTGCTCGTGCACTGTCATGCTTGGTCGGCAGATGTAGGAATCACGCAGGTAAGAGTCCCAAGTTGCAAACACTTCTCTGATTGGTTGCAGCTTATCAGGGGACCAATGATGTCGTCTTGACTGTGCATTGTCAAATCGGAGAAAGCGTAAAAATGGTTGATGCCTTCCTCTACTCATAGTGCAATTGAAAATGAGCCGGCCATCAAGGGTGCTCCATAGCTGTCCAATGCTTTCGTTATTGAACTTATATGTGCCAATCAAAATAACTACACCAAGAAATTCTTTGAATTCTTCATCATCCACGGGTTTCCATAACTCACCATCTACTATGGCTTCTTTGTTATTAGTCTACTGACGTATGTTTTTTCGAAGAAAAGACCGCAAATATAAAGTAAAAGTATCACATATTTCTCAGTAGTGATATTTTGGAAACCTTGTTGGTCCTGGATTTTATCAAATAACATGTGCAACTGCTCTACCAGCATTTTTTGCGAAAGGTGTTGTTTGCCACGTTTCGGTTTTTAAAACAAAATAGTTAGCAGAAGCAGATGAGCAAGGTTGGTCACCATTTCTTTTTCAGAAGATGAACCAAATAAAGACATTTCTTCCTTGTCTTCTTCGCCATCTTCAGTAGAAATCCAATCCGAGTCGCCTATTTTGTCCTCTTCGCTGTCGTCATTTGCTAGAAAACCCAATTTCATCTTCAGAGAAATATCTTGACATGTTGCTACTTTGCATTAAACTCTTTTGTATTTGTATTTGAATTTATTTTCGTTTTGCTTTTATTTTATAACGAAAAAAATTAATTTTGTGTATGTAGTACGTAAGCAATGCGATAATGAAGTTTTTTTTATTTATTTTCATGTTTCAATCGGTCACTTATTGGTAAAATTGCTTGGGGTCAATTTGACGCCACTAGTATATGATGCTGCTTTTTTATTAGCGCATGATAAAGATGTCCAACACTGAAAATTTTTTGTGTCAACAAACCTCTTCAATTTAAAATAAAAGTCATAAAGTTTCATGGTGCTGCAGCCAACGATTTAGCAACAGGATCTTTTCAAAAATGAAATTGGGGTCAAATTGACCTTATGCTAGACAGAGGGTTAACAGGTAGTACTTTAACTTTGTCTTTCAAAAGTTTATATGCGGCTTTGCTGGAGCTACCCAGTGCTGCAATTTGTTGTTTTACAGTTTGCTTAAAGTCAGAAAAGGCGTAAGAAGGTTCATGAGAGTTACTATTTATAGTTGTAATCCAGGTCATTGGAATACCTGAAATGAGTTTAATGTATTTGTCAAACCTCGTGTTATTTCGAATTATGTGAAATGCTAACGCCACTTCATCGTATAATTCGTAGTCCAAGTTAAGCACCTGAAAAAAATCAAAAATCCAGGCTTTGCAAAATTCTTCAACAAACATTTGTTGATTTTGATATTTAACCGCTTTATATAAAATCATTGTTGACATTAGTGAATTGTTTTAAAGCTCTTTAGGTGGTGAGGGTAAACCGTAAAAAAAGCCATTTTGCTAAAAAGCATGCTATTCAGCTTTATGTTAGAACGCAAAATACAGAAAAAAACATTCTCATCAATACATCGATTTTCAAGCGATTTCCGGTTGGATTGGTAATTATTATCAAAAAGTTTAAAAATAAAGTTAAACCTGAGAGAAAGTACACATTGATTGATGTCAATCATTTTACCCTCTCCTTCTTTCACATTGCAACACAATTTAGAACGACCGATCTTTTCCCATTTGGAGCCCCAAATGAATTTATTCATAATTTGATTGAATTCTTTTATAAACTTTGGAGGCAATGTTACCGGTATATAAGTGGCTTGATGCACAATTTTGGAAATAACCACGATTTATAGTACTGTAATTTTTCACAACAATGTGAGACCGCGCAATGACCAAATGTTTAAAAGAGTTTGCACTTCTCGCGTTATACTTGGAAAAATTTTGCTGAAGAGTAAATTGTTGTCAAACTTGTTAAGTGGTATGTTAACACCCAGGAATTTGACAAGATTTTGAGACCAGGATAACGGAAAAGGGTTGAAAAGCCGTTAATGGATGAGTCACAGTGCCCTTTCTAGATGCAACATAAAAAAACATTTGATTTCTTTACATTGACTTTGCAGCCTGATTTTTGCCCAAATGCATTTATAATGTCAAAGGCATAGATAGTTAAATTGCAAAGCACTTCAATTCAAAAAAATAGAAACATCGTCTGCCAACAAAGATACTTTGAAGGCCTGTTTATTTAACGTAATGACTTTATATTGCCTGCTCTGACGCAACATAATTGCTAAACACTCTATGCACAAGATAAAAATAGTTTGAGTGAGAGGGTTTTCTTGCCTTATCCCTTGTTAACGCCAAAAAAAAGGGCTTAGAAAATTATTGTTTACAACACAGTATTTTGGGTTTTTGTGTAGAACTCTTATGAAGTTGATCAAAGAATTACCAAAACCATAACATTTTAACATAGCAAAAATAAAAAATTAGTTTAAGGAATCAAACGATTTGTGTAGATCTACTAATAATAAAGAGCCTGGATCTTTTTGTGGTTTGCGTAATCAATAATAATAATAAATAGTAAACGAATGTTATCTTCAATGTTTCTGGCTTTCATAAAGCCACTTTGTATTTTTTCTATAAAGTCATTCAGAAAAGGGTCTATTCTGTTGGCTATAACTTTGGATATTATTTTAGAATTACAATTTAATAATGTGATTGGCCTGTAGTTGGAGACAGACAATTTGTTTTTTTCGGGTTTAGACAATAACGTTATTACACCCTCACACCGGGAATCACTCAATTGGTTGACCGACGCGATGGCGTAGTGGTTAGAGCGTCCGCTTCACAGTCGGTAGACCTGGGGTTCATTCCCCTTGTCGAGTCATACCAGAAGACTTTAAAAAATGGTATCCACAGCTTCCCTGCTTGGCGCTCGGCATTTAGGGGAGGTTGTGGAGAACAAGCCGGCAAGTTCGCTTGTTGTGTCCTTGGGCAAGGCACTTAACGGGACGCCCCCGCCTTTATGTGGAAGACAGGTGACCCATAAACCTCGAAAAAGGCAACTCCCAAGCGAGTGGGGACTTACCGTCCAAAGTATAGCGATACAATTTGCTTTCTCGTGAATGGAGGATAAATATGGCAAATAAAACAAACAAAACAAAAAATTGGTTGATAAGTTTGGAAAAATCAAGGCATTCCAAAAAGAGATTCTTATATTTCAGTCCAGAAAGTTTTATAAAATTCAATGGAAAAGCCATCAAGACCCGGATATTTATTGTTGGCTAGTTGAAAAATGACTTTCTGGCATTCTTTGTCAGTTATAGGCTTTTCACATTTGGACAATTTTGCCTTATTAATACCTGGTGGCGATGGCGTTCGTATAAAATCACAACAATTTTTTTGACAACATTGTTGGCTTTGAGAATGTAAGAATTCATAAAAGGTTATAATTTTTTTTTAATATCTTCTTGGTTATTAACTGATCTACCTTGAGCATTGCTTAAAAATTTGATGAATTTTTTTCTGCATGCCATTTTTCCAAGTGGAGAAAATACTTTACTCTTTGTAGCAGCTCCTGTAGTTTTGATTTCTATCACCTTGTTGAGATCATTTTTCGTGTGATTTATATTATTTAAAATTTCTTCTCTTTGCTTTAGATCACAGGATAATAAATTTGATTCCTCGACATCAAGTTTTCATTCTAGTACTGATTGTTCCTTGTTGGAAGTCTGTTTTGGTAAATAGTAGTGTTATTAGTTTCTCTCCTAATTACTCTTTTAAGTTTCCAACCTGATATGAGGGTTAACATGTTCTTTGGCATTATTGTTTTTGAAATCACTGTCCTTTGGGATTATATTTTTAATGAGCGCTATGCAATCATCATTTAGCAAAACAAAATTATTGATTTTCCGTTATTCTTTGCCCCGCTCCTTCAATCCCACTGTAATTGTTAAAAAGGCAATTTTGCGTGATCTGAATTAATGCTTTGGCAGATGTTGGCTAATTGTATGTGCTGGCGCAGCCTATTTAAAGTAAGAAAAAATCCAGCCTTGTGGCAGTGTATGGTCGTGACTGATATCTCGTAAACCTTTTCTTAAAAAGATTAAGTTCTCTCAAAACTTTACATAAATCAAAAACTTTAACCCGTTTTTTCCCGAATTTTATATTTTGAAGTTTTGTCCATAAAAAGTTGTGTTTTCATGCCAAAGGACATATTTTGATGTTATTTTAGTTTATTTTTTCTTTGTTTGTTTATTATATTGTAATTTTGCTGTGTCCCAAATGGGAACACCGGGCATGAACGAGGGTTACCAGAGCGCAAAAGTTTTCAATTGTTTTTTTTGCAAGAAACAAGTAAAGCATGGTATTCTTTCACTACAAATGAACTTTTTACTTTGTTTTTCATCATAGATGTATGCTCAACACAAAATTAACACCGCCTAGGCTACAAAAACGGTTGCGAGGAAATATGAAAGGCATGCAGCATATGAAAGAATAAACGCAAAAACAGGAAAACATGAAAAAACAGAAAAAACAGTTCGCGACAACATTGTATGTATCACGGGATGTCACTTGTTAGCCTACTGATGCTAAAGTTCGTGTAAATTAACTCTGCACTTCTTGCACATCTTTCTGGAGTTTTTCTTGCACAGAACGCACCTGGACTGCTTTTCGGCTGGTAGCAAAAGATGATTTGCGCTGTCAAAGCGGAATCTTGGAAGGACCCTTTTCTCTAAAGGCTTTGTTGCTGCTGGACGACCAGGAATAGCAGGAGGGGTGCCATACTTCTGCAGATAAAATTGCACTATGCGTCTGGCAAATATCAAGTAGTGAAGAGGACTGTTATTGTCGCCCTTCCTGTACAACTGCCACGCGTTGTGAAGACTTGCATGAACTGTAAACGCAAAAACAGGCCACCACCACTTTTTTGATCGGACTCCCATTCTGTGATTGTCGATGTTTTGGTCCATGCGGTCTACACCCCCCATAAAATGGTTGTACTGGGACACCATGAAAGGTTGGCCACTTGTTTTTTCTGTGCATCTTTGGCAATCCAGCGAGTGGCTTTCACGATAGGCATGACAGGAACAACAGTTGACACCAGTGATACGACTGTGTTGTCATTCCAAGTGGTCAGCGCAATTCCTTCCCCTTGTTTAAGGCAAAAATCAAAGCTACCTCTTGGACGCTTGGCCATCTCTTTTGAGTCAATCAAGGGAGCTTTCTAGGTTCGGTTTGATTTTACGGTCCCGGTGTAACCAATTCCTTTAGATTTTAGAATTTCAGCAAGTTTGACCGAAGAAAAAAAGCGATCGCCATAGATTTTGAATAGTACGTCTGGAGGAAGCTCGGAAACCAAATCTAGAACAGCTGAGGCTCCGACGCCAAGCTCTTTATCGTATGTTCCGCAAGCTCCTTGGTAGGGATCACACGGGATAAGATACTCTAAGCGATCGCAAAGGCACCACATCTTGTAGCCAAAACGGATAGGCTTGCCTCTCAAAAACTGTTTTGCGCCGTGTCTTTCAAAATAGGGTATCATGCTTTCATCGACGCAAAGCCTTTCATCTAGTATCGCATACTGCAAGAATCGTTCATTGAGCATTGTAAGCAGGCGGCGCATTTTTGTGAATTTATCGTCTTTAGTAAGTTTTGTGTTGTCAGAAAAATGAGCATATGCCTTCAAGATTTCAAATCTATTTCTACGCATTGCGTTTGATACAGATGGCAAGTACGATTCGGAGTGGTACCCCCACATCATGCGCCATCTGGGAAATGACATGTACCCTGATAGAATCAGTATACCCAGCCAGCACTTAATTTCCTCTGGGTTGGTCGAGAACGAGCCATCACCTTTATCTTGAGATGCGTACAGATTGAACATGCTTGTGATGAAGTTTATCACTTCTTCATCATAAAAGAGCTCGAAATATTCTTCAGGCTGCATGCCCTCTTTGTATGTTTTTCTTGCAAGTGTTTAGGGTGGTAAGCTTGGCTGTAAATCTTGGTTTCTCACCCATCGTCTCTTTCGTTTTCGTCTCAAAGTGGTTTCAGAAGTTGCAGAACTTTCGGTCTCTAAAGGAGGTTGAGGACTGTCGGCACTGGAATCAAAGAGACAACCAATTTGGTTGTCATCTTCATTGCCTTCCGGAGACCGAGATATCGAAACAACTCTTGCTTCAGCATTAGCCTGCAGCTGTTTTCCACTGAGATTATTTACGCTACCACCTATGTCTTCATCGCCGCTGTCCCCTTCACTATCAAAACCATCACTAGGAGGTTGAATAAACACTATCGCTGAAGTAACTGTTTCATCCTCTTCGATCTGAGCAAGGACTTCTTCAGCAGTAAGAAACCTAAAAAAAGATTTTTTACATAACAGCTCATGCCCAGTGTTCCCGAAAGGGAACATCGTTATGAAAACAAATATAACACATTACCTCGAATTCAAATTCAAAATTAATCTTTTCTGCCTGGAACTATAGTCCATAGTCACATAATTACAACATTGATTATGCAGAAAAATATACTAACACTAGGCCAAAAACTTACCTTTTTGACTGTGGGTCACGTGATGTTGAAAGTTCATCAGACATCTTTATACATTTCACAGCAGGATACAAAAACTGTAGAACAAACTAAGACAACTTCTGCCTAGCACTATATTGAGCTAGTAAAAATACTTGAATTCACAAAATTAGTTTAATAACAAGATTTATTACAAATACAAGTGATGTTCCCTTTTGGGAACACTGGGAAAAAACGGGTTAAGACAGAATTTTATTTTTTCTTTGAATAATTTGTTTGAGTGAATTTGGCCCCATCTTTGTCTATTTTATTGTCTAGCACTAGATTCCAATCCCCTTCTAAAACCAAGTTATGTTTGGAAAAATTTACAACTGTTGAAAAAAAGCGTCAAAGAAAGTTGGTTCTTCCTTTGTGGGTGCATAAACATTGCCAATAACAAAAAGCGTTGAAGAAAGCTGTTTCGTCCTTTGTGGGTGCATAAACATTGCCGATGACAAAAACCTTAACGTTAAGTTTAATTTCAATAAGCAATATTCTGCCTGCTTGATCAATATATGTAGCTGTTCTTTCGTATTTAAAAGATTTTTTAACTAGTATTGCCGCACCATTACTATGATTATTACCTTAAGAATAAAGTATATCTCCTCTCCATTCACATTTCCACAGCTTTTCATCTGTGCGATTGGAATGAGCTTCTTGTAGAAGACGGAAGTCAAATATCTTGTTTTTAAGAGAATGAAGTATAGTTTTACGTAAGGTCAACTCATCAACATTAAAGCTTACAATTCTTAACGACATCATCAGGACAATAGAAGTTGGTAGGCAGGAAAATGCGGTGCAAATTATGCCTATTTAATTTTAACTCGAAAGTTTGTATCATATTCAAATGCATATCCGCAAAGACATCCAACGAAAGGGCTTTTAAGTTCTTGGTACGTTATCGTACTACAATCGCAGTGTGCTGTGAAATGTAAACAATAAAAATTAGTACATTTGAAGTTCATTGGTTTAAGTGGCAACTTGTTCACATTTTGGCTCACAGAAACGATGGAATATTTTGCACACTTTGAGCACTCAAACAAATTATTGTTAAGTTGCTGTACGGGTTGAAAAAGATCGCCGCATGGAATTCGCATCATGTCTGACTTGCAGACACAACATTCCGTGTAGCATTCATTCATTTTGGCGGAAAAACGTTGATTTGAATTTTGTTTAGCGCAGCAAGAGCCCACCACATATTGTTTCTCGCCGCATTTGTCACAAGTAATTTTAAAAGAGGTTTCTTCGGTCAGAATTGGAGCGTTACACGCGATGCAAGCCATCTGGCATGAAACCTGCCACCAATCTTGAGATACTGTGGGTGACTAAATTTGGCGATCATTTTGGTTGTTTCCTTTACTTTCATATTCTGTTGTTGGCGGTATTTCAGAAGGTAAATGCTGGTCGTTTTCAAATTCAATATTATCAATTGCTTCGCTTCGATTTTCCTCCTAATCAGATTAAAGGTGATTGGAAGTGTTGTTAAGTTGATTAAGATATGCGTTCTTTTCAGGCACAGCTGTGCTTGATTTACGTGGTTTGCTGTGTGTTAGTACAGGAAAATCAATTGCCCCCTTGTGGCATTCTGATTGCACGTGACCTGTATCATCACAGTATTTACAAATGATTACTTGCCCTTCGTAGGTAACATATATTCCCCAACCACTAACTTGAATGTAACTTGGAATAGGGTTGCTTTGATGATCAGATTTTTCCATTGTGACAATTTTTATGCCTGAACGTAAACCATCTGTATTCTTCTTATCTGTAATTTTTAAAACAATACCAAAATTAGCTTTCAATACTATTTTTGTTGCGTCGTTGGGCATAGAGATCGGTACCCACCCCATTGATACATTTGTATTCACTGCTTTATAAAGCGCCAGGTTGTAAATAAATTCGATATCTTTGAGTTTGCCTCAATTCTAGAACGTTCTCCGTGATTTTACATGTTATGTCGATGCTTCTGTTTTTTATTTCTGGAACTCTGATTAAGTTTTCAGTTTTAAGTTTATTTCTGATAACATTTGTAATACTTCAACTTTTCTTAAGTTCGTCTTTGTCTTAAAATTCAGACAAGTTGGTCTAGCTAGATTGACAGCTGTATTTCCTCGTAGGATTTGGGCAAAAAATGGCTGATAGTTACCTGTCATGCTTACTCGCTCAACGTTACTCTCTAATCCCGAAAACACATGCTTAATTGGGCACCAACAGGTTCCAGAAGGACTGCAAGACCTAGCGGTTGGGTAAATAAAGAAATATTCACAAATTTGATAAAATATTTTATTCAAGTTTCAAAATGTTTAAAAGATAATTCTGTTCTGCAAATCACTGACAACCCCTCTTCTCACATCTCTCTTGCTCGGTCGAACTTAAAAATAGAAAACGATGTTGCCATTGAAAGAGCTCATCCACACATTTCCCATAAGCTGCAACCTTGGATGAAACTGTGCTTGGCCTATTCCAGCGATATTATAACAGAGCTTTGGACAACAGGATGATAGATTATCCACACACCACTTTCACCATTCACAAAACTGCTGCAATTGCAAAGCAAACTTTCTATCTTGCGTTCACCCGAAATAACATTTGGTTGGGCTTTGCATCCACTAAAATATGCTCATTAAATTCTGATATTTTCACGGATACAGATTATGCTTCTTCACATGATACCGACCGACCTCTAGCTGATACTATGCAACACGATATTCCAACTGCGCCAGAATTAAGGAGCGAGAAGATTTTTTCAGATAGACCATTAGCAGCTTTCCTTAACTAATTCTAAAACCAAGAAAGCAGATACCATTGAAGTTAATTCTAACATTTTTGCAGAGGCAGGTTTGCCATCATCATATTCTTTGCTGCTTCTTTGGTAAACACAATATTGTTCATAACGAAGGAGATAGTCCTCCATCGTCGGCTGAACATGCGGACACATCTTATGTTTTGCCGAAAAACATAATGCTTCTTGCTAAAGCCAAAAAAAACAATCTTCCAGAAAACGAACGAAAGGAAGATATATGATTTTGACAGATACACCCGAAAAAATCAACTAAAGAAAGAAGTAGAGGCAAAATATCAAAAACAAAATACTGCCACGAAGATCAACAATCCAAAAAGATTCCAACAAACCCAAAAACAAGTCATCAGCAAAGAAGCTCGGGGGAAAGAAAAAAATACAATTTATTCTTCCAGTTCGTCTGATGAGTCCTTGATTTTTAACGACAGCTCGGACTCCAATTTTAGTGAAGAAATAGGTGAATGGTCTTGTTGCATATGCTTCGATACTTGGCTGAACAGTCGCCTTGGCGAAAAATGGATTCAATGCTCTTGCTGGGTGTGCTCCTATTGGCCACATTTTGGGTTTACCTATACCACAAAACACGTTTTCTGCAAACTATGTCATTAAAAGTTTATAGATTGACCAGTTTTTGTCAGCTTGATAATTCAATAAATCTTGTTCTGGTTTCTTGAAGTTTGATCTCGAACGTTATTTCGTTTGTACTAGAGTTTTCTTTTCGTGATGCTTGCTTTCAATGCGTTATTGAATATACGTTTGCTATTAGGTATTTTAAAAGACAAATGTGCCAAACATATTTACCTGCGCTGTCACTTCGGAAAAGTATAAAAAGGAAGGTTCATAATCTATGTAGCCTCTAATAAAACCTTTAAATTTACGTTGTCAATATCAAAGAAAGGTGTAATAATAAAGCAATTGCAAAATCATTAGAAAAAACCTATGGGCGATTGCTGTAACGGCCGTTCAAGGCATTAATTATAATTTCTCCATAATAAGAACTTCAATTTACGTAAATATGAGCAAATACACCATGTGATCTTTATTTGAAGTACATAATATACAAAAGTTGTTATTATATTCTGCTTAAACAAAAATTTTTTTGCTTTTCTGGAAAAAGTGCAAAATGCTGAATTAACTATGCCGGAGAGGATAATCCATTTTCCCTCTAAGTCTGCTTATTTGATTCGGCTGGGAATATTTCATCAAGTAAGAATAATCCAACAACAATATAGATAAAGAGCAGAAAATCGCCTCTGATGAAAAGAAAAAAATGATGTTTTGATGAGCAAAAATTTCAGCTTGATTAAAGTATTCCTTTGAAAGTTTTGCAAAAAAAAGGAAAAATCATTCAACCAATCCGGACTTTGCCAACATTTAAAAAACCTCAGACTTTTATAATCCCTTAAGAATTTATTATTTTTACCATTCTGCCAATTACTTCTTGATAGCCACTTTGAATACAAGATCAAAACATATTTATTGCTGACTAGATTACAGATCAATGAAATCTGTGTTTAAATGAATATCCAACCATGTACTGTACATGCCAATTTGTATTGATTTGCACTTTTAAAATTTTGAATGTACCACTTTTTATCACAAACCATTTAATGTTGAAAAACCAAAAACACCACGTTTTTTGTATTATTATGTTGGAATAATAGCAACGGTTTATCTCAAATTCTTGTTTTGAAAAAATGAAAATAATTGTTGAAGCGTGTTTGGGAAAAACACAATAAATCTAAACTTCGGTCGTTTTATCTTTTTCATTGCCTTAAATCTCACAATTTTAAGACGTTCGGAGAATATGGTTATTTTTTTGCCGCTAAAGACATGCTGCAGAACTTTATTGCAGAGTCAATGTGATTGATAGTAACAACAAACTTTTTCTTTGGCCGTCAACGTTTTTTTTGAATAATCACTGGCAGTAAATTTAGTCATTAAGTAGCATAATCGCTCATTATTACGTCTCTGGGCAAAAAATTAATTTAATTTAAATGTTGGATGCATGTACTAATCTTGCCTACATTTACTGGATATGAACGGATTTCGATTGGCATTTTTAAGTCTTGCAATATCAGTTATGCAAAATCTTTAGGTACTGTATTTTGCACAGCAATGGCTTTTGTTAAATAGTTTTTTATACTGTTTATATTGGGTGAAGCAAAAAAAAAGCGATGAGACTCTTTATTTTAGAGTTTTTCAAAAACTATCAAAATTATGGTTTTTATATTTGGTACACATTATGACAGAGACATTTAGCACTTTCATTAAAAATTTCAGCTTCTTAGGTCAAATGATATTGAAATTGTAGCATTTTAAATATTTCTGGCCGAAAACGTCGACGCCGATCACGCGTCTGCAATGCCAGTCACGCATGGCAGATGTGTGATCAATGATCCCGCACAGGAGCTTCTGTCGACTTAGCCTGTTGTAGATTTTTTTTTGCAACATGGTGTTTAGTGAGGGTGATAAAGCTGTCATTCAAACGTGTTGGACTGAGAAAGGATGGGGAGCTAGGAAAATTGTTAGGAAATTTTCTGGCAAAGGATGGAATGTGGTGTTAGTTTATCGGCTAATAAATAAATTAAAAAAACAAACTGGTACTACTGAGAGAAAGACTGGAAATGGCAGACTGCGAACTGCTACAACTGAAGAAAATAAACAATATGTTGAGGAAAATGATTGCTTTCCAAGGAGAATGCCCTGGAACAAATAAGATCCAACGACAAACTGCAGGACAATTGCAGGTGAGCAGGCGGTCAGTGCAAAGGGTGACTAAGAACCTTGGCTTTAAAGCATTCAAAAGGATCACGGTATCACGACGAGATGCAAATGTTCAAACAAAACGCAAAATTCAATGTAGGAACTTCTACATGTACGATTGATGTTCACATGAGAATGTGAAAAAAAATCGTGTACACGGATGAGAAGGACTTAGCGCTGGAAATTGCTCGCAATCGATAAAGCGACAGGGTCTATGATGCACATAAAAAGGACATTCCTGCAAGTCGCCTTTATCATGAATTCTGCCGCTTTATCATAAATTCATCTGGAATGGTAAACTGACAACTACTTTATAGATACGAAAACCACTAAAGTTAACTCTTAGTTTTACATGAAATTACTGGATGAGGGACTCCTATCCGACTGTCGTAAAATGTACCCAAATGAGAATTATGTTTTTCAGCAAGATGTAGCCACATCATCTATCAGCCGTGCCACTCAGAGCTATCTGGAAGACACTAATTAAAGTTATATTAAAAAAGATGAATAACCTCCACAATCTCCGGATTGTTATTCCATGCATTACAATGTATGGGACTCACTTTCAGAGAAAATTTACAGCAGAATGACGACTGTTTTTTAAGAAGAGGAACTAAAGGACGCAATCAGACAGAAATGGAGGGAAATACCTCAGGATGAATTTCAAAAGACGACTTTGTCTTAGAAAAATGATTTCGAGCAATTTTCGATGAAAGCAGATGCAACATCGATCGCCTGTTCAATTATCTTGAATATGTAATCAATCACAACAATGGCATTGCTATCATTTTCGGCACTGCATTTTCTGGCAACTAATTTTGAAAGCAATGAAGTTCCTTCGTCTTTTTACCTACAAAACTGAAATTCTCAAAAAAGTGTTAAATGTCTCTGTCATGATGTGTACCAAATATAAGAACCATAGCTTTGATTGTTCTGAAAAATTCTAAAATGAAGAGTGATATCGTTTTTTTTGCGCCACAATATATACGCTTGATACTCTTAAACCACTGACGTAAACGTAAAGATTTAGATAGATGATTATTCTTGGTTGTCACAAGTCGAAAAGCAAAGTATAAATACATTAAAATTTTTGCCAGAGTAAAGCATGCTTGCGCCTTTTCGAAGCATATTTTGAAAATGGAGTTCACCCGACTAGTAAACTGTCCTGCAAAAATACAAAAAAAAATTAGCAGATTGACTCTTGATAGGGTTCGGTTATTTGTCAAATTTGTGTAGTGTTTTCAAAATATAGAGTATATTAGAATACTTTAAAAAAACGTCCGATTAAACAAATTGCAGTAAAAACTCTGCATGAAAGAAAAACTTTTATCCTTCGGTAAGGATAATTAAAGCGCTTGACTCTATCCTAAACACAGCTGTAGTTTTGTTTGCTTTGTTAAATCAGTAATGTGGTCGTGGAAAATACGGTTAAGTAAATGCGGATTGATAGTTTAACTCAATCAATGGCTTATGCACTTTGTTTATTGATTTTTTACAAAAGAATATTGATAGAAGATGGAGTTCACATTTTCAATTAAAAGACAATGTGCAAAGCAAAACGGCCCAAAATCTAAGAGCGTTATCAATTTAAATAGAAAAAAAGAGTTTAAAAGAAAATACAACTTAAAATATTAAACTTGTAAAACAAAAAGAAAAAATTTCGGAAAGGTGGATAACTTCTCATCTAATGAAACAATAAATAATTTTTTGTAGATTCAATTTATTGCTTGATTGCATGCGTGGTGATCTTAATACAATAATTTTCTAAACATTTTGCAGTTGTCAGCAGTGGCCAATAATAACTGCTCTTCGTTAAAAAGTTGCTAGTGCTTGAGTGATATTACAGTAAAAGTCGATATGTAATTGAATATCAGTGAGATACCCATGAAATTGCTGTCTGTAATGTGCATAAGAGTTCATTTTTGACTTCACAAGATTATTGGCAATTGTCAATATTGTAGTCAAAATCATTGACTTTCCAAATCTCAAACAAAGAGATCATTACTAATCTGTTTTAGCCCCGCTAGAAAGTAGCTTCAAAGCTATATATTAGGCCGTTTACAGTAGTTATCATCTTCTAAATCGCATTTAATTGTTAACAACGTTGCTTGATCGAGACGATTACGTAGCCAAGATTAAGGCGGTTTAATAATTTGACATAAGTGCTCGCAATGAAGACAAAGAATATAATTGTGATTTATAGACTCCTAGCTCTAGGGAAATGGATTTATCATTTGGGAACAGTTGAAATAGGATATTTTATCACAGGTTTGCGATTATATACTGTACTACTAGTTCATATTCATCAAACATCAAAACATTGCAATTGTACAGTAGCAGGCCTACACCTTGAAAAATAGACAAAAATTGGATAACAAAACAGCTTTAAATATCTTTAGAGATCGAATATATTGCATTATTTTAAAAAATACGTGAAAACTTTAGCGCTTTTGTTCATGGGCAGAATGAAACTGAGAGGAGAAAGGAAAGAAAAAAAAAAGAAAACAGAATTCATACTGAAAGACTATTCCAAATTTCAAAATTTGGATAGTGTTGTCAATAATGACAGTATCTCCCGAATAGAGGCCAAGTTACAACAACGCTACCATTAGCAAAAAACAAAGCGCTTCCACACTTTGAGTATACAGCGATTTGCTTCTCAAAATTTCAAATTTCGAGGATGTAAGGACTCTCCTAGACCCATAATAAAGTACTTCTTTAGATACAATTTTTTCCATAATCAGATCTATTTATTGTGAACTGACCGAAAGGCTGACAAGCCTCTTTCAACTAGTTCTAAATCTTTACTTCAGTCACTGCATGAATGAGTTTTTTCTTTTGCTGAAATCGTGCAACGACTTCATTTGTATCTAAAAGTTATCGTCCTTTTTTCATTTTATATCTCGAGCTTATTTACAATTATACCATTGACAAAAATCATTCAGATCTGTGATGATTGTTTCTTCAACAGTTAATTGGTTTCCCAGGTATTTCTTTAGAATTTTTCACGGAGCAGCTAAACGCAGGTAGTAGGTTGGTAAAGTTCAATTTTACTTGTGCAAACAGATGGATCGCGTTGCCACTTTGTCAAGCATTTGCCAAAATATTTTTGGATATTACGAGAAGGAAGTGTTTGGGAAAATCGGCAATCCCGTCTTATATTTTCGTTTCATTGATAACATCGTTACCATCTTTAACTCTTCACATTCTTGCTTGAAGTGAACTTTTATAAGAGAAGCTAATGAAAAACTCCTGTTTCTCTAAGTTTTGGTAGAGAAGGCTGACTCAGAATTTTTCATGTTCGTACACTGTAAACGTCTTTTACTGGACAATATATAGGTTGGTGCATTTTTGAGTCCCAAAATAAAAACTCAACCTTATTGGAACCCTAGTGCACAGAGCTCTGCTTATCTGTTTCAAACCCGTACCAACTCCTAAGCTATGCAATACCAAATAATTTATTCTTCCAAAAAATGGCTTTCCAGACAATGTTATCCAAGTAAGTATGTCCAAGCCTTTCACCAAATCAATTGCACCCAAGAAAGGAGGTCCTCAATAATGCCAGTCTACCTAATGCTTCCTTGGATTAGTAACACTTCTTACATATTGCAGTAATTGCTACTGAGCAACTGAATTTCGGTTAATATTCTTTATCATAGCCATTGTACCAGCATTTCACGAGGATAACGTGGCTTTCCTTCATCGAATCAGATTTTTATGTAAACACGTCTGCCACTGTGACTGTCAAAACGATGGCCGCACATCTAAAAGACTTCAAAATAGATCAATAAACATGTTCTCAATTCAATTAGACTTGGCATGGAGACAGGAAGACGAATATTGACATGAAAATGCAAGACAGCAACTTACCCCCGATTGTGACTCAATTATTGGACATCATTCGCATGAAAATCAAGACTGTGCTGTATTTTCATTTAAACACTCTCGAATTAACTTTTTTTGGAAACAATGGACCCGTATTATGCGCCAAAGATTTGTCAACGCATTACAATTTGTATACAAGCCGACGCGATGGTGTAGTGGTTAGAGCGTCCGCTTCGCAGTCAGTAGACCTGGGGCTCATTCCCCTTTTCGAGTCATACCAAAAGACTTTAAAAAATAGTATCCACAGCTTTCCTGCTTGGCGCTCGGCATTTAGGGGAGGATGTGGAGAACAAGCCGGCAAGTTCGCTTGTTGTGTCCTTGGGCAAGGCACTTAACGGAACGCCCCCGCCTTTATGTGAAAGACAGGTGGCCCAGTTTTTCCTCCGAATAGAGGGTTGGTGGCAGGAAGAGCATCCGACCGCAAAACAAATGCCATGTTTTAAAAATGTAGATATCTGCTGTGGCGACCTCTAATCGGGAATAAGCCGAAAGACAAAGAAGAAGAATTGCAATTTGTATACAAGCAGCAAGGAATTTGACGCTGGCGAAACGCAATATTTCCAACTTCTCCGCCGATCACAAATAACGATGATTTTTTTCCTCTGCTTTATTCTGGCGATACATTCTGATTACAGTGAGACAAAAGCGTTCAAAGTTCCTTTCATTATTTTAAAAGGTGCAATGAATCCGTGCTTTAAAGCTTTATTCAAAGTTATTTTGAAACTATGGGCCACTAAACATCTGTACAAAAATTGTATTAAATTATACGTGTACTATAAGCACAAAATATTTGTAACGCACTGGTAAAAGCGACAAAAAAGGGCACAAATACACATAGGTAAAAAAATTAAGAAAAATAGTACAATTTAAAACGTTCAAACTTAATAAAATTAATACCTTTTGTTGCCTGTATCAAAAAGCAACCTTTGATTTTTGTTTTTTTTACTTTGAAAGATTATTCTCGGTCTCATCATCATTGCTCTTTATTATTCTACCGTAGCAACAATATTGTCTCGCAAAAATGCTTTTTGAAAAAAGCACATTTAAGTGTTTGATTGTCTATTTCATGTATTCATTTATGAATTCGTAAGTTTCTTCGTCGTCAAGTATTTTTTCTTCTTCAACTAGACTAGGGGTTGTAGATGAACACTCTGGTCTTAAATAATCCTCTTTTTCTCCAAAATCAAGAATTTGACTTGATCGCAAGGTAGCTGCATCTAAAATATTAAATTATTAGTAAAAAGACTTGCAAAAAAGAGAGGTCAGAAACTTTGTGCTATTCGGAAGCAGTTGATCCAAAATAACTTTATTAATAAGTGACCCTGCATAAAAATTTTGGCAGTTTGAAACCGTTTTGAATACCTCTGCAACTTGTAATACATTTATTTACAGTACATGTACACCATTTAGCTCATTGCATAGCTTAAAGTCACTTGGAGTAAAAATCTAAGTGCACTACAATTCAAGAATGTTTTTACCTTGCTTGTCATACAGTTCATTTGGAGCTAAAAACCTCGATGAAATGTTCACCATACTTTGTCGAGATGGAAGTGCTGGAGGGAGAACTTCATAATCATGAGATTCTGCTTCGTCATTCACTTTTACAGGTATAATTGATCGATCAATTGAAACTTTTGTGTTTCTACACAATAGAAATTATTACTTTTGAGTGCTCGGTTTGATGATTACTGTAAATAAATTATTTGGATGCTTTAACCATTATCCAGTAACAGAGCCTGTCTACTTTGATAGCACAAAAAATAACACAAAGACTACAGACGAGGGCAAATGTAATCCCAGCTGTCTCTTAAACAAAACAGACGAAGACAGAAATCATAAGGTGAGCATTCATATGAACTTGTTTCTTATTATAGGAGGGAATATTTGACTTGATTAACTTAACTGGCAAAAAAGCTTTGAAGTGTGCTGCTCTGCTACTTACTTTGATTTTGCTGCTCTTCTACGTCTGACGACTATGAGGACAATAATAATAATAGCAAGACATATAAACGCCACTGAACCCAATATTGCTATCAGAGTGAGCACATCTACATTTGAAGATGAAACATTTCCCGCATTATTATTCTGTGTTACAAGTTGGCCTTCAGTCACAGCTTGGTTTTCATCTTGAGAACCTATAAAACAAAAAATTTAGTTGGTGTTTCAATCTTTTTTCACTGAAACGGTTTACTGAGAAACAGAAAATAACTAAAGTTGAAACTGAAACGCTATACTTCGATTTCCTACGTGCAAGCTGTCTTCAAATCTATTAGCCAAATTTTCACTCAAGTTGGAATCGGAGTGGCTTTGAAACCACATCACACGTTTACTTCGTTGTGTCGTAAACCTAAAGATGTCATTAATTTTGAACAATAACGTGGTTTGGAGTGTCAAATTTCTTGCCGGGATCGCAGTGCTGTGTATATACAGGGTGTTCCATCTCAGTATGTCACTTTGGAAAATCTCATATCTCAGTAACTGGCAAAAGTAGCAGGAAAAAAATGGTTTCGTTGGAAAGACAGAATCTCCGATTTCCTATTTGCTTAAAATGTCTTTTACTGGAATGGAGAAAGCGTTTTGTGTTTTGAAATTTGATAAAAGTAACTCGTGGAAATGCGTTCAACGTAAATTTTGGACAGGATTTTCAAAGCAGCCACCATCCGACGTACCATACAGAAATGGCACGCGAAATTTAAGGAGGAGGAAGGATGTTTGTGCTCCCGAAAAAGAATTGCTCCATCACCTTCAGCTGAAACGAAAGAGTTCGAAACAACTTCCAGCGGAGCCCAAGGAAGTCAATCAGAAGAGCTAGTCTTGAACTTCAGATGCCTTCAATAACTGTTTGACGAGTGTCAAGAAAACACCTGCATATGATACCTTATAAACTGCGTTTGCTCCAGCATTTGAAAGACAACGACAGATCAGCTCGCGAAGACTTTTGTACCCAAATGCAGGTGATGTTGGAAGAAGACGGATTTGATGACCGTCTTGTGTTTAGTGACGAAGCAACCTTCCACGTAACTGGAAAAGTCAACAAACACAACACACGCATATGGGGAAATGAACATTCTCATGCAATACAGGAGCATGTGCAAGATTCTCCTAAGGTGAACATGTTCTGCGCTATATCGAAGAAGTGTGAGTATGTGCTTTTCTTTTTTGAAGGAACAACGGTCAACAGTGAAGCGTACCTTGCTATGCTGCAAAATTGGTTGATGAAACTTTTGTTTGAGGGAGAGCGAGCAGACTTTATTATTTTCCAACAGGATGGGGCACCACCTCACAGGAGTCTCAATGTAAGACAGCATCTGAACGCTACTCTGCATAACAAATGGATCCGACGTGGCGGAAGTGATGATTGCGTGCTCCTGCATTGGCCCCCTAGATCTCCAGACCTAACGCCATGCGACTTTTTTCTTTGGGGCTATGTAAAGGGCTTATTCTACGTTCCTCCTCTTCCAACGTCAGTGGATGATCTGAAGACTCGGGTACCTGAGGCCTTGAAAACCATATCCCCATATGCTTGTTCGAGTTTGGCAAGAAATGGAATGCCGTTTCGATGTGTGCCGTGTAACCAAGGGCTCGTATATTGAACATTTGTCAAAAGTTTAATAAAACGTTTATTTCTTTGATTTTTGAATTCAAATTTTTGTTGCGCAAACTAAGGACCATTAGTTTTCAAAAAAAAGTTTGGTTTTTACATCTTTCACAGTCATTGAGACATAAGTTGTCATAAAGTGACATATTGAGATGAAACACCCTGTACTTTAAGTAAAACAGGGCGTAGTGTTAGAACCAGAAATGGGAATATGATGATGCGGTTAAAACTTTTAACATCAAAAAGCAGCGCTGAGCCAACATGTTATGGATTTCGATCATAGAATAGATTGGGATAATGTCAAAACACTGAAGTCAGAGTCACATACGTACAGGCGTCGCGTTGTGGAAAGTATTTTGATAAATTAAAAGGCTCGTTCACCTTATGTAATTAATCGTCATGATAGTGCAAATTTTCCAGCTGTTTATAGTGTGTTTACCGCCAATAAATGACTTATTTTACAACACTTCTTAGTTGTGCCCACCCCTGGTTTTGTGACGAGATAATGTTTTTGTTGTTACGTAGTTGTTTGTTATTACGCAAAAGTCTTTATATTCTATTCTATTTAGTTTATATGTTGCACTGGTAACATCTACGGTTCTCTGAAGAGGCTCCCCGGCTACTAAGAGGAGCAAAACGTCAAGTTTGAACGTTAGATCTTTCAAAAAAACGACTCGATCTGTTTGTAATATCATTTTTCATACCAAATGCAATCACTATTAGGCGAGTGTGTGAAGGAAAAATTAGTTTCAAAATAAGATAAAAATATCATACTGTTTAGAAAAACTTGTTTTTTTTAGAAAAAGTTTGTAATTGGTCATGTCTGCCGGGTAATGTCGTTGTAAACAAAATTTTCTTCTTGCACTTTCTCTTTGAATGCTTTAGTAACATATGCCACGCAGTATGTTGTTGCATAATGTCGCGCACATATAGTATTTGTACTCTTTGAATGCAATTTAGTGTATTTGATGTGCCTGCTACCGGCAAACAACCTGGCAAGAGTTATAATTTCCTAATATCATAAGTTTGATACTTGCAAAGTGTTAGCTCTCTCAGCTGCCGGCAGGATCTTTTTTGTTTGTGAGATTACGCAATAATTTGCTTCAGTTTTTTAATTTAAATGGCTCAACAAGTACTTAACTTTGCAAGTAAATTGAGTTAAATATGTTTTTGTACATTATTTACCTACATTTTTATTACACAATAATTGAAAGAAAATTTTAAAGCAAAGGCTATAATTTTAAGGATTCATAATTATTGATTGTCTCCATAACACTCTATTAATTAGTAAATCAGTTCGTGGTACGTTTATGGTTACTTGTATATGTTTTTGGGAATTCTCTGACTTTGGTTTGTGAAGATTTTACGTATATGATAATGATATCAATTGGCAATGCATGAACTCAAATTGATTTGCTACTTGAGCACAATTTAAATCAAGCAATTATAGCTGATTGATAGTGATAAAATGACAGTTTGATAAATGTCAATTAGTTGGTGTAGCAATGGATGAATGTTGTCATTACACGTAAACTTTTTTGTTGGGCATTGCCCGTTAATTTAACCTCTGTTATGTAAGTGAGCTCGTTTCCGCCATTCAAGAGATAATTGCAGTGTATATAATTGTTTAATAAATGTTGTTTTAGACAATTTATTATAGCGATATATGAATTACATTGCATAATTTAGTATTGTGTTCAGGTATATTCTATAGATCTCACGAAACTATAACTAAAACGCTTTCGTATATACCATTAAAATGATATCTTTGCTTTTTCGTGTCAAAATATAAAATGAGTGTCACACAAAAAACTTTTTGCAAGCACTTTACTCTCTTTTTGAACTCGGCAATGCTCCAGTTAAAATTTACAATTACGCTGGTTATTGAGGTTTGTCATCATTCGACCTGCAAACTGAGTGGTAACATGAAAGACTAGTTTATTGAACATCGGACATAAGATTACTTGGTGCTATTTTTTTCTGCAAGATTGATTGGAATCATTCAAGACTTACAGCAAGCAATTTTATTCATACTCTCACTGACTACCAGGTTAAAGATTTGACAAAGAGCAAAAACAGTAAATGTTACATTTGCAATTATTCGGGTAGTATCATTAGCATCGACAATATGTTTTGAGTGGGCTTTAGTCAAATTACTTTGCCTGCTAAACTTTCAAAAAAAAATTAATAAACTCAATAAAAGTAATGAAACAATGTTTCTAAATTTAAAAAACTTAACATTAGAAAAGCACTTTTCATTAGAAATAACTAACATGTGTACATACATTGTGTGCTTAATGGCCATTCGTGCCCCTGTTTTTTGAATTTAATGGTGACAGTTTCTAAAGTATGTAGGTCCTAATTCAATGTTAGCTTTTGTCAGATATACAGTTATGTCAAAGCTCTTTCATCCTGCTTAAGATAACTTTTAAAGCAAATCAAAATTTCGGTACCACAGTAAAATGTTGGTCCATAGAATCGACTTAGTATTATAATAAATGTGATACAAGCCAAACATAATTAATTATGACAAAAAACGTCTTCACAGTTTACTACAGACCTAAGCCTACATCACGGCATTCAAATAAAGTTTATTCATTGATTTTTGTAATTTTCTTGTGAGCACCATATCTACAACATACTTTGCTACAGGTCGTGTTTTTGTCGATGCGTCCACTGCAGGTATTTTGTATGTAAATGAGTTTTTTCTGAGCTATTGCCAGTTAATTTAATTACCTGTCTTTTTAATTCTATGCATTTTTTTGCATATTTTTGGCTTTGGTTTGTGATTAGCTGCTTATACTATAAATTAGGAAACCTACCATTACTTCCATGCAATCTATGCATATTCTTCTCTGTATCCACAACAAAATTATTGTGTCAATATATTGAATTTTCATCTACGTGGAAACCATCTACATTTTATTAGACAAGCAGATTTTAAATTTTTTCAAAGTGGAGGCAAAGTATTTTATGTCTATCGTGTGTTGATTATATAGAGCCTGATGTTTTTGCGGCTTAAAAAGCCATAAACAAGGTTTTCTTTTTGCATTCATTTTAAATTGACGAATGTAATGTTATTATTCATTTAGACTATTATGTCCTGATTTTAACTACCGTATTTTTCGGACCATAAGGCGCACTTATAATCCTTTAATTTTCTCAAAAATGGAACGTGCGCCTTATAGTCCGGTGCGTCTAATATGTGGATCAGGTTGCGCTTTGTCACTAAGCTCTGAACAAATTTTATGTTGTAATAGTCGTCACCAATATAATAGTACCTCCCTCAACTCATTTTTTTATTAAGAGCAAACTTCTTTCTTTCTTTCGATCAAATGACCTACTCTCATACCCCCTACGAGTGTGTTTTTTCTCTTCACCTACTCTCGTTCCCTTCACGAGTTATCTTTCTTTTCACTTTACGTGTGTAAACACACACATTCATCGAGCATGTATTGCAACATGCGCGGTACCTGGCAACTAGCAGAACACTTCTCACGCAATGCGAACACAACAATTGTTTGTTTGATCACAAAATACAGGTACCGTACCAATAAAATACGTTGAGTTTTGGTTTCATTAAATGCGTCTTGTAGTCCGAAGCGCCTTATGTATGAAAATAAACGCGTTAGAAGATCTTTTTTGATACTGCACCTTAGAGTCCGGTGCACCTTGTGGTTCGAAAAATACGGTATTTAATCATACCTAACGATTTGATAAAACAGAAAAATTGCTCAAAAATAATCACCAACATCATACTGCACCATACAACAATTTATTTGGACCTGTCAACAACCTGCGATCAGTTTCCACCTTTCTGAGTCTCATCAGGATCCTCTATATTTTGTCAGTAGATAAAGTGTTAATAATCATCTCACACACCTGTTAGGGCTTACCGTTGTGACTTTTTGTCCATATCATGCGTGTGCCCTTAATTGGATCCACTTGATATAAATATTGCTGCATTGTATTGTTTTGCATTGCGTCATTATTTTGCACACAATAGCAGGTCTGTCAGCTTATGTATTATAAACTTTTATTGTTTTGTGTCTTTTGCACGGGCCTGATGAGACCCAATAAAATCTAAACCGGTAGCACATTATTGACAGATTGTAATCGATTTTTGTATGATACAGTATGATTTTTCTGATAATTTTTGATCAATTTTTCTATTTCATCTTAGTGTGATGTTGGAGGCAGATCCTTTTAAGTAAACGATTGCCTATATTTTTTAACTAGCCACTAGCATCCTTCATATTTTGTATAATGATTTCATGTTGCAAACCTAACATCGTTATTCTTATTTGTCAGGAAAAGCCTTGATACTTAAAACTATTACTGTGCTACACCAAGTCTCATGTAAGATCATGCAATTAATGCCGTAAAAGCAGTTAAGAAATGTAAATAATTGTATTCAACTTACCCACTGAGTAGATTGAATATTTAGTGATTAGTGTTAAGTTTGAAGTTGTCAAAAATTCTAGTGCTTTAAAACTATTTTTTTTGGTTGTGGAAGTTGTGGTAGTTGTAGTAGCTGATGGTTGTGTCAAAGTTGTGGTCCTGAAAATTAAAACGATAATGAGTGCTAGTAAAATTTTGTAAGCTCAAACAGGTTGACACAACAGGTTAATTATAACGGACAAGAAAACTGGCTAGAATTGGCATTCATTATGAAATTTGGCGTCAGTTTATTGTCGCAGTTTTAACTTACAACAAGAAGCTTTATTTCTTTGCATTTCAAATGTCAAACTAATTTATCAGCACTAATTTTAAGATCATAAGTCAATTCAAGTCATTCAATAACTGGTGAGTCGTTGGGGGATCTGAGAGCAAAGGCAGCTCTTTTTCTTTATTCCATCTTTGCAGTGGGCTTGTGAGAGCTTAGTGGCGCCCATCTTTTCTCCAAGCTTTTTGTTATCTGCCAGATACATAAAGATGAAGACATCCCGTTAAGTGTCTTTGCCAAGGACACTACAAACAAGCTTGCCGGCTTGTTCTTCACACTGTCTCTTATTGCTGAGCGCCTTGCAGGGCAGCTGTGAATACCATTTTTTAAAGTCTTTTGGTATGACTTGCCCTGGGAAATGAACCCCAGGTCTACCGACTGCGAAGCAGACGTTTCAACTACTACCCCATCTCGCCGGTTAAGATCATAGGACTATGCTAATAAAGTTATTAACGGTAATTGCCTTTGTAGCAATTTTTAATGTTGCCTTACACACCTTATATTTCTACAAACCAGCTTCATAGATTAGACAATAGCATTTCATACTTAACAAAAAAGGATGTTAAACCTTTTCCCTTAGAATAACCATGACTTTTTAAGTAATCTTTTAAGACGATTAAAAAATTCTTTCTTTGAAAATTTTAGTTTCACTTTTGCAATTCCCCTCATTGATAATCCCAAGCAATTTTTAAATAGTAGTTGGTGAAGCCTATAATTAATTTTATCTTACTTTAAACACATTTTGCTGCATGGAAAATACTCTCGCTGTGTGTCTGACCCTTTTCCACCAAGACAGAATCTTCTTTTAAGATGGCGTGTAACATTTCTGATCTGTCAAAGCAACACTAAAAGCTAAATTCAAAAATGTGCGTTATTTTATGCCGAGACTACATTTGTAAAATTGCAATTATATTTAAGTTTATACAGTATGCAGCAGCCAATATTTCAAACAAGGAGTCTGAATTTATTTTTAGCGTTTTTTTCCCTTAATCATAAGAGATGTTTCGGTTGGTTGTTACGATATTGTATCGTCGTTTGGTTTCCATAGAACTAAATATTTTCCAGACTTAGGTAAAAAATTCTGCAAAAAATCTAGAATAAAATTAATGAACGTTTGTTTTTAGTTTGAAAAGGGTATTTAGTTATAATTTAGATCAAAAATGTTTCTGCTACAATACTTCAATCTTTGTCTATTTTAACCTGTGGTTCAATCAAAGGTTTTGCACTGCAGCTCAAATATATATTCCATTAAAAGAAAAAAAAAAAACTGTCACGTCAATTATTGCAAAATTGCTGGTACAAAGCAACTGAGTTATTTTACAAATTATTTTTTAATACTGATCAAGAAATTAAAAGATTCTAACTGTAAATATCAATTCTAATTTTGTCAAATTTGACGCTCATGTTGTGCTTGCTGTGTTCCATTAATATCTCCAAACTTTCTAATTTCGGCAAATGGGAAAATGCAAGAATCGATTTATCACAGTTCTTAACAATCAGAGTTTGTTCTGCGCATTGAGCAAATTCAAATTTAGAAAAAAATTAAGAGTGCTGTAACAAAAGAATTTCAAAACCAAATAGGGATTTTCTTGCAGTTGTGGTGGTTAATAATTAGGATAAGATCTGAAAGCTTTTTCTCAACCTCATCATACTACCCATTTGCTTTTACAAGACCGTCAGCGAAAATCCATCAAATTAAATAAAGTCAACAAGACTTTTTGTGAGGCGGTATGATCAAATCTTTTAGGATTAATCCGTAAAATGAAATTCTGCATGACACCAATCTTTTTTCCTAATGAAACTAATTTTGTCGTAAGAATGAAATTTTAAACAGCCAGACATTCTGAGATGCCCTCATTTAAAAACTTATAGCTTACTGCTGATTTTTTAAGATACATGTGAATGATTTTTTTCAACCTAAAGTTAAAAGTTGTTTGTAACAAGATTTTAAAGAATAGTTTATAGATTGATTGTAGTAGTGTGTGAGAACCTTAAACAGATAAAAACACAATTTGTCTACGCAGAATTATCAAAGGGAAAGGGACCTTTTTAGAAGGTAAAGTATATTTAATAACTCCGTCTAAATCAGAAGTGTTTTCAGTTGCAGCTTAAAAAAGGGAACCATCAAACAGTTTGCTGCTTAAAAATTGACATTCACAATAAATGTTAATTCACATTAGCCAAGCAACTACATAAAATTATAATTTTATTTCGTTAAAATTATCCTCCTGCAATAGATTTAGCTGAAGGTCGCGCATGTGACATTATGAAAACACATGCAATATACACTACAAATTTCGATCAGTAAAGCTGTAGCTTGTTTTTTACATTAATTGGTAATTGATATTTTCTGCTCTCCTCAGTTCTTATTTTTCTTTATACTTGATTTTAAAAAGAGCTTGACCAAATATATCATTTTTATTTATAAACTATTTTGGGTTTAAAAAACATTTTTTTTAAGATAAGTTTACGTCTCGTTATTTTTGCTACAAAAATTACTTTAAATGTTATAGCTTTAAAATATATTCTACCAAATTCTTACCACTACTTCCTTATAGCAAGTTCTTGCTCTGGGACGAAATCCTTTGCCACACGTAGCGTTGCATCTTCCAATACTAGCCCAAGGAGCCCACGTTCCTTCACAGGTATCGTTTATGACACATGAAACCATTCTTTTGCATACGGTAGTCGTGTTTTTGTCAATTATGCAGGTCCAAGATTGCATTCTTTGAGCGACATCACATTTTCCGCGGCATTCGGTTGAGTTAAGCATGTGGCGCCATGTTGCCCCAGTAGAAAAGTTATTGCATGGGCATTCTTTTAAAATTGATTGGGCCCAAATCTCACCAAATTGCATAATAAAAACGCTTATTAGAATCACTAATGTTCGTGCCATTTTAAATTGTTGAAAACCTCTATAAACGCTTTGCATGAAATATTTTCTGTAAAATAAAATTGTTTTTAGCATAAGGTAGTTAGTACACTTATAAATACAATATTTAAAACCTGCAGACATTAAATAGCTGCATTGATCAGCTTGTAATAAGAACTTCTTTTTAATGAACAACAGTGCACTGAGTTTCTTGATAAATGTAGCTAGTGAACAAAGAAAAAAGTCATGTTACGCATTAGCACAAGCGTAGCCTTCTTCGAACAAATAATGGTGCTCACGACACTACTCTTATGAAATGCATTAGTGCAATGGTCAGAAAACGTCAAATATCAAAATAACACTCACGATAAGTTTTAAAAATTGTTTGTATTTGAAAATCGTGTCGCAAAAATACTTCAGTTTTATATGTAAGCTCAATTACTATTAAACATAAGTTAGCAAAATTTGATGCTCTTTTTGCTCCTAAATAAACTTGCCCAATTTAATCATGAAACTTTTTTTTAATATTGTAGGCCTGTATTTAATCAATTTTGTGTGATTAAAAAAAAGTGATTTGATACTATTTTTAAATTGATTTACGAAGCCTACGGTTAAGCTACAAGAAATGAAAAATAAAAAGGTTATGCGAATCACACTTCCGAAAAAAAGAAGTAATGAATAGCATGTTTTACTAATTTTGGAAAAATTGCAATCGAGTTATTGGACTTAGGAAGAGAAAAGAGACAAATCCATTATGGAGAAATTATGTATTATGTTTTCCTAAATGACTCAGTGGCATCTCTTTTTTAATTCTCACTGTGCCATCAATTCTTACTTCTGAAAAAATGAACAAGATATCAAAAAAACAAAGATTTAATTTAAGTTTTAGAAAGTTTAAAAGCTTTTTAAAGCTTAAATGACAGCAACACAATTAGCGTTGCTAAGAAATATACAAACAGTTTAAGGTAAAAAAAGACTACATCCTTGCTTCATAGATCTATTTTTGCTGAGCCATACCAGAGTGATTATTACAAATAACCTAAAATATTAATCTTTTCATGTCATGGACCAATCTGCAGTTGAGCACAATAACTTTCAAGTGGTGATAGGCGCATTTTTGGAACAAATTTCATTCTAGGCCTTTGTCAGTTCCTTTGATGTAATTAATTTGAATCGAGTTTCTTTCAACTTTTCATAATTTGTTGCACAACCTGTAAACTACCAAACTCCTCATATCAAAAATCGAAATGTTTTTGATTTCACCAATTATTTTGGTCAAATACCCTGAGACGTTGTTTTATGAAAAATTGCCCACTATCTTTAGATGGTGTCCCAACAATTCAATGTCGCAACTTCGAAGTCGAATGGCAAAATCAGAGCCAAATTAGAGTTGTTGGGGAGCATTGCGTACTTGAACTGTCAGGGGCTCTGCTGTCAACTTTGAATTGTCGACTTTGAATTTGCGACTCTGAATTTCCTACTTTGAATTGTCGCAGAACCCCTATAGATTACAAATGAATTTTATTTGCAGTATTTTTGTTCTGGGTAGAATTAAACATTTTTTTGATACGCTATTGTTTGTGCTTGAAAGCATCGCTGCTTTCCTTGATTGGATTATACAATAGAAAAGTAATTGCAATGAATTGTAGTGAACTTGCCGAGCAAGCTACAGGTAATTTAAGATTTAAGCTTAAAGCTTCGTTTGGTTTGTGCCATCATAATTCAATACTCCTATTGAAAGAGATATAAACAGCAGATTTACGATTGACTATATATCGTAGCTTGTTGGCCATTTTGTTTTTACAAAATTATTTTAGATAGAACTACAATAATTTGAGCGGATAAAATATCTGTTGGCCACCTTACTGCATTTCCTCAAAATTTTTCCTATTTACACTCAAGGTCTATTGGTTTTATTTTGTTTCCAAATAGATAAAGTGATCTTTTTAGTTCGACTTCTAAAAAAAACTCAAAAAATTTGCATTGCCAGTATTTTTGCATTTATTTGCCAGGTTGTAAGCTTTAGAGTAAGACGCAATTTAAAATCTGTTAAATCTGTTAAGACCCAAGTTGAAATAATGAAAAATTTACATAACTGAAGCAAAGACAAATACATAATATTAGCCTAAGGTCTCCCGCTCATATTGTGTTGAGCCTACAGCACATACGCTCCTAATTTATATCAGCAGAACAGTTGATTGTGTAAGACCTGGAGTTCATTTCCCAAGTCGAGTCATACCAAAAGAATTTAAAATATGGTATTCATAGCTTTCCTGTTTGGCGCTCAGCACGTAGGGATGTGTGGAGAACAACCCGACATGCTAGCTTGTTGTGTCCTTGAGCGAGGCACTTAACGGGAGGCCTGTATCTTTATGTGGCAGACAGTTGGCGGGGCCAAGCAGTCTACCTATCGTGGTAGTCCAGTCTGACCAAAGACATGCAAACCGAACATGAACTTATACGCATAAAATAATTGCGTATTAAATGGCAAAATCTAAGTAAATTTTCAATAAATGTACAGAGGGAGCATGCTAACTAATTTTTTTTGCTTTTTGTTTGATTATTTTTTGATAACCAAGTAGATGATGGTTTATTTTTCTTTTTCAAACCAGGTTTTCAAAATTGGGATTGTCTACGACATAAAAGCAGCATTGATAAAATTTTTGAAATATATTTAATAATTTTTATCTCGTCAAATACGGTACAATAAACAATTAGAAAACACTCCGAAATATTTGGGTCCATTTATATTTGGCATTGAAATATTCTCAGGTAAGTTATGAAAAATATTCAAAATTCGCTACACCAGCACGATCCTAATGCAATTCGAATTATTGCCAATTCAAGTCTTCAGCTGTTTTTTAAAATGTTTTTGTGGTGGCAACGCTAAATAAGTTTTTGCTCTATTTTGCGATATCATTCGAGATTTTTAAATGAAGGTAATGCGTGCAAAAATATTGGAACAGAACAAACGACTCACAATCAAGTTATATTCAGGCCTGATTCAACTATCAGACTTTCTGCTTTTAAGAATGTATAAGCACTTGATTGGCAACTTAAATTTGGGTTACAGCTGGCTGTAAAATTCGTAAAAATTATAACCTATGCAGAAGCTTTCTCAATTAGCTTCATGCTGATTCAAATGTCTCCAATTTCCCTACATATTTACAACACAAATTGTAACCTAGAACCGTCAGCAAATTTATGTTTGATAAATTTGTAAGTTAGCATGAGTTAATGCCGACATAGTGCCGTAAGCACTTTGATCTATTTAAATCTGTAACTATAATAGGGTTTTTCCACCAAAGCTTTCTTTAATTAAAAGCCAAGCATCGAACCAAAAAAAGTTCATGTTGTGGAACTTACGGTACTACTTTGTGCCCTTCAAAAGCAATGATTTCAAAATTAACTACATTGTTTACATGCTTCTCAAAAAATGAGCAAAGCCGTAATTTTGAATTGATGTTGTCATTGATGGTATTTAATTGCTTCTTACCGGCTTTGTTAACTTGTTCTGGGACATGCACAAACTTGGCAAACCAGTTATCAAAAGTGGCTTTATGCAAGCTTCAGCAAATTATGATTTGAAAACTACGTGCTGCCGCTATGCTTTTGTTGGCGAGATAATCTGCCGTTAAAATTTTGAATTCCTCCCCTGAATGAGGTCCTTTTAAAACAGAAACTTTCATTTAAATATACTGCACAACTAATTTTATACTTTATAAAAACTTTTTGCTAACAGTGATGTACCGTATATGCTCATGTATAAGTCGCATTTCTGGGAGACGATTTTAAGGTAACATTTTTGGGGTCGACTTATACAAGGCATGTTGCTGCCTAGTGGTATAAAACGTGAATATGAAAAGAAAACTCAGTTATTATACATGCACTACACACTGCGCGGATGAAGCCTTAACAAACCCTGGTAATATGGTTCTTCACCATAAAAATGTTAACGTTACTTCACAAAATTATCAAATATCGGTGAAATTTATTGTAGAGGTGTTGAATTAGCTTAAAATATACGGTATATATTATTAGTAAACAAGCTTGTGACGGCATGCTCAATCATAACCTGGGAGCCGCCTTTGTTATGCTGTATTGCCACCTGTCGGTTTTGAGTTTAACAAATTTATATATTTGGGAAACCATTAAACGAAATTTTATTACTGTAAATTTGAATAAAGTCTAATGCACGTGCCTTTAAATAGACCTTGATCTATAAATACCGGTAATTATCCAAATATACAAACATTTTAAATCCAACAAACAGTCAACATTTATGTAATAGTAGTCTAATAAAAAGTTTATTTCAATGCTTCAAGGCAATTCTCGGCATCGGTATTGCTATTCCCAAACAGTTCAGTCAACTTCTCAATACCGCAAGTCCATCAAAACACATTGTAATGCGGAGTCGACTTATACACGAGTAATACTTATAATAATGTAATTTTTTGTCTTAAAATACACATCGACCTATACATGAGATCGACGTATACATGAGTATATGCTGCATTTATTATAGCTTACCTTCAATATTTAGCGCTACTGCAACATCTAATCACAAATAATCTTCGCCATTTTGCAAAAATTATTAACTCTCAACGGAATTGAATTTTCTTGACGCCACGCTTGCCACAATTTTTGGTCCTGCTTTTAATGACTTAAACAAGAATCTGGTATTCGGTAATCTCAAATACTCAAAATCCAATAATAAAATTATTTTCTAAAAAAAAGTCCAGAATCATAAAACGTAGCCACTACTAGTATATTTTTTGTACAAGTTTTGAATAGAAGAGTGATATTAAGAGTAAAACTGTTTGATGCTCTATAAAACCTTATAATCTTGAAAAGCTATTTAGGCTATAATTCATGTCCAATGCTGAGTTCAGAAATGACAATAATTTCTCAACCAACTAAATCTACCGAGCAATTATGTTTTTCCGTAGTATCAACTTAGGACTTCTGTTGCTGCTTGTCAAAATTTTAGTTTGTACAATCAGAATATTGTTTGTCAAACGTTAACCAATATATAAAGCAGAATATAATTTCTGCATGCTAAAATACGAAAAAATTACAAATCTTTGTTATAAAAAGGAGTTGATATAACTCGCTGTATGTCGATACGTAAAAATCGATACTTTTGTAGTAAAAATTTTAATGCTCTACTTTAAATTTTTTACAAAAACATAACCTAGCATAACGCTAAAGTAAACCAAATGTTTCTGCGCATGCCACGAAAAAGGCTATTTTCCATCTTATTCAGATAGGTTTAAAAATGGGTTTAGAATCCAACAGAAATATCTCACTAGGCTAAAAATATAAAACGGTGTCTTATTCATTTCATGTATTTTTTTAGATGTTTTAGTTTTTATGCTTCCAAGTTTCTTTGAAAACACTGACTTTGAACATGCATAGGCCTACTCAAATTTTGTGTAAACGAGAAGTAGAACAATGGAACTGTTCATAGTAAAATCAAGTGCGTTTATACCACAATATCTATAAATACTTTTGAATTTCACACTGAAAATCAATTTTATTCCTATTCATATATAACGGTAACACATTAAATTGTTTTGCAACACTCATTGCATATGTTGTAATGTCATTTGTGTACCTACCTAAATACAACAGCTTAAAATAACACAACTCATATAATAATTTTTGCTTACTGAGGAGCAACATCAAAAAATAATTTTTTTTTAACTTGGACCAATAAAACTTACTTTCTTAACAGGAACATTCAAAGAGAAAAAAATTCATTTCGAGTTGTAGAAGGGAAACTTTGCAACTAAGAGGTTTCGATTTTTGCAAATTTTTTTTAAAGATTTTTTTTGTGGTTGCAACAGAAAAACATGAAAGAACCACATATAGATTCATAGTAGCAGCTTGCCGACACCAAAGTTTTTCGAAAATGTGTCCATTTTGTATAACTACAACTAGCTTTTCTCAGCGAAAGCTTTTCATTTATTTATCTAATAAAAGGCTGAAGACAATGTAAGCTCAATGATAAAAGTTGATCAGTAAGACTAGTAAACTGGCTTAACAAATCTATTTTTGCTTCAAAACTACAGTCAGGGATTGAAGCGTTTTTGATACCAAGAAAATATCTTTTATCAAAATTTTAATCGGTTATGCGCATGAACTCTCCTTTTGCTTGCTGCTGAGATATCACATTTCATAGACTACTCGCTCCAACAGATGGCTATTACTAAAGATAGAGAATCGGGTTGAGTGCCTTCTTCCGAAAGCGATTCAAGCTATTGAAGTTCGTATTTAAATTAAATAAAATGAAATTTTGGGTCCAGCTTGTTTTTGAAAAGTAAATAAGTTTTCTTTGTGTTTTTACTTCCAACTTGCGCAGTTATCATCGTTATGATTTGCATCAGTTTTGTGATAATCTTATTTTTTCATTGCCGGAGCGATCAAAAATTTTGTTGTTTTTTTTGTTGTTTAGGTTGATATCCAACATGCTTTCTTATGGAAAAAATGCCTAATGAGGTATTTTTTGGCGGTTAAACTGTTTTACAAAATATAGGACAATGTTCAATAATTTAAGGTAAGCATTGATGTTTCAAAATTTCATTGCTTTGCCGGTTTCATTTTATCCTCTAAAGCAGGGGTGGCCAACCTGTGCCGTACAAAGAGCCAAAATTGATTGAGGCCGTCACTGATAAAGCCATCACAAAATTTTTGCTTTGAACTTTCGCAGTATTCGTCCGAGGAAAGGTGCTGACCTTTTTTGTTTAGAGATCACTCATCATAATACGGAAGCATCATCTTAACGGTAAAAGTATGACCAGTTTTTTTCGTAGATCATTTTCAAAAACGATATTAACCTGATGTGACCTTCTACCGGCCATTGAATTTAACATGATGCTCTCAGTTTACACATCGCTATGCTCAATCACTGAACGCAAAACATGAGCCAAAAGAACTGCAGTCCATGATCCAAAGAGCCACTAATTGGCCACCCCTGCTCTAAAGCATTATTTAGAACTCAGCACCATATGCTACAGTACTTAATTTTCAACCATGTCTTCTTATAGCATAAATCATCAACTAGTAACAATTAAAATCTAGCACTAAACCAAATACTTGTGTCTTCACAGTTACTTATATGACAATCCACTTTTTTTGCAAACAGATTTAAACAGGTTTGAAAATATAGTAACACCAACTAAATAAACGCAATATTGAGATTGGCAATGCTCTAACCTGCAATGTTTGCAATGATTTCAATATGCCGGTCAATAATCACTCTGACCAAAGGTCGACCTATCAAAATCACCTGCAGTTGATTCCTCCTGTTCCTTGAACCTATGAAGTTTGCAAAATGAGTGAAGTGCTGCCTCGACAAACAAGTTGATCTCCATCAAAATACAATCATTTGGCTAAAATAAAGGGAACCTATATTTTTCCGGATGTGAGGGAGGCAAACTTTTTGAGAGAACCTCAGTCTTTTCTTGCGTAAGCTGTTGGTATGTTTTTAATGAAACGCAATTCAAAATCACAATCATCCTTGGAAAGACGCAAAATGTGGTTCAATTAGCCTATGTAGAAGCTTCTTTTTATTTTTGTAAATAACCTGCACCAGTATTGTGTGGATAAGGTAGTGCCAATAAAAAATATTTTCGTGGTAACAGAAAATAGAAATCTATTCACAAGACTAATTAAGAGTAGCAATAAGAAGTTAAATAAAAGTTTTTAAATATGTAATCTTGAAAAAATGAATGTACTATCTAAAATTTTTGTAAAAAAGGTTGACACAATTAGACTTCTGCCAAAATTTGGTATCACAAAATCCAATTTACACTATGTAATAGGCTATTACTATCTTGCAGCAAGCTTCAATATCACATTTCAAACATGCAATTTGTTTAGTTCAAATACGTGGTTTTGAGCTGGTTTTGATTTTAAAAACGATTTGAAAGCCGTAATTCAATTACCAGCCAACTTTACGCGTAAGCTGCTGCGTAGCCTACCTTCAATTAAAGCGAATTCTCCAAAACTCAATAAAAAAGCTAATTTTTTTTGTGGGGATGGGGAGAGGAAAAAGAAATTGATGTTCTGAATCAACGAAAAATCTAATTTTTTAAATCCTATTGCGTAGCTATTTTCTTGTACGATTGGTCATTTTTTAACTTTATATTAGTATCTCTATCGTCGATAATCGCTTTTATTGACAACTAAAGATCAACTTATTACAAATACAATGGTAGAGAGAGATACAAACTTAAAACACTCAATTACAAATTAGATATCAAACACCAGTTTAGATAACTATCATCGCTTTACCCAGATATCTCAATTTTTATAGCTCAATTAGCTAAGCTTAACAGAAAAAAGCAAAGGTATTCTCTTGCCACTACGTAATATATTTTATTTCCAACAAGTTGTATTTTTTTTAATCATCGTTTGTCAATTGATAGCAATGCGTAATGGTTTTGCCATTAAACGTTCTTTTACATTTAATTTCCCGTGGTTGTTAAGCCGTTAAAATATTTCTTAGAAACCAGTGAAATTTGTCCGACGGTTTAAAAGGGTGGAGTGCATTACTACTTTGCACAATAAAAGCTATGATAAATATAGTCTGTAAATGTATCATCTTTCGGCCGATTTTTGTGGTCTGTTCATTTATTTGAAAATTTTTGAATGCAAAACAATTGACCATTCTGTAAATGGGCTATTAAAAACATTAAACAATTGAATCAATTGTCATTTGACACTAAAACATCTTAATTGAGTCGAGCAAAAAAATTTTTTTTTAATTTTGAAAAAGATTTGTACTTAGTTTTTGAAAACACAGTCTAGCTTGTTTATAAGTTTAGTTGGTTGCCATCAAAACTTAGCAGGCTACCCCCTACCATCAACCGCAATTTCAATTAGCAAAAAAGTAAATTCTAAAAATTGCTATAGCGATTGGTTTATTCGTGCAAGATGATTTTGATTTTAAAATGATAGAAAACATCAAACTCAAATGTAATTTTAGAGACTTTTATATTTCAATTGCAATAGAAATAAAAATATTATCGAAATGACAAACTTTTAATGATTTTGGTTGTTTTCAATTGCTGTCGTAAAGAATTTTTACAATATTTAATGCAGTGTAGCTTTACAAGAATGTGATAAAACTTTACAATGATATACAATACATAGCTACCAAACACTGCAACGAGTTTTCATTGTAAAAGGAATTAGCCAACTTAACTTTGAAACCACTCTAACAGCTTTAGAACAATCAAACCTATACTAAATGTGCATAATTGATAGTGTTGTATTGAAAAATCTGATTACACTGAGTATCAATTTGAAAATACGTAGTATTAATTTGAATAATTAATAGTAAAATAACCCTTGCAGTTGCTACGATTTAATGGCGATTGGAGTTCAAAATTCCTCTTTACGACTATTAGTGTTTGATATGATAGGCATCTGGAAATTAAAGTGCTACCTTGACTTCACAAAAATCCCGGTTTAAGTGTGACTAGAAACAAACGTTTTTGTTGTTGCCCCAAAAATGGCGTCGTACTCTTGCCATTGATACCCATTGTGCTCTTTATAGTCATGTGCAGGACCTTAATTTCGTATGTCATCGTTCATCTTGCTGCCGTTTCTAAGCGCTCAGCAAGATATCTGTGAATGCCATTTTTTTAAAGTCTTTGGTATCACTCTGCATGATATTTAAAACCAGGGTCTATCAACGGCGAAGTAGACGTTATACCCACTACACCAAACGCATTTATTGAAGTAGCACTTCAATAGACAAATTGCTCGGCATAGACAAATTGACTTAAAAGCTGCATATGAAAATTAAAGTGTATAGGTGTGGTTGCCACCAATCATCTGTATAAGTCAAAGTGCCTCAAGTGTATCAAATTGGGCATTGCATTTCGCTCATCAAACTCCCCAACTTTACTTGTTTTTCACATATGCATAACCATACTAATGTTTGAAGATACCGCCGGTAAGTAATTATTTTTTGTTGCAGATATGTAGCAAAAATAAATACTCCAGAAAGCAGATGAAGAATAAAACATAGAAAAATTGGCGCCAAACGGTAAGTGTAACGTCCTATGAAAAACTATCAGACCTGAAAATATTGCTTCCTAGTGATGAGTAACCTCAAACTATCGCGCTAATGACCATTATGTTGATGTTTCAGAAGTTGAAGTGGAGCTTGTAATGTTTAAAAAAGTTCTTTGCTTGCCCTTTTATTTTTGTGGCTTATAAGATTGGTGTAGCTAAAATGGTGCAATTTACAAAGGTTGTTGTCAAAGAACAACTTTAGATAGATAGTGATCTTCAAATTATCAATAACTTTACAAAGATGAACAATGTTTATTTTTTGTCCAAATGTTACTTAAAGCTACACCTTCTTTCTTGTATTTGTTGTGACATAACTTATTTTTCAATTGCCGCTCTATTTCTAGGACTTAATTTTGATCTAGTAGAATCGCTATTTTAAAATACCAAACTTTGCTAAGTTTTCATGCAAGCCATAATCAAAAAATGAATTAAACGTAACTGATCGGTTGTTCATATTCATAAAGTATCAAAGTTTTGTTTTCCTGAAAGCTTGGTACATCAGAAATATCTAAAATAGAGCTTTTAGATAATATACGTTTGCTAAGCCACAAATTGATAATAAATAAACAGTCACTATTTCATTGGGTAGGCTATAATAGGCGTAAAATATAGCATGCCATTTATGTGAATATTACAAGTAGTAATTAAAATGTAAGTACCTTTCCTGTGTGTAGAGTCAAAGATACTTTGAGGCGTTTAGTAGATAACTTGCATCCACTACTTTGTTATAAAAAGTGTGTTTTTGCATTATCAAAGCTTAGCAGACTTAATCGTGTTCGTTTTTATCCGGTTAATATTGCAATACTGCATGTTGTACTTCAAGTAATGCATTTCCAATTTTTCTTTCACAATAATCCTCAAATGCTCGTGCGGGCCTCTAGTGACACGAGTTGTCTTTTTCTCATGTCTCTTGAATCGGCTATTTTCAATTTGTGCAATTTCCAGCATTCTCAAGGCTTTTAATCCTTTGTCTACCTTGAAAAAATCTGATGTTGCTAGCCAATGGAGTCAATTACATCCCATGCAAGTTTGCTGTGATTTATGAGGTTTGTGCTAGCATCTAACTCAATATAGCTAAATGGCACATTAAACTATAATTTTGTATAACTTTTGGCGTAAATTTTCGCAAAGACAATGCGCGCTTGTTCAGATGACAACTATTAAATCTTTTAACCAGTTACTGTTAGATTTTTGTAAAGTTGAGATACAGTTTTAACTATCATAATCACACTCACCAACGAAACAATGCACAACCATGAATAAACACCAGCAACAACAGCAACAAGTGTCACTTGCAATCATCAGCGTTCCTGGCAACAACATTAACTGCATTGCTGACAAACTGACTTAGAGTGGTCCCAGCAAATGCACTTCTTGCACACAAAGCAAGCGAAACGATTCCTTCTGTCTTTGTTTTTGTTACGAATGCTACATTACTGTCATTTTATTTGGGATCATTGTATCATCGTTATTTCTTCGTTTTTGCGCTGATGTAGAAAAAGTTGAAACTCTTATAGACGGGCCAGATCGGATATTTACGCCAGCAAGCTCTTTTCTGAAGTGTAGAAGGAAATTTTTTTCGCTTTCTCATTCTTGGGGCTTCCATTGTTCAGCTCAAGCCATAAAATGAAAGTATTTGCAGCACTGACATTGTTGACATTACAGAAGAGTAAAACAGGCCATTTTCTAGTTATTTTCTTGCAGGTGTATGACCTCAACGTTTATTCCAAGAAGTCAGTGTTTCTTTGGTAGAATTGAACTTCAATTTACCTTTTGGGTTTTTGTCAGAAGTTGCATCATCATCATTCTGATTGATAATAAATAGTTAAGAGCATCGGCACAAAGTAGTTCTTTTCTGGGCGATAAGAGGCTATCATTGCATTGTCTCACAAGCCAAAGAATACCGACTTGATTTTTGTACCTTTTGCCACAGTGAGTAGAAACGGACGTTCTGGTTTGTTCCTTCTTGGTGTTGCAGTAAAGGTGAGTTTTTTCTCTACGTGTTATTGTGCTAGTGAGGCTGGAAAAAATTGTCGCACATGACTTTTCGTCCACATTTTTCAATTTCTTATCTGTTTGCTAATCATGACCGGTCTGGGGTTGTATGCATAACGTGTGAACAGCAGTTCTTACAGCTGAATTTCCTGCAGGACTGGAAAACCAGCATACCGTATTTGCCGGTGTATAAGTCGACCTTTTTCGATCAAAAATCGACCTAAAAAAATCGACCTCGACTTATACACCGAGTCATGAAATTCAACTTTGTATTCATCGCTTCAAATGTGATGGTAATTACTACACTTCACAAAAAGTTATAAGCCAGTAAAAGCAGAATAATGTGGTTGCCCTTACAAGGGCAGATATTGCGTTCACTGCCCTTAAAAGGACACATTGTGTGTTCTCGTACGTGGAAGTCGCTCAATACTTCGTTCGGCATCTCGTTGTGCGTGATTATCGTATGTCTGCTAGAAAAAAATACCGTACAAAGTAAATAGTATTCAAAATGGCGTATAGATTTCGTCAATAAATTTCGCATATTTCTGGTTGAATTTTAAAGTTTAAGATAATGAAACAATTGAGCTCGACTTATACAAAGGATATATCATAAAATCGTAAATTTCCGTCGAATTTTAGGGGGTCGACTTATACAACGAGTCGACTTATACACCGGCAAATACGGTACATATTTATTTTGAGAAAGAAAAGAGTTTATGGAAATTGTCAACGAAACATCTTTACTGTTACTTGCGGTGGAGGAATCTAAGCAAGCAAAGACGCTGATGTCATCAGCTTTGCCTTCACTGGTGACAAACCAATTGTTTTGTGATCTTCATATCTTCTCAAACCAATCTGGATTTATATTAATTATTAACCAAGTTTTCGCCAACACCTAATTGGCGTTCCGCAAGACTACTATTACAGAGAGTGAAAAACACATCTTAAATTACTCACTAATGATTAAAAAGAATGCAATAATTCTTTAGCCTAGACCACGTAGCCACTGTTGGCCTCACAACAACGACAGACTTACCAAAATGCTCTACATGTAAATTGAAAATTATTGCCTAACAAGCATTAAATCCATTTGACTAAATGAGCTTATTAAAAAATCCTTTTTTTCTTTCTTATATTTTGAAAATGGGGTTGACATTTTTCATAATTTTAGAGGAATATTGATGTTATCTTCTCTCTGATTAAACTGAAATAAAATTATTATGTTCTATTTTCCAAGCTACGTGACGGTGCTCATTGTTTTCTCTTTTAATACTTCAACGAGTCTAATTAATTTGTCATAAATATCAGTGAAGAAGAATTTTGCTTTCAAAAATTTTTCCCTATTTACTTGCGCGTTAAAACACTTTGTGATCTTAGTTTTTGAATTTATCATATTCTTTTTTTGGTCACAAAATATAAAGTTCCCAGTGGTTAGACCCGGTGGAGAGTTACTCGTACTGCTGGCAAAGAGTGTTATTTTTACCACAAGCATTGCAACTCAGCGCAAGCTTCTTTCGTAATTTACCTTACCAAGGGCACAATAATGCATGCAGTATTGGGCTGATACAAAAATGACAGCCTCACAATTACAAGGTTGCTCTTTTTTGCCACTAGCTACAATCGTTGTGTTACTAACGTAATTTTATTTGTTTTTTGACTGAACTAATATTCATGATATAGGGCAAAAAAAGTCGTGAGTATTTCAAAAAAGAAAACAAGTAAATAGTTTAAGATCGAATTTAAAATTTGTTGCGCCAACCATTCGTATAATTTAAAAAAGTTGCGCCAACCTCAACATCCAAATCATCATAAAGCGATGTCTTTGGCGAACAAATTATCACAGTAAGTTTGCGCTGCTAGGGCAACAGAAGCAGTTATTGTTCGAAAAATCACAAAAACTGCTATTTTGTTCAAAGATCTATAGTATAGACTTCCCCGTGGAGAAACCATCTTATTCTGATTGATCAAATACTCTTTACCTCAAATATAAAACTCTATGTCACCAAGTCTGAGTACATTATTGAGTGACATTACCAGATATGGCAATCCACTCTCGGCCAATAAAGAATGAGCGTCTTGAGAAAATTTTTCATGCTCGTTTGAGAATAGACACTTTCATTATCAAAACTAAAAAACTTAATAAAACAAAAGGTTAAATGATAAATTTAAAAGCGATGATACAGCATCTTAAACGAAATAAGGTCACGTACTTATTTTGTCAAACACGTATCTGTGGCTGCTTTCAGCTTTTATTTGTCAACAATTTTAACAAGAAATGTTAAAATTAGTCATCAATGCGTAACTTGCGTGTCACAACCCAGTTATGGCGTTGAAAGCAAAAATATCCGGCATTATTAGCGATAAAATAACGCTGTTGCATTGATTGCTGCATGTAGTCGTATACAGTCAGACCTCTGCAATCTGACCTACTTCGTTTTTATCAAATTATGTTAGTTTGGCGGGGATGTCACGCAATTGGGATCGTACAGAAGCTGTGTAAAGGCTGATCCTTCCCTGCATTGAATACAGAACAGTATAACTCGCCAAATCCGGGCTCTGAAGAGAACTACAATTGACTATTATGTCATATTGCTTACAGCACCACTAGAGACATAAATGTTTGTAATGTAACTCAAACAGCGCTAAACAAGAGTTAAATTGTGCTAAAACATGAACACCACACATTACGTATGCAAGATTGGTTGTAAATTTTGTACTTTTTGCGTGGAACTACGAGATAAAATTCAATTGAAGAAAGCATCAATGTTTGTAAATTTGTTTGTTAAAGTCGAATTGTCAGGTTTCCGGATTAAAAAGAGATAAACGCGGTGGAGCAAAATCCTTTTCACCAGGCTTGCTAAGGACAAGCGAGAAATCCCGATTATAGAAGCTTCGATTAATGCGGCCTGACTGCATTCTAATCTCGACTCTTAAAAAATACTAACATTAATTTTAGCAATGCATAGAGAAATATGTAATTTTTTGAACGATAAGTCATGGTTAGTATAGCACCGTAATTTAATGACTAAGTTGCATTTTCAGGCGTGCGTGTTTGAAGTATCCTAAATGGACATTACCCGGTATAAAAAAAAGATTTTTGTGATTGTTTGAAATATAATGAATTTTGTTTACATCTTTCAAGCAATTATTTTCCAAGGTTTTCTATTAGGAGATATTTTTGACGTTAATGCCATCTCGGTTGGAAGCATTTTACCACCCCTAGACAATTGGATCAAAATATTGTTTTACAGTATTTATAGCCTGCAATCGAGAAAGATGGCGATCGAGATATAATTTGTTTCATATAATTGAGAATTATCTCAAAGAAATTTCAAAATATGTAACAATTTTCGATTTACCAAGTTACTTCATAACTCACTAAGATTGTGCGAACGGTAGAGAAAATTGTTTTCAACAGAAGAAAAAGAAGTTCAATGTTTTTTCAAGAAAAATTAAAATAGATTTCGCGGTCCTTTTCGCGGTCCACGACGGCTATAGCCGTCGCCATCATTTTGCACAAAGTGTCACAATCAATCATAATTAATGACAATTAATCATCATAAAATACCCAAGTTTGTTTGTAAATCATTACTCATCTGTTTACTTCCACATCAAGTGTGATATATCGTTGAAATCTCTATTTCTTGGGGATTTCAAATATAATAAAAACAAAAAAATTTTTTTATTTTGAATATGCAAATTTTATGCAAATTAGTCCCCCCCCAAACAGGTGCTGAGTTGTCTTCGAAGTTAGAGTACCCTTACCTCAAAGATTACTACAGATTTTATTTTTCTACCAATTTCTTTAGAAATGGTCGCTAGATGATGCTAAGGACGTAAGCTTTCAAAGTACATCAGTCAAAACTTACCACAGAGCCTAGGTTTTCTACAGTTTGCTACTTTCTGAGGCCCATGACCTTTTTGTTAATCGGTACTGACCGGTACCAAATTTTGTTAGTCAAATGTAATATCTAAAATATGATCAGTTATTATCTGCTACAGGTTAGCCTAAACCATGTAACATTATATATTTTTGAACAGGAAATTTCTTGAACATTCAGAAAATATCAAGTTTAAATAGAATATGCTGTCACTAACAATGAAACAGCAACTTATTTACACCCCTCCCATGTGTTGAGGAACAAGGGGGATACAGCAAACTTTGATTTAGAGAAGTCAAACTTTTGCTAGCTGTTAACCTTGTATTTCAGTTTTTGTCTCCTTGGAAACTTGATGCGAAATGACGACTTTAGTGGTGAAGTATTTGCAATTTATTTTATCTTTTTAAAGGGTGTAGTTTTTCTAAAAATTATAATTTAGTGAAGGTAAGTCAAAAAATTTTGTGGGTTTTGAACTGACATGATGTACAGTACCCATTTTTGATCAGTAAATATCATATATTGCTTAGCCTAAACTATTTAAAGTTATATATTGCTGAAAAGAAAATTTTCTAAGCTTTTAAATGAGACCGGTATTTAGCAACATGTCATATTTTTTGTGCACTAAATCTACTTTTTTTACTTACCCTACAAATTTGTTTGGGGGGGTTTTGAGACCCCTAAAAAATTGAAAACTTTGAATAGGTAAATTCTATCATTATCGCTTGAAATTTTGTCAAATGATGCCCCAAAAGAGTGGTTTTCAGACTGTATTAATGATAAAGGGTTTGGTTTCGTGGTAAACCAGGTATCTTGATTTGAATTCAAGGTAGTTGGCTCTTGCACGTGTCTGCTGAGAATTTTGCAATTTTTGTCGTCTGCAACTGGGTTCTTGGTCCTTTTAACCCTTTTTCGGCATGAAAATCCACGAATTAGGGCACAAATTATACATCTTCCGATGCGTGAGGAAATAAGCGTGATCTTTTGAAAATTTTATAAAAATCAGATGAGAAATAAAGTCACAAATTGTTTTTTTAGTAAACTTTTTACGCAGGCTAAGAAATGGACGGCTATAGACGTCGTTCGCGTTTGTGCACGATGAGTTTTGCTTGGTGGACCGCGAAAGGGTTAAACTATGTTTTTCAAAGATTTTATTGGCTTATATTCACGTACATAGAACGGGCAAAATAAAAATTTTGAACAGTAGAGGAGGCTAGTTTAGAAGCTTTTCAAGTTCTTTATAAACAGAGTTTTATCCCCTATAGACGCGTGGAGGCATATTCTATGTAGTCTCGTATGAAAATATGCAATAGCATGCGTTCATAAACTGAAACTTCTAAGATACAAGCAATGATCAAACTTGCGCAATAACTGTAAATTTCTATGTCACTGTCTCTGTTTGACTATAAAATGCTTAACTTTTTCTAGCGAGCTAATGAGGTGTTTTGAGAATTAAAGTTATACTACAAGCTACAAAGGTCTTCCTTGCTATTGTTTGAAAATAACAAAAATTATTGCTAATAAAGTTTTCAACTAAAGTTAGAATTTGCATGGAAGTTCATGCTTGCTTCGTCTTGACCCTAAAAAGCTCAAGGTATTTTTTGGCAATCTAATCAACGTTGTACTGCAGCGGTACAACAAATTTTAAACGCTTTTATCTTAAATACCACTAAAGATTTCACAATTTTTTTCACAACTGTAAAATAAATTTATATCTAAACAGGATAAACTTTTTTGTTGTGCCATGTGAATTCAATTAAACTTGAAAAATTGGATTTTTGTGAACGTATACCAAATTCTATGCTTTGTATTTGTCTTTCGACGCTAATCTGTAATAATCAAATTATAGGTCGCGTCGCAACTGCTGAAAAATGACGCAAACTGTAACGTAAGGACTTTGGCAAACAGCAAGCACTCAATGTTGAGTTATTGCAGCTGCAAAGTCAAATAACATTTTAATCCTTTGCTCTTTATGGAAAAAGATTGTTTTTATGATTTACATCATATTCGAAAATTGCAAAACGCTTGCATCAGAGCAAAAAAGTTGTGTGCAAATAATTAATTTTCAATTATTTATATAAATGCTGGGCTACTACATAATATCGGCACCTGTTTTTGACATTACTATGTTTTGTATTCCTACTTCATTTAAAATATGCTTCGCTAAAATATTATTTGCATAAAATGGTTTGTTTGCGATTTGCTTACTAGTATTGCCGGAATGACTTTCATCTGCCTACAAGAAAACTTTTTTTTTGTACCTGTGTATGGTGCAACTTATAGAAAGTTTTTTTATCATCCATCGACCTTATACACAGGATGTATCCAAATTATCCGGAGCACCAACTAATACTATGAAGGAAACAGTTTACCCATAGACAATTTTAGAGCTTTACATAATATATTCAAAAAAATACATGTATTGTGCATTTTTTTCTAAGCATAAATCAATTCAGACTCTTGCTTATATAGCTTGATTGCTTGGCAGTGTATTCAAGAATAAAACCGAATAAAAAAGGTAAGAATAATAAATTATTTTTATTATGGGACTTTATGGTTTTGTCATAGCCTACTGTCAACAGATATTTTTTAAATACCGGAAGTACGACTTTAGAAATAAGTTGATTTTTAATAAAGCTTCTTTCCATGATATATTGTGTCATTGCAATCGACCGTGCCAATTTACGAAACCAAAAAAACTAAAACGCATATGTGACGTAGCTAATGCACAATTTTGATTGTAAATAATGAAGCGACTTCCTCATTCCAGAACCGCTGCCAGAAAAATACTTTATGGGCCAGAGTCGACAAGATTTTTCAGAAGGGGCAAAACATTAATGTAAAAACACCGCATATCTAAATACATTTTTGAGAAACTTTAGCATGAAGAAACTTTTGTGGATGTGGTTACAGTAAGAGCTGGCGCCCTTAGTAAATATTGCGACCTAATTATTTATTGTCACAATTACATGTCTACTCTTACCCAAGTGTTTACATTTATATTTTGGCATAAGACAATATACCCAATGCACCTCATATTCATATTAGTGAATATGAATAGGAATAGATGCTAACCAAAACATTAAATATACCTATTTAGTGGTAGGCATATTTGATTTGGTGAGCATCTGTTCCTATTTATATTTATGACATTAAGTTCTGTGGTCGCGCTCTGTTCTTTAATTCAGCCATAACATGAAAAGGGGGCACTTCTCTTCCCCAAGTCATACAACCTATTCCAGTAGACGCTTAAGCTATTTTCATACAAAAACGTTCCTTGTAATTGCAATTTTAGCAACTGATGCTATTATTGTTTTATTTTTGTCTTTTCTTGAACTTGGGGTTTTATTACATATGACTTTTCCTCCATTCGAGACCTCCCTACTCTTTAATGAATATTAGTGTTTTTCACCAATACAAAAGATGCAAGTAATACAAGTAATGGGCTTTACCATTTATGTTTGCCATCAAAATGATGTAGGATAATTATGTCACCTGTTGGCAAGCATTGTGATGTCATTTAAGATTACGACGTAACCCTGCTTTGACGAATTCAAATCAGAGGAAAAAAGCATGCTTAAAAACCACTTGAATAAATAATGGCTTGTAGCACTTTGATAAAGCGTAAGATATTGTAGAATTATTTTCAGCAAAAATTAATTTTTCTTGAAACGCAGTCGATTAAAAAGCACATTGTGGATGGGCGTGCATAGCCACTTCATGTTTCCCAACTTATTGCGTGCTGCAACGTCTCATTCGCCCTATTTTCTCTATGTGCGTTCTTAAACTAAACAGACTTGTATCCGTTAAATTTATCAAATTCTTGAAAGCATATCAACGTTGTGGGAGGGTGCCAAGGTAATTGATATGTATTTTTAGGAATAAGCCATTAAATATTGGGACAGCTACTAATCACTTTCTCGTAAGTGTAGGCGAATTTGTATAAGCCATTGCTTCTAATTGGGTGCATGCTGCTTGGTCCTGGCATAAACGCCATCCTGCAAAAAGCAAACTAGCCCAAAATGAAGAACTCATAGTTAAGCAACTGCAATAGCAGGGCCCTCATTGATAATGTTAAGATTAAGAACATCTAGTCAGGTGGCTAGCCCGTCAATGAATTTGTGGAAATACAAGTTTAAAACAAAGCAATCACGTACCACAAAACATAATACTTTGGATGAAGTAAAGCCTTTTACTTCAATAAATATTATGAAAGGAGTCCGAAAAACTTCAGAATCTTCTTTTAAGAATTATTTTGCCTGGTCTACCAATCGCAACCAAATAGCCAAGTTGAATACAAGATCAAAACGTATTTGTAGCTGACTAAATTACAAATGAACGGCATCCGTGTTTAAATTACACTTCAAATTTCGCAAACTACCATGTAATCAAACGCTGCAGTTGAAGAAGAAAAAGTTGTTTTGATCAAAATATTTAACCCTTTTACTCATCTCGCCAAATCATTTCTTATCGTATAAAGAAATTTGCGTTTGAGGTTGTCAAAGTTATTTGCTTTTATACTTTCCCTTTTTCGGGAGAAGCAGAAAACCATCCCTAATTAAGTTTATAATTTTTACATTTTCTTTTCATCAAAAAGGAACGTGAAATCGTGAATATACCACTTTTTATCACAAGCCATCTAAATTTTGAGTGGTTAAATGCAATCCGTTCTTTTGTATTATAGTATAAGCATAAAAGTTTGTAACAACTTATCTTTACAAGTATCACTCGGTAGTTATAAATACGTTCTGTTTTCAGCAGTCTGTTTGACGCAAAAATAAAATCATCAGGGGATCCGAAACAGAGTATTTTACGCAACAATTACAAACAGGAACTCAGCAAAACAACAAGACAATGCGGCTCGAAAAATGGATGATAGCGATTCAAAATAAAACCAATTATTTTCACAAATTACTGAGCATATTTATGTAGGAACCGATTATGATTTTCTTAACATTGTCAGTTGCCAGCAATGCCCAATAATAACTGCTCCTCCATTAAAAAAAGCTTATGCTTGTGTGACGTTGCAGAAAAAAATCGATATGTAATTGAAAACTACAAATATACTCATAAAATTCCTGGCTGTAATGTGAATAAAAACTTTTTTTAACGTCACAGCATCATTGGCAATGCTCAAGATAGTAGTCAAAACAATTGCCTGCTATCCAATGTCGAACAAAGAGATCATTGCTGATGTTTCTAACTCAGCAAGTAAGCAGCTTTGAGTCTTTGCATTAGGCAGTCTACAAAAGTTTTCATCACCATCATAATCATATTTAATCATCTTACAAAAGTATGGGCTGTGAAGACAAAAACAAAGTGAATCATGAAGACCTGCTTCTAGAAAAAGAGTTTTTCATTTGGGGACATTTTAAATATTTGGTTTAACACAGGTTTGGACTTTTATCCTCTACTACTAGTGCATACGGATAAAACAACAAAACATTTTAGAAATACGATAGCAGGCTTACAGCGGGAGAACAGAGCAATATTAAATTGGACTGTATGTACACTTTTCTGCACAAAATATTTCAAACGCACAGTTTAAAGCAACAAAAAAGCGTACAAATACACACAGGTAAAAACTGCAAAAGAAAAAGACCTCATTTCAAACGTTTGAACCTAATAACAGAGTTGTTGAATGATGACAACAAGCAACCTTTGATATCTACTTTTTCTCTCGACACTTTATTCTCAATCTCAGCGTTATCGTCCTTTTTTTACCAAGGCAGCAATATTTTCTCATGACAATGCACGTTTAAAGCCAAAGCTAAATGAAGGTTTTCGGTTGCCTATTTCTCGTATTCGTTTATGAATTCGTAAGTTTCTTCTTCGTCAAGTATTCTTTCTTCTTCAACTAGACTAGGGGTTGTAGATGAGCATTCTGGTCTTAAATAATCCTCTTCTTCGCCGAAATCACGAATTTGACTTGATCGCAAGGTAGCTGCATCTAAAATATCAAATTATAAGTACAAAATGTACTAGCAGAAAAATGATATTCAGAAACTTTGTAACATGTGGAAGCTGTTGAGTTAAAGAAACTTTATAAATTAGTGATTGGTGCATACAAATTTTAACTTTTACGTTATTCAGCAGATTTGGGTAGAAATTTTTTGAATATCCATATATCTTTCATTACACTTATTTACGATATACCAGTTGACTTATTGCATAATATACAGTAGTTTGCAGTCTCTAGCAGACAAAATCTAAGTGCACTGTAATTTAAAAATGTTCTGACCTTGCTTGTCATTTTGGAAGGTTGAAGCTGAAATTCTTGGTGAAATGTTCATTATACTTTGTCGAGATGGAAGTGCTGGAGGGAGAACTTCATAATCATGAGATTCTGCTTCGTCATTCACTTTTACACGTATAATTGACCGACCAATTGAAATTCTTGTTTTTCTACATGAACTTAAATTAGTACGAATAGAACTGTCCAGTTTTAAGAAAGCGATAAATAAATTTTTTGGTGCTTTCATCACTAGCCAGTAACAGAGCCTGCCTACTTTGATAACACAAAAAAGAACGCAAAGACTGCACACGAGAACAAATGTAATCCCAGCTGTCTGTTATACAAAACAAACAAAAACAGAGATCATTTGATGTACGTTCGCATAAACTTGTTTGTGTTTGTTATTGTGGGAGGGAATATTTGACTTGATTAACTTAACTGGCAAAAAAGCTATAAAGTGTGCTGCTATGCCACTTACTTTGATTTTGCTGCTCTTCTACGTCTGACGACTATGAGGACAATAATAATAATAGCAAGACATATAAACGCCACTGAACCCAATATTGCTATCAGAGTAAGCACATCTACATTTGAAGATGAAACATTTCCCGGATCATTATTCTGTGTTACAAGTTGGCCTTCAGTCACAGCTTGGTTTTCATCTTGAGAATCTGTAAAACAAAAAATTTAGTTGGTGTTTCAATCATTTTTTACATTAAATGCAATCACTATTGCTGGAATGCTTGAAAAAAAATCAGTTTTAGAGTAAGATAGAAGTAGTATATTGTTTAGAAAAACTTGTTTTCAGGGCACTGAAGATGCTTTTAGAAAAAGTTTGTAATTGGTCATGCCTGCCAGGTAATGTTGTTGTAAACAAAATTTTCTGCTAGCACTTTTTCGTTGAATGCTTTAGTAACATATGCCACTCAGTATGCCTGTTCCATAATATCGTGCACATTTAGTATTTACACTTTTTAAACGTGTTTTAGTATTTGATGTGCCAGTAATCAGCAGACAATCGGACAAGTTTTGCAAATTCTAATGGCAAAAATTTGGCACTTGGCAACGATTAACCATCGAAGTTGCCAATAGTATTTTTTTTTGTGAGATTGCATAATAATTTCCTTTGGTGATCAAGATTAAATTAGTTAAATAACTTTTCATAGAAAATTTAGTAACACATTTCTAACACATTAAGTAAAAGAAAATTCTAAATGAAAGGCGAAATTTAAGCGTTCATAATTATCAATTTTTTCCGTAACATTTTTTACTAATCAATGGATTTGACCCTGGCATGTTTATATTGGCTTGTATGGGTTTTGGGGAAATTTTTTGACCTTGGTTTGTGAGGATTATATGTATGAGATAATGATATCATTTGGCAAAGCAAAGAATTTAAATTAACGTGCTAGTTTAGCGCGTTCAATCTGTTGAATCATATTTGATTAATAGTGATAAATTGACAGTTTGTTAAATATTAATTAATAACTGCGGCAGTGGATAAATGTGGTCATTATACATCATGGTCGGAAAAAAGTCGATTATTTATCGTTTTGAAGTTCATTGATGCTTATCAAGAGGCGAACGCAATGTACGTTATTGTTTATAAACGTTGGTTTAGATAATCTGAAGTAGCCGTACATGTAATACCCTCAATTCTTTATTGAGATATGTACAATAGATCTCATGAAACTATAACTAAAACGCCTTTGCAAATACCATTAAAATGATATCATTTCTTAAGCATGTCAAAATGTGAAATAGCTCTCACAAAAAAACTTTTTGTAAGCACTTTTCTCTTTTTCTGAACTTGAAAATGCTCCCGTTGAAATTTACAATTACGCTGGTTGTTTAGGTTTGGCATCATTCGATCAGCAAACTTAGTGGTAACATAAAAGACTAGCTTATTGCACATCAGACATTAGGTTGCTTATTGCTGTCTTTTCTGCAAGATTGATTAGAATCATTCAAGACTTACGGCAAACAATTTCATTCAAACTCTAGTTGACCACCAGGTTAAAAATTTGACAAAGAGCAAAAACAGCAATGTTACATTTATAATTTTTCACATGATATCATCAGCATCAACATTGCGTTTTGAGTGGGTTTTAGTCAAATTATTTTGCCTACTAAACTTCTAAAGAAAAATTGATCAACTCAATAAAAGAAATCAAACAGCATTTTTAAAGCAAACAAGTAACGCTAGCAAAGCACTTTTCATCAGAAAAGAGTAACATGTGTACAGACATTGCGAGCTTAATGAATATTTGTGTGTCTGTTCTTTCGTTTTAATTGTGACGATTTTTTAAGAACACGTATATTGGTCCAGATTCAACATCAGCTTTTGCCAGATATGATAATTTCAAAGCTTGTTTATTTCAGTTTAGATCATTTTTAAAACAAATTACAAGCTCAGCGCCACAATAAAATGTTGGTTAAAAGATCAAACCAATATACTAATTAAAGTGATACAGGCCAAATACAATTAATTATGACAAAAAACGTCTTTACAGTTTGCTACAAGTCTAAGAAAATAGCACTGTTATCAACAAACTTTATTCTTAGATTTTTGTAAAACTCCTATCAGTACCACTTCTATAGCATGCTTTGCTTCAGGTCCTGTTTTTGTCAAGGCATCTACTGGGGTTATTTTGTATGTAAATGAGGTTTCCTGAGCGGTTGCCAGTCAATAAAATTACCTGTTTTTAAAGTATAGTTTGTGCATGTTTTTGGCTTTAGTTAGCGATTAGCTGTACATATACTAATAATTTCGTAACACTCCGTTATTTCCACGCAATTTTTGCGCATTGTTCTTTGTATCCAGATCAAAATTACTTTGGCAATAAATTGAATTCTCACCTATAACGAAACGATTTACATTTTATTACACCAATTGCTTTCTATCATTTTCAAAGTTGACAAAAATTATTGTTTTTCTACTATCGTGTGTCGATCATACCGCCTGGTGTTTTTGCTGTTTAAAAAGCCGCAAACGAGGTTTTCTTTTCGCATTCGCTTTAAATTGACGAGTCTGACATGTTTATGGGCATTCAAAGTATTATATGCTTAAAAGCATAATGGCTTGATGTTAGAAATTGAACGTGGTTTATTCATGTTTGTAAGGAATAGGTTAGAGAACTTAAAACTTTGCTACACAAAGTGTTATGTAAAATCATGCAGCTAATGCCACAAAAACAGTTTAGAAATGTGAATAATTGTATTCAACTTACCCACTAAGAAGACCGAACTTTTTGTGATCAGTGTTAAGGTTGAAGGTGTCGCAGTTCCTGAGGCATTAGAACGACTTTGTTCTGTGGTGGTAGTTGTGGTGGTAGATGCAATTGATGGTGGTGGTAGAGTTGTGGTCCTGAAAATTACAACAAATAATGAGTGCTAGTAAAATTTTGCAAGATTAAACCGGTGAACACAAGAGGATAATTATATTGGACGAGAAAACTGACTAGAATTGGCATCAATTGGGCATCAGTTTATGGTCGCAGCTTTAACCTACGACAAAAAAGCTTTATTTCTTTGCATTTCAAGTGTCAACCTAATTTACAAGCACTCATATCACTATCATAGTACTATTCTATAAATTTGGTGACGATAATTGCGTTTGTAGCAATTTGTTACCTAACCAAACTTTTCCACAGACCAGCTTCATATATTTGACAAATCTACGTCATACTTATTAAAACAAGAGAATAAATCTTTTCTTTTTAAATGACTATGTTTTTTTAATAACGTTTTCAAGACAACTTGAAAATTTTTTCTAAAAATTTCTGTTTCATTTTGGTAACTCTCTTTATTGCTGCCCCAAAGCAATTCCTTAGTTGGTGGTGCGGTCAAGAAATAATTTAATTTTTACTTTGAACACATTTTTCTGCATGGAACATTCTCTTGCTGTGAGTATGACCCTTTTCCACCAAGACAGAATCTTCTTTTAAGATGACGTGTCACGTTTCTGATCTGCCAAAGCAAGATTAAAAGTTAAATCAAAAAATGTACGTTATTTTATGCAAAGCCTATGTCAGTCACCTACAGCTCTGAAATAAACAGATAGGTCAAAACAGTGTCACTGTCTGCAGTTTGCTCAAAACTGATTTTACTCTTAACACTTTTTTTCTTGATCATACTTAATAGATGTTTCGGATGGTAGTTGCTATTTTATTTTGCAATTATGTTTTCATAAAACCGATTTTTTTCGAGTTTTAAGTAAAACTTTCTTTTAAAAAATTTAAAATAATAATGGTGATTGTACAGTTTACTTTAGAAAGGTTATTTAATTATAGTTTAAACAAAAAATGTTCATGCCACAGCATATTAATCTTTGTGCATTTTAACCTACGGTCTGATTTAAAATTTTTCGCTGTGAGTTTTTTAGTCTATATATGATTAGAGAACAATAAAAAACTGTGAAGAGGATAATTGCGAAATTGCTAGTACAAAGCCACTGAGGTTTATTATGAATTATTTCTAAATATCAATCAAGAAATCAAAGGATTTTAACAGTAAAGCTAAGTTGGGCAGTTGAACAGCTCGTTAGGAAATTACGTTTCTAGCTCGGAGATTACAAGATTATTTTTTGTTTCTTCAATCTTTACGTATACACTGCGCTTGATGTGATTAAAACGAGTCTCTAAACACTCTGACTTTGGCTGAAGTAAAAGCGCAAAAATTGACTTATTATCAAGATTCTTAAATTTCAGACTATTGAGTTTGTTGTGCACGTTGAACAATTTTTTGAGACACGTTTAACAATTTTAAATTAAGAAAAAATTTAAAGTACTTTGAAAAAAATTTTCCAAAGTCAAATTGGGATTGAACACTCTGACTTTGGCTGAAGTAAAAGCGCAAAAATTGACTTATTATCAAGATTCTTAAATTTCAGACTATTGAGTTTGTTGTGCACGTTGAACAATTTTTTGAGACACGTTTAACAATTTTAAATTAAGAAAAAATTTAAAGTACTTTGAAAAAAATTTTCCAAAGTCAAATTGGGATTTTTTAAGCAGATTTGGTGGTTATTAATTACGATGAGAGCTAAAAACTGCTCCTGACCTCACCAAAACAACACGTTTTGTTTTACTAGACGGTCTGTAAAAATTTATCAAATAAAATGAAGTCAACACAATTATATGTTACAAGGTTTGGTGAAATCTTTTTGAATAAATGCCTGATATGAAACCCAACATGACATCAATTTTCTTTTCCAAGTGAAAGTAATTTTGTTATAATTTTGAAATTCGGAAGCACCCAGACATGCTGAGACGCTGTTATGACCATGACATATTATAGGCCAAAATTTCTTTAGCCAAAGTTTTTAATATTTAGAAAAAATTGCGTTTAATTGCAGCTGTGTTTGAATTTACGCTTGACTGCTATTTAATTTACTCATGGGGCACTTTACAAATCATATGATGCAATTTTTATCTGATTTTTTAATCCTCTTCTCTCCCACCTAAGGCATTATGATGTGTTCGTGAACCTTCTACCTCTTATGTGACGCGCCATATAAAAAAGCATTCAATCAAGCTTTCATTAATTGGATCGGCCACAAAAACCAAGTTAATCCAACGAATGATATTCTAATTCTTTTAAATGCAGTAGCAATTATTTTCCCTTCGCCTCTTCCTTGTAAAACCAATACGTCAGTTTTGCTTTCCCTCTCCCAACCTATCCAGTTGTAATATGATACTTGAACAGCGCCTAACTAGTACCGTCATTTGCTGTTTTTTCTGATTTGAAAAGCCCGCAATTGATAAACAATTTTAGAACAATGTAATACCAAAGGGTATTTCGAGTGAACTAAAGTTTATTTTAGAAAATATAAATGGTTACTTTTGTTTTAGCAGAAAACAAGCTGTACTTATTAATTACACTCTGAACTTTAATTGTAGAACATTTCAGCTTATTGCTGATTTTTAAAATATGCATGACTAACTTTACTCAATCTAATTTTTAAAATTGTTTCCAACGAGATTTTTAACATTAATTTTTTGCGTTGATGTACTGCTGGGTCAGAATCTTTGATAGATAAAAAGATGCCATGCCTAGATGTAAATGTCCATAAGTTAAAGACTTGCCTCAGACAAAAACATGCCTAGATGCAAATGTCCATGAGTTAACGATTTGCCAAAGATAAAAGCATGTTTTGCTCTCGCATAAATCATCAAAGACAAGTGTACCATATTTAGAAGGTAATATATTCTTGGAATGCTAGTAATTTCAATTTACAGGTCTATTTTTCTTCAGTGCAGCATTGAAAAAGTGAGACCTTTAAATATTTTGCGGTTTAAAATTGACATTTAAAATCAAATTGATTAGCATAAGCAAGGAATCATTCAAAATTACCATTTTGTTTTGTAAAAGTTATTGACCTGTTATGGATCTAGCATCATTCACCCAAAGTATAAACTTCTTATCAACCATTTTTTTAGTCTTCAATTAGACTGGGCCACCACGACAGGTAGACTACTTGGTCCCGCCATCTGTCCGCCACGAAAAGACGGATGACATCCCATGTAGTGTGTCACCCTAGGACACAGCAAACAAATTTTCTGACTTGTTCTCCACACAATCCCTTTTGTGCTAAGCGCCAAGCATGGAATCTGTGAATACCGTTTATTAAAATCTTTTGTTGTGATTCGACTAGGGAAATGTACCGCAACGCCATCGCGCCAGTTAAATCTAGCTGATGGCACTGCTTATGACATTAAGAAAACACACGCAATATACAGTACAAATTTACATAGATAAATCTGTAGTTTGCTATTTGGATTAATTGATAATCGATATTTTCTGTTCTTCTCAGATCTTATTTTGCTTCATACATGATATTTAAAACAGCTTGAGTAATTTTATCTTTTTTATATATAAAGTATTTTGGGTTTAAAAAACATTTCTTTTAAGATAAGTTTACGCCTCGTACATTTTGCTATGAAGATTGCTTTAAATATGATAGTTTAAAAAACGTTTAAACCAAATTCTTACCACTACTTCCTTATAGCAATTTCTTGCTCTGGGACGAAATCCTTTGCCACACGTAGCGCTGCATCTTCCAATACTAGCCCAAGGAGCCCACGTTCCTTCACAGGTATCGTTTATGACACACGGAACTATTCTTTTGCATATTGTAGTCGTGTTTTTGTCAATCATGCAGGTCCAAGATTGCGTTCTTTGAGCGACATCACATTTTCCGCGACATTCCGTTGAGTTGAGTTTGTGGCGCCATGTTGCCCCAGTAGAGGCGTTGTTGCATGGGCATTCTTCTGAAATTGATTGGGCCAAAATTCCGGGAAATTGTATCATAAGAACACTCAATAGAATCACTAATGCTCTTGCCATTTAAGATTTTTAAAAATCTCTGTAAACACTAAATCTAAAATATTTTCTTTCAATAAAATCAATTTTTACTATAAGGTAGTTAGTATTTAAATATAGTATCAAAAACTGCGTCCTCTTCAAAGTTTAATTGGTTGATTTGCACAACCAACTTTTTTCAAATGAACGACAGTGATCCGCGCTTCTTATTAAATGGAGCTAATGTACAAAGAAAAAAGTCATGTTACGCATTAGCACAAGCGTAGCTTTTTTCAATTAATTGTTACTGCTCACGACACTACTTCTACTAAATGCGTTTGTGCGCTGGTCACAAATATATTAAATGCCGAAATGGCATTCACGACAAGTTTTAAAAGTCGTAATCATCTAAAAGTCTTGATGCTATAATATTTTGTTTTTACGTCTATTTGTTATCACGCATAATTTTGCCAAATTTGATGCTGTTGACCTTCCTGAATATAACTCATACTTAAATTACTGCGGTTATTTTTGGTTTATTGTGGCATTACATTAAATTAATACGGTGTGCTTAAACTATAAAACAATTACTGTTGTTAAATTGATTTACTAATACCACATTTCTGTTACAAGAAGTGAAAAAAATTAAGGTCATCCAAAGCAAACGCTCTAATAAGAGATGATAAAATATTTGTTCTGGTAATTTGGAAAAATTACAACCAAGATATTGAGCATAGAAATGGTAAAGGCAAAACTCTATTACCGTATTGAGAAACTATGCATTGTGGTTTTCTAGATGACTTGGCGACATACCTCTTCAAAATTCTTACTGCGCCACAGAAACAAGATATTGAAAAAATAAGCTGCACAGCAGAAAATCAAAAGCTTTTTTGTGCTCAAATGACAATAAAGAAAAGCAGGAAACAGGAAACACACAATAAAAGTTCAAGTTGTAGCAAAATACCAACAGGCTACATAGATCTATTTTTGCTAAGGTATACTAATAATCATAACCTATGAAGAAAAATAATAATAATAATCTTTTTAAATGCTGGATTAAGCGTGATAACTTTCAAATAGGAATTTGTACATTTGTGAAACAAATTTAATTTCAAACCTTAAGTATTCCACAATGTGGTTATTTAAAATCAACGTGAACCAGAGATACTGGATGCTGTAAAGCACCATAAAACAAAAAGCATTTAATTTTTTAACCCAAAATAACCCAAGAAATTTTTTGTGTAGATTACTCTATGTTGTACTGCAGCAGTATAATAAATTTTGATCATTCTATCTCAAATACCGCAAAAGATTTAGCAAAATATTTGCTGCTGTAATCCAGATTTAGATATAAATACGATAAAGTTGTTGCTGCGCAATATTGATTTCAAAAAAAATTTGAGAAACTGGATTTTTTATAAAAGTTTACGAAAAACAAGAACAAACTACCCAACGTCACGGGTGATCGGAATAACACGTGACATTGCTGTTTCTTGACAAAACTTTTGGAAGAAACCACAACAAAAGCTTGCTTATTCAAAATTGACTAATGGAAAAAAATCTTATCTTATTTTGAATGGTAGCAAACAGCAAAATATGTCAAGAATATTCAAAAAAATTTGAAAAAGAAGATATCACGTAACTGAATGTTTGATAAGTATTGGGTCTATGCAGACCGACTTTGAGCAAAGTGGGTTAGAACTATATTTCATAACACATTAACTAACAAAATCTTACAAATAACAAAGTTCAAAATATTTTTAGTTCCCCCAGTTAATTTAGTTTAATCAATGATGTTTTCCATATGAAAAAATGCACGCTTCCACTATTGTATTTATTGATTTTGTTTGAAACATTTTTCTTCTGAGTAGAAGTTAAACTTTTTTGAATATGCTATTGTTTTGTACTTTAAAGTATCGTTTTTTGCTTTGGTTGTATTGTACCACAAAAAAAATCAGAGCGTTTTATAATGTACTTGGGAAGCAAGCTGATCCAAGGCTAAGATAAATTTTTTTTTGTGGCAAACCATCTCGATTCAGCAATACTCTTAATTCAAAAATAAACAATAATATTGCCGTGGTTGTGTACGGTACTTTATCGACCGTTCTGTTGTTTATCTAATCATTTTAGATAGACCTACAATAACTCAAAAACTCAAAATATTTGTCCATTAAGCTATTTCTCAAAGATTTATCTTTTTAATGCAAAGTTTTGCGGTTTTTTTATGCTCTCAATTAAAAAAGAGTTTTCTCCTGTTTGATTCTTAGAAAAACTTTTAAAAATTAGCAATATCAATTTTTTTTGCATTTATTTATCAGGTTGAAAGCTTGAGCATACGACACAATTTGAACTCCATTAAAACCATAAAAAATTTGCTTACCTGAAGCAACAACCAATACACAAAAATAACCTATGGTATTTCCCACATAATTTGTTCGTCGTCGTCGTCGTCGTTTGAGCTATCGTGCTGAGCACTATGCAGTGAGATGTATATACACTGCGTAAGAGCTTATGCTTTATTTGCTAATCTTCAGTTAGGTTGGGCCACCACAATGGGTAGACTGCTCCACCTCACTACCTGTCTGCCGCACGAAGATGAAGGCATTTCGTTTAGTGCCTTGCCCAACCAAGGACGCAAAAAGCAAGCGTGCCAGCTTGTTTTCCACTCTATCCTTTTTTTTTATGCTGAGCGCCAAACAGGAAAGCTGTGAACAAGTCTTTTGGTATGACTCGACTTAGGAAATGAACCCCAGGTCTACTTACTGCAAAGCGGACGCTCTAACTACTACACCATTGCACAAATTACATAATTTGTTAAGCCCGCAGCATTTATTCTCCAAATTTAGATCAGCAGAACAACCTGATGTGTATTAAATGGAAAAAAAATCAATAAAAATTTCAAAAATCTGCAGAAGCAGCATGCCACCAAGAAAATTCCCTAGGATGCACAACGCTTGTTTATCCCCTACAATGCAAAATGTGGGTCAAAAATGACCCGTATTGGTTTTAATGGCATTTCAAGCCTAAATTGTGCTAAAAGTGTTTCAGAACAAATTTTTCTCAAAATCTCTGTGTTTTACTAACGAAAATGATTGAAACAACGTGTAAACGTAACGAAACAATGTGAAACATGTAAACAGAAATAAAATGAAACAGTAACAAGGAAAAGACAAATACCCTTTAGCCTACCAATGCAGTTAAACAGCGTCCACACAATCATAGCAAGTTATCATTGTTATAGAACTACTGTGGTCCTTACACACCGGTTTCTGACATTTTGAGCAACAAGAGCTAACTTTGCGGTCTTTTGCAGTAGGCCAAACTTGACGCCTCTTTTGTTTTTGCAGCAGGCATGCACTTCGAGGTTGGATCATGGATGAAAAAACTAACCCGCACTTTGTCATTGCCTCTTTGGCGTGCCTCTTGAGCGAGGGTTGTTTCTGACGTCATGTCATGTGAGGCATGACAAGCTCTTTTACCAGCTCTTTCAGGAACAAACGTCGCTTATCATTGACGCCGTTCATATACTCAGGGTGTACACCAATGAATAGTGTGTATGCATTCATGACTGCAGCATCCAGCATGTTATACCAAAGAACCATGGGCCATCTCTTTGTTTGCCGTTTGCATGAGTAATATCGGACCATTTCATCCATGGTGTCATTTCATCCATGGATTTTATCCACTACGGTTATGCAGTACTGTATCAGACTGTAGTTATATGTATTGCTAGCAGATTTCCCCGTCGTTGATCGGGTAAAATGTAAAGACTGATTAATTTTTTACATTGAATAACCATATTTTAACTCTTTCGATCCCGCGTGGGTATAATTACCGGCAAGCGATCTTAATGCATGCGCTCCCGCGACGGTATATATACCGGCAACAACAGAAATGGCGGACATGCGCGCAATTGTTTGCGTACATCTCGTTCAAGCTAAAACGTTTATATATAAACTTTTCTAACATTCTGTTTGTGGTTTGTAATTGAATTTTTACATTGAATAACCATATTTTAATATAGGTTGAATAAATATAGGCTCGTAGCCCCCCATAGACGTGTGTCAAGACTGATTAAATTTTTACATTGAATAGCCATATTTTAATGTGTTTTCATGATTTTTATTTCATCGTACAACAGTACAAATAGGCCTCTAGTAGAGCCCCATAGGCTCGTAGCCCCGCATAGACGATTCTGATCGAAATCAAAATATCGTACTTGGCAGATTTACCCGTCGTTGATCGGGTAAAATGTAAAGACTGATTAAATTTTTACATTGAATAACCATATTTTAATGTGTTTTCATGATTTTTATTTCATCGTACAACAATACAAATAGGCCTCTAGTAGAGCCCTATAGGCTCGTAGCCCCCCATAGATGATTCTGATCGAAATCAAAATACCGTAAAATAAATATCATGATAACACATTAAAATATGGTTATTCAATGTAAAAATTTAATCAATCTTTACATTTTACCCGATCAACGACGGGTAAATCTGCTAGTGATTCCTAACAGTATTATTAAAGTTGTCTTGCTCATAACCATCAAAGTTGGATTTTTATTTGTCACAAAATTTTTTCTGTTTGTGGTACCTAACAAAAACTTTAGACAACTCTAGTATTTTAATATAGGTTGAATAAATATAGGCTCGTAGCCCCCCATAGACGATTCTGATCGAAATCAAAATACCGTACTTGGCTTCCCTGAAAAAAGTTATATAAGATTCATATGTTTGTTTGTATCTAAATGTCTCCAGTTTTATTTCTATAGCGGACAGACAGACAGACAAACTTTGAGTTTTATATACAGGGTGGCCCAAAAGTAGGTATACAGTTATTAAAAGTAGGGTTTGGATCCAAAAGTAGATTTGTAGTTCTTATGTAGGCACTTTTAAACCTCTAGAATGATAGTTATATCTTAAATGGAAACTGTTTAATCTTTTTAGTGCTCAAAATGTCCTTCTTTACATCTGTTCAAAACACTCTGACATACCGTGCAGCACAAATATCAATTTGCATCAATTTCTCTGAATGCGTCATAAATGCAATCTTTTAATTTATTTACTGTTTTGGGAGTCTTCTCCTTGTTCTTTGTTCTTTACAACACCCCAAAGAAAGAAATCCATTGGTGTCAGGTCAGGTGAGCATGGTGGCCATTCAATGCTACCTGTTCTTCCGAACCAACGCTGTGTAAAGACTTTGTTAAGGTAATCTCTTACTCTTAACGCATAATGTGGAGAAGTTCCATCTTGCTGAAAGAAGAGTTCATCAAAGTTAGGTTTAGTTTGAAGTTGTGGCACTACCACTTCACAAAGAATTTCCAAATAGTTCTCTCCACTAACTGTATGCCTACTTTTGGGCCACATAAAGTGCACTGCTGGTAACTTCAAAGCACATAAAAAATAGTTTAATAACTGTATACCTACTTTTGGGCCACCCTGTAGTATATAGATGTACCACCCACTAAGGTAATGCCAATAAACCAGTAATTTTATAAGTTTAGTCTGGTACTGTAATTTTCATAGTTCTTACTTCTTTCATCCCTAAAACTGCTAAAAGCTTTTTCTAAATCTCTGGCTATACTAAGCTAGTTTGACATGGCGGGGAAAGAGTTGTACAACAATGCATTAGTGCAGAACTGCAGACTGCCTATCCTGCATAGTCTAGCTAGTAGCAAAACTAACCACTATGTAATACCGGTATCTATGATATAGCCATTGATGCGATAACAGGTAGTATTATTACAACATCAAAGGCTATAATGACCTGAAAAGTGGTGATAGTAGGCTAAGAAGGCTTACAGTCAACACTCGGGGCTACTGCATTTTCTACATAATGGTTGTTTACACTGAAATTCATCAAAAAAGGAACGGGTCAAAAATGACCCAGGTTTTGCATTAGTGGGGTGATGTTTCAAAAATGCTCGTCATGTGGAGGTGGTACAAGATAAAATTATAACAGTGTCAGAATTTCTGAAGAATAGGCTAGATGAGGAATCAAAGAAATATGGGAAGATGAAACTGATCGCACGCAAAAATATTTGAAATATTGTTTGGTCCGGGTCAAATTTGACACACGTTTTGCATCCTAGGGTTATATATAATAACTTTCCTAATTTTTAATGAACAAGCAGAAGCAGGTTGATTTATAGTTTTCAAAGAAACCTCGCTTATTCAAAATTTCAACTACAAATGAATCTAAACCTAGCATTGCAACGAATTTATTTATCAAGTACGTAATGGTTATAAAAAAAATATCTCTGCTGTGTGCTTCATAACTTAAGCCTTGCCATTGCTAACTATATTGATTGCAGTAGGTTCCTATTATTACTTAGTGATGTGATGGGCTGATTGTGATAACTTTGGTAAATTTAAGTAGTACTTCAGTTTAGTTTTTAATAATATAGCATTGAATTTAGTTTGCCCTAGGTAAAAAATTTTTTAACTGATAATGTTTTTAGCGTAAAAGCAAAACGTTGTTATAAAAGTGTTTGCCAAAACTTTGACTTTGGTCTTTTTAATAACAAAACAAACAATTTTTTCATGATTTTGTCCAGTAATAATTGTGCAAGACGAGCTATAATCAGTAAATCTTATCGCAATAAAAAGCTAACATGCACTTAAAAAAAATTTTATAATACTTTAAATTTAACTGCATTAATTTATGTGCTTTTCAAAAAATGTACGTAATCGTTGTTAAATAACTGATGATGTCATCAATCACATTTAAGCTTCGTCGTTATTATATAATTGATGATGTCAAAGGTAATTTTTAACCGGATGTAGCTGATTGGTGCAAATCTTTTCGTGGAAAAGAATATACCCCGTGAACTGGTGATTAAATTTGGGCTTATGCAAGCTTTAATTTATCGCAATGTCAATTTGCATGCTACTGGTCTGCTGCTATTAGTGAAAAATTCTGTCGTTAAAATTTTTGGAGTTGCTAAATTTTTGACCCAACTGTGAATTAGCTAAACGAGAGAAATTAGAAATATTCTACTTGCTCTTTGAAGTATTACTTGCTGATCATATACTTTTTGCAGAACATTAACAGGCCTAAGTAAATGTGAAAACTTGTTTTGTTCAGATAGTCAGTTGTGTTACTCCAAAACATTACAAAAAGAATAAATCTACCGAGGACACATTATCCCTCGATGAGGCTGTACAGTTTTCGCAAGTTGAAGGTGGTACTGTGTGTATTTTTAGAATCTCTTTGATGTCTAAATTTCCGACACAAATGACCCTTGCTTCATAAATCAAAATTCAGATTAGGTGAGTGGCTTTGGCAATGGAAAAATTAAAACTGCGTTTTCCTTGATATGGTGCACAGACTTTGCTTACTTTGGCAAGAATCGAGCACAGAATTTGTATATATGAATCTTGGGAAGAATCAGAAAACCAAGCTCCTATTGTCTTTCGGTTGCAAAAACTGAGCCAAAAATAATTTTATTGGAGTGGCAATCCATCTGTGCGGGCCTTAAACAAGATGTAGCATTCTGAAAAACGTTCTGTATTATGTAGCATTTTGAAAAACGACCTGGTCTTGTAAGAGATTTCAGAATTACATAACCATAGGACGCATCTGAATATTTTCTGTGTCCCGTGTATTATCATTGATGAAGTCATTTAAAGTACAAACTTGGAAGTCGTAGAGTCGCAGCAGCAAAAGGTAAAGTGTGGAAAAACATTGATAGCATAAAATTGGTTTGCCATTATTGGCTTGACTCTGCTGCCTGGTGTAGAAAAAACCGAAACTCTTCCGTGAGGAAACTTTTTTCAGATCAACTCCAAAATCCGCGGTGTAAAACCCCCACGGCCATTCGCAGATACGAAGATGCTCGTACTCTGTTTCGATTTAATGATAGATGAACTGGGCTAAATGGTTAAAAACTGATCACATAACTTCGTCCAGGCACATATGGAAGTTGCTCTTGACTGGGTGTAAAACTATGTTTATCTTTAGCAAACGAGTCCCAACTGATAAACAACTTGCACCGTTTCAAGTCAAACGAAAGTTCACTCAATATATGCCGAGCAAGCATGCATAGTAAGACATAAAAATTTTTTTGTTGCGTAGTTTGTGCCATTAGCCATAGATAGTATTATCTACTTGGAAAAACAACCAGAAGTGTTACAGAAGAATCTGAAACAAAACATTGTCGTTCGCCTTAGCTCCGGATTAAAACCGTCAGGTGGGCCTACTCAAAATTTGCAGCTTTAAACTTTACAGCATGTCTTTTATTTAGTTTTATAATGCAGTGTTTTGTTTTTGGTTAATAATCAACTTTAAACATGTTTTTGGGTCGTAAAATCACCATGGACAATATCTTCACAGTTGCGTCTTTGACCGAAAAACTCCCAAAGTAAAAATTGATTATTCTGGGAACCAATTGCAAATGCTCATCAGATGTACCAACTATCATGAAACCATCCAAGTCCAGAGAAGTACCAAGTTAAGATTTTGTCTTTAGCAGCATTTTTACCAATGGCAAGCTATTTATTATTCTTCTTCGCTCTGTGGACAACGATAAATTTGTGAATAACCGAAAAGCGAAAAAACCACCAATCTTTTTCTATTACAACACGACAAAAAGAGTGTCGATACAGGAGACTAGATGGTGAAAAATTATTCTGACAGATAGCACAGAAGTAGCCAAAAGTTCTTTGGCATAACATGCTTACTAATGCTACACTAACTGCATTTTAACACGAGAAAGTTTCGATAAAAATGTTCCAAATTTCCAAAATAGCTGCATATTTATCATGAGTTTTCTTTCTAGGCGTGTATACCAGTTATTAAAGCGGAAATGTCTCAGTAAAGACTTAAATTGATGCAAACTTATCACAGAACGGTGAAACGGCTTACAATCTGCTGGTTTCCACAAGTCTTGCAACGCTGTAAAATTATCCTTGTCACGTCCAGTTTTCCGTATTGTCGCCTATCCAGCTTGAAGTTCGTCCATGGAAAATGTTTTTACTGACTAGCACACTTTTGGAAGGCTTCTTTTGATTTCCTTAACTTATCGGTTGATTTGCATCATAGAAGTTATCAAGATTTCTTCAATTACGATCGGTTGAAAACTTTCCTTTTCACTTAGAGGCTGAACAGTTACTCTTGGTGCCTCTGCTATGATGTTTCTATGTCGTCTTCTTACAGGAATTGAGCGTAATGTGTATAACGCACTGTTTGAACTTGCTTTTTCATTTTTGTTTTCTTCGTCACTCTTATATACTTTTTCGACACTTTTGTAGTCACTATCTTTATCACTTTTTTCTTTAAGCACTTTCACATTTCCTTAGTCATCAATAGCATTCTTACGATTCACACACATTCTCACGTGTGTCATCTTCAACCACATTTTCTTCTGTATCAATCCTAGACTCGTCATCATCATTGGTATCTTCTAACATAATGTCTTCATTGTTACACAGATCATTTTACGTAATGTGTGATTCCAATTTTTTCCGTATTTCCGTTTGTGCAGATAGGTTAAAAAAAGTCATGCGTCTTCACATGATAAAGAGCTTATTTTATTTTTTATTCAATATACAAACATGATTTTAGCTGTAACAGCAACACCAATAAAATTAATTTCAAAATAAAGCTCTAATATCTCTATTTCTATACGGCTTGCTGCTCAACCTTCGCAAAAACTGGCTTCAGCTGTGAAACTCTTCTTGTCTAAAACAAAATGAATCAACAGTGAATTAATAAGTCTTGACTCTAGCTGATATTTGAAATATGAGCATACAAAAACTGAACCATTGCTCACAAGCAGCTGTGATGCCATTCAAACAAAATGAGAACTAAACTTCAAAACTGGATGAAAAGAGTCTGTCCACCTATTTCAGCATTTCATCTGCTTCACAGCTGCAGCTTGCAGAAAAACCCTTCTTTTCAAAATCGTTTGATGCGGTTCTCACGATTGAACAATGGTGTCAAATGCCTTCTAAAACGCTCAAGCACTAGTCTTGAAAAGAAAAGACTATCTTTTCTACAGACTAATCGAAAGGATAAGTATCAGTGCTGCATTATATAAAACACATTTTGTTAATCATGCTGAAAAAATAATTACATTTTGCAGTCGATTATCTCTTTGCGTATTCGTAAAAAAACAAGCTGCGGAAAAATAATGATACATAGTAATTTACAAATAAAACTTTTTATTATTGTTGGAGGGCAGTTGTATTAACGTCAAGCAATGGCATCTGAGTGAAATCTAAAGTCCAACGACTAAAAAATGTATTTGATTTTTCTTTTAAGGGATAATGCTTTCATCTCTGTCAACAGCTTTTGCTAAGCATTATAGTGTATAGTATTTTTTCGTTTCACACAAGAGCAAATCTGCTTACCGGTAAATACAAATACAAAGGTAGAAAAGTTTAAACTTAAAACATTGAATCTCCAGTTAAAACTTAGACACCAGTTAAAATATCGATTAGCTATTATCTTTTTACCCGGATACTGATGAGTTCAATAAATAAAAGCAAAGATATTTTGACTCCACTTCGTAATATATTTGATTTAAAACAGTTTCTTGTCGCCTAATATTCTACAGTAATGCATAATGGTTTAGGCACTAAACGTTCTTTATATTAAATTTTTCATGTTTGGTAAGTCATTGAAAATTTCTTGCAAACTGGTGGAATTTGCCCGATACTTCAAAAGGGTAGGGTGCATTACTACTTTACTTTTATAAAATTGTGACAAATATTGTCAGTAAATGGATTTTCTCTTGGCTGACATTTACAATCTGTTCATTTGTTTTTAAAAATTCTAAATGCAAAACAATTAACTATTTTGTACATGGGTTTTTGACAAAGTATATCATTCAAATCAATTGAAATTTCACACTAAAATGTCTCAACCCAATTGAGAAAGAATTTGAAAATTATCAGACATATGCTAGCATCACACATTTTTTTAACCCGCTTCTTTTTTAGGGCGCTCATGGGATAAATAGCCCTAGGAATTCTCGATACACCCCGTAATCTCCAGCTACATCCAACCAAATAAATAGGTTCAATTAATAACCTGGCCAAACCATACCGCTTATGTAACTCATCGATAACTAACTTAACCTTTAACAAGTCGAAATGGGTCATTTTGACCCATGCAGGTACACTTTTTGCTGTAATTATGTCGCTGTTGCTGGAAATTGCCTATTCTTTCTGGTAGCTGACTTTTTTGGAGGGAAAGTTGTGGTAGGGTTGGTAAGCTTTTTGGGTTAGTGGTTGCCTGGTGAGCAGGGATTTGTTTGTCAATTGGGTCATTTTGACCCAATTGTAAACAGAAAAACATTGTACATGTGCCAGAAACATTGTAACAGAAAAATCTGATCCACTTGGTGCTGCAAAAAACTGTAAAACTCCTTTAGACATATTCAGCCTCTTTATGCCCCCATCTTTAATAACTAAAATTACTGATCACACAAATCAAAAAATTGAGAAGATCAGGGAACGGTATGGGTCCAGTTATGATGCTGCTAAAACAACTAATTCAGAACTTTTGGCTGTTTTGGGAATTTTAATTATTTCTGGAGCACAGCAAGCCTCTCGTCATGACATTCAAGACCTCTGGAAATCCGATGGAACTGGAATGGACTTGTTGCGATCTGTAATGTCTTATAAGCGCTTCAAATTTCTGTTGTGTCAAATGCGTTTTGATGATAGCACTAAAAGAGAAGAGAGGCGCTCTACCGATCGTCTGGCTCCAATTCGAGATATTTTTGAAAGCGTGGTAGCCTCTTTCCGTCAAATGTACAGTCCTACAGAGTTTGTGACCCTTGATGAAGCTCTGGAACCCTTTAGAGGCAGGTGTGGGTTTGTTCAATACATGCCAAAGAAACCAGCTAAATATGGTTTAAAGCTACAGTGTTTATGTGACGCCAATACGAATTACACATGCAACATGGAAGTGTATGCTGGAAAACAACCAGATGGTCCCTTCCAGCTTTCAAATAAACCGCATGACATCACAATGCGTCTGACTGCACCCATCTTTGGTACCGGCCGCAACTTGACAACAGACAATTGGTATACAAGTGTCCCACTGGCTGAAGATCTCTTGAAAAATGAAATAACTCTCGTTGGAACAATGAAGAAAAACAAATCGGATATTCCACCAGAAATGAGACCGCAGGAAGATCGGGAAGTTTTCACCTCTAAATTTGGATTCCGAAAAGATATGATGATAGCTTCCTATGTACCGAAACAAAAAAGGCAGTTATTATGCTATCCACAATGCATTCGGATGCAAGCATCGACGAAACGACTGGAGACAAGCAAAAGCCTTCAGTTGTGACATTTTACAATTCCACTAAAGGTGGTGTGGACACCGCAGACAAAAAATGCGCGGCTACATCTTGCTCCAGACGCACAAACCGCTGGCCGATGTCTTTATTCTATTCTCTCATGAACAAAGTTTGCTTGAATTCGTTGGTGATATACGTTTGGAATAACGAAACGAATGGCCTACGATTACGGCGAGAATTTTTGAGATCCCTTGGAAAAGAGCTTTTGCGAAAACAACTTGAAATACGCTTTCAAAACAGAACTGGAATACAGAGGGGTTTGCAAAACACTATTGCGACCTGTGCAGCGAGCTTGGGAATCAATGTTGCGATGATCACTCAGTCTGATTGTTCTGAGGAAAGTGCTCCTAAACGTGCACGAAGGGTTCGATGTGCATTCTGCAAAGACAGAAAGACAAACACCTACTGCTCCCAATATTCAAAGCCAGTCTGCAAGCAACACATGGGACCACCAACTTGCAAGAACTGCATTGAGTAAAGTACGTCATACCATAAACTATCATGAAAATTGTCATGATAAGTATTTTTTTTCTTGTGTATTTCATAAAAACTTTCTCTTCAATACAATATTGCTGTTTTAACGAATGCTATTTGATGCAGGGTTAAGATAGAAAGCTATGGGTCAAAATGACCCATTTCGACTTTTAGTGTGAGAAAAATATTTCGACTTGTTAAAGGTTAAGATACCAATATATCTATGCTTTAAACTTACTAAAAAGTTGTAACGCCACAGCATCAGTTGATCAAAAGCGACAAAGTTTGTCTAGTTCCAGTTAATTGATATAACAGTTGAAAGCGCACAACATCTATTTTGCTGTTATTTTTTTCTGTAAAATTTGGAGTCAAACCGAAAAAAAACTGCAACCGTGACAATTGTTTTTTTCATATCAGGTCTTGCCAGACCAAAATAGGTCCAGACTAGACTAAGTACTTTTAGCTCTTTATTTTCTGTCTTACTTTGGTTTTTTCGCTCCTTCTTCTTCCTTCAGTGTGCTGTTTTTGACCGATGGGCAGTACACAAATGACAACAGAAAGTTATAAAATACGGCAGTCTAGAAGAAGAAGAAGTAATCTAACTCTGCCCACCCACCCGATCAAGAGACCAGTTTGGTTATTGCTTTTTTTTTCTTAAAGGAAATACCCAGTAAACATTTGATGGGCTGATGTGCTGAAAAGAGTCTGCTATCAATAAACGGTAATAACTTACGCTTAGACATTTGTTTGTAACAAGAGAAATGGATTTCGCTAAAGCATTCTCAGATTCTGTTAGAAATAAAAATACCGGGAAAACCATTAATATTCTTTTAAACAAATAAAAATAACTTACTAATTTTGTAAAGAAATATTGTGAAGTAAAACAAAAAACTGGAAAGCGAGAGTAGAAAATGACAAGAAAATTAAGGATCCCAAAACGTACCGTAAGTACAAAGAAATGATAATAAATCCTCAAAATATGAGTAACAAAGATATAAGAAAGTGCAAACAAAAGATCTAAGGAAAAGCAAATGCGGGAAGAAAACGAGACAATAATAGAATAGTTCGAATACCAAATCACTAATTATCAAAACATCACCGTAAAAAATACCAGGCGAAACATACCGCAGGATTAAAAAAGATATAAGTATACTCAAAGACAACAAAGCTGAACGATGAAAAATGAATACACCCAGATCTAACACAGTTCCTACTAAACTTATGTGTAAAAATACATAAGTGAAAATCCCAAACACGACAAAACATAAAACTGGAATAGCGCTAACACCACACACAAACTCTTAGCTGCAGGAAAACTGCTGCTATAAATGTTTTATAAATGGATGTACAAATAGTTCGATAGTATGCGTCATAATGTCGTCTGCTTGCGCAATGGCAACCGCATTGTAACAGGTTGTGGTAATTTTGCTTTTAGTTGAATATCGATCAAAAGCTAATACATGTAAATCTAAAACAAAGTTGTAGAAAATCAAGTTTTGTCGCATACGGAACAACACGTGAGCAAGCCCTATAAGGTAAAATATAGCAAAATAATTTAAACCTTACACAACGTTAGCTTTGTTACATAATCATTACAGTTATTTCAAAATTTTGTTTTCGAATAGAAGTTGCAGTTACCAGTTTGGCTAGCAGAAAGCAGTTCCAATATACACAGTCACGCAGATCGCGCTCGACCCTGTCCCAGACTGTTGCGCTTAAGAAGAGCATTTAAATTTGAATTTACTACAATTACAAAGAGTCTGCTCATCGAATTCTAACGTTTCACATTAATGGACAACTTTTAAGCTGAGTTAAATATTCTTTTATCTTGTTTGTTTGGAGAAAAGCAGTAGTCTAAATCAAAATAAAACAAAACAAATCAAAAATAAAGTAATGTTAGTGTAAAACCGACCAGGTATCAATATGGCAGAGTGTTATTTTTGTTACAACCTAAGGTGATCATAGGTGCAAACCTGGAGCCTGGAATCGTGGCAGATATTTTTTGTCCTGCTGTGATGAATACGACGTGACTTCACGTAAAGACGCATGTTATACTGTATTGCTGTAGCAAATTGTGATTTTTAATGTTGCTCTGCCTTTAATAGTTGCCAACTGCTTTCGGTATGTTGGGTTTGGAATTCAAATAGAAAGAAAACTTGACGATCAACTGTCTTTTTCCTTACTGCTTGTTCATTTACATTTTGGATTGTCAAGGGTTCGGCACAGAAAAAAAGAAATATTTGTAAATGCTTTGCAAAACTAACAGCTTTGAATATAAAGCTTTTGATTATTACCACTTTAAATGCATTATCTAATATCAGTTATGTTGTTTTCTTTAGAACTAAAGCAAACATCCAGAATTAGCAGCAGGGCCTGTTGAAAGGCTCAACGAGACCACACGTGAAAAAACTAGATTCGAAAGTGCTCACTGAAAAACAGTCTTTCAATACCACCCGACTTTAAAAGAGCCGCGTTGTAATGCTACCTGTCAGTTATGTCCTGTTGCAAATTTCTTCCTTTGATGAATGATTAGAGCTACTTGAGAGAGCTTTTGAAAGGAATAAAATTAAAACGCTTTGTTTAATTAACGTATAGAAGGTGATGGCGACATGGGCAGCTGCAACAGATAGCTGCTGTAGCGCCATATGCTATACATATTTATGCGCTTTTTCATACTCTGTGAAGAACAATAATCGAGCTATAGCCACGTACATGCAGGCTTGTCCATAAGTTTTTTCTTAGATCATGTTCTGTCATTGCTGACAACAAAATTTCAAACCTACAGACTAAAATTGCTTGTAGTAATAGACAAAAAAAAAGATCAAAGCAACTTACTGGAAATGGCATTTCGACTTTTTATTACTAAGCTACATCGTAAAAACTCCAACTCTTGTTGCGGCAAGGCAAGTACATCTTTATTAAGAAGAGTAATCAGGAAACAACGGAGGCAAATAAAATAAAATTTTTACTTATTGTGATGATCTCATCAGTGGTTAATTGTACTACTGGTCAAAATTTCAGAAGAAAGCAACATGATCTTCAATTCTGAGCAATGCCACTTTTTATGACTTTGAAATCTAAGAAAAGATATCTGGGACTTAGTGCAGTTTTTAAATAGCCTTACTAGCAAGAAAGTTTATAAATATTCAGTTTGTTTAAAAATCTTTTTAAAAGTATTTAAAAGTGAAATTTTATTCCATAAAAAGTATTTCTGTATCGTCGTAATGTACCACCACAGACAAACTTGCACACTTCTCTCTTTTGTGTTATTTATAAAAGTTGTCTCGTAAACTAGTATTTTGTCAGGCACGGTTTCAAGGAGAAAAGTGTCACCACAAGACTTCTGTCAAGAGTTGAACGTATGTCAAACATAAATCAATTTTTGGTGAAAATCTGTCATGTATGCGACCAAGCTTTCACGAATTAACATGATAATTTTTGGAAGACAGCCACTTGAGTTCTTTATCTGTAAGTAATTCTTTACCAGCAGATATCTTGGTGGAAAACCGATTTTTTCGCCAGCGATAAAATCTTCAAGTTATTTGTTTTCCAAAATGCAAGCTGCAAGCCTGCAAAACACAAAGCATCTTAAGAAACTTCTTTAAATAAGAAAGCAATTTTAATTAAAAATTTGTACTTCTATTTCATTGAAAAGCAAGCAATTTTACAAAAAACAGTAATACCTGATGATAAAACTGTTGTATAGTATGGTTAACAAAAGCTTTCTTTTTGAGAGTAAATCCTAGTTTTTTTCAAAGAAAAATGATGTATTTTGATGACACCAACAATCTAAAAAATTTTTTCACTTTTTCCTTTTACTACCATCATAAAATGCAGATTTTATAGCCTCTAAAACTTCAGTCTAAAACTAAAGAAGTTCTGATAAACATTTTAGTGTTTTTATTGAATAATCATCTCCAATACGATGGCTTACACCCGAAAACAATCAACACTGTTATTTGTTTGTTATCCTTCAAGTGGTTTTTGTCCAAACATGTTTTTTTTTTTAGAAATTAAATATGAGAACTTTATTGTGTAAAATTTCAAAAAGATTTACTAAAAAAAAACATGGTTGATAATTGCATGCAAACCATTATCTGCACAAGTACTTTCTACTTGAAATTTTGTAAATTTTGAGAACACTTTAAAATTTTAAATAGCAACTTAGTAAAAAATCATGTTTTCCAAAAGATGTTGCCTTACAGTATTTTCGGAAACATGGAAGCTAAATTCAGTCAAGATACAAATAATATGAAAAAATAATGCATGTGGAGCTGTGTCAGTAACAGAATAATAACACAATTGCTCTTACATTTTGTAAATAGGATGTGGAGCTGTGTCCGTAGCACAATATTAACAAAACTGCTCTTACATTTTGTAAATGCTTAGCAAGAAGTAGCCTCACTATTTCGACCACTTTTTCAGAAACTTTTGCACACGCCTTGACAAGCAAAATCAAACGACGTCACAATATACATTTTTATTTTCTTGATCTCTTAAAACCCATTGCTTAACCGTAATCTTACATAATCGTTCATAATCTTACATTGCATAACAGCAAGAAAATTTTTTCAAATTTTGCAACGTTATGAAACACGTGTTAGCGTCCCTCGCGATTTATTTTGATGCACTTCTCCCCGTTGCTCTTGTTGTAAGCATGGATGAAAAGGGTTTGTGGAAAATTTAGTTCGTAGACACACCCTCTGGTCGCCGAACATAAAGCACTTGCACTTGCTACATTGCTCACCAATCCACTTGCTGCCGATTCCAACAACAGCATTATCCTTCCACTTGCAGAAAAAGATATTGTTATTACTGCGATAATCGTATGCTCCACGTTCTTTCTTCTGCAAGCTTTTGGCATCTCCTTTACATGTAAATCCGGCTTCTCTGGCAGTACGGTTATTTCTCATTGTTCCTGTTTCAAGAACACCTTTTTCGATTGGAAATAACAAATAAAAAATTGTCTAAGAGAGTGTGTTGATTCTCGGGGGACAAATTTGACATCACATCTGTCAGGTTGTTTACTATGCGCATGTCAAGGGGCTTAGTTGATTGATTTGGGCTTTTTTTCTTGGTACATACTCTAATGATATGAATATCCATAGCACCACAAAAACAGCTTATATACAAATTATATCGGTTTGCCAAAAATGAACGTTTTTGCACCGTGCAAGCAGTAGTTTGAAACCATAGACTGGTCGATGCTGTATAGATGGTGGAAAACGCCAAATTTGACCAGAGCAGCATTTGAAAGCTGCTCAAAGGGTTTTATATGAGGTATCTTTTTTCCTTGCTAAAGATTTTGATTACTTGCAAAATGCATATATCTCTTGATTGCAAAAAACCGGTTTTTTCATGGTTTTTGCAATCAATTTTAAACCAAGGTCTTTCTGATTAAACCTATGATGGTGCTCTGGCGGAAATAGGTTATATCCGAAATCTAAAATAATTCCTAAAAACTGGGCAACTTCATCCACATCAATGTGAAAGTTGAGATCATTTTTATAGAAATGTGCACATAAATTTGTTTGATGCAAACCTACTTCATAAATGTTTGGAGTAAAAATTTTGCTCCAGAGCTGGTAGCAAGACACGTTCATGAGCTCGATATGCATGTTCGCTAACGTTTAGGTGTTGCTTTAGGCAATTGGTATTTAAATTTTGATTTTCTGTGTCTTTTTGATCAATGTTTAGTTTTCCTCCGCACTTAAAGAATACTCACGATGAGCAGAAAGAACAGAATGATAATCTCCATCAACTGGAGACTCACTAATATCGCCTCCACTTTAACGTCTTCAGCCGGCTCAAAGTCGGCTTCAAAATCTGGTGGAACGTTCTCAGTATCGCTTTCTTGTTCACCTTGATGACTAGCTTCAGGTGGTATCATGATAAAATTTTTGGGATGTATCGTATCAGCAGCAGCGTAAGCTGCTTCCCGCACAATTGTACGATCGAGAAGTTGTTTTTCTAAGACAAGCTAATGAATAAAAGGACTTGGGTTCGATATACTACTGTCCCAACGATTTTAAAATAACGCAACTATTTTGAGGTATGAAAATTGAAATTACCAGCTTGATAAGGCCCAACAATAATCTAAAAATGAAAACAAAATATACAGTAGGCTAAAAACTTTAGTTAGAACGTTTATAACCAAGACCCAAGTTACGAAATAGAGGATTTAATCCTGGTCCACTTTGCATTTCGCTGCCCTAAAACATTGACCTTTGAATCACACTGATTTTATACATCCGATCTAGGATATACAGCTTACTTGACTATGGGTGTCCTTTTCTAACTTACTTTGACAAAAATTGCCAAATTGAGTCAGCAGTATGACAGGACAAAGCATTTTGATATGAAAATATTGCATTTACTAGTTTATAAAACTGAATTTTTTTCAAAATGGTTGCAAAAAGAAAGGCCAACTTTCCCACATAGCGTTTGGAATGATCAGGAGTTTGAACAAGAAGAGCCTAATGATTTTCATCTCATGCTATATTGAAGCAAACTGTGAGCAAATGTTTCTCTAGTGAAATACTATGCTTCAAATTTTCCATTGTTACCATGTTGGCACGTATTAATTTAATAGCTTTTTGTGAAATGAAAATCGCTAAACTTGAAAAAAGTCAATTAGAAAACAACGTTGCATAGTACGGTCTTTAACATTGATTTTCTTTTATTTGTTGAAAAGTATATTTGTATTTCTTTCTTTATGATACGTACAAACTTTGAACCACCTCGAAAAGCAAAAATAGGGGATATTGACTTAAACGACAAATTTCAGAAAATGATTCTTTTATAGAAAATATTTGATGACAACTTCTAACCTTTTTAATGGAACCACACGCAAAAAGCAAGCAATGCGAGTTTTTAAAAGTGGCCTGCCATTTTTAAAAAACATGTTCTTATCAAGTAACAATAGGAGAATTACTGTTGATGTTTCCAAAACTGATACTAAACTTTAAAACAAGTTGCAGTACTTCATCTTTGTCAAAGGCGTTGCAGTTTTATATAAATTACGCAGTTTCTTTAGTTTGGCATTATTTTATTTTATTTTCGGCAAAAAATGAGATCTACTGTAGGTATTTAAAAGTACTTGAATTTGGGGTAGTTTTATCCTCATGGCATTATTCACACTAAAAAGTAAAATGACACCGTGAAAAATTATCTAGCCAGAAACTTTTCTGATGATCTCATCAGAGATGCTACCTCTATGTCATGAAAATTGAAACAGCTGGCAATCACAGTATGAAAATAATCTTTTTTGGCGCTTGCATAGCAAACCTTTGTGTTAGCGCTTACATAAAGATGCGCTCCAAGCCAAAGCACGGCGTGATACATCACGTTGTTTGCCGAAATTAAGCGCATACCTGGTGTTCAAATTGCTTTATCAGACCAAAAAAAACGTGATTTTCAAGATAGTTTGGGCACAGACATATACTCGATCTCTATACGGCTAGTTTTTGCATTTGAGGCGTCATAATCGGAGCTCTGAGATTTCTGGAAATTCTTTGCTAGCTCGCAGGCTATGTATGGCTGTAAACAATTTTATTCATGTACGTAACAGCTTCTCCATTGGACAATCAGAGAGCTAAGCAGGGTGGCAAAGCGAAACAATACAGCATAATAGCTTACTCGATTCGACCACACCGCCGTTCAATGCAGTGGGGATAATGCTCAATCTTTAAAGGTCTATCTGTCCTGTCTCAGAGGCGTCGCAAGCGAAGCGCAGGGGGTGCTAACCAACACTCCTAATCTGATTGTTATATTTAGCTGGAAAAACATAGACAAGCTTAAACACAACCAAATTGAGCGGCTATTTTCTCCACATTTTCTTTTGTGCTAAGCGATAAGCAGGGAAGCTGTGAATATTGCTTTTAGGTCATTTGGTATATTTCTGCCAAGGAATGAAGCCCAAATCTACAAAACGAATGCTCTAATCAATAAAAAACCGTGACGGTTGTTTTATGCATCGGCAAGTGATCACCAGCAAATTGAATATTTTAAAAGTTGATATTTTTACTCTCTTTTAGCTTTTTAGGTAAATTACTCTTCTCCGAACCCAGATCAACCCAGCGACACAGCAACATTAATCGGCACGATGGTGTAGTGGTTAGAGCGCCCGCTTCGCAGTAGGTAGACTTGGGGTTCATTCCCTAAGTCAAGTCTTGCCAAAAACTTTAAAAAGTAGTATTCACAGCTTTCCTGTTTGGCGCTCAGCAAAAAAGGGATTTTGTGAAAAACAAGCCGCCAAGCTAGCTTGTTGTGTCCTTGGAAAGGCACTTAACGGGATGCCTCCACCTTTATGTGGCAAACAGGTGGCCTACCCGTACTTCACCGGGTTAGAATTGTGAAGTTGCTAACCCAGCATGTTGTAAAAGACAACCCTTGGGTATCGACCAGTGGCAGTCCGCCTTGCTGGTGGTGGGGGTTTTTGCATTCACCACTGGTTCAAAATAGGCTGCCATCTTTCCCCTAGCCTAATTTCAATTAGGTTGACGGGATGAACCTGAATTTCCGGTCGTGCCGTACCTCCATTTCTAGGAAAAGGAGGGGTAATCACAACAACAACACACAGCAACATTCGCAAAGTATTGAAGTTACTCATTATCTTATTATAATTTTTCTGACGCAAAAACGATAAACGAGTTAAACAGCGGTGAACAACTAGCAAAAATACTTTTCTTAATCATTTCTAGCTTTTTTTGTTACTTATCATTGAATCTTTGAATATCATTGTGATCAAATATTTCCTTGTGTTCGTTCTTTTTAGCAAAAAGAAATTACTGTGAGCATGTGATATCTTGCTTTGATTCGCCTTTTTGCTTCCCTATTATCTCAGTTTATGACGGGTGGGTCAAACAAAAATATCCTCTTCATCTTTGAAGTGAATACTTAAGATTCCCTCTTTGCATACTGCTGTTCCATTTTTTGATTTTTCGATCAGCTCGTCTTTTAGTTTTAACATGAACTTTTATTTCAGAAAATTGAAAAACATGCGACAGGGTAACGGATTGAAAAAATTGGTCCAAAATTGGAACAACGTCAGTTAGAACTGTGCAATTAACCTTTTTGTAACCTCTTCACCAAGGGTTTATTACAGCTGTGATCTTAATATGGTGTGAATGGACTTGTAGCTCCATGTTCTCGCTAAAATTTACTTAAAATGCAACCCTAAAGATTATGTGAAAGAGATGTTCTTAAACTTTAGTCCTCGTATTTCATTATTATGCCAAAAAATCACTTTGCTAAAATCATATCATTAGCTTCAAATCAGTAGTTGTTCATTGCTGCATAGACAATCTGTTTCAGGCTATGTTGTAGTTCATGCCAAAATGCTTAAACTTATAGGCTACTTAGTTATTTTAATGTGACATAGGACTAACTCTAAATAATTTAGGTAAACTACTACGACTAAATTTCTTGGCCTGTTCACATCGGTTTCCCGATTTCCTTTCTTAAAATGTATTCTTATTATAAAAAACATATAATTTCTAGGTGTCATTTACCAGGATATATACTTTCCCGATCTCGGTCATACTGTAGTGTGTAGACCACGTGTTTTTTTTCCTCAACAATGTACATGCTTCATATTCATAGTTTCCAGTCACAGCAGCACAACTGGTTCAAAGTTTTATCAAATTAATATCTATGCAGCTTCTTGGCTTCAAAGCAAGTATTGTTTATACCGTCATCTGCCGTTGAAGACCGCCAGTGATTTGTCAGTTAATTCGTAGGTGGTATCACATTTTGCTTCCAAAAATGTGTTTTCAGGTTACCTAGAATTTTTTCATGTTTCTGATTGCTGATGGGTCATTGGTTTGTCTTAATGTTTAAAGCGCAATTTAAAAATTTGGAAAAGACTCTTGCATCGGGCCTCTAACTGCCAAGTTTCTAACAGAAATATATGTAGATCAATGAATATATCGCTGATGGTTGATTTTATGTTACCATCAGGCTACATTCAACCATTACCATGTATATCTTAGCAGGGGTAGCATCTCAGTTTATAGTTTTTAAAAATAACTGAAAATAGATAGCTTTTTCTCTTAAAAGCAATCTTTTTAATCAAATGGAGTTTTAGGAAACAGCTTTAAAAAGGTTCCTAAATCTGTGGTTGATCAATTGATATCAGTTAAAATGATTGGTTAGTAATTGCTTCAAAAAAGAAGATACATTTTTGTTTGTACCACACTCAGATCTGTGGGGTCGATTTAAGAAGCTTTATTCTTAGGCAATGTCATTATCTTTTGTTTGAAATTGTAAAGCTGCATTGCTATTACTTTCTTCAAAACCAGAGAAGTGCGACATAAAACCGGCGCCAACAAATCATTTGGACACCTAAGATTATTTTCAAAAACAATGCTTTAAAGAAAGAACTGGAAAAAATTTAATGCTTTGAAAAATTAATTTGCCAAAAGCAAACTAATTGCTTTACAAAAGTTGATCTCTCAAAAAATAAAAAGGTCTTTATCTTGAAAAAGGGAAAATACAAAGATTTTCACTAATAATTTCACAAAACGCAGCCCAAAATGAACAAAATTATTGCTTTTAATGTCCAAACAAGGTCTTCAACTAAGGAAAGGTTATAGCAAAATAGCTTTTGTCTTAAATAAATTTTGCGTTGAATTCTGACCCACAAACTTGATCCGCTTAAACGAAATTGAGTCGGTTTAGTTCTCTGCGAAAAAGAATTGCATACCCCATGTTCTATACCAGGGCTTCTCAACCTTTTCTACCTGGCGAACCCATTTCTTTAGAAACTTTTTTAAAGGACCCCATACAGAGAGACTTATACTGAAACAGTTTCAGGCAAACATTTTTCAGCTTTCTAGATGAGTCCAATAAATGCATTGATTGCTAAAATTGCCAAACTCATGTGATTAAACGTTTGATGAGCATTTGCTTCATAGTTTTTCATACAAAAGATCACTCTTAATTGTTTGACACTACTTTTTCGGAATGATTAAAACTAGCTAGCAATTAAAACTATAAAAAAAATGAAAAATAGAATATTTTATAAAAATTCCTGAGATATATGAATGGAGAGCCATTTTGCTGCTCCATGCTTTTCAAAATTAAACGCTGTATTTGAAAAAGAAAATTTATCAAGAGCAAATTAACACTATTCTTCTAAAAATAAATCACACTTCCATGAATCACATCGCTGCAAATGATTATCACACTCACAACAAATTAAATAGATTAGATACCTTGAAGTACTAGCGCTCAACAATTTTAAAGCAAATCCAAACTGAAAAAAAAAAGGAATAATAGTAATAATATAAAAAGAACAGTTATATCAATGAGAAGGTTGAGCCTGCTTCTTCTTCAAAATTTCATTAAACATTGGCTCAATAGTTGTTAAAGCTGGTCTTAATACCATCTTCACCGATTTTAGTGAACAACGATTTATATTTTTTAGTGTCGTTACAGCTGAAAACGCGGCTTTACATGCATACGTTGAAGCAAATGGCAAAAGAATTTCAGTGGCCAAATCTGCCAGTAATGGGAATTCTGGCTTGATATCTAGCCAGAAACTACTCAGTGGTTGTTTTTCAAATTTCAACCTTAGCTGTGTATCAGTGGAAAGGTCTGCAAATTCTTCCTGTGCTTTTGCAGGCAAGTGCTGAACTGTGTCACCTGAAGCTGCAAATGGATTTTAATCCCAATTAAACCTTGAAGTATCTACATCTGGAAGAAAATATTTGAGAAAATTATTTTTCAAGGAGTTCAAGTGATCTGAAATGCTAGATTTAATTAACTCTATATCCATCTCCTGATTTTCAATAAAATTATTTAAGCAAGGAAATATAATAAACTTGGAGCTTTGAGCTAAATTAATCCATAACTGGAGTTTTTCAGGAAACCATTGACTTTGTCTTTCAGGGTTAACACATTAGAATTTTTCCCTTGCATAGAAATATTCACGTCATTCAGCTTCTCGAAAATGTCTGCAAGGTAGCAAATTTTACGGAGCCATTCCTGGTCATGAAAAAAAGCTTCAAGTGGCGAATTTTTTCCGGACAAAAATATCATCACTTCTTCCTTCAAATCTACCAAGCGGTGCAGGGATCTTCCTTTTGAAAGCCACCATACTTCAGTATGAAGCAAGAGGCTCTGGTATTCTGAGTCCATATCTTGGCACAAATTACGAAATAGACGAGAATTCAGAGCATCGCTCTTAATATAATTTATAATTTTGATGGCAACACTCAAAACTTCATGGAGGTCTGCAGACATTTTTTAGCTACTAAGGCCTCACTATGAATCATGCAATGAGTAAAAATAACTGAAGTATTAGTTGCAGATTTTACTTTTGACTAAAATCCCCAATTTTTACCTGTCATGGCAGCTGCACCATCAGTACAGACACCAATACAGTTGTCCCAATTGTAGCCTACCCCTTTGAAAAAAGTATCCACTTTAATAAAAATGCTCTCCTGTGGTCTACCCTTCCATTGGTTGACAAAACAGCATATCCTCTAGCATATTGCTGTCATATGCATATCTGATGAATACCATTAGTTGAGCAGCATTTGTTATATCTGTCGATTCATCCAACTGAATGGCAAATCTTGGACTATTTTTTACTCTATCAATGAGCTGCTGTAATTGATTCTCACTAATTTCACTTATTCTGCGAGCTACAGTGTTATTGGACAAAAGAATTTTTTTTAACTTCAAGGGCATGAGCAGATCCAAGAACAATTTTAGCTATTTTTACTGCTACAGGGTGAACAAGCTCCTCTCCAACAGTAAAAGGCTTTTTGGATTTTGCAATCAAATAGGAAGCTTCATGAGAAGCTCTAAGATACTTAGCGTGCACTTGTACCTGCTGCTCAAAAGATTTTTTTTGCTCCTGAGAAGCCTGTAATAGTCTCTCAAAGTATGACACTGGCTTTGACACATCGGAGCAGTGCTTCAATTCTAAATGTCTTTTCAATTTGGCAGGTTTCAAGCTTTCAGAAGCTAAGATTTCATTGCAAATTAAGCACAAAGGTTGTTCTTCACCATTTTGAGTTATGAATGTGAATTCATACTGAAGAAAAGCTTCGTTGTATTTACGCTTTCTGGTAGATTTAGTTCCAGACACTGACAGCTTTTGTTTCACTTCCGTACTGGTGCTGCTGACACACGGCACACTGCTTGCATTGTCGCAGGTGTTTTTGTTCACTTTTATCAACCACTTGTCCATTCTGATGCCGGCTTGCAAATTTATTGCCAAGAAAGTGAAAAATTTTGAACTGAAATAGCAATATCCGAAGCACTGTAAACATAGACTATATTCTCATCCTAAATTGCAGACAATAATGACAGTAAGGTACAATTCTATTTTAAAAGAAAAAAACTGAAGGCTTGTTGCTTAAAATGAGAATTGACAGGCAAAAACTTAGGCAGAAAATATTGTTGGATAGAAAAATGAGAGCTGAAATCGAACTACTAAATTGTGAAAATAAACACTTAGCTAATTTCATTTCTTGAGGAGTTTTATAAAAATCAGATGTGGTGCATTGCAAAAATAATTGACCAACAAAATTGCCTGGCGCCAATTGTCTGCCTATAATTCTACATAATTGTGAAGGCCACTGCTACAGTTCCTATTCATATCCAAAAGTTTTTACCGCGATTTGAATAGTTTTCTGGGCAAGTCAAAAAAGATTTTGACTAAATTAGTATTGTCAAAATAATTGATTTAATAAGACAAACTTTTGGATTTTTTTTATCATTCTGTATTTCAGAATTTTTTATGAAAAATACTTCATCGCCCTGCTCCAAAAAAAAGGAGAAATTGGTGCTTCAATCACCAGTTTTTCTGCGACCCCAATTTTTACCTCCGCGACGCCAAATGGGGTCTCGACCCATAGGTTGAGAAGCGCTGTTCTATACTACTTCAACTAGATTAGAATCGTTGAACTCTTTAAACTAGCGAATTGTAAAGGACGTAAAAGGATTAAAGAGTAAGCATGGACGTCAAGATAGTTCTGCCGGCAATGCTGACAAAACCGGCAAGTTTTTTTTATAAAAAAACTAATTTGAAGAGAAGAAAATATTATGAGTTTTTGTTGCTTTTTATCGTCACTGATCAAGAAAGTGAAGAACTGAATTGTCACGACGTCATTCGAGAGTGATAATGGTAGTTAAACGCACAGTAATTTAAGAGTTTGACAAAGATTGTTCTTACAGACGGTTTACAACGCAGCAAATTAATGATCAGTCATCAAAATTTTACAGCAATACTTTTTCTTATAGTAGGCTGCTTTTGCTCAAGTTAATATAACTTTCTAACATTTTGTTAGCAATTTCCATTTATGGCTGACTCAAAACAAAATTGCCGATTTTCTCTAACATATGTGTGCTTAAGTTCACAAAATTGAGCTAAATTGCTGTTTATGCGGTGCCAAAACCCACGGAAGAAAAGAGACAAACAATAACAGCGCTGTAAAGTATTGACCAACAATTGCATTGTAATACAAATCAAAAACATTTTTCATTTATTGACGTTTATTTATAACAAATTTGTGCTTTCACCAACAAAATGTATTTAGCATTGCGTGCAGTAATTTGACGTATTACACATCATAACGTGTTCTCGTAGGCACAATAAACAATCTGTGAAAGCACTGTAATGCACATCCTATTTCCAGCTAGCCAATTTTTCAGCCTGTTAAAGCGAGTGTTACTCTTTAAATTTATGTGATCTCGTAAGCCCCTTTCTTTTACTTCTATTGACAAATATATCAAAAATTTTGGAAAGTCACAACGCACACGTTACATAATAATTAATTTAGTTAACTCTACTAAAAACAACAGCAACAACAATAACAAGCAACAAAAATACAAATATATTTTCTGCTCTCTTTAACAATTTTTCCTTTAAGGGCGCAGCCCTGTGATGAAAGTATAATCTTTTTGTTTGCTTCTTTCTTCTATTAAGAGCAATAATTTTGAAATTAAAAACAAACAAATAGTGCTGCTGAAATTTGTGGAAATATTTGTCTTGCATAAAGCAATCTTTTGTAGTCCTAAATTGAGATATATATAGCTTCTTCGATATTAAATTCCTCAGCACCAGGAAACTTTAAGGTTGGGGATGGACTAGGTATTGGTGCAAGGTAAACTTGTTGTCCGCTGCTGTGTTTGCGACGTAAAGAATGCTCTGAAAAAAGCTAAAACCTCTTTTAAAGCCGCATTACGAGCAATTTCTATGTGCAAGTGTATAATTAAAGTTAATTATCACATAACCTTTTTAAAGTCAATTGTAAGAATATTGCTTAGCCCGAAAAGTTATGTAATCAATAAGATTAATTGGAAAAAATTATGAAACAATAAAAATGCTTTCCGGTTATATAGGACGTTACCTGCGTTAGGGTTATATAATACGTTGGGAGAGGAGACGTGCATCAAGTTGTCAGTGGATGCGTTTTGATTGGCTGTTCTTAGAGGAGGGAGAGCTGGCGCAATTACTTCATATTCGTTAGATTCTTCGTTTGACTTTCTACGAGCAAAGAAAGAATCAAAAGTGGGACTTTCTGTTATCCTGTTTTAGAGCAGTGGTTTAATTGCCGAGTTTCAGTTGTCAATCTACTTTATATGCCTTATAAATCAAAAGAAAATTTGAAACATAAATTTTTCTGAATTGTTCTTGTGTAGCGAAACAAGTTGGTTGAATGTACAAAATCAATGGCCAATTTAACAACAATTATTTTTGATTAAATTTAAAGTAGTGGCGTACATGTACAAGAAAAATAACTTAAATCACAAAACGAGGATTTTGTCACTACTTTTATCGATTCTACTTATGCTAATTTGACACACTGAACAACATTAAAACGTTGCTTGGTACAATTGTGAACAATAGCAATACAACAGAATAAGCTCTTATTACTCAACGTACGCATAGAATAACATTTAATCATTTCACAAATAAAAGATTTTACACGACCGTAATTGCAACAGTGTGGTTCACCGGTTTGGATATGACTGGCTTGACAGTAGTATTCACTTGCATTTGATATTTTTGGGGCAACTAGGTTTTTTTTATGGGAAAAGGCAATTTTTCTGACTTAACAAATATTTACTATGAAAAGCCAAAGTCATGTTCTATGAAAAAACAAATTAAGGATGCCAACAAAGACGGAAATCAATTTTATCACGTAACCACTTGCACGCAATTATTTTGTGTGAAAAAATGCAAATAGTTTCCAACTAGCTGGTTTCCCTCTTTTCATCAGGCGAGTGAAAAACCTAGATACCGTCACTGATAATAGGCTGTAAGAACACAGATACCATTCACTAGCAAAACTGAAAATTCATCACGCATCGCAAAATTAATTAAATTTTTTTCCAAAAACAGCAATGTTGCTGCATTTGGCGAGACACTCATTGCCAAGGAAAACGCAGGAAAATATACAAAGTGGATGAAATCCCAAAATCATTTTTTGCAATAAACCCAATTAGGGAACATTTTGCATAACATTGCAATATACACGATATACTTTCACTTCTAATGCAGCTTTGTAAAAAGCTGTTTCAACCATAAGCTTTTTGTGACACACTTATCATTTGGACGGTAGGCAATCAAGGCGAGCCAATGATAGCGCTAGCATAGTAATGGACACCAAAGAAAGAGATTTTACAGTAGCGAAATGCTGCAGGAATCGTAGCAAGAGGCCAAATTAGAACACCGTTAATTATCGAAACAGTTTGAGAGCGTAAACAAACTATTTCTGTCTGCATAACACCGAACGCTGAGTTATAACATAAACATCCTCTAGTAGATTAAAGTGGAAAGAGCTATGTGTTGTGGCGAGGATTGAAAATTGCTTGTTGTTATAGTTTGATGCGCATTGTTTATTTTGTAAAAGATGCTGACCAATTCCAGAGTCACAGTCCGATTTAGTGTCGTTTCGTTAGCACCATCTGTTTGGTTGAGATCGGCATGGACGAGTCAATTGTTATCTTAACCATTTAGGAACGAACGTATTGTCTGATGCGATCCTGCAGTCTTTAAGATCTTCGCGCTACGTACTGACAATCACAGTGGCACTTGTATTCATATATGACAAAGCTGTTCTAAATGGTAGGTAAAACGTCCTTGCGAGCTGCTGGCAGTATACGCTTTAACGTAAAGAGCAAGCGGGTGCTGACGGAACCATAACAGCTTTGCACGATTGTATTGATTTCTTTTTTCAAGTTTGTGGCGGACTTACCAATTCCTATAATCCTCAAGTATACAGTGCACTTTACAGGGCCAAATCCATTAAAGGTGGAGAATTGAGCAATATTCTTGGCAATCTCAGCGCTGTCGACGTTTTTGCAATGGCCATTGTCCAGTAATATTCTCTTGTTTCGTTTTATTTCTCCATTGAGTCTAGGTTTGGTACAAATCATTATAGCTTGACGCACTAATGTAAATGTTAAGCTTGTTTTACGATTATGAGGGCTAAAGGGCTCCGGAAGTAAATACTGGCCAGTGAAAATGGATTTCCGATAAACACTTTGCCGTATACTGTCTATAACAGGTTCGCCCCGTCATGAACTTGGCAAGTGGTTAGCTGACCTATTACAATTCTCCACCTTTAATGGATTTGGCCCTGTAAAGTGCACTGTATACTTGAGGATTATAGGAATTGGTAAGTCCGCCACAAACTTGAAAAAAGAAATCAATACAATCGTGCAAAGCTGTTATGGTTCCGTCAGCACCCGCTTGCTCTTTACGTTAAAGCGTATACTGCCAGCAGCTCGCAAGGACGTTTTACCTACCATTTAGAACAGCTTTGTCATATATGAATACAAGTGCCACTGTGATTGTCAGTACGTAGCGCGAAGATCTTAAAGACTGCAGGATCGCATCAGACAATACGTTCGTTCCTAAATGGTTAAGATAACAATTGACTCGTCCATGCCGATCTCAACCAAACAGATGGTGCTAACGAAACGACACTAAATCGGACTGTGACTCTGGAATTGGTCAGCATCTTTTACAAAATAAACAATGCGCATCAAACTATAACAACAAGCAATTTTCAATCCTCGCCACAACACATAGCTCTTTCCACTTTAATCTACTAGAGGATGTTTATGTTATAACTCAGCGTTCGGTGTTATGCAGACAGAAATAGTTTGTTTACGCTCTCAAACTGTTTCGATAATTAACGGTGTTCTAATTTGGCCTCTTGCTACGATTCCTGCAGCATTTCGCTACTGTAAAATCTCTTTCTTTGGTGTCCATTACTATGCTAGCGCTATCATTGGCTCGCCTTGATTGCCTACCGTCCAAATTGATGAGGTAAAACTACTCACTCACTTTTGCTCTTCGCTTTTTGACGCGATACCGCCACTGATAAGAGCGACACCAAAAACTTATTTTTGGCTGGTTGATTTACCCCTCCTCTTCCTTGGAATGGATATATGGCGCGAACAGCAATCCAGGTTCATGACATCAACCTAATGGAATTAGGCTAGGGGAAAAATGGCAGCCCATTTCAAACCAGTCGTGAATGCAAATTGCCGACTGGAACTCCCACCACCAACAAGGCGGACTGCCATTGGTGGGTACCCATGAGTCTCTTTTTATGATATGCTGGGTGAGCAGCTTCTTTATTCTAACCTGATGAAACAGCTTTTTTCAAAGCTATTTCAAAATTTTGTTGCTCCAACAAGATTTTTTTGTACTTTTAGTTTTTTCAGTTAAAGATATCAATGCTTTTCCAGCCTGTTATTGACAAAGTATATTTCAAATTTTTTTCCTGATGAACGTGATGAGGGCAAAACTAGCTAGCAGCAATTTATTTGCAACTGCATATATTGTTAAACTGTTTATGAGAGGCTATTTGATAAACATTGATTTCCGACTTTAAAAGCATTCTCCTTTTGGCTGTTTCCCCAAATTGAGTTTATCATAAAATATAATTTTAGCATTTCATACTCATAATTATTGATTTTGTAATATTTTCCTGTATAGCTTTTTGTAGTGACAGGATCCTGAAAAATGAAGCAGCATCACCGTTTTTGGAAAAATTTTTCTTGGCCTTGCAATTAGTGTGATGTACTTTACTTTTAGTTTTGCTATTGAATGATATCAATTTATTTACAGCCTGTAACCATTAGACAGCATCTGGATTTTTCATTCGCTTGATGTAAGGCTCTCCGTAAGGGAAAAACCAGTTAATTGGGAATTATTTGCATCTGCAAATGCTAAATAATTGCTTGCATGGGGTTAGTTGTTGAATAGTAATTTCTGGCTTAGTTGAACTAATTGCGGAAAAAAAGGTTTGTACCAACAGTATTGCTAACTCCTAAATTGATCTTATATAAAATATTCTTGTACAAGATGATATTTTAAAATAACCGAAAAGTAGTTTTCCTGTGACAGTAGTATAAAAATATGTATGTTTTTGATCTCAAACAACAGTAACTTTTGACTGTCAACTTATAGTTAGTAAACATTTTGTATTTCATAACGTTTGGAGATATATATTTTGTAATTTATAATGTTATTATATATCAGAGTCTTATTAACCAATGAGTTACTGGGTTTTGTTTATACAGTAATGTTAATATTTTTATTGTGCATTTTCGATTTTACATAGTCCGTAAAGTCGTGAACTTAAAGCCAGAAAATGCAAGCTTAGAAGTCAAGTTCTATAAAAGATGCTTGCTAATGGGTTATTGAATTCGTATAACATAGTAACTAAATTCATGTGATTAAAAAGAGTTCAAAGCCTAAATTAGCGTATTTAAGCGGGTTGATACTACATGACACGCCCTGTGTAACCTAAAATATGATTTCCTCGAATTAACTCATCATTTTTGTCTTGTCATTGCCATTTCTCCTGCTTTGGTGTGGTAGCATGGCTCTAGTATCTTTTACAAATACATTACAGATATTTCAATAGACCGCCGTTTTCAAAAGTTGTTATTTGATTGATTAACGCTTCTCAAACTACGGGTTGCTAAACCTCACAGACGTGTTGCTAGTGAGGGATTTTAAAACTGGGGTCCACGGACCCCAGGGGGTCAGCACAAATTTGAAACTTGGTTTAGTGGTCCGTGTTAAAAAAAAGTTTAAGAAACCCTGCGCGCTAGTGTATTTTGCGAGTACAAAAGTAGATTTTGCAAAGTTGATTTTCAAGAGTAAAAGTAAATGATTTTTGGTTTCAAAAAAAAGGCTTAGAAACGCAGATAAAGATATATCAAGCAAAGTTTTACACTTGCTAGTTAGATGTAGATTTACACCTGTAATTTAAATTTATTGAAGCATATTTTGTTTGCTTTCTTTTTCTTTTTAACTCAACACCACTACTGATATTGCCACAAAAAGCTTGAACAACCTTATTTCAGGCATATTACTAAAAAGGGTTTTAGGTAAACCTTATAAAATCAGCAAATTTAATTGCCTTAGTTATAATTTCTGAAGTGAGCTTTTAAACGGAAATTTTGACCATTATTTTGTTTCGAAGAATTGTAATAAAAAACTTTGGTATATTGTGGTTTCTCTGTTGGTTTTCAGACAATAAACGTAAGGTAATCTGACAGTTTTTTGCATTATTTTCATTATGCTAATTTTTTATAAATAAGTCCTCAATTTGGGTAAAATTTTTGGGAAGCTTTTTACGTTGATGTTAAACAATGCATGGCGATTGAATCAACATAAAGTTTATTCAAAATATAAATATTTTATATTCTATTGCAAATCTAAGATGCAAGCATGCGAGTTATATAAAAGAAGATGGAGAGACCAAACAGACCTTTAAACGTATTACAAGTATGATTCCAACATTTTCACAAAACATTAAAGTTTTTGTGTTCTCAAAACCATAATTTACTGAATGATATTTTGTAAATTTATCGTGCGAAAATTCATTTTTGCGAAAAAAAGTGATACATTAGATAACGTTATGCAAGGTTAGTTGATGGTTAAAAAGGTTCACACCGACGTATACCACAAACATTATCTTGAAAACAATTTAGTGTGTATTGCAAACAATGTACCCAACCCAATTTGACGAGACCATCCCTGGACGCGTTTCGTCCTCTTGGGACTCCTCAGCAGGGCCTGTCCCGTCCCCCAAACCAAACCTTTCATTTGCAATCACATAAACTCGTTTTCTCCATATGCAAAAGCAGACATGCGTCGGACAAGCGGCGCAAGCATGTTTATGACAGATGGTGAACCTAATCGAGACACTCGGGCTTTTGCTGCAAAATGAGGCTCGCAGAATCCACTGCGATCCACAGACTAAGTCACCTCAAAGCAACACCTTGCTGCCAAGAGCGCCCTCACCTTTTGTGACGGGAGAATCCACTCCAACGACCCCACATAGGTGGAATGATTAATTAGATAACGTTATGCAAGGTTAGTTGATGGTTAAAAAGGTTCACACCGACATATACCACAAACATTATCTTGAAAAAAGTGATACAGTACATAAGCAAATTATTAGCCAACGACAAATAGCTGAACTAATATCGAGATGCGGGTTACAGCAGTTCTACATTAATCCTAAAACTATGAAAAGCAGTTTACAGTTTTTAAAATCTGTACTGTATTTCCTTAAGTATGTTTTCCTTTTTTCCTTTTCATCAATTTAATTCACTAGATTTTTTCCCAAAATACTTAATTATCAGCAAGTTTTTTTTAACATATCTGATATATCATTATTAGATATTATCAAACAAGTAGAATGAAGAAATATATCTCCAAAATTATAAAGAAACTTAAAACTTGGTACTGGAGCAAAAAAAGACGACAACGTTTCTTCATATTAACTTAACACTAGCTTTACGGGAAATTTTCTACACCTAGTTTTACGGAGGGGTCGTTTTCGACCCCAATCTTGTTTTGCTAATTTCGTTTTTCTTGCACTAGTTTCTGAACTGCTAGTATGCTGTATTGCAATGATTACGCATAACAAAATGATTTTACTTTTAAAAAATACATTTTAAACAAAATATAAAAGCATTTAACTAATCAGTTTTACGCAAGCTAAGCATTTTACGTGAGTCACTCTGAAATTGTCTTGAGAACATTTTCCACAAGTAGGTTTTCGGCATAAAATACAAGTTGAGACTGTCTTGTTGTCGCAGCATACACCATGACACTTTCTTCGCTTACGCACTTCTTCACTGTCTTCTTTGAACTGCCTGTTGCTTTTGCTCGGACAAGGTTCTGCCTTGCCCAGCAGGTTTTCTACAAGCATTAGTATGAACAGCCGACGTGTTATGCGTTCATTTGTTACTTTTTTATACAATACGTAGGAATTGATAGCAGCAATGTCCAAGATGTTACCCCAGACAGCTACTGGCCATCTTCGACTCGCTGACCTTGTAGTGCATAAGCGTGCCATTTGATCGAAACAATCAACGCCTACTTTGTTTGCGTTATAAAATAAAAGCATTTCCGGTTTTTTCTTTTCATTACTTGCATCAACATCTGCCGAACCGTGCATGCTGGAAAGCAAGCAAACTGACTTTTTCTGTTTTGCTTGATATTTCACAAATAAGAAGTTTGTGGGATCGTGCCAATAAAATTCACTTGAGTATGTAGCTTTATTCCTTGGTTCAGTCATTTTTTTGCACAACTCGCGTCGATTTTTTCGTATTGTTCCTACAATAGATAATTTGTCTCTCGCAAGTTTTTCGGCAACGGATAATGAGGTAAAAAAGTTGTCACATGATATGTTGGAACCCTTTCCTTTGATATGTTTGCAAAGATTAACAACCACGGATTTAGCAAGAGGAACACCACCACGCTGTTTTTTTTTCTTGAACTCCAAGATAAACATCAATGTATGAGACATACTTTGTTTCCACGTCAGCCAGGACCCAAAATTTCACACCATATTCATCTGGCTTATTTGGCATAAAAGTCACAAAAGAACAGCGCGACTTCAAAGGTATCAGTTGCTCATCCACTGTCATTGAAAATTTATACGTATACTTCTTTTGACATTGATTAGCAAAATGTTCAAATACTTGTCCAATCGGTGCAAACTTGTCAGCATGGGGTCCACTTCTGACTCTGTTTGGTTTGTCATCAAATCTCAGTTATTCCAAGATTTTTAGAAAATAATCTCTGCTCATATTTGCATAAAATATAGGAATGCCATATCTTTTGCTCCACAAGAAAGCTACGGGATGACCTTTACCATAGATCCCTCTCGCATACTGTAGTCCAATAAACGTTTCTAAGTCGGCTAGGCTTACAGTAAATTGATCGTCGCCTCTTCGTTGAGCTTCTTGGTTTGTGTATCTGCAGATCATACACAAAATATGTTCAGAAATGAAATGTTTCCATACATCATATGGGCTTCTTGATGAAGCTACATCCCAAGGAATCCCTGGTTTTGCTGTAAACACGTTATGGGCTCCAGCACGCCCACTGCTTACTGGATTGGAGCGTTTCCACGGAGTGCCATCTCTACCCAACAAGCACTCAGAAGATATAGTAGGCTGAGCGTTTGAGTCATCATCACTTTCACCATTACTGGAATCTGAATCAGTGTATATGTTCGCAGGTGATACCTCTTCCTCGTCACTAACAGCACCAGAAAAAATCTCTTCTTCATCTGACAGCTCATCATCAATATCCCATGATAAGATTGTGTCTGCAACTTTGTTTGCGTTCATATCTATTATACAGTTTGCTTCAGACTATAGAATAAACAAATCCTGCACTCTAAAGGTATACAAATGATCTAACAAATATTCACAAAACAGCTTTTGTTTACTCTAGTACCCGTGTTTCATGAATGAAACTATTCTGTCTAAGGCGAAAACTTTGTTATTATTGGCAAGCGCAACTACCTTGTTGCTAGCGGTACTGACCTCACACCAACTATTGTAATAAACTGGAATCTAATGTAAAAAAATATACACGAAAATATTTGACCAGCTGTATCTACACTTTTCTTTTGATCGTTGTCACCTGTTTCGTTATCCACAAAATAACTATTACTTCAATTGCAGCTGATATAATGCACAACAAACAGAGCATTGTCTCTAAAAGGATCTTTCTAAATGGACTTACACAGTTAGAATACCAGTACCTGCTTTTCATTGTCATAGCATTTACTTAGAAGGCTCTTTCGACATTGTTGTCACATTTTGAACGGTTTCAGACCAGCTATTGTTTGCTATTACTAACAAGATGTTTCACCATGCAGCTTTGTCTCTAATAATGCCTGGTTCCTGCAAAAACGAATTACATACCTGTACATGAAAAGGGTCGAAAACGACCCCTCCGTAAAACTAGGGGTAGCTTTTTTCCAGACGCGAAAACTCAACTAGTAAGCAATTTTTTTAAAGCTTCAAAACCTGGAATGTAATCTAGAATAAATTTTAGGAAAAGTCAAAGCGATTCATGGATATTCGGTCACGCATTTAGAAGATATAAAGCAAATAAACAACAACCAGGGTCGAAAACGACCCCTCCGTAAAGCTAGTGTTAAACAACATTTGCTTCTCTCAGATTGGAAACATTTAAATAATTCTACTCCACCTCTAATGCTTCTGCTAAAGATAAGAAATAAGACGCACCTTGGGTTTTTCACTCGTCTTCTTTGTACGACTATGTATGCTATCACCACTATAGCTAAACAAATCAATGCCACTGAACCAAGAACAGCTGCTAGAGTAAGGACATCAACCGATGATGAAGGGTTTGCTTCATCAATAAAACTTTCTTCTGACAGCGTAGACACGTTATTCTCATTTTCATTTCCTGAAAAAAATGGGATGAAATTTTAGACATAGTACCACATAGCCACACACATCCCGACTCTGGGCAACAGCTACAACAAGGCCTTTGGGGAGAGGGTTCAACAAAAAGCAAATTTCACACAAATGTTTATTAATAGTAAGGGAGATTCGTGCAAATAAAAAAAGAGAACGTTCATTTGTTTGAAAAAGACTATTTTCGAAAAATAAATTCTTTGTGCTGAAGAACAGTAAAGTTCAAAAGAGAATTTTAATGATAAATTTATTCAATTATGACTTTGGTTGCATTCATTGAAAACTGCGCAACTAGTTTTTTCCATGATGAACTTAACCCATTACTATCCTGTGGCAACAATTGTTGCCAACAAGGCATTCTTATGCTTTTGAGAGTTTGACCTGTATAATTTAATCTTTTCACAGCTTTTGCACTACCAAACTATTGCGCAATCTTGTTAGACGTCTTAAGTTAGTTTGCAGCTTACAAAAATTTCATTTAGTCAGTAGTTAGCGTTTTAGAAAATAATAGTTGAGTTTTACTTGCTGAAATATGGCGCAAAAAACCGGGTAAGTTATTATCACTCTAATTGCAATATTTTTATAATAATGTTATTTAAATATGGTTACATTCCTACTCTGATATTCTAATGTGCTTGCATTACGATCTTGTGTGTTTAAGTTACTTCCTTATTCAAATGTTTTTCTTTGGCCACAAATGTTGCCACCGGGCGCTAACGTGGTCAATTTCTTTGAAAAGTTTACCGCTGTAAAAGCGTAGTTACTGTAACCTACGAAAGTTGTTACTGTATGTGCGTATTTCTTTCAAATTTAACTACTCAAAGTTTTAAATTCTGAAAGTTTAGTTTTATGTGTTTTCATTTACCGTAAAGCATTTTTATGCACCTGCAGCTTATAAGGTTACTACATTTGTAGCAAAACGTGGTTTATGATTGTCTTTTCTTTGCATGATTTTAGTTTTACTCTGAATGAAGTGCTGACTTTTGTAAAGAAAAATGAGCTTAACGCCAGCGAAGATGACCATGAAGTTAAAGTTACACTCTTGCCGCCAAGTGAGGATGGTCTCACCGATCAAGGTTTAGTTGACTCTGATAATGAAGTTACAGGGAGGTTTCTGCTCTTGCCAAGAAGTATATAGACCACAGCAGCGGAAACACGGGCTGTTACTGCTTGCCTTTTTGATGCTGCATGCGGTAATCCACCTCGTCCAGAGAAAAAGAGAATGAAAAACCCGAGAAAGTGGAAAACCACCATTATGATTACCACTTGAACCACACCGCAAACTTACGGCCCGAGCATAGATGGCTTTCTCGATTTCAGCATTAACAATCCTTTAGTTATTTTTTCAAGCTATTCTCACACGATATGATTGAGGAAATTGTCACTCAAACCATTATTTACGTTCAGCAAAGAAGAAACAGAAGGTTTTTCTTAACAAATAAAGGGATGATTTGCTTCATAGAGATTTTGCTGGTGTCAGGATATCATCCTGTTTCCTTTTATCACTTTTATTGGTCTAAGCAGCCACATGTCTACAACCAGCTTGTAGCAGAGTCCATATGAAGAAACAGATTTGAGGAAATATTGCAATGCTTAAACTTTGTAGACGATTTTCGCATAACTTCAGACCGTTACTATAAAATCAGACCGCTTTTCACAGAAATCAATAGAAGGTTTAAGACTTTTCCTCACAGCTCTGACATCAGCATAGACGAAACGATGACCAAGTACTACGGAAAATACAGCTCAAAATAGTTTATTCCTTGGAAGCCAATTAAATTCAGTTTTAAGATGTTTTCGTTAGTATCTCCAGATAGTTGCCTGTACCATACAGAGCCTAACACTTTTCCAAAGTACTTTGGAAAACAAGTTAAATATTCAAACAAGCAAACAAAGAAGAAACGCTGTCCGCAACGACCGAATTGATCAGTCATGAAGAATTTGCCAGAATTGCCAGAGGCACTACTGACATGTTTTTCTCTTTGCAAATTGTGTGGAAAAAGATGCCCTATAAATGCACAAAGTGTAATGTACCCCTGCATCCGACAGTTTGCTTTAATGCCAATCGTAATTCTTTATGTTTCAAACAATATGAAATCTCACAAATTTGAGTCAACAGTGCGTTGGTAATTTCTGAAATGCACTGCAATGTTTGAATGTGTGATGCATATGGTGGACAGTTCTTAAATGCTTTGACAATGCTACTGCAGAGCGGTAACATTTGTTACCATTAAATTTCTCTTAAATGAAACTAATAAAAACAAAAAATTGGTACTGTAATGTTTTTTGACATCAAAAGCTTTTATCAACAACAACTCATTAAAATTTGACAAAAAATTTTGGACGATAATGCGTAAAGATATTTCATATTGTTTTCAATAATTTTTTCGCTTAACTAATAATTTTTTGATTTCTAGGAAAAACTGAAGAAAATTAATAGAAAAAAAATGGTCGTGTGCACACTGGTTGATTAAGGAGAGGCATCCGGATATACATTAACTTATCAAGAATATGAATGCAGCATCATTGATTACTGATTGGGGTATCGGTATAAGCTTGTGTCAGGCAAAAACATTCAAGCTTTAAGGGAGTGCCTGTTAACACAGGTCAACAAAAGAACGCTTTAGCGATGTTGCCTAGATAAAATCACGTGTATCAACTCAGTCAAGTTTTTCAATTATTTGGTTTTTGTTATTTGTAGTAAAGTCATTATTTAACGATGAATAAATATATTAACTCACAATACAATGAATTATTTCTATGAATTATACGTATCCGTCATCATAAGGTCAAATTAGCATACAGTTGCAGTACACTAAAACTGCTTTAGCGCAAGTTATGAGCATATGAGTTATTCATTCACGCGTATGAGGTTATGCTCGGTTTGCATGTCTTTCGTCAGACTGGGCCTCCTCGATGGCTAGACTGCTTGGCTCCACCATCTATCTGCCACATAAAAACATCCCGTTAAGTGTTTTGCCCAAGGACACAACAAGCAAGCTTGCCGGCTTGTTTTCCACGTTATCCCTTATGTGCTGAGTGCCAAGCAGAGAAGCTGTGAATACTATTTTTTAAGTATTTTGGTATGACTCGACTTGGGGAATTAAACCCCAAGTCTACCGACTGAAAGTGGACGCTGTAAACACTACACCATCGCGCCGGTTAGCATATAAGTTAGTACTGCATCCATACACAACATGAACTACTGCGCCTGCACTTGAAGAAATGCAAAACGTGATTAGGATAGTCTTAATTGTTTTCGGTTCTGTGGTTTATGTGGTGTAGATGCAGCAGCGATACAGTTTTCCCCAAAAGTTAGTAAGTACGTGATAGTTTGTGTTTACTGCTAAATATTCGGTATTACTGCAGGTTGCATATTTAAGACTTGCACTAAAACAAACGTTACCTACGGCAATTGTTAACTAACAAGCAACTTTACAGCATCACAGAATTTTGATTCATAAAAAAAAGATTTTGTTAAGTATTAAATATGTGTTTTGTGGCGTAAAAATAACTACACTAGCAATGTTAAAAAAAATAAATTACTAGAAATTTTCATGCGGGTGAAAAACAGATAAAAGATTCGATAATAATGGCCTTTAATTTTAACAGACAGCTATTCACTTGCTTTGAAAAAACTGTGTTGATCAGCGTAATCCAAGTTTGATCTAACAACTAGCCATTGATGAAAGATAACTAAGCATTCGCTTCATCGACTTTCAAGGGAAAAAATTACGTATGATATTTTGGGGTTTTTGTTGCTATTACCTGACTCTTTCCAAGGGATGTGGGCATGGCAGAAGACCTTTGAACCCAAGAAACAGGTCAGTACGGACCAAAGATCATGCAGAAAAAAGGAGTTGCCGAAGTTCGAATGGCGCAAAGAGTTAGTTGTTGGACTGTGAAGAATGAGATAAGAAGTGTCCTGAGTCGCATGACCGCAGCTCTATATGAAGAATTCTCATTTCTAGAAATGTAAGGGTTTAACAGAAGGCTGTTTTTGTTGCAGCGGTGACGAGAGAGGATACAACGAGGATGACGCGAAAACACAGGTTCCTCAGAAGATACAGAGAAAACCAGCGAATTCAAGAATTTAGATTTTAAGTTTTTTTGAAGTACTTGTCACATAACGGTAGCACAATTAACTTGTAAATGATGAAGCGTTTTATAATCTGATTTATTTCGTGAATTATTCCATATTTTGGCTCAATATTTAATTCTCGAATACCTTTTGGCCAGCCTTCTGAGACTATTTTGATCTCAACAATTGTTATTTGTTGTGCATTACACTTGCCTACCGGCTGTTAAAATGCTCCTAATTCAGGCAACGCAAGTTGATCGAAGAAACACCGGCAGAGAGAAAATCATTTTTGCTAATATCTGCCAAGTTTCAAGCAACAGATTTTAGCTAAGGGAAGTGCGATAATGCGCGTTTTGTGTTTGCCAAGATTCTGCGTCAGGACAATTAGTTCAAACCGAATTCAACATAACTCATATTTCAAAATTGACAAGTGGTTCACAATAGGTAAGATCCGTGAAAAAAATTGAGTCAGAGTGCTATTCTTAAGAAAAACTTTTATGCTTATTGTAATTGACATGCGTCTAGCCCAATTTAAGTGCAATGTGCTTTAAATTGCATTTTGTCTTGCGCTAAAGTTCACTAAATCAAGTTGCAAAGTTAACCACCTACATTTACAAATTCAATAACTACGATTATCTTGTGGTATTAGCATGCTTTTTGTGCAAATCACTAACTTATAAAATAACTTGACTACGTTTTTAGCAGATAAACCTTATATTAAACAACAAAAGTTTGATGCAAAACTATCGCAAAAAGACAGCAATTGAAAGCTGAAAAAAGTTTAGTCCCGATGCTGGTAGTCATCCAAAATCTTCTAAGAAACCGATGGTGTTCTAGGTTCTATAGTTACATGTCTTTTTATTCGACTAAAATCTATAAGATTAGATTGGAGAAGAAAGGTGCTACCGATGTGGGGAGGAACAAAAGCGAATGTTTAAAAATGGATCTCTCTCTCTCTCTCTCTCTCTTTCGCTCACTTTGTTTCGCTTTCAAAAAAGGTTATATTGTAAATCGCACTTGAGGTTTTATACTTCACTCAAATATAATTATGTTAAATGACAGGAAGTGTGCTGTTATTTGGCGTCTCCTTTATGGTTTTGCAATATATTGTCACACAATGTACTTACCGTACAACAAGAAAACAAGATTTTGCTAATAGCTTAGTCTTTGTTTCAATGCCATTTCAAAACATATGGCCCAGAGCCAATTAGTGTATTTATTTTTTGTTTTTTTTTCGGTTTTTCCTTAGATAAATTTTATTGAAAATTGTCTTTGTCTGCATTCAACTCATTGGAATAAGGTGTAAGTCCATCATTCTAAAAGGATAAAATGTTCATTGGGCTGTTGCGATGATGGCGTTCTGTTAGATCATAACTGACGGCATTTTAACACGTTCACCGCGAACCAAGAGTTAACTTGTGGCCAGCAGTGTGGCTCACGCTGCTGATCACGAGTTATCTCGCTTTTATAGCTTTGCCATTAAAGTAATAACCACGAGTTATCTTGTCATTTTGAACGCAACAAAGCGATGTGTGGCGTCTAGGACAGACACGCGAAAACCCGCCGGCAACAAAAAACTGACTTTTTTGATGACAAATATATTAAAACTTGAAACGCATTTTCTATAAAAATATTAGAAAATAAGTACTTGGCATCTGGGGCCAGAAAGTCGGACTAGGCCTTGGCAGTCAACAAAAAGGGGAAGTGTAGGAAAAAGAAGTTCTTCATTGTCTAAAAGTGTTCAATTTCCAAAAATTTAAAAAATGTAGGGAATCCTCTCTTTCCTATTTTCAAGTTTGGGCTTGCGGTTGTTATTATAACTCATGAGCAGTACTTCTTGAAATCTATGTTAATCTGAGAAACAGTGTAGCAAAATCGTCAAGGCAAATGTACTATTGTAAGCTTTATTAATTTCTACACTACGAGCCGTTTTTCTCAGAATTGGTGCTAAAAATAAACTTGTCATTAGCTTGAAATATCAACAATCTTCAAATAATGGTATGCATTAAGCAAGAATCTTAATCAGTTACTCTCAATCATTTTTAGTGCTACAAAAATCATGAGTTGAAACGGTACTAAAACAACTGTCTAGCGAAAAAATTGCAGCAAGATGTGTATGAAGCCAAAAATATGCAGCTATAATAACCTAAATGATATAAACGATGTGGAAAAGTCAACATTTTTAAGGAGTTGTTGGTGAAAAAGATGGAAACAACAAATTTTATCAAGAAATGGCTTAAGCGATTTTGGGCAATTTCTGGTCGCGAAAAAAGTTTTAAAACATGGGCAGTTACGTCACTACCTATTTCTTTTCTAATTTAAAGGATCAGCTGAAGAAAATTATTCATTTTTGTTCAAAGTCACATCCAATGCGCTACATCAGTTTGTTGAAAGTCAAATTTAAACTCATATGTTAACCATTTCAAAAATATCTGAAAAATCTGCTTTTGCTGTGCAGTCCAGTTCTGCAAGTACTTCAGGGTAGAAAATAACCTCATCGAATACTTATACAAATTTACGGATGTTACGTATTTATCTTTCCGACTCGATTGACAGCAACAGTGTTGCGAAAAATTGCCCAGACTCTCTTCGGAGTTCCCAAGTTTTAACATTCTTCTTGATTTACATGGTAGAAACTTACTGTAGGCTCTACTTTTATTAAATTTACTGGTTAATAGAACCTTCCAGAAAACATTGTAATAAACTGACTATCTCAGGAACGCTACACATTAGTCATCGAGAGGTTTGAACTTATGATTTTTTGATTTTAGTGTCCATAAAGTAAGTGCTTAAAATCTGCAGACGATGTTGCTGGTGTAAGCCCAAAATAGTGTCACGGGCAATATAAAGATTTACAATTCCCAAGTCTATTAGTTTAAGTCATTGCTTACCAAAACTTCAACTTGTTTTTCACACTGTTCAAATTGGCATAAAAAAACAGTTAAAACTTTGAATGCCAGTGTTAAATTAAAAATGTCTGCATTCTAGCTATGCTGTTACATCTAAATTAGTTACTTCAAATTTTGAAAAAGAAATCTGTGGGCCTATTTCCAATACGCTCCTAACATTTTGTGAAAAAAAAACGGTAAAATAGGCTAAAGCGGAGAGTAAGCTGTTCTACTCTAGCAAAGTTTTCCAACGATATTCCTATTAGATGTTATTGGAGAAAGAGATGAATTTATAGAAAAACTGCTATTGCATTAGATGTCCTAATTTTTCTCTCATATCTCGATCCCCGCGTAAATCCTACATGTATAAGTATTGGAAATTATAGTGCCTTAAACTGCAAGAAAAACGAACAATAAGCATTATTTAAGAAGCAATCTAAGTCCAAATTTTTGCAGCGAACACCATAAATTTCAAATTTTGCTGTGATATAATAGGTAAAATAACATTCGCTTTAAAAAGCTTATTTGTTTATAAATCATATCTTTGCGTATTTATTAGTAACCGAAATCATGCACTTCCATGTTTGCTTACGAAAACAGGCTACGTTAATTTTAGGTAAAAACAGAAGCTGGAAAGCTAATGTCCGCGTTTGTCACGATTTAGAAATGGTGCGAAATAAATTACTGTGCTTCAACAACTGAGACTTTGATTGACATTTCTTTTGCGTCACAACTGCCTTTTGGATGACAATTGGAGGTCAAGCAGGCAAATATGTTAAAAAGAGCAAAATTTCAACTTCATTGACTTAACAAATAAGTAGCTTATATACTTTTAAAAACAATTAACTTCTATTATTAAACAAAATAATTAATAACTTAAGTAACTAAATTGTTCATTTACCTATGACAAAGAAGCTGGCTGTTGTACTAGTTATTTTTGCGTTTTGTTGAGATGCAGTAGTTCTAAATTTGACCGTTGCAATCGCTTTGATCGTTCTAAAAAATAATAAATTTTATACTTTAAATCTATTTCAATTGAAATCATATTTCAAGTTTATGTATAACTTTGTTTAGCCAGGAGATCTTACATTAAATTCCGCCGGGTATCACTTAAACGATTTCGGGCCTACAAATTATGTTGAAATACGTAAAAGTCGTGGTTTTAAATCTACATCAAAAGTGGGTTTATACAAAATTAAAATTCGCTAACCAATCCAAATCCGCTCCAATGCATGTTGTTGATGTCATATTGCATCAGAAGCGCCTTACTCGAGCAATTTGCAAACATACAAAAGATTTTGTTGGTTAAAAGTGGTTCAAACTTACGTAAGTAAATAAACTCCTTGATCTAATATCGCAATGTGATTCAGGGTTACTTACGTTGTACAGCTTCCTTTTTCGCATTCCTCTAATGTTTGCTGCAATTTTAATCCTTTTCCTCCTAAGCAATAATTATTTCGAACATTATATATTGTTTTGTTTCCAACCTGGAAAAAACAATAGTTTGCTTCAACAGATTTGCTTTACGTTTAACGTGACCGTAGATGTAGCAGGTTAGATAACAAATCTTTCAAATGCATTTTTTGAAATAACGGAACAAAACAACATCAACAACTTGTAAAGCATTATTTTACTTGGACTATTAACAAGCAAATTTATTAGCTGTTGATGGCAATAGTTCCACTTGTTGCTTACCTTTTCATAATCTCTAGCTATTGACTTTAAGATAACGTTTTGTATATTATACAAATCATTTATGAAGCTGAACCTTATTCGTCTTTTTAGATATAAAGTTTTATACCACTGATGATATGAAGTTGTGAGTAATATTTCAAACGATTATAATAAGCAGTGACATTGAGAAGCCTTATTACCACAGTAGCATTTAAATGCAACTTATTTGACAATTTTTTTGTACAAACATTTGTTTTAGAAATATATTGTTTGTAAACATAAACCTACTTGGACCCAATCCAATTACAGGTATTGATTGAGCAAACTTAAAAACACCTCAATTATCTGATCAACGAGATGAGATATTTTAAACATATAGAAATGCTCGAAATTCAAATTAAATTGTTGGAGATTTTAAATGTCAACAAGAATTACAAGAATAAAAAATCTGCTTTATTGCAATCTCTTGTTATTATAGAATTGGTTTTTTTACCATCAGAAGTGACTTTTTAAATCTCCAAAACAATATCTTATATTAGCCTTCTTTAACACTAAGTTTTTACCGTTGCTTCTTTATAGCATGCTCTTTCTCGTGGACGAAAACCTCTGCCACAAGTGGCATTGCATAATCCAGTGCTTCCCCAAGGACCCCACGTTCCTTCGCAGGTATCGTTTATGACACACGGAACCACTATTCTGCATATCGACGTTGTGTTGTGATCAAAGATGCAGGTCCAAAATTCTGTTTTTTCAGCGATATCACATTTCCCTTGGCATTCAGTTGAGTTAAGCATGTGTCCCCATGTAGATCCAGTAGAATTACCTTTGCAAGGGCATTTTTTCAAATCTGCACCGCAAACTATTAAAATGTGGATGCCACAGAGAATTGCCAAAACGATTATCTTGTTGGCCATAACAAATTTACAAAACTCCAACTAGACAAACAGTTAAACTTTCCTCAAGCCTATAAAACAAAACTGTAAAAAACAAGTTTGTTCTGGATTCATGGTCGCTTCATGTTACAAATGGTAGCCAAACTTGCAAGGTGATATTTATAACTTTCAAGACGTACTCGACCTTAAGTTTCACATTAGTAAAGGAAAAAGAAAACAGAAAGTCTGAGAAGTCTGCAAGGGTACTCGTGCGCAAAAACGTGAAAGCTAACAATTAAAAAATGACAGAATATTTTTTCGAAAAGTGTCCGATACCGTTTTGGTGTTATTTGTTTCATTTTTTAATGAGCCAGAGCAGAAGAAAACTATTGGAGCTAGACAGCGTTTTATTTTATGCTTAATAAATCCATCAATTAATCAAATACTTCAAAACAGCAAAAAAAACTGAATTGGTATTTTTGCCGTTCTTTTAAACCTCTGATTCTCAAAGTGAGTTTCACAAAACCTGCGGTTTCATAATACATCTAAAATATTCCACCAGAAAAACTTTGCAAATTAGTAGAACCCTACTAATGTGATTTCGATAACCTAAACAGTCTCTTTCTTGAACATCTTGGAACAATTCCGTACTTTTTACAACGTAATGGTAATTCATGTTTTTCTCTGTATAAAACCGAAATACCGACAGTGTAAATAAGGTAGTTTCTGAGATATAGGGAAATCTTGACGGTTTGAATAATTTTGGAGTGTTCCGACGAAAAAGTACTTTTGTTTCCATCGATGCGCAGAAACTGCCCAAATTGTTTAGCACAAAATAAAATCTAACCCAAATGCATCATGTACTAAAGCTATCATAAGAAAAGTATGATCTATCAAAGTTTAAGTTTAAAGAAAAACTAAGTTTAAGAAGTGTATGAAAAACTCCATAAGATTGGGATAGAATCTGTTGCGTGATGTTGATTTGAAATATATTGACCTAAAAGTCATGATGAAATCATTTGTATTACCTATTTCTATTGTGTTTTTGATGAGGTGAAATAGTGTAAGTTTTTACAATTGTATTATCATTTTAATCAGAATTGATTACATTCAATTTGTATGTCATTTCCCTTAAATAAACTCTTTTTACGCTACAAATATATCAAATAGAAATATGCTTATGTGTTAAGATAAAATATACAGTATATTGTAGTTGAACAAGTCAACAAAATTAATAAAAGCCTAATGGCGTAGTGGTTAGAGCGTTCTCTTTGCAGTCGGTAGACCTGGGGTTTAATTCCCCAAGTCGAGTCATACCAAAAGACTTTAAAAAATGGTATTTGCAGCTTTCCTGCTTGACGCTCAGCACAAAAGGGAGAGTGTGGAGAGCAAGCCGGTAAGATTGCTTGTTGTGTTCTTGGGCAAAGCACTAAATGGCATGCCTTCCATCTTCATGTGGCAAACAGGTTGTGGGGCAAAGCAGTCTACCCATCGTGGTGGCCCAGTCTGACGAAAGACATGCAAATAGAGCACGAGCCCATACGCATAAATGAATGAAAAGTGCAAATAGCAAAGCTTTTTGATTCTTTCAAAGAGCTTTGTTTTACTTCTATTATGTTTAGTAAATTTTTATCTCTGATTGGATCATAATGCTATATTTCTTGCACTTGGTTTCTGCTTTACTTTTGCCAAGCGAGTTTTAATGCTTATCGAGACCAAAATGTAAACACAAAAACTTGGGCTAAAATAGAATCATCATTTTTAGCATACCAAAATTTATTGCATCAATAATGTAAATGCTGCAATTCAGCGAATTTCATCAGCTAAGCTTTCCTTTTGCGATTTTATTCACAAGCAACAATAAAAGTACTGGGTCGAAAAGACCAACATTACTGTAATTAGGGGTTTAAGTTTTTCTTAAATTGCTTAGAAATTTGCCTGTTTCAATGTGTTTTAATTTATTGGTAACTAAAAACTTTTTTGTGAAGTAAATTTTTTATCATCAAATGAACCCTTCTTTAAACTTAACTACTAAACACAATCTTAAATAACACACAATCTGAGATTATACAGGGTCCGCCAAAAAGACCTGACACATTTGAAAATTTAATAGAAATCAAACGCGTGGACGAAAATAATTGATGTTTACATTTTTGGAAAGCGTATAGCATGCCATTTTGTGCGGTGTCCAAAAAACAATCTACAATGCATTTGTGACGTCATAATGGTTGATTTTTAAAATAATGTAATTTTTTAAATTGTGCTTTATTTGCTAAAATGAAGTGGTTAGGCTCACACCGTTCTTTCGTTATGGAAACTTTTTTTACGAACAGTGGATCAATAGCACTGGATCGTGTCTTCCAAGCTTGAAGTGCGTACGAAATAATCTTTGAGTTGCAGTTATTGATCCACTGTTCGTGTTAAGAACAACAAAGAAAAAATAACAACAAACAAAGAAACAAAGAAAAAATAAACCAAAATAACAAACAACCAAAGAAAAAATAAACCAAAATAACACCGAAATATGTCCTTTGGCATGAAAACACAACTTTTTATGGACAAAACTTCAAAAAATATAATTCGGGTGAAAATGGATTAAATTGAATTTTTATATAATCATATGTTTTGCTTATTTAAGTTATTACCTAAAGGCAATTGTCATTTGGTATTTCCTTGGATGTCGAAATTTGTTGAGCTTTCGATCGTAACTTTTAACCTCTGTGGGCTTTGCGCTGAGCAGTTTTATAGCTAAAACTCTTGGTCGACTTGTTGCATCATAACTATCTGATAATTGGCAAATATTAGTTTGCGGTTTGCTAAAAAGATTGACCTTTTGCATTTGGATTTGCCACCGTTTTTTTTAAGACTAAAAAAGGGAAAAAATGTAACTTTGTCTAGCTTACCAAATGAGAATTTAATGAGCTTCAATCATGATTTGGCTCGAAATAATTAAATCAATGACTCTTTTAACTTTTGTTTTTTATGCCATATTATTTCCTTTTCGTGGATTGAATCAATGGTGCAGTGGGTCAAGAGTTGGCTCAGCAAATTTTGTGCTTTGCTGAGTAAAATTCATTCTTGACCAACCAAGCAAGAATGAATCGTTAGATTTTGTTCTTTTCACAACCAATTGGGTCATACTAAAGAGTATAAAAGTGATAATCTTACTTATTCCACAGATGCCTTGCCAAAAAATTACCAAAAGATATTGCTTAGTGTGATATGCACCGCTGATCTTTCACGGCACGATGTAAACATCTAGCATAACGTGAACGTAAAAGATTGCTATTCAACTTAGCTCTCACGCTCAAACAGGTGCGGGTACGTGCATGGCTCTGTACGAAAACCTTTGGGTTTTCTAAAAAAGCATTCAAATTCTTGATAAAGAAAAGAGTTATGAGGCAAAAAGAGAGCTTTCAGTGACTTTAGATTTTATAGAGCCCTTACAAAGTCTTCTTTTTTTTTTTCGAACAGTTGAGCTTTCTGTAGAATATATTTTTTTAAAAAGGCAACCCCTTTAAATATGGCTTGCTAATGGTACTTGGGGTCCAAAGTGATTTGTGCTTTACTTAAAAATTTTTTCTGCGGCTTCAGAAACTTGAATTAAGTGGGAAGTTTGCTAGAACAAGGCAATGATATGTAAAGCAACAAAACTTTTTTCTCTCCTGTCGTTCGTATTTGATTTTCTGCACAAATATCATGAGCAAGACTTTTGTCACATTTTGAAAATTTACTTCAATAGCGCTGTTCATTAGAATGCATCATTTTTGGATTTTTTTCCAACTCTTTTGAGTTGACGTAAAAATTTCAATTCAGGAAAAAAACTAAGTGGATTCTTAATTTTTTAGTTGATTACATTTACTAGCTAGCCTACTTGCTCAGATCTCCGAGTAAGAACAAGTATGGGCTCTTAAAACAACTTAATGAATCTCAAAAAGCAAAAATTAACTGGCTTCTAAAAATGTAGATTTAACCATTATGAGTGTGGAAAATTTTTTCTTAGGTTGCTTGAAAAATTTCTGAAAAAGTACAAATGTTTTTGCGTCGAATGTTTTTGCTGCGACCTTCGAATAGTTCTCACCTATCAAAACATAATCCATTGTTGACTGCTTCAAAATTAACTTTTAAAATTGAATAATATTGATATCTAACTATAATCGATTTGAATAGCTTTGAATACCGTTATTCAACTCTTTTCGGTGGCTAGCTTGTCTTTTGCGACTAAAGCAATTTCAACAATGGGATTAAAAATTCTTAAAAAAGGGTCAAATTGCATAGAGGTGACGAAGCAGAAAAACATTTTTATCACTTTCCACTTTTTTGTTCAAACAACTATGAACTTACGACAGACTTGGAATCTACCCAATTGCAAAACAGCTTAGATTAGAATTTTTTCAAAGTTAAAGCAACAAGTTATTTTTAATTCATTTTTCAATTTTTGGTCTCTCTGACGTGGCAAAACTATTGCTTTTAAAATTTCAAACTTTTCGCATTGCACTCTTTTATGGATTGGCATCCTTTACAACTATCTCACCAAAACTTAAAAGAAAATGATAAAAAATCCCTCGTACGTCTCATTGTTGACTTTCCAACTTGCAAATTAGAACCAGTTACCATTTTTTTTTCTTTTCCATAGTGATTTGTTAGTGGTGGTTACACGTGTTTATCAATTTATTTCAAGCGGCATAAAAAAATGCTGGAATCGCACTCGGGATTGCTGCCAGATATTTGTAGCCGCTCTTTTATTAAACTCTACAAAACGAATAACTTACTGACCAGTCAAGAGAGTTCATTAGTTCAAACAACGAAAAATATTAATTAAAGCAAACCCAGTGGACTGAAGAGAGGACAATATTGCCAAAAACATTTTAAAATTAAAATAAAAGCGGCTGCTTTTTGATCAGATTAAATAAAAACATACGTAGCCTACCAAGTTTACTTCAGTTTAACCAAAAAAATATTCAGCTAAAAATTTTATGTTTAACAAAAATTTTCATTAAATCTATTGCATTCTGCAATTGTTTTGGGTTTATTGAGATATTATTCTCGCTTTATACACTTTTTGTACAAAGTGTGTGGACTTTTCCTTGCGGTGTATGTAGGCGAATGGTATGCAGCGAGACAGCTCCGATGTACTCAAGTTGAATTTCTGCGATTTAACGAAAACGGCCAACAATGGACTAATATAACAATTCAAATATTGAAACACAATCCAAGTGGCTTCTAAATATTTGAAATATAATTCGTTTCCTGTCTGTCAATTACCCTGTGAGTTGTTTATTGGGTTGTAGCTCAACAATAAAAGATGTAACAAACAATTGACCAAACAAACTCTACAAAATAGAGAGAAGTCTTGATATAGCAGAAACTATTAAAATGTTAGCTCCGATGTGAATAACAACTAGCTGTAAGTAACCTAACGTGAAAAACTTTCCAAATGCTATGGTGACAAATTTTAAATAGCAAATGCTGTGGAATCTAAAAACACACGCAAACACTTATCAGCACAGTGAAACAAGTTTTAGGTCATGAAACGTGTTTTGCAGTCTCATGAAATTATGCGTGTTGCATTAAGTATTGAATTAACCGTCAGCAACTTGATTAAGTGAGGTAATCCCGAGTTCAAATATGATGCAAGTGAATAGAAAACTGCAAATAAAACAAATAACAATAATTTGCATACATCAACAAAAAACAAAACTTGAAAGAATTTTCTTTTGATTTTGAATTTTTAACGATGTCGATTTCCAAAGTTTTGGTACAAAATATCTTTAATTTTTTTGCATTTCCACTTATTAAATTTCTTTCTTGTGAAGTTAGCAATGACATTGTCAAGCAAATAAATTGCAGATAGGGAAAAGCAGAAAAGCACAAAAAATAACTCCTTTAACCACCTAACTTTTTAAGAGAAAGCTCCTCTACAAAATATTTCAATAAAATGTCGCTCAATTAGTGTGGCCACACCAAGTGATAACAACAGTTTTCGAATAATTTGAAAATTGAGGTTATATGCAAAATTATGATATTCCAAAAAGAGCGTTGTTTTTTTGAGCCAAGCTTTTGTGAAGTTTTAAAGCTATGTTTGGTGGTAGAATACTAAAATGCCTAGATCCTCGGTGACCTCATAGTTTTTGGTTTAGATTCTTTAGGTTTGAATTTCTCCCTACATCACACGTTGCCGATTTTGCTTAGTGATGGCGACTGGCGACGTGTCTGATTTAACCTTAGAAAACCAAAATTTTGTTACTCCTGTACTCACCAATATGGTTCGATGTACATACAGCATTACAGTTAATGCATTCTGTATATAATACTACCACCTCAAACAATATCTTTATCTCAATAATAATTTTTATCTCAGCAAATAATAGTATTACAATGAAGATCTCCCAATCCTGTTTTAAGATTTTCCGAAAAGCATTATTTTGCAAGAATAGCACCAATGTCGCAAAAAATTTTCTGATTATAAATTGTAATAGCTTTCGCTGTTTTTTAGACTTGTCTATGATATTTGAGAAATAAAAAGTTGTGTGTTCTAAAAATGATGGCAAGGAGCAAATTACCACTATTATGGAGCATAAAAGTTATCTTGCATTGCGGAAAATCATCATCAAAAGTGATCCGGCCCAAAGCAGGCCTCTCGTTATATCTTATTATTTTTCTCGTAAGACATGTTATGAGAGACCTGCAGGAAATTTTCTATGGGAAAATTTTTCAACTTAATAAACATCTTATCATGGAAAGTTGTGGTAGGTCCATTGACTCCGCGTCGTTGGAGATACTAGACTTATATTTTTTCGTTGTATGTCTTCCTTATTTGAATTATAGTAGTGCACCAAAACATTGCCATAACGTCTTTCAAACAAAAATCAAGCAACTTTAAGCAGGTAAAGCAAATGCTTAACAATTTGCTTGGTTTTAGAGAAAACCATCAGATCCAGTAACCCCAGCTGAGCTTTCGTTGACTTCTTACAGACTAGCATGATTTGTAAAATAAATGTGGGTTTCGCAAAAACCACTACTTTTTGTATCAAAACATATCAAATGCCGACGTTTTAAAAGATGACTGTGTGAAAAAAAAGATACAGAAGTAGTGGTTTTACTGTAAATTAAAACATACTTGACAAAAAAAAAGTAAAAAAGCCACGTATATGGTCATTAAGTTAAGGCTCTTTTAATTGAACATGTAAAAGGAAGAAATGACGGCAAGGAGCATTTTTTTTCTGTAAATTTTATGTAAAAAATTGTTTTCAACAAAATTTAAATTAAAATTTTATTTGCTTATATCTTCTGTTATTGCTTAGTACTATACACAGCATAATTGGCTTTCTGAAGTCATCTCCATTGCTTTTGTTTCTCGTACTGTCCAATATCTACCCACCACATACAAAGAAAAGAGGATTAGGACTGTTAGAGACTGCAAACAATGCACAGAAAATCCTAATCTGCTAATCCATGACTTAAACTACAACCCCAAATTTCATTTAAAATTCTTGTAAGCCTTTATAGATGAAAGCAGAATTCTTGAGGAAGATAAACCTTGATGCCAACTTTGTGTGGCGTTAAAACTTCAAATCAACTTCTAACAACAAAGTCCTCGTCTTAGATTCTGCAAAACAACCACCCGGTTAATAGTAATAATGGACTTTAATAAACACACGCACTTTACCCCTACCATAAAAGGTCAGTCAACAACCTCCACAAATAGAAGATAAAAAAACAGCTCAAGTTATGAGAGTAGTTACCTTTCTTAAACAACTGAACGCATCTACTAGTGATACATTAAAAGGTTACACGAGCCATTCCAAAATTCACACAACCTCTCCAAGGGACCCAAAAATTTGCTGGAAAAACTAAACGTAAATCTATGAGTCCAACGAATCACACGCGTCCAACAAAAAGAATAAGAGTGTAGAGCGACATTTGAGTGCATAGCAGCAGCACACTAGACCACCACAGGGAGGATGAATATATCTTCTGATTCTGTGGAATACGGAAACAGATGTTGCAAAACAGAACTACTAAATTCACTTCAAAAATACAGTCAAAATATAAAAAATAAACTGAGCCAATAAAAAGAAACTATTCTAGTGTATCGTACTATAGTAATGGATCCAGAGTAATAGCGCCATCTACGATGGGGCGAAATATCATTGGCAAGAAGTAGAGTGTAAATCTGAATTTCAAAAGAGGCAAACAGGAAAATCTTGTCAAGAGTGTGCAGTTTGATACCATAATTAATAAGCTGCGAAGTTGATGTTCTCTCAAGTTTGGTCTGAATAAGTAACTTTGCGACAGGAGCTTACGCTAGATATTGCCTGACATTAATTACTGAGTTTAATATCCGGTTTTCTTCCAAAAACCTGAAGGAGATACAAAAACATGATAGCAAGGGATGAGTCAATAAAAATATAAAATTTCCAGAAAAAAGTTACCACAGTTAACAGATGCAAATGCTAACAAATCAAGTGTTTACGCAAAGTAGAGTGTTTTGCTGCCTTGCTTTTCTTTTAAAAACCTAGTGTTGATTTTTCTTTTGCTTATGTCATTTTCACAGATGATCTAAGCTAACATTTGTACATCAAGCGAATCAATAGCTGAGCTCGAACAGTATTCTACCTAGTAATTAGATGTAAATTATTGTTTTTATCGTGGTATAATTTTACGTATATCATCTCTGCAAAGCTTTGCACTCGTTTGACATTCATCACTACTGGGATAAGATGATGAATTAGCAAAACGTGCTTGCATTACCATATACTAATTGTCGAATGATTCTGCAGAAGTGCTTATTGTTGAATGTAAAAAGCTTGATATTTAAGTGTGCAGTAATTCTAAAATCTGCAGCTATGTGGCTAATTGCATTTGAAGGCAAGTTTCCTTAAATCATGTTTTCAAATAGAACTTTTTACATTTCATGTCTAACAACGATATACGCAAGTGATTTGCATTTTGCTTGGTCAATGGGAGGTTTATTCGAGTTTGATTTCCATGAGCAGTAACCATAACTTATCACTTCGGCAAATCTAATTTTAATATTGACGTATACACTATATATCTTGTGCTACTTTTACCACATCAGTATTTTGGTTATTCTTCATTGCTCTCGGTCATTTCACATAAAAACTTTTGTGAATAAAGTAAAGTGCTAGCTGAGAAAAACTGCCCGCAGAAGAGTTTAATTTTTTGCGATACTTTTAATTTTTCTTGTCCAAACGCATTTTTGGTAGCTTCAACTGTATGCAAATTAATAGGAACTAATTCTATTTGCACGCATAGAAAATCAAGCCATGGTCATGGCCTTACCAAAAAGCTTTTTGCATAACACAAGAGTTGGTATGCAATCAAACGTACTGTTACAACTTCAATGTTGCACATAGGCAAAGCAATTTTTTTAAGGATATAAATAAACAACAATTTTTCCTGTACAAGTGCCACTGCTACCTGAGTATTTGTAGGCAAAGATCTGCTAAAAAGCGACTCTTACCCATCCGGCTGTGCTGCTTGTAAAACTTGTTTTATGATTCACTTTTTGCTTTGAATTAAGTGGCATTGCAAAAGAGCCGGTACGTTTAGAAAAGTATAATGTTAAAGATTGAACTAGTCCTGAATAACATCATCAAAGTGTTTATTATTATCCCTTGAAAAAATTAAATCCGTAGGTCAATAGATGTCTCGGCCTTCAAGTGCACCATTTTCAATTCTACGTCAGCAGGAAAAATTTAGTCTTGTGCAGCATTTTGCCTAAACACCAAATTTACTCTCCTCCGTTTCTTTGGCAAGTTTCTTCTTATCTGTTTCTTTTATATCAATAGAATGTTGCAATTTATTGTCAGCCGTTTTGTGGTGCTGATTTATCATTACCCACGACACCAGTAAAAGTCAGAAACCTCCACTTGATTGTTATGATAAGTTGATTGGTGATTTTAATAGCACTTCAATTGTTAATGTATTTGTATCCTTACCCTGTATTTAGATTTTACCCAAATTTCAACCCAGAAGCGTAACTGAAATCCCTGTCACTCAGGGCCGCAACACAAGGTGTCAGCGCTAATTTACAAAAAGTCGGGTCTATACCTCATACTTGCTATGAATGGCTTAGTAGTATTCATGAGACGAGACCCTAAAAGCGTTATCTGGAGCGCACTCTTACCCAGGCAGCAGTACTAAATAATAGTGTGGTAAATATTTTTGTAAAAAATTTTGTGAGACTTCGTCCTGTGAATCACCAAAAGTTTAATGTACTATTATTTTTACAAAACTTCATTAAGAAACAAATTGCTAGGTAGTTTAATTCAAAAATGAAGCAGCTAATAACTTGTTTAATTTTGAATTATTTGATATGTTGAATACAACTTTCGACTTACAAAAGAATACTCGAAGTTACATTTTCAAAAATTGCCGGTAGTTCTTTTAAAAGCTCAATTTTATGATTTTAATGGATTCTTTGCACGTACTCTAAGTCGCTTTTTCTTTGTGAGCCAAATCTCTTTAAGAATTGACATTTTTCCAAAAAGTTGAAAGGAATTTTAGCATGCACTGTTTTTCTTGAAATAAGTGACAGACACGAGGCTTTGTATCTAAAATATATACCATGCCAAGCATAGGTGCTCATCCTAAAGTAATCACATCACTCTCTTATCGAGTGGTTTGATTTTGCGTATCTTCTTACCGACTGTACATAATGGCCAAATAACACTGTCAGCTAAAACAAAAAATCAATGATAAATATTGTCCGCATTTATTTAGCTTTTTCAACATTAATAACTTTCATAAAAGTATTTCTCAAAACTGTCGGCTATTAGGTCACCATTTCAAGTCAGAAATTTTTTCTTTGTTTAAAATTTAGCTTTGTTGAAGCTCCAGGGAAATTAAAAGTTTTTGCAGGCTATTTTGTGAAAACTTGATTGCCACGTTTTAAATCACATTAGTTCTGGAGGGTACAATTATGCTACGATCAAGCATTCTACAATACTCTTCAGTAACGTTGTCATTTCTTTGTAATTTCACGAGACTGTAATAACAGCACAAAATGTCACTACGCTCTTTCTAACTTTAATGGAGAGTAATCGTCATGCATGATCCAAAATACTGATGGTTGATTGATTTTGTCCGACTAAACATCACCTAGTGAAGTATAAACTTGCAAGCTGGGGCAGTTTGAGAGCATCCGCTTCGCATTTAGTAGCAATTCTTATATCAAATCATTATGAAGACCTTCAAAACGAATTTGCAGCTTCCCTGGTTAATGCTCAGCATGAAAAGGCAAAGTGTAGAAAAAAATCCGACAGTTATATTGCCTTGTCCTTGGCTAAGACACTTGACGTATTACCCCATTTTTTGTGGCTGACAGATGGTGGGGTAAGCAGTTTTCCCGCCGCATGTGGTCTAGTCTGACACAACAGTGACAAATAGAGCATAAGCTCACAAGCATAGAAATAATTAAAAGGAAAAACAATAAAGATAAGATGAAAATATTTGAAGTGCTATTGCTTCAAAGCTTCACGTAGATTGATCAACTTCAAAAAAAATTTCCAATTTTTAAAGGAATGTTGTGAAAAATTTTACATGCATTAAATTTTAAAAAGTCATCTTTTTTTGTTAAAGCTAACTCTTTCTATTGCTATGAAAATTAAATGTAGCAAAGCTTTTGCACCTAAATCTTCATCCTACCTTGTTTAGGAAAAAACTTGCTGTTTTGCAAAACACTTACAATTAAAACCAAGATTGTATACAACGAAGAGAACAGAAAGCAATAAAACTGTTTCCGAAAACTATTGTTTAGAAAGCTTTAGTTTTCATTCGCTCTAAACTTAGTTCGAGAAAACTTGTCATTTACAGTTCCGGTCAGCTGTCCGAAAAGTAATTTTAATTGCAAGCATTGAAACAAATCTAGAGAAATCGCGTTAACGTAAAATTTACAAAAATTAAAAATGCAGAACTAATGCTGGCAATGAACTAGCAGTCATTTTATTACGATACCGATGACTTATCCCAACAAGCTGCCACTTACGTTCTCTTGATCACTGAAGCATTATTTACCGCCCAATGAGCATATTAGTGTACTTGGTCATATCATCGACTTAAACTTTATACTAATTATACATATAAAGCATATAACAATAGTTGCTTAATTTTATCTTGGAAAATCTTTATCTTCGAAGAGACTATGTTTGGATTTTTTAATTAGTTGGTGAACAATAAGTGGCGGCTAGCCTTCTTGCTTTAAGCCTACTAACTTAACGTGGTATATCCAGGTTCTGTTGGAGGTATGAGAGGGAGCGCCGTCTTGTTGGAAGGTGAACTCCTTAATGTCATCAATGTAGGCATTTGTGTTTACTTTGGCGCCCTCTTCCACAAAAATTAGAGGGAATTTCAAAGCTGCTGCAGCCTAAACCATAATGGATGCTGGCTTCTGGCGGCGATAAACGGTCAACATGTCTTCAGGAGTGTCATCTGAATGTCTGGTCAGCACTCTGTCATTTTGGGTATTGAATTGAGCCTCCACAGTGAACATCTTTTTGTCTGAAAAAAACGCTTTCACTCATCGGCGTGCCAAATTTTATCAAATTCAGAAGTCGAACTCTCGCAGCTCTCTTTCTTTTCTTGAAGGACTGTCAGCTGCCGACGCTTCTTTACTTTTAAGGGAGAAAGCTTAAGATCAGTTTTGACGATTGTCCTTATTGATTTTGAATTCATTTTCATATCTCGAGCCATTTTTCTCATAGACCGCTTGGGGTTCCTCCTCACTCTCTCTCGAACGGTTTTGATGTTCTTTTTCGTACGACATGAGCGAGGGCGTCCGATTTTGGGACGATCTTTCGTGTTGCCGAGTCTTTGTATCTGCTTACCGCATCATAAACTGTGGATTCTGGAACTTTCAGCTGCTTTATTATCTTCAAAATAGACGTTTCCACGCGGTAGAGTTCAGTTATGGCCTCACGTTTAGTCATATTGCAAGCTAATTATAATGAATTTATTAAATGTAACTAATCTGGAATGTAAAATATTGTTATTTTGTGTGCTGCATTCCGTCGTCCCGATTTGGAGTTGAACCTAGGCCGACGGCGCATGATCTAGTTTTGTTGTTTAACGCTGTAATTCAATCGAGTTTTTCTTTTATTGGACTGTGTCGCACAGGCGCAAAATTGCCCCAAACGTGCTTGTGTTGTCGAAGGTTGTTGGTTGGTCCTGATGCACATTGCATAGCGATTAGAATTGTCACTTTGACGTTAGTATTTTGTTCACTAGAATCTCTGCTGCAGTTTTGATACCATTGAACAGTTTTTCTTTTACAGAGCTAAATTGCTGCCGATAGTGAATCGTTAGTAGGAAATTTAGTAAGGAAGTGTTAATAAATCCGGGTAACTGCGCAGCCCAAATTATTGGTAACCGCATGCGCTGTCGTTCGCATTGAGTCTATTAATTGGTTGTTACGTCGTTCAAATTTCCACAATATACGAATTATTTACAATAAACGTCAAACTCCCCCTGATCGTCGTTTGGCAAATCTACAGTAGCAAAAACGCAGAAAAATCTCGGAACAAATCGATAGACGTAAGGGCGTTGCTCATAGGGCTAAGAGATTGTGAGAGCTGGTTCGAACATCGACCTGGCCCGCCGGTAAACCAGCAAGTATATCTTACATGGAATAAATTACAATGATATAGTTAGTAGATTACGATCAATTTTGGGACATTAGCCTTAAAAAAAATACAAAAATATAAATGGTAAAAACAATTCCGGAAACATTTTTCCCACCCTGTAAGTTGTAAATTGCGTTATTTATTCGCAAGGAATGTTTTGTAAAAACCTGAGTGGTAAAGTGAACATTGACTTCTAGGCAAGTTGTTAATAGCTTCAACAATTACTCTCATGGCCGACTCAATTAGTGATGTCTTTTCCTTTTCCGAAACTTCTGGATGTTCTATTTCAAGAACGTCTAACACATACATAAAGAGATGTAGTGATTTAGGTACGAGCAAAATTGCTTTTCTCACACTTTTTTTCATATGAAAACGGCGTTACTACAATCTGTCTTACCAACTTGACTTCAAGATATACATTTCTACTCCTTAAAGATATTATAAACTCCTCTATGTGCTACTCTTGACATAACATAAATGAATAAATTGCAAATGTCCTCCTGCATAGCAATGTAGTAACATGATTATGTAGTCATTGTTGTGACCTTATATGTTGAAGTGCTGTTGAAAATGGGTATTTTGGGGGATCCCATACTTGGCTATGATGTAAAAACTTAGCGTTCCCACCCTTCTTTATTTACCCCTGCTGACATATAAAATAAAAATACAAAGCCTATGTCAAAAAAATATTTTCTTACTATCTGAAATCTTGTATGTATATTTTTTTTACTGTAAAATGTCATTTTTTAATTTTTAAACGCAAGATTCTGAGTTCAAACGGCAGGTGAAACTTGCTTTCTGGAAAAAGGTTGGACCTGCGATTCAATAATCATGACATCATGATAAAACAAACAAACTTATATTTGCTACGGTGCTGAATGCTACGATGCGAGTCTTGACAAGATGCAAAGCCCAATCAAAAATTTACAAACCAGAAGCCTATTTTCTTCTAAATACTGTGTTTTGGACAAATATTTTTTTCACCGCAAATTCCATTACAAGTATTACTAAAGCAAAATAAATTTGAGTTTGTAAAGTTCTTGAGATTCAATATGCAGCATACTCATCTATATTTTATTAAATCGTAGGCGCCCATAAAAAAATTGTGTGAAGATCATCCTGGTTAGCAATAGGGAAGCTGTCAGGTTTTCGTTCTTTTGAGTAAGTGTTTCTGTTAAAATTTTCATCACAAATTATTAATTATGGTGCTCCAAATTATAAATTTTTGATAACTTGAAGCTTAAAATTTAAAATTTTTAATAACTTTGATGAGTAAAATCGTAAATTCTAATTGCTTGGTTTTAAGTACCATAAATTTTTAATAGCTTTGGTATTCAAAATTGTTAATTTTTGATGATACTGATGCATAAAAGTGTAAACTTTTTTAGTCTGGCATTCAAAATTGTTAATTTTCAATAGCTTGATGTTCAAATTCGTAAATTCCTGATTGCTCTGTGCTTAAAATAGAAAATTTCTGATAGCTTGGTTTTCAAAATTATAAATTTATGACAGCTCTGGTGCTACAAAAGTTAAAATTTTTTTAATGGCTTGGTACTCAAATTTGTAAATTTCTCGCAGCTTATGGTGAGTTTTTTATCCCATATGCCACACAAACGTAATAAGCCACTGATATTTAGCGGAAACATTTAACCCTTATCAGCATATGTGTTGACATTTTTTCACCGTCAGTTTTGCTTTGTAAATTTCTGACGTCCCGTGTACACCACACCAGCAACATTCAGTGACAAAGAAGTGCTTCTTGGTTGGTTCCTGCAGTAGCAATTTTTAAACGTCCAATTGTTTCATACAGTCAGATCTTCGTTTTTTGTCTTAATTGGTTGATCTGTTGAAAAAATGTCAAAAGTTAAAAAATGCGTTGTTTTGGCTCATGTTCTGCTTTAGGTCGACTGTGAAATCTTCTTGACAGCAGGTCATCCAATAGAGTGAAGGTGTCATTGAATTGATTTAAATTATTGTTACGTCGCATGCGCTTTGGCAAGTATTGCCATCGATCAGAAAGACAAAAGAACAACAGGTTAACAGCTATACACATGACAAGTATAATAAATATGATAAGTATTCAATAGTAAGCTGTGCAACATCTACGTACCTGAAAAAAAAAACACTTACTTGTGAGTAAACAACCAGTCGGATATCGAGGTAAAATTATGGTAAGCCTACCCCAATCCTGTAATATTATAGAACCAGTGCTACTTGTGCACACTTACGTAGCCGCGGTGACGTAGTTGTTGGAGAGTCAGCTTTGCAGTTAGTAGATCTGGTTTCAATCTCATTTTCGAGACTTTTCAAAAACTTTAACCCTATCAGGATCTGGAGAAGGGTCGATTCGACCCCCAGCAAATTATAACTGTTGCAACTTAGCGACCGCTTGAGATAAATGCTTAAATTTTTTTGACTTGTCCTAAAATTTATCTGGATTTGGTTGGTCTTAAACTGACAAGGACATTCATTGTAGTTTTGAATTAAACATAGCAATTGCGAAACCCACTAAAGCAAATATCTTCATGGATTGGTTTTACACAATACAGCAAAAAAAGGGAAAGAGCGCACACGCAAAATCATGACGCGTCGCGTAAACCACAGAATTTTTTTGAAGTGACGCAATGACTATAAAGCTTTACAGTTTCTCAGAAATCTTTTTCCTCAGTACCTTCTCGTTGTGGATATCAACTATACATTTGGCAACTCAAAAATATCAAAGTGCTTTCAGATACACTGCTATTTTGTAACTTTTTGTCAAATAAATAGCACCTTTTTGACGCCAAGCCATAACCCACCAATAAAGTGATGTAAAATCGTATTTCCTAATTTTGATATTTGACACATGCAATTACGCAACTAGTATTGTTTCCAAGCGCAAAGCTAGAAAATAACTTTGGAGATGTGATAATATAGTTTTCGCTTTTCATAATGATGTAATAATGTTGTTTCCAATTAAAATTGGTGATTAGTAGGTGGGAGAGCAACAAGTGCACTTGCTATTCTTATTTGATCGGAAATATGCAACAGTGAGAGATTAAGGGAGGCAGGGGCCTCAGGCAGCAAAATTTAATTTTGGAGTTTTATAAAACTTGATTTTTATTGCTTTACTAATAGGCTGTTAGTGATTAATTAAATAGCGAATTTTATGAGCAAATACAAATCAAAAATGCAAGAAGCCAATTGTGAATCAAAAAAGTGATTTATTTAAGGGGAAAAGGGACTGTGAAACATTTCCTAATTTTGTAACCAACACCAAAAAATGTTTTCTGTTGACCGCGTGACAAAAGCAAAGTGTTTGTATTACACACTTCCGAAAGCAAATGAAGACCTTTTTTTCTTTCTGTGGTTTTTTATCCACTTTCATAAAGACGCCACTGGTAAAAGCATAGCATTTAAGATTGTGAGGTGTTTCCCTATTAGAAAATAAAAAACAATGTACACTCTGCCTCTATGAAAGTGGAAGGAGCGTCGAAAGTGTAATCGAAATATTAGGAGTTAAGTGATTGTTACATTGCCTGCTGCATGGCCGAGCAAAACCGCATTTGCATTGAAGCTGACGTTTCAAATTCAAGCTATAGCTTGCGTCAATTACCACAAGATTGTAAGGGTGACTGCTGACTCAAATATCGTCTTGTCATTTCCAATCTTCTAAACTACATTCACCTTACGTTTGATAAGTAAAATTTATTGTTGTTTTGTTTCAATACTGAAACAGCTAAAAAGTCAAAAGCAATGTCAAATGTGCATAGCTGTGTAACTGCAAAACAACCAGCTAATTTTTATTTTTTGACAAGCAAATACGCACTTAGGATATCAATAATTTTTAATTGATATCATTACATCAGGAATGCCATTACATTTTGGTTCTACGTTTGAAATGTTCAAATTGCTTTTTTCCACCAAAATTTAAATTTTCTGACCGGCTTGTGAAATTATTATGATTTTATGACATCCAATGAATCTATGCATAACTTTGTTTTATAAGGCATGTAAAAATTGCAAATAACGGTATTTGAAAATGGCCCATGTCAATGTAACACCTGAAGAAGTGTTAAGTAAAATTTTGAATCAACTACCTGATGACGAAAATGACGAGATTGAAGACATAGCCTCTTTAGCTTCTGATGATGAAATAGATGTTGCGCCATCAAAATCTTTTAATATCCATGATTCTGACGATGTGAAAGGAACAGATCAAAACGTCACATGTTATCATAGCAATCAAAGTAATTCTACTGGATCTACAGAGCGACGTCAGCTTACCCGGGATAGATTAATTCATGATCTGGAAAGTGCTCTTGATAAATAAAATTACAATCCAGTAAGTTTGATTGCTACTGAAAAACTTTTGCTAGTTATCTAGAAAGGGCAAAGTCTTCAAATAACTTGGGTTTACCAATAACTTTGTCAAATGTATATTTAAGCCGTGGCTCTCAGAGCCAGTTGAATATTGTCAAAGATAAGACCGGTGTTCGAGAAGAAGTGAAAGACAAAAAATCTCATGGTATTGCAAGAGGCTAGAGATGCACTTAGCAAACTGCAGACATTGACACTGTTTCGACCTATCAGGTGTCTTCAATGCAGTTGGTGACCGACATGAAGCTAGAGTTTTTTAATAATGCATAGCTTAGACCGCCACATTTGTAGAATCTATACTAGGTCCACTGTGATGGATGGTCTATCAGTGCTCTGCGAAGCCGTATTACTCGTGAATAAATGGCGGTTGTCGCAGGTGCACTAAGTTTAACAACTGCTAGAACAATAGTGCTGTCACAGCCTAGGGTCACAAGCTCTTATAGTAATGCAAGTGGCTAGCTCTTTATTTTCATGTTTTTTGAGGGGGATCACCAGTTTGTTTGCTTGAAGTTGGCGGCTACATTTTAAAATGTTTAGAGACTTCATTTTTTAAAAAAATTTTCAGAAAATATAGATAGCTAAAGCCGAAGAAACACGATTTTGATAAAGAATAGTGAAAATGTACCAAACAACTAACTTTTTCTAGAAATTGCAATTTTGTGAAATGCATTTACCAAATTTTTGAGTGCTTTTTATCGGCAGGTGATACCACAAAATTTTAAAACCGTTATTGAGGAATCTTTTTGCAAATTCAGATAGATAATGTCAAAGAACCCTGCTTGCTCAAAAAAAGTAGTCAAAATGCACCAAAAATTTAACTTTTTTTTAATTTGCAGGTTTCTTAGGCCTAGTAAGAAAATTGTTTCTCGTTGTTCCAATGAAACATGATGTATGGCAACCAATTTCGATCATCCATCACAAGCTGTACCTTAGCCTAAACTAATTAGAAAAACGCAATGCTGGAAAACAAATGGTTTCAGCTTTCAAACGTCACTGATTGTTGGTACCAAATCGTAACGTTTATACATCAAACTAAACTCTTTTTACTCAGCTCACCACATTTTTGGAAAAATAAAGTTACGTTTCAGGTCTTAAAGTTTAGCTTTTTCAGTATAAATACTTAAAATAAATGTACATGTCCTGTATTATCAGATTTGTCTTAAAATACCCTTTAATTTTTTTTTTAATTTGAAAATTGGAATAGATTAAGATCACAAATCAATTTTTAAATAAACTGATTGTGAAAAGTGTTGCAATTTTTGAATAATTTATAAAATGATGATCTTTGGTAGCAAAAGACAGTATTAATCGTGCCAGGCAGCATTACGACATCATAGACCGAGTTGAAGCTTGCAGAAAAAAGCAGGAAAAGGATGTTTGAATGCTTACATAAAGAATCTGTTGTTGCATTGCCAATTCATCATCAATTGTTGTAGGATAAGTAAATTAAGAAAACAAATTTTACAATTAATTGTTAATCATGACGTCATGTGACATTTTCAAGAAGTAAAATTTGTTGAAGTTGGTAAGTTGTTGAAGCGGACTCTAACCCCATAAAAAGGAGCCAATTATGCAAAAATTTGTAAATGCAACATGTTTGAAAATTCCAGCTTTTTACAAAAGACTTCGTAAGTGAATTGTTTGAGTGTTTAATTAAGATGAATTAATGCATTAAAAAATAATTTTGCATCATTGCCATTATTGGAGTAGCAAGGCGACAAAATAATTTATGCTCGATTAATTTTTGCCTAATCATGTAATATTGACAGAAATATGGCACAGTTAAAGCATGATTCCAAGAATACATTCTTTTATAAATTTTTTTGTAAATTAATTCGCCTTTGTTCTGGCGTTGTTCTCTTGTTTTTCTACGAGAGTAAAAGTTGCTAGTAATTCTATTTTGCTGTTGACTGAAAATTTACTGTCATAGCATTTATCAGAGAAAACACCCTATAATTGTGTTACGCTATTAATTGATGTACCTAAAATATTTTGGTGAGGTTTTAGCAAATATAAGATTATGCAAATCCATAAAACAATATATTGGCTTTTCAAATAGCGCTCTTATGAGGTAGTTAACAGAGAAAAATAAATCCTTTTTAATGAAATGAAGTCTACTGCGGGAAATATTGACGTGTTCGACATTTACGTTTGAAACTCTGTAGTGTAGGCCTAAGAATTAAGGTTACTAGGTAGGAGGAAGCAGTTAAATATTGATGACATTATTTTAGGGACAAAGCTATTCTGACAATAACTTTGAAAGAAATTAATTTAGGTAAAAAAAAAGCTTTTTGCAAAGAAAACACTTTTGATTTTTTGGTTTTTGGTTAGACATTTTCCGTTCTACAAGTACCCTTTTCGAAAGCGTTCCTAATGTTACAAACTCCAATGACATCACCCGTCTTAAACAACAATTACGCCACCGTGACGACAATAATTTAACATTTACTTTGCAACTAGATACGAATTTAACTTTTATTTTCCCAATAACTTCTGTTTAATATTGGTACCTGTGATTGGGTATGATCACAATTTTATATTGTTGAAATGTTATTTATCTGTCATTTGTTGGTAATGGCTGTAATGAATTTTGACGTACTTTAACTTTGAAAAAACTTCATCTCCAAGAGCTTTTCTTATGACCTCACCACATGCTATTCTTATTGTCAAAATCCCATCTTTACAAGTAAACTAATAAAGACAAAAAAGGAATCGTCGTGTAGTATTAAATATTGCAAAAACCCAACGCACTCAAACAAGTGGCCACTTCATTTTTTAGTGAGGCTTTAGCCGTGTTTATCCATGTTGCACTCAATATACTCGTATGGCATTTAAAAAAATAAAGTTGATGAGACTTTGCCTTTTGCACTGATAACAATAGCTATTTATAAAATGCAGTCAATAAGCTTAAGAGTGTGCTAAGTGTTTGGTCGTTTAAGAAATGTCTACTGTATTATGCCAACCGAACAGTTAAATGCCATCAATACATTTTGCAATTATTGTAATTGCTGCCAAAAATTTTTATCGAGTGGGGCAAAAAAAATAACAATACTTTGAATTTTTGGATTTTTTATGAACTATAAAAGCTATCATTATCAAATTTGGTATACTTTATGACTAGAAAAATTGTCGCTTAATTTTTGAATTTTAGTTTTTTAGACGAAAAACGAAAGAGTGCCATTAGTTTTAAAATCCGTAGCCAAAAATGCAGTGCCAAAAGTACTGTGATTTTCATCGAGTTGTGCAAAAACAACAATCATGTGGCGATCACACCTCTGTCACAAGGAAGTTATGCGTGACAGATTGACGATCACCACCAAAAAGTTTCCGTCAGCTCAGACTAGATTTTTCTATTTTTAGGCAACATGGTTTTTAATGAGTGTGATAAAGCTGTAATACAGCCATGATAAACTAAAAAACAATTGGGGAGATAGGAAAAATTGTAATAAAATTTCCAAACAAAAGTTGGAAAGTGATGTTGGTGCATCCATTAACGAAAAATATAACCCAGATTGACACCCCGAGAGAAAGAGTGACAGTGGTAGACCAAGAACTGCTACAACTTCAAAAAACAAAGAATTTGTTTAAGAAACGATTGTTTCTCAAGAAGAATGCCCTGAAGCACAGAAATCGAAATAACAAATCTCGATACAATTGCAAATGAGCCAGTGGTCAGTGAAAAGAATGGTTACCAATCGTGATTTAAAGCAAGGCTTCCCAAACTTTTTCGCTCGCGACCCCTTTAGATCTCCTAAAATTATCCGCAACTGTTCACGATTAAAATAATATACAGTGTGAAATATGCATTTATGATAATTATTGAAAGGCGAAAAATAAAAACAAGCTATCGGTACTCAAAGTTTACTGATTGACACGTAGGTAGATTATAGGAAACAAAACAAAAAGCAAATACATGCAATACGATGGGTGCGACTACTTTCTACTACAAAGCAAGTCTAACCGTTATTTAATATTTGTTAATGCTGGAACGATATTTATTTTGATTGCGGTCAACGCTGAAAACGCTGACTCGCATGGATACGTCGATACAAACGGCAGGATTGAGGTTACTGCTAAGTCAGATTGTTAGAAATTTCAAAATTTTTGGCATTTTTTAAACCACTTTTTAGTTTCTATTTATTACTCCGGTTTTGCCTATCAAGTGTCGAGCCCGTGTGTTTAGTTTTGCAGTTATACGTTCAAGTAGTGTTGCGTAATCTTGTGGTGTACTTGTTATGCACACCTTTTTCGCCCTGCCCTTTGACCTTAACTCATACAAAGACGTTTATTTGTTTATATTTTTATTGTTATGTAGTAATTTATTTAGTGTTAAAATCATTTACAAAGTCAATTAGAGTATTATAACGTCGCTGTCCTAAATTTATTCTTTGGTTAATAATTGGTGTTATCTTTTAGAAAACGTGGTTCAACATCTGGGTTAATTTTTTCGGTTATTCTTCGTTTTTATACAATTGATCAAATAAACCATCAAAGAATAGAAACTCGTCATTCAACACGGATATCGATTTGATATAGGACGGAAAAGACAAACAGCAGACCGCTTGTAGTTTAAAATTTTACACAGATAATGATAGATATTCGCCCTGACACTAAGCCAAAAAACGTGAAGCTTTATCCCAGAAAACTCAAGCCGCAACTTAAGAGTCAGATTATAGATCAGCAAGCTCTTCCTGAGATCTAAAAGAGAGGTGCTAAGTACTTTGTTGTTGCATTGCAAATAAGTTTTGGATCCAATCTAATTTAATATTGTCCAATTCTGGAAGAAAACACTTTTGAAATTGTTTTAACTGATTCGGCAAATGATCGAGGTTTCATAACGTTTGATCCCACATCATTTTTAGCCAAAAACTTTTCTGTAAATGAGAACATTTTAAATAATTGTTTTCAACTTTGTGTTTCCAGATGTTTAATTTTTTGATGAACGTTTCAATTTTAGATTTTGGTGTAAAAACATTGGATTTTCTCCTTGAAGGAACAAATTAAGTTTGCCTAGTTTTTCATGCAAATCTAACAAATAGCATAAGTTCAACAGCCAGCTGTCATTGCGAAGATGGTGGACCAAATCTAAATTTTTTTCGGTTAGAAAAATCACGACTTCATTTTTTAACATTAATAGCCTTTTTAATGCTTTGGCTTTCGAAAGCCATCTAACTTCAACAATGCAGTAAAAGGGTCGTAAACTCCGATTCCATTTCACCACATAAATTTGCAAAATTACGGGTATTGAGTGCGCGACTCTTAATAAAGTTAATACCTTTCACTGCATCTTTCACTACGACATTTAAATCAGGAGAAGTTGTTTTAGCAGCAATAGCCTCTCGATGAATGATGCAGTGTTTAAAAGTAATAGGTGTATCACTCGCAGATTGCACTCTCGCATAAAACCGAGCTGTATGTTCTGTCATTGTAGTAGCTTCGTCAGTACCATCACCAACACAGTTTGTCCGAAATAGCCCCACTTTGGTGAAAAAATCATCACATTTCTGAAAAACATCCATCCTTGTAGTACGTCCAAGCAATGGTTGACAAAACAATAAATCCTTGTGAATGTCGATATTGTACTGTAAATGTATCTCACAAATAACAAAAGACATGCCATATTTGTAATATCCGTCAACTTATCAAGCTGATTGGCAAATTTACGGCTTTCTTTAATTCGTAGAATGAGTAGCTCGCGTTGATCTTCGCTATTTCGAAAATTCGCCTTGACACAGTATTGTTTCACAATAAAATTTTTCGCATTTCATTGGCTACTTTTTTGCCGTGAACAATTGCGCTTATTTTAATTGCAGCTAGTAGAATAAGTTCTTCGCCGATGTTGTAAGGCTTCTTATTCTTTGCAATCAACAAGGAAGCCTCAAACAATGCTTGTGTATACTTCCCTTCATTTACAAACTTACTTTCAAATGATTGGCTTTATCTTTCCGATGTTTGCAGTAAGCAATTAAAAAACTCCACAGGCCTGTTGCAATGAGAATTATGCGTGGTGTCATGATGTCGTTTCAACTTGGCCGGTTTAAGACTCTCACTTGTCAACACTTTGTTGCAAATCAAACATGGTGGACGGCGTTTATTGTTGATATGAAAGTGAGATCATACTGCAAAAAACTTTCGTTTTACGTTCTCTTTTTGGTATGACTAGCCTCGTTTTCCTCATTGAACTTCTGCTTTTTCTATTTTCCAGTCATTGTTGCATCTGCCTCTGCCGTTGCTTCAACATCATCTGCAGTAGGCTTATTAACGTTATCGTTCAATTTTTTTAAAGCAGCTATCCATTCTATTTGAATAAGATTTCAGATGATCTGCTGAGTTTTATGCTAAGTTGGTAGTAGTACTAGGCTAATATTCCTATAGGCTAATATTAGAATATCTTGATTTTGTAAAGTATTGGATATCTGTCATGGCTGTGGTCGGAAGTAAATATACCCTGGAGAGTGTGATGGAGGAAATCCAGACTATCAAGTCCACTCAACAAAGGTATGCTGAACAGTACCTGCAACCCCAAACTGCTGGTTCTGCCAGTTTGTCTTTTGTTGCAGGTGATGGTAATACTGCAAACGACACCCAAGGTCAGCAGCTCAAGAATATGGAAGAGGCTATCAACAGGTTGGAGAAAATCGTGAAGGAGGTGGCACGAGCGACAAGAGAGAATGAGATGAGAATTGATGACCTGGAACAGTACGGCCGACGCAACTGCAAAATTAAATGCTAGGCTAACACTTGATTATAAGATCAAATCTCATGATATTGATACATGTCATGTACTTCCTTCCAGGAAAAAGGGAGTGATACCTATCATCATCAAATTCGTGAGGAGATCAGTACGGGACCTGGTGTACAACAACAAACGGAGGTTGAAATCTGATGGAAGTCTGGAAAAGCTGTCGATCACAGAGTCCCTCACGAAACGTCGACTACAACTTGTGGTGGAGGCCAGGAAAGCATTTGGATTTTTCAATGTGTGGACGACCAATGGTAATGTATACTGCATCCAGGACAACAAAAGGTTAGTAATTGAAGACTTTGGTGATATTGATGCTATTGTTAATGATCAGATATAAATAGTTTCTAGATATTAGTACTAAATCCTGTATTCATTTCATATCATCAGTGTTGTATTGTTATGCATTGCTCATCATCATGCTGCTTCTGTGTAACTAGCGAATATGCTGGAAATATTTACGTAATTTTCGCAACTGATAAATGCAAATTAGCCAAACTAAGTAGTTGTTACATAATCATAGCCTGGTCTACTAGCCAACTGTACAGTTTCTTCAGCAAGCTCTTTTCTTTACAGAACTTATTTTGCTCTGAGTTTTGAACTATCTTATGCCAAAACAAACTGATAAAACATGTTGCAATTGTTTGAAAACAGTTCGAAAAAACCAAAAATCATTAATCTGCTCACAATGTTTACAGATAATTCATGTTAAATGCACTGGTAAGAACAGTCAAACAAATAATAGTGGGATAGGCACCTGGAAGTGTAACCTGTGCAATGATTTTTCTTTTCCCTTTTCTTCTTGTTCTGATGTTGAATTTGATGAATTGTACAAATCTAACCAAACAAATTCTAACGCTACCTTGCTATCTGCTTATGAACTAAACAAAATATTTGATGGCAGTTTTGGTGGTTTCAATGATATCACATGCACTGAAAGTGATGACTTAACAGACGTTGATGAAATTTGTCTGTTTGATACAAATGAACGATACGTAACCAGTAGTAAAGCTTATACCAATTTACTGAATGACATTAATAATTCCTCAGATAACAACTTCACTGCTATTAGTCTGAATATAAGATCATTAAACAACTACAAAAATTTGGCAAAACTTGAAGGATTGTTATCACCACTAGCATTTAAGCCGAGCCTAATTGCTGTAACAGAAACTTGGCTAAAGCCAAACCAATCAGGACCACACACAAACTTACAGGATTATATATTCATATCTAACCCTCGATCAAAATTTCGAGGTGGAGGAGTAGGTTTCTATATCAAAAATGATGTGGTTTACTCTCGTCGTACTGACCTAAAAATAATGAATGAAAAAGTATTTGAAGCAATCTTTGTTGATATTATGTTCAAAAATAAAACAATAACTTGTGGAAATATTTACCACTCTCCTAGTAAAGATGCTAATGCCCAATCCTTGTTTCAATCAATTCTAGAAAATACACTGCACAAAATAAGCAAAAGGGAATGTTTATTGTTTGGAGACTTCAACATAAACCTCCTTGACTGCGATGAACCTAATGTTGGCAACTTCATTGAAGTGATGTTGGAAAATGGATATAGGTCATTAATCAATAGGCCAACTAGAATCACACAAACCAATGGCACACTTCTAGACCACATTTGGACTAACTGTTGTAATGCACAAAAACTAAAGAGTTGTATAATTACCTACTCAATATCTGATCATCTAGTAACAATGATGTGCATGTCCATCAAGAAATCACAGACTAAAAATATTGAGTATTACCGCTCCTTCAGTGACACAAAAATAACCTCGTTTACCCAATGTGTATCTGAACTTGACATTACTCCTATCTTGGAAAAGTCTGATCCCGATGACGCATACAACCAGCTGAAAAAGCAGTATATGACTGACTTTGAAAAATCGTTTCCATTAAAGAAGGTCAGTTTTAAAAACAAACCAAACAAGAGTTGGTTTGATAGAGAAGCTCAGGAATTGCTGGACAATAAAGAAAACCTTTTTAAACACTACATGAAAACCAAAACAAACCACTCAAAAACATTGTTTACCCAAGCTAGAAATTACTATTACAGAATCATAAAAGAGAAAAAACAGACTTATTATAAGTCAAAATTTAACATATTCAAGGGTGATATAAAAAATACATGGCGTCTTATTAACAACTTGCTTGGAAAACAAAGAAAATCTGATTGCAAAAAACTCAAAATTGATGATAAAGAAATATATGAACCACAGGCTCTTGCAAATCATTTCAACAACCACTTTTCTACCATAGCCTTCAAACTGATGGATGAACTTCCACCAAGTGAAGCCAAATATAGTGAATATTTAAAACCATCCTCACGCTCGACAATGTTTGTATGGCCTACTTGTCCCATGGAAATTTCAAATATATTGCATAGCATGAAATCCAAATTAAGTGCTGGCATAGATCAAATACCATCAAAGCTATTGAAGTCGTCACCAGATAACATAATAGTTGCACTAAGCCACATCGTTAACTTATCGCTTAGCAAAGGAGAATTCATTAATGATTTCAAACTAGCTAAAGTATGTCCAATCTACAAAAAAGGTGACAGCAGCAACATTAATAACTACAGGCCTATAAGTTTGTTATCAAATGTTTCAAAGATTTTGGAAAAAATTATGTATAGGCGTCTGTGCACATTTTTGAAGCAAAGTAATTTTTTCTCTGTCCATCAATTTGGCTTTAGAAAACATCATAACACATCACATGCAATAACTTTTATGGTACACAAAATAACCGAATCCCTTTCCCATAAAGTACCCACACTCGGTATTTTTCTTGACCTGTCTAAGGCTTTTGACACAATAGATCATGATATACTGCTTTACAAATTGCAACATAATAGAATCAGAGGCATAGCTTATGACTGGTTTAAGAGTTACCTGACTGGTAGAACGCAGCAAGTGGAATGTAATGGCACTCTATCAAACATAATCAACCCAGTGACAAGAGGGGTGCCTCAAGGTTCAAATTTAGGCCCATTGTTATTTCTAGTTTATGTTAATGATTTCCAAAACTGTTTAAAATTCTCCGAATCCGTTATGTTTGCAGATGACACAAGCATATTTTTAGAAAATAAAAACATAGCAACACTTTATGAACGTGCTCAAGAGGAGTTACACTATATTGACAAATGGATGGTAGCCAATAATCTTTCAATAAATGTATCTAAAACTAAATGCATTCTATTCAGATCCTCTAAATCTAAACCACCTCCTACTAACTTAATTGTTACACTTAGAAATATGAAAATTGAACAGGTTACTACAATGAAATTTCTAGGTGTACATATTGATGAGCACTTAACTTGGACAGGACATATTAGACATCTTCAAAATAAATTAAGGTCCACTCTTGGCGTGGTAAGCAGAATCAAACCTTTTCTAAGGCAAGGCTCCATGTTAACTTTGTACCACTCTCTAATCAACAGTCACTTACAATATTGTATTACTAATTGGTGCATTGGAAATAAAACATTGATAAATAAACTACAAAAAACATGCAACAAATTCATAAGGATGGCATGCAACCTAAGGCACTACAGAGATGTAACTGATGTAAGAAAAACTCACCAGCTACTTACTATAAACCAGTTACTAACTAAGGAGACTGCAGTATTTATGTTTAAACAGAACTCTGGAAAAAATCCTGACGTATTTCGAAATGTATTTGTAAAAAGCATTTCACAATACAATACCAGAAATAGATCTAAATTAATACCAAAACTTTGCTCTAGCAGTTTATGTCAGCAGTCTATTTCGTACCAAGGTCCCGCCATCTGGAGCAAATTGCCAATTTTTTTCAAAAATGAAAAAATATCTGTTGTCACATTCAGCGCAAAGTTGCGAAATTACTTGTGCACAAACTCCATTGGTATTTGAACAGATTGCTGGTTCGCTTCTTTTGCTTACAGATAATGTACGCGGTGCGATCGAAGGAAGCATCATCATCATCATGCAGGGGCGATTCTTCTGAAGGCTTCCAAATACAACAACCAATCCTCAACAACTTCTTGTAACATTGGACATTGGGAAGCAATAGATTATAATAATAGCAATCTAAGAAACATCGCCTCCATACGAAGAAGAAGAAGATAACAATCGAAACTCATGTTACCAAATTACTACTACCTAAACTTGAATATTTTAGTATACTCTAACCTTATATTGTGAGCATAATCACCTTCTTAATTCTATCGACTGTAAAAGAATTGTAATACTACCCACATTTTAATATGTTGCAACATAATAGGCCAGTTTCTAACACAACGGTTGGCAGTTGTTAAATTCACAATTTATGGAACAGTGCTATTTTTATATGTAACACCACTTGGCAGAGCAATTAGTGCTTGAAACATGACAACCACATTATTATAATCAAGTATAGTATGTGCATTGCAGATATCATCTTTTAATGTAAAATAGGATTATCATCTGTTTAAATGATTATGTTGTTGTGTTGTATGTTTACGCTTGGCTCCTCTCAACACTGCTTTCTCATCAAAAATACAGGTACACGAAGTGAAGGTAAAATTTTACTCTTTTAATTCTGCAAGTAACAAACTACTAACATTCATGCAAACGTAAGAACTGGGGCTGTAGGACGAACTACTTATTGATGAACTGTTACTCTCAGGTAACACATTAAAACCTTTGTGTTGAGATGAGCTAAGCTACGTATCTTGTAAGTTAATAATGTACATGTGTTTCGTAGATATTAATTTTTTTTTTTTTCTTTTCGACCAGTTGCTTAATGAAAGGGTTTCCTGCGATTCTCGCTGACCTTGCTCCCTTGTTCTGAAAGGGTTTCCGGACCCGGTGAGGTTTCACTTTCAGGGTGGTTTTTCTTTCCTCACCATGCTCAGATGAGCTAAAAAAACAGCCTTATAGGCCGGTTGCGCCACCCATTGACCACCTACGTAGCCGTGTCTCGCACTGGTCATCTTTCTGATCCTTACTATTTCGAATGTTCTAACTTCTTATTTACAAAATAATATGATCTACAACTATAAAATCTCCTGCGTTTTTGTTTTGTTCTGTTTGTTTTTTTTTGTTGTTTTGTTTGTTTTTTTGTTTTTTTTTTAAACTGTCCTTTAATTGCTGGAATTTAGGGTTTAGCGGCCATGCAACTATTGCTCTAGTTTTATGGATCCACTGTTTTCATTTGCATGTTTTAACGTCTGACGTTGTGTCGCTTCTTCCTTTTCTTGACTCCATTTCTCTCATTATTATTGTTGTTCAGTGTCGTGTGTAATGGTGGTGGTCATGAATAAAAAAAGAATGAATGAATGATTGGATCATTTTTTTTCATATTTAGCTACCACCAGCTCGTCTGCACATTTCTATGGCGTCATAAAACGAAGTGACGAATCAAAAAAGTTATGCATCCAGCAGTGTCACGTGACACGAATGCGGAAAAGTCCATGCAATGTCAATTAACGAAGTCCCACTATTAAATACTAGAGCTAAGCCTATTTACATAGAATCTACAGCTAAGTTAAGAATTATGTTTTGCACAATTCCAACAGTTTTTAACGACCTTCAGGGGTCGCAGAGAGTATAACAATTTTACACTAACTGAGTAACTATAGTATATGCAGTACTTTTGTGTAAAATTGGTATACTCTGTGCGACCCATGAAAGTTGTTATACGAACCCCAGTTTGGGAAGCTCTGATTTAAAGGCATTCAAAAGGATCAAAGTTTTACGACAGAACGCAAATGCTTGAAAAAAAGCAAAACACAATTTAGAAATCTTTAGTGACTGCTACTCAAATAAAAATATGAAAAAGATGGTGTTCGTTGGCGAAAAGGACTTCATTCTGGAAGTTGCTCGCCACAGACAGAATGGCAGAGTCTAAGGTGCCAAAAAGAAAGATATTTCTGCTGCTTGTCTTTATTATGAATCCTCTCACTTCTCAAAAAAAATAATGGTTTCCGCTGGAGTTAGGTAAACAGGTAAAACTCACATTTACGTCATAAATACAAAGACCTTCTGAATTAATTTAAGTGTTTAATCAAATTACCAGATGAGAAGCTTCTGCCTGACTGTCGCAGATTGTACCCAATGAACATTTTATTTTTCTACTGAACGAAGCAAAATCACGCACCAGTCTTGGCACTCAATGAAATCTCAATAATAGTACTTCAAGTTTTATTAAAAAAGATTAATGATCTCCAGATTGCAATCCAATGGATTACAATATTTGGTACACTTCCAGAGAAAGTTTTCATAGGAAAGACTTCTGCTTTTATAGAAAAAAAGCTATTACCTTAAATTAAAAAGATGTGGAGAGAAATACCGCAACATGAAGTTCGTAAGATGATTTTGTCCTGAAAAAAACGATTGCGAGCTGTTTCCGATAAATCTGGATGTCACAATGGTCATCGCTTTTTAGTAAAACATGTTGTTACGTTTCTTTCCTATAGCCTTGATTCTTCCTGACACAACCTTCAACCAGACCAAAAACGGATAAAAACGTATATTATTTTAAAGTTAGTGACAGGACGCCAGCGCCTACTCTTCACACATGTACCAACTTAACTGTCTCTCCCGTACTTCTCAAAGGCGTGCAATGCATGCCTTATCAGCATAATTAGAACACCGCACAGAGAACCCGCCCGAAGGCGAACTGCGCTATCAAAGCAACCCGCGTTCAAAACCAACGTGTAACACATGTCATATGAATTTTTGGCGCAGATTTTATTTTGGCTACTAATGTTTAAAAATAATGACGTTTGTTTGTTTTTTCATCTAATGCGCTGACATTTAACAACTAAGTGTCAACTTTTCTACTCATGATGAGTACCAAATTTGATAATAACAGCTTTTATAGTTTGCTAGACGAATTTGCCAGCGTCGCACGTAGAGCCCCAATCATTGACGTTGGGATCAAAAATATCGGTTTAAACGGCTGCGCCAGCTTCACCCTTTGAGCACTTCTGTGAACAAGATCAAAGAAGCTGTGTTTTTATGCACTACCATAATTTTTGTACACGTGATGGTGATAATTTTACTTTATTAATCCATATTGGTAATGCCCACAAACAACGAATGGTGTCACAAACTTTTAATCACTTTTTAGAACTGTGTACAAGAGGTGGTGGGAGGATTGAAAGACTCTTAAGAATAATGGCGGTGGCCACATTTTGGTCGTTTTCTCAATTACAGAAATAAACAATTTCCTGGTAAGCCTATTTTACAATTTGGTGCAATCCTTTTCATAAATTGTATTTGTGATATTAATTTCTTTGGCTGCACTATTTTCATTGTTTCCGTCATAACAGCAAAATCGGTTATGTCTTTTCCTGATTCATTTACCGCATTTAAGTAGGCGCCCGTCAGGCCAAGTGATTTTGAAGGAAAATGTTTTCTCTAAATTCAGTTTTACAAATTGATAGATCTATGGTTTCAGTTTGAATGTCTGTTCAACTAGGGATATATTACATTGATTTATATTATACATATAAATACTGTAACAGGCAGCATATCAGGAAAAAGATCTTTGTTTTAGGATAGATATAGGCCTAGAAGTCTCAACAGGCAGCATTTAAATGTTTGATCCCGGTAAAAGTGTATGAGGCTACTATTAAGCAAAACAACAAAACTGTTTCTTCAAAATGTGGTTCAATTTTACCCGGCATGGCTTACCTTCAACTGTGCCCTCGGGCGCAGGAAAGGGGGGAAACAGGTGGGATATGTCCCCTCAACGTTTCAAATACTGAATGTATTTCCCTCAATATTGTTGCAGTCAGTGGTGTAGGAAGCCAAGATTTTAGTGAATTTGAGAAAATCTGGACGGTTGTGGGAAGTTAAGACCTTATGTTTATTCTTTTAGAGAAGACCGTTGAAGTGACTTTTTTCTGGAAATTTCTTTGCCATTAGAGCACATTCGTAAGCCAAATTGTAAGAGTATTAGATCTATAGTTTTGCGTCCCTACCAATATTGAAATTCTTCCTACGCTTCTGGATGGACCTAGTTTAAAAATGTTAGTTGAGGTAACTGCTCAGTCTTCAACATACAAACGTTTGTGATAGTTATAATAAAACGTTGTTGAAAATGGAGGCTAACGAGTGCACTATTAGCCAATGCATTGAGCCGATTTTCTGGCATGCTCGTACGTAAGTACGCATTAATCAGCTTTAGGGCACTAAATGACCGTTTGCCCGTCGCCGCTGCAACTGGCAACGTTGCGAAAATTTGCAGAAATGGTTGAGTGATCAAGTACGTCCCAAGTTGTCTCGCAGTTTTAAGACTTACTCTATTTCAGCTAAAAATACAACCAAAATATACTTTCAAATCAGAGCCTTTCTTTTGTTTGTTTTAGAAATGCTCATGTATAGTGTCTAGTGATATCAGTAGCTCTCTATTCTTGTACAAGTTGCACGATTCTCTCTGAAAACGTGGCTGCCACTAACCACTCTGCAGAAAGCTGATATTTCGCATAAGTAGCAGAGATAATTGATCAATCATCGCTTTTAAAATAGTGGTTTGTACGGCTATATTTCTTCCCTCTACAAGATTTTGTCTGCCCTCTACAACTCTTATTCACTTTCAAGAGCATAACAAATTTTGATAACTGTTTTACTTTAACCAGATAGTCTAGTCCAGATTTCTACCAGCAAGTGGTCTGAGCGACGAGTGTTTTTTCACAGGAAAATTGAAAGCCCGAGTTGCAATCAGAAAAAGGTAGATAAAAGAGTAATTTGCAAGTCCGTCACTCCGTCTATATTGTTCTTCTGTCTAGCTCGGGCTCAACGAAAATAGCCAGACAAGCTGTGCAGAGAAACAACGAGAGAGAAAACAATTTTCAAGCATTTTTTTTGAATCAAATCTAACTCGGGCTTGGTTGCAGTTGTGCGACTTCTAACAACGCCTTGCTTCAGACACTTTTTGCTTTATTTTTTATTGAAATCGGGCACAGTTGATCAACACACGCGTTTTGTTATAACTGTGTAAATAAAGGCGTTTTACAATAATTAAGTGGCTGGATAAATTGTTGCTATTTTTTGTCTTCTCGCTAGTTTTAGTGCTTTATTTACTGTTTTTAGAATATTTGCGACACTGTCAGTGACGAGCCAGAGTAGCCTTAAAAAGCTGGAGTCACCACTGAGTCAAAGCACAATAAAAAATGATGGTGGTTTTATTCACAATTACAGAAATAAGCTATTTAGTGGTAGGCCTACTTCACGATTTAGTGCGATCCCCTCGTGTTTTGGTATTTGTGATCTTAAGATATTTGGCTACATACTGTAGTTAGCTTTAATTCAGCTATTGCGAGGAAAAGGGCTATGCCTTTGCCATTACACCCTATTCTAGTATGTGCATATTGAGCTATTTTTAAGGAAAAACTTTCCCTCTAAATTCAGTTTTATATATTGTTGATATTATTGTTTGTTTTGATATTTTTTTTAAACTTTGGATTTTATTGTATTTCACTTTGTTGCTACTCCATACCTTAATACTTTTAAATCGAGATTAGTCTTATGGGCCGGTAAAAAGAGACTATCAATTACAAATGCTCATATTTTGAGAAAATGAAGAAACTAAAATCGGCAATCAATAAGCTGTAAATGGTAGTGCTGGTTTTTGTTAGAGCAAAAAAACGTTATTCTTGGTTAAGAAAAAGACGCACAAATACTTTTTCGTGCACGATGAGATGTTACTCCGGAAAAAGTTTTGTAATATCCCCCAAAAATGTTCTTTTGTCTCTAGCTAGGCTTTGTTACTCAAAATAATTCTTTGATAAGATCAAGCACAAAGGTAGTTGCTGTTACTGCCAGTGATTTGCTAATGGATTTGTAAGAAAGAAAGGTTAGCGCATGTGATCTACCTGTGGCGAATAGTTACGCATGAACGTCTTTAGTTGTGTTGGCAAAGCGCATTGAAAAAAAAGTGTTCATAAAGCGGCATAGCGCGTTTAACAAAAGAAGTAAAAAAACGTGTTAAATTGGAATGCTTAACCCTCATCCTACCAACACTTTTTACACCTTAATCTTACCAAGTGGGATCCAAACGGACCCCAGTGGAAATGTCGCGGTTATCATTACAAAACTGAACTTCTTTTGATACAAATGTTTGTATTTCTAACGAAACAAATTCATAGACTTCACAGAACATCAAAATAAGCTTGCGTTGGTCTGAATCAGAGCTGTACTAAACAAAATGTCCGAGAAAATGTGTTTTCGAAACTAATGCAAGAGTGACAACACAATGTTTTCTACAAACACGCACTTTCTCCAAGACCTCAATCAAGTTAAATTGTTTTAGCATAATTAGACACTTTTACAAAATTATTCTTTTGATAGTGTCACTTTTGCTGACATTCAACACAGACTAGTTGTTGTTTGCTATGAGTAGGGCATACATATTTCTTGCAGGATTCGCAAACACGTCGAACTTTTTTATCAGCAACACGTGGACAAAAGCTGCATCTCCTTTTTTTGCCAATTGGCGCTTGCATTTGAGCTTCCTGTGCTGCTGCAGAATTAATCCCAATCATATTCATAGCCATTCGAATAGAAGCTCGTAGTCCTGAAGTTGCAGCCCTGCGCTTGATATGTGGTATTACTAGTTCTTGACCAAGTTCAAGTAAAAAGATTCTTCTTCTCCTTTTTCCCTCAGATGACTTCCACTCAGGATATTTTGCCATCCAAATTACGAAAGCAGCTACAGCACCCACATCAACGCAATTTCTAAACAGTACAACAGACCAACGATTCACCTTTCTTCTACATGTATACAGTGTGCACAAGTGGTCAAGGTTGTCAACCCCACTTTTCGTAGCATTGTAGTGCATTATAATTTCAGGCTTATATTCTTCCCCTTCAACAACAGTGTCATGATGCATTGTTGACAGTGCCTTGACAGCCTTGTTTTTCTTTGGCACATAAGAAACCAAGGTTACTTGGTCCTTGAATCCAAACATGGAGCTGCAAACTTCTCTGCTGCTGTTTGGCTTCATTACGGTAGGTATCTCTGCTTTGTTAGATCGAATTGTACCCACATAAGTTAAGCCATTTTCAAGTAGGTCTTCAGCAAGAGATATCGAACTAAAAAAGTTATCAGCTGTAACATTCCTTCCACTTCTATACCATGGCGCTACCAGTTCTTTGACAACGCGTGCACCCTGACCAACTTCCCGCGGTTGATCAGGTTGCTTTCCCAGACAAACTTTGCCTTTGAGAGGATGGCTTGTTTCTGCATCACAGCACCACCATATTTTTATTCCATATTTTGCTGGTTTGGAAGGGATGTACTGACGGAAAGGACATCTTCCACGAAAAGCCACTAGTTGTTCATCGACGCAAAGATCAGTCCCTGGAATATAGCACTTTTGAAATTGTGCTTGAAATAATGTCCAAAAATCACGAAAAGCTGCCAGCTTGTCCGTTGCACGCCTCTCTGCACGAGTTGCTCGATTATCAAATCTTATATATTTTAAAATGTCTGTGAACCTATTTCTAGACATAGTAGCAATGTAAACTGGTCTGCCTTCCTTTTCCGACCATAGTGATGAAATGGGCTCATGATTAGATTTATGCAAGCCTGCCAATAAATTGAGTCCAATGAAAGCTGTCATTTCAGTGTCATCAACAGGTATCCAAGTTCTCTCAGCACCAGGGTGTTCTTTGTTCCATTCATTTGTTTTAAAATGAGCTTCTCGATTTGTATTTACTACAACAAGATCAATCATTACTTCCGTAATAAAAGAACTGAATGCCTGCTTAGTTGAAGTGCAACTGACGGCAGATGTTATGCCTGGGACCTGTCTAATAATGTCTTGGGTTCGACGTCTTGCAGTAACTGGTGGTTGCTTTTGCCAAATTGTTCCATTTTTACCAACAAATATGGTATGAGTTTGCTCAGTTGCACTTGCATTTGGTTGCACCACCCCGCCTTGACCGTGGTCTTGCATATAACTTTCACGTTCGCCCAGGCCTCTTCCTCCACTAAGTTGATTATCATCATCACGGGTAGAGCGTTTGCTGATTTCATCTTCATCTGAAGAGGATTGTTTCAATGATTCAGTGTCACTAAAATCAGAACATTCAGATATGTAGTCTCCCTCTTCACTTGAAACGTCAGAATCTTCAAATTCTGAGTCATCTTTTGTTTGAATAATACTTTTAAGTACTTCTGAAGCAACATATTGTGCACGTCTATCTCTATTAGCCATTATTTACTCTAATCTAATAAAACAAAATAAGATATGAAGCAGATATAAACGCTAAAATGCACACTATTAGCTGGGGTCCAATCGGACCCCAAAGCAAAAATAAATCTAAATGCTGTATAGCTGCTAGCAATCAAAAACTAAAACGTGGGTTGGAAAGGGCTTAGATACTCTAACAAATTCCTGGCATCCCTAACTTTTCGAAGCACTAGTTGGTTTTGGGGATACATTAATACACTGCTGGGGTCCGGTCGGTTCGGTCGGACCCCACTTGGTAGGATTAGGGTTAAAGAAATATCGTGCGTTGCGTTTGAAATAAAAGCTTGAAATTGTTGTGAAATTTGGTTTTGTGACGTAATCTCGGTTCCTAAAAACATGAAATGTATTGAAGTTGGGAAGTTGGATGCTGGCTCATGTTTAAAACAAAAATCGCTTTTCTCTATCAAAAAATGCAATTTTTATGAAATCTATATTCAAATGTAAGTCACCATGAGGTTGCTAACCTCCTGATGATCTTTACATTGGCGTGATATCAAATGATGCCAAGTTTGGAGTTTGTATGTTGAGTGGTTTAGAAAGAGTTCAGCTTAAAAACAGTCAATCACAAAATTGTTGCGTCGCCAATTATCCACAAAGGTAAAAAACAGCCCTCCTTTGGAAATGATGTAGCTGATATCTTCCCAAAAAGCTGTCACTCACGTTTCCATGACAAAATTTTTTGAAGAAATGAAAGAAAGACATTTTTACAATGAATTTGTAATTGTGACATCATCATAGATAACAGAAAAGTAAAAAGTTTATGAAACTGACAGATCAAGCGCTGACTTTTATTTAAGCTGCAAATAACACTCTACTCTCAAAAATTGCAACTTTGAAACATTTCATTATCAATTATAATGTCATGATGACGCCATCAATTTCGGTGTGACTCTCACTTTGGTATGCTGATTAATGGTAGCAAGCGTGAAGAAAACAAAAGCAATAAACAAAGGAATGACAAAGCAATGCTTTTGATACTTTGAAAGTAAATAATTTAACCCAAAGAGCAAGTTTGTAAGATTTGGCTGTTTTTTTTTTTAATTAGAAGATGTTATTTGTTTTAATTAGCTTTTAGCTGATCTCATTTTATGTGAGCAATTGCAGGTCAAGAAAGTGTGCCGACAGAGCTTAACACTAGAATTACGGAGGTGTCGTTTTCGACACCACACTTTTTATAATTGCTGCTTTCTCCAAGCATAAACTTCCGAAGAGCTCAAAGTTTTTTGACTTTTCCTAAAATTCATCACTACGAAGTACCGTCAACATTTTATTGTTGAAGTTTCATTTTAAATAATTACTTACAGCGTTTTAAATTTCACACTTCATTGTTTACGGAGGTGTCGCTTTCGAGACAACAGCTGTTTTTGCATTGCGCGAAGCTATAAGGCAGTGTTTCCCAAACTCTTTCAACTCGCCAATCATTATAAGATTTCGTACTATGTTTGCGTACCACCTACATTTGGATAATTGAATAGCTCAGAAATATACAGTAACAATGTTTTTATTGAACTAGCATCAGCCCTGAGTTGAAAAAACTAAAAAATGACTGAAAACACAATAATAGTTTTCATGAGAAGGAAGTAGTTGCTTTTCCCCGCTAATTGATCAATTCGAGGAACAACCTTGCTTAAAGCGCATCTAAAATCATTCCCAGGCGCAGCAAGGCGGTTCCAGCGTTTCGATTTTATGCTCATTAAAGCCGAGAACCCCTGTTTGCATTCCTACGTTGACAGAAAAATCAATAATTGTGGAACAACGTGAGTGGTTAGGTTTGGGTACCATGATTCCATGCTCAGCCAGAAATTTATAGGACAGGCGCATTCATTATGCTTAGTCTTTGCTGCCCCATCAGTTTAAATGTCTATTAGCTCTTCTTGTTTTTCAGTCCCCATAGGCAGACTGGCTGGATCAACGAAGAATGGGTTGATGGAATAAGCGCAAAATGTATGGTCAGAAAAGTAATGCATCAACTCCTTTTTCAGTTGCAAAAAATGGCAGACAATTTTTTCAGAAAATTTTGTCATTAGGTTTGTCCTCAACCGAGGTGAGGAGTTTGAACATTGTCTCCTTTTGTTCTTCACGTTCTCTATCCAAAGGACCAGGTCATGGACGAACGCTTTCAGCTTTAAAATAAACTCAGATGAAGTTCCGTTGGAACCTTGGAATGACATATTGGAGTTGTTTAGAGTTTCATAAATGTCGGATAAATAGGCCAATCTTGCAACATACTCCTTACTCTCAAGATATTTCTGAAAATCGTGATTCTTTTTCCTAAAAAATTGAAGTAGTTAATCCCACAGTTCAAAAAGACGTCTTGCCGCATTACCTTTGGAAAACCAACGCACTTCCGTGTAATAAAGAAAACAGGTATGTTTGGAGCCCAAATCTTCCCAAAGCCGCTTAAACAACCGGGAATTTACGGCAGATGTTTTTACAAAATTTACCAGTTTGATAACTCGCTTCAAACATAGTAGCATTTTCTCAGAAAGCACCATCGCACAAAGAGCAAATCTATGGGTGAAGCATTGAACAATGGTTGCGTTTGATGAAATAGTTTTCACGTAAGTTGTAAACCCAGATTTCCTTCCCAGCATGGAAGGAGCCCCGTCGGTGGCACAGCCAATCAACTTTTTCTAGTCTTGTTTATTCTGTTTGAAAAAATTGTCCAAAATCTCAAAAACATTCTTTTCTTTAATTGTGCTGCAAAGCTCCTTGCTCATCAGCAACTCAGTTTTCACATCATTGTCTCGAGTAGTATAGCAAACATAGAGGAGTAATTGAGCATTATTTGTTATGTCTGTTGACTTGTGCAGTTGCATTAAAAACCCAAATTTTGAGTCTTTTACAACCGAAATACCTGGTCGGTAATATCGATGGACGGCTCCTCTACTCGATTTTTAACCGTGTTGTTAGAGAGAAATACAGTTTCGAGCATCGCAGCCGCCTCCACTTCAATTACGTTCTTAACCGAAATTTTTGCTGCTGGCATTACCAGACACTCGTCAATGGTATGTGCTTTCATGTTTTTAGCAACTAAGAGAGCAACTTCATACGATGCTTTGACAACACCCTTCTTTTTCGCAAATCACGCCAGTCTTGTCTAGGCGTTGTCTTTTCGCAATCTCTCAAAGTCGCTGGAAGCAACTCTCGTCTTGTTCTTTCTTTTTAACATGATTTGTCACAAAGTAACGCTTGAAGAGGCTGGGTTTCATAGCAGAATAAAAAAGTGTCTTCATACAAATTACACATTGTGGCAAAGATTCTCCCTCATGCTCAATGGCTATAAACCCACACTTTATGTACGTTGGACGATCCTTTTGCTTCGGCATTTACAAAAATATTTTATATATTCAGCTAAATATTAATTACTTTTAAACAAATTATAATTAGCTATTATATATATTCAGCTAAATATTTTATATCACATCGACTATTTCTAATAATATAAAAATTAGTTTTAAACAAATGTAAGATGAATAAATGGGCTACAATTCTACCACAACCAGCAGTTGACCTTAGAGCTCAAGCCAACCTTATATTCATTTTATTTACCAGACAATTGGCTTTTCTATTGGCGTGTAAAGCCCAAATAAAAACAATTACCGTTATGTCATAACAATTTTGAAGTATTTTTAATTTCAAATATTTATTGTTGTAGCGTATCAACTTAAGTAAGTTGCTCGCGAATTACTTGAAAGACTCTCGCGTACCAATAGTGGTACGCGTACCACAGTTTGGGAACCACTGCTATAAGGTTATGAAATTTTCATTTTCGCATTTTCGTCTGGTTCTATTGTTTGATTTGTAAGAGCATAGTGTGAGAATGTGTTTACAAGATGATTTGATAGATTTTTCATTAGCTTTAGACTAAAAGAAGGTGGTTAGTTTCAATGCGTAAACGCTATTGATCTCAAACAGTGCATATGGTTCTTCTGCAGCAGCTATGAAAATAGTTAGCAAAGATTTTGAGCAAAAATTGCAATAAATTTGAAAAGAGAAAAAATTGTTTGTGCAAAGCAGAATTATGATACAGAGTTTCCGGTGACCAAAAAGAGAAAAGCTAGCAGTAACCCCAAGCTTTGTATTAGCTCAGAGAAATTTACATTAGGGTTATGAAAAGTAGGGTCCCACTTACATGACCCTTGTTGTTATCTCACGGCCCTTGTAGTCCTTTGTTCCTTGCGGTGTTTATTAGGACCATGAAAAGTATTTTAGGTAGGAAAGTTATTATGATCTCTTGATCTTCCCTATTTGTATTATTTTCTACTCATTTTCGTCCTTATTTTTACCTACAGAGTACGGTAATGTAATTTAGCCTTATACTTGTGTCAAAAAACTACTTGAAGCCTTGTCAATGACTCATCAAACCCACACTTCAGGGGAAGTTGCGGATATGATTACTGACTGGTTTACGGATGATGACCAATCAGATGAGGAAGAAGACAATTTTGAAGAATGCGATGTTTATTAACTTCCAGCAAATTTCAGACAAAGCAGTCGTCTACTTAGCAGCAGCTCGGACAGCTCCGAAATCAGTGATCAATCAGATAATCCTAATGCTTCTACATCACTTTCTGGAGTTTCAACAATTTTAGGAAAAGACAAAACTGTGTGGATAAACATTTCAAATTCAACTGTTGGAAGAACACCTGCTCACAATATATTTACTGGTCCAAGCGGTGTCCCTAGATAAGTCTCACAATCCGTGACATCTGCCTATGACGCTTGGAAACAATTTATACCTGAAATAATACTTCGCTCTATAGTCAAATACACCACTGAAAAGGCTCACAGAAAAGGTGATACAAACTTTTCTGTAAGCCTAAATAAATTAGAAGCTTTTATTGCTCTCCAGTATGCCAGAGGTCTTTATGGAAAAAACCACCTCATTTCTTTTTTTTATAACAAAGAATATGGAATTCCTATCTTTCCAGAAACTATGCCACTAGACAGATTTATAAAAATTCTCAAGTATCTAAGGTTTGATGACGAGCCCAATAGAAGAACTGGGTTTGATAGGGATCAATTTGCTCCAATTCGTGATGTATTTGTGAAGTTTGCATCCATGTGCCCAACAAAATACAAATGTAACTTTTTGCTTACTGCGGATGAACAACTGATGTCTGTAAAGTCTCGTTGCCCTTTTATTACATTTATGTTTAACAAACCTGATAAGTATGGAATTGAATTTTGGGTATTGGCAGACGTTGAAACGAAGTATGTTGCTAACATTCTACCGTATTTGGGAGCTCAAGAACGAGAAGAAAGAGGAGGAACTCCGTTGACGTAATCTGCATTGATTTGACTCACGCAAAATGTGAAAGGAAAGGGTTACAACGTCATTTGTGACAATTTTTTACGTCTTTAGCAGCAGCCGAAAAACTACGTCGCAACAAAATATCAATAATTGGTACAATACGAAAAAATCGCCGTGAGTTGTCACAACAAATGACCCAACCAATGGGCAATGAACTTTACAGCAATCACTTTTGGTGGCACGAAGAAAGTAATGCAATGTTTGTAAAATATCAACCAAAACGAAACAAGTCTGTGTGCTTGCTCTCAGCAATGCATTCTGCGCCAGATGTGGACCATGACTCTACCAAAAAAAAAGCCAAATGTAATATTGTTTTATAAGAGAAACAAGGTAGGTGTAGATTGTTTCGACCACATGACTCATCTCTACACAACACGAGCTGCTTCAAGACGGTGGCCTCTTGCAGTTTGGGGAAACATCCTTGACATTGCAGCTATAAATGCAAAAGTGTTATTTGTGAAATCAACAGAAGAGCGTACCAGTCGACAATTTATTTTTGAACTGATAAAAAATTTGCGAAATGTGCCTAAATCAGCACCAGTATCTAATCTTGCTCTCCCTATCATCAATGTGCCAGCACAACCATTTCGCAAACGAAGAAAACGCCATGGAAAAGATTGTAATAATGCAACCCTATGTTTGTGCTTGAATTGCAATAAGCCAACCTGAGAAATGTTCCGTGAGCGGTTCAAAAATATCATTTGTCAAGTGCAATACTTGTGCTTCTATCATTTAGCTGCATAATAACTATTGTATTTCATTGAGCGCTTTTTTTAAATACATGCTTTGGAATTGCTACTACTTTTGTTAGTTATTGCATTTACATGGAAGTAAACAAACAGCTGCACCCAAGTGTCAAACTTTGAACCATCTACTATATCACTTGTATAAAGTTAACAAATGTATTTTTAACTTAGTACAGTTTAAAAAGACTATAATAAGCTGAGTTTTAGCAACTTTACAATGCTAATCTATGTGAGTGTTGAAAACGACACCCCGTAAACAAAGGGGTATCAAAATTGCCTTATTGCTAGTGTTAAGCTCGTAGTTTCACGAAATTTCCATTGTTTTGCGGTCCGGAACGCAAGAACCATAGCATTTGATATATTGTAATAAAATGAAAAAGCTTGGTATATCATCCTGTTTTTTGCGTCATTGCGTAGACTATTTAAAGAGCAAATTTGTGATAGCGGTCACACCATGTCGCAATTTCAATATGCTGCAAGCAAACTGTCTATTTTCAAGACTGATATTGAGTGGATCAATGGACGGTAGTGGCATATGGGTGTGAGTTGCTGGCAGTGAATGTTTACAATCAGTAGCAAATTAACCACTACTGTAGTACACATATACACAGTTCACTACAGTCATATTAATTGTGCAGAAGATCATGGAGACCGCAGTTTACTGAAGAGATAGATTTAAACTTTGGTTACCAATAACTCAATGTTACAGTATTTGTAGAACCAGAAAAGCATGTTAAAGCATGCTGCCGTGTTGGAAGCAATTCCTGTTTCTTATCAGATTAATTTCTTCCGGTAAGTTTTTTGTTTTTAAAAGAGCTTCCTAACTGGATAACCCAAAGCCCCACCTACTCTTAATCCGTTCCTTCAAGTAGGTCTAGGCCAGTAGTTCTCAACCGGTGTGCAATGGCTAATTACATGGCAAACTCACATACGTCGGGTAGGTCACGTCTTGCTATTTCAGTTTAAGTGCTTTGTCGAGAGGTTGTTGCCAATCATCAAGCCTTTAAGAGAGCAGTTCAAAGAAAAAAAGTTTGAAAAGTATTGAATTAGATTGCTCATTTTAAACCTAACTAAACAAAAAATTTTCGTGACCATGTGAAAACTAAATATTATACTAATTTTGTGCTGTGTACAACTATTTGTATGAAAATGTGCATGCACGTAATATAACTACTAACACAATTAATTGAAAACAAGTTTCGTGAGATGATAGAAAAAAAATTGGTTTCGTGTTAAGTTGAAATGTCGAACTCAGTTGCTCAGGTAAAATAACTTTGCAATTTGAATTTAGGTTATCTGTAGAGCAAATGTTAGGTTGACATGATGCAATGAAGTTTTTCTATTAGTTGGTTGCCATTTTTTGATTGTACTTTTTTTATAATGTAACACTATGCCGCTTAGGATGTTAATAAAACTGCAATTTTTCAAAACTGAGTTGTAAAGCTACCTGCTGAATATATGCTTATTGTCCGATTGCGAAAAAGCTTTTGTAGGTTAGAGTTGACCTTTAAAAAGTTGTTGAGTTCATTGTTATAAAACTTGCATCGTGTTGATAAGGATTTTCTACTGCAGACCAAAAAGATGAAAGTTGTTGGGTTTATCGTTATAAAACTTCCATCGTGTTGATGAGGTTATTCCATCACACACCTAAAAGATGAAAGATTGACCTGATCTCACTCAAGCTTAAGTTCAAGTGGGCTTACTACAACTTGGCCTCATTTTAATTAGAAACTATGGCTTGGTCCAATCACAACGACATTATCAGCAAATATTTGTACACAATTTTTAACCTAGGTTTTTCAAAGAGGTCTATCAGTTGTAATTACTGAAGATAAGTATAATTCTTTTCTATTCTGTGACCAGAAAAAGTTAAGGATTGAAACCATGGCCATATTATAAGCCCCTAGTGTCAATTTCTTTGAAAATAATGATTGAAATGAACGCTTTAACCATTTTATCCATCCTAACTCGAGAATTAATGTCGTTGATTAGTGTATTTGAATAAACGGGGAGGTACGTCGACATCGTTTTGATCAACAAGCAACCTTCATCACATACTTGACCATCATGACAGCCATTCTATTGCGTTTGATATAAAATAATAGAACAGTGTGTTGTTGCTATCATACTAGCAGTTACCGAATCAACCTGTCTAGCTGTATCGCAAGTTGCATGCAAAGCTTAAATGTTTTCACCAAAACCTAACTGAAATTTGCGGTTAAATCAAATGGATATTGCAGCAGTATTTACTTACCTATGTAAGTGTAATAGTCCAGTTTCAAGCTACAACCCCACAAAAAGGCCATATAAATTGATAAATTGAGTAAATTTCCAGAAAGTAAAATATGCGGACAATGGTCATCAGTCAGGCAAATAACCCGAAAACCTCCAACAAAACCAACTGTCTAAAAACAGGTTTATTAATTAACTTTGAGAAGAATTTCCAGCGTCTACCGTAGGAAGAAAATTGGTTTGTTTTGAGGTTGTTGCTATATTTTTAATTTTTATGGTCACGAATCAGAAAACCACTTTTCTTTTCTATAAAACCTGAAAATCGGTGCTGACTTTACTCGGTAAAAAAGGCCTTGTACCCGGAGAATGAGATCTTTTCCGGAACAGGTCTGCTTCCAAATAAATACGAGCCTATAAACGTTAAAGTTTACTTCCTTCTAATTTTAAAGCAAATGCCAATAAGTGTTAATATTTCTGAAAATCACGCTAAACTTTATAAAATAACTTTTGATTACAGTTGCAGCATGAATTGAGCTATATCAGTTCTTTTTAATCTTTCTGTCGTCTAAGAACACTATGTCTGGTTCTGAAAATATTGTGGAATCAAAAGGACAAAAAAAGGACTAGAATTTTAAAAACAATGCTAAGAAAAATATTAGATAATTTTTATGCCATCATGCAATAACATGAGATGAATATTGCTCTCTTGGAAAACATTTGCCTTTGATACCAATATTTTTACTTACTCCTAGGCTATTTTGATAACAAAAACATAATATTAAGGTGAAACAGAGAATTTCTTTAACAAGATTTGTCAGGCTACTGAGGAAATGCTCAATAGTTCTCAATGTGTAAAGCATAAATGCAGTCTCAAATTAACAGTAAAGCGAAAATGACAGTAAATATTAAAACAATCAAATTACAATAAGGCCTCGTCGACCCGATTATTGTTTTAAGTCGTAGGCCTAGTTATTTTATTTATGCGTATGAGCTCAAGCTCGGTTTGCACGTCTTTCGTCAGACTGGGCCATCACCACGGGTAGACTGCTTGGCCCTGCCACCTGCCTGCGACATGAATATGAAGGCGTCCCGTTAAGTGCCTTGCCCAAGGACACAACAAGCAAGCTTGCCGGATTGTTCTCCACACCATCTCTATGTGCTGAGCGCCAAGCAGGAAATTAGCCAAGTAGGCCTGGTGACTGATTATTTTTTAAAGTCAGCTTAGCTGCTCAGGCAGCAAACTACAAGCTTAAGCGAAACACTAAAAATTGCTCAAAAAAATCAGGTCTATATAAAGATTTAGCACACAAAACTTAACTGTAATTAAACTTCTTTGATGTTTTTATTTGCCGAGGCAACTTGGTGCTTTCACCAACCTAGTAAAGTTTTTGTTTTTCCCATGATTCATCATACGCCAAATATTAGCCATCAAAAATTTTTATACTCATTTTACTCTTGACGGCAAAACTGCAATTGCTTTTAATGCAAGTACCAAAATGATTTTGTAAATTTATCTAATGCTGATACCAGATAAGTGTGATCGAAGTTGGTCGCATGATATGGCTGTCAGTAATTTTGCTACAAAGCTACCACACTTCTTTGAAAAGCAACAGAGCAACGCGAGAAATACTTTTCAGGCTCCCACAAATCAAAAGTAATACTTCCAAATTTTAGTAAATCTTTCTCAACAGTTTTGATTTGATAACAAACTCAGTTCGTGACATCAAATCAGGATTAGACGAAAAAATCACAAAAATTTGAGTTATCAGAAGATAGGTTAGCATGCGCTGCGACAGTAAACAACACCGGCAAAATTACTCGGTGTGATAATAAACGCGATTAAATGTTTTTTGGAAGAAAAAGCACTACAAATGTCATTAATGGTCCCAATGGGAATGAAAGATACTGAAAAAAGAGCAGCAACTTCATTCAAAGCATTGAAACGTTATTTTAGCTAAGCTATTTTAGATTTATATATGTATTTGAATCTCCCGGTGTTGCTTATATTGATGTTTTCCACAGCTCCACACGCCGTTAGGCATTACCGTCAAATTGACACAGATCAATTTTGGAGTAAGGTTCATCTAGTAGTGAGCACTTCAATCTGTGTTGCACTGTGTCATCGTCAGCTTCGCATTGGCAGGTTGTGTTTTCTGCTGGATCAACAAAACCCCACTTCTTCAGCTCAGTTTGCACGAAGGTGCTCAGTTTGCAAACGACGCTTGCACGAAGGCGGTTGAGACATCGCCTCATTGCCCATCCTGAGTTTGATCCTGGAAGCAGCTTTTCCTCCGATGTGATGTTTAAGCGAGTGCTATGTGGCAGTGCTTTGATCTTTCGTTTCCACGCTTTCTCTCACCAGGTTGAGATTTTTTCCTTCAGGGGTTCTACACAGTGTAGGAAGCCCCTTCTTGATTTCATTCTGGATGGGGCGGCTGCTGGTTGAACAACATATGACTAGGGTTATAGGCCTGCATTGAGTGTTCTAGCTTGCTGGCAGCTTCTCTTCGGATCTCGGGTGGAGCAACGCCAGCGAGAAGATGAAGATTATCAGCGTTTGTTGGCTTCAGGCATCCAGTAATCAGGCGGCGACTTTCATTTAGAGCTTGATCAAGGCGTTTCGCATGTGCTGATTGTTCCCAAATCGGACAAGCATACTCAGCGGCCGAGTAGGACAGAGCCAAAGCAGAAGTACGCAGCACATGTGGTGTGGCTCCCCATTTTGATGTTGTTAGCTTTCGCCAGATATTGTTGCTTGTTGAAACTTTAGTTCTTGTTTTGTTGACATGTTTTTTAAACGTCAAGCTGCCGTCAAAAGTGACCCAAGATACATTGGGTGGGCACAGTGTTGAAGCTGTTCTCCATTCCAAGAGATGTTTAGTTTTTTGTTGGCGTACCTGTTTTTAAGGTGAAAAGTACAAGCCCGGATTTCGGATGGGTTTGCCCACAAGTTATTGATTTTGTAGTACTCATTCAGCTGTTGAAGTGCATTCGTTTAGTTTTCCTCCACTTGGTCAAAGCAATCTTTCTGGCAAGTGATGCATAGATCATCAGCATAGATAGGCCTTGACGTTTGTTGATCTTGTGGTTGGTCATTTGTATAGATGTTACACAGAAGGGGGGCGAGTACGCTTCCTTGCGGAAGACCATTTCTCTGCAATTGAACACAATTTTTTCTCGTGTTGAATTCAACAAAAAATCTTCGATTTTTTAGCAAAACACCCAAACTTAGTAAGCAGAGGGTCCTTTGTCATATGGAGAACTTTTGAGAGAAGGCGGCGATGGTTTGCTGTATCGTATGCAGCGGTTAAATCAACAAAAATGGCTCCGGTGATCTTCTTTTTCTGGAACCCATCTTCAATATGTTGAGTAAGATTCAAGTTGTAGACTTGCCAGGGCGGAATCCAGCTTGATGTTCAATGAGGTGTTCTTTGACAAAGGGGAAAAAACGGTGTAATAAAGGCCGTTCCATTAGTTTGAAGGTACGGCTCAAGAGAGATATTGGTCAATAGATCTTTGCGAGTGAGGGGTTCTTTCCAGGTTTTAGCAAAGCAACCACCCTCGACCTTAACCATATTTTTGGTATTCTTATCGAAGCTAGATAGGTGTTGAATAGCTGTAGCAGCCAGATTAAAGGTTTGCTGCCAAAGTGATTTAGTTCTTCAGTCATGATGTTTTATCCAATTCAGTTGCTCTTCCGTTCTTCAAAATGTTAATCACTGTCCTTGTTCAGTTAGACAGAAAGATTTTTAAAGTTTGGGTTACAACCATCGATATTCAGATTCGGCTTGAGTTGTTTTGTTGAATGAGGTGTTTTGCCATTCAAAAGCAGCTGGTGAGCAATTTGGTTGGCGATTATATTGCCGTGTTGTTGCGTCGGCTTTGTGTAGTCATTGTAAAGCTTTCCGATCAGTTTCCACGCCTTATGACTCTTTTTGGACAATGGCCATTTCCAGGTCTTTAATTGCGACTTGCCATGAAGATTGTTGCATTTCTGATATGGCGTTGATCACTTCCTTTCCTGCTACGATAGTTTTGTTGTCAAAAGGATCATTTTCATGAAGGCGCTTGTATGTGGAATACATTTGGTGTGCGGATGTTGTTAAGTCAAGAATGTAGTTTGTGTAGCAACCTCTTGGAATGTGTGTCGAGCAGTTGTCCTGACAATTTCCGGAAATCGGTCGTAGTTGTCAGGTGTTGCTTGGACGTGTTGCAGTCGGTATTCAAGCTCATTCGAGAATTCTTTCCTGCTGGCTTTCTTCAAATTTAAACGTCGACGATTGGATACTGAAACAGTGGAGACCGCAGAAGTCACAATGATTCCAATGGGCCAATGTTGGTTTTTTGGAATTGGCTCCAGTACCATCTTTTTGCAAGTTGAGAGATACTGTGGCTCACAAATGCTAGATCGGGATTGTACAGGGTGGCCCAAAAGTAGGTATACAGTTATTAAACTATTTTTTATGTGCTTTGAAGTTACCAGCAGTGCACTTTATGTGGCCCAAAAGTAGGCATACAGTTAATGAAGAGAACTATTTGGAAATTCTTTGTGAAGTGGTAGTGCCACAACTTCAAACTAAACCTAACTTTGATGAACTCTTCTTTCAGCAAGATGGAACTTCTCCACATTATGCGTTAAGAGTAAGAGATTACCTTAACAAAGTCTTTACACAACGTTGGTTCGGAAGAACAGGTAGCATTGAATGGCCACCATGCTCACCTGACCTGACACCAATGGATTTCTTTTTTTGGGGTGTTGTAAAGAACAAAGAGTATGTAAAGAACAAGGAGAAGAATCCCAAAACAGTAAATGAATTAAAAGATTGCATTTATGACGCATTCAGAGAAATTGATGCAAATTGAAATTTGTGCTGCACGGTATGTCAGAGTGTTTTGAACAGATGTAAAGAAGGACATTTTGAGCACTAAAAAGATTAAACAGTTTCCATTTAAGATATAACTATCATTCTAGAGGTTTAAAAGTGCCTACATAAGAACTACAAATCTACTTTTGGACCCAAACCCTACTTTTAATAACTGTATACCTACTTTTGGGCCACCCTGTATCTTTATTTCCATCTTTTACTGTTAAGGGATTTTGAGAGCTTTGCATTGCGTACAAGGCTGAGATGGCTTGCTTCGGCCCATGCTTCGACTGACTCTTCATCAAGGTTGACTTCACTGTAGCCCAGTTTATGGTGTGGCTATTGAAATCTCCAATAACCAACCTGTGGTTTGGAGGTGCACAGTGTATGCATCTGGAAAGCATTTCCTGGCGGTTTGTAGATTGAAGTAACAGCTACGCTTTAAGTTCGACTTCCAAAACTTCAACATTGTTCTCATCAATCACAGATGTTGATTCGATGGCAGTCCCAGTTCTTACAAAAATTGCACTCTCATGTTTTGCATCTTCTTCTTCTTCGTATAGGGGCATCCAAAAAAAGACGATAAATCAGATGCTGGCTGTGGTGGTATTAAGCCAGAATCAAGTATCGTCATCCAAAATCGTCATACCAGCCCCTTCTTGAGGTGCCCGATGTATGAGGCACGTTGAAATAAAATGGTCTGCGGTTTGATCGGTGGCACCACACTCGCAATTTGGCGGGGGAGCGAAACCCCATTTGTACATGGACGAGTAGAAACGCCCAACGCCATTCTGCAGGCGGTTGAGATTAACCCAAGATATTCTGGGCAAGCCCATTCCAAGAGGCCTAGAACTGGCCCTGGCAATGAAAACATGGAGTACGGATGTGCATTTGGAATACTCTGCGCTCCATCTATAATTCGTCCACTGAGCCATTCTGATGCCTAGTTTAGATAGGTCATTTAATACATGTAGTTTTCGCGTAGCAGGCACAAATGGGCGTCTAGACTTGAGTCTCTCCTGGGGAAAATTCGGTAATCCAGCTAGTTGACCGTGGAAAATATGGTCTGGGTCCAGGGTGCCAGGCCTGGCCAAGGAAAGTGTGGCTCCCAAGCGGCGAAGCTCAGCTGGCAGAGTGCCAGAAAGGGTTGGCAGGTGGTCCGTTGGCGTAAGATGCAGGCATCCAGTGACAATGCGCAAGACGTCATTTAAAACACTCTCGATGAGATAGGTGTGTGCGCTGCGACGCCAAACTGGTGCGCAGTACTCAGCTTCCCGCAGTGTTTTAGCGCCAGCGCCCCATCTCGAACCCGCAAATCGTCTCAGAAGCGTGACCCTGGTAGCTCATTTTTTGCGCAATGAATCGAGATGGTGGCGGAAAGTAAGTGATCTGTCCAGTTTTACCTCAAGGTAGGTTGGAACTGGGCAAAATGGCAAGAATTTACCATTAGCGTAGACTTTAAGCTCACGTTTGGCCTCTTGATTGTTTAAATGAAAGGCCGCTGTCACCGTCCTAGCCTGATTGAGTTTTAGACTCCAAGTCTTTAGCTAAAGTGTAACTATGTCTAGGCTTAAAGTTTCCTCCAAGCCCTTCCAGTTCCTAAATGAATGCAGCAAAGCCGGATCATCGGCATAAGCATACTTTCTGGAGGTTGTAGAGTGAAGATCGTATATATAGATATTAAAAAGGATGGGGGCCAAGGCCCATCCCTGGGTGACGCCATTTCTCAGACGTCAAAGCCAGCTTCGCTTGCTATCACCGGTGGTGAGGGTGAAGCTTCTATTGTGGATAAGCTTCAAGATCATCCGAACCATATGCGTATCTAGTAGACGTCTTAGCAGCTTGCAGGTAAGGCCACGATGCCAGAAAGTGTCATAAGCCGCAGTACTGCACCGGTCTTGATCTTAGCCTCAAAAGTGTTCTCGATATTTTGCGTGAGCAAAACGGTTTAGTCCACGGTTCATCTCTCGTGTCGAAATCCAGCCTGCTCCTTATGGAGCTGTGGATCAATAATTGGTTCCACACGGGTATGGATAAGCTTCTTGAGGATCTTGTAGGGGACACAAAGCAGAGATATTGGGCGATAGCTCTTAGTGTCCTCCTCAGGCTTCTTAGGCTTTGGGATCGCGACTACCAGGGCTCTTCTCTAAATTTTGGGAATTTTGAGTTGACGTAAGCAGGAAGAAAGGAAGCCACATAACCAGAACTTTAGAGCAGCTCCAAAATGGAGTATAAGCTCCGGGAAAACAGAATCAGGGCGAGAAACTTTATCTGGTTTTAGGTGTTGAAGGGCGATAGTGAATTCTCTTAATGTAAAATTTTTAGAGATATTTACTGGACCTGATGTTGTGGCCATCCAGAGGTCAGACACCTCTTGAGATATGAATCGAGACAATGCGCGATTCACATTCTCATATCTCCCGTTTATAACTAGTTGAAATGCGATGGCGTCAGCTGAGACCAAGCAGTGACGAGAGGAGTGTCGTAACCTGCCAGTAAGGTTGTTCAAGATACTCCATGCTTTACGACTGGATTGTGAAAAGTCGATGCACTGAACTGCTTCAGGTCATTGGCTCCTTTGTTTCCTATCAAGCCTAGTGAGCAGGGCTGTGGCAGCTCTGCTAGAGTTGTTTCCGTCGGATCTCAGAAACACTCGGTAGAGGTTTTCACTTTCTGAATCCCAACACGGTATGTGGTTGTTTCGACGACCACGTGGGTTAGATCTTTTTGATGCTGAACTGATAATGCTGCAGAAGTCTTGGTGAACCTGATCCACGTTCGCTGAATCAGGTAGTAACAAAGTCTTGGCGAATTTGTTCGTCAAAGCTCTGCAGTAGCTCCACTTGGGCTTACAAAAGTTCCATCGTTTAACGGGCATGCTTGGCACGGGAAAAGAAACCTTGGTGATGTGATTACCGATGGTCGATGGTATGACTTGGGAAACTTCTCTAAAACACGTCTGTCAAGTAAGCGACTGTCCAAGTCAGCACTAGCAAACGCAAGATCAGGGTTCGTACCACTGTTCCAGCGGCCAGAATGAAAGCTGGTAGAATCCTTTGGATTATAAAGGAGAGCAAGGTTGTTAGTACTTGCCCAACTAGACAGGCACTCTCCATCCACACTGTTGGCACTATAGCCCAAGTCAGTATGCGAGCAGTTAAAACCACCAGTATAAAGACAGGAGTGAGGAAACACCGTGAGATCAGAAGTTTGCAGTTGTGTTGGTGGAGGTTAGCTATTTTGTACCCATTAACATCCACACACAACCATTCGGTCTCCGATTTGAGTGGAGATTGTTTTAAGAACATGTATTTAGTTGCTCATAAACAAACGTGGCAAGGCCATGCTTCAGGTTTAAAGAGAACCCAGCTAGTGCAAAGCTTGGAATTATTAGCTTTTCCGAAGAAGTGCAGTGGGTTTCCTGTAATAAGATGACGAGAGCCTCATGGTGTGCAGTAAGATGGTGAATAACGTTCATCTTGCTTGCAGTGAGGCCATCAATGTTTAGCAGTAGAATGGTGGGTCTTCGGAAAGTGTTGACAATGTGCCCTGAGAGGGGCAGGTTTGATCCACATGCATCGCTCTGTCCTGAAAAGGAAGTTTGCCAATTAGCTGGCCCAGGCTGAGCATTGGAATGGGTAGGTATCTTTCCATTTTGGCAGATTTTGTTTCAGTCTGGCATGCAAGCTGCAATAATAGACTTACTCACGACCCGGGCTGCGAGAAAGGATTTACCTTCCGGATCATGTTTTGCATGTAGGCATTCAACTGCTGGTGCCATTCCATGGAACTTGGGACACTTGTGTGTGGTTCCACGATGGGTTTCTTGTATACACAATAAGTCACAGTGATGGTCTTTGCAGATGTTAGCAATTAATTCTTCTTTTGAGCAAGACACACCTTTAACATTCGCAGATATTATTGTCAGCGCCGGCCTTGAAAAAGGCCTCCCTGGGTCGTCGGAATGACTCTGAGATCTGAAGTGCTGGCGGTCATTGGTTTTCTGCATCTTCACAATTCATCAATGGAAGTAGTTATTGCAATTAGTTTTCCTGGCTAGGCGTGACAGTGGCACCACGTGAAGGTTTGTAACATGCCACCGCTATTTTAGATATGATAGTAACAAAAACTAATTGAAGCAATTTTTTATAGAGACCAAGAAATCTTGATCACATGCTCATAGACAAACATTACAACTATCACGAAAAGACAAAGAAACTTAGATAAAACATTGATTGTAACAATGTACATTTTAGTAGGACTAATCATAATGCCTCCATTTTATTTCGCACATCATGGAATTTTATGGAATGTTAAAACTTCAAATTTCAAAATATGGTGACGTCTCACTAGCATTCTCAGCTTCCCTCAATTCACACCAGTCTTTCATATGCCAGCCATTTACTGGTCTCCCACGAAAAATCAAATCTGTACACATAATCTAAAATTTCCCAAAAGGGTATATTTCGATTTTATGCGGGAAAGACTGTGGTTGGACTTGCCTACAATATGTTAGTGCAGATTCGATTTTGTGTGGGAGACCTGTGGATGGCTGGCATGTAAGATGCTGATGTGAATTGAGGGAAATTAGAAATGCTGGTGGGACATCACCACATCATGCAACTCGTCACATACGCAGACTTAGACAACTAATTATTTCTAGTTGGCTAATTCGGTGAATTACAGCAAAAAGTCGCTAATTCTAATCTGATTTGAAAAAAACTAGAAGTCTCTTATTCTAGTGTAATTTGAAAAATCCCTAATTCCAATTCTAATTTAATTTTTTCTAATCTAATTTTAGAAAAGTTCTTGACCGATGAGTCGAATCTGAAAAATGACAAGACCTTTTTTTATTAGGGATCACCTGCATTTGCGAAAAGTTTGGTCGAAAATCAAAATCGAAAGTTGGTGATCTCCAAAAAGAAAAAAAGTCTTCACAATAACTTGGTGGCAAAAATGGAAAAGTCTTAGGATTGTCGCAAATACAAAGTGGTTTTGCGAAAGATGTTTAAACGGCATCAAAATTCGCTTGGTAATTAAAATTTTAAACTAATTTCAGAAAAACTGGAAAGCTCTAATTCTAATTCCGATCCTGCTTTTATTTGTGATAACCAGAAATTCTATAATTTTTTTCTACTCCAGTTTGAGAAAAGCATTAATGCTGTAATTCCAAGTTTAATTTTATTTGAAAATGCTAAAAAAATTCTAATCGTCCTAGTCTGCACACAAGGATGGAGGGGCTTGAAAAAACGTCGTATTGCGTCGCATAAGAAAAAGGAAAGAATAAAAAAGTCATATGATTCGTGAACAATCATTAATTTGAATGAGATTTATGTCTTGATCAATAAAAATATTTATCCTTGATGAACAAGCATAGCTTGCATTTTTTGTCTAAATGAAAAGAGTAATAATTTCATAAAGTTAAGAAATTTTTGTCGCTGAAATGCTATGTCACACCCTGTTTCACATTTACAAACAGTCAATTCAAATTACAAAAATGTAGCTAGAGAGTAGACACTTGGCATATGGCAAGTAGTCCAACATAAGAAATGTTATAGAAACATTACAGCTGGTAAATTTTTCGAAAAAAGCAAAATGGCAAATTGATGATGAGTTGTTAAAACTTTCTACCTAGTAGCTGACATTGATAAATTGTGCTTGGGCGATTGCAAAACCACAAGGTCGAGGAGTAAACACTACAAAAAAATAAAATTCGCCGGCTGTTTCTTCATTTCAAATTACAGTCAAAAATTAAAAAACTAATGCCGTGCATTTAATTTGCAATAACTTGAACGCTATTAATCTGATCAGTATATAATTAGATTGAAAAATAAATTCTGCATCTATCGGAGCAAATACGAAATCGCTATTGCAAGCGGTTTAAAAGTTATTACCTGCTAAAGTGTCGGGTCGAATTGACCTCCCCCCTCCGAACATAGAAAGCAAAACAAGCCCGGTCCAAATAGGGTTAAACTACCTGCAGTGTGTTATAAATGATTGTTTTATTTACCTGTAATGCTATAAAAGATGCTGGAAGTGCTCCCCGTTGACATCTGTGCATCTGTAATGTTATAAAAGATGCTGGAAGTGCTCCCCGTTGACATCTATGCATTTGTAATGTTATAAAAGATGCTGGAAGTGCTACTCTTATTGAAATCCGCTGTTGTATATCATTGACAACTTCTGGCGTCCGGACTAATTTAGGTCTTTGCTTTTTCACGTTGTCGACAGAGCCAGTTTTGCGCTATTTCTTTACCAAGCTCTGAACGGAACGTCTTGGTGGTGCTTTTATCTTTGGGTATTTTTCCAGGAATGCCTGTCGCGTTTCCTTAATTGATTCAGTGCGCAGATAGGCTTCCATAATCACTATTCTATGCTGCAGCGAAAACACCATCCTTCAAAAATTTCAGCTGTTGATGTTAAAAACTTTGGAACCTTAATCTGAAAAAAAATTAATTAGAGAAAGATAACATATTTGGTATATTGGCTTACAGCCTATCCAGAGATTGGGCTACTTTTAAGTGGGCCAACCTGTACATTAAAACAATTTGAACGTAATAGTTGTTGATCTAAGTAACAATAGAAACAATAAATTCAAACTGTGATGATATACTTTTGCAACTTAGCACTTTAAATTTAGGCATCACTTAACTAAACAAACTAAAATCTAATAACAAAGGGACACTGAAACGGTACTAGAAAGGCAGTACAAATTACGCATTATACAGAACAGGCGCGCTTTTTTGTAGGCAATGTGTTTTTATGCAGTGGACTGTGTATACCGGGAACTGATCTATTGATATAAAATTTGAAGATGTTGGTTCGAATGATAAATAATTAATTTTTCATTAAAGTTTAATTTGGCGTTCACAGGCTGCAGTAAAATTTTGTGATTTAAAGTTGTCTCAAATTATATTGATATACTTTTTTCTAACTTTCTTCAAGATCGTTTGCTTTCACAACAACACTCGCAGTTCCGGCCATAAATGTGCCTGATATCTAAAGGTAAAGGTCTTTTTAAATGACGAGTGTATACAACAACAGCATTGATTACAAGAGCCTGTTAGTATCAAATAAAAATACTGCAAAATAGAATCGAACTCAAGACTGTTTAAGCAGCACATAGAACGTTTTGATGTTGGAGTAGAGCTTACAGGTCAATTTTGCTATCGGTCTGGAAAAGTATTTGATAATAAGATACAACTTAGTACTTTTTGTTTTCTAGTTACAAAATGGTACAAAATGTGATTAGAGTTGTTAATTTGATGCTCATTGAATAATTTTAATCCTCTTACGAAATTATACCAATGTTTAGTGTGTAACCACGGCAAAAAATCCATTGTAAAAGCCATTGTGAACCATTGTAACTTTGTTAATTTAAGTCGTGAAGCTGAAGTAGTTTCACATAGAAAGTAACATTTTTATAAAATTCAAAAATATGTCTTAATGTTTTAGTATCTGCATTGCCTTTGTCATTATAATTGTTCAGTTTTGCGTGGTGCAAAAGCATACAATTTCAGGCGTGTAAAAATAAAGAAACACAACTTTTTTTTATTCCGATAAAAAGTGATAATTTTTAAATCTCCACGTCAAGTGGCACATTTTCATGAGTTTGACTCATGAAACTTGGAAATCTTAGTTTCATCAATAACCAATTTACAGCTCGTCAAAGGTTTATTGTACTATAAAGCTGAGTTAACTTCTATTTAACCCACTATTGACCAAATCTTTTTTATATGATATATTTAATAAATAGTTGCATTTATTTATCCAACTACAAAAACAAAAATATTTTATTTTAAATTTTTTGGTTGGTCTAACAGACAAAAGTAAGTGTGCACCCTAACAGGATACATGCGATATAAAAGGCTATATCAATGTTACCAATGCAATTGATATTGCAAAAACGAAAATACCCAAAATAAGCACAGGTTAAACAAAAACGAACAACAGTTTGTGACGACAAGAAGTAGATACGCTATGTCGAGTTAAAAAGACAATCTCCCCAACTCAAAAAGGCCATTGAAATCATCAAGTTTTTCCAAAAATAAAATGTCAATTATATTTATGCCACTCTTCAAAGCAATAACTGTGAAGACCACCACAACACTTTTTGCACCCTATTCATGTGTATTTGCGACACAATCTATACCTTCTTTGTGCTGGTAGAGCACTTTGATGGTGGTGTGGTGATTGCGTGCGTATTTGGTTTTTATTTAATTTGTATTTGGCTTCATTTTTAATATCGCTATCTGTATTTCCTATGCCGGGTGTCAAATATCAATGTTGACATTTGATATAGAAAATTGCCTTCCTTTAACATCAACATTGAGGTAGGAAATTGCCTTATCAAGATTCCACTGCTCTATCGTATCACGCGATTCGTGTTCATATATACTGTATGTTTGTATCACCCGATTTATTCATTCCGTTAATATACTCATTGATCGTCATAACGAATGAGAAATATGACTATATAATAAATAACGAACTCACAACAGTGGTATACTCGATCAAAACAAACGTCGACGCTAATGTTCCGCGCAAGAAAAAGAATTCTTCCGAGCGCTTTTCCAGCAAAACTTGGTTGTAAAATTTTTGACTATGTTTGCACAGCTTCTTTCCTAAAAGCTAATAAATTGAGTGAAGGGGCCTCGGGCAACTTTTTTGCGGATAGATCCGCCAACAGTTATGCAGAACCATATCGGATAACCAGGCAAACAAAACCCACCATCATTTTTAGGTTTTCATCGAAATGCAACATCCACTGATATTTAGGTTGCATTTATCGACACCTCCCATGCTTTTTTGTAGGCTTTGAAAAGGTTGGGCAGTTCTATATTAATTTTTTTCACTTTTTCTGCTGTAGTGCGAAACTGTTGATGTAGGCGCAGCAAGTAGACAAGCTGAAGCAACGTTAACGCTGCGGTTGTTGTTCCATCCAAGCAGAGCTATTGTTGAAAATTTCATGGTTTGTTAGTTTATCAGTTTTAAAATTTGGTAATAGAAATAATACTATATTTTGATTTTTGACTCAGCAAAGTTTTGAACCCATACGTTATTGTCTGATCGGTTTATTCGTGAAACTTAAATTGCTTGCATCGTTTTGATTGACTTTAGCAGTCAGTTAACCCACTTAATTTTAGAACACTGACCGGCTGCATTCACCGACCTTCTTTTTTGGCGTCAATCTTTGTTTTAATGTTGACTTGCTGAATGCACTTTTGAGTTATATTTTTATAGATTATTGACATCTCACGAAGCAAATTTTTGACCTAGTAGGTTCATAGTTCGCTAAGAAAATTTTTTTTATATATAACCAAGAGTACTAAAAATACTTAAATCGTTTATATCTTTTGTACATGTGTTCACAAATACCAATTCTGACTTAAACTCATGACGTAGACATATGAAACATTATAACTTACACTTGCTATGTGTCTATTTTGTTCTACCGGTATGTATTTTCAAAAAAAATGCTTCCTGCTTTTTATTGTTACACATTCTTGGCAAAGAATGTCTTTCATTTGAAGAAAATTATAGCGAGAAAGCGCACTTCGGGCTAAAATAAACAGGGAAATGCGGAAATTCAGACAAAAATACAGAATTACTGAATAACTGAAATACGGGAAAAAACTACCTACTAAACTACGGAAAACTCAGAAATAAAAAAATTTAAGGAAGATGATGAAAATAAAATATAAACATCCAAATTAATGAAAATAGATATTGAAATTGAGTTAAACAACGTATCTCTATCTTGAAATGAGTTGCAGAGATAGAAAAATTTACGGAAGATGATGAAAATAAAAGACAAAGATTCAAATGAATCAAAATAAAAGGTTGACGATGCATCTCTCTATTTTGTTAATGAGTTTGGCGTGAAGATTAGTCGTTCAGAAAAAAATATAACAGTATGTCGAGCATAGCCTATCAATTGGCAGGGTGAGGAGAAAGATGGGTAGATCAATCAAGGACCGAAAATTGCTTGGTGTCAGATTGGAAGAAGTCAGCCAGATAAGCGGGATATAGATTTTAAAATAAATCGAAAAGGTAACAGTGCATGCAGCCTGGTGTTCAGGTTAATTGGTTGCTTATCAAAAAATAGTCAAGAGCTCGATCAAATGATTAGGAAAAAATCAGCAATTGGACTGAGGATTGACTTGTGAAAACAATTGATTAAAAAATAAAGATTACTTTTCCGATTACCAAAAAAACAGTATATACCATAGATTTCCGCATTTGCTGATGGAAATTTCATGCATCTTCATCTTTTCTAACTAAATTTTACGTGCATCTCCGTATTACCTACATGAAGCTTACATGCCTACAAGAATTTCCTAAATGAGATCTATACGGCACACTTTCTGCCCCATTTACATTTTTACTCACGCAGCTAATGCCCTTTGACCCACGATTATTGCTTCATGCCAATTGATTCATTCCCATATCCAATACCTAAAGAAAGCTTAGCACCTATTGCCTCATGTCCATTATGCCCCATGATGATTGTAACGGCAGCGTAATGAGTGGGACTGGACACTCACTGACGTTGCAAGATGGTTCACGTTGGATTACTCGCTCGCTGGCAACTCAAAATAACAACTTCCAGCACGATGATGTTGATTTACGAAACATAATTTATTTGAGATGGAGAAAGATGAAAGTTGTTGATGATAAATATAAATGTACAGCGAAGCGGTTTCCTATAAATACATAATTTTAAATACGAACCAATCTAATTTCGATATTATGCGCAAAACTCACCAAACTATGAAATACTTAGCCCAAACAACACAAGCCGCGGGACTTTAGGGGCAGGCAGACAGTTTGATAGCAATTACGACGGGTACGGGTTACTCAGCACAAAGGAGCTTACAAACGGGGTAAGATAAAGTTATGGTATGAAATGTGACAAGTTCTATATTTAAGTCTAAAAAAGCCATAATTTGCTGCACGAGATTTCTTTATCTAACTTGCTGCACAAGAAATATGATTGATGGTTTGATTAACATTGAAGGCATACGTTATAAAACTCTTTATTATTATTTTTTTAAATGAATATGTAGTTACAAGATAACCAATCGGTTGCACTGTTTTTGCCATTCAATGACTTTTTTGTTTTTGACTCAATAAAATACGGCCAGCCTGTTTATGAGTCTTTAGAAAAAAATTCACCCAAGGTTCTAAATATCTTTTATATCAATTTGAAACTTCTAAGTTGGAAATTAAAGACACTAAACGCGAGACATAATTTTAAAAATAGCATAACCAAAGCAAAATCAATAAAACTGAAAATATTGAAAACGAGGTTGTGCAGTATATTGGGATTTCCCAGACATCATAAAAGAGTATCTGCAGAAATCACCCAATATTAGCCAATGGAGTACCTGGCTAGTAAACATAGCTGGCTAGACACTGAGCGAGGCCGATTTGAAATCTTGCCCAAGGGGCCTAAATCCATCACTGACATCGATGAAAATTTTTAAACGTCTGTTTTTTTGAAATAACTGTATTTTTATAAATACCTGTGTTTGCAGCAACTAGTACATTTGTTAGTGTTATCTACTGACATGCTTGTATTTTCGCAGCTGGACTGAGAAAAAATTAATGTTTTCTTTTTACGTGGTAACATTTTGAGGGAGATTCAAACTTGCGACCTCAGCTTTTAACTCATTAGCGGTTTGCGGTCGCTGGTTTTTGAAAAGGAATAACGTTAGCGTTTATCTCACTAAAGTTGAAAGAGCTTAGCGGATAGCGGTAGCGGCGATAAAATTTTTGCTGTCTAGCGATAGCGTTAGCGCCGTTAGTTTGTCACTAGCGGATGCCCACCATTGCATGTACCTTTTTTGATATCCCACGTGATATTTCTTTGTTAGTCTTTGCTTTCAAATTTTCCACAGACATAGCAAAACAAATCGCGATGATTTATACACCCTATGGGCATTATGAATAGCCTATTAACTGCTTCTAAAATGCATAGAGGTGTACAAGTGTTTAATGCTTATGCACACTAATAACAATTTCTTTAAAGATAACATCTTATAATGCTCTGCCAATCCATTGGTATTTTGATAGGCTGGTAGTTAAACAAATTTATAAAGCAAAAACTTTCTATTAACACTACCCTGGCCAATAATCGCGTTTATTTAGCTTTGTTTCTCGACTTAGAAATCTTGTTTATAGTGTCACAATATAAGGGGAATGCAAGTTCCATTGTTCTAGTTCTTGGCCGGATTCACCTACTTCTTCAGCAGTTGTTCGCCCTCCGTCCTTCGATATTGCTCGATTAAAGATATCTTCCGTCCTCAAAGCAATCTTCTGTTTTGTTTTGAAAGTTCTTTCAAAAGCTTTTGTGTAAATTGCGTCGTGCACAGTGTTAACTTAAATCTTTTTTTGCAGCTCTTTGTGAAATAGTATATGCAAAGCTCGACTTTTTACAAATGCAGCAAACAAATTTATACCGTAGCTTCATGAACGTGTAAAGTCTATAGATAAGCTTCCGTCTTTTCGTGAATTACCAAGCGGTATCAAACTTCCTCTGGATACAATGAAAGTAGTTGATCATAAGGAAGACTTGCTAAGCGACAGCGACTGTCTCTTCTGAGCTCTTACTGCAACAAGACTCCAGCTTTGGCAAGTCAGTTTGGAAAAGGTCTTTACAAACGTACAACAGAAGAGAACCTAAGGTTCAGGGAGGTAAAAAAGTCAATTTTAATCTTTGTGGCTGTGAAGAAAAATAATGATAAACGTATTCGAAATCAGAGATTTTCTTTATAATACAATATTCTGGGCGAGGAAAGTTGCTCACCGAATATGTCGTAAAAGGCGAGTTTTGGGCACCCATTAATGGCAATCCACCTTATCGGTGGTGGGGCTACCAGTCTGGAATTGATTGATTCAAACTTGCAATGCTTTTCATACCGTACTTACATCACAAAGAAGTGGGAGGGTAAACTTACTTATAATGATGCTTGCTTTTTTAACCTGGAAAGTTTGATTGGCCATTAGTCAATGAGTTTAGATAAAAAGTTAACCGATTGTTTCTTTTTGTTTGGGCAAAAAGCTGCTGGTTTTCGTTTGAGCAAAAAGCGGTTGTCCTGTGTTAAGTAATGCAAATTCTAAAATAAAGTAATTTTAGTTATGACGTCATCGTGACGTCAACGATACCGTTATGACACTCACCAAGGGGTGGTGATTAATTGTGCAAAGTTTGATGCTTGTACCTCCATCAGAGAAGTTAAAACAGACAGACACACAAACAGAATCGCGCTTTATATATTAGATGAGCGGCTGCTCAGTTGCTCCGACGAATTAAAGAAAATGGTTGAGGTCTAATCGGTGTTTTAAAAGCAATAACTCTGCCAGTGAAATAAAACAATCGTTTTGACCTAACTTGAAGGTCAATAAGCCATTAACATAAAAGCACATCTATACACAGTAGGGAGACAGGAGCAATAGGAAAACGTTGACTAAAAGTATAAAATTTTCCCCAAATTTATTTTATAGCATGGCGAGTTAACAAGATACGAACTTTGGATAAACAAATCCTTTTGTGACTCAGTCGACCGTCAAACGGCGACCAATTGTAAGGTGGAAAGTTGTGTTTTTATATGGTAGTCATTGCATTAATATACGCGTTTTTGCTCTTCAAAAAGCTATACCAAGAGCACAAAAGAGTGGCCCTGTCTGAATTAAAAGTATGTTTCTAAAGTCTGCTGAAATTCCAGGTAAACCAAAAGCTGGTCATTAGAAATCACTACCTACATGTGTATCTAAAAGATTTTTTTTTCGAAAACAGTTTGGCAAGTTTGGGGCTTCAGACAATTCATATTTACAAATAAAATAATCACGGCAAAATAAAACAACAGATTACAGCAACTGTACTTACATAAAAACTATTCTTTCAACGCAAATTTGCTTATAGGGGACAATGTTCTAAGCTTTTGTCATAAAAAGTGAGAACAGACTCTGCTATTTATAAAAGCAAAGAAAATAATCTATTGAAATGACTTAAAGTGCCAGTACATTGCAAATTTGTTCATTATTTTTTAAATGAAAAGCGCTTGCGCTGTACAAAAAAGATACCAACTTTCGGTAAGTCATCAAGTTTTGATTAACATAGCTTGTTTACTAAATGCAGTTCATCGTAGCCAAGTTTTAAAGGTATGACGATATAGAATCCAAATTAGAGTTGGTTTGGGTCAGTGAATAATCATTTAAACGTCATTTTGTTGATAATACTTCTTTAGGTCGAACATGTTTAGTAAAAGCATTATTTTGTAGCATAAACCAGCTTTTAAATGGTTCAAATATAGACTGTAGTGAAAATTTGTGGATCTTACGACGTTAAGCTTTGTGTTGCGTAACAACCAAACAACAACAGCGCTAAAGGTTACCCTCTAATTACGGGGCCAAGTCCCAACCCAAAATGTTATCAAAAAATGATTGTAGGAAATGATTTCAATGAGTATGATCTCAAGTTTGTCAGTATAAAAAAAACATTGATGATACTGGCACTTTAAGAAACAAAACAATAAAAATACAGATTGGATAAAGTGACAGCATGATCAAGTTTCTTTTTTCTAAATTGTCATGTTGTACAGTTTTCTGTTATTTTTTTGAATTGCGTATCGATAAAGAATAGCAAAATGTGAGGTATGTGAGTAGGTAATAATGGCTTAGCAAACATGGAGAATGCAATGCACAAGCACGTTAAATGGTATAATCATTTTACAATACTTTTTATTGATGGATGATAAATATAAAACTATTTGGAATCAAATATATCACGAAGTGGTTATAGAACAATTTTGATTTTATCTATTTAACTTAGCGGTATTCTGGTAAAACTGTGATAGTTATTTATGTTTAACCCTCTGTTTACCATGGGATCAAATTTACCCCAATTACATTTTTGAAAAGCTTCTGTTGCTAAACTGTTGGCAGCAGCGCTATGAAACTTCATGACTTTTTATTTTATATTGAAGAGGCTTGTTGACCAAAAAATTTCTGTATTGGACATCTTTATCATGAGCTAATAAAAAACGGCATCATATACCAGTAGGGTCAAATTGACCCCAACCATTTTTATGAATAAGTGGCCCTATGAAACTTGCAAATAAATTTAAAAAATCTTCATTATTGCACTGCTTGCCTAACTTAAATAAAGATTAATTTTTTTGGTTAAGATAAAGAAAAGCAAAAACGTAAATAAATTCAAAAACAAAGAGTTGAATACTAAGAAGCAACATGTCAAGATATCTCATTGAAAATGAAGCTTTGGGTATTTTGGAAAGTGACGACGGCGAAGAGAAAGAAACAAGCAACTGAAAATGAATTTCTACTGATGATGTCAAAGAAGACAGAGATGAAATATCTTTATGTGATTCATCTTCTGAAGAAAAAATGGATGACCAACCATGTTCATCTACTTTTGCAAACTACTTCATTTCCAAAACCGAAACGTGGCAAACAACAACTTTTGCAAATAATGCTGGTAGAGCAGCTGTGCATAAGGTCATTCCATAAAGTCCAAGACCGACAAAGTTTGCAAAATCTCAGTGCTCAGAAATAAGTGATACTTTCACTTTCACTATTTTTGCCGTCTTCTCTACGAAAAACCATGCGTCAGTGGATTAATCACAAAGGAGCCATAGTATATGGTAGATCATGGCAACTCGTGGATGACGGAGAATTCAAAGTTTTTCTTGGTGTAGTTATTTTGATTGACGTATACAAGCTCAACAACGAAAGCGTTGCATAGTTATGGAGCACACTTGATGGCCAGCCCATTTTCAATCGCCCTATAAGTAGCTGACATTATCGGTCCCCTGACAAGCTGCAACCAATCAGAAAAGTGTTTGAAACTAGGGACTCTCACTTGCGTGATTCCTACTACACTTGCAGACCAAGTATGACAGTGGACGAACAGTTGGTACGCTTTAGAGGACGGTGTCATTTCAAGCAATTCATTCCTTCAAAGCCAGGTAAATATGGAATAAAAATCTGGACAATTTGCGACTCCACTTGCTCTTCTTCATGAAAAATGCAAGTGTACACTGTTAAAGATGGTGGATCGAGCCAAAAACTAATCAAGGCACAAGAGTTGTTTTTGATTTAGTAGAAATAATTGAAAATTCTGGCCAAAATATCACTTGTGATAATTTCTTCATAGATCTGTTGCTTGCACCAAAACTTCTTCAAAAGAAACTTGCACTGGTGGAACCAATGAGGAAAAACAAGCCGGAGCCCTCGACGAAATTTACAGTGATCAAATGACAGAATGTGAAGAGCACAGTCTTCGGTTTTCAATAAGACACAAAGATTGTATCGCAATGTCGTAAAAAAATCCGTGCAGTCAATATACTTTCAATGATGCATAGTCAGCCAAAAATCGAAAGCACTTCGGATCAGAAAGCAAGCATTACTCTGTTTTTCAAAGAAACAAAAGGTGTTATTGACATTTGATACGGAATGGTGAGATCATACTCCACCAAACGTATGACTCGAAGATAGCCATTTATCTTATTGTACAATAAGATTAATTTTAGTGCAATCAATGTGTTTATCATTTGGCAAGGGATAGATAATGAAAATGGCAACATCTGCAGGGGGCAAAAACAAACTTTTTGATCAGTCTTGGAAAAGAACTGTGTGAAGTTACACAGGAAGCACATCCTGCGGCACCAATTTCTGCAAACAGAAATGGGAATGCAGCTCTTGCTGGAAATGGTGCTTCATTGAATAAAAGAGCCCGATGTACTCTGTGTGACGAAAAGAAGGACCAAAAATGTCGATCTATTTTGTTCTAGATGTGGCAAACATATATGTCCTGAACACTCGGACATTGTCTGCATCAACTGTAATTGGATTGATATTAATTTAACTATTGTGATTATTTTTTTGTGTATTTTTGCAGGTGTGCTCAAGGTTTGGGTTATTGTTTGTGTTTATAAGCAAGTGTTTTGGTGGTTTGTGTAAAGGGATATTTATGTGAGGCGCATAAATAAAGTCAGTAGGATATGCTGCAGGACTATTATCTTTAATATACTGTTAGTTTCGTATTTCGTTGCTGTTTTTTTTTGTGTACAATGAAAACACTAATTATTGGATATGGATTCAACAATATTACCATTTAAATCAACCTTGCAATAAACTGCAAAACTTGTGTTAGCTTGGTGCACCAGCATCTTCTAAAACTGTAGTTTTCATTTTTTATTGGTTTTAAAAGTTTAATTATTACTAGGATGATCGATTTCTTTATTTATTAGGTGCTAAGTAAGCATAAGTTGAAAAAAATATAACAAAAACGACTCTAAAAAAAATCATGACTGGGGTCAATTTGACCCCACTGGTACAAAATGCACATTTTTTGCTTGTCAACAGAGGGTTAAAGCGTTGTTTGCTGTCTAACTTGAAATTTAATATTTCAAGTTTAAATTTTTTACCATTGTACTTGTATTTAAGTTGATCTTTTCTTAGGTCTACCAATAAAAAGTAATATGCTACCTTGCTCAGTCAAAAAGCATTTGACGAAGATAGAGATAAAAAAAAGTTGAAATATTCATGCTAAAGAATTGCTACCTACAAAGATTTCAAAAAATTAAATCTTCTGCTAACTACAAAATATCGATTCCCCTTTTCCCTCATCTCCCTTTCAAAACAAATTGAGATGTACTTAATTGGTTTTGGAGAATGGCTGTGTGCATAGCCTAGGCGTAAAGTTGGGAGTAATTAAACTAACGCTTTTAAATCTTGTTCAAAAATAAAACTAACTAAAAACTACTTATATGAACCTTAGATTTTACTTTTATAAAACTTGATATTAAAGCTTGCTGTAAAATTTCGTCATAGAAGAAAATTAAGTTACTATAGCTTATTTTATTGTTTGGATTGGGTTTAAAAAGGTGAAATTTTAGCATATGCGTAGTACTGACAGCTTATTTTTCAAAAATGTAAAGTATATTCATTTGCTTCACGATATTGTATAATTGCAAAGTTTTTTAATTATATTACTGTACAAAAGTAGTCTTATAAATAGAGTTTTAGTTTTTTTTGTCAATAAAAACATTTTAAACTGAAGGTATTTTATTGATATAATACTGCTATAGGCTATTTACTATGTAAAGAAAACTGCATACACCAAAAAGGCTACTAAACCACATTCTGTGTTTATCAAGACAGATTTTGATTTTTAAGCAAGTTATACAGTATAAAAAAAGATCCATAGTTAAAGGCGAGTAAAGACTGAACCTTCCTAAGCAAGATTGTCTCGCTCACACCGGAAAAATACACATTAATTTTATTTCAGCCAAATACACAGATTTTGGTTGAAATCACCTGTTTTGTTGCGTCAAGATTTTATTCATTTGATAATGTCACAAACGGTAGGAAAAGAGGTAGCTCAGCTCTAGATGATTTTGGTTGGTAAAGTTATGGTCAGCGTTGTTTTTGACCGGAATGCTGGTATCATTACAAGCCCGTACGGTTGGAGACTTTCTCAATCTCAACGCGTGTACTTCTATTGCGCTTAGACTATTTTGTAAATGCTTTCGTGTTTTTAACAAGTTTAGTTCTGTTGGAGGGAAAAGGGAAACGTCATACTAGTCAAAAAACAAGGGTTTTGCTTTATTTCTAGGTTATTACCGATGACGCTAATGATGCTTCAACATCAGAGAAAAAAGCTTTTACATACCTTACAGTCAGTACTTAAATGGGTATGTCACTGCATATTAATTACGTATGGACTATTTTGGTAGCGTCACACAAGAGTTGGCAAGTTTTCATGAGGAAGCAGTGACCACTGCTGGCCACTCCCAACGTTCAGAAAATCTTGAAAGGCTACTAAAATCTCTGTGTTTACAATCAAACGACAAACCGAGTGTAGAAATAAAACAATTAATTGTTGCGTGAGAATGAGAGCACCTAACTCGTCAACTTCCGAACCTTAACACTGTGTGATTAATTAAACAAAAATTTAAAATGCTTTCTAAATATTTTTTTTCTGTTTTCTAGTTTATGTAAAAGCTTTGTTAAATTTTGGGCCATTGTTCCTTGCAGCTGTTGTTTTTGTCAATATCATGATCTCAATGCTTAATATCTTTCGCATTCAATGAACTACCAATATCATTTTGTGAGTTATCAACCAATTTCTAAGCGCATAACCGTATTCAGCAAGACCACATTTCCTATTCAGCCAAGCGATAACGACTATAGTCACCTTTAAATCTTGCCGAAAGGTAAAAGTTTTTTTTTATACAGTTTGTGCAATATCATGTTCACTCAGAATATCGTCCGAAGATCACCTAATTTGCTTTTTATTATAAAGATCTCTAAACAAATCAGAAAAATAACGCAGCCACGGTGCCTGTAAACACTAAAAACCCGGACAGTTCATTTTTACCATGTTCAAAATTTGATTGTTAGTAACCTTTTTTTTAGTGCTTACAGTTAGATCGACCGCCTTTCTTGACTTCTCTTAATTCTACTTGGCTTTCATTTTTAATGAAATTAAATTCTTAAAACTTTTCAAGATGCGCACATTTTGTACACTACGGTTTAATGAAATAAATTCTTGAAACTTTTCAAGATGCGTGCATTTTGTACACTACGGTATCTAGAAGTCCAGACTGGTCAAAAATGACCGTTGTGTAGTAATCACATTAGTTACGTTGTCTACGACGAAACAAAAAATTGCTTTCACACTTTTTCTCATTTTTGTTAGCAAAAAATTGGTGCTTGTCACTCACGAATTTAAAAACCATCTGAAAAAATTAGTTTACACACTCCGTATATTTCTGTAATAAAATCGTTGGTTTTTAGTTTCCATTTTTATGGAAAACGCCAGTGTGTAAGCTGTTGGCAAAAATCTGTGTTAAAGCAAAAAAATAAAAAATAATAAATTGATATCCAAGGAGTTGATAGATGCATGTAAAACAACTTGGGTGAGTTTGTACGTAGCAAGGCAGTAAGTAATTTTAAGTTTGTTTTTCCTATTCTTTCAATTCGATTTTTCCTAGTTTTTCTACTGTTGTTTCACGTCTTCTGTACAGGTCCTTCAGGTCTTTTGTAGATCGAATCAAACTACTTCAGGCTAAAAATTGGTAACTTAACTAATGGCTTGTGAGAGGCGTTACACAGTAGAAGTGCTTGAGCGCTCACACACTGATCGGTTCGACTCCTGTGACGTAGAAGAAGAGCTTGAGTTACAAGGTGAAAATATTATCCCTTTAAACAACATAGAAGACAGTTTTTTGGATAATGAGATCGACATCCATGTAAATCAAGACAATGCCTCATCTTCTGGTTTAAATAGGCCTAACACTTCTTCTGTAAGTGATTCTGCAACGCAAGTACACACTACTTTTTGACAGCTAAGGGATGGTAATGGTACATTGTGGCAGAATATTTCTGAAGCTCGTGGTGTACGAATAGCCTTTGCTGCAAACGTGTTTCAAAACGGTTAGGACCAACCAGATACTCCTACTGATCAATCCCTGAGAGGTGCTCCTATAATACTTTTCATCCATTTGTAGATGAGCACACGCTAAATGTTATTGAGATTAACACTGTCATCCACATAAATGGATGATGATGACGACTTTGGATTTGGAAGATTGAGAGATTTTTAGGTCTTCAGTTAGCTTGTAAAAAGTTGGTTAAATGAAACGTACTTATCAAATAATTTTTGAGTAATAAATGGGGATTTCCTATTTTTGGAAGCACTACTGCTCATGACAAGTACCGAAAAAGATTACAAAGCATTTGGGATTTGATAGATATTTCAGTCGGGGTCAAAGGAGACAAGCTGACAAACCTTGCTTAATTTTTGAAATATAGAATGCCTTTTTGTGACCACTGCGGAAAGTGCAATGTACCTACTTTCGATTTGACTATTGACGAACAATTCTTCGGTTTTAAAATTCGCTGTCCATTTACATATGTCGCGTAAATAGAATTTTGGTTCTACCTCAACTTTAGTTTTTTTCTTAAAATTGAGGCAACTAATAGTATTGCTCGAATAATTAATTCTGACTGCAACTTAACTGCTAGGTGAAGATTGGCTTCCTCTAAATACTTAACCACGATACTTTAAGCCACACACTTCTCGAAAAAAAGCAGAACAGATATATTCACAAAAATACTTCAATACTTTAAATTCCTTCACTCGTCGATCATACAAAACAATGAACTCTAATTTACCAACCAAAAACCTATCAGAAAACTATATTATTCAATTAGCCGCTAGATTCTTGTCACGCTAATATTCCACAACAAACCACCACAGAATAACACGTTATCCTTCTCTCTATACTTATTCGCACTATTTCGTGCTCTCTGTATTCTTTCTCCCTCTCTCTCTCTTTTTCTATTCTATCCTTTTTTCTGCATGAGTAAAATTCTCGTCGCCTTGTATATATGAATGGGACGCACTCTAGAAAATTCAAGAACGACATCACGTGGCAAAAACATCTTCTACTAAATTACGTCATATCGGCAATCAAAAACTTTCTAGAAAAAAAGATGTGTTCTGGATCAGTCTTGAACGTAAGCACATAATTAACAATTACTCCGTCACAAAGCAGGCATGCACGATGCAAATTTTAACTCAAAGGAAAAAAGGTTTTTCAAAAACAACCGGGATATAAAAGCAAGTTAAAATTCGAAATAATTTTAAATTTACAAATAAAATAATTTGCAGCAGAACGAAAGCAACAAATTACAGAGACTATACACATATGAACTATTCCAACGAAGTAAATTTATTTATTCGTGACAACATACTACATGGCTGACAAATCAGACGAGTTCGGTATTAAGTTTTGGCTTTTGATGGATGCCGAGCCAAAGCATATAAATTGTTATTGTTCCTGGAAAAAAACCTTAGCATAAGCAAAGGAAATGATCTTCCGCGCAATTCATGCCTGACCCCAATAAGGTCATTCTACAATAGAGGCTACAACGTTACAAACGATACTATATTACAAGACACAAGTCAGCCGAAGACCTGATATAGAGAAAAATAATTGTTGGTACAGTCAAAAAACACCGCAGAAAAGTGAAATCCGGGGGTAGATTTTTGCTTGAGCAAATAATTATTTTCCGCCATCAAGAAATTCAAATCATAATATTATTTTTGATAGTGACGTTGTCATGACGTCACCGATCCCTTATGGCACTTATCACAAAAATTTTGTGTCGGGAAGATGATCAATCATGCCAAGTTTGATGTTTGTACACCCAGTAGTTTCAAAAGAGTTATAAAAATTAGGTACATATATACTACCTCAGACACGTTCAGGCTGCTCTGTACACTAGATGTATTGTCAAGCTACAGTAAAAGCAATGCATTTTGAAGTATACCCAGTTGCTATTATTATAACAAATAAAATTTGTGGCTTTGAATTTTTGAAATACAAAGACTTTGTTGCTGGAAAGTATCAATGCAAAGCATTAAGCAGCATGAATCTCATACATAGCTTTTTGTCGTTCAAAATTGTGATATTGTACACCGAGATGGAGTGCAGTGGAAACGCGTGAGAAAATTCTTTGCAAGTTTATCTGGCCCACGAACGTGTTGTGATATTATTTTGTCAAGAGGTTTTTCCTAAAATGCTTTGTAACCAGGCCACATCCCAATAAAGAAATGACATGCTTAGCTTGTACATCACAGGCAAGAGGTTAACGCATGCAGTGAACATACAGCCGTGCAAGGCTGACAGGTAAAAATAACACCTACGTAAAATCAACCAAAGATAAATATTGTACTATTAGTTTGTGGTTCTGAAAATTAAGTAGTGTATTGTAATGTGGCGCCATTTGAGTCCACTAACTGAACTACATTGAATAGTGGTGGAATGCCAACGCCAATACATTTAAAGAATAACAAAGCACTGGAATGAAAAAAAAATTCAAAACGCATTGAAAATTTATGCCAGTAGCGCTCCCTTCTTAACGCTTCACCATTCCAGCCCCCTTAAGTATTGCCCGGTAAAAAAATCTCCCTTACACACTAAGGCAATTTTCGCAAAAAGTTTGCTTCTTTCTTACTGGCAACAGTCTAAAGAATTAAAATAATATCAATAAATGTTGCACAATACTAGTTTTGAAATAATAGTGATATCTATAAGTGAAAAAACTACTATCTACATTTATGCTTTGTTGACGAATTGGTTTAGCAAAATAATTGCAGAAATCTGTAACGTAATTTGTGAAACAGTGCTGAGCAGCATCACAACAAAACCTCCTAATAAATGATGCATGATTAAAAGTGTTCCTCCTGCAACACGTCAAAGCGTAGGTGAAAACATTTCACACTTTGATATATTTAGCAGATCCTCGAGCATTTGGTTAAAATTCACTTTTCTTCAGCGCCATACTGTAGATGAAGTAAAGTGGATGTCTAGTTACTTTGATGTGCGAGCACTAGCAAACTATTGTATGGCTAACATTCTTCTTGAATAGGAACAAAAAACCCGAGGCTCCGAGTCAGTTTTCGTATGCACATGTATATCAAAACTGGAATCAATGCCATTTTAGGGAAGAATCGTTTGTCTTTTAACAATATTTTAACAGAACCAACAGATTTTTAAAGGAATTCCAGAAAAAAGACATCGTGCGCATGGAGGCACTAGCAGTGACTTCAAGCACAGCTATCAAACAAGTACATGCAATAAACATTGTGGTGACCCTGTAACAGATTCCAGAAAAATAGCATGATTTAGGGGCAAAGATTGGTTTTGTAGTTACATTTATTGAAAGTAATCATTTAAAAGACAGGCTTCCAGATGATAAACTGGTTTGTTGCAACATTTTTATCTGCAGCTGCAAACAACATGACGATTTTGCTTTTAATTCAAATTAGCTAAGAGCAGCAGAGCAAGAGTGTGCAACTGTTTTTGCAGGCGGACTTATTTCAGACTTCTCGCAAATTTTGCACGACGGTCAGAAATCATAATCCACAATTTTTCTTCTGACAAAAAATCTTCAAAGCAATGGCTGGTTGCAGTGCTCATGCAAAAAGGTGCTAAAGAACTTCTTTTTGTTTTTCTTTTTTGTAGTTCGGTTATTCCGAGATGTAATCATTAGACCTGGCATCCAAGGCCACAAAATTTCACCTCTAAAACGACGTTTGAAATCCTTTCCGCCGGCCGTAGGTTGCACACTCCGGCCCTAAAAGATCTTTCTAAGCAATAAAGCAGCACTTCTTTCATTGCTTTGGGCAAGAAACAGGTGATGCAAAACAAATTTTGCCTACTGAACAGGATTTTTGAATATACTAAAAATGCATACATTGGCTTTGTGGTTTTGACAAAACAGTAGAGCAATACCGGTCGTAGCATTCACTACTTTAAGTTATTTAGCTGTCAGCTGCGTAAGAAAAGACAGTTTTTAACTCTTTTTGGCTTGTTTCAAACATTTACATTTTTTCAGGCTTCTGAAGCCGACTGTGAGATGTTTTCTCATGTGTGGAACATAAAAGAAAACTGAAATCTATTCGTTACACCAGTAATTAGCAAACTATTCTGTACTAGTACTTTTTTATAGGCTCTACAAAACTTGCAACTGTAGGCTACGTAATGAGTAAAAGCAAAAACTATCAACTTGCAAAATCAAAACCTAAATTCAAAAAAAAGGTAGCCCATCACCATCAAAAAGTGGAAAACTCATCATACTGAACAAAAATTTTGTAAAAAATTAAGAAATTTCATTTCTAAAAACGTTTTAAAAGAAAGCGACCGCCATATATAATAAGCGGTAAAATATATTTACTTTCTATAGAGTTGATCACATAGTGTAGAAGTAGCTTCACCGTACACAGCGCTACATATGTAACCTCAAAGTTAGCGTTGATTAACGCGCCATCTTGATATCATCACACGTTGATAAATTCCACATTCAAGTTTATTAGGGGTGGAGTGAGTGAATCAAATTTACAGGTGTTTGATGAGACAATTAAAGACGATAGGTTATCAAAAACTAGGACTCAACAAGGACCACACAGGGTTGCACTAGCAATTATACTTCACACAGTCAATGATCAATATACCTAAAATTATACTTATATGTTAGTTGCTTCTTGTGTAATAAATAAACGCTATTTCTTTAACTCCTAAGACCCTGATGCTGTGTAGAATTACAAGTAACCATTGCCAAACACTAAATTAGATTATCGGAAACTTCAGCGCTTCCTACGTGTGAGCAAACGCTGGCCTGAGGCGACAATTCTTGCATGCTAGCGTGCAGTGTTGCCAATATCCGATTGCATGGCCCAGGTTCAAATTTACAGCGGAAAATCAAATCAATATTTGAAACTAAAAAAACTTTGAAATCAACTCAGAAACGGACACAAAACTGCTAAAGTTTTATACCCAAAACAAGATCTTCAACTAAAATATTTAAAATGTTTGCCGCAATCAATTGCATTAAATGGTAAAAAAAGATGAATTTGGAACTTTAAACAAAAATTTGTAGACTTTTGCTTTAGGTCATTATGCATTATAATTTGGCTTCAGTATCAGAAAAAAGACACTCAAGTAATGAGAACTCAAGTGAGTCCGCTACAGACATGTTTTTAAAACCGAATACAGCGTGTGGACTGTGGATATTAAAAAGCTGAAAAAAAGAATCTAGAAAAATATATTTGATTTAATAGTATATCTATTTAATTATTCGTAACTACCTCATTATGTCTTAAAAAATGCAAGTAGCATTTTTTGGCAGAAACTTGACTAAAACATTATTTTTGTTTACAATGAAAGTCTTTTTTGTTAGTATTGAAAGATTTATTTGTGATAATTTAAACGACTGCAGGCAGGCGCGTAGCCAAGAGTTTGGCACAAATGGGTATAAAGTTCCTTTTTGAGACAAATTTTGTGTTTAGGATGGGTCTTATTAAAGCTCAATTTAGAGATAAAAGTCATCATTTTTGGAAATAGGTAGTGCTAACTCGGGTTTTAGCCCTTTTGGCTCCCCTGTGTGGTTGTTTGTTTGAATGCAAACTCGGTGACTGATTTAAATGTTTTTTTTCACTTGATCACAGACTTTGTGTTTAAAATGAAGAAGCTAGTGCAAAAAAACTTGCAAAATGCATTTTTTTTACTTTACCACAGACTTTTTTTTACTTTACAAATGGAGTAGCTCGTGCAACCAAGCTTTCACGTTTTAGACAACTGAACACAAATAAAACCACAAATGGTTTATTTACCAAAAAATTAGTGTTTTGCATCGCCAAGAAAAGAAAGAGCGAGTCTCAATGAATTACAGATTTTTTTCATATTTTATTTTTTCACAAATGTGTATCTATGCTACTAGCCGGCTTCGCTGGCGTGGTGCGGCAGAGCTACCCATCTGTTTTGTGGGGTTGAAAAGTGTATGTCGAGCCGACCAGGCTTTATCCAAACAAAATTGTTACAGAGCAATAACGAAAAGTTGCTTCAAATTGCAAAATAGTCCTGGTGACCCAAAATGGTGATCATCATGTTTCCATTGTCCGGCAAAAAGACTTTACGCAATGAATTCGGAGGTGTGAAGAAAAGTGTCTATAAGATATCTGCAGCGTCACAAACAACTCTTTGAGATTATATTAACGTAGTTTTGACTTACACCTGCAAGCTGACATTTTTGTTGAAAAATATAACGCAGTTGTGCCGCAAAGAATGCGCGACTAAGTATGGTTTGAGTTCCTATAAAGTAAAAACTGTATTGCACCATTCAGCCGAATAGAGAATTTACTGGTAGATGGCGCGAAATGTCAATGTGTCATACACCTGCAGTATTGCTTCTCTTTTAAATCGTGCACTTCATTGACTATGGCCCTAATGCTAATTTGCGTACTTTTAAATATAAAGCACCCACAAAAAGTAAATAATTTTACTAGCTTCTATTCTTTCCTCTAATCAGTCTAATCAAATGTGGTAGGGATAAATTCAAAGTTGTCGGCATTGTCAGGCAGAATCACCCATCAGTTATAGTGTAATAACATCAGTGTAAGTAACTTTTATCATGGCAACATTCCCATGTGGGAATATTGTTTTCGCGTTGCCGAACCATATTTGTAAAGACTGTTATTGGAATGGTTTTACATTTAAGTTTTTTACAAAACGCAGCTGTTTAATTTTCAAAGTCGTATAACCTGCTTTCTGAGATACAGGCACAAGGTGTCCTAAAAAAGATGCAAAAACCAGAACTTGGATTTTGATCAAGATTTGTTGTACTACCCGCATACCGAAAATGATTTAGCCATCTACTACCTAACTTTATAAAATAAAAGATATGTTTGAACAAAAATTCAAGAAAAAACGGCGTCTTTAGGATCTGTTATACTATAAAATCAGGGCTTAGTTTGCATCTTTCCACATTGGAACGTTGCCGAAACAAGAATTTCATTTTCAAGCATATTTGTTGAGTTGTTCATTTGCAAAATGAGACAATTTTTATTGATAGTTTGACGGAAAATCATTTCTCTGTTACATATCGATGATTTGAATTAAAAGGTAAAGAATAATTAAATTTTAGATGCATTGATTCAACAAAGTTTTGTAATGATTGAAATGCGAGTGAACCACTTGGGTTACCAGTAATGAAGAAAATAGTCACAGCAGCTCGTTTAATGCTTTAAAAAGTGAAGCGCTGAGTAAAAAAGAAGAGCGACAACCTATTTATTTATATGTGTAAATAGAAGAACAGGGGCAAGTGATTTTAATTTGTAAGAGGAAATTAAAATTACTTGCCCTTCTTCCTCTATTTACTGTTTCCCATAATACCGGTATTACTACTTTTAAACCAAAAGTGATGTTTATTTAAAAAAAACGCATGATGTCAGAGATTGTTGTGTTTTACTTCAAAATTAGGGATGGTCACAAAAGTTACAAAAATTAAAAGTTGAATTGATAGGTAAAATCATTGATACGTTGACAGAGAAGAGCTGTTAAGTGGCAGGGATACCGGCACCAATTGTGTAATTACCTGTCCCTAGTTGCGCTAATGCTTCCTTTTTCGGTATAAGCAGATGAACCTCTATATGCACAGTCATTGATTTATTCTTAGTATCCTAATATATTATTAGAAGACAAAAAGAGTGACGCAGGCTACTTTTGCAAAATATGATTTGGAGCCTACCTATAAAGGGTGAGTTCGCGTTAGCACTTGACAGTCTTGGCATTAATGGCTACCCTAAAAATGCTGTACCCGACTCCACCAGCCTCATTAAAGCATTTTCAAGCAGAAATAGTGTAGTTCCTATTGGTGAAATTGCACACACAAGTAGTTGCCTTGTTTGATATTTTTTTCGCTATATTGGAAAAAATATCGTTAGAAAATGTAAATGTGCAGTAGATATGTTAGAGATGTACATGTAAGTATTTCTTTTTAAGTTAATAATACATATGGTTGTAGGTTTTACTTGATTTCTTAACAACGTAATATTTATTTAGATTTAGCCATCGGATGATATTAATAAAAGTCTAGTGCTTGTCAAACATGTTGTTCTACCACAGACCTACAAAGCTTAGCAACAATGAAACTGGCTATTACTGGACCTCGAAAAATGTATCACCATTGCAATATTGTAGTCAAATTGTCAGGTAAGGTTTTTTCTGGGTAATAACTGCTGCATATCTATTTATAATACAGAGCAAAGGCCAATTATGAACTTTTATGGATGTACTGTAAAAATCGCTTTTGCAGTAGACCATGGACAACTGATAACCTCAGGTACTCAAAAGAAGATTGCTATCTACGCCAAGATTGTCTGCAAAAGATTTTAAATGATCGTATCCAAGAGCTCTTTCCGTGATAAATTATCAGCAGAATCAGAACGGATGCCATTGCGGCAAGCTCCATACTTGGAGAACTTTTTGACTCCAAACAATGTAACATTCTTAACTTTTTCTTCATTGCATAATGTTCACAATGTTTCAACATAAAGCAAATTGTTTTTAAAATACCGTACTGGTTGTTTTTGGAGACCATAAAAAATATCCTAATTTCCCCAGCTAGAGCAAAAAAATTGCAATCAATATTACAACGCTATCAAAGAAGTTCTTTAAGTACTCGCAAAATGTAATTGCGAGAAAAAGGCTTTTTTTGCACCACTAAAATGCAACTGCCAACAATACCACTTACTCATTCAAAAAATTCTCTACTTTTTCCCTCACCTTCATAGAAAAGAAACTCCTAAGCAAAAAAAGTTAGCTTTTGCGAGGCATTTGTTTGATTTCTTTTACTTTGATGCAACTTTTGTAGAATTTTTTTCATTTTGCAAAATCTGCTAAGATATACATATATCCAGTGCAGTGTTTGAAACTTTTAGGCGTCTGCTTTAGTTTACCTTGGGCCAAAAAATTGTCGGTTAGTCCCTAGTGCTATTATTTACGTTCTGGTCTACTCTATTTGTTGATCCCTTCGTTTGTGCAACCAATAATAATTGCATTGATTCGGTTATAAACAGCTGTACCTGGCTTTGATTTTCCAAAGTCTGTTTTTGAACTTTTTGCTGTACTTTTAACTTCGTGATCCTAAACTGTTAATCTCAAGGTGGTAAATCGCTCAAAATAGAATGCCTAACACTTGTCATTTGTAATTCTTCTCGTTTCTGAATAGCTGAGGCTAGTTTAGCCTGAAAATTGCGCTTATTTTTCGGAATGCAGAAATACAGGCTGGTCCAAAAAAATGCCCCCATTTTATTTTGGCAACATTTTGAGATTTAATAACAGTAGCAACTAATTTTTTTGACTAAAATGTTGCGCATGCCCTCAACTTACTTGACCCAAACTGAAGTCAACATAACAATTGAAATTTTTTTAATTACAAAATCATTAAGTTGTTTTATTGCAAAATTTAATGAAAAGGATATTCAATCCATTCTCCTTGCTGCTGAATTACAGCTGTTATCCTAGTATTTACATTCATGATCACTCTTTCTATCACGTCAGCAAGGATTTCTGTAATTTCGCGACAAATGTTTGCCTTTAGTGAGTGAAGGGTTTCGGGACTATCAACATTAATTCGTTCCTTTAAGTAACCTCAGATAAAAAAATGTTTGTTGGGTTCAAGACTGGCTATTAAAAGGGCCTTGAAAAATGTGTTCGTCGTGTTTTCAGTGGTCCAAGAAAATAGTTGTAAGGCATTTAAGAGTTTTATCAGAGCCCCTAGGCACACGCACCATCTTGCTGAAAAATAACAGTTTTCGTAGACCAGACCCCCTTTCGACGCAAGCTTAGAATGAAGTTTTTCTGAATGAGAGTAATGCAACGACCACTATTAGCCGACACGGCATACGCATTGTCATCCTTAAAGAAATATAAACCAACGATTCCTTTTCTGCCAATTGCACATCACTCAGTGACTTTTTCTCAACTGGCTTCTGATTCAAATTGCTGATTTGCTGGTTATGTTGTCCAAAAACGCACATGCCCGTTCTTCTTATAAACATGCCCGTTTATGTGGCAATGGATCTCATCGCTAAAAAAAATTTATTCAAAAACCCAGGATTATTTTCAATTCATCGACTTAGATTTAGGAAAAACTCCAGTTTTTCCTGCTTGAGTTTTGGGATTTGTTTCTGCCAAACTTGGATTCTATAAGGGAACATTTTCTATTTTTGACGAAATATTTGCAGCACCGATGATCTTGAAATTCTTGTTTCGTGAGATAGCTTAAGAACAACTTTCCAGAAGATTCCTTTCTTCTGCTTCGAACTTCATGGATTTTTTCATGCGTTCTAGCTTTGACTTTTCTGCCACTCAAACCTTGATGTCTATCTCTAATACTACCATGCAGCTTCACACCACTTTTTATTTATCCTTTAAAAAGTGTTTCCGATTAGAGTTTGATCTTTCATCTTGACTTCATTTTTTAGCGCTCTCTGAGAGGCAGTTATTGACTTGTTCTCCGAAAAGAGCTTAACTGCCTTGATTCGTTAAAGATTCGAAAATCTACTCATGCTACTAACATTCCAAAAACAGCAATTGTACATTACATGATAACTAATCTAAATACGATGGGCTGAAAAACATAAAGAAATACTTTTAATTAAATCAATGGCATAAATTTCAAAATAGATGCAGTTTTTTGACCACTCTGTAGTTCAGGCTTATGCAAGCTAGTTAGAAATCATCTAGGCTTCGATACTATTTTAAAGTTTTCACTTGTTTTAATGCAGCTTTTAAGACTCGGTAATTTACTTTAACGATATACATGTGGCCCAAAAGTAGGTATACAGTTATTAAACTATTTTTTATATACTTTGAAGTTACCAGCAGTGCACTTTATGTGGCCCAAAAGTAGGCATACAGTTAATGGAGAGAACTATTTGGAAATTCTTTGTGTAGTGGTAGTGCCACAACTTCAAACTAAACCTAACTTTGATGAACTCTTCTTTCAGCAAGATGGAACTTCTCCACATTATGCGTTAAGAGTAAGAGATTACCTTAACAAAGTCTTTACACAGCGTTGGTTCGGAAGAACAGGTAGCATTGAATGGCCACCATGCTCACCTGACCTGACACCAATGGATTTCTTTCTTTGGGGTGTTGTAAAGAACAAAGAGTATGTAAAGAACAAGGAAGAAGAATTTCAAAACAGTAAATGAATTAAAAGATTGCATTTATGACGCATTCAGAGAAATTGATGCAAATTGAAATTTGTGCTGCACGGTATGTCAGAGTGTTTTGAACAGATGTAAAGAAGGACATTTTGAGCACTAAAAAGATTAAACAGTTTCCATTTAAGATATAACTATCATTCTAGAGGTTTAAAAGTGCCCACATAAGAACTACAAATCTACTTTTGGATCCAAACCCTACTTTTAATAACTGTATACCTACTTTTGGGCCACCCTGTATATTCGGTTTATAATGTCACATACAACCAAACTAAATTTGATGCATCTTGTTATTTAGATCATCCCTCACTTTAAAAAAGAAAGAAACAATATCTTAGGCCAGCAACTACTGTGACAGCAGAATTGCTATGACGTCAGCAACAAACATACATGCATATAACATCACATCAGCTCTTGAATAACAATTTGTGCTATACAGTAGTACAAATCAAAAATATTTTAGCCTTTTGCATCTACTTTTGTCCGTACAACAAATTTGTGCTTCTATCATTATAAATAACTAAGCACTGGCTTCCCCAAATTGGCATTTCTGACAACAGCAACTAAAAGTTGGGACAATGGGGAGCGTTGCCCCTAAGCTCCAATCCCAATTGTTGCACCGGTACTTTGAATTAAGTCTGGTTTTACAAACACTCTACGGTTTCATATTTCACAAATTCTATCGTTTTCAGCCTACTAGCATAGGGACACAAAGTCAAAGTTAAGGGTGGACGCCGTAACTTTATGGCCTTTATCGTACGTTTACAAAAATAATTTGTTTGGTGTTAGGCTTATGTCATTACTCTGAGCAACTCCCTCGTAATGGTATTTCTTATACCATGTTTCTTGGCTGTACCTAAATGCTTCGGTCCTAGAATAGAACAAAAAGACTTACATTCCTCTCCCCACAACATGTTTTGTACCCGATTACGCGGTAAGATAAATAACTCATTTTAAGAAAAGGTTTTCCACAATAGGTAGAATCGTACATCAAGTGACTTTGATACGTTAATTTAGACCCTTTTATCAATTTTTTTTAATTGGATTTACTTATCCCATAATACCGATCTCTCTACTCCTAAATTGAGACTGTGCTTGCTTACAATCATTTAGTAATTTCCCAAACTTTTATTTATTCATTTGTCAAAGCGCATAGAGGCATAAACTTGAAAATATTGATGGACGCTAAAGAGATTAAAGTATTTACAGGAATTAAGTTACAAAGTAATAAGCAAACTGCTACAACCTTTTCGAAATTGCAGCCCTATTTATAAAACTTAAGGCTTTTGCCTGCGCATATGTTTCTAGCTCTCCACATGAAGGCAGCCAGGAGAAGGCGAAGTGGTCCCTAACCTATGATCCAGCATCTACAGTGGAGTTATTACCATAAGTTTGGTAATTGCTTTTGTGAAAACCCCACAAATTAGCTTTTTGTGCTAAAGAAGAGGATAATTTTTCGTATATCTTGCACAATTCTCTGTTAAATCTCTGTACCGGTATTTGGTTTCACTTCGCTGCATGTGATAAAAATGCCTTAGGGTTTATAAGTATTTAGCCCCTCAAGATGATTGTATCACAAAAATATTTCAACATGGAGCCTACCCAAAATTTAGTTAAAATAGAATAATTTTTGCACTTGCCATCCCGCTACCAAAATCAGATTTAAACCGATGTGTCAGTGCTGTGATAAATTATTGTACTTTATCAAGCAACATATCAACAATAGTCTTTCCTGTTAACGTTTGCTTTCAAAATGACAATGGAAGTAAAGCTGGCGTCTGCTGCTGCTTTCACTAAAGAGGTACCAGACAGCAAAATAAGGACGGAGTGCTGTATTGAAGAGTTCAAGAAAAAAAGGGCGTAAAGCTTGCTTAAAAAACAGTAAATGTTTAATCGCTTGTTGCGTCCACCAATATAATTCAAATTATTGATAAATTGTTTTCACTGTGAGGGAGTTGTTAATATCTCTCAAAAAAAACTATTAAACGCATTTCAACAGTCAGCAATTTTAAGAAAATAAGCAAACCAATTATACTGTTAATTGTTTTTTATGGCGTCATGTAACTTCTTGAGAGAGTGAAATTTTTTGAGTCAAATTATCTGGTACAGTAGGCGCCGCTTATTATGACCACGGATAACATGACCAGCCTCTTATTATGACCAATTTGGTACGGTCCGGAATTTCTCCATTTAAAATTCTCCGTTTAATATGACCAAATTTCGGATAATATGACCAACATTTTCTCCATCTTTCTTGTTACAGTACAGTATTTTTTTCCTGCCATGCACTTATAACTTCACCTTTTCAACATATTGTTACACACTGTACTAAATTTTACCCTCACTTGTAGTGTTACAGTACTGTACTTTGTTTTACTGCCAACGTCACACTGCTACTTCGGGTAAACGATGAACGTGACGGTATTTGGACTTCTTGTGGCTTGCGGCGTTGATTCAGAAGCTGTAATGGCGGCTTCGGTTTTTAAAACCATTCGGATATTATGACCAGAATGGTCTGGTTCCAAGGTGGTCATACCAAGCGGCGTCTACTGTAGTTGCTTTGTTGAAGCAAGAAACAACTTTATCGGTTAAAAAAAAGAATTTAAAAAATCATGTTAAACGATGAAGTCATCATGACATCACTGACACTCTTGTAACACCTACCTTGGAGTAAAGAATAATTGCACCAAGTTTTACGTTTTTAAGTCTAGTATTTTCGGAGGAGTTGAAGCATACATACACGCACGCACGCACGCACTCACTCACCCACTGACATCACACACACACACACACACACACACACACACACACACACACACACACACACACACACACACACACACACAGAATTATGCTTTCAGTTACTTCTGGTTTTTTCATTGCATTAAAGCGAGTGTTATCTTTAAATTTATGTTATTTTGTCAACAACTTTCATGTTGCTTCCAACTGACAAATAAATCGAAAACTTTGCAAAAACACAAAGTACTCATCACTCAGTAATTAGTTTTGATAATTATATTAATAGTAACAGCGACAACAATGACAAACAACAAAAAGCAAACATATTTTATGATCTCTGCATCGACTTTTCCTTAAAGGGCGCAGCCATATGACGAAAGCATTGTTTTTGTTATTCTTGGCTGTTATCTCCTATCAAGAGTAGTCTTTTTGCGTAAAGGAGCAAGAGAATTGTGCTAACACAATTCGTAGAAACATTTGTCTTGTATCAAACAAACTTTATATTCTTAAATTTAAACATATTTTGCTTCTTCTGTGTGAATTTCTTCAGTACCAGCAAGTTTCAAGTCGGAGCATTGGCTAGGTATTGGTGCTAGGTAAACCTGCTGTCCGCTGCTGTGATTGCGACGCAAAAAATGTTCTGTGAAGAATTAAAACTTGACGTCACAAAGTGGCATCACAACCAAAACCTATAGTCGAGTTTCTAAGTAAAGTTAATTACTTCAAAAACATCTTTTGAAGACAATTTTATGAATAACAATGTGCCTGCAAGCCAAAATACTTATGTAACAATAAATACCTCCATTAAGGCTATGTGGCACGTCAGGAGATGAGACGTCGAACAAGCAGTCAGAAGACACATTTTGATAGATTGTTCTTGGAGGAGGGAGAGCTGGACCGATCACTTCATATTCATTAGACTCTTCGCTTGGCTTTCTACGCACAAAAAAGAGTCAGAAGTGGGACTTTCTGTTCTCCCGTTTAAGAACAGCTCTTTGTTAGCCTAGCTTGGCAGTCAGTTCACTTAAATTTTTTTTAATTCTAAAGAAAAATTGAACCATGAATTTTTCTAAACTGTTATTGCAAAACGAAACTTGTAGGTTGGATATACACAATCAATCACTAATTTCAAAAGTAGTCGTTTTTAATTAATTGTGAACTAATTGTGTGCTAGGAAGCGATCTAGAAATAAAGACTTCATCATTAACTTTTACCAATTTTACTTTTGCATTTCTCCCACACGTGAAAATTTTCCTTGAAACAGTTGTAAACAACAGAAATAAAAACAGAATATGCTCTATTGTATCAAAATGCAGACAAAAAACAACATTTAATCATTTTACCAATAAACAATGGTAAGCGAACGTGATTGTGACCGTGCCGTTTACTGATTGAATACACATTATATGGCTGTATAGACATGATCACTTGTTTTTGATATTCTCAGGTCTACTAATTTCTATTCTACGAAAAGGCACTTCGAGACAAGTTTTCTGATTTTGCTGGATTTCTTGTGGTGGAAATGCACTGTAACAGTAGCATTGTTAACTCTCATATTGGTTTTATCTAAAATATTATGGTACTAAATAATGTTTTTGAATAACCGAGAAGTAGTTCTCTGTCGTCCGGTACACAAAAATACATTTTTTATCTTCGTCAAGGATAATTTTAACTGTTAACTATTAGTCAGCTAACATTTGGTAAGCATTTCATATTTTTCATTTTCAATTTATATTTGTAATATACAAGTTATTAACATAGTTCTGAATTTTTTGCTGACCTATGACCAGTTTGTTTTGACTAATGTACACCTTCCGGAATGTCTCCTGGAACTTTGTGGGTTTGACAGCTCATTTTTTCTAACGCGTATTCACTGCACAGGAGAATACTCGCTTTTTTGTTGTTTTGATGAAATTCAAACGCGCCCGCATGTAAAGTAGAAGTAGTAAGTGGCCCCACAGTTTGTTCAGCTAAAAAGCAAGTTGTTGTTATTGAGTTTAAGTGAATGGAAAAGAACAATGTAACATAAGTAATTAGTCAACGTATCAATTTCATAGTATTGCTTTGGAGACTAAGACAATTGATAAGTTATTGTTGATAAGTGTAAACAACTGTTTAGTGATGTCTTACCCTAAAGTTTATTTACATGTAAAAACGTGTTTGATTCTTTTTCTGGAAAATAGTTCTGGTGTGTAATAATTGTTTATCGTAATGGTCTGCAGTTAAGTGATACTGTTTTCTTTATTTTAAGAAACGGGGGTTTTAGAAAGCGTATCACAACAAATTCTAAGTGAGTGAAATCATGTCTGTCTCTCAATCATTCGTTTCGTATTTTGAAGAATCAGAATTTCAAATTTCCATTATCAGATTTACTTCTCTGTTCATTTGAATTGACTTTTTACCACTGTTGAAGCCTAAAAGTCCAATAGAAAAAGTTTGCCGTTGTTGTAAGGAATTTTCTAGTATCGCTGATGAGACACCAGATCAGGGGTGTTTAACTTTTTGAAACGCGCCCCTATTGGCACGATGAAGAAAAAAGTCGTACTCCCCTCAGTGAAAATAAAAAATTTAGCGCCTTTTTTGCTTCGTGACAACCTTTTGTTTCTCCCAAAACACTATGAAGACCTTTATTTTTTGGGGGTTCAGCTATTTTCAAGCGCCGCTTTTGGTCATTTTCCCTCAATTGCTCTCGAAACTACCATGATAACCATTTATTGAAGTTCAACTACTTTAGGGTGCCTCTCCCCCCATCGTAAAGTCCCACGCCCTCTCTACCAGTTTAAAAACCAAGGCAATAGGTGAAAACCTACCAACAATTACTGGAGTACAAATAGCCGCAAGTTTAAGCTAGGGAAACGCAATGTTAGCCATGTTTGGAAAGAAATGTGTTGTTGAATTATAATAACACCGTTACTAAATGCATTTGATTTGAAAAGGTTTAAAGTTTAAATTAGCCAACCTCACCTAAAACATCATTTCCACCAAATTTTTTTTTTTTTGTCATGCCATTGTAATTTCGACAACTTTGGTCTAGTAGTTGGATAATTGCGGGAAAAATTTCACTGAGGGAGATGGCCAATTGCTGTCATTTTTTTTGTTTCAATGTCTCGCTTGATCGGCTTTGTCTGTTGAGAAAAGGCGCCAATACCTGTAACGTTTGACAAGCTAAAGCAGCTCTCATTAAAGTTTTTGAAGATTTAAGAACAAGTTAGTTGTGCAAAGGCAAATAATTTTATACATCAGAAGTTTAGGAAGTGAAAAAACTGGATTAAATGGTATATTTGTACAAATTTTTTAAAAATTGTGATGAGAAGCATATATACGTAAGGAATAGACCAGATTGAAACATTCTTTCTAAAAGCTTTACTTTTTGAGCTAGAGAATGTGGCAAACCTTTTTAGCGTTTAGCCACTAATTTGCGAAAGGTTGAAGTCACATTTTTGAAGGGCCATCTATCACTATTCTTACAGTCATCACCGATTTCATAATCAACGTTTATTTGTTTGGAAGTGCCAGAGATTATTTTGGATGCTTTTTTTATTATTATTTAAAGAGTGCTCAGAAGGAAATGCCTTCTGGTTCTGCAACTTGTATGTCTCAAAAATCAGCGTATGCAACCTCAAGTCTTTTTGCTATTGTTCCTCTGAGCATTTTTTGCCAAAAAAAACCGCCTGGTAAAGTAATTTTGATTCTCAGTGGTCACTCATCTTATTGCAATTCAGTAGAAATGTTGAAACTTGCTGCAAAAAATAAATTACATTTGGTATGTCATCCCAATCATGCCAACAATATCTGTAGCCATTGGACCTAAGCGTTTTCAGATCATTTAAACCATTATTACAAGAATGCTGCATCTACCTGCTTAAACTGCAATCTGATTGACTATTACCAAAATAGAATTCAGAAAGAGCTTATTGTAGGGTGTCAAAAATTTAGTGCACTGGGCCATATTTACATATCGAGACTTTACGCGAGCCTAACCATTTGGCAAAATTTAAATTATGATACAATCGATACCGCTAGAGCTAAAATTTTAAATCTCTAAATCTGATTCTCAAATTGTTTTGACTCATCAATCGTTATTTTTTACAAATAGTTGAAACCAAGAAATGTCGTTACGAAAACAAAATTGCTAAGAAGTAATGCACAAGTCAATATTTTAAGTTACAACAACTTTCCTTTGGACAGCCATCAGACTGTGGTGTGCAGCAGGAGATCAGAGTACATGATCTCCACCTAATTCTGTAACGGGCAGAGCTGACGGTGATTTAAATCTTTCAAGATTAATCACGCACTCAAAAAAAAAACTCTGCTTTACAGTATGGATTTTCCCAAGCCTCGCAGAGCCGCATCATTAGGATGAAGAAATTGCAGGCTGCCTAACCCTGGGTTTGTGGTTTACTGTACTGAAATACCTAATTATTCTCGTTTGCCAATCACAAAAATAGCAAGACGCGAACCACAAAACAAAGCATGGCTGGTAGAATTTGACGCGCGGGTCGCCAGTTTGACGCTCCTGCCTCATAGAATCAGTTAATTTTACTTGCGTTAGCTATAGTTTCTGAAGGGAACTACTTAACCTACAATTTAGGCTATCACTTCATATAGAAAGAAGAGAATAAAACATTTTTGTACTTTGTGATTACTCTGATCCTTATCAGAAGACAAAGGTAAGGGAATTTTCAGTATTATCTAGCAATTGTTTTGTCACGATAATTTTAAAATTATATTGTGAATGCACTTTCAGTTTTCGGCAAAAACCATTTGGTGAACTTTTTCAAACAATGTCACATAATGCGGAGCATCCAACAATTAGTTTATAAAAACTCTAATCAAATCACACTCAATTGCAAATCGGTAAAACAGAAGTATGACTTTAACAAAAAAGATGGAAAGTTCAAATGGATTCTTTTGAAAATCAAAAACATGAATTTAACATTTTATATAAAAACATTAGTATTTTATGCTCAATTTTTTGGGGGAGGGCTTAATTGTTTTCAACGCTATTTTGTAAATTCATCAATAAAAATCCATATCTACAAAAAGAAAGTAGTACAGTAGATGAACGAATCATTAGTCAGTAATGAATATTTGAACTAATATCAAACTGTGGTTAGCTGTGATTCTGAAATTAATCGAAAAACTAAACAAAGAAGTTTAAACTTCCAAAAAATTGTATTCCATAACCTATATCTTTTTTCATATTTCACTCGTTTATCAACTCGGATCACTTGATTTATTGCCAAAATACTTGATTGTTAGCAAGTTTCTTGTAATTCTTGAGATCAAAATCATTGCTACGATATCAAAAAACAGAATAAAACAAATAAATATCTCTCCAAAATGTTTAAGCACCTTGTAACTTGGCATTGGAGCAAAAAGGACTATAAGTTTTTTTTTGTATTAACTTAAATAATGTTCTCTTCTCTTACATAAAAAGATTTGAACGATCCTATTGAACCTTAAATGCTTCTGCAAAAACAAGAAATAAAACAAACCTTGGGTGTTTCGCTCGTCTTCTTCGTACGACTATGTGTGCTATCACCACCATAGTTAAACAAAACAATGCTATAGAACCAAGAACTGTTGTTAGAGTGAGAACATCAACCTGTGATGAATGATCGACTCCATTGATAAAATTTTCCTCTGGCAACGCAGACACATTACTCCCATCCACAATTTCTAAAAAAATGGTAAAATTAACATTTTCGTTCGAAAATGTAGGCCTATCACACGGCCATATTACTACTTTGAATTGCCGCTACAAGGTCTTTCAGAAGAAAATAGAACTAATGGAAAGCAAATGTATGAAAAAGGTTTGCTAGTACCAAGTAAAATGCTTTTGAATTTTTAAAAGATACAGGACTTTTAGTTATTTAAAACAAAAATTTTCAAAAAAACTTTTAAGCATATTGACAAAAGAATAGGTCAAAAAAGGATTTTGTCCTTAAATTTCTTCGAATAAGACTTTGGTTATAATCACCAAAAACTGCAAAACTACAATTTTTGATCATGAATTTAATGTTTTATCTTAATTTACATGAAAATCTTTCCAATAAGTTTTCTGATTTGCAAATTTTTTTAATTTATAAGAAAAAATTTAAGAAATTTGATAGAAAGAAAATGATCATTTGCAGACTATTTGATTGAGCAGAGGCCTACAACTATGTATTAAGACAACGAAAATATAGATGGAGTATCAATAAATTTAGTATCATTATTATCCCTAATTGCCGTATCCGTGTAGGTCTAAGTTCGGAAAAACATCCAAATTTTAACAACATGCTTGCTAACGCTGGTCAATAAAAGAACTCTTAGGCGATGTCACCTAGATAAAATGACGTTTGTCTAGCAATATCAGATGCGCTGACGTTGAAACTGAACGTAGTTTTTCTTGATTAACCCTCATACCTTGATGACGTTTTGTAACGTTAAAGTTAATTGGGGTGACATTTGATTCCATGCTTAAAATTGCTTTATTCTTAATTTTAAGCAATGCTGAGTGTTATGTTTCTTACAAATATGAATTAAAGAAGCTATAAGAATATCAAAACAATTCTTTTTGTATACTTTTAGTACAGTGTCGATTTTCAAACATAAAAAACAACATAGGCCAATTTTTCTTCTCAAATAACCTTTAGTGAATTTGTAAGAAATTTGAAAATAAGTGTGTTTTATGACAGAATTAGAACTCGATCCAAGTTAATGTTTTAGATATTTTGATTCACAAACATGTTGTTACATGAATCTGAACTGCATGTAATTCAAAGGATCTCGTTGGGTAAAAAAGTTGGTTACTTGGAGGTTGAATGCAATAAGCACTAAACTGAATCAATCGACCACATCAATTCAGCCAAGTATAACGAAACAAGTATTTATACCAGGGAACTTAAACATTTCTTGAACAAAACAAGAACAAACTTGCAATAAAATTTCGTATGAACAAGAATTTTAATTTACGTACATAAAACAGGAATGAGAAACTATTTCAAGCAAGGAACTAGTTAAAAAAAATCTGCAACAAAAATTCCGATAGTTAAGCAATGATCATCCTAGAAAACACATTTCTATTTCTCTCAGCTATTGCTTTTTCCAAAAGACCTAAAAATAATCGCTGGGAAAAGAGAAAATAATTAGGCACTTATCAAAAAAACAAGAAATGCAACAAATGAAGAACACAGTATAAGATTGTGCTAGTTGTTGGAATCGGTAGCTATGCTCGGAGTGGAATAAGCGATGTGGTTAACCTCTTAGCGGCCGTGCATTACATAAGCTGCGGTGCAGCCATTTGGGACCCACCGAAATCAGTTGAGCGCCCTTTTAACGTTACGCATTCATTGTATTCTTAAAAGTTAGCGTTAATGCAACGCGTCTCTGGGATTCGAACCCGCGTCTTTGGAACTGGCCTTATCGCGCGCCGAGATTTGCTGACATGCACCACGTGCTACCAGCCATTCCTTAAAGCACCGCATTTAGCTTGTAACTTTTGGAAGACCTTTTTATGCTAATCACTGCTTGTGTGATCAGCTTTGCATAAGGATATCAGTTTTAGTCATTAGTTGAGCGGCTAGCAGTAACGTCAAAACGAACCTCCTTCAAAAGTAAACGGCACGTAAGTCTTGCGCTTTGTGTTAGATTGTTCTAAAAAGGTCAACGTTAATGCTATTGGGGGGGGATCTCTTGGCTCTTGGCAAGCCCTGCTGATGAGTTCAAATGAACGAAATGCGTCTAGGGATGGCTATGTAAATTTGTAAATATCTTTTAATAGCATTGCTTCCTTCGGAAGCCTCGCGCCTTCAGCACTCGCTTTGTTGTTTTGTTTCTCGCTTAAAAGACACTCTCTATCGATCGTAACCACTTGGAGCTAGCAATACAATATTACATATTGGGGTGAATTTTGACCCCAATGAATGTTTATGATACATTTTTTGAAAGCATTATATAAAAAAGAAAATTAGCGTTTTGAGGGGAACATCATTCTCATTTGTACAATTACAGTACAGCCTGATTGAAGAATGTAAGAGGGCACAACTTGAACAATCGAGAATAAAAAGAGTTACCGGTACTGCAAATTAACTTGTCCTGGGGTCAGTTTTGACCTCGATAACCGTATGAGAGTTAACTCAAGTTTTTGGTTACTTTCTTTTGGGTTATTGATAGTACAGGCAGCAGTTGCCGGCATAAGCCCAAGGTGGTATCACGTGCAATATGAAGATTTAAAGCTCCCAAGTCAATAGGTTAAAGTCATTCCCACGAAAAACTTCAACCTGTTTGTTTTGCGTTATCTAATAGCCAACGCAGAACAGTTAAAACTTTCAATGCCAGCTCATGATTAATATTATTGGTATTTTGGCTATACTTTAATATCTAAATTGATTACATGCAGTATCGAAATACAAGCCTGTATTTTAAGCACACTCCAAACGTTTTGTGAAATAACTGGTGGATTTGGTTAAAGCGAGAGCAAGATGTTCTACGCTAAAAAATTTTATGTCCTGACTTTCTCCTCAATTCTCAATTAGCCAGTAAATCCTGCATCTCTATGAAAATAGAAATTACAATACTTTGTACTCCAAGAAAAACAATTAGAGCAATAAGCAATTTGACCTTACTAGATTATTCAGTTACCTGTAATAACGGAGCTTGTTGTTGTAGGAGTTATTTCTGCATTTTGTTGAGACGCAGTTGTTTTAAATTTTACCGATGTGGTTGATTTGATGGTTCTAAAAAATTAACATATTGCATCTTTTAAACATTTCATGATTGAATTCATATTCCTAGTCTTACGTAACTTTGTTTATTCTGCAGGTTAGGCATTAAGATCAGCTTGGTGCTTCAGTAGAACAGGCTAGGCTCCATAGGCAATGTCATATACGTCATACTTGTGGTTTACATTTGCAGTAAAAGCTGTGTTATGCAAAATTTAAGTCTTTAGCATTTCAAACTCTGCTACAATGCGCATACTACACCAGAAGCACTTAACTTGTGCATTTTGCTAATCTGAAAACGTTTTTTCTCTGTTTTAAACTTGTTTGGACTTACTTAAATTGAAGGCGTGGTCTTACTATAGGACAAGGTAACGAAGTACGAGAGCGTAAAAAAAAATTGGTCGTACGCTCATACACAAAGATACTGGACAGTGGCGTGGCTAACCATTGGATATTGTGGATATATCCAAGGGCGGAATGTTATTGAGGGCGGCAAAATGTATTGACTATATTTGCAATTATTTATTCGATTGTGACGCACTGTGCTCTCTGTGAAGAAATAGATTGCTAATCACTCTGCTGAAGTCATGTCGGCTGTATGCATGGGCACTGTAGAGTTTATTTAGCCCATAACTTTTGGGAAAAAAGCTACAAAGATTTGACAGTTTTACGCCAGACTTAGTAGGTTATAGCTCGACTACAGCAAATTTGCTACTATACTGTTGTTTAATATTGCAGATTGCAGTTAAAAAATTTAGTTGCTAATGTTTTGAAGTTAATTAATTTACGTAAAGTTAGCCTACCAATGAAATAAGTAAAAGCAAGTGAAACCAAGTGGATCTAGTATAGATTCCGCAAGTGTGGCGGTCTAAGCTATGCTTTATTAACCCTACGTTAGTACTCTCACAGTTTGTAACACTGTTAGTACCCTGGGGTGTTTGAACACCCCATTCTTAAAATTCATGTCCTCTTGCTTATCATTGCATGATGTTCATTCAGCTTTTTTTGTAAGTTTTTATAGTTACCAATAAGTAAAAAAATTTTCATTTACTGATACTGAAGAATGCTTTTGTATCACATCAGGTCAACCACAGAAAATAGTTAAATTTTGACTTGCATTATATTTTTACAAGAATAAAAAAATAAAAATTAACCATGTTTATTTTCTTCATATCAACAAAAGTAATATTAATTAGCAATCATTAATAAATATGAATTTGTCTAAAAAAGCAGAAGAGTGAAAACTAACGCCGAAATCCAGGAAACTAATGAATGGCCTGCTTAGTATCATGGGGTGACGTCACACCCCAAACCACAACAAATGTCTCTAATCTCCTACTGTGTAAGGTATGGGATTATGAAATTCTCAGTGATTTATCTTTTCACTTATTTAGGAAGGTACTTGGAAGATAGTCCATGTCATTGTTGCCAACTCAAAATTATAATAAAAAAGTTTTTTGTGGGGTGCTGAAACACCCCTGGATACTAACGTAGGGTTAAAAGCCTCTAGCTTCTTGTCGGTCACCAACTGCACTGAAGAGACCTGATAGGTCGAAACAGTGTCACTGTCTGCAGTTTTGCAAAGTGGAACTTCTTTCAGAAAAATAAGCCAGGGAAGAAGAGCTGAAAAAGAATGGATGAGCCATTTTGAAGTTTGTAAACATTTCTTTACAGTTTTCACTTTCTTCAGCTAAAGAAAGGGATGAGGTTAGCAGCTTCAGCAAATCTTTACCTCACAGGGAAACGGAAAAGACAGTTATACTTGAGCAAAGTAATCAGAAAGTAATCATTTAAAGTATTCTTACCAACAAAACACTTATAGCTAAAGATAAAATTGATGATATCAACGGTGTGGATACTTGACCAGAAGCGATAACTCATTACATGAGAGGTGAAATGGTCAAAGCAGGATCTGAAAGATAAGAATAAAGAAGGCCGTTCAAGCCAGCGATTAGAGTAATTAAAGGAGACAAAGAAAAGGAGCTGTTATGTTTTTTGATTAAGAAGTGGTTTTATAAGACGTTAAAAAACGGAGATGAAGTTCTCAGATCATGGCTGCTTTATTCGAATAGACAGACATTTAGGATTGTATTGTTTCTGTTGCAAGTTGTTTCAATCAAAAAATGATATTTCCCAATTCGTTTTCAAACCGTTTGTTGATTTCTGGCATCTAAATCCAGGTATTTTTAATCATGAAAATTCAAAAATTCATAAACAGTGCTTTGATAAATGGAAGAAGCTTGCACTGAGACTTCAGCTTTATCAAACAATTGATAGAGAAATGCAAGATCTCATGAATAAGGAAAAAATAAATGGAAATAAATCCTTCATAGCGTAGTTGAAGTTATAAAGTTTCTATGTAAGCAAAATCTTCCTATACGTGGCCATCGTGAAGACTCTAACTCAAGAAACCAGGGGAATTTTCTTAAAACTTTAAAATTGCTTGAAAAATATAATGCAGTCATTAAGGAACATCTTTTAGCTATCCAACTCTTTAGCAAGGGCATGACACTGTACCTTTTTCCAACAATTCAAAATGAGTTAATTGAGCTTCTTGAAAAAAAGGTAAAACATCTCATTCTGGAGGAAATAAAGGCACCACAATATATTTCCATTTTTCTCCTGACGTCTCTCACATTGATCAAATGGCTCCTATTGTTGGATACGTAAAAGACAGCAGTGAGATACAAATAAAAGAGTCGTTCCTAAATTTCTTTTTACTGCACAGAAAAAAAACAGATGAAATTACTAAGTCTGTTCTCGCTGAGCTTCAGCAAAATGGTTTGGGCATAATGATGTGCAGAGATCAAGGACGCGACAATGCTTCCACCATGGCTGGAATCCCTTCTGGAGTGCAATGCAGAATAAAACAAGTTAATTCTAAAGCAGTATTTTTTCCATGTGCTAACTATTCGCTTAACTTCTCAGGCGTTCACGCAGTGGCATCGTCGAAGCATTCTGCAACATTTTTTGCTGTTGTGGAAAGTGTCTGCCCCTTTTTTTCTTCTTCTACTCAAAGATGGAAAGTGTTACTTGAGCATGTACCAATTGTGGTAAAAAGAGTGATTCATACTCAATGGAGTGCGCATTACGAAGCTGTGAAAGCCATTCAGCATTGTTTCCTTGATGTAGTGAGTGCAACAAACAAGTAATGCGATCAAAACGAAAATATTGATACACGAGGACAAGCTCCCGGCATATTGGATGCAATTCAGCAATTTTCCTTTACTTCTTTTTTACAATTTTGAATGAAAGTTCTAAGAGAATCTTATGATACCCAAAAATATTTACAGCGAAGAGGTTTGTCTGTGGAAAACTGTTCCCGCAAGATGAATGTTTTCATTGCTTTTTTGGTCAATGATCACGATGCGCTGATTAAGCGAAGCATTGAAACTGATATCAAGATTTGCGAACAGCAAGAAATTCAAATTAAAGAGCGACGTGTCCGAAGGAAGAAAAAGATGCCTGGCAAATATTCAGAAGATTTAAGTCTCACGGCTGTTGAAGAAATCAAGAGATGCATGACAGAAGCAATGAATCGATTTCGGAGTGAAGCAGGAAAGCGGTTCAGTAAAATTTGTATGTTAAATGAAGTATTCGGTTTCATAAATCCCCACGCGTTGTTGCGAAGCAAAAATATCGAAGAAGATATGAACAAATTTAAGAACATATATGCTGATGACGTTAATTTTTCTGAAATAACTTTAGAAATAGTTAGGTTCAATAGACTAATACAATCCAGCGGTACTGCTTTTCATAGCGATACCACAGCGCTTGATGTGCTGCAGTGGTTGACCAAAAATCGTTTATGTGAATCAACCAACACCTTATTTATTTTTGTGTCTTAAGCTTTACCTCTCAGTTTCTGTTTCTATTGCTAGCTGTGAAAGCATTTTTTCAAAGCTTAAATTGATAAAATTTTACTTGAAATCGACTATGGGTGAAAGCAGGCTGTCTGCTCTAGCAATCCTCTGCATTGAAAGTGATTTCGTCGAGATGCTATGTTTTGAAGATATGATTTCGCAGTTTGCTTCAGTGAAAGCTCAACGTATTCAATTTTGAACTTTTGATAAGAATTAAACTATCACTATTATTTTTGCATTGTGTAGAAATTTATTAATATGTTCTTTGTTGTGATGGTGTTAAAGGGCGAAAAGTGGCGTTGCTTCGCCACTGCTGCTGCATACGTAAAAATAATGGCCAAGACATTCATACAATGTTTACGTTATTAGTGTGTTGGCATAGGCTCATATGCGTTGGTATATGTAAAGGTCATACAATTTTTTGTAGATGTTTAAAATTTGTCAGCGTGTACAAGCGAAAGAAGTTTACGTTAGTTTTTCGCTTAGCACACGATAATGTACGCTAAAGTGCAGAGTACGCATGCTACTTCGACGAGCAGAGATGATCATAGCTTTTGTTGTTCAACATCAGCATGATCTTGTACAATTTGCATTTCACCACAGTGAGGAAAACAGAAGAAAGAAAGAGAAGACGTGAAACCTGGAAATAGAAATGGATTGAAAGACGACGTCAGTTTAAGCATTATGACCAGCTTACCGTGGAGCTGAGGAATTAAGATTTGAAGTGTTTCAGAAACTTCTTAGGCATGGATTCTGATATGGTATGTGATATTTATTGAGCTGTATCAGAAAGCAAAGTGAACTTCAAATAAAATGCAATAATTGTGCTTACATTTTGCAGTTGTTTGGGACATTACTTGATAACACTTGAGGAAGGCAGCTTTCTGAGAATCCATTGTTTCCTCTCTGCAGCATAAAGTTTACGGCCAAATCTTCTCTTTTTTTTTGTCCACGTGTGAATGAATATTTCTCAGAAAGCGGAACCAGCATTTCAATGTATCTTCACCCCTTCTTCTTCGCTCAGCCAGCCCATCCTAAATTTTTTTCTTTTACTTGCTTATGTAATCTGACACTCGGGGTTAATGAAGTCAAGCACTCCCTATTACTCTTGAGCAGTAAGCTAAAGTCCCTTCTACCTCTTATCTTGTTTATCTAAATGCAGAAATAAACAAAGATAAAGCAAGAGAGATATTTCCTGCGGCAAGCAGATGGTAACTGAAATCTGGAATGAGCAATGGAGTCACGTTTGTCACTGCTTTTCAACAGGGAAGTTTTCATCAAATATCTCAGCAGGAGGTGTCTTATTATCGTCACTAACTGACAGCTGTGGCTTAGAAAGAGAAGTTCTTTTATCTTTCCATTTGCCGTTGTAGAAAACTAACTATTGGTTAACATTCTGAAACATGTCTTGACAGTATGAAATCCACTGCAAAAATGCAGCTGCTTGGAAAATCTATTTGTATGCACGAACGCTTGCCATGCGCTGTTAAATGAAATACGCTCCACGTCAAAAATTTTTGCTGATACGCTAAAAAATGATATGTTACTCATAAATTTTCTTTCATAGGCTAAAGTGTGACAGAGTACTAATAAACTACTTGATCTGTTACCACAATGTGATTTAGAGTCACTTACATTGTACAACTTCCTTTTGCGCATTCCTCTAATTGTTTCTGCGTTTTTGATCCTTTTCCTCCCATACAATAATTGTTTCGAAGATTATCTATTGTTTCATTTCCAGCCTGAAAAAAATGATTGCTTGCTTCTACAGATTTGCTTTACATTTGACATGGCCATAGACTTAGTGCGGTAGATGATAAGAGTATTAGCGTTTTTTTTTTGGAAGAACTGAACAAATCTCCACAAACAACTTGGAAAGCATTGTTTTATTTGTGTTTTCATTTGATAAACATATCAGTTGTTTGTAGTAACAGCGCCAATGCAATGGACTTATTATCTCTTCTATCTTTTGTATTGAAGGAAAAAGTTCGAATGTTATAGAAATGTTTTATGAATCTGATGTTCATTTGCCTGCTTACCCCCAAAATACACAACGTGGGTCACAAAAGACCCGAGAGGTGTGCTTGAGTTGATTGCAAGAAGAGTTTTGGGTATATCTACGCAATACCTCTTGACTTTGTGACCAATTTACTTTTGTTCAGCCTGTTGATGTTTAGTTATCTGCAGTTTGATCACTTTTTGCAAAAAGATTAAGTTTCACAGTTTACCCCGAGAATGCATAAGATGGGTTATTTTTGATCCGAGCTGCTCTAAAGCTACGTTTTTATCAAAAGTTTTATAAGCATATGTTAGCTAGCTACATGGAAGGCCCAAAGGTCATATTTTCTCCTTCTAGCTTAGAAAGTGTTGCGGTTTTGATTTTATTGCATTCATTCATGCGTAAATGGCAGTTTGTTTCAAGTCTTTTAGCTGAAGCCGGCGTGGAAGCTTGTCAGGCAGCCTGGTAGCATGCAAGTGTTACATTGTAATTAAGTCAATCTATTGAATTTGTGCATTTTGCTTATTGATAAGTTTTGCATTGTTCCAATTTGACCAAGAAATTTAGGTGCTTTGCAGGTTTATCAAATAGCTACCCAAATTGTAACTTCCTAACATTATGTCTGAACCTTTTAACCGTAGTATTAATCTAGTGGAGGCAGCGCGGTAGTTACTAGAAGAAAATGAAAGCATCATCGGAAGCAGTGAGTGTTATTTGTCCGATGATGATGACTCAGAATATATCCCCCATGTTGTTGAAAAAAATATGGATGAAAATAGTGATTCTGATATGGAAACATTTATTGAATCGCCTCGTTCAGCAGAGAACCAGGGTGAATCTGAATCAGAAAGTGATTCTGCAGATAGTATGACTACCACACTCAATACTGCTGCAATCGAAGCTTCATCTTCTAGTCATACTCAAGTGCCATGCTACATGCCACTTTCTTCAACAAGCCAAGCACTTCCAGCTTCTACTTTTTCAAACCAAAGTGCTTCAGTACAACCATCCGACATGGACTCTCGCACTGGTAAAGATGAAGCTTATCGGCGTTCGACCCCATCTCCTCAAGGAAGATTCATATCTCACAACGTGATACGATCAAGACTAAGTGCCATTTTATCTTCAGAAGTATATGCACCCAAAAGTGCCTTTGAGCTTTTTGTCTCTGAAAACATTGTTGAGGAAATATTGCTGTGCACAAACCTTTAAGGACGGCGTGCCTCTCAAGAATGGAAACATGTTTCTAAGGAGAAATTCATGGCCTTTATCGTAGTTTTGTTGTTGGCTAAGGCAGAAAAAAATTGGAATGTAGATATTCGGCAGCTTTTCTCAGACCACCTAAAAACTACTGCCTACAAAGCTGCGTTTGGTAACAGCAGGTATAAAAACATACGCTATCACATCAGGTTCGATGATAAGGGAACACGGGTTGCACGACTGAAGCAAGATAAATTGGCCGCATTCAGCTTCGTCTGGGAATTGTTCATAGAAAACTGTAAAACTCAGTATAATTTGGGTGCTTATACGACAGTGGACGAACAGCTTGTTCCCTTCAGAGGACGATGCCCATTTACTCAATATATGCCAAGCAAACCTGGTAAACATGGCGTTGAGATTTTCTGGTTGTGTGATGCATCCGTTCCATATGCTTTCAATAGAAAAATTTATGTGGGAAAGTAACCAGGCGCAGCAACAGAGAAAACCTTGGATCAAAATCTTGTTCTTTACCTGACAGCTTCAATTCAAAACACGGGAAGAAACGTGACTATTGACAATTATTTCACAGGGATCCAGCTAGCAAACGTGATGCTTCACAGGAGGTTAACGATTGTCGGGGCAGTGAGAAAACGCAAGAGGGAAGTATCTAAATGCATAAAAGCTGCCAAATCTCGTTAGCCAAAATCGTCAACATTTGGCTTTGATGAACAGTTAACCATGACCAGCTATATCCCGAAAAGAAACAAAGCGGTTATTTAGCTGAGTAGTATGCATCATGATGTAAGCATCATAGAAGATGACGCTCAGAAGAAGCCGGAAATCATCCACTTCTACAACAAAACAAAAATTGGAGTAGATCTAGTTGATCAAATGGTACAAACATACACATACAGAAGAGCAATGGCCTTTCGCTCTTCTTTGTAACATGCTTGACATTGCTGCTCTAAATGCATACACAATTTTCCGAAAAATGCATGCGGAATACAAAAAAAGCAAAGCTTCCAAGCGTAGACTTTTCTTTACGGAATTTGCCGAAAGCTTCATCATGCCACATGTGAAGATCAGGCAGAAAATTCCGCAGTTACAAAAGCCAACAAAAGAAGCAATAATTAGGTGCTGTTTGTCGTTTGCTTGTTCGTCTGCACAAAGGGAAGCTGCTCCACAGAAACGAAAGAAGTGTGCTCTGTGCGGGACAGCCAGAGACCAAAAGGCGTCGCTCAAAGTGCTGCAGACATGTGTTTCCAGCACATAGTCACATCTACATCACTTGCAACGACTGCCAAGAATAAAGAAAGAGAAAATCTTGTCATAACTTTAAATAACTGCCAGTTAGTATATACTTTCATATCGCTGTTCTGCAGAGTAACTCAGAATATTTTGCTTGCATGGGGGAGGGGATATATTTCGTATGCTGGAGATAGATAGGAAGCTATTAATCACACGGCCCCCGTGGTGACATGAGATAAAATGGCTACAGTACAGAATAATATCGCTCCTCGTGAAGCAGAATTTGTAGCTGTCTTTCAAAGAATCAAACGCTTCAAAAGAGAATTTTGAGAGTCTTGAAGGACTAATGCTCATTTGCGTGATTTTGTTTATGGTGCTGTCGTTCATTTCATTTCCGTACAAGTTTGTGTTATAGTTACGCTATACAGTGGAATCGGGTTAATCGCATAGTCCAAAATATTTTTATGCAGTTAAACAGAATATGCTCTTAAATCAATTTTAAATCAAATGAGTTATATTGCTTGCGATTTACAGTTCTTATGTAATAAAGCGAATTATGCGATTATCAGGTGTGCAATTAACCGGGTTCGCCTGTACTTAATTGAATAATGTGCAGATACCTAATGCATGTAATGCTCTAACCGAAAATGTGCTGAAATGTGGAAAATTGTGTTTTTAACACTATGGGTCAAAAATGACCCATGTTATGCATTCGCGTATATCTTTTTCATGTATGCATTTAAGGGTTAAGAATGAAATTTTATATTGCTTATAACATTGTTGATAAGTATGAAATCCCACAGCAACTAAATGTAACTTATTTGATATTCTATTACAATGGTTCAAACGTTTGTTAAAGGCATTTGTTAATTGTAAAAACAAGCCTATCTGTATTCAACAAAATGCTTTTTGTAATACAGTTATTGATTAAAGCAAAACCAAAAATGCCTGAAACGTCAGACCAATGTAATGAATACATTTTAAGTCTTTACAAAATGGTAGAAACTCAAATTACATTTTTGGAAATCTCAAATGCCAATAAAAAACATAAAAATAAAATATCTCTCTTACTAAAACCTCTTTTACAAAGGCAATACATTTTACACCGTCAGAAATCAGTTTTTTAAATCCACGAAAAAACATTTAATTGTTAAACTAGTATTTCATTAACATTAAGTTTTTACCATTGTTACTTTATAGCATGTTCTTTCTCGTGGACGAAATCCTCTGCCACAAGTGGCATTGCATAATCCAGTGCTTCCCCAAGGACCCCACGTTCCTTCGCAGGTATCGTTAATGACACACGGAACCACTACTCTGCATATTGAAGTTGTGTTGTGATCAAAGATGCAGGTCCAAAATTCTGTTTTTTCAGCGATATCACATTTTCCGCGACATTCAGTTGAGTTAACCATGTGACCCCAAGTTGCTCCGGTGGAATTATTTTTGCAAGAGCATTTTTCTATACCTGTACAGCAAACTGTTAAAATGTGGACGCCACAGAGAAATGCCAAAGCGATCATCTTGCTGGCTTTAACAATAGTCCAAAACTTTACGAGACAAATTATTATTAAACTTTCAACAAGCCTGCAATACACAACCGTAAAAATTAAGCTTGATTGGGATTCGTGCTCGCTGAGTATTACAAATGATAGCAGAACTTGCAAGTTGACATTTGAAACTTACAACACGTACACAGCACTTAATTTTACATTGGAAGTTGATTACAACAAAAAAAAATAACTCAGAAAGTTCAAGAAGACTCTAAAGGCAACTCGTGACCAAAAAGATGATAGAAATCAACTCGTGACCAAAAAGATGAAAAAAGATGATAGTATAGCGATACAATTCGCTTTCTCGTGAATGGAGGATAAATATGGCAAATAAAACCAAAAACAAAACAAATCTAACAACAAAATATAACAAAATATTTTTGCAAAAAGTGGCTCCTTCTGTTTCAGCGTTACTTGTTTCATTGTTTGCGGAGTCAGAGCAGGAGACAAAATGTGAGAACTGGACAACTTTTGCTTTGTGCATCATCGACCTATCAATCAGTTTGTTTAAAACAAATCGAAAAATCGAGTTGGTAGTTTTTCGTCTGTTTTAAGTTAAACCAATGTTACGCAAAGTAAGAATCACAAAATCCAAGGTTTTATAAATACATCTTAGATTTTCCACGAGACAAAACTTAGCAAATAATTAGAATCCGTTTAATGTAATTTTAATAACACGAGGATTTACTTTTCATAAATACCTGGGGGCAAATCTGAATTTTAAACAACAAAACAGTAATTCATGTTTTTCATGCTCAAAACTGAAATAACAGCAGTTTGAATAAGGTAGTTTGTAAAATCTTTCTGAGATATAAGAATAGCTTGTCCGTTCTGATAATTTTTTAGTGTTTGGGGTAAAAAAACTGCTGCACTATACCTACCTACAACTTCACGAGAACTGAGAACGTACTTTTGTTTGCCTCGATACGTGGAAACTGTGCAAATGGGTTAGCGCGAAATATAACGCTAACCGGCTGCGTCAAGGGTTAAAGCCATCATTAGGAAAAAATTGATCTATTCAACAGTTTGAGAAAAATTCTGTAAATAATTGTGGGTGATGTGTAAAAGTTCTGTAAATAAATTGTTGTGTGATCATGATTTGAAATGCAAAGACCTTAAAGTCAATTTGGATCTCGTTACTGTTACCGATTCTTACAGTATTTCTGGTAAGTTCAAATATTGCAAGTTTTCACACTTTTCTTATCATTTTAATCAGGATGATCACCATGTTGACTGCCAACTACGAGTATGCTTGTGGTAAAGCATTTGTTTCATGCTGGCAAGAACGAATTTATTGATATTTTGTATAAGCCATTTTGAGAACAATCACGATTATACTCATAATGTTTTAACACATGTAAGCAACGTCTGGGACCAGAAGCTTAGCACAAATTTACTTTGGCAATTGAAAAACAGCTTTTACGAAAAAGTAACAACCAACAAAACAAACTTTTTATGGGAAGTAGCAAGTTTGGCATTATTCGGCAGATTTCTTTTTTGTCACGCAGAAGTCAACGTGTTACATTCACTTTGCATGCTTTTTACTTGAATAGATTTTTGTTACATGGCAGGTGTTCTAAAATATACTTAGTGAATTAAGCCGTACAGGAGCTGGTTAATGAAGAGGTTTTCCCATCTTGTTGATAGGAAAAATAAAGGAAGACTTCCAGATGAATGAAAACATAAGAAAAGACCTGGAAAGTTGAAAATGTGAAGAAGAAAAATTATACCAAAATGAGAAACGTGCTTCAGCATGGGGTAGGCGACTTGGTCTGTGCCGATGGCAATGGAAGAGAAAAGGTTGGCGGCAGTTACAAAAAATACTCTGCAAGAGAAATGAGACTCCTCAGGGAAGGAGACCCGGCGCAGCTTAGATAATTAACATTTGGCTCTTGCTATGCTAGGTCTTTGGCTGGGATACAGAAATGAGAGATCTCAGGTAGATTGCACAGACAGATGTCGAGTTTCTGGGAGAACAAATTTGGAAAACTTACATAATTAGGAAAAGAACCAAAACCAGCGACTGATCAAGTGTAGAATAGAATAATTTAAGAACATATTTAGAAAGGATAGACAAGCATGTTTTGTGCCTAGCCTTAGCCTTGGCTTTGGAAATAACGGACAAGGCATGCCGAGAAGCTGAGATGTAAGCCTGTCGTTCTTCTTTACTTCTGCAAGCGAAAGCAAAAGCTTGCGTCTTTTCTTACCACTTTTTCTACTACAGAAAATCACCACACTTGAGGTTGGCGTTTGATGCGACCCAAAGGAATGGAAGACTAGGCCGTATTTAGTGCGAAAGAGATAAAGAACGCAGCTGCAGAGAAAAAAAATGGAGTATACCGCTGGTGAAGGATTGTGGGTATCAATGTGGAGAGCTAAGTCATTCTAATAAGCTTTCTAAAAACGGAGAGAAGAAGAGCACTAATTGCGGAGGGAAAATGGAAAAAAGGGACATTTAAAAAAATTGGGAGGTAGTTAGAGCCAAAGTCCTGAGGCAACTTCTGCTACAGAGAAAAGAACCAAGTAGAAGACAAGATTGCAATGAAGAATAGTAGGGTGTCAGGGTTATTAAAAGGAAGGAAAGACTTTACAACTATCTAAAGTTCCCTTTGAGTCCGTAAGTATATTGGCCTTTTTAGTCCCCTACAGTATTGACATTTCTTGAGGAAGGGAAAGCAGAGGGAGTAGCGAAGTCGGTTTTACTACCAAGACCACATTGCCCGAGCACACAAAACAAGAAGAGACAAGGTCTAGAATTTGGATAAACTCTGCCGCTAATCAGGAATGAGAGAAGAATGACTAGGTGAGAGAGAGCAAGAAATCAAAAAACTTCTAACAGATTTTAGAGAGAGTGCTTCCAGCCCTTCTGTGGTCGTTTAGAGGGCCGCACTGCGAAGAGAAGTGTGATGCAGGCAATCGCATTTAAGTTAAATTTAAAAGTGGCACAAATGAAAAGTGCTATGTTGGCATCGTTGATGACACTGATTATGAAGGAAGATTCATGAAAAGAAACGGGTGGGATGAGTTTTTGAAAGCAAATATTTTTATATATCAAGATAATAGCGAATGCTTTTTCCCTAAATCTGATGTACTGGCAAAATTACCTAACCTAAAGCCTCTTGGTGCATCTGCACGTCGTAATGAACAGTTTTGTTTTCAACTTGATTTCAGAAAATTTAATCTTGGTTGAACATACTTTTTTATTAGAATAGTCAAACTGCTCTCTAATATAATCGAACAATTTATTTTTACTATTGGCTGACCGCCTGAAACATACAATGCATGTAGGCATTTGGTACTCATTACTCAATGTGAAAATTATGTTGAATAAAATACGGTTCCTTGAAAGATGATTCGTGTATACAACTTGTATTTTAAAGCAAAGGTGATAGTAGTGTTTGTGCTAACTAAAATAGCAGAATAAAAAAACAATGTGCTAGCTGTATCAAAATAAATTTTAAAAAGATATGGTTAAACTTACTCCTATATGTCTCATCTTATACTTATTGTTGTATCATCTTATCTGTCAGGCAAACCAGATGAGCCATTTGACCATTGGTAATGAATGTGTTTAATAGACAGATATTAGAATAGTTATTTGAGAAATTGATTTGCAAGTCTATAGACCAATAATATAGCTACCATTTCTGCGACTTTGACAGAAAATGCTATTATACTGAAAAAGTAATAAACGAAATAGCCTTACTATGCTCCAACTACCTCAACTTCCCTACTTTTGGAAACACAATTTTTCGAACAAAAACTGCAATATTTTGGACGCATAATGAGAAGTAAGTCACTAAAAAAGGGTTAGCTATAATGCTTGGTATGGTCAGTAGCAAAAAAAGAAAGACTGACCCAAACTTAGATGGCGGGATACAGCAAATGCCTAACTAAGATAAATATTGTTAATCTGAAGAAAGTCGTGAGATATTGAGAGATTTAGAAACGTGCCATTCATGTAGTGATCGAGAGTAGGAATTAAATGAACGGCAAATACAGCTGTCATATTCTGTTTCTAAATAGACGGATAAACGTCATGCAGTTGCCCACAGAGCCGTTGACAGTCTGACTCGAGTGTAGTACCAAAGTTTTGAGGGTCATAATTAATGGCTTAAAAAGAAATAAATTTTGCCAGGAGGTTTGTTGAGCGCCTATCCTATTTCAACTAAAAGACCTTTTTGTTCGAAGATCAATCTTTTGATTACAAATTTTCGCTACTTTTCAAATTAAAAACCTTTTTTGAGAAAGTAGGTATGAATTTCTTGAAAGCGAATTTTTTCGAGTTTTTTCCATTGAATACTTTTTCGATGATCAACTTTATCGTTCATGCTATAACTTCTCTTGAAAAATAACGCATTTTAAAACCTAGTACCCACTCTCTTCGTGCAATTAAGTTGAAAGATAAAGCCAAGTTAAGTTCTCTTTATTGCATTTATTCTCTTCATTGCAATTCATGTTTCCCTTGAAAAAACAAAGCACTACGATACCAATTTTTTGTTTCTATCGTATCTAAATGAGATCATTATGTTATCACCACCAGCAAGTCAAATGCAATATGGTATTTGACAGACCACGAACACGATTGGTAAGATATTTTACATGACCTGATAGATTTTCGTCATACATCAAACAAACTACAGTATTTGCTGCACCTCTGCTACTGTTCATATCCACAGCACGTTTTGAATTGATTTGTGATCTACTTAAATAGAGCTAAAGAGCCCTCTTGTGACATCATTATCTCGAGCTGCCGCCCTGATCGACTTTCTGTATTTAGTTGCTTTAGCTGCGCATTTTAGTATTCTTTTGTTAACTTTTATTATTTCATTAGAAAGTTGTCACTTTTTAAAACTATGCACCAGTCAAAACAACACTCGCAAGTTGTCAATATTTTGTAAATAATAATGATAATATAAAACTGGCTCTAAAGCCTTCTAATTTATAGCATTGGATCCTGAGTTTGGTCAGTTTGCTTCCCTCTCAGATATAGGCTTTTATTGGGCTTAACTTGTTTGACTTTTTATAATTAACTTTAATTACGAGCCACAAAAATTAAAAGAGCATTATGTCCTTATACCTAACGAAAAATCAAGCTATTTTTGTCGCAACTTCGTGACAGTAGTATAGAATTCCAGTAAAATGCACACCGTGCTAATACTTTTTGACCCAAATATTTTCTAACAACACGTAATAGGCCAAGTACTGCATTATTAACTACTAAATCGTTTCTTCTCCGCAACCAGAATTTTATTCCGCAATGCGATTGAGCAAGTTGGATTACTGTCTATATGATAGCAATGACAGAGCCTTCAAACCGTTCAATAGCTGACATGTTTTGTTGAGAAAAAGGCACTTTGCAGCAATTTTTCCTGCTTTGTTTTTTTTACAGTGATGCAATGTGGCGGCAACATGGGTAACTCCAAAGTTGATCTAAACACAATGATGTATTATATAACCTACAAAAAGTGTTCTCGTGAACGAAGAATAGAAATACATGATTCAATTCAACTACGCATTTGCTTCGCATTTAAGTATACTACGTATCAACACACAGCCAGAGATACTATTTTTTTTTCGTATGGTGATCGTATTGAAAAGTTCAAAAATGCTCGTGCCCATTTCTTGGATTTTGTTTGCTTAAAAAATATAAGACAACTTAATTCTAAATCAGCGACCAGGATTTTTCGAAGAGGAGGGAAAATTAGTTAGAAGCTTCTTTGGATATCAGGAAAAGGGAATTTTATTTCGAGCGTCTCTAAAATATTCTTTGCAACAATTTAGAGTTTATTAAAGAAGCTTTTGCCCAGACCTAAGGTTTTATTTTGCAGCTTGTCTTGAAAAAAGACGTTTCGCGACAATTTAGGGACATTTATTTTCCTATCTCTAAATAATGGGCGTCATTCGACTTCTCAGGCAATATTGTTAAGCGCTAATTTTTAGTAAAATGGCTAAGATGGGAAAATCTTACTTAATGCTGCGCTCACAACAACTTCAAAACTAAAAATTTGAGCTTTTCTCTCCGGTGTAAACGTTTAAAAAATACTGCCTATCAATTTGCCACTTTCTATAAATTGTATTACAAATGAGCATAACACCATTCGTCTTGTATCGGAATCAAAAATGAAGTCAAATATTCCCAAAGGAGGATCGCGCCCGAAATTTCCTTAGCCGCGAGGCAAAACATCCATCGTCGCGGCAATTGGCGGGCGGTGACCATTTTTTTGGACATCAACCTCAAAAAGTCGCTAAATTTGGGCAGCATAGAGATGGGTTTCTATGCCCAATGTACCTTTAACACCTTCAAATTTTCCCAATTTTTCGTTTGGGAAATCTTCAATAATTTTTTTCCCACGCACATTCAAAATTCCCCCATTTTCAAAACTTGGGAATGAATTTCCCCATCTGGCAACACTGATTTCACGTAATAAACTGCCTAGATGTTTTCACCGTTTGTAAAATTGAAAATGTGAGAAAAAATTTTTGATTCTTTTTTGCAAAATATCGGTAGCCGCTTGCTTTTGGGCAATATCACTTAAAAATACAATGCAAACAAAATTACGATAGATACCGAAACAATGAGAGATGCTTTAAGGTTGTGAAGAGTTGTTAGATTCAATGTTCAATCATAAAAACAATGCAATCTACTCATAAGTTAGCAAAGTTAGACGGTTTGAAATCGTGGCTTTTTTTGCCACCGTCTTGCGCGAATCTCCCAAAAAACCCAGGGATATCTAAAACTAGTTTTAGATATCCCTGAAAAAACCCCACTCTTAAATAGAGTTAATCTAGTAAATGCAGCCATTTTGCAAATTTTATCAACTAGAATTTTAATTTTATTCAATAACAAAAATGAAAGCAATAGGTAAAAAGTACTGCTATATGACTGTAATTGAGAGTTTAATCCTCTTTCAAATTACGCAGAAACTTGCTTGTTCAAATGATCTTTATTTTATTGTTAACTATTTATTTGTTTCGAAAAAAAATTTTACCATCAGGTCAAACCACCTCAAGCTCAACTTCAAATTACGGTTCTGAGTAATACGCAATATCAAGGATGTATCGAAATAATAAAAAAAGCATAAATAATCATCTGATTGTAAACAGCCCTACTATTTCTCATTGATTAAAGTCTCTCTGAAATCAATTTTTTAGCCTTTGGTAACTTTTTTTTATTAAAGTTATGTGCCTGATGAACTGCTAACACCTACAAATGAAGGAATTTGAAAATGGAAAGCTATATATAGACTACTAACGAGCAGGATCAAAGTTGTGAAATCTTGCACGTTCGTTTGTCTTAGCTGCTAAATTACTTGCCTACTTTCGACAATCATTACGCAAACTGTACGTCGTGCCACCAATATTTAAAAAAATTGATGATGCTGACTTGATTAATTTGGCTAAGGCAGTATAAAAACTTTTGTGAAAGTTTAAAAACATTGAGATGTACTTTTGGCACGTTGATGCATTTCAAATGCCAACTGATCATAAAGTCTTTTGCACAAATTATTTAGAATAGTGAGAACAAAAACTATTTTTCTCTGTTTTCAAACGTAATATTGAAAACTTAAGACGTTGAAATAATTTTTGTCAGGTTTTATATACATTTTAACATTAATTAGCACCATATAATTTGCATTTTACTGCATGCGAAAGTGGATATAATTAAGTAGTCACACACGAACAATAAGGAAGCACCAGATCGGTTTCGCCATTATTGAGGTTTTTCAGTAATGCCTATCCGACCAGCAGGGAACCGAACCTTTAAGATGTCTTCTATCTGTGGCAAGTACCACTCGACTCCCTGACTGGATGCCATTGCGGATGTTATAGCTGCTTTTTGTAAGTGAATGATTGGATGCCTGGCTTTGCTACTTGTAGAGTGCATAGAAACCACTATGCGGTAACTCCACTGCGGAACCTCACGACCAAGGCTTTACCCAACAAAATGTAAGCATCGCGCTATACAAGTACATTGAGGGGCGGAAAGAAAAAAACAATGAGAGAGTGAAAATTTTTATTGTAATTAAGTAGTCACACAAACAATAAAGAAGCACCAGACTGCTTTTGCCCTTATTGGGGCTCTTCAGTGATGCATATGCGACCAGTAGGAAACCCAACCTTCAAGATGGAGGCCCAAAATCTGTGGCAAGCACCACTCAACCACCTGACTGGCCGCCATTGCTAATGTTGTAGCTGCTTTATGTAAATGATTGACCATTATAAAGAGGATATAATGGTTATTATATGGTATGGTGAAAACTATAAATTCTGTTTGTAAAAAATCCTTTCCAAAATCATTATTATAAACCTCGAAAGCTTGTGGAATTTATCGGGCTGCTTATTCCGGGCAGATTTTGCAGTGAAGTTGCTTTGTAAAGAAAAATGAAATAAATGCTATAAGTTTGGAAGCACCGTCGATTCTTTCTTGGTCACATCTTTAAAAACACTTCATTAATGACTGGGTTACTACGAGCGGTACCTCTTACAAGTAGTTACTGCAACGCCATACTTCTGCAAAAAAAAACTTTATTTCCTGGTGGCAGTAATTTTCAACTTTGATCGTATGTAGTTGAGACGAGAATTGATAGAGTTTCTTTTGAGAAAGTACTGCTTCTGTAATTTTACATACGGTAATTATCGTCTGAATGATACAGTGTGCACGCACCAAATTTTGTATGCATTTATAACTTTTTTCGTTGCCTGTTTGCAGGATACACTAAATTGAATTCTTATATAAACTTATTTTTTTCGTTTGCATAAGTTATTGCCTAAATGCCTGTGAAATAGGCTGTTTTCCTACAAGTTGAAACCTATTGATCTTTTTTATCGCGACTTTTAAGCTGTGTGCGAATTGAGCGGCATAGACTGAATAGCTAAAATTTTAAATTGATGTTTTCCGCCATAAATACCTTAAATTTGGCAATTAGAATGAGTGGAGCTGGTGTTAACTTGTTTAAATGTTAATTTACTTTATTGATGAAAAGGTGTCTTAAAGGCTAACTGCAATCAGTTGATTATAATACTACTTTCACGACCGGTTCATTCACCAGCATTCAACACGTTGCTATCTTCCCGACAGATTTCAACCACACAATAAAGTCTTCTAACCAGCAAGATATTGAAAAGTTTAAACATTATGTAACCCATAAACATAGGTCGAGGTGCGTTTGCGGCTACAACAAAATACCTTGGCTACTTTACTTATAAAATAAAACAAATATTTACTTAAGAACCTGGCTTGCTATTGTAGCAATTTCAGCAACTTCAACTGCAAACCACAAACAGAAAGTCAACAACAACACTTGGCTTTCTATACGGAACGCCATCTTCGATCAGTAGCTATCATGATAGAAGTGACTAGTCGCCACACGGAGTGCACTCATTTAAACTTGGAATACAATCGGATGCCTGCCGTTGCGCTACACTATTATGACAAGCTGACAAAATTAAACGTTCTAAACAGAGAAATATAAGTAGGCTATTCCCAAATCAATGTAATGTACAACCTTGCTATTTCCAGCTCGACCAAATCAAAATGCAAGCACTTTGTACACGTACTTTTTCAAACAAAAGATTTACTGGTTTTAAGATAAAGGGTTTTTAATTCTGTTTTTATTCAACTTAAATGTTAAAGAGATTTTAAGATTTACGCTAGAAGTGTCTTGACACAAACGTGAATCCTAGCAGTTCAACCAAGATCACGTGCTCAAAAAAGTGCCGGCACACGCAGTCTAACTGATGGCTCCCTAGAGTAGCCTTTGAGTTCTCTAAAGGAGTACTCTCAGCTTTTAATAAACTCTACATTTTATATAGCCTTTGCAATGTATTGTTTTATCCTTTTTTTTATAATAATTATATCTCAAGGTCAAAAAGCAGAGTTGAGCTTTGTACAGCACATGTTTTTCAAAAAGTCAACTCTTCAAAATATTGCTTGCTGATGATGCTTCGACATAAAAATGATTTGGACTTCACCTAAACATTTTAACAGCGGTTTGAATGACCTCAATTTTGGGAGTTACCTGTAAAAACACAATGATACGCGAAACAACGCAGCTCTTTTATCTGTTGCCGTTATTATTTAATTTTTTGCCCTATTTTAATGAATAACACTTTTTTGATATTTCAAAAATTTACCCCAATGGTGACGTCTATTAAAAAACTCGTATTTAGATTTTTTCAAAACTTTTCAAGGTAGATGCAAAAATTTTACTTCAAAAAAAATGCGATGTGCATTTTTGATTTCATCAAATTTACTTAATAGTCTTTTTGTCTATACCTCTAAGTAAGTACAATTTGTAGGCACTAAAAATAATTTTGTGCATCTTAGGAAGCAAAATTTAAAAAAGTGCTATAAACGTAGCTCAACTATTAAGGTTGCTGCAAACTTTGTCTTGCATTGCACAGTAGGAATAAGGTTACATGAGAAATTTTTGGAAAAGCTTAACCTTTAAAATATTTTGGCCACGGTCTTGGAAAAGCTCTCACCTACCATCAAAAAATTCTTAGAAAGCTAATACCACTTCAGTTTTGAAATTGAATAATGACATTCAGCTATATTCAATTTAAATGGATACCGTTATCCAATAATTGCCGGTTGCTAACAAGAGTATTTTCATCAAAAAGACTAAAAATTTTATAAAAGGGAACAAATTGCATTGACTGACAAAGCAGAAAAATAATTTCATCCCTTTAAACTTTTAAGTTCATTCAAATATCAACTTTATGACAGACTTGATATCTAATCAATTGCAAAACAGCTTTGGTTAAAATTTTTGCAAAGCTTCATAAAAGGGATACTTTAAATTAATTTTTCAATTTTTGGTTTCTCTGGCGAGGCAAAGTTATCATTTTTGAAATTACAAATTTTGAACTTCGCATGTTTTTATGGGTTGGCACCTTTTTGCAACTACCTTGACCAAACGAAAACAAAAACGTAGTTAAAACTCACCCAGCAGTTTATAGCTAACCTTTCAACTGGCAGCTTAGAACCAGTTTTCAAGTTTTCACTTTCACAATAATTTCTTAGTAGTTGGTCTATTTACTGATATTTAACTATTTATTTCCACCGACATAAAAGAATGCTTGAATGGTAGTCGGAACTACTGCCAGAAATGTGTAGTCTCTCCTATTTAGGTGCAAAACACTATTAGCCCCTTCATCTGTTTATAGTGCTCAATATTTTAAACAGTAAAAATAAATTAAAGCAAACCGATAGCACCGGAGTGAGCAAAATGTTGCTAAAAGCATCCAAAAGTAATTATCAAAAGAAGAATGGCTTCTTTTTGCTCTAATTTATTGAAAAAATTGAATGAGGTAGCCAGCCATGTTTAGTGCAGTTTGACCTACAAAATAATTAGCTAAAATTGTATGTGTAATAAAAATTGTCCTTTAGCCTATTGCTTTCTACTTTTGTTGTGAGCTTATCAAGATACTACGTATTTCATACACTTTTTTTAAGAAGTGAAAAGCTGTTGCCTATACGGAAATGTAGGCGAATAGCATTAAGCAAGACACCCGAGTCATACAAATTGCCGTCATCATATTATGCTTTATTTAGGTAAACAAATTCATCTTGTGCTATCTTTACAAATGCAAACCAATTTTTTTTAACGAAAAACATAAAACTATAATACATTTTTCCTTTAATTTGCAAAGTTTAATTCGTTTGGAACTTAAACTTTTGTAAAATTTAGTTTGGAAGATTTTGGCGCTAAATAGATCAAACTTTTTTCTGCATTTTTATTTTTGCTTTTTATCTCATGAAGCTAGTAATGTCATTATCTACACGATTGATTGCAGTTGTGGTTAAATGGTAAAACACAAAAATTACTTTTTAAACTCACCCAAATTTTTGAAAGAATGCTATGCCTTAAAACGATTGAGTAAAGTAATAATTAATCAACTCGGGTGCAGCGAGTGATAGGAACACATTTCAAACAATTTGAAAAAAGAGTTTATTTACAGAACCATTACGATTTACAAAGCAATATTTTTCGAATTAAATCTTTATCAATATTTAAGGTCGTGTTTGGTGTTGAAATGATAAAGCGTCAGGATCTACCGCGATATTATGGTTTCCGGGTTAGATTTTGTTGATTTGAATTTTACCTTATAATCACATTTAGTTGATGCTGTCTAATGGTAGAGACCGGCGACGTGTCTGACTTGATCCCAAAAAACCAAAACGTTTTTATTCCTTCACTCATCAATCGGAACCGTTGTACATTTAGCGCTTCAGTACATGTCATATAGATACCACCCTACAGTATATACCCGAGGAAGTCACACTCGACGTCAGGTGCGGCTCGTAGCTAAAATTAATAGGGGGACTGCTTCAGAAAGTTTTAGCCATTGTTTTAATAAACAAACAATAAAATAGGAATGTTATGCATAAGCTTGAAAAACTCTAAGCAAAGCAAAATCAAAAAAATTTACTTACAAATAGCTTAAACTGTTACATTAATTTGAAAAAGAAATTTATACACCAGCACACAAGGGTCGGTACTGCATGAGTGACAATTCTCTTTCTACAGCCGCATTGCAATCTGCTACTAATTTCAAACACCATATTACACGAGCTTTGAAGCAAAAAGATTTTTACATTTATATCATAAACTTAGGATGGTTGTAGAGATTAACCTTATGTATTATAAAATGTAACTACAAGTATAAGAAAAATAAAGAAAAAAAAGATTAATTATTTATATCAAATGTCATCGATAAGATGGACTGGGGACTGAGGGTGCTGCAATTCTACAGTACCACACCCGAGCCGCCCCTGCTCGACGTGCTAGTGAGCCAAAACCGATAGAAGCCATCATTGAAAAACCCACTACGCAATTCTTAGTTCAATTGACGCATTTTCGGCCCAACTAGAGGGTGATAACCTTTTTTTCGGAAACCATTATGTTCAAAGTCCGAAATTACGCATTTTCCACCTGCCTCAAAAACTCAAAGTGTCGCTCAGCAGATTGTAGACCAATGCTGCCACTTCACAATTTCAAAATTCATGCTGCGGAAGGTTAGAAAACCCTTTATATCCTTACACTGTTTCCTTGACATACAGATGATAAACATAATCTCAGTGTTGCCATTTCTGATTTTACCAAGTTCCAAGCTTGGACGTTGTATAATCCCTAGATTATTTGTGAAATTAATAACTATCTTCGCAGTTCAGCTAAACAAAACTGCTTGTTTCGGGTGTAAACTGATAAAACAGGAAAATCTCTATATTTCATTACAATTTACAAAAAATTCCCTACGCAAAATAAAAAATATCGTAGGGATTCCCTACTCTCTGCAGCTGATCAAAACTCCCTACGGTTGGCAGCCCTGTTGCACGCCTCCACATTGCATCACTGTACACAAAAACAGCAGGAGTCAGAAGAGGTGCAGGCGACTTGCAAGAGACGGTTTGTCACTCTTGTATACACACTGCAAATACAGTATTGTACTATCTCTTTAAATGTATCATCCTATTACAAATTCTTTCGTTCCTTTATAACTTAATAAATCAATGTATGATACGGTTGTGGTGATCACGTGCTATGTTCATAGAGGTAAGGGTTTTGAATAGATCTTGCTTACTATAAACTCTCTGAGTGGTACACTGCATCTTTGATACGGATGGGATCCCCGTACCAAAGTAGTAGCATGCACCACGCGCGTGATGTGTGTGAAGGAATTTGTAATAGGATGATACTACATTTTCATATTATTGCAAATATGGAGTTTTGGCTTTTGGTAATGACGGGATGGGCCCTGCTGATGAGTAGTCCAAAAGGACGAAACGCGTCCAGGGATGGTCTCGTCAAATTATGAAAGGGAGGCTTTTATTATTTGCAATACTATTACTCTGTGAGATAACCACTTCATTCGTGTGAACATGCATATAAAACGCGTAGATTGCCTTTATTACTCAATAAATCGAAAATAGAATTCATTCATCATCTATGTAAGTGCATGGTGCTATGAGAGGGATTTAAAGTCTAAAAAAATATAAGTTTTTCTAGGTTTTTTTAAAGGCTCTGTCGAGGTTTTTCTTAATTTGACGAGCGGTAACAGCGCCAGACTAGCACATTGCGCGTGCGCACTGCTAGTCAGCCATAGTTGCTGTAGCTGTTGATTGTGATCATTGGCAATTTGTAAATACAGTACTAGTTTAAATCTCGTGTAATCTGTTTTTTTGCTATTTCATTCTGAATTGCTAATTTTAAACAACTTGTGAAGGCAGGAAGGCAGACACTTGAAGTCACTGTGTTACTGAGTATAAGCTGTGTAAGCCTTGCACTCCAAATTGGCCAATCAAAAACATGAGTTCCGGGATCTTACTCAAACTGTGGTTGCTAAGATGTGGAATGATAAAAATGCCACTTGATTGATGTCCCAAAAGAACATGTAAAGTCTTCAACAGTCGATGTTAAAGCAGTTAAAATATCTGAAGGTATTTTAGCAACGTTTCTTTGCAATGCAAAGTGCAAAACACTATATACAGATGGTATAAACTGATTAATGAAAAATGTGTTAATTAAAGTGGTTATGGAATTGCAATACAGCATAGCATGAAACGTAGTTCTGGTAGTTCTATTTACATCAAAAGGTTTCTTGAAACCCAGCGGCAGGAAGAAACAAAATCACCAGCAGCATTGGGGCAAAAAACAGCTGTTGAACTAATTACATCACATCTAATATCATCCATTTCGACTAAATGTGACATTAAAAGTGATGCTGCTGACTTTGCTGCTAGATCTACTCACCCTGAAAACGAGGTATACAATTATGCTATATCACGGCAAAACAGTGGCTAGTTCTATTTTGAAGCAAGGAAAATTGGCAAAACTTCGGTTTCAGAAATTGTTTCAAAATATGGCACAAGATCCAGAATCTGCAATTTCTGGAATAGTTGATTTTTAGTCTGCAAGACAAACATATCTGTAGCCATATGGAGGAATTATTGCACGTGGACTAGATGAGAGTTGGGAATGGATTACTTTTCTTCTATCTATTTTTGATATTGATAATAATGAATCTCATACTGCATAATTTACGCACAGTTTTTTTGTACGCGAATTTCTTGCCGCTATCACATTTTCCAGTCCACTGTTTGCGTGTACTGATAATGCAGCAACCATTACGGCAGCATGTGGTGGACGGTTTGATACCAATACAGAAATTCACTGATCTGATTGCACTGAGCTCAGATTATCAACATGCATTACTGATAGCTTCAGCAGAGGCGTGATTTCTGAACTGGATCAATTTATCGATCAGCTTTCATTTATTAAAATATACTACAACACACGTCAGCCAAAGGCATCACAGCTGCCATTTTTATATCGACAAAATCTGCAACAAGTGAATGGCGATCATGTTACCGACGTTTTAATGACCATTTAAAAAATTACTCGCATTACTTTAATGAAGATGATGAGGAATTCTCAAATCACATTCCAAATTTTGCTCAGATTAAAGAAATGCTGAATACACATGAGAAATTTAAAACTTTTTTTTACAAACTACAAATTGATAGCGCTCCATCATATTTAATTTTGCTATTATACTTCGTCCTTGACCAGGGGTGGGCAACCTTTTTCGGTTTGCGTGCCAAAATCGGCTAAATCAATGACAAAATTCTACCGCGTGCCAACCTAAATTTGTGAGAAACATACTACTTGACATCCTTAAAGGTGTGTGTGAAGAGCCTTGAAAAAATAATAAAAATTCACCCAAATAGGGAAAACACGATATAACCAAAATTACATTTATTCATCTTGAAGACAACGCCTAAACAAAAACAATGCTTTGCCACTTTCAAAACAAAAGATGCACAATAAAGTTTTTAAACAAAACTTTAATCACTTTTCAAAGAAAATATCAGTTCGACAAAAAGCTTTGATTACTTTTCTTATGCTGTATCAGTGAGACTTCTGCTGCTGCGTTACGCTGACAGAAATTTTACATCGAGCTTATATTTTGTGTTCTTCAGAGATATATACGAACTACTAGTTTCATCAGTCAGGCTACTCCTACTACAAGACTTTAATAAAGTTCATAACTGAGAAAAAGATTCGCAAGCATATGCAGATCAAAACATGGTGAGTAATGCTGTTGCAAAGTTTGTTAAGCACGAAAAATTTTTAGGAATGGCATTCCAAGCCCGCAATAGTTCGTTTTCTGCTCTAATCTCCTTTTTTCAATGTTTTCTAATTCTACTCTAAGGTCAATAAATTTTTGTTTCCAAATTGAGCTACTCTTAAATTCAAATTTATCCATATCTATCCCTGAAAACTTTTGTAGGTTTAGTTTCCCATTTTTATACTGTCTGGAAACCTCACGAATTTTGCTGTCTTTTCTAGTTTTCTGAATTTTAAAAATCTTGTAAAAAACTGCTCACCAAGTGACTCAATATTGTTCGAAAATAGCTTCTCAAAGCTTTGAAGATCTGCTTTTCATCGTTTTGGAGATTATTAATATGCCTCTTGAGGTTTGAAAACTATTTAAATCTCTCATCTCCAATATCGTTTTGAAGACTTTTAGTTTTTTCAAAAGCCCTTATGTATCCAAACGCAACATTAAGTGCCTTATCACTACCCTGTAATTTAACATTCAGTTCATTCAGATGTTCACAAAAATCTGCGAAGAACATCAGTTTTGAAACCCACTTGCAGTCGGACAATTCTTGGTAAGAAATATGATGGTCATTTAAGAAATTTTTTTATGTGGTAAAAGCATTCAACGAATTGTTTCAGAACAAAACCTCTGCTAAGCCATCGAACATTGTACATTTTTAATCGTTTATACACAGATTTTACCTCATTCAGTAAAACTTCAAATTGTCTTTTATGTAATGCCCGAGCAGAAATGCATTTCACAACTTTAGTAACTGTTTGCATCACTTGCAGAAGTTCCTTCAGGCCAGTTTTTGAACATAATGTCTTTTTATGTATGATGCAATAAAAACCTATCACTGGATGGCCAAATTCTTTTGTGAAAAACTTACAAAACCTGCCTTCTTACCAACCATAAATTGTTACGGGCACTACTTTGGAAATGTCAATTTGACGAGAAGAAAATTCGTTTATAGCAGCCTTACATATTTCGGCTTCGGTAGTACGCTCAGGTAGAGTCAGAAGGACAACAATCTCTTCACATATTTTGTTACCTTTACAAAATCAAGAAAATATTGCCATCCTAGCTGATGATGTAATATCAGTACTCTCAACAACACAAATAGAAAAATACTTGCATGAAGAATAGATCTTGTCTCAACTGCTGATTAGTAACACTTTTCAACTTAGGTTTCTATTCTTAACTGTTTCCTACTTAGAGACAAATCTTTAATACGCTGAATAATCTTTTCTTTTTCTTAAAAACTGTCAAAAAAAATGGTGCGCACTCCAACCAAGCTTTTTTAATATAATCTCCATTACTAAGTGGTTTTCCACGTTGAGCAATTACCCCTGAAACTTCAAAACTAGCAGCAACTAAGTAGGAAGTGGACCTGCCCAAGATGAAGTTTATAAAATTATCATCTTGTGTTTTTGTTTTGCTGAGTTTACTACTAATTAATTCTCTTTTTTCCTCTTCGGTTTTATTGTTTATGTTATTATGAACACATTCAAAGTGCCTTTTTAGAGATCTACAAACAATCGTTTCGAAACAGAAAATACATAAAGCTTTATTGTCTTTCTCAAGCACACGAAATTTTCAGTCCAGTATTTTTGGAATACTCTGACATCTTCAATTGGACGACGTTTCTTAGCTAATGGTCTTGACATTATGCACAATATGTAAGGGCAAAAAAGAAACGTAATCAAGTTCTTTACTGAAAAAACAAGAGGTAAGTCTAAAATACTACAATAATTTAAATTGAATAAAATCTTTCACTCATCTGCTGCAACTTATATTTCTTTTAAAATCAACCTATGACAGTACAGCAACAGCAACTCTAACTAGCACGCGCTCTACAGCTTCATCAACCAAGCTAAAATGAAAAAAGAAATGGCGGACGCTCGTTTCGAGAAAATTTGTTAAGGTTGCAAACTCACTAAGTTGTTACGTCATAATATATTTCTTTGTAGCCATATGTCATCAAAAGCACAAAAAGAGTCAAATTAAATAACGGATCGTTAACAAACGAAAATGAAGAAACGGACGCCGATTTCTTTACAATAATACAACCACTTGTAAGTTGTTAACTTTTTCAATTGAAGGGGGAAGAATCTTGTTTCCGAGGCCACGCTCACGTGCCGGATAGAAGTGCTCGCGTGCCAAGCTCGGTACGCGTTCCAGGGGTTGCCCACTCTTGTCCTAGACTATCAGTTGTACAAAGTTATTGTTGATATTGGACAAAGAAACTTCCAGCAGCATTGTAAAGAAAAATATTGTCAAAATTTTCACAATATTATTGGAGAAAAACTTTGGCCATATTGCGGCAGTTCTCTGGCAGTTATTGCGGTATTCCTAACTGGAGTTGACATTACAACCAACATGGAAGACATGGTCACTTCATTTGTCACTCAAAAGAAAATAAAGGTAGACATCAATAAATGGACCAATGACTGGGTTGCTTTTTCTAAGTCTGTTGTTCCAATTGTTATTTCATTCATCAAGGATTTAAATCTTCCTTCTGAATCATCTGCTGTATGCAAAGTAGCAGGAATTGTAGAACAAAAGCCCAAAAGTGATTTTGACTTACTTTTTGATCCTCCACCAAACAAAGCACTTAAGTTTGATGGACCTTACGAGGAACCAATGCCTTGAGGATAAATTCACCATGTTTCAAAAATTATGGCAACGAACTTCACAACCATTAAACTATTGGAAAAATGAACATGTTTTCACTGCTAAACGCAAACGCGAAAATTGTTTTGATCATACTAGTGTTGTCTGCAGCCGTAGAGCGCTTATTTGTTGCGGCCATGTTGTTGTTGAGTAAGTTACTAAAACGGATCTAACCAGCTCTCGTTATAAACTCTGTGTGTATCAGATTTGAGCGTAAGATAAAAATTGAAAATGGTTCAGGGATTACCTGGATTAACTAAATTACTTGAAACGGTCAATGAGAAGGAAATTGATAATGTGCTGAATGAGCAGAGTAACTCATAAATAGAATGAGAGTGTCAGAATGATGCTGAATTGTCATACTTAGACTATACTTTTTAATGTTAAAGTTAATAAAGTCAATAAATTTTGTCGTTTTGCATGTCTCTTTGTACATGTATTCCTATTTAGTAGACATTAAATTTAAACTTTCACAAAGCTAATGTTTTTAATTCAGCTGTATTCCTTATTGATATCATAATAAGAATCCCGTGGGATGGGATGGGACAGGCATAAATTGCCATGGGATGAGATGGGATGGAACAGAAAAATATGTCCCACGGACATACCTGTGTATCGTTAAAGATGCTAGGCTCATTTTTTTCAGTGATTTGCCTGTCTCGTTATTACTATACATCGATGCACTGCTATAGCTCCTTCCCAACAAAAGTCAAACAATTTGAAATTCGTAAAGCAATTGCTAAATAAACTGCTTAGTTTCAAAAAAGCGAACAAGTGCAATGACCCAGCAGAGCTTTTTAAAATTACATTAGTAAACAGCAAAATTCAAGCAAATATCTCATCGTGTGGTTCTGAAAGTATTTTTGACCCTAATTTCAAAAAAGTTTTCAAATTCCTTTCCAGTCCATCAAATTTTTGAGATATCTTTACTTTTTTTGTTTTAATTTACGCTTGCCAAAATCAATACCAAACGATTTTGCAATAACTTTATATTGCACTGTTGGCTTACACTGCTCATTATAACTGCCACGCTAAATACAGCTCCATTGCAATGGTTTTCCGTAGAGTCTTACATCCAGCCACCGCATGTATTAAAAAACGGCTAGGACTACAAGAGACTGTGAACGGTTTACAGCAAATTCTAAACCTGGCGATTCACGAAAACTGTAGGAATGTCTCAAGTATCTCTTTTAAAACTCCCTTTAGCCTTTCTGAATCAGAGCGAATTCCTTACAGAAAACAAACATTGATGCAGTCGTTGAGCAACGTAAAAACTTCAAGGATGAATATCTAACTACAAAGATCTCTTCTTAGATTCAACTGAACAATTGTCTAGTTTCCACCTAAAACACCAATAATGGGCAACTCTAAACAAACTGAATCCACACCTCTACGGAAGGTCAGCCAACATCTACGCAAATGGAAGATAAAGAACTGTGCGGCTTGTAATTGTGGTTACCCACATCAAACAATTAAACATATCCAGTATTGCCACTCCAAAAGGTCACATGGAACATTTTAAAATTTACAAAACTAATTAATGGGCTCCGAAAAATTGGCTTGAAAAACTCCAAATAAATCTACAAGTTTTGTGAGTCATACGCCAGAAGAAAATTACATAGCAGCAGTTGTGCAGATCACTCACCAGATCACTAGAGCAACGATAAATATATCATTTGTTTTTTGTTGGTTGGAAAACTAATGTTGTATTACAGAACGATTGAATTCACCTTAAAAATACCATCAAAGAGTAAAAGATGGAGAATAAACGGGACCTGTCCAAAAAATTAATCCAGAGCACTGTAGTTTAGCCATAGCTGCAGAGTGATAGCGCCATTTGCTCTAGTGCGTCATGCCATTGATTAGAAGCCCAACATAGATCTAAATTTCTAAAACGGATAAAAGAAAAATCCTCCAAAGTCTACGATTTGATTTCATGATTGATATAATGCGAAATTGGTGTTCTCTCAAGCTCGTTTTAAATTACATATTTTGTTAAATCAGCCTACGCTAGACATTGCCTAGTGTTGATTACTGAGTTACCGTTGCATACCATACTTTTTACAGGCGGAAGGAATAAAAAAAAAGAAAACAGGAGTTAAGTCCATAAAAAAAATTTCAGTGAACAAGTCACCACCAGACAACAAGTGTAAATGCTAATTAACCGACGCAATGGCGTAGTGATTAGAGCGTCCGCTTCGCAGTCGGTAGACCTTGAGTTCATTACCCTTCTCGAGTCATACCAAAACATTTTTAAAAATGGTATCTATAGCTTCCCTGCTTGGCGCTCGGCATTTATGTGAGGTTATAGAGAACAAGCCAATTAGTTCGCTTGTTGTGCTCTTGGGCAAGACACTTAACGGGACGCCCCACCTTTATGTAGATGACAGGTGGCCCAGACACCTCGGAAATAGCAACTCCCAAGCGAGTGCGGACATACCGTCCAAAACATAGCGATACAATTCGCTTTCTCGTGAGTGGAGGATAAATAAGGTAAAAAAAAAAAAAAAAGTTAACCATCTTATTAATTTTTAAAAGGTCGAAGTGGGTCTTTTTAACTCACTAAGGTAAACTTTTTGCAATAATTGTTCTGCTGTTGCTGGAAATAGTCTATTGTTTCTGGTAACTGCTTCTTTTCGAGAGTTAAGCTTGTGATAACGTGAAAAAGTTTTGGTCGATTTTAGAGTAATCTCTTTTTGTGTTTTTAGAATTTTAGATTCTGAAGTCGCGTTAAAATGTCTGCTAGGCACAAAACGTGTTCTAAAAGTGCTGAAAAAATGATCTAGATTTATCTGATTATAAGAATGAATTTAGCAATTCTAATTATGAAGAAGAATTAATTGAAGAAAATAACCATGACTTCGAGTCCGACCAAGAGTTATCCCTTTCTAATGAAAATATTGAAATCAATTAAAGATTTTATACAATGTATTCTACGTGCGTAGTCAGAAGTTGAGTGGAAGGAAACCCTTTTTGTTGCCAATGTGCGGCGTGGTGCCAAAAGCGTAGCAACAGAAAAGCTGGTCCCAATGGTGTTGCAAGAAATTTCAAAACTCTTTAGACATTCCTAGTAAAAAATATAAAGCCAAAATGCTGGTAAACATTTTATTAAAACATTTTGCTTTTACACGAAAAGCATCAACAGTTAAATAAATGGTCACCTAAGGCTAGACTAAAACAGATACTCCTTTTCCTGAACGTTTTAATAAAATGTTTTGCAGCATTTTGGCTTTATTCTTTTCACTAAGAGTTGCGAATAAATCTCATTCTTCAGACATAATCAGCGTGTTTTTGCCTCCATCTTTGAAAACCAAAATTACTGATCATACAAAGCAAAAAATTGAGAGTATCAACGAACGATATAAATTCCGATACGATATACGCTTCAAATTTCTCTTGTTTCAAATGTGTTTTGATGATAGTGCCACTAGAGAAAAGTGGCGTTTGACCGACCGCCAGGCCCCAATTAGAAATATTTTTTAAAGCATGGTAGCAGCTTTTCGTCAAATGAACAGCTCTACAAAGAATTTGACTCTTGATGAAGCTCTAAAACCATTTAGAGGCAGGTGTAGATTTGCTTAGTACATGCCACAGACACTAGCTAGATATGGAATGAAGTTGTAGCATTTATGTGATGCCAAAAATATTTACATATGCAGCGTGAAAGTGTACGCTGGAAAACAACCCAACGGTCCCTTCAAGCTTTCCAATAAACTTTACGACATTACGCTGCCTCTGACTCTACCAACTTTTTGGCACGAGCCGAAGCTTGATAATAGACATATGGTATACAAGTTTTCCATTGACTAAAGATCTCTTGAAAAGCAAAGTAACTCTGTTTGAAACAATGAAAAAAAACAAACCAGACCTTTCACTCGATCTGATGACGAAGAAAGATTGAGAGGTTCTTACCACAAAGTTTGCCTTTTGAAAAGGTGTGTATGTAATTTTTTATGTACGATGGAAAAAAGTAGTTATGCTGTTCACGATGCAGTCGGATGCAAACATTGACAAATTGACCGGAGACAAACACAAACCTTTAGTTGCGACGTTCTACAATAGCACTGAAGGTGATGTGGACACCGCTGACAAAAAATGCGCGGCTACATTTTGCTCTAGACGCGCGAACCGTTGTTTGATGTCTTTGTTTTATTCCCTGATCAACAAAGTTTGCTTAAATTTTTTTGTGATATGCGTTTGGTACAACGAAAAGGATGGCCTACGATCAAGAAGAAAATATTTGAGAGCCAATGGAAAAGAGCTTCTGCGGAAAAACTTGAAATACGATTTTAAAACAGAAGGATTTGTAAAGCACTGTTGAGACCTGGGCTTTGAACTGGGAATCGATGTTGCATTAGTATCTGCACATTTCGACAAAGGTGTCCTCAAAGGTGAAAAAAAATTCGATGCGCACTCTGTATGGGAAAAGACAAAAAGACAAAGACAGAATGTTCAAAATGTGCCAAATCAATTTGCAAGGAACACTAGGGACCATGGTGTGGCAAAGACTGTATTTTTGATACAAAAAGCTGTGGATCAAAATTACCCAATTCTTCTATAAATGTGCGAAAAATTTGTCTACCTGTTAAAAGTTGATGAAGAGTGCTAACCTTTGTTTTTCCATTAATACCTGGCCTTGATTTTTCTTTTACCATTTTTGTCGGTAGCCAACACTCACATTGTATAAGTAAGGTAAGTGAGCAGCTGAGCTGAGACAAATTACCGTTTTTATCGTGACATGATCCTACATATGTTTACTATGCAAAGCTTTACACCCGTTTGACAATTTTTACCACTTCACTAAGAAGATGAATTAGTCAAACGTGCTTACAATAATAAATCCATTATGTCGCCGTTATGGTTCTATTCTGGCATCGACTTTTGAATATAAAAAGGTAAACATTTAATTTTACTGTATATGAGAATTTTTTGTGACAGGTGTGTTTCGTCAAAGTGCCTACAGTAATCGTAAAATCTACAGCTTTGCGACCAATTGAATATAAGAAAGCAGTTACAGCTAGTTGAGCCGTGTACATTTTATGTTTAGCAACAAATTCGGCTACGCTAGTGATTGCATTTTGATTGGTCAAAGGAAAGTTTATTTGGGTTTGATTTCCATGCCATAATTTTTCACTTTGGCAAATCTACTTTCATTATTAATTTATTCATTATTGACTTAAAAATGGCAGTTTATCTTGTAATATAATTAACCTTTTAACATTTTAGTTATCCTTCAATGCTCTTGGCTGTTTTGCGTTACAAGTTTTGTAAGTACAGTAAACTTTCACGTGATTAGAGAGAATGACCTCGAAACGTCAGTTTGATTTTCTAGCCAAAACTTAGTTTTCTTCATTTAAACACAATTTTGATTGCCTCAATTGCATCTATACTAATACAACAAGGGTTTTTTTTTTTTTTTTTATATTTAAGTTTACTCTTGCAAAATTACTGAGCGTACAAAGGCAAAACTAAGTATGATTGATTACAATCCCGGGACGATTGTCACGAGGTAGTTAATACCGTTATGATGACGTTTAATCTAATAAAAAAGCGCAATTCTGTATGTACGTGTGTACGTAGGAGAAGTCCGGGTTAGTTGACTCGCCTTTTCTACTGAACAAACCAACCATTATTCAAGCAATAAAACGAGCATATACGTGTTCGTCTTAATAAATAAAGACAGCCATATTTGGTTTAGCTCAGTGAAACTTAAGCATTTTGGATAAGATTAAGAAATATATTTTTGAGCCAAATAAGCAACCTTCGCGGATATTAGGAACTTTTTTACTATTTCAAATGGTAGACGAAGCATGTAAATAAAAACTTCTTAAGTTGACAGTATATTGGTGCAGTTAGCTGACGGAAAAAGATCATGCTACAATTTTAAAAAGTAGTCGAATGGCAGAGAATTTTTGCTTAAGTAAGTTTGCGGCATAGTTGACTCATCTTAAGGCGGCCATGTTGGTTCATTAAGTCAACTAACTCGCGCGATTGGATAAACTCTCAAGGTGTCTTTTTCAAAGTTTTTTCTACTTTTGTTTTCATGTGTTGAAAAATAGGGCCTAGCAATATTTTTCAAATCGTGTTATGTAAGCTGATTTTACACAATTAGTGAAAATATGGAAAAAGGCGAATAAAACACAGAGGAGAGACACCACTTCTTGTTTTTGAAAGTGCTGCCAAAGCAGTGAAAGAATGTTTATTCAAACGTGCTGCTGCAAGAGAGTTAGTGCTTGCCCAAGCTACATTTTGGCATTACCTGAAAAGTTATCAATAAACACTGGAGCTCGAATGAGGTACCAAAAACATCGAAGAATTTTTTTGGATAAAATGGAAGACAATCAATCAGATCATTGCACAAACTCATCTAGGCAACATTACGGTTTGTCTGTAGAAAAAGTAAAAAGTCTAGCCTATGATTTCGCGGATCAAAATAATATTGATATAGCCAATAGCTGGTGGCAAAATCGAAAAGCTGAAAAAGATTGGTTCGAAGCCTTCATGGTGTGCCACAAGCTGACGCTGAGATCGCCGGAAGCTGTCTCCTTGGAAAAGGCGATGTCCTTCAACCGTGAAGCTGAGACACTTTTTTTTTGATAACGTCTTTCAAGTGATTGAAGAATATCGTTTTCTTCCAAAGTCTACTTACAATGTAAATAAGACGGGGTGTTCATTGATTTTATTGATTTCGCTAAAGACACTGATTTAATGTTCACCCAAATACAATATTTGATTTATAACAACCTCATGGTTTTGCACCTAAAAAAGTGAAAGCTGTTGATTTATGACATCATAGTCATTAAAGATAACTCAGTCTAAACTTGCAAAATACTTATCAAAATTTTGTCATTCGCTAGGCTCCCAAGAAGAACAAAACTAGCATTACGCGGGCCACAAAACCTAAAAAGGGCCTGGTGGGCGGGATTTGACTAGCGGGCCGCCAGTTTGACATTCAGTCCGTCAGTACTTGGATGTAGTATTTGAATAGCAGTAGCATAACAATCCATGGGCGTGTTTGTTGAGCCCATAACAAAATTTAGATAAAAGTTGGCAGAAAGGATAACTTCTTTCAAAAAATCCGTGGCACCAAAAAGGTTGGAAACCATTGATGTAGAGGATGAGTTTCTACCACCACTTAAATACTTTTGACAAAGTAATCTAGGGTATTTTCTTAGGGGAACCTTGTTTGGTTTCATCGGTTTTGCACTGAATTTTGGTTGGACAAACAACAAAAAGTGTAGTGCTGGTAGCAAATTTTCCAGATACCGATTATTCGGCAAAACATTATTATCTGGTTGCCGGATAATTCACATTATACAAGTTTCAAAAATAATAACATAAAATTCAAGTAGTACACGCAATACTTGTGCGTTTCCATATCTAAATATTACTTCGCTTTTTTCAATATTTTGACTTTAGTTAATTGAAAGACGAAGTCGTTTAACCCTCTGTCTACCATGGGGTCCAATGGACCCCAAAGTGAAATTTGCTCTTTTAATACTTAGAACGCATAGCAGATACGGTCTTGAAATTCCTTGACTTTTCTTAAGTTATGTTGATCTGTAGCTAATTGGAATATTGTAAATCTAAGATAATGATATGTTGTATAAAAAAAAAAAATAGCACCTTATACCAGTGGGGTCCATTGGACCCCACGCTTGTACCAGACATACATAGCGTAATTTATAGCATCAATGTTGATCTTTACCTTTTGTTTTGAGAAATGCAATTTTTTTGTTTAGTACCACAAACAAAAATATATTTGCTTTTATATAAATCCATCTGTTTATTTTCAACATTCAACCTGTATTGCGTTTCAAAACAGTTGTAAGAATTTGACGATATCATACGAATTCAAGTAAAAGAGTTATTTAGTTGAAAGGAGGGACTAGAAGACATCGTCAGAAGCAGTGATAATCGAAGAAATGGATAAATATCTGGAAGATGATGAAATACTGAACATATTGGAACAGAGCGAAAATGGTAGTTGGAGTGCATCATCCGATGACGGAGAGAGCGACTATCTCAGTGTTGAAGAATTGTCTTCATCTGAAGTGTGAGATACTGATGATGATGGCCAAAACCTGAATGCTCCTTTGACATGTTTTATTTCACGAAATAAAAAGGAAAATTGGTCATCAACTCCCTGCACAAGTAATACTGGTCGCACTGCTGCTTACAACATTTTTTCGCGAAAGAACAGGCCCTTCACGTCATGCAAAATCTCAATGCAAATCAGAATCTGATTCATTCAAACTATTCTTCAGAAATACACTGCAGGACAAGATTCGGGATTGGACAAATGCCGAAGGGTTGCTTGCATACAAAGAAAATTGGACTGCTATAGATCAATCTGAATTTGACAAATTTTAGATGTAGTAATTCTTATTGGAGTATACAAATCAAATAGTGAAAATGTTGCTCAACTTTGGAGTAAAGAGGATGGGAGACCAATTTTCAATACGCTTATGAGCCGAAATAGATATCAGCAAATCCTGCGAGTACTTCGGTTTCACAATGCAAATGCACGGAGAAGCAACCGATCAGCTGACAAATCTCAGCCTATTAGATATGTTTTCGAAGAATGAGATCTCAATTTTCGGGATGCTTACACTCCAGGATGCCACATGACTGTTGATGAACAATTGGTTTGTTTCAGAGGAAGATGTCCGTTTAGGCAGTATATTCCTTCAAAGCATGGCAAGTATAGAATAAAAGTATGGGCAATATGTGAAGCCAACACTTCTTATGCATGGAAGATGCAAGTGTACACTGGAAAAGATCCAACAATTGGAAGAGAAGTTAACCAGGGAGCAAGGGTGGTCAAAGATTTGGTGAAAGAAATTGAAAATTCTGGAAGGAATGTTACAGGCGATAATTTTTTTACTTGCGTGTCACTTGCACGTGGCCTGCTTCAAAAGAAGCTTACTCTTGTTGAAGCCATTCTAAGAAACAAACCAGAACTGCCACCAAAATTCACACTTGCGAAAGGACGTGAGGTAACCGCAACTGTTTTTGGATTTCAAAGTGATGCCATGATTGCATCATATTGCCTAAAAAAGGGATGTGTGGTAAATATGCTGTCCACGATGCACGCACTCCCTGACATATCTTCAACCTCTTGCGAAAAGAAGCCTGAAGTAATCTTGTATTTCAACAGCACCAAAAGTGGAGTGGACATTCTGGATAGAATGGTGCGGACCTACACTTCCAAAAGAATGACAAGAAGATGGCCAGTGCCACTATTTTACAATATGCTTGATGTAAGTGCTGTCAATGCGTATGTGGTATGGCAGCAATTCCAAAGTGAAAACAGCAGCTGCTTTAGCAAAAAGAAGAGAAGAAAGTTTTTGATTCAGCTGGCAAAAAGGCTAGCTGGAATGTTACCGACAGGTATAAATCATGCTGCTCTGCCACAAAACAAAAGGAAGAGAGCTGAAACTGAAGATCAGCAGCCGAAACCAAAGAAGGCAAGATGTCATCTTTGTAACAGAAGCAAAGATATAAAATGTAAGCAAACCTGTATTGCCTGCAAAAAGAACGTTTGCCAAGAACATTCGGAAATCATATGTATTCAATGCAGGCGTGCATAAGCTGAACTCGTCACAGCAGTTTTCTAAGTACTAGTACAGTGTTTATTGCTGTATAATTGGTTTCATTGTTTGCCAATTTATGCATTTTTTACTTTCATGTGTCACACAGCGCAGTAAGCGTGAGTACACTAATTTGTGTTCCTGCAAACTACTCATATGAATCCTGATATGCCGGTACCTCAACTTCTAGTGAAGGCTATGTGCATGAATATGCTCATAAACGTAGGAGAGAAAAATACTTTTGGGGCCACACCAACCTGCTTAAAATTAGCATATTTTGCCCAATCTTATAAATTTGCCCAAAATCTTATGAATCTAGCTCAGATTTGTCGTAAATTCTCAAATTTTCTAAATTTGATCAAATATGTCGGAACTTTATCAAACTTTTACAGTATAAACACTGCCCCCAAAAAAAATTATTTCGAATTTTTCCAAAATTTCTGAATTCTGCTCATTTTTTTAATTCGTGAAGGGGGGGGTTCGCACCTTTGTCTTCTACCCTCTATGGATAAGCTGACAAACATTTCATGAAAATGAAATAAACTTCTTAACATGTATAGGCCATCCAAGACTGTTTTAGTAGACTTATTAGTAAATTGCACCATATGCTGCTCTGTGACTGCGTGTGTTTACTTTTTGTGTATCGGTATTTTCGTTTTTATGTGTGCTTATTGGCAGATTTTTGAGTGTTAACAGCTCCATTGCCCGTTTAGCCAATAATTTTGAAGATTTCCATTGCATTGCTTGTCCTTAACATGCCTTTCTAAAATTGGGGTCCAACGGACCCCAATGGTATCAGTTGAATGAGTTTTTTTTGGTAGACAGAGGGTTAAATATTATCATCATTATCAGTAAGTGCCGTACCTGTTCCTAGCCACCGCGGCATTAATGCAATTTTTTTTCCATTTTCTTCTGTCCTTGACAATATGCAGCAGTTCTTCTGTATTAAGCTTTGTATATAATTTTAATTGGTCCACATAATTGTACCTTTGACGACCCCGTGCTCGTTTTCCATTGATACGTCCAGTAATTGAAGTTTGCTCCAGATTTTCCTGTCTCATTATATGTCAAAAAAATTGCAACTGCCTATTTTTGATTGTGTTAAGAAGTTGTCTAATTCGGCAGGTTTGTTTTAGAACAGTTTCATTGGTATTGTGAGTAGTCCATGAAATGCGTTGCATTTGCTCTAGAAACCAGAGTTCCAATGCGTTGACTTTCTTGATAGTTTCGTTTGTCAGTTTCGTTTCGTTTCGGTTAAATATATGATATAGACATTAGTTTTCCTAATGGCTTGATTATCTTTTTACAGGTGTTTTTGTTCAATACTGTATAAAGAACGAATCTTTTGCAAAAGCAGGGAGTTACAAACAGAGATTTGAATTTTGATCTTGCACAGTGAAAATTTAGACTTTGACTTCTTTTACCGAAATAATTGCCGTAAAAGAAAATGTTGGTTTTAATGGTTTCCTCATCTGCAATAAAACTCATGTTTTGATGTTTCATTTGTGTAGAAAAACGAGAGTCAGAGCAGTCTATTTGCTTGCATTAAAAAAGTGACTTATACACCTCAAGCATTTAAATAAGGAGTACATTGAGAGTAATTTATTTGGAATTAATAGGTTGTTATATATTTTGGGCAATTAGTGGTTTACAACGCAGTTAGCAAGCGACTGAAAATCTTCAATGTGTTTGTGTGTGCTTTGATAAGTAAATCTTGTACATGTAGTAGCAGAAATTAACAACTCTTTGATAAGGCTAGACAAATATTTGAACCTAATTCACTTTTCAGTTTAAGTCATTAAAATGTCTAAAATATTAATAAAACTATTACATCAAAAGCATGCCAAAAGTTTGAAAGGATTTTAAAATTTCTGGTAATTATTCTGGAAAAGCAGAGTGTCTTCTTTGAGACAGAAGTAACGCCTCCAGATTTACTACTAGAGGTAAATCATCCAGAAATTATTCTACTTAGCTTTTGCAGAACCATCTTGAAAGAAAGCATGCCAGGGAATACTGAACCCTTCAAGAAAAGGAGGAGTAAGAAGAAACACTTGGTATATTTCAAACAGAACCATCACATACTGCTTTGATGCAATCTACACTAACAACAATGATTGAACAAAAAGAAACCTTGAAATTTTTCCACAAATTGTGAGTGTTGAATGAGTTTTGTCCGGGCCCCTGCTTTTGTAAGAAAACACAATCACTCAATTTGGGCTAGTATGCTTTGAGTTGACTTGGTGCTGCGTTTTGGGTCCGAGACTAAACAGGAAATCTTATCGTAGTCAATCAGGTCAGATAGATGAAAATAAGACACAATTATATCTTTGCACATTGCAAAGTAATCATATAGATTAACGTATAAAAAAACAATCGGAAATCACAAGTGTATCCGGTCACACCAAGCTTTTAGGTTTCGAGGCTCCTATACATACAATACAGAGTTTTACTCCAATATCCACAGTAAAAATTTTGAATGGCTATTGAAATTTTCCACTACTGCAGTATTGGCCGGTCTGCGTTAAAGGTTGCAGTCCACTGGGTCAGGCTGTAGTTCCTGGTAAGAAAATTAATCTACTGTACTTTTACTACCGCCGTTACTAGATATTTCGTTTCAAACAATTTTTTACGTTTGTGCTTCAATCAATTGTTTGCTAATCTTACTGTTTAAAAGTTCGGTTACGGAATTTGCGGTTTTTGTTTAAATGATTTAAAAACCGGTAGCAAAATTTGCGGTTGCGCTTTGCAAGATGAAGAAACTTGGTAGAAAGCTTTGCTGTAATGCGTAAATGGTTTAAAAATTCGTTTTCAAAATTTTCACTGCACTTCCTCGTTTTCTTCATGTGCCCAGCTCTGACTGAATAGGCAAACTCGCTTACGTGCGTGACATCTACAACCTCCTCAATGAACTCGTGATTTCACTTTAAGGTAGGATGAACACTTTTTTTAAGCTAGCGGACAAAGAGTCTGCATTCGAAAGTAAACTAAGTTTATGGAAATGTTGAGTGTCGATGGGTATCTTTGTCGAATTCTTAATGTTATCTGGTTAGTTGGAAGAGATTAATTTTGAAACCTTGCTTTTTCAGTTGGTACATGACCACTTATCTTCACTTTTGAGCAAATTCGAGCGTTATTTCCAATCAGCATAACATCCAAGACGCGTATTGGAATGGATTCGCGATCTATTTGCGTACTCTTCTCACAAAATTTCTATGCCAACGAAAGAAGAAAATCCACTCGTTGATACCGCTAATCACTGTGGCTGATTATCGTCTTTCTAAATAGTCTATCGTCTTCAAAACTCTTCCCTACCTGCATTTTAGTTCAAAGCAAACATGGAATATCTTTAAGAGGCTACGAAAACAACTGATACTTTGTTGCCTATTTCAACCATATATAGCGATACAATCCGCTTTCTCATGAATGCAAGATAAATATGCCAAATAAAAAAAAAAAAAACTTGTTGCCATGTTGAAGCAGGTATTTTTGCGATAGCCATAGCTAAAACAAACTTGATCAGCAGACCAGACGTAATCAACATACTACATGTCTCCCTCTCTGCCTTCACTTCGCCTTTACATCATCTTATTCCCGACAAAAAACCTCAAGCTCACGTTAACTCAGCAATGCTATTGGATGCCTCATTTTGATTCTTACTGTACGTGTGACAACAAATTATGTGCGTTTGATAATCAACTATGACTTATTTTTGTATTTATTCTGAACTCTTAACGAAGCTACTCTCGTCTAATACTGTGATAAAACTGTAGTGGGAGACTTTGATCCTGATTAACCAAAATGCGTCTGACTTAGAAAATTTTTTTCAATTCGCCAGCCCGCGAAGTTGTATTCACATCAAAACCGGTCCTCGAGACAAAAAATGTTGGGGATTGCTGAATGGATATTTTGCATAATTAAGCTAATCAAATCATAGTCGTAAAGCTTATTACTGCTATATTTATACGTTTGAGTTCATGCTTTGTTAGCATAGGTTTAGTCGAACTGCGCCACCACAACGAGTCGACTACTCGATCTCATCACGTGTTTGCCACAAAAAAACGGAAGTATTGTGTTGAGTGCCTACCCAAGGGCACAACAAGTGAAATTTCCGTTTTTTACCACTTTCTCTTTCATGCTGAGCGCTGAGCAGAGCAGTTGTGAATATTACTTGTCAAAGTCATTTGGTTTGACTCGACCAGAAAATTTAACCCAAATCAACTCACTGCAAAGCCAACGCTCTAAACAATGCAGTAACGCGTCAGGTCGATTCATTTCGTCTGTTTGCAACAGTTTGTGAAGTAGCAGCAAAGCATTCTGTTTGTAGTAATAGCAAAGCTTTATTCGTGCGGGCTATAAAATTACCCCAATTTAAGTGAAAAGAACCACTAGACTCAATTAATGAGAATTTTTTTCATTTATGAAATTAAGCTATTAGGGCAAAGTAAAAATATCATGCTTTCATTCATGTGCTAATGACCCTATTTTGTGGAGATCCTAAGCGAAAAAAAGTAATTACCCCTAATAAACTAGAATACTATGTTGAATCCTATCGATAAACCATATTTTGTTCGGTTTTATCAGTTAACAACAAGTAGTCTGTGTATAGTGAAAATACCGTACTTTGATTCATATATATCTTTATTAGCAAAAATACTACAGCCTGTTTCGCCGTTAAGGCTCCTCAGGTATTTCTGCAAAAAAAACGAAAAATGAACCCAAAACAAACAGAGAATGCAGTTTTACTTACGGTTGTTTGGGGGGAGTAATCAGAAATAGTATGGTAGCCAGCAGAAACTATACTAAAGAATAATCTGCTGGTTCTCCTGCAAACAGTAAACTCATCTGGGTAACTAAGAACTGTGGAGGTTGGTATGAGAGTAATAGTGACGTAACAATGGGAACAGGTATATACTTAACATGGTAAACGGTACGTTGGGAAAATAGACGGAAAAGAAAGGATAAAGAAAAACGGCAAAAGTAAAAGAACAAAACACGCAAATTACAACAAACCGTCCAATCTGATACTTTTTAATTTAAATTTTTTTCTGTGGCGGCATGTGTTCACTATTTCAGATCGTTTATTTAGCATCATTTTGCTGTCGCCGCTTAAGATGGCAAGTTTTTCAGCCAGGCACAGGTTACATCTGCTCCCTCCGCATTTGTATGATGGTGCTGTAGAAACAATGGACCATTTTATAGACGGCTCAACGCCATTATCCTTTGCTCGCCAAACTTCTTTTGATAGCTCCGTTGCGTTTCTTTTGTTACGATGGGTAAATGAATGCTTGTGATTGCTAAATCTCGCTTTGAAATCAGTAGAGCAGGATCCATAATATAATTTGGTGGTATTGTTGGAGGATATTTCTGCTTTATATACGATAGATTTTTGTTTGCATTTGCTGTCAAGTGGGCAAGCTGTTTTTATTCTGCAATTACATTTTGGATCGGCAGTGGGAGGTCTATCGGTCTTTGGCAAGGCGGAAAGAAGCTTTTTGTTATGGCGCAAGATGACCGCGGACATATTTGGCATACAGCTATAACTAATTTTAATATTGCTTTTGTTGCATACCTTGTGAAGCCGGTGATGTTTTGGGAAATGCTTTGTAATTAGGTTTAGGAATTCATGGCCAATATTTGTTTCAACGTTTTCACTATATGGAGGGTTAAACCAAACTATGTTTCTTAAAAACAGCTTGCCCACTTGACGGCAAATGCAAACAAAAATCTATTGTATATAAAGCAGAAATATCCTCCAACAATACCACCAAATTATATTATGGATCCTGCTCTACTGATTTCAAAGCGAGATTTAGCAATCACAAGCATTCATTTACCCATCGTAACAAAAGAAACGCAACGGAGCTATCAAAAGAAGTTTGGCGAGCAAAGGATAATGGCGTTGAGCCGTCTATAAAATGGTCCATTGTTTCTACAGCACCATCATACAAATGCGGAGGGAGCAGATGTAACCTGTGCCTGGCTGAAAAACTTGCCATCTTAAGCGGCGACAGCAAAATGATGCTAAATAAACGATCTGAAATAGTGAACACATGCCGCCACAGAAAAAAATTTAAATTAAAAAGTATCAGATTGGACGGTTTGTTGTAATTTGCGTGTTTTGTTCTTTTACTTTTGCCGTTTTTCTTTATCCTTTCTTTTCCGTCTATTTTCTCAACGTACCGTTTACCATGTTAAGTATATACCTGTTCCCATTGTTACGTCACTATTACTCTCATACCAACCTCCACAGTTCTTAGTTACCCAGATGAGTTTACTGTTTGCAGGAGAACCAGCAGATTATTCTTTAGTATAGTTTCTGCTGGCTACCATACTATTTCTGATTACTCCCCCCAAACAACCGTAAGTAAAACTGCATTCTCTGTTTGTTTTGGGTTCATTTTTCGTTTTTTTTGCAGAAATACCTGAGGAGCCTTAACGGCGAAATAGGCTGTAGTATTTTTGCTAATAAAGATATATATTAATTTGCTCTAACTGTTTTTGTTATTGAGCACTCTTAAATATTTTACCGAGTCTATTTATTTATTTATGTACTTTGATTCATGTAGATTTTGGATAAGGGGGAACTTTACTTCCAATATTTGAGAAACCAAACAAAGATCCATTACAGAGTTTGTTAAGCATAATCGTAATAAGGTAAGAAAACTAACAAAAGCTTTTTGTTTCCCTACTGGGACTTCGTCAGGGCAAAATAAATCTGTAAATCCGAAGTTAATTTAATATCATGTGCCAATTTCATAAAGGTAATGGCGTAGCAGTATTGAATTCTAAGTGTTATTTTAAAAAGGTAGATTCAATAGTCAATGATCTAACCAAATTCAAAGAAATTAACTTTAATCTTGATCGTAATGCACTTGAGGATTGCAAGTCTGCCTATTGGATTTAAAAATCCAATAGTATTAAATACCACCTTGCAACTTATATCAAACCAATAGTTGATACTGTTACCTTCTTAAGCTTATTACCTTCAGGTCCTGTGCCAGGCCGTTTTTACGGTAAAGCCAAAAGTCATAAAATCGGATGTCCTCTTAGAACAGTCACTTCCATGGTTAATACGCTTGAACATAATCTGGCCAAATGGCTTGATTCCTCAATTAAACCTTATATCTTCAATAGTCATTCAATACCTTCAATCTCGAGTTTTTTGGCAAGATTAAAGAACTTAAGCCTACAAATAATGTCAAATTGGTAAGTTCCGATGCAACCAGCCTCTTTACCAACGTTTCAGTTGACCTGGCAATAGATGATATTGCGAATAAATTATTTTCAAGTGATGTCGCCCCTGGGTTGCCTCTTCCACATTCCAAAAACCAATTACGCAAAACATCTTTAAAAAACTTTTAAAACTTAGTACCGAAGGTATGTTCACTGATAACGGTAAACTATTTTCGAAAATTGACGGCGTAGCTATGGAAAATCTTTTTAGCCCTACGCTCGCTAATTGGTTCCTTGGAATGGTTTAAAAGAAAATTTTCGATCAACATCTTTTGTTTATCCATCACTTAATGTGCGTTACGTGGACGATGTATTTCCCATCTTTTATTCATCAATAGATGTTCAATTGTTGGTAAATGCTTTTAATAACCAGCAACCCACCTTCGTTTCACATGTTATTTATTTACGCGTATGAGCTCATGCTCTGTTTGCATGTCTTTCGTCAGACTGGGCCACCACGACGGGTAGACTGCTTGGCCCCACCATCTGTCTACCACATAAAGACGGAGGCGTCCCGTTAAGTGCCTTGCCCAAGGACACAACAAGCAAGCTTGCCGGCTTGTTCTCCACACTATCCCTTATGTGCTGAGCGCCAAGCAGGGAAGCTGCGAATGCCATTTTTTAAAGTCTTTTGGTATGACTCGACAAGGGAAATGAACCCCAGGTCTACCGACTGCGAAGCGGACGCTCTAACCACTACACCATCGCGCCGGTTGTTTCACATGTAAGGAGGCCTAGCCCCTCACTACCGTTTCTTGGTGTGGAAGTAACGATTTGCGTTGAGATTTGAGATTTGTTGATTTGGGAATTCGATGTTGGCATGTACCGCAAACCGGTGTTCTCTTACATTTGAACAGTATAGCGCCTTTATCCTGGAAACGAGGCCTTATTACTTGTTTTTGTATCGTGCCTATCTATATTCATTAAATGAGTCGTTACTGAAAACCAAAATTGACTTTATCACCTTTTTATTTGAACGGAAATACTACCCATTATCTTTTATCTTGAAAGTGATAGACAAGTTCAAGAATAAATTTGACAACCATAACAAACAACTCCCCGCTGACCCCCTAACAATACAGTCAACTTCGGATATAAGAGATCCGCCGGGACCAGCTTAATCAGTCTCTTATAACCGAATTCTCTTATAACCGACTTATTAGTTTATATTGAAAATCATTTGGGACCTTTTGCGTAGTCCCTTATAAGCAAAAATCCCTTATATCTGAATCTCTTATATCCGAAGTTGACTGTACTTCTGACTTAAATCATTATTTAACCCTTCCATCTATAGATACCTCGTCCATTAAATTTGGTAAACGCATTGCCGCATTGCTTCGTGACAGACTGGGCACTGACATAAAAATAGCCTACCAAACTTTCAAAATAATTTCGTATTTCAACCTAAAATTTCCTCTGCCCGTTATTTTCTGCTCGAATGATGTCTATAAATACACATTAATTTGATTAATTGATGTAACGGTTAATAGGCTAACCTAACCGAACTCTTCAGATGAACTCAGGTATTGAACCGACGTTCACATGTATTGCATCATGCGGTTTATACCACTCCACCATCGGTCCTGTCAACTGCTTCTGTTAATTTTAAGGTTACATATTGTGCACGCTCACTACAGTAAGCTTGATGCGATATATGCTTTAATTCCCACCCAATCCAGAGCTTTTATTGCGTTATAATACGAATTTTAGGAGCTGGTGTTAGCCTGTTAAGATATAAATTTAATTAATTGATGTTAAGGCAATTGATGTTAAGGTTAACATCAATTAAATAGATATATATCTTTTAACAGGCTAACACCAGCTCGTATAATTCGTATTATAACTTAACAAAAGCACTGGATTGGCTGCGAATTTGTATTTTTTGTATTGTTTATATTTATCCTTCATTCACGAGAAAGCGAATTGCATCGCTATATTTTGGACGGGACGTCCGCATTCGCTTGGGAGTTTCCATTTCGAAGATGTCTGGGCCACTTGTCTTCCACATAAAAACCACATAAAGCATATATTGCGTCAAGCTCACTGTAGTGAGCGTGCACAATATATAACCTTAAAATTAACAATATTAGTTAACAGGACCGATGGTGGAGTTGTATAAACCGCATGAAGCAATTCATATGATCGTTGATTCAATACCTGAGTCCACCTGAACAGTTCAAATACGAACAAAACCGGTCGTGGAAGTGGTATTTTTATTCAACTGATTGCAGATTAGCCTATTTGCCTTAACATCAATTGATTAAATTAATATCTTAACAGGCTAACACCAGCTTCTATAATTCGTATTATAATCTATTATCGTATTATAATTCTATAAAATTATAATTCTATAAATCGTATTATACACATGTTCTTGTGACAAGAACACGTCATACATCGTCATGACGACTAGACAACTGTTAGTAAGAATTGCAAACCATTTTTCCAATAACCAAGGTTCCTCAAATTCCGCCAACAAATCACATCGCGATCAGTGCAAAGCCTGGAGAGAAATAATGCCAGCAGAGCAAAATTTTACATTATTAAAAAAGTGCCGTTTTAACAATTATGAAGAACTCTTTCTTCATCGGCGACGAATGCATGTAGGACTGTCCAAATTGCTAACTCCTGTCAGAAAAATACTTCATCTTCCGTGTTTCTCAATGTGGTACCTATAGAGGTAAAATATATTAATACTGGGCGGGAGATTTACGCCTTTTTGGACCAAGGATCAACAGGTTGTTTCTGTGACCAATCTCTTGTCAAATCTCTGGAAGCAAAAAGAAATAAACAACAACTTACCTTACGAACGCTGATAACGCCTACGGTTTTGAACACGGAAACTGTAAAACTGTCAGTACAGAATTTAAATGGTGGTGAATGGATCGATTTACCAGAAGTAGCCGTGGTTCAAGAGATTCCAGTGAAATCTAACATCTTACCTGATCCTGATGTTTTCAAAGAACATAATTATTTGAGAAATATTGACTTTCGTGATATTTCTGTAGATACGGTACAGGTCCTAATTGAAGCTAACGTTCCACAAGTGTTTAGAGTTGAAGACGTTAGATCTTCCTGGTTTGCCAATCTATCAGAAGCCGTACGTACCCATTGGACTGGTCTTTACTCGGTCCCTCATTTACATCTTCACTAGAAAGGAACAAAAGTGTTTGTTTTGTGTCAGCGCATTTTGGTGCTAAAGGTAATGTCAATGTGATGGAAGCTAGTGTTATGAACTCAGCAATCGAAGAGATTCCTGATGCTGATACAGAGCTAGATAATATTATTTGTCATGGAAAGGGACCATCTATATAAGATCGTAAAATGTACAAACTGAGGCTGGAGTCGATAAAATTTGACGATGGCCATTACGTGCTTCCTTTGTCTTGGAGAAACGAAGAAGTTCTTCCCAACAACAAAACTATGGCTTTGAAGAGGTTGAAGCACTTAAAGAAGAAATTGAATAAAAACCCACAATTGAAGACACGGTACACCACTGAAATGCAACTCATGGTTGATAAAGGCTTTGCGGAAAGAGTGCCTGAAAATGAAGATTTAAAATCAAATCTGAAACGATGGTTTATCCCACATCATGCTGTTTTTAACCCCCAAAAAAACAGATAAGCTTAGAGTAGTATTTGACTGCGCCGCAGAATATCAGGGACCCTCACTAAATAAAATGTTAATGCAAGGACCTAATCTTGTTAACAGTTTAGTGGCCGTCTTGCTAAGGTTCCGAAAGGATAAAATAGCTATAATATCCGATATTGAAGCAATACTTTACCAAGTCAAGGTAATGCCACAGCACAGAGACGGTTTGAGCTTCCTATGGTGGCCAGGAGGGGATTTAGATAAAAGTCCTGTGACGTACCGTATGACGGTACATTTGTTTGGGGCAACATCATCGCCATCTTGTGCTATCTTTGCTTTACGACAATCAGCAAAGGACTTTGGAATAGAATTTGAGCCGTATGTTGCTAATGCCATGGAAAATTGTTTGTATGTTGACGATTGCTTGCTTAGTGTACCAGATTCTTTCGTAGGTATAGCCGTGGTAAACGATCTTCGATCCCTGCTATCAAAGGCCATATTTGACTAACAAAATGGCTTTCTAACTGCACTGAATTAATGGAGAGCTCGCCAGAAGACGAATGGTCCAAGTCTTGAAAAATCCATGCTTTGGATGACTGAAGACAAGAACGTGTTTTGGGCGTCAATTGGAAATTTAATAGCGACGCCTTCACCTTTGTGGTTGATTTTCCTTGGAAGCCTCGTACAAAGAGAGGTGTGCTCGCGACAATGAATGCCGTATTTGATCCTTTAGAATTTGCTACTCCTGTCATGTTAGAAGCCCAAATTGCTGTGCCAAAATTTGTGTGAAAAGAAATTAGATTGGGACGAATCAATGCCTGCAGAAGATTTATTGCGATAGGAGCGATAGTTGGAAAATTTTATGCATTTGAGAATGGTTTCAATCCCTAGGTGGCTGGTTTTGGATTCTTCAAAGGACAATCAAACATGCCAACTGCATTACTTTGTTGATGCATCTCAATTAGCGTACGGAGCGGTGAGTTACCTAAGAGCTGTAGATTACGCAGGCAACACATCTTGTTTATTAGTTATGAGCAAATCCTACTTGGTATCAAAAAACGAGATTTCCATACCCCGTTTGGAGCTATTGAGTGCCGTTACAGCGGTGAAAATGGACTGCATGCTAAGAAAAGAATTACATATGCATCTTAGACCATCTGTGTTTTGGACCGATTCCTTGATTGTTCTTCATAGCCTCATAAACGAAAGGAAGCTATTCCCACCTTTGTTTTGCGTCGGCTGGTACTGATAACAAAAGCTACCAATGTCAGCAACTGAAATTACGTTCCAACTTCACTGAATCCTGCAGATTTTCTCTTCCGTGGTGTAAGAGATGATATTATTGTAAAAAGAAATGTATGGTTTACTGTACCCAAATATTTGGCACAAAATCCCAGTAAATGACCAGGACGCTTCAAAAAGAAAGAAATGTCACCAGAAGAAGTCAAGCTTTTTGACAAGGCCCGAGTTGATTGTTTTAGTTCTTGTGTAGTTGACAATGCGACTTCTCCAGTTGATAAGCTAATAACCTATTTTTAATCTTGGTATAAGTTGAAAAAAGCCACTGCGTGGATTTTGAAATTTAAACCTTACGTTATGTCTTGCAGGTCGAAGGATATCCGCCTTGACAAGAAGCTAACAGTTGATGACCTGCGAGCTGCAGAGTAAGCTCTCATAATGTACGAACAGAGACAATGTTTTGGTGACGTAATTCAGCGGATGCCAAATAAGGTGCCGGTTTCCAAACAGTCTTCAGTCATCAAATTATACCCCATTGTAATAGATGGCATTATGCGAGTCGGTGGGCAACTTGATAGAGCGCCAGGTGGGTTTGAAGCACCCCATTCCATTATACTAGCCCATGTTTCGCATATCATTCACTTGATTATTTCTCACTTTTATGTTTTGACAGGTCATGGTGGTATAGCCTTACAATGAACTCATTGTTTCAACAATTTTGGATAATGAAAGCTACTTCTGCTATCCATAGAGTGATTACTAATTGTACACATTGCCGGTTGCGGTATGCAAAACCAAATCAGCAACTGATGGCTAATCTGCCACAAGATCTGCTTCAAGTCAATAGCCACCCGTTCGCTTACTGTGAAGTAGACCACTTTGGCCCTCTCATTATTCGTCCAAAGGGAAGTAATATTAAAGATATGGGTGTCTATTTACTTGCCTGACTATCTGAGCTGTCCATTTAGAAGTTGCTACTGACTTGTCTACAGATGCATTTGTAAACGCACTAAGAAGATTCTTATCCAGAAGAGGCCCAGTGATTTGCATGTACTGTACTCTGATAATGGGACTAATCTAGTAGGAGCGGAACGTATGCTCCGTGAAGCATTGCAAAAATGGAATAAACACCAAGTTCAAGAATTCTTGCTCAAAAGGAAATCCGTTGGTCATTCAATCCTTTTCAGCTAGCCACATGCGTGGAGTGTGGGAACAAATGATACGGTCGGTTAGACGTATTCTGATATCTCAAACAAGCCAGCGGAATCTCAGTGACGACCAGCTGCACACTTTTCTGTTGAAAGCTGAGTTTGTATTGAACTCGCGACCTCTTTTACCTGTGATACTAGATATTGATAATCAAAGCCATTAACCCCGAATCATTTGTTAAAGCTGCATCCCACCCAAGCATTACCTCCAGTACTCACCTCAATAGAAGATTGCTATGCCAAGCGTCGTTGATTGTACGTTCAATTTTTGGCAGATCAATTTTGGAGACGATTTTCAAGTGAATATTTTCGTATGATCATTAGTCGTCAAAAATGGCAAAAAACTAAGCCAAACTTAAAACGGGGTGATGCAGTTTTGATTGTCGATGAGTCCACGCCGAGATCACAATGGAATCTCGGCAAAGTTGCGTCTGTATGCTTTGATAAATACGGCGTAGTACAAAATGTGACTGTTGATATCAGAGAACGTGAAATTCGTCGCCCAATCCATAAACTGTGTATGATTGTTCCAAAAGAAGATGAAATTCCTACTAAAGAGCTTACCAGTGCTGATTCTGCTGCAGATGAACTTTCCCAAAAATGACAATTGCTATCTATCTGTCTATAAAATGCATTGTGTAAATTTTTCGTTGCGTGTTTGCAAATAATCGTAATTATTGCGGGGGGAAAGGTTGAATTTACACGTCTAAATTTTATGAGCAATGTTCTGAGTTTTTAACTCGCAGTCTTTCGATTACAAGTCTGACACACTGTTTATCACGTCGTGCTGCTACTATTAACAATTTGAGCCTCTTGCCCCGAGTATTCCAAAATTTACGTGTACTTGATTCGAAGATCAAGTCAAAAATGTGTGTGTACGAGATTAATTGAGACTTGAGAGCGGGGAGAGTGGTCGGAAGGTTTGTAACTGTGGGAAGATTTGTGTCATATAATTGTTGGAGATTGTTACTGCTGTTTTTGGATCACAAGTTTACTGAACGTTATATATGAATTTGGATTCGGTTCCGTCATAGTCCGGTAAGCTCAATTGTAAAACTTGTTTTTGTTACCTATTTATCCCGCTAAATTTTTCTTTATATCGGTTGTTTAATATCTAAATTATTAATTCGAAATTTGACAATAGCTTGTGTTATAACTGAACCCGTAGTTTGATCTCTTTTTTGTGTATACGGGTTCAGACTATGGGTTCAATTACATAACTTGTGTGTAATTGAACCCATAGTCTGATCTCGTTTTGTGCATGTGAGCTTGTGTTGTAATTGAACCCGCATTCTGATCTCACTTGTGTGTGCTTCATGTGGTAATTTATTTCCGTGTTTCAGATAATCGTACTTCTTCACGCTCCCCCACTTTGATGCCGGTTCAATGTACTAAATATTTACAACTTCGGGTGCAAGTGTAAGATTTTGAAGTGAGCCTAAATTCGGCTATACATCCTGTCTCAACAGCCTCAGCTTTTCAAAGACTGATTTCATAGGCTGCTGTTACATGTACTGATGACCTAATTTGGGGGATCTTTTTTATGTGCCTTTGTGAATCAGCCATTAGTAGTTGGTGTTTGAAAACAAAAATAAAGTATCATTTCATGTACAAATGAGCCCACATTTCAATGGTCATACTGAAACTTTGGGGGAGTCTAACCCCTTAATCCATCTAATATATTTATTTAAACCTGTGAATTTTTAGTAAGCAATCCATACTGAATAGTAATAACAAAAGATTCATTTACGGATAAATGATTCATATTTTTTTACAATCATACAAAATTGTGGCTTGGTTTTCCCATCCACCACAATATCTGTTAGATTTTGTGAACTTGCTATAGCAACATGTTTGAAAAGATTTTACATTACGTTATTGACCGAATTTTTTAAGGAGGGTCATACCCCAATTTGGTGGTGACTAGCCCCTTCTCACCCTTGATATTTTTGGTTAAATTTTGTAAATTTGTATTAAGCTGCGTGTACTACAATGAAAAATTGATGATGAAAGAAAAAAATACAAAAAGGAGCGTTTAGTGCAATCACCTAATTCTTGTTTTATGAATGTAAAGTGTCCCGGTTTTTATAAAATCACAACAGTTTTCAGTCATGCATAGACATTAGTGTTGTGTGTTGGATGTTTTACAGTTCTTTGTCAGCCCACTAGAGGACGAGCACAATTAACAGAAGGTTGCTCTTTTCGAAGGAAACAGCACTAATTCTTTTCCAATTTCATCCTTTCATGAGGCAATGCAGAGAATATTAGTGTCGCGCGTGCAGATATGCTTGCTTAATAAAAGGCTGAGGTTGTTTAAAAAAAAATAAAATTTTTTTATGTACAAATTACCCCACTTTTTAGAGGCTTTTAGAGCATCTATTAGAGCGGCTGCATCTTAATCTACGCTGTTAAACAACTTTTCAAAAAGAAGATTTATTAGATGTGTGGTAAGCTAATGTTTGAAGTATTTCAACCTTTTATACTGTACCTATCTTCTTCTTTGTCTTTCGGCTTATTCCCGATTAGGGGTCGCCACAGCAGATATCTGCATGGCATTTGTTTTACGGTCGGATGCCCCTCCTGCCACCAACCCTCTATTTGGAGCGAAAACTGGGCCACCTGTCTTCCACATAAAGGCGGGTGCGTCCCGTTAAATGCCTTGCCCAAGGACACAACAAGCGAACTTGCCGGCTTGTTCTCCACAACCTCTCCTAAATGCCGAACGCCAAGCAGGGAAGCTGTGGTTACCATTTTTTAAAGTCTTTTGGTATGATTCGACAAGGGGGAATGAACCCAAGGTCTACCGACTGCGAAGCGGACCACTACAGCATCGCGTCGGTCCAACCTTTTATACTAACGACCCCACATAAATATCGCTGTTTCTCCTGCTAAATGAACATGCGAGGTTTGTTGGAAATCACTAATAATTAGGATGGCCCTCGTTTTGATATTTTGAAAAGTTGCATATTTTACAAGATAATTTTGTACACTAGGTAATGAAGAAATTGTAAGGAAGCTTTTGTTGTTGCGGTCGAAAATAATAAATGGAACAAGCTATATAAAAGTGGTCCTTTATTAGTAATTTGCTTGGCAGATACGTCGAGATTTATCAGAAAAAAAACAGTGCTTAGGATGGTATTTACAACCTGAGCGAGAGCAGCAAAAACCAACTTTAAATTATACAATGATTTTTCTCAACTGGCAAAATTTAAAGCGCTCTGACTACATTTCATGATAAAAAGACATGCTTAGAACCTTGAGATATTATGATAAACTGTAGAAGGAGGTGCACACTATATAAATTGCCCCAACGTAAAAAAACAAGAAAGAACTATATCTAAACAAACAAACAATAAAAAATGACCGATGTTTGCGCTTCTTTTATCGTTAGCTACTGTAAGTAGAAGCAAAATACAAAATTTTCCTCAAAAATGATCACCAATATTATGCGGTACTACACAGCAATCTGTTACATCGTGTCAAGGACCCGCGACCGGTTTCGACCTTTTTGGGTCTCATCAAGCAGGTGTAAAAACTTTCAAGTAAACATGCTGAAAAAGGACAAATTTGCCATTGAGTGGAAAAAAAGATGCAATACAAAACAGTATGATACAGCATTGCCCATATCAATGGGGGTCTCATGTAGGACACACACACACACACACACACACATGACAAGGACAACAAGTCACATCAGCAAGCCCTAACAGGATCATTGTTAAGATTCTATCAATTCAAAAAAGACAAGAGTTTGCTAGTTGCTAATAGGCAATTTTCAAGTGATCTCCTATTAAAAAGGATCTGCTTCTAGCATCACACAAAGGTTAAATAGAAAATTTTCCTTAAAAATAATCACCAACATCAAAAATGATCATCAGCATCACCAACATTATACCCAGTGGCAAATTTGTCCTTTTTCAGCATGTTTATTATTGAGTGTTTTTACACATTTTGAAAACCATAATATTTGCTCTCTTGTTGAACACCACACTTGTTTTCAAAATGAGAGAAAATAAACATCTGCGGATTCCGAAACCTGGTAATTGTACACGCAAAGCCATGGCACCAAAACCTGCGCAATGCATTGCAAGAAAGGCAAATACACGTAGAAGATTCAGTTTGCGCTATTTCTTTTGACACGACAGCATCAAACATTTGGCGTTCAGTGGGAGCTTGTATAATTCTTGAGCCATTAATGGCAAGAATGCCATTACCGGCGATCGCCATTCATGACACAAAACTTTGTAACTAATACGCACAAAGATAAATTTTAAGCAAATTAATTCTTTCAAGCTTGCCTAATTTTGAATATTGTTTAAGTCTATTAATGGTTGTGGATGTCCGTTCACTCTTACGACCACAATCTGTGCAAGACAACCCTGAGAAGATTCAACCATGTATTAAACCTGCAGCACTCACAAAATCGTCAAGTTTATGACTCGTACATTAAAATCACAAATGCATCTCCAGTGAAGAAATTGGTACTATCACCTTTTGTATGCATCTGAAAGATTGGAAAATGGCTGCTGACACCGGCATAACTTTAGGAAAAACTTTAAAGATCTATCGAAAGAGCATTCCCAAAGACATAACTGCACTATCACAACGTAAAAATTAATCATTTGAGACATGTTTGAAATCATCAGGAGTTTTCAGTTTTTGTTTGTATGCAACTTCCATCAAAAGCAAGGAAAAAGTAATATCTTACTTCTAACATCCGTACTTCCTTTGCTTGGCGTAAAAAAACAGCAAGAAGAAGCCCGGCATTTTCAATTTTTATAATTATTCAAGGAGTGGGAATAGACATCTTTGATCAAAAAATAGGTAAACGCAAACGTTTGAGCAGAGCACCCGATAAACTGAGAAACTGACTCGAAAAAAAAGCAATGCGTTTCAATTCAGACGGATATTGAAAAACGGATCTAAAATCACTCTTACATTCAATCACGAGCAATGGTGAGCTTAAAAAATGACCTATTCAAAAAAATTGGAGCAGCTTTTTGCCAATAGAAATCGGCCATCCCATATGCAGAAAATCGTTCAGTAACAAACACACTTTTCAGCCCTATTGAAAGTGTTTCCATAATCAAGATGACTACAATTAGTAATAGCTAGATCTCATAGGCAAGAACATGATGTAAATATCAATTGCATATTAAAATTGAATTGAAATCAACATAGCTTTATAGCACAGAAAACCTTAAACGAGTTGTAAATCAATGACTGATGAAATTGAGTCACAAAGCTTTCTGACTCGCACTAAACGTTTGTATTGGCAAAGGCAATACAGCTACCAAAACATGAAGCCTTTTTGTGACTTAGTGCAGATATGATTGTTTCTACGTAAAAATAGTGCAGTGACCCGACTTAGATTGTTAAATAGTTTAAATTATATTTTTTTGCATTAGTTCACACTAACTATTTGCAAAAGCTCGCACATGAAAAGGTTAAAACCAAGCTTACTAGTACACCTGTTCAAAAAATTTGCACAGTAAAAAATTCGGAGTTAGGTCCTACTTTTGCTCCGTATGTTGGTAAACCGTCAATCTCTTTTGTAAAAGTTTTTTCTCGATTATGTTCAAAACAATCTGATGTAAAGCTGATTTCTTTAAATCGTACAATTAAAGTGAGGCAATACTTTCCACTAAATCCAGCAATCTTTTTGGCTCTCTGCAAAATGCAGTTACAAATGTATTTAATACTTGTTCGTGCGTAAAGAACTTGACATACATTGATATTTCTTCGCTTATTTGATCACCAGAGTATCGAAGCATCAGAATTTGGCGGACTTCAGTAAATGTACAACTATGGATCATATTTCATCATGGCACTTAAACTCTAATTTGCACCTTTACTCGCTGTTTTAAACCTGGTGCACAAAAATGTTCAAAACGTAAAACATGAAAAAAAAAAATTAGGTTACTCTATGGCAAACCATCCTATAACCTGTTGCAAATTACGAAAATTAAATGATTATGACCGCAGGCAAAACAGTTAGGAAAATATTTACACAGAGATGTGTTGACGCAAAGTATTTCAAAGCTGACTGCATATTCAACTTAGCGGTAAAGATTTTTCCTTCAGTTAACAGAAGATAGCGATAGTGCGCTATTTTCTAACCAAACAATTGTTTGTTCATAATACACATCAGGGGTCATTTGTAAAAGACAACATTCCTATTTTTTGAAAGAACGTTTCGGGCTAAAACACATAAATATGCGTCTTTGAAGATTCCTTTAAGCTACATTACATAAAATGTTTCTATTGAAACTTGTTTTGTGATTAGTGGAATACGCTTTTATTATTCCTACACTTGCCGGCTCTGCCAGTGTCGCCCGGCAAGACTACCAATCATTTTCGTCCAGTTAAAAATATCACATCAGCCGGCTATGCCTGCTTTACACAAAATATGATTTCTGAGAGGGGTGAGGAAAAATTGGTACGAGTGGAAGCATTGCTTCTATGCCCTTTATCCCGATCATTGTACTTTGGATTGGTTTTACTCACAAATTCTCTATTATTTTAGAAATTGTATTAGTTCCTTTCAATAAGTATAGAGGAACAAAATCAAAGTTATTAATTTGCACCGTAATGATTTTTGTTTCACACTTTCAAAAATAAGTTATTTGGTGGTAGGCTGATGCGAAAACTTGGTGGAAACCCTCGTAATGACATTTGTCACACGAAGTTCCTTGGTTTCATCTATGTAGCTTTGTCTTGAATATGATCAACGTACCTAACTTTTCGTGAAATGCCTTGCATGTGATCATCCGGTTGGTTTGATATGCCATTTTTATGCAAAAAAAGGTTTTTCATAGATGCAATTTGGCCCAGTGATAAAGATTTTTTCTTGTATTATTTCCTCTCTAACTTTGAATTTCATAAACTATGTGCCCCCTGATACCGGCTTCATTGATTCTAAATTAAGATTTTCCTTACTCCCAAATAGCAAATAATTTAGAAAATTTGTATCATATTTCTTCACTAAGTACATGTGGTTATAAACTCAGTTTGAGAGGACACTAAAGTGATTGATGTACTGTATTTACAGGATTAAGAAGTAGGTAATCCATCTAATAGGATTATTATTTGCAACTTTTTCGTAACTGTAAGCCTAGTTGCATGACTTAAAGCCTCTAGCTGCGCGTATCAAAACTCTACTTTTTGTCAAAGATTTTGTAATTGCTCAAACAAAATTAAAATATTGTGCACAGCTCTCAGTTAAACTAATTAATACAGAAACAACCAAAACTTGATTAATTCTCACAAACTTTGCCTGGCAATTTCTTAAAGAGTGTAAAGAGCAGTGATGGGATTCAGAGGGTTTGCACGGGTTTGCGCGAACCCGTTCTTGGAGTGTCGTGATAATCGGCGAACTCGTTCTTGGAGTGTCGTGGTAATCAGCGAACCCGTTCTTGTTTTTTGTTATAGATCTTAGACGACCACAGCAAATGGGCTTTCTAAAATGACGGAACCTGCTGTTAGTGAGTTTGATACAAAAGAAAACCTGTTCTGAAAATTTTGGATCCCATCACTGGTTAAGAGATATTTCTAAGATATTTAGAATAAAACTATTTCTAATTATTTTACGAGAAGAAGTTTAGCTACCCTTTTATTTTTACAGCATCAAGCATTTGTGGAATGCAATCGATGCGACAGACACACTGACGATTTTAAAATTGCATTGAGCAAGCTGATTGGCGGGGTCAACTCTCAACAGCACTCACATACCACAGATCACATGCTTGTAAATGTCGCAATAATCAAATGCAGATTTGACGTAAAGGTAAAAGATGGATAAAGAGTCAGAGAGTCTGAGTTACATAAAGATAGACTACGCTATAACCTACTTCTTATTTTATCTACATTACTTATTTGATTTTTTGTATTCAAAACTTGACAAATTCAAAATATTACGCAAAATGTACTGATACAATTCATTTTGTGTTGGCATGAGTAGGCCTACTACTAACGGAACGATTGCCAAAAAATTCCGCGAACAAAGAGGGAGCAAGCTAGGTAAATTGCATTTTTGGTTTTCTCAAACGGGCATTTTTTACCTTTTACAAGAGCACAGGACTACGGGCGTTATGCAATAGAAAGACCGTGACCTCAATTTCAAGTCGCGCGTCCCAGACTCAATCTCGCTAAATAGAATATCTCGATTTCAATTTGATCTCCAAAAGAAAACATAAAAATGGCCCACTTACTTGGTTGCTGTTGCAAAATTGCGTTGTGCTAGTAGTAGCCCACTGTTTGCTCCAAAGCAAGCATGACTGACCGAGTGATGTCAACCGTGCAGCGTACGCTGCCGCAAGCGTCCGCGCTGTGCAGCTCTGCATACTGTTTTAGCTCATCCTGACGCGTTTCGGGCAGTGCAGCTTCTCGTAAACTTGAAAAAGATTTTGAATGCCAAATCAATTGCGGATTGATTCCGGAACCAGTGTCAGACCACATTTATCACTCTACATATCACTACGGAATGTGTGCTAGACTGCACTGCTTCAAATGGAATGTTAACGACATTTAATTGAGGGTTAAAAATAAATTTGAGCTGTGATAACATCCGAGCAAAACAAGCTTACTTTAAAGTCATGAAAAAGGTGGCAGCTGATCTCACTAACACAACGATACAAAGTTCCCAGAAGTATCGCAAACGTTTGTGCCTTTGCAATGTTTGTTGTCAAAAAATGTGGCTTCGGAGAAACACGCTGTCCCTCACAGCTCGTGGAAAGAAATGATTTTAGGTATCACTCAGAGATGCCAGAAATTATCGATGATAAAGAGTTGAGAGAAAGTCGTAAAAAAGGTATGTTTGATGTCTTGATAGAGCTTTTTCACATGTCATATCGAAAACAATATCAACATCAAAACACCATCAAATTTTCATGAAAGAGCCTATGACTTGAAGAGGGGCGTTTACCTTTCCAGAAAAAGAGCAGTACGTCAAATGCTTCCTTGAATCTTGCTCCGGCATCACCCACTAGTTGTAGTGGTGTGATTGTAATGGTGTCATTTGGTAATGGAGTAACAAAAGAGACAAGGGACAAGTCTTGCTGTAAGGGCCTACTACTTGCCTATTGCATTGTTTTTACAGAAAATTGTTTTGTTTCCTGCAAATGCGTGAAAGATGTTTGAAGCCTTTATGCTTCTCAACACTATTTTTAGAATTGACAATATAATTACTAACATTACATCAGTTTAGTAATTAGAATGAGCAAGAGCGATCCGCAAACAATCAACAACAATGACAAAATATTTTACCCTCTTTGGGTGAATACTATAATCTTACTCTTTTATCCAACAAATGCAAAAATCGGCTGAGTAATTTCTGCAACTGGTAGAAACTTGTGGCAAATAGTTCGGTCCATCATATTTTGTCAAATAAAAGTGCAGCAATATCTGCATCACACTAGCATTTTAATTTCAGTTTTAGGAAGGCAGACAAGGTAGCACAAACTCAAGCTTCACTAAAGGAAAAAGAACACTTTTAAAAACAACGTGATTAGCAGTTATTAGTAAGTGTTTTTAAATTATTCATTTATAACACATTTTATGACCCGAAATATATGGCAGAGAAGCCTAAATTGTACATTTTGCTGGTCAACGAAGACGCCCCCTTCTTACCAATAACGCAACTGCTTGTTAGGTAAACTTTCAGTTGCCACTTACATTCATGACTTGTTCAAAATGAACTGCTACATTCTTCTAGTTTGATTTTTATTAGTTTTACGGCAGAGCCGGAATCACGGTTCATTCCGCGCCTTGACTTACAGGAAAAGGCAAAATTAGCAGCATCGGTTCTAAGCACTAGTTTTTTTGGGGGGAGATGCGGACCAATTTGAAAAGAAAACATTTTTCTCGGGACCAACTTTTTGAAACTGAGAATTTTACATAGTTTACAGACGTGAAGTATTTTTTTTTTGGCACCAACTTTTTGAAACCTAGAATTTCGCCTATTTCGGTCTTCAAACAGATCTAAAATCTTTTTTAGAGATCGACTGGAGAATTTGTCCATTTTTGTCTCCAATTACTACTGTCACATGGTTTGTATGGGTGGCAATAGCCATTTATCCCACCCCTTAAATACAAAAGTTAGATACGCCGCTAGTTTTCGGCTTGGATAACTTATTCGATCCTATTGTTTTTAGTGGTTTAATCATTTGTACGAATCTTAATACCTTAAGAACTTTTATAAATTTTGCCTTTCAAGGATGCTGTAGTTCCGCTGGTACCTTGCCGTGCCAGCTTTTCTTCAGTCGTATATTTTTGTTACATTTTCTGGAATTGCCGGCTTAGTTGTTAAAGCAGTTTGGTAACATCAATTCAACTTTCAACGGTCGATTTCAGGCTGATTACAAAAGTTAGTTATCAACAAACAAACTGGTTTAAAAGAACGAGTAAGACCTTTGCCAAAATTCTGTGAAATTTGTTAACGCTATTCTGTTGTCTAGCCCATGGTTTAAAAATCGCTGTAACAACTGATATCTAATGCGTGCCAACTGTACCAGCTACATCTGTCTAAATGCCAAGTCACTTTACACGCTTTTATCTTACAGATATCTGTAAGTCATTCTTTGCACTAAAAGTATGTTCATTTAATGGCTTTTTTGGCAACATAAAACGTAGTCATTAAACTTTTAAAAATGTGAAAGGAATTACAAAATAGTACACGTTATTACCCGTCAGCAGTTGAATCATTTAAATAAAGAATAATTTATTGCAACCAACTTAATTGTTCTTTCATAATAATTACACTGACAATAATATTTGCCTACTTCAAACCATAAAACCTTGAAATAAAAGTGATGTTTTTTTGCATTGCACGATCAATGTTATTCATGCAGCAATTAATTTTGATTTTCAAGAGGCAGTGACTACAGTGCTTTGTTCTAAAACACTAAATGCTACTCGCAAGTTTTGTCATGTGTTGCCAACTGAGCCACGGTCGAAAGAAATTTATTGTACTTGGAGCGGGAAAAAACGCGAATTTGAACGCAATATTATTCTATACAGGCAAGGTATTCATCCTGATCGAAGAATAGGGATTAACTTTGAAGGTCGTGCTTAGGGAAACCTTTAGGTTTACACCACTGTTGTATATACCTATATGTGTTAAAGCACTTTATTTTTTAAGAACTGTGCAGCTTTCTATAATTTGAGACATTTCTTAACTTTAGAACATTTTCTATTTACAAAACTGATTTCTACATGGCCTCTGTTTTCTTTTTTTTTGTTATGTTGAGCACTTTTTGTTATGTTATGTTACGGTAAATCCATTTACAATTTTAAATAGGTTACTTTGTGAGATTATGATTTTCAGCGCATTTATTAAAAATGCATAAATAAAAGAAAACAACTTAAAAATAAAGTAAAAAGTAGAGCAAAAAACTCAAAACTACACATAACAAAACAATTTCATTTAGCACAGTACAAAAATGCATCTCTTACACCGAAACAGCAGTAAAATTATCCTAAAAATCAAAAGATTCTTAGCTCTTTTAAACTTCGTAATAGCGTTTTGATCGAGCAGAAAAACCCTAAGTTTTTAAGTTTACAATGTAAATAAGTATTTGCTATTCCAGCAATCATTTGCACTAAAAACAATAATAACTGAAAAAAAGTTAATTACAAAAGAGTTTTCCAAATGTATCTGCTGGCAAATTGTATCAACTTAGGGTATTTCTTGAATTAACCTAAGCAAAGCATAGCTATGGAAAAAAATAGCACAGAAATAAAATAAAAAGAATTCGAACAATAGAAATGATACTGGCCATAGCGTTGACTGGCAATGGATTACTTTTTTATAACTTAGTAACACCACACAAAAGGCTTATTTTCTGTCGAAAATTTAAAGTGGAAACAACAGTAATCATAGCAAAATAGCATAGTCTGAGCGACTTCACTCCATACCAGTAAATCGTAAAAAGAATCCGCTTCAAACAAACAGAAAAAATTCAGCTTAGCTATTAATTCATTATAAAAAAATTAATTTCGCTAAAGTATCATCAACTTTTTATTCAAGCAGGTTTTAATTTGCTATTTCCATTTAAACAAACACCAAGTCTCTTTTTATTGACTGGCTGAAACCTTCTGAACGCCTCACACAGAATTCAAGACCTTCATATGTTCATCACTTTTCATATCTTTGAAGTTATCTGTTGTAGTCGTCCACACAAAAATAAATGGGGTCAATATTTTTGTTTAAGACATGTGGTACTTGATTTTCTGGGTATTGAGATTCTGGAATGCTTACTTCGATAGGATTGCCTGCATAAAAAAATAATTACCATTACAGGACCATTTTTAATTAAGTACCTAGCATGTGCGGGAAGAGGACAAAAGATTTACATCTTTTATCTTCTGAATACAAAAAAAGTCTTTGCGTTTTGATATAAAACAACTTCTGATGAAACTGGTCACGTAGTAGTCAGTATTGCTGGAACAAAGAATTTAGCCACACTCACTTCATCTAAGCCATGAAAATTACTAAATGGCTTTTTTCCAAATACAAAACCATGCGGCAATCGAACTCCCGACTTCACAATTGCAAACTAACAGATCATTATGCTTAGTTAGATAACCTTGACTTCCTTATTCTTTTTTTTTTGCAGTTGCCAAGAGTGAACATAAAAGTCGGCCAAATCAAGTCAAAATGTTTAAATATAGCTTTTGTTAAGTTTTTAGGCAGATTCCATGAATTTCCAACCTAAGTGAAAAGTCCTTTTCAAAATCGATTACTTTTAAAAGCCAAACACGACGCAATTGTTTCAAAGGAATGAAAGCACGCTTCTGAGAAATTGTTGAGCAACTGAAGTGTCGTCTGAATAGAAGCCATGAGCGACTTTGGCAAAAAAATATACTTAATTTGGCTGCGAGTAAAAAAAGCGGCATCTCAAAATGATTTTAAGCGTCCAAATAACGCTAGGGCAATTTCACGACGTATTTCCACTTTTTGCTCATGATAAAAAGATTTTTTTGCCATAGAAAATACTTCAGTCAACAATCCACAAGTTTTCTTTGTAAAATATGGCAAACACATACATGTGTATTAATCAAGGTCTATAGGTAGTTGCCTACTAACCATTTTTGTGGTATATAGGTTACTACACATTGTAACTTCAACAAAGCAGAAAAAGTTCAAAAAATTTTCCACTACATACCATTTGCAAAGGCTGTTTCGTAAAGCGGATTGGCCACTTGACCATAAGAGGAAGTGGCGGATGGAAGAGGTATTGGCAGCGGAACTGAATCAAAATTAACATCACTCCGCCGATTCCGAGTGCTGTCAATTTTAACAATGCTTGTTGGATTTGGAAGTGACGAGGCACTGTAAAATAAAAAGATTGTTTAACATTGCAACATAATAAACCAACTAACGCGCTACAATATTGAAATGAAGCCCAGCCATATAAAGTCTTGAGGCTGGTTTACATTAGACATAACTTTTTTGTTTGTTAGTAGATCAAAGATGCTTGAGCTTGAACTAAAGTTTCTTTTAGAATATGATTTTGGCCGAAAACTTATTACCTGTGGGGATTTTTACCCTCAAAAACCTGCAATTTTGTTATTGGCAGATGTAATGGATAACGAACAGAAATAGGCTAAATACACCATGGCGGTATTACAACAAGCTTAGAAATTCCTTATTTTCAATATCAACTTCAAAACGCTCAATGACAAACGACATTAAAATTAAAGTTTTTGTAGTTCTGTACTTGGGCTTTTGCTCAAGAATAAAATTTTGATTGGTTCGTCGGCAACTCTCATAAGAAATAGTGGTCCGTTGGAAGAAAAAAATTGTGGCGTTTAAACAAGATGTGCATTTTAAACAATTGAACTACAGTTCACTCACTTTTTCTTGATGTCATGTCGTTTTAGAAACATAATAGCTACAGCAATTGCTACTATTGTTACGCATACAATAGCAACAGAGCCGAGAATGGCAGCAAGAGTAACGGAATCTAATCCATTCGGTTTCATTGTTGGAGAATCACGTTTTTCTTCCTTGGGTTGATCAATATCGTGGTCTTTGGAAGATTTATAATTAATTTGTGAATCTGAAAAATAATACACTTAGATCACTAAACTTGTTAATTATGCATGGTATCAATTGAAAATGAAAGTACTGAGTACTGGTAAAAGTGCTTTAGCAAAGAGCTTGCTCAAAGTTTATCAGAGCCAGTAGGCCGACGTGATATCAGCTCATATTGAAGATTGCACTAAGCATATTAAAAATTTCAGGCCCAGAAAAACTGATTACACCAAGTGTGTTATGATAGCCCAATGCATTCCACAAAGCTAATGCTAACTAATACAATGATTGTGAGAAAGAGTGGTTGCACGGTTAACAAAGTTTATGCTTTCAAGCAGCCAATCACAGTTTATAAGCTATGCATATGATAAAAATATTGACCATTATATTTTGATTGTTAATATTTTCTATCTTTGAAGTGGTTAAGCTAAACGTGTGTGATCTGCGTGATGGTGATTTCCTGCTCTTTGAACACAACATTCTGATTTATCGTGATGAATCACGATACTTCAACAGAATTTTTATTTTCGTAAAAGTTCTGTAAATATTTCCTAATACGAATAAATTGTGCTAAAACATCTATTAGGTCAGTGGTCAGCAAAAAGTGGATCTCGACCCACGTGGGTCGCACATCGGCTGGCAAAATAATTAAGACTTACATCAATTATTCATATTCAACGACGCATTTCTGTAATTTTTGCTGGTGCGTGCAAGTACTTAAATTTAAGCAATTTCTTTACACAGTATAGCATCGCTTGTACAAGAAAATGTTGTTTTGAAGTCATACAACGTTTTCCGTTATGTTTATCTTTTACGCTACAATTATACTCTATGATTAGTTTAAAATTGTGTCGAGTTTGCTGCAAGCAAGAGCCCATTTTTAGTAAAAGTGTAGCTCTCTCCAAAATCAAATCATATTCAATATCAAGCCTTTCCTTGATATGCTGCGTTGCAAACACAGAGCCCATAATTGCTATTACACAAAATAAATTTAAGTAAGACTTATTGATTTACTGTTTAAATACGAATTTTCATCGATGTTCCTTTCCAGAAAATTGCTGCAATTACCAGAAGCCGTAACGTTGGTAATAAATATTTTTCGTAAAATATGTCCCGTAATATTCGGTTCTCGAGATTTTTACAGTAAGTTTTTGGGTCCGACATAAAGTATTTGCAGATCTCTGCTTAAGTTATTGGTATTAAACACATGATTTTGGAAGTAATTAATGCGATCAAAAATTTCTAATGATGACAATTAGGGCTAAAGTTTTTAGGTAACTTTGAATGGTGTTAAAAGTTATTAGCTCAAACTATATCTTACCAAAAATTAGGGAATTCGGCCACCTTTTGACCTTCCCTTAAGTAATTGGCATTATTTGACAATAATCAGCTTCGCAATTCACATCTAATTGTATAAAGTGAAAATGTGTGTTTGAGGACTTGTGTTTTACTGTATGCCTGCGAGAAACACCTAGTCAAAAGTTTATTGATGACGTGATGAAAAAATGCTTTATTAGAATTTCCGTTATGACGACAGTTTGAGCTAATGCACACGGCAAAACGTTTTAACATATGTGGTATTCGAAATCGTGAATTGAATGATATGGTAATACGAGAAGTTTTGTTGAGTTTAGTTAAGACTCACTTTCCTAATTTGGTAACAAAAGCTTTGATTTTCGAGAGCTAAACGCAAACAAATTGTTGCCTTGCGAAAAAGGTAGGTTCCCTTTCAATGACATGTGTGAAAACAGTAACTAAAGTTGATGACTGATTTTTCACGACCGGTGAAAAAAGATATACTCAAAACACTGAAGTTTACCTTTAGTTTGATTTTTGACTACGTTTATCAATGTTGTTGTGGTTTTGGTCATTTTTGCTTTTTTCTCCGAGTGTTCTGCAGGTATAGTGGTTGTTGTTTTTGCCATTATTGTAGTGGTTGGCGTTGTTGTTGTTTCTACTGCTGCGGTAGTAGTACCAGTTAATAGATGTTCTCTAAACGATAAACTATTTTTAAAAATATTCTTTTCCACAAGAATAACGAATAAAATGTTTTGCAAGCGACCATTCAATGTCTTCCGCTCTGCCCAGGGAATTCTAGACTTGCAATAGTGCAATGCAATATTTGGTGATCGTCCATAAATCGAACAAACAATCAAATTTGTTTTTTCCACAATTTTTTTTGGCTTGATGCCTAACAGCTTTCCACCTTTAATACGGCTTAGTTTTCTTTTATGCAGCTCGATATCACGTAGAGACTGCATAGGCAAGTTCTCGACCGTTTTCAAGCTTTGACCTCATACTTACATTATGATGTTTCGGCAATTGCTTAGTCGAGTACAGCCCACTTTGCGATTATCTTCAGAAGATCCATTAGCACCGTAGCAATCATCTGTACGAATATTTCTTCCAGGGTTATTTTTCTGCCAAAAGGGTGTGTTAACTTTTGAAAAGAAAGCATTTAGCTGGCTGTGACTTTACATAGTGCTATATAACGCGAAGCACAGCTTTATCGTGATAAATACCATAAAACATTTCAAGTCGGTTTAAAGTAGAGTTGCGTAGAAATGAATATTTCATAACGCAAGTTATTAACTTGTCCCCAAATTACGTTCAAACATGCTTTGCTTGAATCACATCGAATTCAATGTTGTTTAGGATTTGTCGAAAGTTTCCATCTTTTATTATCAAGTTAATTAGTTCAGATTTCTTTACTCCTTATTACTTCTAAACATCAGTTGTTATACAAATAACCAATGCAATTTTCTCGCAACCGAAATATAAAGATTTATATTAACATACTTTGTAGCAGAGACGTTGCTGCATCTGAAGCCCTGGACCACATTCACCATTGCATTGACCAATGTTACCCCATTCTGACCAAGAACCTCGGCAGTTTCCACAATCGGCACTGTTTCTTACTTCACAAAGCTCTTTTTCGTAAAATCTTCCAGTCACGTTGTAAACATGGCAATATCTTTTCTTTATTTCTACGCTATTGCTACATCTTCCGACGCAACGGGAACTTCCTTTCCATTCACCCCAATGATGATTTAAGAGTGGATCCAAACACGAACAGCAGTAGGACTGAGAGAAAAACTGACATGCAATTAAAAAGCAAAAGACTGGCAAAAAAACGGCATGTTCTTTCATTTTTTTTATATGACTGATTAAGGCCAAGTCACAATCTTAACAGCTGAAAACATAAAACAATTTATGCAAGCGTTCTATTTTGCAAAACACTAATAGTGAAACTTACCCTACAGAACATCTAAATTGGAATTTATATTGTACACTACATTTACTCATTAGTAGCAATTATTGAGTTTAAACTTATTAATGATAAACAATTTTTGTCCGCTTAACATTGCTTATTTTTGAGCAAAATTTGCAACTAGTAGTATTAAGTATAATTAATTCTTTATTGACATCAGAATGTCTTACTCGCAAACCATCGCTACAAATGACATCAACAGACAGCAGTTCCGTTCTATATAAAGGCTAATCAGCTGATCAACTTACTTCCCGTGCAATTGTCTCGCTTCGCTTCACCAGAGCGGATTTTGGCAAACTTTACCGCTGACAAAACTTGGCAGCAAAGTTTCTAAAAAAAAATTGGAACAAAAAAAGTTCATTTCACTTCAGTTTTCTCTAAAAACTGTGTTATTAATTGAGTAGTTGGACTACATTTCTTAAAAACAGCAAAGTTTCTAAAAAAAAATTGGAACAAAAAAAGTTCATTTCACTTCAGTTTTCCCTAAAAACTGTGTTATTAATTGTGTAGTTGGACTACATTTCTTAAAAACAGCAAAGTTTCTAAAAAAAAATTGGAACAAAAAAAGTTCATTTCACTTCAGTTTTCCCTAAAAATTGTGTTATTAATTGTGTAGTTGGACTACATTTCTTAAATAACGGAAAGTGTTCCGAAAATGAATTACAAAGTTAAAAGGAAAAATAACGATAAATTGTTCGAAACACTGTCCATTTGATTTTTGTATATCAAATTATATCATGTTTACCTCTCTATGCCAAGCTGCTCTTCGGACCCAATAAAAGATTTTTTAAATATTATAAAATCAAAATATTTATAAAATTAAAGCATTTATAAAACCTTGCGAAATTTTAAAGCATGTTGTTCCTATTATGTCTCATTGGTGTTGGATGATTTGCGTAGAAATATTTATCATATAAAAACTTAAGTCGTTACAACACCTCTGTTTGGTTGGGAAGATTTGTTTGTAACAAAGCCGCTGTGTTCCTTTCCGCTTAGATTTTGACATAACGAAAGTTGTGAGCAAAATGCGATATTTAGCAATCTCTACAAGGCTTGCTTCAAGTTTTATTATGTTAAATAAATTCATAGTCTTTGCAATAGCTTGGATGAATAAATCTTGCATGAAAACAGTCAAATTTTTTCCAAGTTCATTAGTCTAAAACATTCATAGTTCTAATGATTCCAAGATTAAAATTCCAAGAAAGCTTTGATGTTTTAAGTGCTACGTTATTTCATCAACAAACATCATTTCTTCTTACTCCGGCTACAACCCTTCTTTGACTTTCTTTCGAAAACTATGCGGAAGTTAATGTTGATTGTTGACGTTGAGAGCACCTCTGAATAAATTGCACGGTTTTGTATTTTTCCAACATTTTGCGAAAATTTTTATCATCTTCAGCGTTTTTAAGCAACAAAAATTTATCTTGAAATTTCGAAGAGAATTCTCATAAAATATTTTTTTATACCTAATCCAGAAGATCTAAGCAGGTGGGCAACAGCAAAAGTTAGAATGGGCCTCTGCTTATTGTTATGATTTTCATAAATATGAAGAACACCGGCTTAATTGACAAAAAAAATGCTTGCAGAATATCAAATCTGTATTTCTAGAAGACATCTCGTTTGGAAATAATGGAAACAAAACATTACCTGGGTGTAATCCACAGCTTAGTTCAAAAATCGACCACATACAATACTAAGAGGTTTAAAAATATTGAGTTAGATATTTATTTTGTTATTGAGTTACTGTTATACGTTTGCAAACATCCATCATGCAATGACTTACGACTATCTAAACCAATCCAATCCTACGCTTCATTTTGAGTTTGAACTGAAATAAGGAAGAGTATATTGTAATTGTGTTCATTAAGTTCGTATATGACTTTTTCCGGATGTAGCAATTTAATCTTGCAAAAGTAATAATGTCAATAAGATAGCCCACGCCTTATCAACGAGCTAGTTAGTGTCTTATTTATACGATTTGATGTAAAACAGCCTGAATAATCTGAGGCCCAATCACTAAAATCCATTACTTTTATCCGCAAAACAGCAAGCAATATCAACAATTACTTGTGACACATATATTGCTTAGCAGAGAGTTACCTACATCAAGCTGTAATAAAAGTCATGAGCAGGCACGATGTGCCAACTGCCAAAATTTGATCTTGAGAAAAGTGCAATTGCGTATAGATCTGGAGGTTTGAGACTAAAACTATCGTGGTGAGCTATAAACAAACTTATTTTTTTCTAACAAAAAGGAGACAACTGGAGACATACTTTCTGTGTCCCTTTGTTTTCAATTATTTTTCGCACCAAGAAGACATACAATGGTTGTGTGCCTACTAGATTACATTTTTTTAATGATTTTGTATTTATGCATGTATTTGCATCATCGGCTGTTTGGAAACATCGTACGGCTTAGCAACTAATGTTACATTAAATCAACGTAACCACTCCTATTTCTGGCCCAAACAAACATGTTGCAATTATCTCAGTCACCTGGTTAGAATTTATTATTATTTAAAAACTTTTTTTATTATTAAACCTAGCAAGCAATGAATAAGTATTTCATATACAGCACATCATATTGAATGAAATGCTCAACTGTTTCTAGAAAGCAAATGATTACCAAATAATATTTGCACGATACATTCTTTGTAAGGTTTTGTCAGTGTTGCCATGTTGCATGCATTTTATATTTCAGTGTAATCGAATTTAAGTAGCCTTAAACGATTTCGATAAAATTAGAAGCTATCTTCAATCATCTCCATTACTCTCGTTTTAAAACTTCTATTCAGTTATGTCGGCAGTTTTCAAGAAAGCAACCTCTTTGAGAGATGAAGTTGATAGTTCCGACACCTTCCGTCTAAAACCGCATTTAAAAGAAAACGAAGAGTGTTTGAACCTTAAAATGTATAAACACCAAAACCTCACCATAAATCTTTTCATTATACCAAGCTTGTTTTGCAGTCAAACAGCTACGTTGTCACTCAATCTTTATATCTTGCAAAGCACCTAAGCTAAATAAAAAAGCACGCCGTTTTGATTTTATTGCCAACGACTCATACAGGATGCTTAAAATTCTTTTTGTTGAATATTTCTGTGAATTGTTCAACCCAATACAGATTTTCTTGGAATCATGTAAAGCTAACTTAAGAAGTCTGTTAGTTAAGAAAGAGTATTTTACTATTTCCAAGAATTACTTGCAAATCAGGTGTCACGGCAACCAAGATATTATCTAAAATAAATTTCCAGGATATCTTAATAACTAATCAACATAAATCGGAAATGGGCTATCATGGAAAAACGCAAGGTACATTACCACAAAGGGCTGAGGCCCATTCATTGGTTGCAGTGGTTGACTTTTTTCTTTTATCAAAAGTAGTTTTGTTTGGAGCAAAAGTTATTTATCGACACACAGTTTTGTTGTCCAGCGGAAGTCCTGGTTCAATCTTTCAATCTCATAAAACACTTTAAACCCATGATATTCTGTTGATTTCATTGCCAATTATTTATGTAGTCGATCTAAAATTTGAAAATGTTGTATGTGGCTTTAAGCACTGCACAGAGTCCCATTTTTTCAGAAATTGAGTAAAATTGAAACATTGGGCGCATGGTACTAAACAAATTTAACTCTGTGGCCTTTAATTAAGCTCATGCTCATTTGTTGAAGTTTGTATTTTTAACATATTCCAATTGGACAAATCAAAACAGTTTCAAATCAAATGATCATGGTCTGTGATGAGTTACAAACAAACTTACAGGGACCTTTTTGAAACAAGTTACCGGCTTTTCTCTATTTAAAAATAAGTTTTGTTAGACGACGATCCGCTCTTGCCCTTTTTTATCAAAATCTTAACTTGTAGTAGAACGCTTTTTCATTGCTCTTGTTATACAATGAGTAAGTTTTAAGATGGCTTTGCATGTGCAATCCAAAGATTGAGAGCATATTATGTTACTCCTTCCTTTTTCGTGGTAGAGTAGGTAGGAAATTTGTCGGAAATATTTTGACGGAAGATTGCCGTGCGTAGCATTTGAAGAGAGCTTTGAATCAATTAATCCGTGGGTTTAGTCTACTGAATAAGTTTTTGTTATGACTGACAAACATTGCGTTTCCAATATCAAACTTTATGGCAAAAAAATCATGATGTCATACACGAAAATCCACGATCACAGTTAAGACATCATACACACATTCATTTAGTACATTTTTTCTTCCATTGAGTTAAAACCTTCACAAAATCTACAGTATATATATAGAGAGAGAGAGAGAAACGTTCTATCTGTACGTGCTCACGCTTTAACTCCTCGAAAACTACTGGGCTTAGAAACATCAAAATAGACACAATTGATCTCCACCCCAGAATGAGTGTCATAAGGGGGTTCATGATGTCATTATGACGTCATAATGGAATATATTGTTTTTAATTTGCATTTTGACAGAGGAAAACCGATTTTTGGTCAAACGAAAGCGAGCTCCTAACTTACAAAATATGTCATCCTTTGCGGGTCTAAAATAACCTCGCAGATAAAATTCTATTGCAACAATTGCTCTTTGTATTTTCTCAAAAACTGCTGATTGTAGAAATGCGACAAAAGCTTTTTGGAAGATATTTATTAGGTGCTTTTGACAAAAAATACTCTACTACAATTAAAGCGCAATTGAAGTTGCAACGACAGATTTTTTATTTAACATTTTAAGCCTTCGAAGCATGCTTTTTCCTTTTTTTCTGCACGCTTCAAACTATCTCTACGATGTCATGATGCTCCCTGATACAATTAACACTGACTTTTGTTAACAGAGATCATTATGTGATGATTTTCTTTCAAGAATTGCAACATTTTTACAAAATCAGTTTAGTTAAAAACCAATTTGTGATCTCATTTCTAAACCAATTTTCACAATTGTTTTAACAAATTAAAGATTATTTCAAGGCAATTTTGATAATGTATGATATGCGTTTTCATTATTAGCTTTTGTACTAAAACAATTCAACTTTAAGCTCTGTAGTGTGACTTTCTACCTTCCCTTAAAGGCGGTAAGCTAAGTAAAAGCTGGCAAATTTAATTAATAGCAGTTATAGCAAGGTATTAATAATTAGTGCTCTTTAAAAGCTTAAAAAATTTTCTTTCCAGCAAGGTGTAACATCAATTCATTAAGGCTAAGGATTAGATTACAATGGCTAATCAAAGTTGGTCGCTATACACTAATTTAAGTTTTTAGTAGAAAAATTTAACTACTAGATCCAAGAAACTTGCTAGTTCTTTGGTACATTTTGACCGTTTTTTCTCGCAAGCATAGAATTCTTTGTCATTATCCATTCACATTTGCAAAAATTTATCAAAAAATGAAGTTTCTAAAAGATTTGATATGTAATCTAGCAATCAAAAACACTCAAAATTTTGGTGCCTACACTTTACAAAATTGCTTTCTAGAAAACTAAACCCTTTGCTACATTTTGATTATTCTTTCTGAAAAACATGGTTTTTATAGGCCATTATTAATTGAAATTTAAAAAAAGTTTTATCAAAAAATAAAAACTCTAAAAATTTTGCAAAAGTAGTCTGGTCCAACTACAAATTGGCAATCCCCACAAAAAGAGGATTGTGGGAGGCAAAGATGGTCCAGCTTTGCCTTTTGCAACAAAATATTAGAGTCGAGCTACTTATGATCTAAATGATGAAGCAATTTTCTTTCCAATTGGGTGAAGCCGGCTCAGCCGAATGGTTTGATATTCTTAATCTCTACATTATTGCTGAGGGCTTGAAACTGCAATAGCTTAACCACAAGTGCTTTCGTTTTGGATTAGTTTACTCTTTGCAAGGCTGCGTTCATGCCAGTACCAAGCAACATGCTCCCAGCCAGAGAGTTGAGGGCGTACAAATAGACATACAATTACAAAAAAGCTGTAAATAGTGGTTTGAAAATAAGTTATTTCTGAAAATACATATCAATTGCTGTGGCGGCGCCCCATTCCCCCTTCCCCCACTTTACAACTTCAAAATTATTCTTTTGTGTTCTTCACAAAATGAATAAACAAAACTTTTTAAGATCGCTGGTTGCTTCAGTTGTAAGCAAGTCCAGTTCTATGTACCAAAAAAGGCTAGTAAAACGTAGCCAGGGGCTACAGAAACTTTTGAAAAGCATGGCGACTATGTGCAACTCCCTTAACTTTTTTAGACTTAATCGATTTCCTTCAAAATAACTGCAGCCTACTTTTGATCTTCGGAGCAAGAATTGGCTATTTCAACAACACCGAAACTTTTTGTCACTATTTTCACAAATATTAATTAGAAAAACCCAACTGAACCGATATTTTTAACCTCAACATTACTGATGGGGTCCCCACTATAGCAATAACTAAACTGTGAGTGGCTCATTTGGGGTTAGTTTGCTCTTTGTCTGATTGTGTTTATACCAGTACCAAGCAACATTCGCACTGCCAGAGGCGTTAGCTCATACAACTATACCTAGAGTTATAAAAAAGTCATAAGCAGTGAGCCTGATATTTAATAGCCTAATCGTGAAAATACATGTCAATTAATTACCTTGACGCCCTTGTACTACCTTGATATGCTTTCAATTCAAGTTCTTGCTCAATTTAACGGATTAAAGTTTGTTGAGTTTAAGGGCACGTATGGTCAAAACTTGGAAAACAAGAAGTTGTCAGGAACTCGAGAAACTTAGGAGACATGTATTTGACGTCGACATTATTGATGGGGGCCCTGCGGGAGACGCCGGCAGAGCCGACTAGTAAGCTAATAAATTCGAACTCTTTACGCAAAATTATTTTCGATAAATTTCCTGTGGTAGAATTCCCAAGGAAGAAGAAATGTCCCTGTCATAAGGTATTTTTTCCAGGACCACAAGAGAAAGGCCTTTTCAAAAGTTAATAGATGCAATAAAAATGTCTCCATTTCAGACCTGATTTTGAGCTGCTTGGTGAGAAGAAGAGGGGTTACAATTACTTCAAAATAATTGCAAGACTGCACCTTTACAGTGAATAGTGAAGAACTAATCAAGTTTTTGCTCCGCGCATTTGCGTTGAAACTCATTTTTCTTGCCAAGTTCCAATACAATGTATGTTGGGAAAGAAAAGTAGACAAATGATTATTATGAGCCTAATTGTAAAAATCCTGAATCTGCTGAATGTTTCCTCGGTGCGCGCTTACCATTTAGACCGGGTTTACACTTTTATTAAATTTACATATTTCCAAAAAATAAGCACCAATTTGGTAATTCAGTCACGAAAATTTATAGTTTATTCAAACTATTGCAAAAGTTTAAGGCAATGGAATCAACGTTGCTCATTTGGTGTCATCAGTTTAAAATGGTTTGTAAGAACAAAAGTTTGAGCAAAGCCTAGGCGGATTCAAAATCTAAAACAATATTAAGGTCGAACACATGATTTTTCAGTTAGTCTATATGAAAATGGAAATTTTCCGTTTATGCAGCCATTGTCAGCAAATTTAAACACAACCACGACTACAAGGAAGAGCTCATTTATACTTTTATGCGTATGAGCTCATGATTTGTTTGCTAGTCTTTAGTTAAACTTGGCCAACGAGACGAGCAAACTGCTCGGTCTCACCACCTGTCTGCTCATAAAAATGGAAACATCCAGTTTTGTGCCTTTGATAAGGACGTAAAAAGTGAATTTGCTGGCTTTTTTCCGCACTCTCATTTTTGTGCTGAGTGCCAAGCAATGTAGCTGTGAATACCGTTTCTAGTATTTTGCCATGACTCGACAACGGAATTAAAACTATTCACCGACTGCGAAGCTGACGCTCTAACCACTACTTTAACGCGCCGGTTAAGAAAGCGCAAACAACCTATTTTCATAAGGGCCTATTTGTAAATCGGATCATTAGTGGGTATAAAACCTGAGTTGTAATATTGTGATTGGCACCTTCCACCAGCTGTTCATGAAAAATCGCTTGAATTAATTTATCTATTTTTAACACTTATAAAATCCGAGGTTTGTTTAGTTCGTAAAGTTCGTAGTATGATGTGATAAATCTTGACAAATACTTATGAGCTCAATTAAGAACTATTAAATTACATTAGGCTCGTTCAGTGCCTTGTGGAAAATTATACTTTACCGGACTTGAGGATTCAATTTTTCTCAATTACTAAAAATGATTTTTTTTAGAAATGCAGCTAAGAACCTTTTAAATTCTTGTGATGATCGTTGGCACTGAAATTAAGTACCAAGTGTCTCAATGAAGCCTAAATATCTTTTCATGATAAAAAGTTGAGCAAGCAGTCCTAGTTTTTAATTCAACCGCAAAAGAGTTTAGTTATTTTAAAATTGCTAACTCCCTATTTAGTTATTTTAAAGTTGGCTACGTTTTTGCAGCCTTTAGAGATGTCATATCTTCGCAATGAGTATTGTTTGTAATTATGGTTGATTGTCTAAATTGATTTCGTCACATTTACAGATCTTTATTCTTGAAAAAATGTTTATGAAAGTAGAAAACTTTTGATGAAGTTGCTTGTTGTAACTAAAATTTGGATTTTAAGATTCTGAATCTCTTTGCCAAGATAAGATTTTTTATAAAAACTTGATTGTGATTCTCATCCTACAATCACTTTTTGTAATGACTTTAGTATGTTCCTTTTAAGTTCTGCTGTTATTTGATTGCTATGCAAAATTCAAATCCATACATGACCACGAATTTAGAAAAAATTCTGTAGCTTGTCAGAAGTTGATATTTAAAAATCAACCCAAAAATTGATACTAAAAAGTAATATTTTGAAAAATTACTTTTTGTTTCTTCTCTGATAAAACGTTTTCTCTCTATTTAAAAGATATTGGTTACAACAGTGCTCTGGCACTTAAAGTACCATTATCCATTGCGTATCTATCGATCAAAAAAATCTTGCATTGTGTTTTTAGAACCACTCTGTAGTAATGAGTGCGTCTACTAAAGTCCTCCCCATTAGCACAAAGTAGTCCTACTGAAGACTCAGACTCAGTAGGCCAATCGCACAGTGCACACTCAATGAGTTTCATTGCAACTATGCCTTTAAGTTGGAGATGCTGTTATGAAATGAGTTTTACGAAAGCATAGCTACTACAGTAAGAGCTATGAAAGCGTTAAATTCGCACCAGACGTTGGCTTATTCAACTTGTGAAGCACAAAAGAAAAATATGATTTGAGAAACTGTGAAATGACTGAATGTTCTTCGAGCCAGCAACTACAGTAATTAGCCCAACCATAGATGTCTTTGCGATCGGAGTAACAAATAATTTGAACTACAAGCTTGAGCTTAAAAGCAAACACAGGTTAGGCCCTGCTTCCCGCATACAACGTCACGTTTAAAGCACTGAACTTATAAACTTCCTTTATTAAGTTTGACGTTTAGCACATCATGCAAATTTGCCAGGCCATACAGCTTTATTGTGCTGAGCCATCGGTGTCCACATCATCTGGCATATTGATAGAGCAAGCCCAAAAATTGCCTTTAGGAACATTGTCAAAGTTATCCCTAAAAGGTGCAGTCAATAAATTTGATGGATTAAAGATATGTTTTGGTGAAGGCACTTTTAAACTTTTTAGTGCTGTGCGCTACAAGTTTCTTGAAAAAGTTGCCATTTCGACAGTTTTAGCAACATTTGACCTGACAATTTGATTTTTGTAAATGATAAATTATCGCATTTCTTAAAAAACCATTAAAACCTCGTTAAATATCACACCATTACACTGCATTTGGCACTGCTTAAAGATTTTGTCACAAAATTTCATTTTGTGGAACCAAAACTGCTTCGATTTGCACTCGGATTAAGACTAATATAAGCGAATTGGCAACACCACAGTTACGATCCATTTATGCACAGCTTACTCAGATTGTAACTTTCCAGGTTCAAAGGGATGGAACAGAACGCTTGTGGAAAGCTTTTTAATTGGGAGCAAAGCGTCTTTGCTTAATAATTTTTTTAACCAAACATAATACAAGAATGCCTGATCCTGCTTCGTGAAGCTACTGTGTTTTTTTTGTTCTAAACTGTAGGTTGCAAAACATAGTTTAAGTCGTAATTTTTATAAAATATGGCAAGGTTGTAAACAGGCTTCAGATTTTTTGACATATACCAATCAAAATCTACATTTGTTGCGTTGATTTAAACAATTAATTGCATTTTGTTGATGCACGAGTTTTTAATAACTGAGTACATAAAAATATTGGTCTACTAGCAAAGAATATATCTGCTAAGAAAAAATATCATTGTAAGCCACTTTGGGTAATGAAAAATTAGACTAATGGTTAGATAGTTGACTCGGTGTCGCTTTTGTCTGCCAATAATGATCTGCTTTTACTACCAACAATTATCTGCTTCAGATCTCGATTAACATGTGAGCTTTTTAACTCTAACTGTATTTCTCGTCGAACAAACCAAAATATTAATAATAAAACCATAAAAGAATTTTTTTGAGCATTTTTGCACAATTTTGACAAACATATATTAGGACATTGTTCCCCATTCCTTAGGCTTCTTTTATTAACAAATATCACAATATTGTTAAATATGTGCGTTTATCGTATTAAATTTCTGTTCTATTTTATGCATTATCTTAGATGTAAACAAAAGATTATCAGTCTGATCAATAAATTAAATCTTACGGCTAGCTAAACAAACTTATAATTTCGCCTTGATTTCATGTTATTATTACGAGTATTAAATGCAATTAGGGTTGGGGAAAAGTTGACATTTTACTAAAGAATCTCATGAAGTCGTCGGAAGAGTATTTTGCCAAGTTTTACTTGTAAAGGCTGAAAAACTTGTCTGTCAGCTAATTAGTATTGTAATCAGGAAACGAATTAGGGCATAAGTGGTGTCATCTATAACGAATAGAAAATAGTAGAAAACGACTCGACCAGACAAAAAGCTTAAATTGTTTTTTATCTAAAAATAGCCTTCACCTTTTAAAAGATTACTTTTTGAAAGTGTTGTTCCTCTTCTCTTTCGACAATATTCCAAACATTTTCCTAAGAAAATCTGCGTTTGTTTTCGGTCAAGCCATTTGCTTTAATGAAGTGCAACTCCTGCAATTGCTGAACTTAATTAAGGTTTTTCACTAAAGGCTTTGTTTTAATCACAGTCTTACCTCATGCAAAGGATATTTTATGTGCTCTTGGTCAACTATTTAAATGTTTTTGATTATCCTTTGACCTATGGGTGCACAACTTTCGGCCGTGAATGCTAGGTCCTGCGGCCACACACAAACTTCTTTGACTAAATTTGAAATTGATCTTTCAAAAAAAAAGAACGTCATCAAAGTTACATGAACAGAAAAAACCTCACTTTAACACCGCAGGAGTGTTATTTTTATTATACCGGGCGGGCCGTAAGTCGCGCACCAAAACATTTAAGATAATTTTGATTATATAAACGTTATTTTATTTAAAACAAGCTTATCTAAGGAATTGATGACACGTTATTACCCGCTGATACAATCACAAATGCTCAAAATGATCACAAATATTAACTCAACTCGCTCGTTTATTGATAAAGGCATATCTGAAAATTAGAGGAAAAAAATTTTAAATTCAAATCATACCTAAAAAACTTTGATTATAATTAAATTTGACAGATATAATGATTGATATATTCAAACAATGATAAATTACTTTATGAAAGAACATCTGTTGTGCATCAAAAGAAAGGAAAAGATATTCTACCCCATTAACTTTACATTGTTTCACATCACACTCCACGAAATTTCTTGGTGCCCGACTTACGGCTCACCCTGTATAAGGATTCGTGACCATACGACAATATATAAAACCACAAACTGACCATTATTCATGCCTTGCACAGACCTCTTACAATTTGCCCTGAAGTTTAAAGCTGAAAGGATGTTACTGACCATGTTTGTTAACCCTTCCAGCCTGCTGCAGATACGCAGCCAGTTTAGTGTTGTTGCATTAGCTAATTACGTTGTGCATTGAATATACCTGTACATTGGAAAATCACTGGTTGCAGTGATTCTTTTATTTGCCATAAGTGCGCCTACAGAATGAAACACCCAGTCATCATGTAAACATCATCATGTGCAAGTTTTACCAATACAATAGAAGCAAGTATCTTGGAAATCAGGCAAACTCAATCAATACCATGATTAGTAACTATACAAAATGAATAAGTTTTGCCTTCAGAAATTTGATATCCAAAAGAAAAAATTAACCTTTGCACGAAGAGAAAAAAGCTCAATTTGAACATCAATTTTGATAAAAAACAGAAAGTTTTGCATTCAGAGAATTGATCTCCGAAAAATTTTCCACTTTTGATTGAACAAAAAAATAATCAATTTGTGTCACTAGCGACCGAGAGTGAAAAAAGTTGATGAGACGGCCTCCAATAGCGAAAAGACTGTGCACTCCTGCAGTGGCGTAGCTATCCATTGGATCTTGTGGATAAATCCAGAGGCGGCAAGTTGCTGGGGGCAGAAAAATGTGATAACGTTTTAAAGGAACAAAGACAGTCACATTAATTTATTCCTAGAGAGACTCAAACTTAAACGAATTAAGTTAACACTGATCAAAGTGAAGCCAAAAAATTACACAAGTTACGCCTCTAATTAGTTAGCAACTTTTTTAGATTGTGACTCACTATGTGATCTCTGTGACGGCATTTATTGCTTTTTTGATTGCTTTTTTGATCCATGAGCGTGAGGCGCTGGTAAAGCAATGCATTGAAAAAGCGATCAAGATCTGCGAAGAGCAAAAAATATCGATTGAAGAGAGACAGATCAGGAGGAAGAAAAGGATTCCTGGCGAACATGCAGAAGACGTAGGTTTCTCAGCTATTGAAGAAATCAAGAGATGCACGCTAGAAGCTATGAACCGATTTTGGAGTAAAGCGGAAAAGCGATTTAGCGAAATGTGTTTGGTAAATGAGTTATTCGGCTTTTTAGATCCCCACACCCTGTTGCGAAGTGACAGTATTGAAACAGATATGGGCAAATTTGAGAAAATGTATGCTGATGACGTAAACTTTACCGAGTTAAAACTATAAACCGCTAAGTTTAATCAACTAGTACAATCCAGTGGTTTTACATTTAAAAATGACGCTACAGCGCTGGACGTGCTGCAGTGGTTAAGCAAACATCGTTTATGTGAATCAACACCTTATTCATTTATGAGTCTTAAGCTTTACCTCACTGTTGCTGTTTCTGTCGCAAGCTGCGAAAAAAGTTTTTCAAAACTTAAGTTGATAAAATCTTACTTGAGATCGACTATGGGAGAAAGCAGGCTGTCTGCGCTATCAATACTGTCCATTAAAAGTGGTTTAGTCGAGACATTACCTTTTAACGATATAATTTTTTGAGTTTGCTTCAATAAAAGCTCGACGTATTCAATTTTAAACTTTCAATAAAATTAAACAAACATTACTTTAATTCTTCTGTTATTTGGAGTTTAAATCAGTTTTTATGACGATGTTAAGGGCGGCATTTCGTGCAAAAATCCAAGGGCGGCGTATTGCGTTGCTACGCCACTGCACTCCTGCTATAAGAAATACAGCGTAATTTTCAGTCGTTTGGTGTACAATTGTGATATCACCAATCATACTGTAGGGATCGAGTTTCGGTATTGTTGCATAGTTCTCACAGCACGCCTGACTCCAAAGAACGAATGTATTGCAATCACAAGCACAACGTTGAAAGCACGAATCTTGATTTGAATTGAATTGAATTGAATTTGAAGCGAATCGAATTGAATGAAGTTAATTTTGAAATGAATCCAATCGAATATTAATGTGAATTTTAATCGAATGAATTGAAATAACAATGCCTTTTTTTATATGCTTGTTTACTAGGTCACTTCGCCGCACGTCAGACGGAACCACGCCTGGCCATACGGCTTAGTCACCCAGTATTGTTACAGCATAATATGTAACTATGTATGATCTCTTGTGACCAGTTTTTAGGCCAACGAATAATTTAACATTGAGACAAGCGGATGATTTATAACAACGATACGCCATAAAACAACGAGCACACGAACAGAACGAGAATGTTCTGAGTCTCCCACATGATTTTAGCAAAACATCATTGATCTAAAGCCTGTATCTCGCAACGTTGCCAAAATGCTATGACGTTACCCTATTTTTCTGTGACATCACAAATGTCATGAAACTACTAAAATTTAAACTTGCTTAAAGGAAAAAAACAATTAAATATTAGGCCAAGCACAGGAAAGAGTATGTTTGCTTGATTACTGTGATGTTACACTATATTCCATACCATGATGTTACAGCATTTGCATGATGTCACAGCAATTTTAAACAAACCCTAAGCCACTATGTTTACAACTCAAATCCGTAAAAATGAAAACAACAAACGGCAAATATTTTGAGATTGGCGCCTCACAAACTTTTATTCAACGCTACTATTTTTAGCTGTTAAAGAGTTTTATAAGCAATGTACGCTCTTTTTCGCTCATAATTCCTGTGACAACATCGATCGCATGTCATTTGCCACAGGCTTTTAAGTGTGATCTATTGCATGTTTTACGTTTTGTTTTAAGTACTCTCTGAAAATGTAGCTCTAGAAATCGATTTACTAAACAGCATGCTCAAGTAAAATGTCAATCTTTCGAATGCGCATTAGCCGCACGATACGTGCTGCGTAAATGCATATCAAGTGATTTTTAGAATGTTTTTTTATGCTTCTGGAAAACTACTGCTACTTTTTTGGATTGTATCCTTACGTCACACACCAGGCAAGTACGTAATTTGATGTTACCTAAGACAGACTTAGAGATGTGCTTTTTTATAAGTAAGTAGCTTTACGTCAAAAAAATCTGATATGCACGTTCTCAACTGCTTAAATTTTTGACCTTTTCATGTTGATATTGTTGAATTTAAGTCTTTATTTTCTTTTTATCAGTTAGTTATCCTAGAACACTTTTGTGCTTGGACTGGCTTCAGATTACCAATACTGCTGGCACTATGGCTATGTTGAGGAGGTGTCAAAAGAAAGGTAGTTTCTCTCCCGCTGAAAAGCACAAAACAAACTTTTTTGAAAAATTTGAATTTAAAATTTTTCTTTTGATTTGCATTACGTATTATCTATTTGGCTGGCTTTGTTTTCAAAAAATTGCTGCCTCTCTTTATGTGCCAAAGAAAAAATGAGTGCGTTAGTGGTGTTAATGACTTTTTCATGTGTGTGAGCAAAGCTAAGGATGAACTGTTTAGGCAGTCTCTTCTCTCTTCTCTTCGTCGTATGGCAGGGTATCTATGATCCAGGTCAGACACAAGAAAAGGATGGGGAACGAGGGTTTATCCTTTTACCACCCCAACCTGCTGTGTTGCCTAGGTCAGATTCTGGCAGTGATGGAATTGAGCCAGCACCTTGTTTCGTCATCCAAAATCATCAGACCCTTTATTCATCGAGGTGTCCAATGTATGGGACATGTCAAAATATTGTGGTCTGCAGTTTGCTCACTAGCGCCACACTCTCTTTTCGCTAAAGACGTGAGACCCCATTTGTGCATGGACGAACCGAAACGCCCAACGCTAGTACACAGGCGATTGAGTTTGACCCAAGCTGTTCTGGTCAAACTCATTCCAATGGGTCTTGTGCTGACCCTAGGAATGTAGACACTGAGCGCTGAAATACTCTTGGAGTACTCTATGCCCCATGTCAAGTTCGTCCATTGGGCAGCGCGGAAACCCAACTCAAATAAGTTGTGTAATAGTTTCCGCGCGGCAGGAGCAAACGGGTGTCTAGATTTCAGTCTCTCCTTGCTAGCAGCCTGCGGCTCAGTCAACTGGCCATGCAGAATGTGGCCAGGGTCCAAAGAACTGCGATTAGCCAAGAAGAGCGTCGCTCCTTGGCGGCGATAGGCAGTGAAAGTGGTGTATGCAGCTCAGAAAGAAAAAGCATAAATAAAAGCTCTCAATTGCTGATTTCTATGTGTTACAATACCTAGAGCTAAAAACGTCAAAAACCCGCATGGGCTAAAATGCTTTTTCCAATTTTTGCAATTATAATTGATAGCCAAAAGTCCGATAGGTATCATTGCTATCATTGTTGTTAATTGAAAAAAGGAATTGATGATTAAAGCCTACAGCATTCAGACACCATATTATCCTTTAGTGCTATCACGAACACACGCAATCAAGGTCAACATTTGTCGGATTAGGAACACTGGCGTATTAAAAGCAAAGCTTTGGTGGGTGCAGCACCCAGTAAACTCAATTTGTTTGGAAAAACATAGGAAAATTTTTCTGTGGAAGGCTTTTGTTTTTTGCATATCACCTTTGAAAGCGAAAATTTTGGACATGTTGATCTTTAATCAGACCAGAAGCTTTCTTGTGAACGAACATCAATTGCTGATAGAAGAATTTAATTCAATTTGGTGTTCAAACAGACACCAAGAACTTTGTTTTCCTTTTTTTTCGCTTCTGTCACACGGTTTGAGAAGAGCATGGCCCTATATCTACCCACCGTTGCCCTAAATAAGCAACTCGTTGGAAATCTGATTCTTTTTTTGGACGTGAAAAAATCTAACTTCATGTAAATATTTGGGTCTTTATGGTACTAGATCAGGGGTCCCCAAACTTTTTAGATCATCGACCCCTTTATGGAATTCTTGATTTCTCATCGACCCCAGGCATGTACAAAAAAATAAATATTAATGATAACTAAATAGATAAGCCGTTTCCATATACATTAGTAAGGGAAACTGCATACCAAGCCCTGTGAAACTGTTGTTCTGTATCTCTTCCCCCTTTTGAATATCTTTTATGAAATAATAGGGAAACATAAAGAGAAAACTTTTTTATTTTTATTGTGAAAGTCATGACATTAGCAATGTACAAATTATTGAATATAACACTGGAATTCAACATAAAAATGTTCAAACTTTTTGAAATATGTGGAAAGACATTATGATAAATGAATATGTCACATGCAGTACTGGGAAATAAACAGAGAGAAGAATGTGTTTGCTCTCATATACGTAAAATTCCTGGTCGATCCCTTTTTGACGCCCAGGTGTTTATCGACCCCTTGGATAATTCCATCGACCCCCAGGGGTCGATATTGATCACTTTGGGGACCCCTATACTAGATGAACTCTATTTTGAAAAAAAATCATTAAATATGCTTTTGAATAATAATTTAAATGTGTTTTGAATTTGAAGACCTCACGACATGATGGTCTCATTTTGTTTTGAAAAACCAAACACTACGGTTAGCATACATTATTTCGCTTCACGTCAATGACCTCAACGTTTGGTTACATTTTTTCATGCCAAAATCTCAGCACGTAGTTGTTTCGTCGCATGTCGACGAACTCTCCACGTAGTTAGTTCATTTCATTTTGAGGAGCTCAGCACAAAGCTGCTCATTTTACGGCCAAACAAGTTGTTGAAGCGTTTTTCCTTTGATCTGGTTGTTTGCAAGTAGGAATAGGATTTCCACAAACTTAATAGTGTGATAACTGATTAACCTACCTACGACCTGTTCTACACCAAAGCCAAGCCCCACTAAACTCTTTCTTTTTATTTTGGCTCGCTTGCGACTGAGCCGAAATAAACAGCGTTGTGCCGGCACTGGTGGTAACTCTAGTCAAAGCGGGACCAAACAGAAAATGCACTATCTAAAATATTTGAGCAAATGTTTTTCTATGGCCGGTAAAAAGATAAATTTTGATTTATGATTTGTTTCCTTTTAATAAACGCAGTTGCAATATAAAGGTAAAAAAAACCGTTGATAAAAATAGTTTTTGAATTTTCAGATGTGTATTTCGTGATATTGTAAAGAAACGTTGAGTGGTGACGACACTTCAAAGTTTTGATTGATTGGTGTGTCATATAATTTTGATTTAAAGTAAAAATCAAGTATTATTAGGTTTTTGAAGGTTTTTTGGTAAAACTTTTGCAAAAATATTTATGCCATTATAGCAAGGTTTAATTATCTTTCAAAGTCATAACAACATCAAAAAGGTTATTTGCTCATACATAACAGCAAACTTGAAAAAGTATATCCTATTTATATGTTAACCCTTTTAAGACTGAATTTTTAAGTTAAGCTTATAACGCGAAATCACAACAACAACAAATTCGCATCCTTTTATGCATGCTTTACTTTATTTCGATGAAATAAATGGATTACATTAAACTAAATTTATTAACGGTCAAAATTGTGAGGGACACGTGTGTCCCATCAGTCTTTTCAGTTTGGACGTATGTGTCCCAGTAGCCTTGAAATGAAAGTAGTATAAGATTACAAGCAACAAATTTGCCTGTGACAACAAACTCAAATCAATGACTGCGTGTGAGTGTGGACACCGTAGAACTACAGTCATAACGAATGTGAGAACTCAGTCATAAACCACGAAAAATTTCAAAATTATTAAAAAGAATACTCCATTCTCATACAATACAAGTCATAAAAGCCTGGTTGGACAAATAAATACTATTACTACAAAACAACTGTTTGCCTTTGTAAATTTACCTCTGTCATGACAAAAAGCAGCACATCTATCTGTTACTAGGCTTGCTAAATACAGCTGATATGTTAATTTCAATCACTCACGTGAGATCTGTAAAAAAATAGTCAAAAACTGACACAACGAAAGTAGCCCAAAACATAGCAGCCACTCAATTAAATTTCAAATGAAACTGCTAAACAGCGCAACGATTACGCATATCACGTAAATCCGTTTTACCGCTAAAACCAGCTGTAGCAAGAAGACAAAAAATGATGATGGGCATCTACTAGAATGTGATGATTGAGTCTGGGAAATGCATAGCCGTTTTTGTCGCAATGCCGAAAAGAAGACAAATAGCGCAGCTAAAGAAGTTAATACACAAATATAGTGGTCATTGTACCAAGGTGATTAAAGTAAAAAAGGATCTAGTCAAATACTTTAACCTACCAAAAACTGAGAATTATAGCTGAAGATCACCAGTGGTCGTATCTACATCCTTTAGATAATTAAATACAAGCAATCATTCAGCTTTGACTTTTAATATCGGAAAATATATTTTAACTATTTAAATAGTTAAACATTAACTTCGTTACTACAGTAGGCGCAGCTTATTATGACCACGGATAATATGACCAGCCGCTTATTATGACCAATTTAGTACGGTCCGGAATTTCTCCATTTAAAATTCTTATGACCACATTTCGGATAATATGACCAACATTTTCTCCATTTCTCTTATTGCAGTACAGTATTTTTTCCCGCCATGCCCTTATAACTTCGCCTTTTGAACATGGGTGTTTTCTGTTCGCATGCCTTTTCTGTACTGTTTCAGTACTGTACTTTGTTTTGCTGCCAACGTCACACTGTTACATCAGTTAAACAATGAATTTGACGGTGTTTGGATTTCTTGTGGCATACGACATCGATTCAGGTGTGGTTGTGATGGCTTCGGTTTTTAAGGCCATTCGGATATTATGACCAAAATGGTCTGGTCCCAAAGTGGTCATGTTAAGCGGCGTCTATTGTATTCACAAAGATCCTGATTGACGAGGCCGGCTAAACCGTTGTTCCTAACTCCGTTGTTACTGGTGGGGCCTCTGCGGGCGACGTCGGCAGAGTCGGCTAGTTTATTGTAATTTTTTCAAAGCGCGCAAGTTAAAGTGAGTTACGAAAAAGCAAAAAAACATATCCAACGTCTTTTTATAGCCTGGACAAGTGAATATCTGACCCTTTCATAACATGTAGACGTAATCGATATTATCGGAAGAGAGAGCTCTTGAAAAATTATGACGACAATTTAAAGTTACTTACAATTTATAGCCCTATATCTTTACAAGGTAAAAAACTAGTCATCTCGTGCACGACTTCTTTGTTATTTGAATATTTTTAGAGGAACCTAACTCTTACGTCACTATTGTAGTCTAGAACTCTAGACGAATATTTCTGTCATCGAGTTATGTGCGGAAATCGAAATTTCCCTCACACGTACAAATTATTTTTAGAGTCGAATACAATACTTGCTTTCGTGAAGTGAGCTTGCAAACATTGTGTAAATCAAGTCAATTAAGCTAGAGAAATAAATTTGTGTTTCGCACTGTTATTTTAAGAAAGTTTGTTAAAAAGACGAAGAATTTTCAGAGAAGGTCTAGACAAAAGAAAACTATTTGCCAAATTGTCTTGTTTTTTATAGCAAAAAAGCTTTTTATGAAAGTTATTACACCCAAATACAACACTAGGGTGATTATTAGCAGCGTTTCTTTACTTGGATAAATGCAGATTAGAAAATTGCCCCTCTGTTGAAGAAATTTACCCCTAGTAAATTAATAGATTTTTTCATCATAGAAGTAATAGAGTAGACGCCGCTTAGCATGACCACCTTAGGACCAGACCATTTTGGTCATAATATCCGAATAGTTATAAAAACCGAAGCCGCCATAACAGCTCCTGAATCGACGCCGTAAGCCACATGAAATCCAAATACCGTCAAATTCATCGTTTACCCGAAATAAAAGTGTGACGTTGGCAGTAAAACAAAGTACAGTACTGTAACACTACAAGTGACGGTAAAATTTAGTACAGTGTACAACAATATGTTGAAAAGGCGAAGTTATAAGGGCATGGCGGGAAAAAATACTGTACTGTAACAAGAAAGATGGAGAAAATGTTGGTCATATTATCCGAAATTTGGTCATATTAAAGGAAGAATTTTAAATGGAGAAATTCCGGACCGTACCAAATTGGTCATAATAAGCGGCTGGTCATATTATCCGTGGTCATAATAAGCGGCGCCTACTGTATCTTTAACTTATTTCTAAAATTGGAAAATTTTTTTCCTACTTCAACCATTATGCATACATTTTTTTTGTTAATTTGTCCACTTAAAAATCTCTTTTTTTGACGGTCACGTATGGTGCTCATGCAAAAAGTGATTTTTTACTATAAGCAGTAAATTAAGTTCATAAAGGAATAAAGAATAGAAAATTGGCTTAAAACCACTAATTTATTGACATCATCTTTATTCTTATTGCCTAAAGCTCTCTTTTCAATTAGAACCACTTGTATTTAGGCCCGCTTCATAACAAGCAATGCCTCTGGCACAGTAAATTTCTATCATAGAAACTGCAACCAAGCGGAGGAATTGTCCCTAGTTCCGAATGAGATAAAAACCGAGTCAGCATTAAATTCGCGATCTTTCAAAAAAGGATACCAACTTTTAATTTCACTAAACTACCGTTGCCAAAGAACCTTCTTGGTTAAAAATTTCGGAGCGGAGCAAAACGTTTTGCCCTAAAGATCAAAAAGTATTTTTGACAAAGATTCTATAGTAGAGATCGTCAAAAAATCTGGGAAAAAATGATATTGCATCACTCATGCTCAAAAAAATATTTTCAAGGGAAGAGGGACAACGTCACCCTTCGGCTTTCCCAATGATGTAAAACTGTTATAATTGTAGAAAGTGATGAACACTGAAATCCCTACCGATTTAGTTTATGCCGATTGGTGCGACAAAAAATTTTGTAAAGGAAGAGGGTCAAGTTATAAAGAGAAAATTAAACTGATGTATTGATCATTCTCTTTATGGTGTTGATTTTTTGAAATTACTTTGTGGTGAGGATCAATTGCGTTAAAATGTCGTAGCCAAAGTTTTTGAGGATCAGAATCGGGCGTGCAAGAAAACAGATTTTATTCAAAGGCATATTGTGCTTAGGGATGAAAACTTAATTTTGTGGAGATCAACTTCTTGAAAACAAATTATACGTTGTTTTTGTAGAGACACATAGCAGCAGAAAGCATTCAAGATTCAAAATTGATCTCAGTACCGGTTCTTTAGGTAACCTTTGATACCTCTTTCTCAACTCTTTTGTCTATCTTTTTATGATAAGGATCTTTTTGAAAGATTAACTTGCAAAAAACGCTTTACATTACAGTTTCAAATTGCTTGCTATAACTTTTGCAAAAAAATGCATCAACATTCTGCTTTCAAAAACTCTATTAGAGATGCATCTTTCTGGGACTTTCGCCCATAACCTCATCGATTGATAAAATCTTTCAATCGGTGCAATCTTTTGATATTTAATCTACTGTACTTACATAAATAGAAGAGCTAAAAAATCATTATTAATCAGCTTTTGATATTAAAAATACTGGCTGAATGTTGGTGTTTTAGCATCATAGTTTGTCTAGTAAGCAGAAATCAGAAATATGTTGGTGATTACGAACGGAAAAAATTGAGACGATGAAGTCATCTGTACACAATAATAAACAATTGTATTATAATTGAGCCATAACTTAATCATTGTCTGCTAATTAACTGGTAATAATATTTTAAAACACGTTTTTCCAGCCAAAATGCAAAAAAAACAACAATTTTTTCTATTTCGCTGCTAAACATGTGAACTTTTCTTCATAGATATACATGTCTAGGTCATTAGATAAAGCGAGTTGCGTTTTTAAATGCACAAAAAACGAAACTAATTTATTTCGTACAAAATTAGCACATCCACAATATTTTAATCATGTAATTACTATGCTATAAAATTTACCATATTCTGCTAGATATCAAGCTTCTACGAAATGTCGAAAAAATCAAAAAAGTCAAAAATATTATATAAAACGTTCCTTGCTGCTAGTGGCTAGTTAAGTTATTCAGTCGTTATGGCTGGAACTGTCTTACATTTGGCTGTAATGGTCACATATAAATGCATGAAAATCGGGTAGGTCTGCACAAACTATCTGCTTAAAAAAATATTAAAAAGTTGATCTCACCATCCACGCTCATACACCACAGACACAGACAGACAGACAGACACACACACACACACACACACACACACACACACACACACACACACGCACGCACGCACGCACGCACGCACGCACACACACACGCACGCACGCACGCACGCACACGCACACGCACGCACGCATGCACACACACACACACGCGCGCGCTCAGTAAATACGTTAACTTCGTTCGTCGTCATCTCTATTGAGGCAACACTTCTATGGCAGTAATTTATTGTCAAATATACATGCAATTACTTATTACATTGGAGAAAATTCTAATTTTATCCAATGTAATTACTTATACTGGAAATGAGTCTGCTATCCTAAATCTGGCTTCAGTATTTTGGATAAAGCGGTCAAGAGGTTACCAACTTACCATGAATTTTCCAAAAAGTAAATGGCATCTTAAGAGTTTGAGAAAAATTATTGTAGGGCCTTTAAAAAGTTCCTCAGCTCATTTTTTTTAACAAAAATGTTTCTAATTTGATTAAATCCTACAAAATTGGTAGAATACTTAAAATAACTTCAAAAAACCAGGCTGTCGTTTTATTTCTCTTCAAAATTTGATTTTGCAAAGAAACATTCTGTCAACGGCCCTATCTGCCTTTTTTGAAGCATCTGGCCGGAACCAAGTATACTAAATTATGGTTGAATATCCGAAAAACTTGCTCTCCGCCACGACGTTATTATACCGCTTTATTACCGTTCCAGACAAGCACAGCACCCACAGACAAACCTGCAGTGACAAAGAATGTGATTAACGAAAAATTTAAATCATTAGACATTAAACTACAATCGAACTCTTCGTCAGCACCTTGTTATTGTTGTTATGGTAATAGCTGCTTTTACTGCTTTTGCTTTTATTACTATTGTTACTATTATTGTTGTTTTATTGCAATTGTCATTATTTTCATTACAGCTTTGTTATTGAAGAAAGAAAGTCTATAACAATTCTCAAGTCAGTGTAAAGATCCTTCTTCTTACGTAATGAGTAAAGATTCTTCTTTTACGTAACGAGTCAAGATCTTACGTAATTCTCTTCCCAAACACGCTTTGCTATTACTACGAATAAAATGAATCAGATATTTATGATTGTGTTTTTACTCAATGCAAAAACTCTTGATTTAACTTAACGCACACCAACATGATGCAGAGGAATAATGCAAACTCGTCCAATTATTTTGTCAGCAGAGCAACCTTTCGTAGCAGATAGAAACTGAAAAAATTGCGTTTATCTTATCAGCAAAGTCTTAGAAAAGCTGTCTTCATGCACGAGCACTTGTCCTTATCCACGATTTATTTCCAGGCATTGCGCATTATTTTTCGCTCAATCTGCAAAAAAAAATAACTTATTGCTAAACAACAGGTGGTCCAGAAAACTTACACGTTTGCCATCATTATTCTGTTCCTGTAACAGCATAGATAATATTGCAACCCACATGATATTGTGTGTTATCGAGCTCTCTGCAACTTAGGTAAGTTAATGTTGCACTCAGCCAACAAGATCTACACTGGGTTTTGCATATTTAATGTTTCTCTCTTTTCATCACACATTTTTAAAAAAGCATCTCATAAAATTTGCTGTGGAAAGTTACATTTCAAAAAAGAAAATGTTGCTGAAAATTACAAAATGAAATTCTTGCAAACATTCTTGTATCAAATAAGCTATGACTATTTAGAAAGATACTTTAACACTCTGAAAAAGGTTGTAAAAGTAGAAAAGTTGACGTATTTATCGCGAGAACAATCCGGTTATTAACGCAAAAATTCTTCTAAAAAACTGTGAATATTATTTGTCTGTCCGAGAAGCATTTGAAAAACTTCCTTCAATTTAATTAAGACGTCATTCAAATGCAATTTCTCATTACAGCAGTGGGACTTATCAGACAGTTATTTTTGTATATCCTCCAGTTGCTACAAACCGTTGAGCTCAGAAATAGAACAACTGTTGCTGGAACCCGCTTAGAGTTGCACGCTTCAGCGAACTTAAAACTCCGCTGATTTTTTGGCAAGGGGGAGGGGGATAAAAATACACTTTTTGGTCTTTGCGTTCCCCAATTTTGTTTCATGACTCGTTTTGATCCATGTTTTGTAATTGATATATATATGAAAATGCTTTTATTTCTTGCTGATGTTCAAAAAATTGTGGCAGGCCAAGTTTCTCTGGCTCGCTAGGCATATGATTGTCAATGCTGCAGGCACAGCGTATTTTCATAACAAATATTGCGCTTTAAAGTGCATTTGTTACTGGCTTAACAAAATCAATTTGAACCGCCTACTTTTTGAGGATTCAAAACTTGTATCCATTGGCGCGTAAAGTAGGGAAGAAGGGGGCCTCCACCCCTGCCCCCTGCCGATATCTTTCAAATCATGATTATTCTTTGTCATCACTTTTTCATCGCAAAATTAAAATTTAGAGACCAATTACTGCTTTTTTGAATTTCCGTTTATGAATTTTTTTTTGACTGTTATAGCGTTGAAAAATTAATGACTGTTTGACTCGCTGGTGTGTTTGTATTTGTCTGTGTCAGCAGAATTCTCAGAAAGATCATGCACAACACTTAAAGGTTATAACGTAGCTCAGAAACATGACAAAAAAACTGACGCACCTTGCTTCGTTGCACGTGAATTCAGCCGCCTTGCACAAAATTAACATACCTACTCTAGTACAAAATTGATTTATCAAAAACACCAAGGTGGTGTGCTGAAATGTCACATGGGAAAAAAGCATGCGTTTAGATATGTCACCTGTGTGTTGTAGCTTTAGTACTAATAAAACTTTCAAGTGCAATCTAATTTCTTTTCGTATTTTCAGATTGCATCTTTTATTGTGTTTATTCACTTGCCTAGTCAAAATAAATGGCATTATGTTATGATATAATACGGTTGACGCTGTATGATTTTAGCGCTTGTTTTCCATAATGGAATACCGAAGAAATCAAACACAAAGTATTTCAATTTCGCACGATTGTCCGCTTTTTTCCAATAGCCTAGTACGGTAGTTGGAAGACATCTGCCTCGTAAATAATAAGCATTTTTTGATAATCTTTCGCAGTTTGCTGCTTTATACGTCTTCAATCCCCTTATTCATGTTAAAGCGTGCTTGTGTGAATCAAATATAAGAGCATTTGTGGTTTGTTTACACATTGATCAAACATTGGGCCATCGTCTTTGGTCAATCTAGCAATGGTAAAATCGCCGCAAAAGTACTGAAAAAAGCTTCAGTTTAGTTCTGCTCTTCCGGATTAAAAATCTTTTCCTTGCCAATGCTTGAATTTTATCGAAATTACTTTTTTTATATTACATAAACTGCACCAATTGCCAACCTAATCACGAAGTTTTTAACAACAGAACTTTTCTGTTTTGCATACAAAGTGAATTAAATAATAATTTTCAAACAACGCCTCAACCACTCTCTCACGATTGAGATTACCATGAAAACACATTATAATTATGAACATAATAAACGCTATTTAAAAGATTAATCGATAAAGTGGAATCGGTGTAACATCATTCATAACAACGTCAATCACATCAGAGTGACTTGAAATTTAGTTTATTTTGTAGTAGCCTCGTCAATCAACTGACATAGTTAGCAATGAAGTCCTGTGATAACCGAGTCTACTGTGTAATCAATTTTTAATGAAAAAAGTACGTTAATAATCGATATTCATTAAAATAATATGCCTTAAATACAAGACGCATAGCTTTGAAATATGCCTGGCATAGCTTTCTTTCCTTCTTCCCTCAACCACCAAAAGGCGGTATTTAGAGCAATATCTTCACAATGCATAAAAATTTTGCTTTTTTTAAAACATCGTGATCTTCTGGAACTTACCAATTATCATTTTGGGAGAAATTTTTTGTGCGGTCAAACCGTAAGAATAAAGTAAGCTAAAGCGGCAATCTAATAAAATAACCCGACCAGAAAGTTTTGGTTTGTTTCAAAATTTACATAGATTACCGCTAATCACTTCAAAAAATTAGATTAGTTGTCTGCGTCAAATCGTTCTTGTGCCAGTTGATCATGATTGACGATGAGATTATCACAGCAACAAAAAACTGCAAGGCTTTTACTGTAGCCATAAAAAAAAGCTACGAAACCATTTGCCTACCGGTACGTCGTTGTCCCAATTGGAAAGGCAATTGCAATGATTTTCTCTGCTTGTTGGAATAAAACAAGCAATAAATTTTCGAAAACAATCTTTTTATAGTTCAGCAAGTTGCAACTGAAATAAAGCATCATCAAAACGCTTGTTAGAAAAAGTGGCTCGGGCGTCGTGCTGTCTACGTAGAGCTGTTTTGAGTGATGCTAGTTACCTCAGTATAATTAATAAAACCTATCAGGAAAGTTACTCCAGGGCAGTAGTGTCAAGAAACAATAAGAACCCTGCTACTTAGTCAAAAATCGTCGTCCCAAAGTTTATAAAATAACTTTCAACCCCTAATTTTTTGTCAGATGGCCACCGTTAAAACAGTATCATCCTGGCCTGACCGCCCGCTTCCAGTGACGTCACTGCTTCTATTAATAAACTGTGTACGGCTTTATATTTCATTCTCCATACTACTCCTATTGCCAAGCGCAAGCAGTAGATTTGTGACTCAACATCGGAATGATCCTTGCTTTTCAGACAGCAAAGTGAGCGCTCTAACCGCTATAACAACCACAGAAAATCCTCTTTTACATTAATTAATCGATTGAACATCGTTGAAACGTTAACTTCTTCCATTATTGGAACTGTTAATGTGTTTTTCAAACAATTGTCACTGTAGCATTCAAAATAAGTTATGCTCTCTAAATGTGACAACTGTTCGCCGAATTTGAGTTGATTTATGAAATTGAGTTGCCAGAAATTCTTCTCACCTCTAGGAAGCATCGACCTTTGAAATAACAATTTTATAATCAATCAAAATCACTTGTTGATGCTGCTTACTTTTCTTCGATCAGCCCAACACAACATTGCTATTACAAAGTGCCAGTGCCAGCATAGTTTATATATTTAGTGGGAAAAGCTTGTCTTTCTGGTTTGACTCCAGGTAGGAATTTTGCTTGCAATGATATGGTTGGGAATTCAAAACCCAAGTGGCTTTTGAGTAGTTTTCTTGAAAATAAAAAATTGTGCTGTAAACATTCTTGTCTCAGTTGCAGCGTTCGTGGTGACAGATGTAAATATGCACAAGTTAGTTTTTTTATTCACATAACCATAAATAATGCTGCAAAAGGGAAATGAGATATTATGCGGTTTTGATATTTTTCAACTGCTTCGTTTTTCAGCGCCAAACATATTCTAATCTTAATTGACTCAGTTTTGATGGTTCATGTTTCATTGCACACATTACATCCAACGCTGAGCGCCAAGCAAAAGATCTTTAAATACCATTTCTACAGTGTAAAAGCTTTCCTATACTTCCACAAAGGAAATAACCTCTATTCTGACCGCAACAAAGCGGAAGTTCTAGCTGTTACATCATCGCCCCGACCTTTTTTCTACCACCGAAATTATCGAATAGAATTTTCTTACTAAGATTAAGTGGCCTCATATCTTCTTTACTACATCGTAATTAAGAAAATGTAGAGAAAAAAAGAAAATTTTCAGACTTCTATTTAAATCGTTGGAAGAAATATTTTTTCACTTTTGACCTGTTCGTCAATCGACCTCAAGTTCGAGATTGAAATTAAAATGGCAAAAATCGCTTTTGTGCTTTCTGTTTTGTTTTCACTTTATGTATGCAGCTATGCATTTGACTTTTGCGCCTCGAATCCCATATATCGAATGAGAATGTGTAGCGCTGCATCCTCGGTTTTAAGAAAAAGATCTCAATGTGATATCAAAGAACTAGAACAACTTCGACAGCGAGCAAAACTTCTTCAAGGTGATTTTTCTGGAATGAGTTGTCTAGATTAGATCTGATATTCAGTGGTTAAAAAGCTTGCTTAGTGGTACATAAGCCTGGGTAAAATTCTGATACCAAAGTAAAATATGAACTGAATAACGCTTTGCATAGGCGTTTTGTTCGGCGCACTCAGCCATTACAACACAGTGATATCAAAATTCAAACATCAAAGTAGGAAAAATTTTACGGTAGAGAACTAATGAAAGCCTTATACTTCTTGCTTGACAACCATTGCAGCTACAAAGCGGCAAAATCTGCAAAATATTTAAATTTGATTCCAAGGCAAGCACATCCAATACATTGTTTTTAGGTATTTTGAACATATTATATAAAAGGCAACAAAAACGTCGCGCAGTAACAAAATCAAACGGTAAGTGTACTTTCATTTTTATAAGTGTTGCTAACATCAGCAGGCGATCAATTAGGACTAAATATATTGAAAATTACTTTGCGTAATTCTTTATCAAGTGACCTTGCCAAGGCAGAGAAGACCAACAAGCGCTGTAATTGGGCTTGTAGCAATACTAAGGTGTGGCTTAGTTATCCCTGACAAGCGTGATTACAAAAAGTTTGATTCACTCTCCCCCCTTCTCTGTTTTTCTTTGACTAATTACGTACATACATCCAAGTCTTGAAAATTTCATAACCGATATTTAACATACAAGATGAAAAGATTAGATTTGAATCCATGATACAGAAAGCTTTTCCTTGGGTATTCTTCACAACAACTTGCTACTTTTTCTGGGAAACATAGAAAAGAATTATTTTTCAGGAAATGATGTCCTCTGAAAAATGTCAGAAAGCAAAATACTCCAGAAATTAGTCAATACAAAGCCCAAACAGTCTAAAACTGTGAAGATTAAATAATTGTTAAGTTCGAGCAATGTAATCTTATTGTAATGCCGTGGTATTTTCAAGACAAGTAGCTTATTTTCCACTCCAACCAAGCATTCTCAAGGGGCAAAAATTAGTAGTTATTTTGATGAGTGGAATGTTTTTAAAAGAACTGATTAGGCTCTACAACAACCAAAGTTTGTTCAATTAAATTTCTAAATACTTTAAATACTGTGATGATCACAACAACCAATCAACCCGGTCCGTAAATAGTCCACTTTTTTTAAAAAGAATCTTTGATTTTTCTTGCGTACCGTACGAGCTTGTTTACATGCAACTGTTTTCTGTGGTTCACCCCACTAGAAAGTAACTCGGAAGCAGGCGTTCAGTTGAAACTGACCAAACAATCTTACGTCCAGCTTTGGTGTCGTGTCGCCAAAGACTTTTCTCAACTTTTTGTTCATCAAACCACTTAACCTACGGTTCTCAGTAATTTCGTTGCCAACAATATTTAACAAACGGTTGGATCGTGAAAACCGGTATCATGAAGATTATCTTGACAGAAATTTTAAATAATCGATAAATATCTTGTGAATTTCAAATGCAATGAGCTTTAGTTGGAAAAGTTCATTAATCCGCAATTGAAGGTGTGTGCCTTTCAGTAATGAAATTAATTTTAAGATAAAGCACTCTTGATATTTGCTTCCGAAATAAAACCTCTTTTCTGTCTTTGATGTAAAATCTTTTAATTGAGTTGCGTAGGAGTGGAGCCAACATGTAATTAGATATGTGATTTCCAACATAAAACGGCAGTCCGCAGGACACGCCTTTAGCTGTTTTCTGTCATAACTTAATAATTACTAGATACGGTTTCATTAAAATCTCTGCAGCCAACAGGATATTACAGCTCTTTGCGAAAAAGGTTGTAATTGTCGGGTTCAATACCTCACGTCGATTGGTTGCGTGCGAAAGGCGAGATGTTGGTTAGCAAAATTTTGATGAAGTTTATGATTAATGCAATTATAATGTAAAAGATTAATCAAACTCTAAAAGGAAAAAAGGGACAGACATTTTTGGTTTATTGATTACGTGGAATCACATATCGTAAGCTTGATGTTGTTGCGTTTTTAGTATCATTGATACCTTCCGTACACTCAGTAAAAATATGAATGAAGGGCTAACGTAAACTCATCTTTGGACTAGATTAGTTAATAGTTTTGTCCTTCGGTCATACTAAAGCTAACGTTATAGCCTGTATTAAACACAAGTTTTCTTCAGAACTGCTTTGGACTTGTTAACGACAAGGTTCAGTTTTTGTTCGAGCAGATGGCTTAATTGGTACCATCTCACTAATCTATTGCAGACTGCTACGAACAATGCGACCAAAAAGGAGATATTAGGACAAAATACTTTTACTTTGATTTCGGTGAACTAACGTCATTTTAGTTTATATTTAAGAGTGAATAGCGCATTACAGCGCATCTAGCTTTTGCACAAATCTAACAACCACCCGACTCCTACGAAACAATATTTGCTTACCACAATCTTGCACCGCAAAGAAGTAGAAAATTACTCTGTAATTACGATTTTTTTCAAATTAACGAGTGTTTTCAAATTAGTTACATCGATCTCTTGCATCAAAATAAGAGCAACATGGCACTTGATAGCACAATTACAATTCAAACATTTTTTCTTGACGTCACAAATAATCAATAAAACGTAAAATATGAGGCTGGTGCCAGTTAGTGGTTTTTACGTGGCCTATAAATGTGTTGCTAGTATAGGTTAATACGTGTGTTTTGTTGTTGACGGTAGGCCATTCCAAAAGAAACGACTCTCAGCTTAATTTGTTATGCACACAAGTTTTAGTTTAAATATTTGATTTAAACACCTTTATATAGACTTTATGTTTGGCCGCTTGGTCACGAAGTTACGAACGTTGTTTACTGAATAATTTCTAATTCGCAAAATATATTGTGATTGTGGTTTAATTTAGCTGTGGTAAAATTTACCGAAAAAGTCAAAAGATTTTTCGTGAAAACTTTGGAATTTTTTTCAATAACTCAAAAATTTTGAATAAATGCTTATCACAGCTAAATTAAAGCAAAACGCTTCAAGAATTGAATTATTGCAACAATAAAATTTAGCCAATATAAAACCGTTTTTGTTGTTACAAAAATTATGCTTGACCAAGGATTTTCGAACCACAGTCAGATGCTTGTCTTAACAGAGTGGTTGCATTATGCAACTAAAGCATTTTAGTAGAAATTTTGTTTAGTTGTACTGGTCACAAAAAAGTGAGCCAAGCAAAAATGTCACTTTTTCCGGTATTGGTCGTTTTACTGCAAAAAATGTTGTTTTACTTTAAAGATGGAATAAGTTTATTCTCAAAACGTATTTTTTAAAATAATTTCTGGTATATTGAAGGTACTGTATTCTTGTAAGTCCTACCAAGTCTTTGCAAACACTGACGAATTGTTGAATTTTAATGGGGGGGGGAGGGGCGCAAAGAAATAATCGTACTAGATATAAGTTTATACAGGAGTTGCTAGTTGCTAGTTAGCAATTTTCAAAGCTATCTTCTATTAAGAGGGATCTACCTCCAGCATCAAAGTAAAATAGAAAAATTTGCTCAAAAATAATCACTAGCATCATAAGGTGTCATGCAGCAATCTATTACATCATGTCAATAACCTTCGACCGGTTTCGACTTTATTGGGTCTCATCAGGCGGGTGTAAAAAACACTCAATAATGGATATACTGAGAAAAGAAATTTGCCATTGAGTGCAAAAAAAATATGCAATACAAAACAATATGATACAGCAATACCTATATCATGTGGGTCACATTCAAAGACACACACACATGACGTGGACAACAAGTCCCATCAGTAAGCCCTAATGGGGGCGCACCCAATGGCAAATTTCTTTTCTCAGCATGTTTGTTGTTAAGTGTTTTTTACACCCGCCTGATGAGACCCAATGAGGTCGAAACCGGTCGCGGGTTATTGACATGATGTAATAGATTGCTGTATGGCACCGTATAATGCTGGTGATCATTTTTGAGCAAATTTTTCTATTTTTAGATATAAGTTTCCTTTATTTTAAGCGTGCTTCCAAAACAATTAGAGAAATTATTCAAAAATTATCGTGAGAGCAGAAGCCTAATTTTTTTCATTCGTTTGTGGCCATAGGTTTAATGTGGTTACTAGCCAGAGCTTCTTTTCATATTTTTCAAACCAATACGATCCTGGTAGCAAATTATTGCACTTGTTTTTGTTTGCAGGTTGCGTTGGAAAAGTTTTCGACAATAATTGTTATTTTATTTTGGATCAAGAAGGGTCAAAAAGTATGAAACCGTTTCTTGGTGCTCAGAGTGCTTGTCGCGAATTAAAAGCTACACTAGTATATATTAAAAGCAAATCGATATTTGACTTTATTTATAGCTACGTGACAGATGTTGCGAAAGACTTTATAACTGAGGGGAAAAATTTGGTTCTGGTTTGGACTGGAGCAACTTACAAAGTAAGTCTGTAGACTTCAAATGTTACTGACCTCTAACTATTGAATGTCGGAGCTGGATTAAACATTAATCAAAAATTTAGAAACACAGTTTTATGGCTAGATTGGTTTGTGAAAAATTAGTTTTAGATCCGAAGAGCATATTTTTTACGGAAGACAAATAAGTTTTCAAAAGCTGGTTTACGATGTGGTCCATGTTGACCAGACCACTTCGCTTTGATATAAACAATAGAAAAGCAAAATTTAAAATTGCAGACACTTTTCTGATTGCTGCAGAAGACATATTTGTGTCGATCACCTAAATTCCTAACGCCATATTAAATACATCCAGTGGGGCAAAAAAAAGAAATAACTCTTTTAGTTTCTGAATAGTTAAAAAACTATGGGAGCTATCGTTTCGAAATTTGGTACACATCATAACTAGAAAATTGGTCATTTTTAATTGTTGACTTTTAAATTGTTGTTTTAGATAGAAAAACAAACGATCGCCATTGTTTTTAAAATGAGTAGTCACAAAATGCAGAGCTGAAGTATTAAAACGACACAATTCATCGATTGAAACTTAATTAAATAATTAATTGAAAAATTACTTTAATTAACAGTGAATAACGCGACATTCAGTTTCGTCGTAAACTCCTCCTAAACTTTTCTTCTAAGACAAAATTTTCTTGCAAACTTCATCGTGAGGAATTACTTTCTACCTCTTTTTGATTGTATCTTTTAGTTCTTCTTCTTAAAAAGCATAGGCTCTTCTTCTGCAAGCTTTCTCTGGAGCCAGTTCCAAATATTGTAATCCATTGGATTGCAATCCGGAAATCGAGGAGGCCATTTATCATGTTTAATGAAACATGGAGTACTATTTTCAAAATAACTCTGAGTGGCACGTCGGTGTGATGTCGCTCGGTTCTGTTGAGAAATAGCATCTTCATTGGGTGCATTGTGCGATAGTCAGAGAGAAGCTTCTCATTCGTGTGCGTTATGCAACAGTCGCACAGAAGCCTCTCATTCGTGTGCATTAGGCGATAGTCGGACAGAAGTCTCTCATTCGTGTGCATTAGGCGACAGTCGGACAGAAGTCTCTCATTCGTGTGCGTTATGCAACAGTCAGACAGAAGCTTCTCATCCAGTAATTTGATGTAACACTCGGAATTAACCTTGGTGGTTTTTGTATTTATGAAGTAGATGTCCGTTTGCCATTCAAATTGACCCCAACGGAAACGACAACCATTTTTGAGAAATGAGAGGACTCATGATAATGGCGACTGGCTGAGATATCCTTCCTTCGAGTACCTGAAACTTTGTCATTTTGTCTGTTGCGAGCAACTTCCAGAGTAAAATCTTTTATGTTCATGAACACAATCTTTTTCTCATCTTTATTTGAATGACGGTCATAGAAATTTCTACATCGTAGTTTGGTTTTGCTGGGACATACCGGTATGTGTTTAATCTTGAAACTTTAATCCTTTTGAATGCTTTTAAACCAACGTTCATGGTTATTCTTTTTATTGACCACCGACCCACATGCGATTGCGCCTCGATTTTTCGTTGGGATTTGTGTGTTCCAGGATATTCTTTTTGAGAAGCAATTTTCCAACATATTCTTGGTTTTCTTGAGTTGTAGCAATCTTTGGTCGACCACTTTCAGTGGTGCCGGTTTTTCTTATCTCATTGATTGATTGATGCTTTGACACCACTTTCTATCCTTTGTTAGGAAACTCTGTAACAATTTTCCTAGATCACCATATTCTTCAGTCTAACATTCCTAAATTACAGCTTTATCACTGTCAAGAAAAAAACCGTATTGCCTAAAAATAGAAAATTTAGTTTGAGTTGACAGTAACTTTCTAGTGGTGAATACCCATTTGTCACGTTGGACTGCCTCATGACAGACGCGTGATCACCATACGAACGTTGTTTTTGCACCACTTGTTGCAAATTACGGTATTTTTGGCACCGCATTTTTGGCTACTGATTTTAAAAACAATGGCGTATCTTTGCTTTTCATCCAGTTCAACTATTTAAAAATCAACAACAAAAGTGTCAAATTTTTTGAGATAATGATGTGTATCAAAAATAAGATTGATAGCTCCTACAATTTGGAAAAATTAAAAATTGAAAGCGTTATTGTTTTTTGCCCCTTCCAAAGTACAGATTGGACATTATTAAATTTAATACCAAAACTAAAAACAACTTGAAAGTAATACTAGGCCGATGCATTAGCCAACCAAGTTATGATATCATCAAGCTAGATGATACAGTTAAAACAAACTTTATAAATAATAGTAATCTTGTGAAATATTCTAATATTTCTGGTTTTGTTAGGAAAAATGGCTTCAAATAATTCATATAATAACTAACTAGTAAGATGGAAGTGCTGTTATGCTGATATGATAATTTAATCTTAAACATCAGCTAATCTTTCAAGTGCATTTGGGCAAGCCATTGAAGTGTTAAGGAATTAAATTTCGCGAACACATTTAACATCGTTATTTAAATATGATTTTCCACAATTTTTGATAATGATTATTTAGTAACAAAATTTGCTGCTTACGCATAGATGGCAATTTAGATAAAATAGTTTACTTAATCTAAATTAATAAAACGATCACTTTTTTAATTAGGTAACAGCAAATTGGATAGCCAACAGCATTTCAATTTATATGCAGTATTTAAAATATAGTTTGTTGTCAAAACGTTTAGAATTAATTTCTGATATTTTTGCCATGAATATTTTATACATTAGTCATGAACAATAAATGGAGTCAAAACATTTTCTTCACTTTGGTAAAATTTCAGATTTTTTTGTACAATTTCAGTAGCATGATCAAAGCAGCTCTTGATTTTCATTTATCAATAAGAGTAGCAACAAAAGTGCTGCTAGATTAAACGAAGCTAGACCTTAGAAACCGTTATCAGGAGATCCTTAAAATGTCAGCAAACAAAACTAGAATTAACTTTATTGTGAGTGGCAATCAAATGAAAAGATAAGTGAGATGATCTACAAAAACAAGCATCACATTTCGGAGCCTACATCACTTTTCAACCTTCAAAATTATAATGAACACGATATCCCGAGCATTAACCAGGTTTACCTGCGGTCAATTTATGGCTTAATAAAAGTATGAAAGTTGTTTGCTGTGGTAAAACCTACTCTAAAAAAATCGTCTGATGAGGAACGGCCTCCCTCCCAATACCTTCGATGATATCAAAACAAGCTATTCTGTGTATAAATGTAGCTTTTCTTCCGGTGTCAATTGGTTAAAAATGCTTAAATTTCTAACTTTGTTTAAAAGTAAGTATTTGCAAAAAATCCAATATAAATAAAGTTAAGTGCTCTTGCTGTTGTATACTTAAATTTAACGACAGTGCAAAATTTAATTAGTTGCATTTTTTTAAAATTAAAGCAAGGTCTAAACTTTTTATGAAAAAATAAAAGCTTTGCAATAACTTTGCGTGAAATTTGTCATTTTTATGACTGAATGATAATTTTGAGCTCTATGATCAACCAATGAGGTTGAGCAATGAGCTTTATCAAATGTGGTCTCGTCCAGGTAATCGTCTTTATTGGAATCAATCAATTTGTAAGACTAGTACTGCGAATTGTTGGCCAGGCTGAAGTGTTACGAGGAATTTTCCGGGTTGTTTGTTCATTATATATGTCGTAATCTTGCTCGTGTTCACTGAATTGAAACTTTCTGGAAAGAATAACTTTGACATTTGAGCACAGGCCAAATTAATCGCGTTATTCCGATGTTTTTCCTGTGGCTTTTGTCTAGGCTGGTGAATTTGTTATTGACAAATAAGGAAGTATACGTTCAGGAAGACTTTGCCGGCTTTCATTTATTTTCAGCTAAATGTCTGCTAACAAAACTAGTAGCTAAATTGGGTTTACAACATGCATTTTGAACAACAGCATTTTTAAAAGGCGATGGGTTGATACCCTTCTACAAAGGCATTACTCATTTATAAAAGATTAATATACCTTCAATAATAAAACTTTAGCTTTTTGGCAAATGTTTTTTCTTTTCTTTTCAATAAACTAAAATTCATATCTATATAGTTTTTGAGGGAGTTTTGACAAAGCCAATGCAAGAAAAATTCCCGTAACCGGCTTTAGGTTGATGGAAGGGCCGCAGAAAGGCGAGATCGTATTTAGTTTTTTTTAGCAAACTTATGAGTATTGTTTTAACTTTTTGTCGCAGAATTCTTTGCGATTAAATGTGTGTTGTTAATAAGAATTCGATACATTTTGAAAGAGTTAGTTTTTCTTATCTTTTCTTTCAATAAGCGTTCTTTTGTTATTAATCCATCGTTTCTACTTTTTAAATGTTGCCCCAACACTTTTGATTTATTTTTAAAAAGTGTTTATCGTGATCCATTTTTGTATTTGTAGCTGTCTGGAGTTAATAGTCTATAAGGTAAAAATCTGACCATTTACGCAGCGTTGTAAATTCAAAAAATATCTTACGTAATCTTTGTATACAAATAACAAGAAAACCTTGTAAACTATTATACAAGTTTGCGAGAGAAGTAAAAATTTATTGGGACTTTAAGCAAATGTAAATTGCGATTAAAGGTTAAAACAATTTTGGATACATACGTGCATAAGCCTGGTCTAAAAAGTTTGAAAATGAAGGACACACTTACTTGTGGTTTATCCTAAATTTGTGCTTGCTTTTGTTAAGCGTTTTCATGACTAGACGAGATCTAACGTAAACAGTGATAAATAACATAATAAACATTGATTTTCAAAAAGAACACTTGCCTTGTCTTTGGATGGGTGTTGATAAAAGAATTTTGATTTGAGTTATTTATGAACGAAAACCTTAATGATGAAATCCCCAAACTTTTGGCAGTGATTAAATGAAACACAAACAATGAAATTTCTATGTGGTATATAAACAAAAACTGAAAGCACGAAGAAAAGATTAAAGCATGGCCTAAACAAAGCAGAAAGTGATTAAATAAAGGTTGCTGCTAATAATCAAGCATTAGGCTTTATAGAAAAATTTTGCTTAAATTTTTTAAAACATCGAAACTTGGAGATAAAACTGAAAAAAAACACTACTTGCGCTATCGCATAGGTTTTGACTTGATAAAAAAGTGGTTTCAGTTCTCTAAAGCAAAAGTCAAAAATCCTTGTTGCTGTCAGCCAATTTACAAAATATAGGGAGTGCTTGAAATAAAATCGAGCCGAATGTAGGCGAGTGACAAAGACAAATTATTGCTATTTCATTATGTGTGAGTGCTTCAACTGTAATCGGAAGATGTCATTACGTTATATATGTATTTACTTATTAAATAATTTGTTGAGTCATAAATACTTTAAAGATAACTTCGCAATTATAACTTAATAGTTGGAAGAAATCAAGGTCAAATGTCTTATACAGGTTAAAACTTGGAAATTCTGAAGCAGTTCTGAATTCCCTTTTTTTGCCCTAAAAGTCTAACGAATAAAATGCATCACAAAACAACATAAGAAAATTTTATCGCTAAAATCTTGCTTCTTAATCATAATAAAAACAATAGTTGCACAGTCACAAATGATTTAGTTGAAAAAAGAAGTATAGTCTATTAAATAATGTTAGAAGGTTCAATATGAAATGTTACGTCGGCTGTCATGTCAAAATGTCATACTAGGGTGCTGAAAGTTTAGATTTAAGAAGAGCTTTGAGATAATTTTAAGAGGTAGCGGGAAGCGGATGCACTCTTTGACTCGTTTTAAAACCAGCTGCAAATTTACGTTTAATTTTAAAATGAAGTTAGAGTGTAAGTCAAATGGTTCTTGCTTGTCCAAATACAAAATTGTTGCTATCAATGTGCGTGCTACAGGACAGCTTGGGGAATGGTATTTTGAGAAAAAAACATTCCAGTAATTGATTCTTTTAAGGATCACTAACTAATTCATGGCTTTCGCTTAAAACAAAAAATTTTGAACGGCAGTGTTTTCCCTTTTCCTTTCCTCAAATAAACTACTTTACATGCATCTTCAAATTTTTGTGACCCCTTAAGTACAATAGTTTTAGCGCTAGATTTGTTTGGAAAAATTAAGTCAAAAATTGCTATTTTTTTCAGAAGGGTCAAATATACATGGAAAATAATGTTACCAGCAATTATGCAAACTGGAGTGACTATTATCCTACCAACACACCACAAAGAAATAGAATAGCCGTTGCTGTTTCCACCGATAATCCATTTCGCGGAATGTTTGATGCTGTGCCAACTTTGAAGCTTTACCCACTGTGCCAAAAAAGAATGAAGTCTTAGTACTTAAAATTACGTTAAGTGTATTTTATGCATCTATTAATAGATTTTTTGGTATTTTCGTCTGCAAATTTCGTAGTCTTTCGATTGTAATGAAAAATGTAAAACGTGAATGTCTCTTTGCATTCGAAGTTCTCTTTTTCGTGCATCTTGCACTGATTTAATTTATGATGTGATTGAAATATTTGATGAGACTTTGTGATTTTTCGGTGTTTTATAGCCACTAGAACGGATATAGGTTTGTATTTAACCGGTGCTGAATTAGCATTACTCTCGTAGGTGACCTCTAAACAAAACAAAACTTAGTTTTTTCGTCCAAAACCAAGTTACTCAAAAACATCTCCAGTACTATTCTCTGTATCAAAGCTGAAATCACGAACACTCGATTACCTGTCAGTCGTGTTTCTACGCTTGCAGTGGTTTACAGTAAAAGCTCTTGGTCTTTATAATTTATGAGATTGTTTAGGCAACAAGATTTTAACCTAGCGCTGATTATATAGATTAGTTTACACAAGTTTTATGCTTTTATATTGCATGTGTGATCAAGGTAAAGCTTATTATGGAGCAGTGTAAAAGGGAAAGGCGATTACGGTGGGATTTGAACTCATGGTAGCCATCTGCACTTCCTTGCAATAAGTCATTTTCAAATTAAATTAGGTCCTTCAAAAAAGTTTACCTTCCTTTTCCAATTACTTTGAATAGAAATCATATGCGTCACACAATACAACAAATAATGCAAAATCGATAAATTATGAGCCTCGCTCATTTGTTGTATAATAAATCCACCTTTAGGCTATACACGTGCATCTTGTCAAATAACAATCTGCATATCGTGATTTTTAAGTACAGCTTGATGGTTCTAAAAGCTTTTGTTTATATTAACAAATAAAACTACTTTTGTAAACAAGCATGTTTCTTTTGCAAAAGTGAAATTTGCAAAATTAACAAAAAAATAGTTAGTTTACAAGAGAAAAGTTGAAAATTTACACCTCCTCATCATTTTGATCAAGGAACGACATGAAATTTCCAGCTACGCGAAGCAAACCAAGCTACCGCTAGACAAGGGGAAAATTTTGGAACGAGTCGCGATTTCAAACTGATCAATTCATTCAGCAAAGCGCACTCAAATTTGTAGCTGTTTAACTTAATCATTATTGGCCTCTTGGCGATGAAATGCGTAAAAGCTTTTAAAGTAATTTATCGGAGAAGAGCAAGAACAGCCAAAATTTACAAATTACAAACCGCAACGATTTTTTTGCTTGTCTTTCTCAGTAAGTAGAAGAAACGGCAATGCTTGTTGAAGTGCACACAGAACAGCCAAGCTAGAAAAATTGCCGTAAGTGGTGGCTTTCCCTGAAATACACGTTAAAATGTTTGGTTTAGCAGAAAGCTATTGTTACGTTTCAAAACTTGATGGCTGAAAGGGAGCGAACGAAATCACAGTACTAGCTCTCACATAATCTGTTTTGCTAAAAGAATAAGTCATTAGATAATATTAGTGAAGTGTAACCATCGCTGTCACGACATCTTCTTTTGCAAGACATGAGTATTGTATGTAGCCTAAAGTGGAATCTTTCTGTTTTAAATTACAGGATCATGGATTGTTTTTTTTTTTCTATTTCCAGCTTGTTTAAACTATCAACACTATAGCTTAATACTTTTGGAAATCTTTCACGATTTTTCGGACGTTTGGTTTTGTAAATATAAATGCTCTTTAAATCTTGATGAAAATTTCAGCAGTCCAATTACATCTTATGCAGAAATTAATCTTCTTCTCACATGACACTGTTTAAATTTTTGCAAATGAATTCTGTATTTAATACAATTTTGGTAGAGAGGTGATTTTTAGTATCCAAGTTGTTATTATTGCAACTAGCAATACACTGTTAAACATAATAATACAACGCATTTAGCAATTCAAAGCGTTTTCGGCGCTACAAATCGCCCTCGTCAGGATCTATATACAAATATTTACATCGTTAAAACTTTCGTTGAACAAAAACACAAAAAACACAAAATAACTTGGAAATAGTGCTAATAAAAAACAGTAAAACTTCGTTCTGCGGTCTCAGTAATTGCCTGGTTACTGCTGACAAAGAGCCTGATAATAGAAACAATTGGCTGCTAGGAGTTAATCGGTTTATTGCTGGTATTATTATGTTCAACGGTGTATTGCTAGTAGCAATAATAACAACTTGAATTCTATATTTAAAAACTAATCGGCTATGCTGGCCTCGCTCACAATATCCCAATCAGTATCGTAGAAGGCTTCCGTGGCATCTCCTTCTGGAAAATTGTGAAAACAAAAATTAAAAGTAAATGCTTTTTGACATAGTCAGTTCTTACTCCAAACACAAAAGTACCATTTTTTGAAAGGCAATCAAGTGACAAAATATTATGACAACATTGTTATGGACAGATTCTTGCTTTACACGTAGATCAGTAATCTTTACCGATTGTGAGTTACACCTCAGGAAACATTCTGACTTTTGAAGGGTATAAAAACGCCATGATTTGTACAAGGATGTGCCAGTTTTGCAAAACAAGGCCTCTTCAAAAGAATGAGCGTTGCAAAATAGTAACCTCCTTCTCAAAAAAGATCACGCAAAAATTGCAGTCCAAATAAGTAAAAAAGAGTATTGGGAATTAGCGCCCCTCCCTCGAAAAAAAAACAGATCTTGCTTTCTAATTCAAGGGCAACCAAGTCAACCGTCATAGAGTGTAACACCGTTCCAGAAAGGGTTAAGGACCTCTGATGTAAATCATACCTGGGCAAATAATTTTATTTTGTATCCACATCAAAAGTTTTGACCGGTGTGGCGGGACAGACGATGCAAAGCCTCTCAAACACTCTTCAATAAACCCTCCTTCTGAAAACAACTTAATATCACATGCAATTATGAGAGCTATCACAAAGCTGATTTTCAGTAATGCTTCCATGGAATGGCAGATCTTAGTAAACACATTCTGCTGCTTTGCCATTTTAACACCGTCTTCGATCTCTCTTTCCTCTCTGCATTAGTTACATCATTGTACATTTTGCTATGTTTTGTAATGTAATGACGTCTCACATTAGTTTTTTTCAGCCAAGAAATCTGTTTCCTACTAAGTGATCTTTCTCTTTTTTTATTTTAGTAAAGAAATACTTTATGTGCGAGGTTCAAAATTCTGCATTCTGCATCAATTTTACGTTATCTTGCAGATGCCACTTTGTAAAAAAGATACGGTAGTTTAGTGTTATAAAATAGCTCGTAGGCAAACTCTCCAGGGTAGCCCAGGGTTGTCATATGTCAGGATTTTCCCTTACAGGTCTCAAATTTTAGTGCTAAAATTTGCAGAATAGCGCACTTTTCTTCACAGAAAAGTGCGCTATTCTGCAAGCGTATCCCGCTACATCATTGAATAAGAGAACCGAACTGATGGAAAATGTCGCCACACCAACAAGTTTAAATTAAAAAATTTTTCGTAGCACCTACACTGTTTTCGATCCCGTCCTTCTCTAGAGCTTTGAGTTTGGCAATCTACCTTCGCCAAAAGTTTTATCTCCCAGCACCACCGGCGGCTTAATTGATATCTGTCCCAACTTCTGAGACGTGTTGCATTAGTTACTGTATTTCCAAATGTATTGCACTTATTGGTTAGTTTTTACATTTTTATGCCGGTTTTTATAGTGTTTTATAGCGTTTTATATGTATTTTGCAGATGCACCACCTGACGAGCCACTTGGCGAAACAGACTGTTGTGGTTTTTATTGTTTTTAATGTCTATTCTGTAGCTGTGCAAATAGAAATAGAAATATTACGACTCCGGCAAGCTTGCTGTCGAGCACTGTAAAGCTAAGTGACTATTTTATATGTATATATATATATATATATAAAGTAGTAATACGTAAGCAATATGGCAAATGTCTCACAGTACATGGCGTCGCATTACAGTCACATTATGCGGCGAAAATAAGGACGGCATACAGATATTCTGAATACATAAGATAAATGGATGGGTAGTAGGCTGACCAAACGTATCGTTTTGAACGGGACAATCCCGTTTATTTTGTATTTTCGGCCGTCCCATCGTTCTTAATGTTGTCCCATTTTTTAACAAAAGAATGTCACAATAAGAAAAAATATAAGCACGGTACTTTTGCTATTACAATGCGCTTTTCTCTAGCTTGCTATGAATACATCTCTTGGTTATATTGTAGGATTTATGTTTTGCTTTCGCGGAAGTAGAGCTACTAATGAAAGAACATTTTCTGTTAAGAACACCATGTGGTCAAATGAAAAATCCAGACTACGCGTAGAGATGATGAAAGCAATGCTGATTGTAAGATAAAATTATGATGTGTAATGTGGCAAGTTCGACTGTACATGTATATTCAAGTCTAGAAAGACCGAAATTTGCTGCACGAGATTTGTTTATCTAATTTGCTGCGCAAAAAATAGGATTGGTGGTTTGATCAACAATGAAGCAATACGTTATAAAACTCTTTTTTTATTTGTTAAAAGAACACACAAGTACAAGACAAGCATATCGTTTGCATCGTTTTTGCCATTTAATGTACCGTTGTTGTCTTAATAAAATTTGATCAGCCAAATGGGTAGAGACTTACGGTCCACCATGATGAATATCGTCGTATTGGAAGTGTTTTTGACATCACATGCAGTAAGAAGTACACTCATAGCGGGTGGTCTTAAAACTTTTTTTGTTGGCAACAACCACGATAAGCGACATGCGCCAAAGAGAAATCACTAGTTTATAGCCTTCATAGTTTCTGTGTTTTGTGCTTTACCACAAGGAGATTTACGACAAATTATCCCCTTAATTACACTTGTCGCGATAAGCTATATGTCCTGGGTTGGCAATACAAGCAATCCTAAAAGCCACTTTATCCTTTCAAGAATATATTTTTAGAAAAATTTGAACGATTAAGTCGGTTTTATTTTTGCGCAGCGAAAAGTTGTTTTAACGCAATAAACAAACAAAAACCGAATCGCTCAAATTGCTGTTGGAATGGTAAGCTAGCCTTGGAGCAACTTGAAACAGAATTGCAGCAAAGTTAAATATTGATAACGTCACTATAGCAATCGAAGAATTAACCCCTCAAATTTATTTTTTGTTGCGCCCGGTATAACCCTAAATTTCTTTAGTCATAAAAGAAGAAAATAGGTTTCAATGACTATGTGCAACCTACTCGCATTGAGCAATGCATTACAACTTGCTACAAACGCGCATATGAAAAAATGAAATAAAATATCCTGCTAGCTTTGACACTTTTTAACTGCAACGATTTTTAACGCCAGGGCAAATTGTAGTCACGACTGAGAAATTTCGTATCTTTTTTCTTATATCAATTCCATAGTTGAGCGGGAAAGATGAGATCTATAAATCTACGAAGTTGAATATGCGAGATATTCTACGGTTCTTTGTAATTGACACAGTCGACTGTGACGTAGTGTGATGTTTTTTGGTCAATGTCTTAGAGCTGCAGATTGAAAGCATCGTTTGAACTGCGTGCAATAACAATCAAACACTAACAGTGCCAAATCAATGTTTGCGCAGGACAGAACTTTTTCAGTTTGATAGCCTATCATTTGTTGCATAACAGATGATGGCAATGACGTGATTTAAGTAACAAACATGACAATCGTGAAAGTTTGTTATAGATGCTCCTCTTCCTGACGCCAATGGATTTACAAACAAATTAATTGCTGAAACAGCTTGTAATAGGCCGAATCTAACCAATTGTTGATTTCCGTTACACAAACCAACCTATAACGACCAGTTTTTGAAAAATAATTGATAGTTCTCAGACATTCAATCTTTTTTATCGCTCATCAATCAATGTAATAATGACTTTGCGATTTCAAGGTTGGCAACTAATTTTACACATATGGGGATCAGTCACACGTGATGTGAATTGATACCAAAAGCTAACACATTTCTGAGAGATTCAATCTTCGAGTCTCTTAATTACTAGTCAAACGTCTAATCATGAGGCAGTGGATTTGGATCCGATCTGCATCGTTTTAGTCTTTTGCACTCCTCTGTAACTAGCATAACTGATTGCTTATGAGGTTGAATAAACTAAGTTACAGGTACCCAACGCGAGGCGTCAGCTGCGGTGGACGCGGTTACTCCTGGGTGGCTTTAGGGGTTGTGGAGGTGTGTCAGCACAATATAACTCTAGCAGCTTAAATCTAAAAAAGATCTTTAATTACTGGTAACAGAAAGTATTTTTCGGAATTTTGAGGTAGGCTAATAGACGTAGTTTTTCTTCTAGAAAAGCAGGTTATATGTAACCTATCTCCTGTAAACCTAGTCTTATTCGAAAAAAGAGAAGTGGTACAAAATTTCAATAAAGCTGGAGTTATCGACCATTTCATTCGACCATTGAACTCTTTTAAAAAGAATAAATGAATATTCTAGCGTTTTCGTCTAGCTCTCTTTAGGAGTTATCTCTAAGACTAGCGACTAGCAATAACTCCTGAAGAAAAGTAGACGAAAACGTTAGAATTTTCGCTTATTCTTTTTAAAAGAATACAATGAATTGGTCGATTACAAAAGCATTATTAATCTTATCCGGGTAATGCTATTATTTAGTAAAAACACATATACTTTTGGCGTTGAGCATCAATCAATATTTCTGTTCCGTTTAGCAGCAAATCAACAAATTTTAACACTGCGATAAGAAAATTCATGTCCAAGTTATCTTTGAGCGCAGCGAAGGAGCAACTAAATTTCGATTCAACTTTGTTTTGGTCATATTTTTTTATTCTATTTTTCCCACCCCAATAGAAAAACATCTTTGCTAGGATGCGTTTATTAGCCGAATTTCCGACTTTCGTTGTAGGGCCTACCTCGTACCGATGATTGCTATTTCAACAACCTCATGGTTTTTGCATACTTCACTGCAATTTCTCCCAGATATTGAAGGTGATTGTGGTTGATGCCCCGTATTGGCTTGTATGAGAAATAGTAAATTTTTCTGGGAAGGGAAGCATAAGGTTGGCTAGGAATGTCAAAAAATAAAAAAGTTCAAAAATAAATTTGTGCCTACGCTAATGGTGGGAGGACCGTAGATCAAAATCCCATTGCTTCTTTTATCAAAATCTTCAAGCAAAATTTTTTGAACTTTGGACATGCTTTTTAAACAAAACGAAACAAAAATATTTTTTGCTTTTGTCACCAGGCATCTTCTAACTTTTCAATGCAGTTCTTTTGGAGTAATTAAAAGTAAAAGATGATCTTTATTTAGACTTAAAATCTACAAAAAGTTCATAAAAACTCAATGTTTCGAAAAACTAAAATTAATTTTGTTATGTCAGGAGTGACTTAAAGTTTAAACACAGACAACAATTGCATAACAAAGAAACAAAAAAGTTGGCAGCAGTGCAGTAACTTTGTCAAAACACAATTACAACATTGCTTGAAGTTACTCTGTTTTAATTTGTCTAGGTTTTTATTATTTTGCGAGAATAATAAAACTTGAATTAGTAAAGTATTTTCATCCTAAAAGAGAAATACATTTAAGGGATAAAGAAGTTATTTTTAACTACTGCTGCTGCAACTTTCCATTTCCTTTGTCTTTTTTACCACAATGCACTATTAATAACTTTGTGGTGACGTTAGACGTTGCATAATCACAGTTATTCGAGAATTACCTCTTCATAAATTTTAAACAAAAAAATCTTAAAATTAGTCGTATGATTACATTGCTGATTAGAACCACCAATACTAATTTAACAAGTGTCCATTTTGCAGTGTCATGCATCGTTTTCAACTCCAAAAGAAATTACAGCTCGGACTGGTTGTAAATCCTTTCTACATTCGTATCCGAAGCCATTTAGATCAAAAGGTTAAGCTGCCATTAGCGGGAAATACATTAAATTGCCGTGAGCACGGTACAGATAATATACATTAGGGCTGTTAATGCGTCAAAGAAATAGCTAAGTTATTGGAACATACAATTTAGTAAAGCGATCTCAAGGTATAATTATAAATCACGTATCGTTGAATCAATTTTTTGAATCTAAATTTTTTTCAGTTGTCTAAGCAAAAAAGGTTCAGGATTTCTATGGTCAACATAGGTGGTAGCGGTTGAAACGTTCGATTCGCAATCAGTAAACCTGGTTTTACTTTTTCTTCTGGAGTCCTGCCAAAGCCTTTCAAAACAATTTTCACTGAACTCTGCTTGGCCTTCAGCATTGGGAGTAAAGTATTGGGTGGCATACCATGATTAAAACAGGTTTGATTGCCTTAGCACGTAGTCCCGGTCAAAGAGAATTAAAATAAGATACCTACCCTGACACTACTCTTGCTTGACTACGATTCCGCAAAATTAACATGCAATATAAAAAATTGAATTTAAAGCCGATTGCGGAACGTAACCTATTAGAAGAAAGATAGGCGCAGTACCAGCAAATGTTTGCATTGTAGAAAAAGAGTTCTTCACTTTATTTTTTAAGGTTACATCTCTACTTTACGGCCCAAAAAGAATATTGGACGAATTTTGAGTTTCGATGGAAAAGCGTCGGTATGTGCCATCAGCATTCTTCAGGAAAGCATTCAGAACATGATCGCTCGCCTGTTAATCGGGTGTACTGTAAAAGCAAAATCTTAAGTCAAACGCTTTGCTTATCGCACAAAAATGAAGAACCTTGCACTTACATTTTGAAAATTGGCTTTTAGCGCACTTTGCTAAAAACTGCCTCTTACAAGGTTGTTCTCCAATATTTGAGTTAATTTTCTTGCGTTTGAAAATTGGGATAGTAATGTTAACCAAACTTCGAGTTGATGGAGGATTTGACACTTTCATGCGTGTATAATATCTAATTTCCTAGTTTTTGTTTCATCAACTACGTGACTGGGAATTATAAGTTTATTGCAAAGACTCTCTGCATATATAGGAAGTTAGATTATACGGTAAAACCGGTAAAATGCACAGGAATATAAAAACGCCAACACCAAAGGCAAACACAAACCGAAAACAAAATCAATCTGACAATAAAAAATTAAACAGAACTTAATCGACTTAGTTTTTGTTGCAAAGCTAAATTAGAAATCAACACTGTGGTGTAAATCGCGCACAGCATCACATTTGAAGTTGTTTGGAGAATGAGGGTTGCTGGTTTTGTAAAGAATAACTCGGACGCCAAAAATTCTTCTACATTGCCCGTTTTGGAGCAAAGTTAAAGGTGTTTTAGAATGGAAAATAGATTCTTTCCTCTGTCCGTAACTTAGACCGTACCTCCACTCAAAAAAATATAGGAGCAATTTCATCTAAACAGCCATAATAATAGCTTTAGCTTTTGTTCGTAGCCTGACGTCAATACAACACTACAACATTACAAATATCAGATTTCACGCAACAATTTATGATTGAAATCTACGTCATGTGTAATCAAAATAAACAAGAATGCGTAATAGACAACAGTGGCAAGAAACGTCTTCGCTTTGCGTCATTTAACCCATTAATACGCTGTTATGATTGCTGCAATGATATCACGAAAGTTGCGAGTAAAGCTAAAGGCAAAAAGTGCTTTGTTAGATCTATTGTGACAACGCAATAACGTAGGGCTACTGGGTTCAGCTGACTACACAAAAATAATAATATATTGCAAAAACTCAAATCGATTGCACTAGCAAAGGCACAAATTGACATACCAAGAAGCGTCTAGCAATGACTACAATGGCCGTCGGCAACGAAAGCACGTGCAGTCTATAAACTAAATTTGCTATACTTCGAAGATGAAAACTAATCAGATGCTGTAAAATTAAAGTAAAGATATTTGGCGCTTCAACCGCCCCTTGCAGCGGTTTTTGAACAAGTGCCGCGCAAATCATGAAGAAATAGTTGTACTGTATTTTAATTGATCAACAAACAAAAAGGGCTTCAACTTCAAAATGGGCAAAAAAACGGTTTCTGGAAGTTGACCTTCAAAAGAAGACTTCAACTTCAAATTGGGTAAATTTTAAATTTGATCAAAGCTTCGCTAGTATTTATAAGTTTTTGAAGGAACCGAGAAAAAAATGTGAACCAATGACTATGTTGCTATTGCCACATACCTCTGGCTAAATTTGTTGCCTTAAAACAATTATGACTTCACAAAAGTCTATGACGTTTTGTTGATAGGACGAGTGAAAAATCACCAAATGTTTTCGGCACAACCAAAGCCATCAACGGGATGACGCAAATTCAGCGGTGTGAAACATGAAATCAAGGCACATTAGCCAAGGTCTTGCCCACAGACTTTCAGCTTTGGAGTACGTACTAAAATCTTTTGAGCACATTTTAGGTTCATTTTCATTTACCACTTATTAAATAGAATTCTGCTTACTTTTTCCCATGTAAAGACATGAAAAAAGCTCATAGCAGGAATAATAAAAGTTTTAACAAATAGCAAATCAATTTTGTAGTGCAGAATTTTTCTAGAAAATCATTGCCCCTCAGTCTATCCGTAAATCTGTACCTACGGCATATAATTTCAAAACCGCAAAAATTCGTTTCCACTAGCATAAAATCTAAAAATTATAATTGCAAAATCTAAAACTTTATCCAGGTCCAAAGTGTTAGTGTAAGACTGAAATAGTTCTTAAATAGCTTTTAAAATCACGTTCTTGTAATCAAAGTGCCATTAAAAAGAGCTCAAAATGATTACTCGGTTGTTAATTGTTGCAATTTTCACTTTTTAAATTTTCCGAAAAATTGGACAAACATCCCACCAGGCCTTAAGATATGCAGTAAGTATTAGATTACACGCTAAGTTCAATACACATAGTTCAACAAATCATTTTTTGACCCAACTTTATGGCTTAGTCATTTTTTGACCCAACGAAGGGTTTAGCAGGCACATTGCTTGGGGCCCGAGGGCTCAGGTCAATGATATGTTGAATTTTTATGCACGTTAATTAGCCTCAATTTTTTAATTTCAAAATAATTTCGCAAAACTCATTTCGGACCCCTAAAAAGGTCCTGTGGACTTGACCTAAGGAAAATATAAACGCCACTTTAAACCAAGTTGAAATGTGAGAAGCGCTACTTTGGGGTTAGAAAAAACGTTACATAGAATGGCGAAAGTAGACAGGCCACGATGGTTGAAGATTATGTCGAAGAGAGAAAACGCAGTTATGTTAAAAAAAAAAGTAATGAACTACAAAGCAAGTAATGAAAAAAAGCGAGAAAGACCGAAAAAGGAAGAGGAAAAGAGGACTGGCCTAACAATAGGGGCTGCAATAAATTGCGAAAAGTAAAGGATGCACACTTTACTGCTTGTACATGAGATGAATCTGACCAATTCGGCATTCGGTAAACATTCAGAATTTTTAAATATGGACTAATACAACTACTACGTAAAACTAACCACAGTACAAAATATTCTAACAAAGTTTACCCTCGTTCAGTTGGCAACAAAAACGCTTGATCTGCTTTGTATTGCATGCTACTGGAGATAGTTGAAGTTGAAAAACAGGAGACTATGACAAATGAAAAAATAACAACACTGGGCAAAGCAAAACTGTTTGGATCATGATAATTTTTTAAAAATCCAAGTTTTTACGTTTCCATTGGCAACTAACTTTATAGCACAGCATTTTTGTGGAACATTTGTGGCGATACAGTTGTCGCACACGTCATTTTGTTTTTAAGTAAATATTTGTGTGACATCTTAATTGTTCAAAGCAGGGGTGCGTATAATTTAGCCCAAGGACGACTGTAGTTGTGGGCCCAAATCCACAAATCGCACTAAAGGCACACCTTTAAAACACAAACTATTTGAAGCCGACCTCAAAAACCGAATGGTACAATCAACCTTTAAAAACTCAACTCGCCAGGTTCGTGAAATCGGTCAGCATGCAAAAAAACTTGCACGCCCATGGTCCTAAAGTAAAAGAAGCCAGTAAGTGGGCAAACCTAACGTAGCATTAGCACAACTACCAAAAGATAGATAGCAAAATCCAACAGTGTACTTTAAAAACACAAAAAAAACAAAATTTGAATTAAAGTTTGCGTCAAATATTTTAACTACAATATTCCAGTCAAACAGCGTGATAAAGCAATAAAAATTACAACTTTTAAAATCTCCGATGACAATCTCAAATTGCACACAAACACATCGCATTTTGCGTGAAGTAAAGTTGGTGTAATGAAGTGTTGAAAATGCATAAACATAACCATCAGGCAGCCTCGGTTACACTGGTAAAGAGTGAATGTAGTCCAATATTTCCCTGCAATGCTGTGGATTTGTTATACCAGCGTCGTTCAAATCATCTTCAGTTATTTCACTGAAAAATGACATTGTTAATAATAAAGATTTTATGATTGGTTTGTTTCAAGTGACTATCGCTGTATCTTAACACGGTCAACACGTTCCTGTTTACAGTTTGAGCCAGGATGATTCGTTTTACAACGAGCCTTTCGCCGAGGAAAAGAGAGTAATTTTCATCTTCTACTAAACGTTCTACAGATGCAAACAAAACAAAAACTTCGCCTACTTTTTGGCAGCCAAATCAGCCACTTTGTCTGAAAGCGTAATGAACGCCCAAATAGAAGGTTGCCAGGTAAGTGAGGAAAACATTAGCAAATCTTTGTTTTGTTTTATTTATGCGGAAGAAATTATGGAAGTCAGGTTTTGTGCTTGAATGCAATACTTAGATGTGATCATCATTACAAGTTATGGATCATGGATACCCAATACGTCATCGTAACATACCATAGTAGAAGGATGGGCTATAAACACAGGCCTGCTTTTATGTCAAAACTGCAGAAAACTAGCAAATACGGTCACTTCTGTAACACAATGCACGAATTGAATTGGCAACCTCTGAGTTAGCATATTATGTTGCCGAAATGCGCAGCTAACTTTCTGGGTAATTGAAACAAAAAGTTGCCGCAAAAAGCAAGTCGTTATTCTTAGCACATGCGACGAAAAAGTGAGATTAATTTGCAATTACGCGATGGTGTGCAGCAACAAGCGGTAAAATGGAAACAAAATGGTTTTGTACATAATTTTACGATTATCAACGCTTCATTTGCTCATCAATACTAATATTGTATAGTAATTAGAGGTCAATCGATGCTTGACACATGCCTATCAAGCAGGACATTTCTACGATTAGTGAAACGGAGACCGTAGCGCAATCAATTTCAAACAGCTTTAAGTAGCACGTGCACAACTTGGCCCAATCTTTGACTGTAATACGACATTTTTTAGTATTTTCCAAAAAGCTGGATCTGAGCAGCGTTATTTTAAGCATATTATAAGAACAAACTCGTTAGGGTTAAGGTTGTAGGGCAGCGGTTTTCAAAACTTTTAAATTACCAGATCCCTTTCTGCACCAATCAACAGCCGCCTCAACGTGGTGGTGCGGTCCCCGAACCCGTTTGGGCTGGGTCGAAATGGCTGTTGGCTTTTCCGAGGGTCCCAGTTACCCCGGGTACTCTCTTTAAACCATTTTTTTTCCGTGCTGCTCCCTGAACGACCGCACAAGGGTAGCACACAGCTTTTCTAAAATCGGTTGCCTGTCTTCTCCTTTCTCCTGCCTTTTTCATGCCCGTCTTTCTCTCCTCATTTTTCTTCTCCTTTTGATGAGCGGCAACGTTCATCCCAACCCTGGACCCATCATTCGTTGCTCAGTAAGCGCTGGAAATATGACCTGGCGAGGTAAGTTAGTGCAATCATGTACTTGCTCCAAATGGGTACATCTAAGGTGCTCACTACTCTCCCTCTGCAAATTCAGAACTCTTGGCAGCTCTCACTCCTGGAACTGCCCCCATGCTGCGTCCGTGCTTGTAACACTGTGACTTCCACTGTTGCACCTCATTGTAACACTGTGACTTCCCCCTCGGACTCCTGCGGCTGGTATAGCTTCACTGTTCAACCTGGCCCCCCTTCTACTAATACAGCACTCCCGCCCCACCCTCGCCTTCAAACCTCTTATCTCCCTTGTGCCCATTCTGTCTCTTGTTTCTATGCTCCCTCACCACCGCCTCTTGCCCCTGGCTGTCCTTCTACGCCTCCTGCTTCCTCCCTCCTAACTCCCTCAGGGTTCTTCAATGGAATGCTGGTGGTCTACGAGCCAAGAGCACTAAACCACTACATATTCTTTCATCCCATCCTGTTGACGTTATCTGTATCCAGGAATCTAATCTCAACTCATCTTACTGCTTTCGGATCCCTGGATTCTCAGCTCTGCGTTGTGATCGCACCCACTCCCGGTCTGGCATTCTCTCTCCTGATGCCACGCACGCTAGCAGCAGTGTCATCATTTTCGTCAGGCAGGGCTTATCCTTCTCTGAACTTTATACGTCCTCTCTTTCTTCACTTGACTCCTACTCTGATTATGTAAGGGTCAACATCTCTTTAAACAACTCATTCCTCGCTCTCTTTTCTTAATGTTTGCACTCCCCCTATTTGCCCTACTCCGAAGGATGGCAGGACCGACTTCTTTTCTTTCTCCATTCTTTCCTCCTCCAAAATTTCTTCATTCTGGGGGACTTCAATTGCCATCACCCCCTCTGGGACTCAAAAGGTACTTCCGACCCTCGTGGGAAGAAAGCATTTGATTTGGTCATCTCTTCTGACCTCCTCCCCTTCAATGACTCTAACATACCTACCCTTCTCCATCGCTCCTCTGGCAGTCGCTCCTCCCCTGACAAATCTTTTGCTCCTCCTCTCTCGCCCTTTCTTACTCATGGGAGGTGCTTCAAGACCTGGGTTCTGATTGTCGCGTTTCAATAGAGTTTTGAATCTATCTCAATCTTAATTTACTTCCTAAAATTGACGCGACTTGTAGTATCGATCGAATAATTAAGTTTGGTTGCAACTTAACAGCTAGGAAAAAATTGGCTTCCACTAAGATACTTTAACCCACGCACTTCTCGATCAAGAACAGAACAATATATTCACAAACCACTTCACAACTTCGAATTCCTTCGCTTGCCAAAACACAGAACTAGAGCACTTGAATAATCAAATATCAGAGACTAACTAAAACTAAGCCAGCAAAATAATCGCTTGATTCCTGTCACAACAATCACCAAACAACACCGCCTTTTTCAACACTAATTCCTACTCTACTCTGATCTACTACTCAATCCCTGAATCTCTCGCTATGAATGAATAAAATCTCGCCTCTCTATGAATGAATAAAATCTTACATATACAACGGAAAATAATCAAGAAATCGCTAGAACATCACATGACACAAGAAAAACACCGTTAATAAATTGCATAATCGGTAATAATAAAAAAAAAGAAGAAACCTTCGAGAAGAAACAAGAAACACTAGAATACGGTGGAAAACTAGGCCACGTAGATAGTCATTGTGACGTCAGAAAGGCATGTGAGTTACAAATCTATTTATAAATCCACACTGTTTATATAGCAAGTAACTTTAATAAATTAAAGTTACTTGCTATATCAACAGTGTGGATTTTAAAATGCTTTACCTCTCTGCCAAAGTTGTATTATTTATAAATCGGAAAGAAAAAAAGTCTTTTTTTTTTATATCAGTTTAGCAAGTTTAGAGCATCAGACAATTCAGATTTACAAATAAAACGATTGCTGCAAAATAAAACAACAGATTACAATAACTGTATATACATAAAAACTATTCTATTTAGCTCAAAATTACTTAATCATGACACTGATCAGCTACCCATTCTTCTATCTGTTCCTCCCTCTTTGGTCTTTTGCCCAAACGAACATTCCCCTACCTTCAATTTTCTAAAAGCTCGCTGGGATGACTTTGCTTCTTACTTTGACTCTCACTGTCCTTCTGCAGAGGGATACTTGTCTCTTTCTCTTTCCTTTGCTGCTACTCTCTTCACTTCTCAGGCACTGAATGCGGCTAAATCTTCCATTCCTTTCGGCGGCATCAAGCGCCATCCTAAAGCCTAGTGATCCGCTGAAGTGGAAGGTGCGGTTAGTGAAAGACGCAAGGCTTTCGCGGCTGCTAACAGAAGCGATAAAGATCGCCAGGCTTACATCTCCGCTTCCGACGCGCTTTGTTTGTCATCGCCAAGGCAAAGGCTGAGGCATGACAGACGACTTACTCTTCTCTCTCACCCAAATCTAACCCTAAATCTGTACACTCTCTTCTTCGCTCTGTTGCTGGCTCCTCTTCCTCCTCTCCTAACTTCCCAAACTATTCCTCTCTCAGGGAATCGGCTTCGGTCTACGCCGATTATCTGAGATCCCACTTTTCTGTTTCTCAGCCAAAGGCCCTGCATAGCAGAGCCAGAAGCTACCTTTCCGAGTACCGCAGAGCCACGGGCCCTGTGGAGTATCATTTGTTCTTTCTGCCCTCCCTTTCCCCCGCTGAATTTCTTGCAGCTGCCTCCAACCTCTCCTCGTCCACTGCCACTGGTCCAGCAAAATGTTACCTATCCCATGAAAAAGCACCTTCCCCGCTCTGCCATAGATTTTCTTCTTCACATTTTCAATTTCTCCTGGTCTTTGCATTCCTTTCCTTCCATCTGGAAAACATCTTCTATTATTCCCATCCACAAAATGGTAAAACCTCTCGATATCTCTCTCACCTCCAGCGTATCAAAGCTTTTTGAACGCATCATTCTATTCTGTCTACTCTTCTTTCTGGAATCTAATTCCATTCTTTCTCCCAGCCAGGCCGGTTTCCGCCCTGGACGGTCTACACTAGATCAAATTTTTTATCTTTCTTAGTCCATCTTGGATGGGTTAACAAATCCAGGCCGGGCTCTTAGACGATCCTCTCTATTATCGATTTCTCCAAAGCTTTCAACTCTGTCTGGCATCCCGCCCTTTTTCGTAAACTCATTTCGGCTGGTCTCCCTCCTTGCTTTGCTCGTTGGACTCAAACTTTCCTTTCTGATAGGCGCGCTTGCGTGTTTTTTCCAAATCACAAAAGTCGTTCCTTTCGAATCGGTCGAGGTGTTCCGCAAGGATCCGTTCTTGGCCCTGTACTTTTTTATCTTTTCATCAATAATATTCCTGCTTCTCTACCTTCTTTCGTCAGCTGCTCTCTTTGCACTGACGATCTGGCCATTTGGTCCTCCTCACCCTCGGTCCCCACTGCGGCGGAGGCCACACATGGAGCTCTGTTTCGATTGGAGCGCTGGTGTGAGTACTGGTGTCTTCCTCTCAATGCAAGCAAATGTGAGGCCTCTTTCTTCTTAGTGGATCCCCACCAAGCTAACCTCCTCCCACTCAACTCCCACCTCCGTTTCAATCCCACTCCAACTTTTCTTGAGGTCACCTTCGACCACACTCTTTCCTTTTTTAAACATGTATCTTCGCTGAAGGCCAAATTCTTTCCACGTCTCAAGGACTTACGCTGTATCTCTGCTTCCTCTTGGGGCCCCTCTAAGGAGTCCCTTTCTGTTCTGTATAAAGCTTTTCTTCGTCCCCTTCTCACATATGCTTCACCCGGATGGTTTTTTTTCTTAAGCGTTACCAATATTACCAAATTGGAACGCCTCCACCAAGCGGCCAGTCGCGCCATCACCGGCTACCTCTCGTCCTCCTCTATTCCACTTCTTCTCTCCGAGGCTTCTTTACCTCCTCTACGAGTCACCCTGACTTAATTCACTCTTTCATCTTATGAGCGGGCTCTTTGTCTGCCAGCCTCCTTTCCCATTTCAGATTTGGCCAGACAAGGAGTGAAACCAAGACTCTGTTGATCGTGTTGGAGAGCTTTTGCGTCGACTCACCCGCTTACGCTTCCTTCTACTTCCCCTAGAGTGGCTCTCCTTGCTTTCCTTCCCTTTCCTCCTTGGAATCTGCCTTCCTTCACTGTGGAGTCCACCCTCTCCTCTTCATGCTCCCGTTCTGATCCCCCTTTCTCTCGCCCACCTTGACTTTTTCCTCCCTTATGAGCTGGTACTCTGGACAGACGTCTCTGTTCCTTTTCCTTTTGACAAAGGCGGCTCCGGCGTACTTGCCAACTGCTCTCTCTGCGGCACTGAGGCCACTCTTTCCTTTTCAGCAGGCCCAGTGTGTTCAAGTTTTTCCGCTGAAGCCTGCGCCATTCTGCACGCTCTTTGCTGGTCTCTGCAGCACCAACAAGTCTGCCATTTTTCTTTTTTTCTCTTACTATCTGACTCTCGTTCAGTCCTCATTACCTTATCCTTTCTTTTTACCTGAAACTCTGTGGCATATCTGGCAGGAACTGTCTTCTCTCTCTTGTTCTATCAGGCTACAATGGCCCGGACACTCGTTTCTCCGGAGGAACGACGCGGGTAATGAGTAGGCCAGACGGGGAGCGCTATTCGCGCCCCCTGCAATCCCTTGTAGTCTCTCTCCTCTTATCTCTAGTATCCACTCTTGTCTTTTCTCGGACTGGAGGCGTACTGTCTCATCTAAATTCTTCGACACGCAGGTCCCCTCAATTTCCACCGAAGAACTTGTGCTCCCTCGTCATGCTCGCTGTGTTCTCTCTCGTATACGCTGCAACGGACATAGCCTTCAGTTAGGTTCTTATCTCTCTAGGATTGGCAAAATCGAGAATCCTTCCTGCAGCACCTGCGGACACTCGTCCCAGGACACCTTTCATCTCATTCTGCACTGTCAAGCTACGGACTCTTTGCGCCGCTCGCTGTTTGGCGACTCTCCGTCTCTCTACGACCTCTGGTCCATACCCTGGGGAGTTACCCGGATTCTGGGGCTCCATGGTCTTCCGCCATGCCCCCATCCCTCGGAAGGGGTCGGGTAACAACAACAACACCAGATTCCTTTTGCTCGTTTGAAATAATGGAGGTACCCTAACAGTTTGCTTATGTCTTTTTTTAAGACGATAATCTTCTCAAGAGTAACTTCTGGTGGGGACCCTTGAGTTACTCATCCTATGATAATAATGACTTTTTTGGAAATGAAGTTATGTTGACTCAATTCAAAATGTAAGGGTGAAGCGAACCCCTTGAAAAATTCTGATCAACTACACTCAAGACGCAGTACGCGTTGCTGACGTGGTTTATGTTTTCCAACAACCACCTGCTTAGCAGCAGACTTTCGATCAGCAATCTAGTCTTATAAGTGCCTGCACATGGCTTTATTGTGTTTCCATCGCATGCAAGTTGAGTTTAAAGTCTAGGCTGAAAACAGGGCAAACAAGACGTTGCTAAGGACTCCAAAAACTTAAGGTGAAACTTAGCAGCTATGCACAGCTATACCCTAAAATGTTTTTTAATAGATTTGGGAGAAATATAGCAGCTATGCGTAACCCCGTACAATGTATTTTACTCGACTCCTTTCAAGAAGTAATTTCGTTTCAGCACGAGAATTGGCACATTAAAAAAAACATTAACTTTAATTGCTGTTTCACTTTTTATCAATAGTGTGCGCGTGAGCTTTAACTCCTCTGAAACTACTGGGCGCACAGACATGAAACTCGACACGATTGATCTCCACTCCAGGGTAAGTGTCAGCAAAGAGTTCGTGACGTCGTGACAAATAAAAATAACTTTTATTGATTTCGTATTGTTTTAACGGAGGAAAATGATTTTTCGCTCAACCAAAAACCACCATCCAATTAACCAATTTGAAGAAATTTTACCCATTTGGAAAGAACCAAAACGTTACATGTAATGGTCAACTGCAAACTTGTTTTCTTCATTTTCTCAAAAAGTTTTTTTATGAAATATTAATAAGATGCTATTGATCACCTTCCAACAATGTAATCTTTGTCGACAATGCAACGAGCGATTCAAGCATCTAAGCGTTTGTTTAAGAATGCTGGTTTTTTAACGCTTCAAAAATGCACCGTTTCGTCATGTTAATGCCGTCGAAAAGCTGACCGGTGTCGCTTCAGTAGAAACAGCTGCAGGCAGTAGCTGTTTACATCAATCACTTAGCGTCCTTCCGCAACTTTGAATTTACACCCAACGAACTTACAGCCAAATGAGCGCTTGAAAATTTGTGGTTAAGAGCATAGCTTATAAAAACCAAAGTTTGAGGAAAAATCAATAGAAAAAATAAGTCATTATGTCTATACCACCGTGTGAAATCAAGTCAACAAATATGAGACTATCTACGGAGGAATATTATTTATTTTAAAGAGATTATTAGATCAACCAGAGATCGGATGCAAGAGGTATAGCAGTAGCAGATTCAAAAACATTTGGCGGTGAGAGTGAGGAATGTAAATCGATGCACTATTATTGGAAATAAAGACCTTTTCTTGGATATCAACTTATTCTAAATCTAATATTTTTAAACAAAATTCTTGTTCAAGACGAACACACACAAATAAGATCACGAAGCCAAGACTACGAAAGGCAAGTGGCATGGATGTATATCCCACATCCTCCTAATTTCGCCACAGCAAAATAGCCTTTATCGCTCTATTTCGAAACCTAGGTACAAAGGTGCAGCCAAGAAACTCAATGTAACAAATATTTTGAGGAAAGTTGCACCAAGTCGTGAAATAAGCCGACCACCAAATGACTTATTTCTGTAATCGTAAAACAAAACCCATTACGGCGTCCACCCCCAACTCTGACTTTGTGCCCCCATACTTGGTAAAATGTAAGGATAGGATTTACGAAATGATAGAGAGTTTGTTAAATAAGACCTGTTTTAACTTGAAGTACCGGTACGACGATCGGGATTAGCAGCATAGCGGCATTAAATACATTCGTACCAGCCGGCTGAATTAAAACTTCTAATCCGAAAAACTGTCTGGTAGCCTTGCATGGCGACGCCGGCTGGTATTCAACGAACTACACATACAAAAACTACTTTCGAATGGGGCTTAAAATGTAAAACAATTACATCTTTGCATGCATTTATATAACACTATTTGAAACGCTCATTTACTGATGGGCAACATTAACTTTAGATAAAATCGTTGGATTATTGTTGAGCAACTTTCACAGAATCAACGTTTTTAGATTGTAATTTATATTGAATTGTGTTGATTCTTATTTTTTGATTTGCAGCCGAGATGTGGCGAGTGATGATGTGCAATGAAAGCAAAATTCACTGTAGATGTTAATAAACTGCGCAACTGATTGATTTTGCACGTCTTTTAATGCGGCAGTAATATCACAACTCACCCCAGAAATTCAATGTTGTCCCAACCGTTGTCCAATAATGGTGCTGTATACTGCTCCAGACGAAGATTTTTTAAAAACTCGTCAACGCTAGAAGGAATAGCTCCACCTACAACACACTATTGTTGAGATACTACGCTCTTTCCTTCCGCTTTGCAGGCTTAGTGGACATCTGCCAGCATCTCATGGCTTTCGAACTTGATTTGTCAGAGGAACAACCCAGCATTTTTGTAATTTCTGATCTTTAAATCTTATTGACAAATACGATCATTTTGAGTTTAAATACCAATGGTGTTAAATGTAATTTCGAACTCGTAATCTTCTGTTACCAGGTCAGAAACAGATTACAAGACCACGGTGGCTCGCTGCAGTTAAAAGTAGTATTATGTAAGCTCAAAATGGTCTTATTTGGACATCCACAAATTTTAAAGCAAAGAAAGTAAGCTTGGCTTGTTAAAAGTTTTTGGTAATTTATTGTACTCGCTCATCGCTTAGAAACAAATGTAAAGACTAAAAAAATGAAGGTAATCTGAAGCAGGAAAGATTTTAAGTCACTTTACATTACAATTAATAATGTACGAGCAAAAACAGTGCTCAGATAAATCCTTCTCAAAACACACTCACCAGTTTTATAAAACAGCTATGAAGCTACAGTACCTTTTTATGCACAAAATTATTTAAGAACGAGCGATTGCGTTTCCTCCAAAAAATTTGAATCAATTTGGGTAAGTAGGCAGTGTTTTAAACAATAAAAAATCTAAATACAGATCGATTGCTTCTATATTTTACCAAGGGATGGGGCTGGCCTAGCAAGCTAAGATGATGCAAACTGTTTATCAAATAGCTTCCACTTCACGCCAAGAATAGACGTACGAGACTGAAGTCAATCAAAATAGCAAAGTAGTTGTGAAAAAGCTTTCAACAGGAATATAGAATGCTTAAGTTTAAACAAAAAATGTGAAAAAGCAAAAACAAATTTCGCTGCAAATTAACCCAGAACGACGTGCACAAGCTGTTAAAACATAACTTCAGTTTGTTAAATCGAAATGAGTGGGATTTTTGTGGAATTATAGTACAAGCTACGGCAGCGATTAAGAGCTAGCAAGCTAAAAATGCATTCGCAAACAAAGCAACCTCAGCCCGGCTTTAAAACATCTTTGACATTAATTTAAGCGAATAACGCTTACTGTAAGTACTGGATGGACTTGATCACCACTACAGATACTCCTCTGCCCAACCACCTGTTTGCCACATAAAGGTGGAGAAATGGTGTTAAGGACCCTTACCAGAGGCTGAGCAAACAAACAGGTCATGATCTTGAAGAGCTAACTATCTGAAGAATATCATTTATAAATAATCCAAATGAGTTAAAAGACCAAATTTTAATGCAAGCAAATATAGTCGCTTCTGATGCACAGCACATTATCACATACCAGTTGCTCGACGGGGATTAGCAAGTTGCAGCTCGGCATTGAATCGATTTGTGGTTTCAAATTGGTTCTGAGACTGCAAAAATAAAACCCTGTACAAAGACAAGTATGTAATTTAACAAAAACGCCTCTTTTTGCCGTGTTTTTCGTCATACATTATAGATGCAACGTAGGTTTACCATTTGTCAGACCTTTGATTGTTTTACCGCTCTTCTTCCTTGCGATGGAGGTACAGCGCCAACGGCAGTCCAGCTTCACGCCGTCAACCTAATTGAATTAGATTAGGGGCAAAGTGGCAGCCCATTACGAACCAGCCATGAATGCAAACTACTGACTGGTAGCCCGACCATCAACAAGGCAGACTGCCATTGGTGGGTACCCAAAAGTCGCCTCTTACGACGTGCTAAGTGAGCAGCTTTGCAATTCTAACCTGGTAAAGCACAGGTGTCTGTCTGATGTTCGCATGAGCTAGTTCATTCTACTTCGCTAATACACATGATCTCATACTCTGCTTGCTAGTCTTTAGTTAGACTGCACCTCTGCGACAGGTAGACTGCTAGACCACGTCACAAGTCTGCTACATAAAGATGGGAGTATCCCCTCAAGTGCCTTGTCTAAAGGGACAACAAACGAACTAGCTGCCTTTTTCTTCATACTATCTCTTTTCTACTGGGAGCCAAGCAGAGAAGCTCTGTATACAATTTGAAAAGCTTGCATCATGATTCGACAAGGAAATTGAAACCAAATTTACCTCGCACCGAAGCAGACGCCTTAACCACTACACTATCGCGCCAAATGATAAAATGATAATACATGGTACAAGGACCGTATAATCAAGTAAAAAGGAATCATAACCTAAATTGTTTAGCGAAGCTTTTGATGAGAACACTTATGCAATATAAAAAATGAACAAAATTGAGCCTTAAGCTGTTTTTTTGTACAGCATACCTGCAAACTTAGCCAAGTACGAGTTAAGACTTGCCAGTAAAGACTTGTGCAAGTTTATTTTACATGTAAGTCTGCATAGATTTTATACTGCACTGTTCAATCTGATTTTGATCCCCATTTATGTCAATGAAGTCAGTTGATGTTAAGCATGTCACTACTAACAGCAAAATATATTCCACCTTGTGGTTAGGAGTTTCTCCTGAAGTGGTAGCCACGGGTAGACTAGATGGAGACTGGTAGATCACAGATGGAGAGGAAGCCCTCATGGATGGATCCGCAGAAGCAGTTGCCGGGGTGTTAGGAGTAAACTGAAAGCGGTAAAAATAAAATTAGATAATCGTATTGTAAGAACAGTTGAAGTAAAGAAATTATTACGAAACATCAAAATGGCGTTGTGTGTCTGATCTTGCTGCAGCATATGGTATGGCAAAGTCAACTATATCTACAATTATAAAGAATAAGGAAGTGATAAAAAGGGCTGATGTTGCAAAAGGAGTGACTGTTATTAGCAAGCAAAGACCACCAATACTTCAGGAAGTGGAAAAGTTGTTGCTGGTTTATATAAATGAGGTACAATTAAAAGGTGACATTATCAATGAATCGTTCATTTGTGAGGAAGCATTAGAAATTTATGATGATCTATTGAAAAAAACCCTGAGACAAGTGATGATACTTTTGAATTTACGGCTAGTAAAGGCTGGTTCGAAAAATTTAAGAACAGAAGTAAAATACATAACGTAATTAGGCATGTAGAGGCGGCGAGTTCAAACAATAAAGCAGCGGAAAATTTTGTAGTTGAGTTTAGTGACGTGATAAAGAAAGAAGCCTAACTCCACCAACAGATATTTAACGCAGATCAAACAGATTTATTTTGGAAAAAGATGCCAAACAGAATTTATATTACTAAGGAGGAAAAAACATTGCCAGGGCACAAACCAATGAAAGACACACTAACTTTTTTACTGTACGGTAATGCAAGGGGGATTTCAAAGTCAAACCAATGTTAGTATATCATTCTCATAATCCAAGAGTTTTTAAAAGAAACAATATCATAAAAAGTAAATTGCCTGTCATGTGGCGTGGGATTACAAAGACTTGGGTGACCAGACATTTTTTGTAGAATGGATTCATGAAGTTTTTGACCCCAGTGATAAAAAATCTGCAAAACAAAAAGTTGCACAAAAATGCCTTCTCGTGTTAGACAATCCTCCCCTTCAACGTTTGGAGAATGAATTAGTTGATAAGTTTAACTTTATTCCAGGCAAATACCTGCCACCTAACACAACTCTACTAATACAACCAATGGACCAACAGGTCATAGTTAATTTAAAAAAAACTTTAGACTAAACCACTGTTTCGTAAGTGTTTTCAAGTCACAAATGACACTCAGTTAACTCTCAGAGAATTTTGGAAAAATCATTTTATTATTCTGAACTGTGTTAATCTTATTGATAATGCATCGAGCCAAGTTAACTGTGTTAATCTTATTGATAATGCATGGATCCAAGTTAGTTATAGAAATATGTTAACAGCATGGCGGAAACTTTGACCGGGTTGTGTGCCAGAACGAGACTTTGAGGGGTTTGAAACAGATGTTCCTGCAGCCGATGTTGAGGAAAATACTCTTGTTGAAGAGATTATTTCTTTAGGAAAAAGTATGGGCTTAGAAGTCGACAGTAAAGATGTTGAAGAGTTGGTGTAAGACCACAAAACAGAGCTTACCGCCGAAAAGCCTGTATACGTTTAAAATAAACAACAAAAGAAGTTAGCCGAGGAACAGTCTTCTAAAGATGAGAAAAAAACTGAAGAGAGTATCCCAAGTGCTTCAATCAAAGAAATTTGTGCTAAATGGAGTGATGAGCAAGCATTTGTGAAAAATATCACCCTGATACCGTGGTAGCAAATAGAGCAGTAAACCTTTTCAATGATAATGTCACGTCTCACTTTAAAAAAATTTTACAACGCAGGCAAAAACAACAAATACTGGACAAATTTTTAATGAAAGAAAAAAAAGAAACTCAAGAGAAAGATTTATCTAAACCAAACAGACAGAGAATAGAAGAAACACCCTTAGAGTTACCAGAAGTTTTTATGGAACGGGATTCCCCATCCAAGAAATGGCTCATCTCTTTCTTTCCATCACTTCGCATCAAAAAAGGTGTACATAAGTACAATACAGTACTGTATCATTTAAATTTGCATTAAAATTACTTGTTATGTTTTCCCTTTTATTTACACCTTTGTGCTTTATTTACTCTTTGAATAAATGATTTTATGTTATGATATACCGGGAATAGTGTAAGCAGGTAAATAAGTTATTCTTTTAAGGCATGAACAGAATTACTCTCCAATACATTATTCGTAACCGGAAAATATGATTCGGTTTTTGAATAGCCTTCCAGAACGAATTGTGTTTGAAAACCGAGGTTTGACTGTATAGCTTTGAAAAAACCTGCTTGAGCCATAAGCTTTTCGTGGCGCTCTCATCAGTGGCGATATCGCGTCAAAAGGGAAGATCTAGAGTGAGTAACTGTTTTATATGATTAATTTGTACGTTAGGCAATCAAGACGAGCCAGTGATAGCGCTCGTATCGTAAAGCGCGCCAAGAAAGATTTCGCAATAGCGAAATGCTAAAGAAAGCGCAGCAAGAGGCCAAGTAAGAACGCCGCGATTATCGAAAGAGTTTGAGAGTGTAAACAAATTCTTTCGGGTCTGCATAACACCGGGCACCGGGTCTTGATATAGCCAGCCTCTGAGAGATTAAGATGGAAAAAGCTGCGTGCTGCGGCGAGGATTGAAAACCGATTGTTATCATAGTTTTATGCACATTGAATATTTTCTGAAAGATGCTGACCAATGGCGGAGTCACAGTCGATTTGGTATCGTTTCGTTTGTACGATCTGTGTGGTTGAGATCGGCCTGGACGGGTCACTTGTTGTCTTAACCATTGCAGAACATGTTGCTTGATGTGATCCTGTGGTCGTTGAGATGTTCGTCCTACGAACCGACTATCACAGTGGGACTTGTATTCATATATGACAAAACTTTTCTGAATGGTGGGTAGAACATCTTTCTGTCAGCACCCACTTTGCCTTTACGTCAAAGTGCATGCTGCCTGTGGCCCGCAAGGATGTTCTTTCAGCCATTCAGAAAAGTTTTGTCATATATGAATACAAGTCCCACTGTGATAGTCGGTTCGTAGGACGAACATCTCAACGACCACAGGATCACATCAAGCAACATGTTCTGCAATGGTTAAGACAAGTGACCCGTCCAGGCCGATCTCAACCACACAGATCGTACAAACGAAACAATACCAAATCGACTGTGACTCTGCCACTGGCCAACATCTTTCAGAAAATATTCAATGTGCATGAAACTATGATAACAATCGGTTTTCAATCCTCGCCGCAGCACGCAGCTTTTTCCATCTTAATCTCTCAGAGGCTGGCTATATCAAGACCCGGTGCCCGGTGTTATGCAGACCCGAAAGAATTTGTTTACACTCTCAAACTCTTTCGATAATCGCGGCGTTCTTACTTGGCCTCTTGCTGCGCTTTCTTTAGCATTTCGCTATTGCGAAATCTTTCTTGGCGCGCTTTACGATACGAGCGCTATCACTGGCTCGTCTTGATTGCCTAACGTACAAATTAATCATATAAAACAGTTACTCACTCTAGATCTTCCCTTTTGACGCGATATCGCCACTGATGAGAGCGCCACGAAAAGCTTATGGCTCAAGCAGGTTTTTTCAAAGCTATATTAAAACTCTGTACCACCAACAAGATTTTTATTGAAATGTTGTACAGCTTAAATATCCAGCGTAGATGTTTATTTCGAGTTCGGGCTAACAGAACGAGCTTGAAAACAGAATCAAAATCTCCACGAGTTAGGCCCTTAAAATTTCAAAAACACTGCCATGGCCTAAAGTTAACACTTTTGATGAATATTGGGAAGGCATAAGTTTGTTTGTCGTATCTTCTCTTGAACGTTAATTACTACTATTGGTCCATACCTAAAGATACTATTGCACATGCCCAATGAAAAAAGCTCAGTATTGTATTTTTCTAGGCTGAAGATTTCAAACAAATTTCTTAAGAGCACCACCTGATCATAAAGGTGTAAATCATAATCTGAAATGGGCTTAAGGCTATGGTAAAGCTATTCAAATTTTAGGGGCTTAACTCGTTGAGCTTTTGATTCCATTTACAAATTGCCTCTTTATATAGTTAGTTGAATAAATATTGCCTAAGTAGCTTTAAAAAAACCAAGGATTTTGGTAAACTGGAAAATTTCTAATCCCGTAAACGTGAAGCCCAAACTCGAAATAAAGATCTACGCTGGATATTTAAGCTGCATGATATTTCAATACAGAGACCGGTGTCTGTTTGACTATTCTTTGAAAACTAAAATAATCGCTGTCAGATTGGTTGTGCCTAAACTAAAACGTGATTCGCTATTCAGTTAATGCAGTTATAGACATAATTATGGTAAAATGTTAATTTAACTGCTACCAACATTTGCTAAGATTTTCGGAACCAGCAGCTGCTAATGGTAATTAGCATAGGTTACTTCACAAATAGCTGCAAAACCTAAGCCATCAGTTGCTGTAACGCAGCTGCAATGATGCTAAACTTTATTAGCGATTCCGCATAAGTGCCTGTGAAGCTTTTCACGATCAGTACCGAGTCGAGCCGCAAACAATCTTTATCAGCATAAATAACCGCATTATATATGCATTGATATTGTTTGAAAAAGCCTTAAATCAACCAAGCCTACTAAAAATAAACTCTATCTGTCGACAAGCTTAGAACTTTTTTCATGTCCAAAAAACTTGTTTGGAAATCGATTCATCGCATTTAAACTTCTGCCTAGAACTGTTTTGCATTAAAAAACGCACCGCGGTGAGAAAAGTTTGGCTGCACACAGCAACAAGAACTCGCCGCTATGTGGGGTGGAAAAAGATTCATTTGGCAGCCTATTGCAGAACAGCAAATAATTTACTCCAGGAAATTTTGATCGTCGTAAAATATTTGAAGAACTTTTTAGCCTGGAATGATTCAACACAATCACCATAGAAATAAGCACGATCTGAAGATGTTTTGAAGGGTAACACTGGTCTTAAGTTTTTTTGTCTTAAAACCAGAAAATATTCGAGACCACATGGCCTTCAAGGGTTAAGACAATGACCAAGACCTCGAAAAAACGGTTTTAAGATCTACATCACTGCTGCTCACATAAATGGTATCACAAATAGTAATTTCGCGACATAATTTTCAGAAAACAATTCGTACCCATTCATTTCAAAAAAGGCACTTTGTCGCACTTTATTTTTTAACAAATAAACAAAAAAAGCATTTTTTGAATAGTTATTGTATGAACATTGCGTCCGAGGTATTTGGCCAGTTTATTTAATCTTCTTTATTAGTTCAATCCGTTGGGCCAAATTTACATGCGTAGCTCCAATTTTAAGTTTATTTTAGTTTGCAATTATATTTTGAATTGACAAAACTTCTTCACCTTAACAGGATAAAAATAAAGCGTTTGTAAAAAAAAGTAAAAAATATCCATTTGCCCGTATTATAAAACGGGCCAAATTTACTTGACCAAGGGTGTCGAAAGAGATTTTTATCAAACCAATAAGGTCAGAACCATTTGGTTAATTACGACACAACGTTTTGTTTGTTTGTGGTTACCCCTCCTCTTCCTCGGGATAGAGGTACGATATGAACGGCAATTCAGGTTCATGCCCTCAACCTAATTGAAATTAGGCTAGAGGAAAGATGGCAGTCCATTTCGCACCAGTCTTCAGTGACTGGTAGTCCCACCACCAACAAGGCGGACTGCCACTGGTGGGTATCCAAGATTCGTCTTTTACGAAATGCTGGGTTAGCAACTTCACAATTGTAATCCGGTGAAGTACGTGTGGGCCACCTGTCTGCCACATAAAGGTGGAGGTGTCCCGTTAAGTGCCTTGCACAAGGACACAACAAGCAAGCTTGTCGGCTTGTTCTCCGCACCATTCCTTTTTAATGCTGAGCGCCAAGCAGGAAAGCTGTGAATACCAGTTTTTTAAAGTATTTTAGTATGACTCGACTTCGGGAGTAACCCCAGGTCTATCGACCGAGATGCGGACGCTCTCACCACTACACCATCGCACTCTTACACGTTTTCGCAAATCTTGTTTCAATTACGAGCCCAGTCACTTGACCTCTTTTTCTTTTGTCATCTGGAGCAACAAGCAAAGTAGCAAACCAGTTACTTGTCCCAAAATAAGCCAGAATCACAGTTTTAGATTATCCAATACCACTTGAAATAAAAACGTTGGCCTATTTTTGTGTGTGGCGACTCAAATATTGATTTAAAAAGTTGAACCTTTAAAAATAACTCAAAATGGACAAAAAATTGCTTCAATTTGCTTTAAGCACTTATACTCGCGATGGCGAAGCGTGATATTCCAAAGATCTCTGTAGCTTTCAAACTGCTCCATTGCAAGTGTAAGTGACTGTACTATGCGTAGTAAAAATGAAAATTGGTGTTAGAAACCGACAAAAAAGATATTGAACAATCGTCTTCCTGCTTTTCTCTTTCCACTACTTATGACTCAAGAGAGCTGAAAGCAACAACTGATGCAATCGCGATCAGCATACTCACCGTCTTGAAACTATCAGCTAAGAGTAATTCCATCTTGTTGAACTCAGCCAACGCTTCGTCGAGTTGCATCTCATCAGATAGGTTATGTTTCGTTGCAGGTTTTGAAGAATACCCTTGCAAAGGGGGCCCACTAAGAGGATTGACCCCAGGAGAAGAAAGAGGTGAAAGGTTATTTCCTCTTCGATTTGGATAACCACGAATACCTAAAAAGTAGTTTTCTCTTGACACCTAATTCAGACGTAGACACAAAGTGCGAGCTTGCGTGCGCGTGATTGTGAGTGTGCGTGCATGTGCGTGTATGCTTAACCTCAGGACTCAAAAACAGCGTCAGTTATGGTAAGCATAGGACGACTTATCTAGGCCAACTTCGCAATCTGAGTTTTTGACAAACGGCTTTCACACCACCTACAATATCCGTTAAATCGACTTCGTAAAAATTTGTCCAAGAAAGGAAATGATCAAGAAACCGCTTTCCAAGGACGTAGACGCACTATCAAAACGAGAAGATACATGTTTGCATTACAATGTTAGAATCAAATGATCTACGAACCTGGTTTTTCAGTAAACTGTGGCTTGTAAGGAGCTCGATTTTCCTCAGAACTGTAAACAAAATTGATTTCGTTTTAAAATTCCGCGTCCAAACATACGTAAACTTAAGAATTTAGTTTTGAGACACATGATCAGGCTTAGAACGATGCTGGTAGCAATTGCAGATTCCATTAACTTACGTTGATTACAAGAATCTATAAATAAAAAGCTGGCTAGACGTTAGATTTCATGTCCACTTTTACCGTCTTGGCATGCACTGATGAGATCGTTCTGCGTGTGCATTGGTTACAACGTTAGTAAAATTTTCCTGTATTTTGAAAGAATAACATTGCGCAAAAGATCTCAATTCAATGCACTCTCACCTTGGCGGGACAGGAGGAGTTCTCACGGGTGAAAAGCGTCGTGGACTGGACGGGTGCATCGAGCCAACGGATGTTGGATTCAGGTCTGGTCTATCAGGGTTCGCATATTCCGCATCTAATTAAGAAAGATATTTGTTTAAAAGCTTAAATCACTTCATTACTTTCAGTAATATAAATATATGTAGCATTTGCCAAAGGGTGGCACGAAAAGTCAGACAATCTCGCTGACATTAGTCTTCGCAGTCATCAGTTAGACATCAGTCTCTACCTGTACAATATGAAACAATAATTAAGTGGCAGTGGACTACCATCCAATGAGAACCATTTCGATAAATTGCTTTTATAGTTAGCCGACTCTTTTTCGGTAGGGGTGGATATGGAAGAAAACAATAGTGTCCCAAAAATCAGGCACCCTTCACCGACTGGACCACATGTCGCACATAGGAAAGAGTTGCGCTTTAAAGCCACTCATTGACAAGTGATCTCTGCAGAAGTTTAGATCATAAACCTTCAAAAAACAATACATGTCTATAAATAGCATGATAGGTGATAATTACTTTTTGAATGAAAACATTGAAAATTCCCGAGTGACTAATGTATATACACAACAAATACATTTGCTTTAATCACCTACATCCAAAATAAGATCATAGAATCATAAGCAATTGGTATAAACAAGACATGAATTAAAAAAATTTACGCCATTTTTTGAGTATTTACAAGAATATAATTATAAAAAAAGGGAAAATTACAAATATTTCTTCTACAGTCGTAAGGTAGATTTTATAATAATACAAGATATATTACATTAAACTTGTAAGGCCTGCTTCGGAGTTACTAGCACTACTGATAGAAAGCATTTTCTTCTAAAGCATTACGACCACGCATGACACGTGACACAGTAAAGGAAACTAACAATTGGTTCTATCTCTCTTTGTTATAAATCTTAACTCGTCAAAAAAAGACAGAGTGTGTTAGATTTTGTCCATCATCAAACAATCCTCAACACCTTGTCCTACAAGTTTTCAAACTGAAACAAATCGGAAATCACGAAGTAACGGCAGAAAAATAAGTGTCAAAGGTTATGTAAAGTAACTGCTGAAATTTCAACCGAAACGACGCCACCATTGCGATAAAAAATCAAATTCGACGCAAGGAAGTTTATAAACTTTTAGTTTAAATATCAAATATTAATCGAAAAACAAATCTTATCATTCGAAGGGACTTACGGTAGCATCGAAATACGATGAAGTTATTTGCACTGTCGGACAAGGTAAAGGCATATTGGTCCACACCATGTTCTACAATGCTTATCGTAGTAGCGATACCATGTGGAGACAGTTCTAACGTACACCCCACAAAGCCATACCACCACGTTTTTACAACCTCAACACTGACTGCATCCATTTACATCAGTTGTATTTTTAACAATCAAAAGCATATCTTGAAGCCTATTTACTGATCAAGACCAAGAAATATACATTTGAATGTCAGAATAGACATGCTTAACTTTTTACAACATGCGGTTTACTATTAATGGGATATCAACTTAGATATGTCAAAATACAGAAATAAAAGTGAATTAAATAAAAACCACAATGCAGCTTTATAACAAACAAATTGGCAACGTTTTTGGGAAGAGCTGTACCTTCTCCAAACTTTTAGCCTTTGGCTAATCTATTTTTAATATTTTAAACCTGTACCTACTGACATCAGAACACACACTAAGAATACCTCTTATCTTATCAAAGAGCGAAAGTGCACTATTAGCTGCACACTTTACAATAATACAATGAAGCATCTTCTACGCCCTAGCGCACTTTGCAGATGTAATCGATAAGGTGTGTTTTCAACGCTGTTAAGTACTTTGCACCAAAATAAACTTGATAGCTCTTCTTAACACTGAATGTCTTAATTCGTGCTACCGATCCAAAATAAAACAAACCTAGTTAGGTAGCGCTTGCTCCCAGCGTTGACTAGGCTTAAGTTGATAAATGACGTTAACAGAAAAACACTACAAACCATAAACATGCTGATTGGCCAAAAGCTTTTCGTGAAGCTTTCATCAAAGGCGGTATCATGTCAATTGAAAAAGGCTGAGTGAGCAAATTCTTATACGGCTATAATTCGACTGTACTGTATGTATGTACTAGCCAGTGAAGTACGGAGTAGGGGGTCTTATGCGCGTGCCTCCCTCCAACAAAAAATTTCTGCATACGCCCCGTGATACTGCCTTATAATTAGCCTGCTTCCGATCGCATTTTTGACATAAAAAACATGCTTATTAACTGATTTAACTCTTTTCATGACACCCGACAACCCACTAATCATGGCGAAAAGAAAAACTTCTGGCAAAGCAGCGTTTTTAAAGCCAGGCAACAGTACCGTACCACTACTGTTATTACTCGAATTCAGACACTAAGTTTGAAAATGTACATGGTGGGAATCTATGAAGCCACGGGGACTCCAATTGTCTTACGCCACACCCCTATGCTCAGGAACGGGTCGGTGATAGCAACAAAGCCTTAATAATTCCCATAGTGAGTAACATTACGCAAGCTTAATTACCAGCTATAGTATCGGAAAATCGTTTTGCTTCAGGATGAAATTGCTTCGTTGTATCCATCATTCTAAACATATCATTTTCAGAAGAGATATCAGTGACTTGATCAGGCAGGCCTCGTGTTTGCTTTCAAGCTTACGCATTGGGTTTGAACTACAGTTAATACTGCAGCTGTATTTGACACTCCATCTATCATGTGAGCTTGAAAAACAAAGTTGCCCGGAAGCAACCTCAAAAGTTGTTACAACATGTCGAAAGGCACAGCAACTACTCACTGCGTTCTTTGAGCAGTAGTTCTCAGACTGTTCGGTGGCTTAACGTCAATATCGGAATAGGAAACTTCTTCGATCTAAAAACGCGAATATAAAAATGTGCTAACAATATTCTACCTCATAATAGATTGGATTGTGATAAAAGAATGTTGTTAAGGCGATCTTCATACAATTGTGCAAGAAGTTTTGTAAAAGCTGAAATGGGGCCAGACAAATTTTAAAAAGCCGTAATTTAAAACCAAATTCTAGCGGAAAAAGTTCTACTTTAGCAGCCTTATTTGTCAGAGTTTTAGTTGAATCTTTAGCTCTTGCTTAGAGAACAAACTCAACTTTGACGTCATCAGCACATACTCACCATGTCTCTTCTTCCAGAGACATCATCGTCATCCCTTCTTATGAAATCATAAGTTTTTTCTTTCGGACCGACTTGCGAATCTCTAAAAGGGTTAAAAGTTGTGAAAACTCATTAACATTGCATTCTACGTCAAACACTGAAGAACTGATACGCTACTACTACCAAAGTCTCAATTAAAGAAGGATAGGGGACAACTTTATCCCACCGACCCTAAATGTACAAGAATCGTCCTGGTAAGAAAACGCGTTTTTAAGTGGCTGCGGTCCTTTTGGTTAACTCATTTTCGAATCGAAATTAACTCACACATACCAATAGTATTGATTTTATGGTTTATCTAGGTAGTTCTCATTTAACGATGCAATGACTCGCAATTAACGAATCAGCGCGTCTGATAATAGGTCTAATTATTCAAAGTTATAACATCTAGAAGTATTTCCTATCATTATCAATTTTCTTGAAGCGTTAACGTTATTTCACAAGCCTTTTTACACAAGATTCAGCATTGTATTTAAAGTTAAAGTCTGGTCCACAATGCCGCTTAACTATTTCAAGAACAGGTTGACACAATTTTGATGAAGCTGCTTTGCGAGCAGCTCTCTTAACGCTCTCATCGGTAGCGATATCACATCAAAGCAACACTTTATCGATTAAAACGTCACAAAAAGCTTCCGGCAAAACAGCATTTCCAAAGTTATATAACAATAAAAATATTAATATGCCGCAGCTGCCGTACTGAAGTAGTAATCGCCCTAACTTCGTAATGATAAGTCAAGCGTTAGTATCTCCACAAAAGCACCATAGATATTGGTCAGAGGGGGCCAACGAAACTTTAAGTGCTGCGTTATTTAAACAAAACAGCTGTTCTGCAACCGAGTGTGTAGTAGTAGGCATACACTGCAACAGCAAATCTAAGCCAGCAAAATGGAAAAAAGGAAGTAAAATTGAATATACCGGGCTACAACCAATAATTCGCCTTCCATTACACCAACATCTTCTCGTTTTCGGGTGAGATTTTCTTTAAACTGGTGAGGTGAATTTCCAATTTTGCTTCTCAAAGCAATCACACATTCCCCTGAAATAAGATCAAAATGTATTGCACAATCAACGTTGGCGGAAGGTTTTGCGTTTAGCGATGGATTTTACAAGAAAAAATAATTAGCCACACGCTTCTGTTGCACAATGCACGGCTATATTGCGCAACGCCTAATTTTGCAACAGACATATACATAAAAGCAGATGTTTTGTGATAGATTAGAGTGTTCCCTCGCTACTTTGCGGTTTAAGTTTCCCGGCTTCAGTGGATCGGGGTATCCAAAAAAAAATTCTTTTTTGTCTGATTGTCTGCGCAAAATCACGCCATTCTCGTTCACCTTGCTAACTGTGTCTCGTGTACCTTACGGTTGTAAGTGTTGTACAGGACATTATTTATGATTGCAGCACTGTACTGTTGTTAACCCTTACAATGACAGTATCGGATTGTGTTCAGAATAAACAAAACAGAAAACACTTCTAATTTTCCGTGTTTTTTATCCTTTGGTTTTCAAAAGAGTAAGCGTTCATGAATACTGATGTGCATGAACAAGTGTCCAAAAGTAAGCGCTCACGTACTGTATACCTGTATTAGCCCAAAGGCGCCGGGAATTCTATAGTACCGCCACTTCGCGGATTTTCACTTATCGCGGTGGGGTCTGGAACGCATTAACCGCGATAAGAGAGGAAAAACTGTATATACAACCAACACAACTGCGAAATTACTTCAAGATCTTACAGTCAGCAGTCCACTTATAAACGTTACAGCGGTCAACGAATGCTTGCTTGACACTAAATCGCTGGCTTAAAAGCACATGAGGCTTTGCTTGGCCAAATTTCATACAACGTAACGCACCAAAAACCAAACTCGCTGACTTTCAATTTCAAGTTTGACGCTTCGCCCACTGAGCCACACGGCCGGCAAATACAAGCGACTACCTATGACTTCGTTGTCTTCTTCAGAGCAAACACCAACCAGCAAATGCTGATCAACCAGGTACTCTCGGTCAGAAATAATGGGTTTCAAGACGGGAGTATTGTCACTCTTCCACATAAGACACACTCCACCCGGTTCCGAACCTGGAATTTTAGTTCCACGACCACTCTTAACACTTCCTGAAAAGCAAAAAAAAATAACTTTTGCTACATAATTTTGACGCTGGGCGGCCATCGAAAAAGCGATTTAATCACACAGCTTCGCTTGGAAGCAGTATTTGTGGTAAACGACACGCTATGTGGTACTAGTCAAGAATAAAGCTAATTTCAACACGAGTGGTTCTACGTGTGGCAGTAATGGTATTTTTCTAGTCACCAAACGATAAACAACTCACATCAATTGAAAAATCATACTGAGCAAGAAATTTCAGCTATCACTGTATTTCGTTTCACTTCACTTTTCCGCTAACCTATGAGGATGAAATGTTACCAAAGTGGAATCCGTCAACCACTACCCGCCTGCTATTGATAAAGAGCTGAAAAGTTTGGAGAGTTGGTTGCTAACTTTCCTGACCGATATCAGTAACACCTACAGGGGATTTGAACCCAAAACTATTTTATCCAAACCAAAAAACACTTTCACACTTGATTACTCTTCTGACGATTACTATTTTTATAAAATCTCTTTGCGATAATCCATCCTACATCCAAATCAACTAGTCGTAGATTAGGCAGTACATATAGCTTGTCCTTCCGAGCGGACTAGAGATAGGAGACAGTTCGTCTCCTTGTGCTCATAAATTGCTCAAAACGATCATCAACAGAGCTTCCCAAACTCAAGTCTGACAAGACAACGAGCTGCAAAAGGCTTTAGTCCAGTGGTTCTCAATCTTTTTCGTGCCGTGGCCCATTTTGAGGAGCCACAAATCCTTGTGGCCCGGTTTCTTGCCGTAGCCCACCTCAAGGGGTTGCAGATTTTCGTGGCCCACTTTGATTACATCTGAGATGTGATGATGACAAAGTTGCTGGAATTATCGTCAGAGCGCATGGCAGCGGAGGTGATCTCCAAAAGAAAAAGGTCATTTCCTCCCCAGTGCCGAGAATGGTCAGTCCGTGGTCGGGATCGGAGTTGATTTACAAAGGAAAATAAGGTCATTGCGCCTCCAATTCATGGGTGCTGGTCCGTATGGCGGTTCATGTGCACCGCTATTACTCAACCTCATTCGACTGGCAAACCCATTCTTAAAGTACGCAAACGTTTGTGGCCCACCCGTAATGGTGCGATGCCGTGCCGTGGCTCAGCGATTGAGAACCAGTGCTCTAGTCAATAGCATGACAGATGCCGACAGGCCTGTTTCGGTCGATCGAAATAGGCCTGTCGGCATCTGTCATAGTCGAAAATTGGTCTGATTAATTGGCTAATTTGTACTCCATGCCTATGGGCCAACGACCATCGTTCGACTGGCTGACCGTTCTTTTATCATCAAATTATTAATTCTCTTGATGTAACTAATACTCATGATACAGTAATATTTGATGCAAAGAAATCGTGATAATTTCTACGCAAAAATAAGAATATCTCTACAAAGTTTAATGCAGTAACTACTTGTAGTGCAGACAATTCGAGTAATCAGCCCTCAAGGTAAGACTTACCGGTTAAACAAACTGAGTTCACTTGTAGATAGTAATTGCTTTTTGTTGTCGTCTTTAAAATCACGTGAATAATAACAAAATTAATTGAAGATGGAGCTAATGTATTGGAAGCAGTTATTTCTGAAAAACAAATTAACATCCTTTTTCAGCCAAAAACAATAATAATTAAGCTAATATTGAAACAAAGAAATTATCAAGTGCAGCAGTTTTAAGTTCGGCATCAAAGCTGCAGAGCAAGAGAACCGTAGCGATGGTGCAGTCGTGGCTAGAGCGGCCATCGAGCAGTCAATAAACTGGGGTTCCATTCCCTTGTCGAATCATACTGAAGACCTCAAAAAATGGTTTTTATAGCTTCCCTGCTTAGCACCCTGCAGGAAAAGGATAGTGTCGAGAAAGCCAGCAAGTTCGGCGGTTGAGATATGCATTTAAGATTTCATCTTTATGTGGCAGAGAGGTGGTGACATCGACACTCTATCCGTCGTAGTGGCCTAGTCTGACTATGCACACGAAAACGGAGCATGAGTTCATACGCATCAATAAATGAAAGCAATGGAGTGGTGACTGGAACAAGCCGCGACCCGCAGTCGACAGACTTGGATTAAATTGCCACACAAGCTATTTAGGAAAGTTTCAAAATTCGTATTTTCGGCTTGGCGCCAAGCTGACTAACATGCAAAATGAATCATAAAACTGGGTCATAATTTATTGCAATGAATATGGCATTGGCACCTGTTTTAGCGCTATTTTTGTGGCAGAACTGGGTAGCTGCAACGGAAGAACTACGAATTATCTGTTTCCTACTACCCCTAAAAAGACATAAAACCCAAATTATGACAAACGATTTCACAACAAAAAATATACGACAGCCCATTGTTGCAACCAGCAATTTTTCGCGATATGTTATTCAAAAAAACACTTTTACACTGATTTGATGACAAAACTAGCGGAACGTACCATCTTTTGATACATACTGCCCTCTAACGCCGACTTGAAAATTAGAAAAAAGCGGAGAGTGGTCGCTGGTCATAATATCCTCGCTGCAACCTAACAAAACAAATGAGATACAAATTTCCAAAACAAGAAATCTTCTTCCTTAAAATAATAGTAAAAAACGAAAGATTTTACTCAGCATCACAAAAAATGAAAATAATACAGAGAAGCTACTCCTCTGTTTACGAGGTCACATCTGATGGGAATGTAAGCAATTTTTTTTGCATTTCTCTTAAGCAATGCTACATAAAACATATTGATTTTGGCAACGGTGTGACCGATTTACTGTTCACAAGGCAGTTGGTAAGTTTGTGTTGTTGTTATCCAAACCCCTTCCGAGGGATGGGGGCATGGCGGAAGAGCAGCCCCAGAAGCTGGCAACTCTCCAGGCCCTGGACCGGAGGTCGTGGAGAGACAGAGAATTGCCAAAGGGCAAGCGGCGCAAAGAGTCCGTAGCTGAACAGGGCAGAATGAGATGAAAGTAGTCCTGGGTCATATGGCCGCAGACGTTGAATGAAGGATTCTCGATTCTGACAATCTTAGTGAGATAAGAGCTCAACAGAAGGCTACGTCCATTGCAGCAAAGACAAGAGATCGTGTATTTATAGGGTTTAGAACCAAAAACCTGCTAACTGTGATAACCACACATTCAACTACAGAAAAATTTTCACCGACTTCAGCATGCACGCACAGGCGCCGACTTGATAAACCCATAAGGTTACTTTATAGGCCTACCTACTATTAAGAGGATCTGCACAGTGCATACAAGATGTTTGTTCATCACCATAACGTTTTGTAGCGATCGAAAAAAATAACTAAGAACAAACTAAGGACAGATGAAAGCATATACGTGGCACAGGAATAAGAGCTTGCGCTCAAAATACCTCCATATTAGCCAGTTTAGCCTGCACTGTATGTTACAACCAAGCATGCAAATTTGCAGTGAAGCGTTCTTAGACGGAGAATACAGCATCCACCGCGGAATTAAAAAATCTGAGATTATGGTTCTTAGCTGGTGATTTATTACGCTGAAATATGGAGGCAAATGTACTTAGACGGCAGTTCTGGTTGAATGCACTTACCATACGCGTGGCACACGTTGTGCGTTTCTGGGTAAGATCTCCACAGCACCCGATCGCACCATGACGGAACGTTTATTCGCACACCTGTCTTTTTCGCTTTCAAATAAGCGTAAGATTCACGTGTACCACGCTCATAGCGGTAAGTAGGCGGGAAAGTGAGCTCTTCTTCATCTGCAAATGCAATTAACGCAGTTAAGAAAGTACTGCAACACAAGCAAGTCAAAGTCATTTTTTGGAGTGATACACAGCGTCATAAGTTCTGGTACGACGTTAGAGCCTTTTACCGTTTGCTTTTATTGAAGCCAGCTACGATAGCATACTAGCACCGTATCCAACAACACTGTGAATCGCCATTACTATGTAGACAGTAATCGTCGCTTACGACAATACGACATGCTGGTTGAACAATTTGGGTATTCTAATCAAGGAATTCTTTCTATTTGCTCTACAATTGGGGTTTGAGAGCATTAATTACATAAATGTGATACACAAGAATATCAACAGACTTAAGCTGGGACAGTGAAGCTGCACACCCAGCATGTTGTCAAAAGCGACTTTCGGACTCCCACCAATGGCAGTCTGCATAATTGATGGTGGGGTTACCAGTCGTGACTGCCACAGTCTCTCAGCCTGATGTCAACTTTGTTTGCGGTGTGGCACCTGGATGTTTAATTCAAAGCGAACCCCAATCCCAAGGAAGAAGTTAAGTAATCATCGGCAGACTCTAAGCAACCGTGAATGAGGAAGCTACTGAATAAATTACTACACAAAAACTACTCACCGAAACCAGAAAAAGCATTTTTTGCTTTCATTTCCTTTTTCAGTTGATCAACAGCTAACAATGAGTTCATATCTTTGACTTTGATCAGGCTTAATATGTCATGGACTTCCATGTCAAGTCTGAAATAGAAAAGATCCTGAAGAAAGTGTTAGGAAGCACTAAAACAGGGATGTCCGAAGCATTCAAAGCATTAAATTGGTTAAAGGGCCAGAAATGGCAGTATTTTTTGACTAATAACACATCTCTACAGAAAAAGATTTTTTCACGCAAAACGAGACCTAGAGAGAAAATTATTTTAAAAATTTGCTAACCCATTTCTGAAATAGCCAGTCAAATTCGCTTGCTCCCCTCAAACAATCCTTTATTGTTTGCCTTTCAGTTGTCCTTAACGGAAAATTAACCTTTGAAATAACCTTCCGCTAAAACGCATGAAAGTACGGTGACAAGTAATGAATCATTCAAAGTACTTGCCTGTAGTTGAGATCGCCAAAGAAATAAAGATGATCAAATCTGTTGGTAAGGTCGAATATCCTAAACGAATCCTCGCCCAGGTTCAACGAACGAATAATATCGTGGTAGTTTTGATTTCGTCTATAAAGTATTACCGACATCATCACTTCATTGCCGACTATGTGCTCGGCTGGAAATGGTGAACGTTTCTTGGCAAAAGTGCCAAAGAGCAGCATAACATGTTTATCATGTTAATACCATGCCACCTACTTTTCAAAAAAAAGTAAACAAAGCATTGGATAAATTTCTAGACCAGGGGTTTTTAGACATGCCGCAGGCCAAATACCACTCTGCAAGATCTCGACGGGCCAGATTACCTTCATTATATGACGTACACATCGCATGCATTGCCTTTTCCCAGCCAATTTTCATATGACATCTCCGACAACGCAAAGCGATGGCCTTTTTTTAGGGACCCCTGTGCATGTAAAGTGTAAATTTGTGTCGAAACTAAGTTGCAGATCCTTTTTTTCGCAGATGTAATTTTTCAAAGGGTAAATTCATAATGCAGCCACGAAAAACACCCCTTTTAAATTTTGACGACGCCACTCGCGAATACACACGTCTCTCATGAGTGAGCACATTATTCCAATTATGTGCAATCCAATAACATACCACAAAGAATCAAGCGATGGGCATTTTAAGTCGGTTCGCGGATAGTAGGCTGCCGATCACTGTTCTTTATTCTTTGAATAATTTTTGGTTTTTCTTTAAAATCTTCAAATACAACTTCATGGTGGACATTTCAGTCATCCTTTTTTAATATGTTCTCCATCGCTACATTGTTTTTCATGTTTGACAACTTCGTTTAAAACTATATACCTCGCTGCAGTAACATTAATTTAAACAACCGCTTATAAAATTTATGAGACTTGTTGCCTGTATTTTTCCTTATTTTAAATGCCTAAAAAATGACTTCGTTCTGTTCCTTTTTGTACGTGTGGAAGAGTTTTGTTTTATAATGGTTGGTTTGTTTTATAATGCCATTCTACTGATGACGTCTTGCATACAACTGCGTCTGATCACAAAGAAAACTATGCTTTTTCGTTACTGCTTTTCACGCCATAATCTTTAGCCTACCTACTTTGGTCCATCGACCAAAGCTGAACACTCGACAGCTGGATGATGACAAGTGCTACTTTTTACTATCAGTGGGCATATCTCAGTTATTTCAAAATTTACGCAGTTTTAATAAACTTTAATTCCAAATTCAATTTCCGCATAAAATGTTTAGTACACTGATTGTAATAGAAAGTTAGCACAAAAGTGCAGTACAGTATTTTTAATCACCATAGATACAGCACGTTGTAAAAAAGGAACTGAAACAAAATAACCTATACCTCACTTAGCTGCTCTGTCTTTCTGATCTCATTCCAAAATTTGCCTCGCCGCTATATCATATCAGCTCAAACTACAACAATAAAACATTTGTTCGAAAACATTCTACACTGGGATGAACTTTCGCCAAGTTTCAATTTTCGTAATTAAAACAAAGTTTTATATCATAATTACAAGCAACAATAAGAGAGGCTACAACTAGTAGCAAATTGTAAATTGTGTAACCTAAGTCAAAGCAAAAAAATTATGGCTGTAAGCAAGTAGCCAAACTCAAGATTAACATGAAACTCTATATTTTAGAGCATACTGTTCTTTTGCAATATCGCGGCTTTAGTAATTTATGACAGTCACTAGGAATGACTAACAACATCCATAAAATTTAAATATCTCTATTTGGTACAATTGCATTGTTATGTTGGAGTTGAGATGCAGTCCACCCGACTGAAGATCGATATGCTTGATGGGAAGTTCCTTTCTTACGTAACTTCAAGCAATCAATCCGCAATTTTTTCTCTAAAAATGTATTTCAATAAATTTAAATTGCCACCTTTAGTTCCTGATTCAAAGAACTTTTACTTGAGTGAGGAACTGAAGACTGTAATTTAACTTTACTGAAATATATAATACGAAAAAAATTCTGATTGATTGCTAGAAGTGGTGTGCGAAAAGAATATTTCTATTGTGAATATAACGTTCAGAGAAAAAAATGCGGCGAGCCATTGGTCTGCCACTCCTGCGCTAGACCATAGAGCAGCTTTGGTACTTTTCGTAGTAGTACAGGGTGGATTATAAGTCGCGCACCAAAGCATTTAAAACAATTCTGATGACAAGCTTAACTAATAAACTTAGAGAAACACGTTGTACACCCTGGTAAAATTACAAATGTATTTTATGCCCAAGGAAAAGAAAAGATATTTTACTCCACTGATTTTGCATTGTTTCATGTCACACTTTATGTAATTCTTTGGTGCGCGGCTTATGGCCCACCCTGTATTAACCCGACCGTGAGTAATTTGCTCAACAGTAATCTCCACCTGTCTGCCACATAAAGGTGAGGGTATCCCGTTAAGTGCCTTTCCGAAGAGCACAACAATCGAGTCTGCAGGATATATCTGCGCACTTATCTTTTTCGTGCTTAGTGGCAAGCAGGAAGGGGGTAAACATCATTTCTGAAGCTTTTGATATGAGTCGACAAGGGAATCAAACATCAATCTACCAATTGCGATGCGGGTGCTCAAACCACAACAACTGTTGATAAATTTTTCGACTCGACGGCAAGGCGAGGCGTCTGCTTCATTTCCAGCGCTGCCGATCAAGGCTTGACATGACGATTTCATAGGAACGTTGAAATTTTCCAACTTGGTCGCTTGGGGTACAAACGCACTCTGTGGGTACTGCCGGCAACTCCAAAGCAGGTCTGAACGTATCGATGTTCAAACATAACCGATGAGTTTTTCCGTAACCGGAGGATAAAAAAATTAAAGTCATTTTCAAATGCAGTGTGAATGCAGAGCGGGCCAGTCAGCGCAACGCAAAAGAGTAAAACGGCCAAATTACGTGCATATTTTTGGGGGAAGAAATGCCGAGGTTCTCGCACTCTGGTCTCGAAATAATGATGAAAACCTTTTTTTTATTCGGAGGTCACTTTGTTTAAAGAGTCAGAAAAACCGCAACAAACGTTCGTGCGAGCCGTGTGTTGCGCAAGTCTGGCGTAGGGAGTTGTAAAAGATTAGTCGTAGTCTGTTGCTTGTTAAGAGATCTATTGTTGCCGATTTAACAGTGGTGATTATTCATTAACGACAGAATAAACCTGAACCTAATTGACTCTGCTATCAATCACCAATCAATCAAACCGTAATGCCGGATATTAACGTACAATCTTCTTTTCGATTCATAGCAAACAAAATAAAGAAATGATGTGCGAGATCGCAAAGTGACGTTGCAATATTCCATTCAACAGCTATTCGGATGCGCCGTCAAGGTCTGCGTATGCCGTAATTTGTTCACAATACGTGAAAGGCATTAGGCTATAGATTACTTAATGTTAAACTCTCAAATCATATGTTTAACAAAAGCAGCAAACAGTTGAGACTCGAACCTGAAACTTCAATAAGCTAATCCAAAACATACCTGCTACATTTTTCGGAGCCTGAGGTCAGGTGAGCGTTAATGAAACAAAAAGAGGTTCCCCCAAACTGAAATGAGACAGCAACTGCCCCCTTGTTTCCCAGAGCATTTGCAATCCCTGAAATTAAAAAAAACGCTTTTTTTCTGAATGCGCGTTGTACGATTGGTACAGTGGCGTCGAGCACAATGCATTTCAAGTCATTTTCTGGTGCTATACCAAGATTTTAACTTTAACTGTTCTTTCTTTGGATCGAGGGAGTGCGTGACATCGAACATTCATTCTCAGCCGCAAATCTAATCACGCAAGAGCATACAGGACGAACAGGCTGCAGAAGGCGGTAATCCAATTACAACCAATCCTTATAGTGTTGGTCCTACCACCAACAAGGCAGATGGTCATTAGGCTAGCCCGCACCTATACTTGGCTCTTTCGATATGCCGGTAGACAGCAGTCTAGCACGAGACCTGGCACAACACAAGTCAATAGAACAAGCAACCAACTGTATAGCGACAGACTTTGATTAGGAAGAAAAGATTAAATTGATGTAGTTTCTCATGGCTAATATCGATGACCAACAAAGCTAGAATATTTCCACTGCGCACTCCAGTGGTTTACGCATTACGAAAACTAACGAAATTTTATTGGGAGTAGCTCATCAGTTTAGAAAAAAAAATTATCAAAGCTGCGCTAGCAATCTGATGAATTTTTGATAATGAGATGCGTTTATATTATAACGTTCAGCACAAATTTGATTTTAGGTTTTTAAGGTAATGTTACCTGTTTTAACGCTAGATGTCTGTACATGACTGATACGATTTTTGTGTTCTTCTTTGACGAAAACCATGATTTTAATGTGCCACAATGCATCCATTACAACCTAGTTACAAAACACGGTTTTATTTCATCTGTAATTTCATTTTTTAAATGAAACTGGAACCTAAGCCTATACGGAAAACAGTAACCAAATGTCACGTTCAACAAACAAAAGAAAAAGAGCGTTCCTCATATTGTTTTATCCCTTTCTATAATCCGCCCAACATTTGTATTCCTACTATCTTGCGCTATGTCATAAGTCCATACCCCAACTGATATCCAATAAACTTAACCTTGTATTAATCCAAACCGGATGATCCCTATCAATGTACATACCAGGTGAAAGGAGGTCCCGGTTATGTCTTGTATAGTGTCCTGTACTTTGTGCATCCAATCCTTTTCCGGCATTCCAGTTTCCTGGGTGCCGACCACATAAACATCATGCGGGATTGTCTGAAGACTTCTGTCCAGGGACTGTCCCAACCCGTTGCAAAGAAACCAAGAGCTTATATCATTAGGGGGCATCGCATCACCTGGAAAAGGAAAGTTTGTTTAACCCAAAAGCATGTCAAAGCACAACTAAGCTTCCGTACATTCCAAAATATTTTTTCTTTGATCCAAAATAAAGATTCATCAGAAATTCAACAAGGTAAAAAAGCTTGCCAAATGAGAGCTATAAAACTATGGAGTCCAATGTTACACTTCCGAATAGTAAAGCCTGCACACAGTCAGTCAGAACTTAAATTATCCGATTCTAGAATTTAGGAAAATCTAAAATATTTTTTCGATTTTTGCCTTTACTTTTCGACAACGCCTCTCAATCAACACTTACCCATATTCCAGGAACCGCAGAATACCGAAACGCAATCGGGCTCGGTTGATGCAGTGTGTTTGTTGCGAATATGTTGCATGAGTTGGCAGAATGCTTCACGTTGCTGGCTACGGTCAAACGTATAATCACGTTTTTTCATCCCATCAAACACGATACTCAGTTTATTCATCGACTTTTTGTTTTTAATAAGCTGTAAAACTGCAAACAAACCTATGTAAGCCGACAGATCACTAACAATCGACGTGCATAACAAGCTTTTATTCCTCGCGTGATACAACAGAATAGAATGGAGTGAAAAAAATTTTGTTTGAGTTTTGAAAAAGAGAAGTCCTAAATAGCTGGCTTAGCATCTAAAAACACATCCTAACTTGTTTTTAGGTTGCCATCAAAACTCATCCAGTTACCTCCTCCCCTCTCCCCCTATTTCGAATCGAGGGGAAACAAAATTCTGAAATCGCTATAACTTCTGATCTGTATATGCTAGGAAACTCACTTTGGTCTGAAAAGAATGGAAAAGACCAAGTTTGTATCTGCTGTAAGAGAACTTTTGCTGTAGCTGCAACAGAAATCGAGTCACTATGAAAAAGCCTGATTTCCAACTATTTTATTTGCACATTGCCACATAATTGTGAAATCTATACATGAATTTTAATTCTTAAGGCAGTTGCTGTTATCTTTTTATTTAGTTTCAAATTAACATTCATTTAAACATTTTGTATAATAGCAGAGAAGTCGGAGAGTGAGTGTACAATACATGGAGCTTTGCATCCCATCTCAAGTCCTCAATCGCTTTTGTGGATGTGTTTTAATGCAAGGGTTTTTAATTTTTGTAATTGCATTCCTATTTTTCTAATAATATAAGCATAACTGATCATCTGCTGTTAAAAAGTACTGTAGTTGAAACTTATTTTGCAATGCTGGCACGAAACAAAAGCAGTTAAAAGAAAAACTTGACACAGTGGCCGTAATTTTACAAGTATAGCACATTTTAAATGTGGAGAATTGCTGACAAAAAACTGTAATAGAAAGGGTGTTGCATGAAGATGATTTTCGTAAGAGTGCTTCAAGAAAAGTCACACAAGAACTTGTGGATGAATGGATTTGGTGTACTGTATATCCTGTTAGTCACGTATCTGAAACAGAGAGCACCCATCAACTTGTGACTGACCTATCAAATATTGACAGTTACTCAGCAAAGAGAGGAAAAACATTTTTGAAGCACAGAAGTTCATGGCCGACATAGATTTATTGTTTGATATCCATTGCGAAGGTAGAAAGCAAAGTAGTAAAATAAAAGAATTATATGGATTGAAAATGACAAAAAAAGATTTTAATTTTTACGTTGATCAAAAAACAGAAAGAAAGCAAAAGTGCCTCAATTTAGTTGAGGCTTGTCAACCGAGTAACAAAGTTTTGTAAACATTATTCTAAATCTAACATATCACCTTCTTTATTAAAATCAACACCAGCAATGTCAGCAGAAAACATCGTAACTGATGCTGACAGTAACACTATTAGTACTGATAGTGCTGATAAGTATTTAGGCATGCAAGGTGAGCCAATCAAAAATTGCCCAAGGTGGCTAAATTTAGCTACAATGTGTGAACACTACCTGGTATCAGACAAGAGTTGGAGCAACATTTGCTGATGCTGCAGTGCAAGATGCTGGTGTTTTAGACAAAACAGAGATGTCAATAATTATTGATAGATTGCAGCTACGAGCTCACCCAGCATGTCGTAAGAGGCGACTCTTGGGTACCACCAATGGCAGTCCGCCTTGTTGGTTGTGAGGCTACAAGTCATTCATGACTGTTTCGAAATGGGCTGCCATCTTGCCCCTAGCCTAATTTCAATTAGGTTGACGGCATAAACCTGAATTGTCGTTCGTGCCGTACCTCTATCCCGAGGAAGAGAAGGAGTAATCACAACAACAAAAACAACAAGGGAACGCAGTAAGTACACAAAAGAAATTATTGGAGAAGAAAGTGTGTTTTTTAACCAGCTTGACGGAATATATTTTGATGGAAGGAAAGGCAGCACATTAGTGTTGTGAAATGAAATTTTAAATGAAACATACATGACAGCATAACCGCAAGAGCACTAAGTAATTGTTGGAGTGCCATATCAATTTTACTTAGCTCATGTTTTTCCACAAAATGGAAAAGATTTAAGAATTGTTGAACACATTTACAAAACAAGCAAAGATACAGAGTTAAAAAAAAAGTTAAAATTTGTTGGTTGTGATGGTACTGCATCAATGACAGGGCATAAGAATGGATGCATCGCAAATTTGGAAAAAAAATGTTAAATAGATTTTTATTGGATTATTTGCTTACTCCACTACACTAAACTACCACTTCGACACGTATTCACAGGCCTTGATAGTAATGCAAGAAGTCCAGTATCTTTTTCTGGGCCAATTGGAAAAAAGCTGGATTCGCAGAATTATGTTTCCGAGCTGAAAATTGCAGTTTCGATCAATACCTAACACAAAATTTCCAATACTGCCAAATGAAGTCATTGCAGATCTCAGCTTGCAGCAGAATAATGAATATAGAATTTGTTTAGCCATAGTTGTTGGTGAATTAGATGCTGATCTTGGCATGCTTGAAATTGGTCCCATTGTCCACTCACGTTGGCCTACACTCCGATTTGTAGAATTTTGTGATATTACGCATCATTTAAAAGGCCCAAAAAAAACTTGGCCATACTTGCACAATTTTGCATCAAAGTTTACTTTCCTTCTTGGTTCCAGATCAAATTATATTACAAAGTATCAGATGATCCCAAGAATTTCTTTGACATAATTCAAAGAGTTAGATATTTTCCAGATGAGAATAAAGAATGCAACCAACGTAGTACAAAATATTGCTAATTTTTGCTCACCCAGAAAATGTTGTCATGGCTATGCTTTAGTAATTTGGACCAATCCGTACGAAATTTGGCTGTAAACAAAATCTTATCTATAAGAGGATCCACAAAGTTACAAAACGTTACGATTGACAGCGATGTAGTTCAAAGTGCATCCACGGAACCAATGAAGGAAGCTGTTATGAGAGAAGTTGTTTCAAATGATAGTATTCGAAAATCTATAATTCCAAATATCAACGTTAGAGCAAAGGCTTATCACCAACTGGTTAATCTTAATGATCCTGACATTGGGTAACCTCCAGCAATACAACATATCAATGATGCTAAGATTGAAGCTTTGAGATCTGATCCTTCCATTTTGAATCATCCATGCGATAACCAGGGTGTTGAACGACATGCTAAGGTTGTCACTGAAGCTTCAATGTCAGTTGCTGGACATGAAAAACGAGATGGTATAATCAGGCAACGAATTCGTTCGAGGAAATTGATGAAATGCTTTGAATCAAAACACCAGTATCCATTATAACAATATCTTTTGACAATCAGCTTGTATATTTACTTTTACTTGCATACAACGTTGATTGTACTAATTGGTGGTGAGTGATGACTTAAAGAGTTTTGAAAATGGTGCAGGCTTGCACATGTAGCTGTATAGCTAATATTTAGAAACATCAATAGCATCTCCTCAATTACATACAACAGCAGAAAATATATAACTGATTCTTTTGCTTGGCTTGAAATCCTGCTGCAGACCAATTATTATTCTGTATTATTAAAGATGACTTATTACATTAGCATGTCCAGACAAAGTATAATGCTTCAAATCGCATCAGATTGCTGTTTTAAATTTTTGAACTTAATAGGTAATGTTGAAATAATTTATTTAGTGTGTTTTATTCAGTGTAAAATTAGTTAAATATGCCTAATATAATACAAGCAGAGCTGAAAAGCCACGTGAGTTAATGTATGGATAATCTATGTGACATCAGACATAAGATGCTGGATTAAAATCTAAAGATACCAAAAAAATTTGTAGTGGGTAGTAAATTACTACGGTCTTACACTAGGATATAATTTTGCGTTACCAGTACTTGTTTTAAAGCTACTTGATCTGTTAAAAGTGTTTTTATGCTAACAAATGCATCACTTAGGCCAGCTATTCTATATTTCTAAAGCTTATAGTTTTATATCAGTAAAGTTATATCTTTTTGTAAATACTAATTTGAAAATACAAAATTCCAAAAGCAAAAAACAATAAAAAATAATCAGAAATTAGGTTTTTGATAATAACTCAATTTCCGTTTCAGCTACAGAAAAAAATTCTCTTACAGTATATACAACCTTGGTGTTTCTTGATTTAAAACTAAAATCAACTCCCTAGCATGTACAGATTAGAGGTTATAGCAATTTAATAATCTTGTCCCCTCGATTCGAAATAGGGGGTTTGCCGACTGACTTTTGATGGCAACCTAAAAACAAGTTAGAATGTGTTTTTAGATGCTAAACCAGCTGTTTAGGACACCTCTTTTTTAAAAATCAAAAATTTTTTTTACTCTATCCTAACAATAGAATATCGTTGTAAAACTGTTCGCTCAGCATGTTATAAGAGACAATTTTAAGTAACCCACCAATGGTAGCCCTACTTTATAATGGTGGGGTCAGTAGTTCGTAATTCATCTTCATATTGGATCAAAGCACATTGCGGGTTACCAGTTCGTAATCTTGGTTAAGATTCAAGTGGTCTTTGGTATAGATAGATCGAGGTGTGAACCAGAAGCCTATTACATTCAGGGTGGGCGCTCGAACCACTGTGCCATTAAAGCAGTTGTTACAAATCAAATTCTACTCCACATTTGCTTGTACTTAACCGCGAAACTACCTTTACTGTGATCAAACTCCGTAGTGTCGTCCCCTTTGATAATAGCAAGTGTTCCTTTCAGCATGTCCAGTTTTAGCTTTTGCTTGGTGAATTTTAAAGCGCTATCTAGTTTTACCTGAAAAGAACTAGGATAAAAGGAGCCAGGATTGCTATGTTTCATTAACAACTTTTATCATCTTTTTACTACTGCAGCTCGCACAAGTCAAGCCTGCTTTACTGCAATAACACATTTCATGCACGCTCTCACACGGGTCTTAATGACCAGTATTTGAGCGTAGCCTAAACCTGGAAAGAGCCGCCAAAATACGCCATACTTTCACGAAAAGTGAAATTGCTCTTCTACTGATGAAACAGTTGATTACGATCATACTGGTGCGTTTCGTCTGTCACTATTCAACATGAAAAATGCTTTGCAAAAAAATTGCAGAAGTCATTCACAAAACTATGTGATCATTCAAAAATTATAGACACAAATTGACAAGAAATATGTATTTTTGAAACAGCAGTCATAATAATAAGTATACATGTTTTTGTGCAGTATTTTACTTTAAAATGTCAATTTCAGAAAGTCTTCCGACTTATGAATTTAAATCGTCCAAAATAGTATAGGCTGCCTCATACTTTAGGTTATGACCGTGCCTTTGTAACAGTTTCTTCTGACGAGTCACTTGGTACACATGCTTTAAAAGTAACGCTAACATAATATACCATTATTTTGAGAAGAGGTTGCACGTTAACAAATCACTGTTTTTCTGTTGGGTTAATTGAGATAACCAATTGCCCAATTAAATACTTAATATCACACAGCGAACTGTCACCTCAAACGTCTTTTCCACTACGGGTTCGACCGGCTTGTGTTTCTTCTTTTGCCAAGACTTGACAACTGCAGTTCCAGTCACGCCGAGAAGTTCCTACAATGGGAAACAAGTGTTATCAAATATTAGCTACTTGGAAGCAAAAGCAACAGATATACTTTAGGTCAGGGGTCGGCAACCTACGGCCCGCGGGCCAAATCCGGCCCGCCAAACAAAATCATCCGGCCCGCAGCCCTTTTACAAATTTTAGTAATGATACGGCCCGCCTAGTGTATTTTATTTTATTAGTCTGCCCTTCTTGCAATTATCTGGCGTTGTATACTTATGAGAAACTATCTGAACAGAAATCGAACTTTATGGGCTGGCGTAAAGCTGTGATCGATTCAACTACTTTCTCGTGTACTACTACTAAGTCTTAACACCTTATGACGCCTAAGTAAACCGAGTGTCTCATATTCCATGACGTACAGTTTGCGTAACTGATAACCGACAGCGTTTTATGTTACATTTGCGTTAAACCTTTCTTTTCAAATTTAGTGGTATATTTCATTCGTAGTAGTATAGCTATGCCCGAGGAGAGAATTGAGTGGAAGTCATAGGAAGGGTTGCATAAAGGTGCTTGGCAGTTTCAGCTTTGTGATTGAAATACAGGGAGTCTTCGACTTACGACGTTGATCCGTTCTTAAGAAACGGTGTAACCCGAATTTCAGTGTAAGTCGGAACATCGCAAATAAATTATTCTATAGGTACTGTACTGTAAAGTATTGTACTACAATAAAAGGTAAAAAGTAATTAAAAAAAGTACTTTATTAGAAAAAGAGAAAACAATTCCATACCACATGGATTAAAGTAAATATTAATAAGATGGTGGAGAAGCTGGAATAGTCGAGGCAGCTGAGGTAGACGGTAGAGATTTGTAGCAATAGAGGCAGCTGATGTAAAGGGTTGTTGTTTGTAGTGCCATCGCAATTGTCCTTCTGAGGTAGTAGGCCTTGAACGAAGCAATTACTCCTAGGTCCATAGGCTATAAAAGGTCCGTGGTCTTAGGTGGAAGGCAAACCACCTTGACATTAGGGTAAAAGTCTTCCGGCTGGGCAGGGTGTCCAGCGGCATTTTCCGTTTTATGGGGCGCGCTCGTAACCTCGAAACAGCGTAAGTCGGGACCGTCGTAACCCGAGGACTCCCTGTATACGATATACCCCAATTTCAAATTGTAACTTTTTTTAATATTTGACGAGAAGTTTAGCTAATGATGGCCATTAAGCATATGCTTATCAATTTTCAGCAATCTGGCAATGTTGACAAAACGTAGAAAAGTTGATGCTGAGTGTCGAGCTTTTAATAGAGAATGGGAGAACAAATACTTTTTAAGCAAACTGCTCAAGGCGCATCGCTTGCCTGTTGTATTACTTTCAGTACCTTTTGTTGACAATTTTGGTGAACCACGTGTTCGATTTGCAACGTTTCTGTTGCTGTAAATAAGGAAATTAACATAAAGCGTCTTTATGATACAAAGAATACAAATTTTTCCAAGTTTACGGGTCAAACAAGAAAAAAACAAATTTAACCAACTTAGCACCACTGTAAAACAGCAGAGTTCTGTATTTCAAAGGCAAATCACTGAATTGGAAAATATTACTCTTGCTAGCTACAAGGTAGCACAATTAATTGCAAAAGACAAGAGACCGTTTACTGATGGCGACTTTGTGAAAAAATGTATGATGGCTGTTGCTGAAACCGTATGTTCGGAGAAAATAAAATTGTTTTCTGGTTTCAGTTTTTCAGCACGAACCATAACCCGACAAATAAGAAAGATTTCTGAGAACGTGAAATATAACCAAAAATATTGTTTTGAAGATCTACAGTTCTCAATAGCGATAGATGAGAGCACAGACACGACAGATACAGCTCAGCTGCCAGTATTTGTGAGTGGAGTAAACGGAAATTGTCATGTTGTTGAGAATTTTGTTCAACTGCTTACTATGATGGGTACTACTAAAGAAGCCGATATTCTGAAACCACTACTTCAATGCCTTGAAGCCATGAATTTCAATCTCTCAAAACCGGTTTCAACAACGACTGATAGAGCTCCATCAATGGTTGGAAAAATATAAGTGTTTTGTCCTTGCTTCAAAAGCACGTGGTATACCATGGAATTAATAACGACATTATAAACTTACAGTGTCGCATTGATCAGGAAGCATTGTGCGCAAAGGTATCAACCTTAAAGAGCGTCATAGACATAGTGGTAAAGGCTGTGAACTTTATTTTGTTCCCAGGGTTAAACCATCGTCAATTTCGCCAACTACTTTAGCAAACAGTGGTTTGCATAAAGATTTGCTTTATTTCTGCAATGTACGTTGGCTTAGTCGAGGTGAAATGCTACGAAGAGTGTACACATCGAGAAAAAAAACAGCAATCTTTCTTGAAAAAACACAAATGATACCGAATTTCGCGATCAAGAATGAGTTTCTAATTTGGCATTTTTGATTGATTTGACATCACATTTGGACAACCTAAATTTGCAGCTTTGGGGAAGCTCCAATTGATTCATGAGATGTGGAGTTATGTACGCGCATGCGAAACAAAACTACGACTCTGAGAATTTCAGTAGGGGAAATGCAAATTATGCTCACTTTGCTACACTGCAAGAGAACAAACTTATGAGCACTATTTTATTTGTATCTGTGATACGAGATTTAAGAACTGAATTTTCATCTCGCTTTAGTGACATTCGTTCTCCTGAAATGGTATTAGACTGTTTAGTGCTCCATTTAATATACAGGTCGACGCTGCACCAGAAAAATATCAAATGAAGTTAATTGAGCTGCAGTGTAGCAACAAGATAAAATCAAAGTTTCATTTCGAGCATGTATTACTGCTTGACTTCTTCGAAAAATATCTTGAATCTAAACGATATCCCAACTCTGTTAAACATGTCCAAAAAATGGCATCCATCTTTGACAGCACTTATGCGTGTGAACAACTATTTTCGACAATGAAACTAGCCAAGACCAAGTTGGCAGCACAACCTACTGATGAACATTTGCAAGATGTTATGCTTCTTTCCTCATCAACTTATCACCTGAACTTCAAAAACTTTCAAATAAAACACCACATAAAATATCGCATTAGCGTTTTCCTGCCGATATCAATAAATGTATGTTGTATTTTATGCTGCCGTTATGAACTGTTAAATTCAGCAGTTACTCTGATTAAAATTTCATAAATTCGTAAGTTTTAACCACAACACTGTTAATGGTAAATTTATACGGCCCGCTAAGACCTTGCAGATTGTAGTTCTGGCCCGCTGCTAGTGAAAGGTTGCCGACCCCTGCTTTAGGTCATGAGTAGCTGCTGTTGTCACGCCAACAGGTCTGCTTGCTCAGGCCACTGTGGCCGGTCGAAGTATTTTTGATCACGACAAAGTGAACTTGATTTCATATTCCAAGTTTCCAACATCCAAATTTCTCCTATTGCTGGGCGCCAAGGAGATCCTTGAATACCATTTTGAAACTCATTGGCATGACTCAGCAATGGAATTAAACCCAGGTCTCCGACTGCGAACTCGACGCTCAAACCACTTACTTCAGCGCCGGTTACTTCAAAAGCACTATCCACACACCCCCACACATTGTGCTTTATAGTATTTTTAGCTCATATTACTTTCGCAATTACATAAATATATTAAGTTATTGATGTATCTAAAACAGAGATGAAGTCGGCTTAGCACAATACAATTGCATTTCAAGTCCGCTCAGATGGTTCAGCGTAATTCTCTTAGAAGTTGCCGTGTCTTCTATCATAAAACTGATTTTACAACAAGCTTCAATTGAAACAGAATAATCTTTTATAAGTTTAAACGCTTTACTGTCTAATCAAGTAAAAACGATGTTTAAAGGACAATAATGAACCAATAGCCCGCAAACCTTGAATTTTGCTGGTGAATTAATAAAGGTACAGACAGATATGTAATAATTCAGCAAAATTCTGAGATTGCGGTAGTCCAGGATGCATTCGTGCATGCATGTGGCCATGTGGTTAGTCTAGAAAGCTTGCCTTCAAGCTTGAATCACTGTCAGTGCATCGCTTATTTCTGCAGCAGTGAAACGTTGACGCACTGACGTTACAGCTTGGGTTTGTTAAAAAAATTTTGCCAACAAAGCTGTTTTTGATTTCATGTAACTTAAACTTCATATACACTAAAGCCAGGCTTTACAGAGTTGGCAGCTTTGTCGTGTACGTTAACGTATTTGCATATTTAGCCGTTTTACTTGGTGTCTTGAACGTCGGTTTCAGCCGGCATTCTCGAAATTTTACGGTGCCAACAAAACGTACACAAAGTTTGAAAACTGGCCTACAGTACGCATGACCCTGCAAAATTTCAAGAGTGCAAGTCTAAATTTCACATCCAAAGTAATGTATTGATGGGATAATTCACAGATGCCGCGAACCAAAAACGAATTTGCAAGATACTAAATAAACTGTCCGCGCAGTACATAGTTTAGGCAGTTCGCGATCGAGTCTGAAACTCATTTAATTTAGAGAAGCTTTACTAGCAGAGATTTCACCGACTAATGCTTGGTATAATAAGTTAGTAATTACTACTAATATATAAATGTGTATATGACGTAGTTTGAGACATGTAGTGACATTACGCTTTTGTTTAAAAATACCATATTACAAAGCAGAAATATGCGTAAAATATTGAGGTAGAAATCAAGCATTTATTGAAGTTAACACTGGCCAGCTTAGAACAGTATTAGTAGACGCGACATTACGATACCGTACACTGACACTGAAAAAAAAAGCGCAAACTCTCAGGGCAACTCAATTGGTTCCGTGAAAGCGCACTGGGCTTCACAACACCCGAATCGTGTTCAAAACCTTCAGCGAGTGTCTGTTTTCATCAAGAGCTCAAAGACTCGCTGGCTAATCAAAAATCCTATGCTAACAAAGATGTTCTGAGTGTACGTACACTACACTCGTAACGCACAACTTCGTCCTCTGCACAAAAGCAACGCAAACAATCTTAGTCCGCAAACACTTTATGATAACCCAAAACGATGGACCAAATTCGAAAAACAGCACACGGAATTCTAATACCAATCAATGGGCATATTTTCCAAACTCTGCGAGTAATTCTAGGTGGTACAACACTTCAACATTTTGAAAATAGCTGCTTTGTCAGAAGCCATTCACGACGAATAAACTGAGTCGATTTTATGCAATACCGTGACTGATGGGCAGCATTACGACAATCTCTAGGTAAAACAACTTTTTTGAAACTTAATTAAAACGCTACGAGTGCAGAACGTAAACGCGATTTCTTTTTAATTCATTTTTATATAAACCTCAATTCAATGTTGAGTCTAGATTGATGATATTTTAACCTTTTCAATTTAAACTGAAAAAGCGCAAGTACCCACCTGTAAGTTGATGCAAACCCTCATATTGAGCGATTTGACAACTGTTTGGCAATCTCCAAGTCGACCCAAAAATGTATCAAGATCCACATCAGTGTCTAACATCTGAAACAGAAAATATTTTAAAGCTGCAATAGAGCGTGTATGTGAGTTTGTTTGTTTGGTGATGGGTATTGAACAATACCATCATACTGCACATTTATTACTAAGGCGACAAATGTCTAGCACCAAGCTTTTGATTAAATCCACAGGAAGCTTTTACTTTCACGTGTCTTTTCTAACGATGACAGATAACTCCTTTTTTAAGGTAATACTGTTAGTGTTGTAGGTCAAAAACCACTCTCTAAACCGACGTGAGCCAAGTCAAAAAAATGGTCGATAAAACTGTGTTTAATGTGATATCAATTTCTCGTTTCTAAATATAAACTTGGCAACACATTGTTGACGTCACGCCACAAGGAAATATGCCAGTATATCGCAGTAAGGCATTGGCTACACGCAGCAATGATACAAATATAGAAATCGATTTTCATAGCTTCTATCGGCACTTCCTGGTAATAAACACTTGCACTAAGTGTTTAGCGCCGGCATTCATTATGAACTCCAACCTACAATAAATCTTTGTTGAAATCACTAAAACAGCTTTCATGCGATTAACAACGCTGTTCTTTCCGCGACTTTGTCAACAAAAAAAGAAATTAATATGAAATAATGTTGTAACAGTAGCAGATACAGTAACCAGTCAACTGCCTAGAGTAACAGGGTCACCACAAGATCTGGCAGGCTTGGATTGAAATCAAGTGGACAGTGGCAGATGCATACTGAACCAACACGTCTAAACCTAGCAAAGCGGAAGAACGTAAAATCTCGATTTTGCAAGACCAACAATGTTTATTTCACGCCATAAATCCCGTATTGCGCATGAAACGTAGCTGTTGCCATAAATGTCTACTACTAACCACCTGCTTTTGCATTATACGTCGTCCATCAAGCAGCATAAAATTTTTAATTTTAGTACGCCTCTGCTGACATACTTATAAGAGCTTCTGAACCTCACATTCAGTGTTTTGGGGTTTAAAACTCCTTGATGGGCCACAGCTGCCTCCAAATGTACGAAAACGAGTACGTACTCTGTTATAAGCAAGTGTTCTTCTCGGCGGCGAGTTAAAATCAAAAAGCTGTCGAAGGATGTCGATCTTCATCAGAAAGTTTTCTAATTCACTGTGAAAATACGCACGAGTTTAAAAAAAGGGGGTGAGAACTTATTTGATTCATAGAACACAGGAACGCCGAATCAGACAAATTGCAACTTCGCAATCTTCCAAGCTAACAGTCATCGGTGCCTGTCATTGCAGTCGACGTTAGCCAAAATTTTTAACAAAAAGCGCGAGCTTGAAAACAAACAACGGCTTCGCTCGGCCATTCAACTACTAATCCACGAGCTCGAAACGTTTTAAACGCTCGACTCGCGGAACTCAAGCTACTAGTTTAAAACTCGCAATTGAAAGACAATTGAAAGACACATTATGCAATTGAAAGACACATTATCATGCTCTTTTCCTATTACGTTTAATCTACAAATGCTTTCATTCATGCGTTGGAGCACATGTTCTGTTCGCAAGTTTCTATTCGCTCGTCCTGCTAGGTCACCGCAATGGGTCCACCAATTCAGCATTTAAAAACAAAGGTATTCCGTTAGTTGTTTTTTTCATGAACACAACAAGCAAATTAGCTGGCTTTTTCTCCACCCTACCCCTTTGTGCTAAGCATCAAGCAAGGAAGCTGTTAATATATTTTTTTAAGTCTTCAGTATGACTCAACAAGTGAACTGAACCCAGACCTACACAGTGCGAAGCGGATGCTCTAACCACTACTACATATGAATACTTGATGCGTTTGTTCCGTTACTTCGCAACTGTACACTGGGCGTTTTCATTCTTTCTTCTATTTTAGCAGAAAAGAGCGAAATCAGCATATTTATAAGAAAACACAAGAAACGCAAACTGCGGCAACGCAAGCTTGCAGAGGACAAAACAAAACCGGTCTTAGCACAAGGTTAATGTAATGGTATGCGAACGACCAATTGAAAAAAAAAGATAGCAGCTGGGGTATGAAGACGGGTGATGTGGTTAACCATATTGATATGGCTGGCGGTTATAAAATGGACCAATAATGCTACATGAGGTCAGCACGTTTGCATTACACCTGCGTGTGGCAGATAGTCAGAGGGCTCATTTTAATATAAAACTTATAAAACATAACTTTTTGTTGAAATTTTATGTTTACCACCCATTTTTTATGTTGAAATGAGTCCAACCCTGTTGGCCAGAGAAAGAAAATCAGGTGACAGGTAAAAAAAGACTATTCTCAAAAACCAGTGACTTGCCCCAGCATAATCGAAGAAATACGCTTTTAACGGTCATTTTTGGTTTTGTGGAAATCGATTCACTCGTATAATAAAGTCATAACCACATCCTATCCTCTTCCTAGGTATAAAAATAAGGTGCGCAACGAAATACAAAAGAAAGTGCAGCTGTTTCCAACCACCCATAAACACAAACCCGTAGCCCCACAGCCAATCAAGTGGACTGCCACTGGTGGATACTCAGAAGGCGCATCATACGAAATGGAAGACAGGCATCATCACTATTCTAACTCGGCGAAGCACGGGAAAAATGATGGCACAGCGTATTAAGATAACTAACAAGCCATTGCATCATACAAACGCATGGCAGCTGATAATTTAATAATGCGAAAACGGGAAAAATAATTCCATCATCAAGTTTCGAAAATACAAGCAGTGATGAAATCACTGAAAAATTGCATAAGAGATGTTTTCAAGAATTTGTAGTTGTTTGCTTACAGTGCAATCTATTTGATCATTATTTCATGACTTACCAACAATATTAGCCAAAATTCATAGAAACTCCCAATGCCAAGCGTTCAAACCGCCTATGCTATAAAAGATGAAGGTAAAGTATGTGGCCTACGAGCAAACAAAATCTAAGGCAATATAAGGGAGAGTCTAGCTTGTGATCTAGAGCAATGAAAGAAAAGAAAAATAACCTCAACTTTAAATCCTAACGCGCAATACTAGCTATATCAAAAATCCCAAAATAAACCCGCAAATCATGCAATATACCAGCACCGAATAAACTATAATGAAATAAGATGCTCATGCTCCAAAACACATCTGCTTTTTAGACAAATTCACCCCATTTCAAATTCAGGGCGAGCTTGAATAATTCCCAATACATGGTTGAAATGTTTGAGGTAGAAATGCAATTGCGCAAACATATTGACAACTCCAAAGCGGGTCTGAGCAAAAGCTCTAACTTATACCACAGTGGACATTTTCTAGACAAGCAAAAAGGAATAAAGAGTAATTACCCCTACTGTAACTAGCTGCAAATATCGCACAAACAAAACAGTGAAAACATGTCACGAATGTGCGAATGACGCAAAAGCAACTAAACTGCTTTAAATAATTTTTAGGTCATTTACTTCCTTGCGCTTTTACAACTATAGTAATGAAACACTAGCATGTAGGAAGTAGTATCACAAAGCAGCACAAACCTTTGAAATGCGACTGCTTCCCGGGCTAAAAGTGCTTGCAATTCGGCACATTGTCCACAACCATTCCGTACGTTAACCAAATCTTTATTTAGACCATCGTCGCTGGCGTATGTACGAATAACATCGAAAAAATCCGCGCTTTCAGCAGGCCTGAAAACAAAACAACTCACAAGAATATTAAAGTGATGCCGCAACTACCAAAACCAAGCAATAAAATATTCACAGCAGTGAAAACATCCCTTGAACTGAAGCAAAAGCGTTTCCCAATCTGCTGCAAACCGAGGCAATCGTGATTCTACAAACCTCTCTGTTGCAGGACATGCATTTAAAACCGCTATTTCTAATGCTCTACCTATGGTCCACCAACTAAGTACAAAGCGAAGAAACTGTATCTCACACAGTATCTTAACGTGTTATAGATCTTCATGTTCTACTAAAAACAAGGTACATTGTGGCATACTCGTAGTCTACTAGAACTTTCTACATGTCCCTGTACCAAATAGCCTTTATTTCATTTAGTCTTGACAGAAGGGTATCTTTGACTTCAGAACCGCCTTGACCAGCGTTGGACGTTTTCACCGAGTTTGAGATTGCTAAAGATCTGAGCGATGCTTCTCTGAAACAATAAGTTCATATTAATACCAAGAAATGGTTTAACTTAGAACACGCTCCAATGTTTAAAGCAAAAAATGGCAACACAAAAATGTCTTCAAGCATCAAACATTGTTTATAAGTGTGCTATAGGTAATTCTAAACCTAGACCGAACACCAAGCAATTAATGCATGCTAACTTTAAGTTTTTTCGTGACCGAAGAGTGATGACAGAAACTAAACAAATGCTCTGAGTTTCCTGAGAAACCGAAGTTGAAACTACAGTGCAGCTTTTCAATTAATTTTCACTTTATATTTTTTCTTTTCCACGTTATTTTGACAATTGTTGAAGCCACATTCTTCGAACAAGCTAAACTATAGTGTCGATCACAATTCAACACAGCGGAAATTTTTCTTGCAAACATCCTGCACAAATCAAACCGATTTCTGCAAAATAAAAGGAATGCGAAACAAAACATCTTAGCTTTCTGAAAATATTTAGCACTTGACTGGAAGGGTAGATCGTTCTAATCAAAACTTCTAAGTAAGTTTTGTACTAAATTATAACGCATTACCTATTTGGTACAGGTGGAGCATTTCTCACTTTACCAGCAATTGGTTCAGAAGTGATTGTGTTAATTTGGGATGATATATTAGGCATCACTTTAACGCCCATGGACTGAGGTAAGGATTTATTCGATGCGGCTGAAATTCCGGACGTTGGAGGAAGAGCAGGCAATGGTTCCTTTCGCGCTGCTGACGAAAAGGGTTCTAGAATTAAAGACAGATCATAAAAAAAATATACCACCGCATGCTTCGTGCTGTAGCGCTCCTGCACATAACTTCCGCTTTGTAAAATTTATAAATTAGAAAGTGCAAATCGCTATCAATTATTTGGGCCACTCATTCTAAATATTCAAAGAATTTACATTCATTAAAAATAAAAGTCTATCAACCCCTCATTCCAAGGGTTTGCGAAATACATTCTACTATGCCTAGGATTTAAGTATTAATTTGAAACACTCATTTATCAAATTAAGACAATATACCACTTTATAAGAGCCGTTTCAAAAACATATGCATTTCGAAAAAATTAAAAAATTTAGTTGAGTAACCAAATTAGAAAGATGATGGCAATGATTATCAGGAGGATCGCCAAGTGGGATTTTATTGCCAATGATTATTAAAATGAAATAGGGTAAATTACACACAGTACAAATGTAAGTCACATTGCGATAACAACTTCTACGAAATGTCTTAAAAAGAGTACTCCACAATATCTCACGTATTTTTAGATTATTCATTTTGTATTCTCGACCACTACGCATATACAGTTTGCAATCAAACAAATACTGAAAATCTACAACAGGAAACCAAAAAACAGAAGACGCAACACAACCTCAAGACATGCAGAAGAATTAACCAATATTTTTATAAGTGTGGCATCGTTGAAAACGCAAGCTACAGCAGTGGTGCATAAACTTTTTACGATTGAAGACTGCATTACAGACCTGGTCACTTACAACCACCAGCGAGTCCTATTTATTTAATATCAGTTACATACTTTAGAGTGACGCAGTTAAAACTGCGGTTTTCTACGTCCATACAAAAATTTTATTTTTGAGATTCACTTCATGGAAGCAAAATTATCTCCAATTTTTAAAAAAACTGAGGTTATTTACTCTTCGTATATTAGGGTAAATAACTTCTTTTTTGGTGAACGTCTTTTGGGAGCAAAACATTCTGCTGTAAAGCAAAATTTTTGGTCTAATTGAATAAAGTTTTCTTCCGTGTATGTAGGGATATGGACCTACTACTAATACATAGGCGCGCCGCCGTGGATCCTACTACTCGCAGCTGCAAGTTGTACAATGTGCAACCCCGCACGAAAGAAAATGTAAAGGTGTACTTCATCATAGAAAGCATACTTGCAGTTTTAGATGGTGAACTTCCAACAGGATTTGTAAGTCCACAAATGAGGCCGTTTTGAGGACTGCGATATTCTCTAACCAAGTCGTTTAACGTTGAAAACTTTCGCTGCTGCACGCCTTTCATAGTCTTGAAAAAAGTAAAGTTAAAAATTGACTATCCGAACTGGAAACAAGCATCATAGCTCTGCTACTAAGATGAGGCAACTTGAGTAAATTCTTATATGTTATAAGTACTTCCTCTTTTAGCACACAAGCTAGAAAAGGATTCAATCAGCAAAAGAGCCACTTAATCTTTGTAGATAATAACAGTATTGCACAATACTCGTTTGTATTTAGTGCTATCTTGATATTAATTAATTTTGGTATATACCTATTTCACCACACAGAGTCAGGTGAAATGGGGTTAATGGGTAGTAGTAAAGTTACCCTTTACAAAATAGTCCTGTTTGTCATTCTACACCTTCAAAACTCCCACTGAAGTTTAACAAATTAATGAGAAGCAAAGCCTCGTATTGCAATGCTAAATGCTGGCACACACCACAAATAAATGCACCAAAAATGAAGTTAATTGTATCATTTTTTAACTTTTTTTACACTGAAATTTAAAGAGACAAAAAATCTGCAGATAGAAGTTTTATGTAATAATGATTATCTTTTATGGAGTGAGTTAAATTTGAAAACAGGGAAAAGCAAACTGCCCAGTGCCTATTGGCACTCTACTGCATCAAAAATAAAAACCCAATACGATCTTAATCTTACAATTTACAAGTAATTTCAAACATATTGAAGTTTTCTACCACAAACATAGCACTAGAGGCTAATATGATCACTACGCGCCACCCAAAGTGGAATTGAGTCAACACAATAGTGAATACCACTACCAAACGAATTTGTGCGTAACTCTTTGGATAGCATCGTTTAGTGTGCCCATCAGAACAGGTCTAAGTTTGATGGATTCAGCAAGCATAAAATTACAAAAACCAAACAGCTGTGACGCATGTACGAACATCAACGAAATCAAATTTTGTTAAGAATCCTCAGCTGCATTGGCTAGCCACATTGAGATGTTCACTCGCCACATTCTTTTTGCGAGACTAACTGGGACAAACGTTTAGCCACTAAAGAACAAGGTATATAAGCTATAAAAGCGACTTGGTCTGGTCAAGCTAGAAACTGACACACTACAAGTTAGCAGATATAACTGGAGGTATACGAGATGCATAGAGAACTTGTTCAGCCACAGTATCCGCAACATTACCGTCAGATAAAGCAAATTTTTAAAATGCATGTACCTGCACAGCAAGCATTCTGTGTTCTGTTGGTAATATCCTGTAAGTATGGATTGATTTATTGAATCTAGAAAAATATTTTCAGCATTACTCTGAGTAAAACATGCACACAGTGACTATTTTTTGTGCAGATAACAGTTTGAAACAGAAATGCAACGTGGCTGGCCTGTATGCACTGACTAACAGATCACGTTAATCTATTACCACGTGCCGTCAAAAATATACATTCGTTTTGTCAAGCTGGGCCACCACAATTGGTAGACTGCACGGCCTCATCACCTGCCTGCCACATAGAGACGGAAAAACAAACTGTGTTTTCCTTGAGAACATCAAGTAAACATGCCAACTTTTTCTTCACTCCACCCCTTTCGTGCTAAGCGCCAAACACCAATGATATGAATACCCTTTTTTTCGTTGGTATGACTTGACTAGAAAATTGAACTCAGGTCTGTCGTGTGTGAGCCAGACATTCCAAACACTACAGCACCATTCCTGTTCACTGGAAGTAAAGGGTTTGTAAGGTATCTCCAGATACCTTACAAACAGATACAAAGCAATACTTGGGGAGTACATGACAAGAACAGTTCCAATTTGCAACATCAAACCAACAGTTTTTAACGATTTTTGACACATCATCATATTTTATCACTGCAATGTATTTAGTAACTCAGTGACTGCCTTTTTCTTAATATACATAGGTATTACCAATAACCATTACGATACCAATACATATTTTCCCTGGCCTAATTTCAATTAGGATGACGACATGAACCTAAATTGCCGTTCGTGCCGTACCTCCATCCCGAGGAAGAGGAGGGGTAATCACAACAACAACAACAACACACCAATAAATAAGACCTTCACGATTTTTACTATAAATGTATCATTTTTAACAATACGTTCTGTTATTACAAGGAAAAGATAGCGCTACAACCTATCTTGAATCAATTATTAGTAGAGATAGAACTATCACGAAAATATTATTAAATAAAGAAGAGCATTCATAGCACCAAACAAACGTTAAAGTTACTGCACTTACAAGACGCTTAGAGCATAAGCTCCCGATATACTTTCACTTGATCGAACAACGAAACTTCCATTTATTCCAGCAGTATGAAGAATTTCTTCTGCTTTTTGTCTCGACACACGGCCAAGAAACCATATTTCTTCAGACATAGTATTGATAATTAATATCTTCCTCTATTTTAAATATCCTTGTATAGTTGCAACCACTAAGTCTTCATTCCTTTTGTTCAAATACAAACTTGAGCAAGTTGTACGGCACGCAAAACTTTGCTACCTTTTTACAAGCCATAGGTCTGCAAACAATATACAAAAAAATGAATGCCCAACCCATGGCCCAACCTTTTTACCGAAGGCAATAGCTCACTGCATAATCCCTTTCTGCAATATTGCAGATTAAGTGGCTACTTTAAAGAATCAACCTTAAAGGATTTCCACTTCTTTAATAATGGCCAATCTATCGTAAAGAGTTTAGAAAAAATGAAACAGTTTAATCAAAATAGCAGTTTCTATTTATTGCATCAATGCACTAATATACAACCTAGGACCCATGGCCTTTTTATGAGTGGAACGAATTTTTCATAAACATCAATTTTCAAAAGAAAGCTAGAAAAGGCAGAAACGTAACGACAGAAATCATGGACCAAAACAAGTTGCAATAACTTTTAGTAGTTACATGACAATTATATTACGTTTACCGTCATGGTAAATCAGCAATTTTCCGCTTGTTTTACAGCCTCAACTGCAACGAAAAGATCATTTTGCATCCTTAAGCCACACTTTTTCACATAATCATGAACATAAGTAGTCACACAGATCTCAAATATAACAAGTTGGACCATACACATCGGTGTCACAAAAACTTTATGGTTTCAAAAATGTATACCATATCCAAAGAATGCATTTGAACGGTAAATCGGTTGATGAACTCGATAATGGCTATTTATGACAAAGGCTTGTACTTCTAAAAATCCCTTCTTGCACCACCAAATTTACAACCACTGCATTAAATTAATGAATAAGAAACACATCAAAGCATATTACAAGCGAAATAAATACAACAATGATATCATTTACTTAAACAAGTTGATTTAAGTAAACTTTACGCTTTGGAGTTGTTTGCTTAGACCATTACCCTATTAACAGTGACTCTTTCATGTTTTGATTACTGCCAAACACAACGCAAAACTTTCAATTAGTTTGGCAAATAAAATTTCATCCCAGCAATTTATCAAACAAACTTTATTTCAACTTTAAAATGTAAGAGTCATAAAATTTTGCACCACGCAGAACGTAAACAAATCTGCAAATAAAGCAGTTAGAAAAAATCAGATTTAAAGAACAATACCTAGTAAAATTAAAACTTTAACTGAAAATTCTGAAACAGCAAAAACGTCGGCCCAATACTCAAAAAGAGGTGTAGAAATTACATTGAATTATCGTTGATATTAGTCACTACTAGCTTTTATTTAGGAATAATCAACTCTAATTTACAATTGCAAAAAACGTTGGAAATAGGCTTCTTCTTGAGAACATTTAAAGCTGCCTTAACTGATAACTAAATCTCATCCTTAATCTGAAAAAGCTTTTTATTCATACGTCTTTATCCTTGTTATGCAAAAATCTTTCGCTATTCAAGCTAGATCGTTGCGTTTAGACCCACCGTAGAGTTACCACCACTGCTGGCACAGAGCATTGTCACCGCGATCTGTGTAACCGAGCAGAAGAAATTGCCATAAAGTGCCTTTACCAAGTGCACGACAATGTAGCCATAATAAGATTCAACCTCAGAACTATTGTCACCATGAGCAGCACTAAAACACTGTCGACCACACTGCTAACTGTAAGGTAGCGAGTTGCAAGTGAAAAAAATAAATGACAAATAATCTACATCTTGGTCCATATGCTAAATCAGTATAAAAATGTTTTTATTGCTTGCCAAGTCCATATTTTTGAAATACAGGCTGTAACAGAATATCTACGAAATAACACCAGGGTTTGAAGATGAAGTCGGTACTAACTTCATGCCTCTGCCATAGTACAATGTAGCAAAAAGTTCTTGAGTTTGGCGAGCATTTACTGTAGGTGCGGATGTGGTACGTGAAAAAGCATCTCGGTGCCCACTGAAGCGTTGTTTAATTTTATCTAAAACTTTGTTGCATTGCTTATTGAACACAGTAACTTGGGTGCTCGATGAAGCTTGATCGCCATGTGAAGCAACCTCAACAGCAAGCTGCTTCTCTGCTTGTTCCACTTCTGGATCAGGTTTAGTACGCAAGTAGTCGGGCACTTCTGAATGGGACATTAATGACACTCTACCATCTGTTAGCCAAAGCAGTTGCGGATCCGTATCTGGAGATAGACGTTGAGGAACAATTGGAAAGTTCTGCAATGGTGGTGTTTTATCAGATTTGACAAAATTAAGGAGTGTTGTAATTTGACCTGATATAACGGCAAAGTTATCTAATACATTGGGCCAAGTAATTGTTGACTGTTCTTTGTCAAGTTTGTTTAAAAAATCTTCGATAGTTTTCCTGATATCCTTTGCGCGAACGTTGATGAGGTCAACTGAATTGCCCAATGCAGCAACCTCAGCGTTTTGCATGGCATTAAATTAACAAAACTCTTTTAAGCATACATAAACTGAAGACCACCCCACCTATAGACAAAGAAAACAATAAAAGTGTAGAAAAAGAATTACCAGTATTCGACAATAGTTGAAGCGGCTAACCTACAATTGAAAATATCAACTAAAACTTTAATCACACGTAGACCTTGTCTTTAAAGACTTAGTCAAAACTAGTCTGTTAGGATTACATATATCATTTTTTCACAAATTATTTTTTTCGTTATTCAGGCTATCTAAGAACTGCACCTTAGTTTTAACTTTCAACTAAGTGGTGTTACCATTTGCTTATCAAGTAATTTTTTTTACACTGATGTAGAGCAATATTACTTACGAAAATTGCAAAACTCATCCTGAAATGTGAAATCATTATCACAGACTCCAGATCACAGGCATCGACTTTCTATCAGACCAGGTAAATCCTAGGAGAGATGAAGATTTTTTCGAGTTTTTGTTTAAACTACCGTACTTCAGAAATCGAGTTTTCAAAATTACTGTCTACGTCTAACTTAGCCATTGTCACGTCCAAGTATTTACACGTTTGTTTTCTCAATACCAGTTAGCCTGTTGTAAAAATAGCATATTATGCACCACTTATTTTATACTTAAGACCTAGTAGCAGCACCCTTAAGAGTCAACACTGACATAACGGCCTAGATGATGCACAGTAAGCTCTTGTACATTCATGCTCAAGCAGCGCTTAATTCAATACAGTAGAATACAATATCGTTAAGTGTTTTGCATGTTCATTATTCATGAGTAGAACTGTCGGTCAATCAAGCAACAACGTCACAATAAAACAAACAGAATATGTGAATCGAAAAGGAGCTTAATGTCTTTGCCTACTCATACAGACATTACCTGATACCAGAACAGATTAAGCATATTCACTTATGAAATTAAGAAATCACTTCAGTAATTGATAATGATAAATATGTAGCTTGAATGATGAACAATTCACTGTTGCAGCCCAACGGTAAAAAAATTCCAAACTTGCTACCACAGGTTGAGTTCTCAACAAAAATTTATTTGTAGCTTCAGTAAGGTTAAGTGCTTCAGCGTGATTGCAGTGTGTGTCTAAAATAGCTAGGTCATTCAAGCATTACTGCGTTTGAGTAAAGTACAAGTGTCTTTCCAATCTGCACAGTGCAGAAAACAACCTTTCTGCTTCACATGCAGAGCTGGGCAGGGCAATGTAAGTTTTGAAAGCAGAAATGATGTTAGGTGCCACGTCTTCTAAAGCATGATTTGGCCTCATTTTTAAGCTGATTTCAGCAACAGAGATGGGACAATCCAGCCTCTTAGCTGAGCAAATAACGCCCGACATTCAAGCACAATTTCTAAATAATTCCAATCATCATAAGACTTGCTCACAGCTTCAATGTCGTTACATGACACAGCTTGATTTTCCAGTAGGCAATGCAAAAAATTTGTCACTAGCAGAGGAAGTAATTGATAACGTTGTGACAAATTAATGCTCAACAGTACTGGTCTGGTATTATACAAAAAAATGCAATTCTTTATAACATTTCAGACAAATTTTGTGATTCTAGATTTGTTTTATAATGCAGCAATTAGCATTATGCAATAAGCAACAGACAATTGAGTTTTTTGCAACAATATGTGACGGAAAAAGAAAACGGTGCCTATTTTGCCATCAACGACATTTTACCCTCAAAAGCTATTTTGCTGTCAGGAATTTGCGATTGGTCCTTTTTAATGAAATATTGAACATGTGACTTTTGGTCGTTTGTAAGTGGTCAGTTTTAATGACAAATTAAAAAAAAAATTGCACCCCCAGTGTACAATTTCCAACACTGTACACTCCCCCATACATTCACATACTAAGCCTTCCCCTCCAGTGTATACTGCCTTTGTTGAAGTACCATACCAGTAAAAATTTAAACTTATAACCATTACATTTCAAGACAGGTGCACTACACACTAAACCATTGCATCACTTCCAGAATTTAAGCAAATATGGCCATTTAACCACACATGAATGATGATCGCAAAATAGTCCCAGAGTAAATTGCCATTGATGGAAAAATATCCACTTCCTCAAGCAAAATTTATGTGACGTCACACTGGGATTGTAAATGTAAAAGCAAACCACTGATGCTATGTGCCACTTCACTGTACTATACTAGGAATTGCCTTCCTTGGAATTCGCCCAAAGAGAACCATTTTTTATGGTTTCAAAAGTGGTTGTTTTATGAAAATTTTACTTTAATTAACATGCTTGCATTCAGCACAGCACTTGACCAAAACCAGACATATGATGTCCCCCTCATCGTCAGACTCAGGGAGAACCACCCTCCTGCCTCTACAGGAGTGACGCCACTGCTGTAGGTTTGTGTAATAATGACAACAACAAAAAATAATATTGAAATAAAGAATAACCAAATTGTAATAAAACTGCTAACCCAAGAAATAGAGAAATCACTGAATATATGCCAGTAAATTCATACAATCAGATAACAACTAAAACCATCCCAACTGAATTGAGTTCAACTATTACTTTGATAGATCACAACTATGTTGATCCAAAAATTAGTCACTTAATTTCCCTTTTTTGCAACTTTCATGATTTAGTTAATGTCTTTTCTTATTTTTGTAAAGCTGGTTTGATGTATATCAACATTGCGCTTGATGACTTGTGCTTAATATTTAAATGCATTTGATTCTCATTAGTTTGTGCAGTGTACATCTCAGTGATTTCAGTGCATATCTTTTTGTTCAACAACATTACTGACTTATTAAGTCTTGTTTAGCATCAGTTTTGAAAGATAAAACTAAAATCTTTTTAGTTGTTTTTTTATCCATGGGTAACAAATTAACGTTTAAACTTATGAGTGACACATAAGAACATTGTTGTATTTTGACCCACTTTGAAATTACCAGCACTGGCAGCGCAGTACCCATACCATTTCAACACATGCCTGCAAATAAACGAAATAAATTATGGCAAAGTGCCTTTCTAAGCAGCTAAGACAAAACAATGCAATGCCCATGCAAGCATTGAACTTGCAACTTTGCAAATATAAGCCACCATTTTGTTGCACTGAGCTACACTGCACTTTGAAAAGGTTAAACATGCTATACTGCAAACCTAGTTATTTACTTTCTGGCCAACTGACCATCTTATTAGCAAGTACAGTCAAGACTAAAGATCATTACAAGAGAGTAAAATAAACAATTAAATTACTAAGAACTAAACTGCACATTTCACAATGAGCCAGTGAACAGCTTAACCTACATACCAGTAGCTATTAAGTTCATAACAATTACCCTAATTATCTGGTACTTTTTCATTTATTACCCCAAGCCACCTTCTTGGATCAAATGTAACTAATAATGTTAGGCAGTGCCTAATTTTGCATTAATGGCATTTTAGCCTTAGAGGCTATTTTTCCATGAGTTATTTGTGATTGGTCAATCTTAATGACGCATTAAGAACATGCGACTCTTAGTTATTTCTGATTGGTCAATTTTAATAACTAATTAAAAAATTTTACACCTGTAATCTCACCCTATGCACTCCCTTCGAATGTACACTACCCCGCACATTTATATACCAGGCCTCCCCCTCCAGTGTACACTGCCTTTCTCCAGTGCCCTCCCAGCTAAGATTCCAACCCAGAATTATAGTGTCTCAAAACTGGTGCACTATCCACACACAACATCACTGGCAGAATTATCTCAATATAAACACACGTGATTGATCACAACAAAATAGTCTCCAAAAGTAAAATGCTGTCAACGTCAAAACAGCCACTTCAAAAATGTTCATTCATTCTTATTTTATTCATGACCACCACCATTACACACGACACTGAACAACAATAATAATGAGAGAAATGGAGTCAAGAAAAGGAAGAAGCGACACAACGTCAGACGTTAAAACATGCAAATGAAAACAGTGGATCCATAAAACTAGAGCAATAGTTGCATGGCCGCTAAACCCTAAATTCAAGCAATTAAAGGACAGTTTAATTGAATTGAAAAAAACAAACAGAACAAAACAAAAACGCAGGAGTTTTTATAGTTGTAGATCATATTATTTTGTAAATAAGAAGTAAGAACATTCGAAATAGTAAGGATCAGAAAGATGACCAGTGCGAGACACGGCTACGTAGGTGGTATTGATTTGAATCTTTACTGTCAGGGTACATGGACAAAGACAGTGTACACTAAAAGGATAGGCCCAGTATGTGAATGTATAGTTGAGTGTACCCTGGGGGTGCAATTTTGCCAAATACATCCAAGATGTCAGCCTGGGGCAACAAACAAAAAAGCACCTATTATCCTGTGTCTAATACGCTGGCTCTCAGTAAGAGCAGACAAGAAATGTACCAGTTCTTCATTTTAAAACCTGGTAGTTTTTCATTCGGCAGTGGCTATTTTGTTGTCGACGGCAATTTGCCCTTGGAATCTATTTTGCCGTAATCATTCACGTGTGTTTATATAGCCATATTTGCATTATTACGCCAGTGACACTGTGGCGTAGTGGATAGTGCGCTGGTCTTGAGATACCATGGTTGTGGGTTTGAATCTCAGCTGGCAGGGCATTAAAAGAAAGGCAGTGTACACTGAAGGGGCAGGCCCAGTATGTAAATGTATGGGGCAGTGTACACTGGAAGGGAGTGTACAGGGTGGGGATAGAGACCTGGGGGTGCAAATTTTTTTAATTGGTTTTTAAAATTGACCAATCAGAGACGACCAAAAGTCACATGTTTAGTACGTCATTTAGATTGACCAATCACAAATAACTCACAGCAAAATAGTCTCTGAGGGTAAATTGCTGTCGACGGCAAAATAGCCACTGCCTTTTCATTTCTTTGCAACAAAATTGGCTTCAAGTCCTGATACAACATATTAATCTGATCAATTTATCATCACTATTTTAAAACACAACTGCAAAATACAACTGGCCATAACAGCAAGATTGCGAATTCAACACCCAGATAGGCAGATGGGCTTTGTATGTTGTGCCTGGGGCAAAGCACTTTACAGCAATTGTGCCTTCTTGATTGCAGGTTTGTAGTAAAAATACACTGTTCCAGCAGTCATGCAGTAGTAGTAGTAGTACCCTGAACCTGATCTCAATGTAAGTAGCTCTATGAATAGCCACAAAGCTTTTCCTATCATCAGAGAATGCAAGTATAATGGTAAAAATACCACTTTTTAAAGCATTTAAGAGTTTGCTTACTGTCACTTCCTTTCTGTTCAGGCACTATTTTTACATATTTCTTGCAGTTTAATTGTGTTTTGCTGGTCTTTCTTCTTGTTTTTCTTCAATTTTTACCTTTCGAGGTCTAAAATAAAAGGCAATGCATATATAGACTATACCACGGTACTATTTTTTACCAACGCATATACTACAAAACAGTTGTATACAGTACCGATTTTCTTAATTTCACTTCTATGCTCTGCTACTGCATTCTGTAATCCAATGGTGTGTATCAATTGAAAAAGCACTGACAACGATCCGCTAAATTTGTATCTAAAAATCGTGCAGAATAGAGTTCTTCAACGGTGGCAATATCGCTCCCATGGAGCAATTTTGATCATCCTGAAAACGATTGTGACAATTTAGGAAGCTAAGAGTGATTTCAGAGTAACTCATTGTGTAGAATCGTTTTAGCAATTGGACTCGATTAAAGTGCTAAAGCATGGGTTATTAAACTGGGGCATTCCCATCAGGGGCGTGAGAAGTTCATAAAGAGGAAAGTACAAGGTGACAATACGGTGAGTCAGTTGTAGGAGTGTTCGAAACAGTGGTGAGCAGAGGTCTGGTGATGCCCGAGGCCAACTGCTTGATTGTATGCCCCCTCCCAAAGTGTCAAGTAGCCTACTCAAGAACGTGACAAAGACAGACACTTGAAATACGTAAAAGCTAGTGTTGAAAAAACAATTTCAAAAAATCAAACTACAATGTTTCAAAGAGTAAACTGCATTTTGTTTTAATGTGTTAATTAAAGACTAAGGCATACATTTATAAGAAAAATTCATCTGGTGAAGAGTATGTAGGCCTATTGAGGAACAAGACATTGCGTTCATGCATGCAAATAATTATCAAATTGGCCCACCAAAATGATCTATTGTAGAGATGTATATGCAGTAGACTCCGCTTAACTGTATCACTGCGAGCAGAGGGCTTTTGATCCAGTTAGCCGAAAAGATATAGTACTGTGTTTAAAAAACGATCAAGTTTTATTTAGTTATCAAAGAAAGCCAAGTTATAAAAGAAATAATGAAATGAGAATCAATAATACCGTATTCATTTATTAAAATACTGTATTATTTCTGCTAAAAAAAGGCAATGTAGTCGTCGCACAATCTTGTTTCAGCACTTGATCATTCACTGAGGAACGTGCCGTGCGAATTACGGTATGGGATTTTACTGTAAGTTTGGGCAAAAAAGTGATCCACTTATACGAAAAAGGTGATCCAAAAGGCGGCGTAGGCTACATTTAACCCTTTAATTACGGGAAGTACTTCTAGGCCAGGGATGTGGAAGCGGTTATTTTTCAATCGCCTCCTCTTCCACACCTATCGCTTCCGCTTCCACTATAAAAAACGAGAAAACGACTGTTGATCTTAGCGAATTTGTCATTTACTACAGTCAAAAAGTGTAACCATAGGTACGAAAGTGGCAAAAACGACTAAAAGAAAAAAAATAAAAGCAAACAATCAAAAAGACAGCGAAGATGAAATAATTTCAACTTTACACAGATTTATTTGTCCGCATAAACACAATGGCATCAGTTAATTCATTGCCCATTCGGACTCTGTTTTCACGAAGTACGAGCTGAGTGAACATACGTTATAATAACGGGAAAACATACGTTCAACGGATACCTGCGTGCAGGGCAAATGATTCGCGATACTGGTTGTACAATAAGGGAGTATTTGGAAATAATGTCCCAAACATTCGGCAATTTCAATCTTCCGAGCCGCTCTACATCAACAAGCGACTCAGCAAATGCAGTAAGATCAGATTTTGCAGACGCCGTTGCTGATGCCTCGGCAGCCGTTGTTGAATGTAAGGAGTTCAAATACGCATCAAAGTCAGATACTGATGCTGCAGATTTTGATACTGCTTCACTTCCACTTGAGTCAGTTTCTGCATCAGCACTTGCTCTTTCGCTTGAAGTGCTTTGAATACGGAAAAAATTGACTGAAGACCGCTCTTTGCACGTAGTTGCTCCTGGTTGCTCAAGAGGATTCTCGATCGAGCATCAACCTATCAAGAAAGAAAATAAAATGATAATATCACGGCTATATAAGTCAGTCAATCCTAATATAACTAATACATTAGTTGTTATTCTCGACTCAAATAAAATCAAATGCACAAATGCTTACCAGTATTGAGTTGAATATAATATCAACAAAAAATATTGGTAGGTCGTCACAACAACTAAGTCAACAAACATTCACTTTCGGTAAGGTATGATTCATGTGAGCCAAGATCCTGAACAACACATTTCAAATCCGCTATCCGTTGAAGCATGAGGAAAGTACTCCCCCAATAGGTCGGCATGTCAATCAGCATTCCCTTATTAGCACAACGCTTTAGAATTCCATCGGTGTGTGGTGAACGTAGGTGTTGAGCAAGTTTTCGCAATTTTATTAAAAACTTTTCCGCTTGCCATTTTTTTAACACGTCACGAATTCCTAACTGCAGGGTGTGCTCAGCACATCTCATGTGGTATATGGTATGGTCAATCGATCATGAATCTTGTATTTCTTTAATCTCTTCATCATCGTCTTCATCTCGTTCATCTTCATTAAGTAGTTGCACAGTCCGAGTCATATTTGACGCATTGTCAACAACGAAAGCTAATACTTGTTGCTTGCTAATGTTGAACAGCTTTAAAGTGTCCAACAATATTTCCTTCAAATGAGAACTGTGTGATTGGCTTCAGTATCGACTAAAGCCAACGTCTTTACTGTAAGACCGTGTTCTTTATGGTAATATTGCACTGAAATACCCAGGAAATGTGATCGAAGTCTGGTGATTCCGTCAAATTTGATAGAAACCAAAGCTCCAGAAAGTGATTCCTTCAACTTTGATTTTTCTTCCTCCGATTTTTTGAGTACCATGCTACGAATGATTTGACGTCCTGGTTGAATTTCCAAATTTTTTGCAAAGGTACCATTTAGCAATTGAAATCGATCCTCCTGAAAAAATGTCAGAGGAACTCCGTTGTAGACAATCATTTTCAATATTCCGTTTATAAAATCTTCTTTAGTGTTACGTGAACTGACAAACAACATGATAGAAAGGAGAAAATCCTAAATTATGAGCAAGCGAATAAGGCCAGTGTACAATTCATTCATATCTGACATAGAATTGAATGCCTAATTGACATTCGTGTGTTTATGTGGCCGTATTGTTATGAGTCATTTTGGTGAGTTCGCAGTTCTAATGAAAAACAACTTTACACTACGGAAGGGGAGTTGATATCACTTTTAGTTTATTTATTATGACCAAGATCGAAATGTGCCTGATAAACAAGTCATGGATGCTGCTTTCTCCTATGACTACTACCGGTTCGTACTCAGAAAACAAATTATTCATACCACTTTCTCCAATTCGAAGAAATTACCCCAAGATCATTATAAATAACGGCCCCGAGTTCTACTGTGGCAGATTAAAGAAAGCATTGGTTACAAAGCCATGCTGCAGTACATATCAGCTTTGATAAAGCATTAAGTGCAGTACGTTTATTGAATGCGGCTCTGTACGAATGTGTAGATGTAGAAATAGTAATAAGATTCTTTGTATTTGTAGAAGTAAGATAACCCGAATTTAACATCATAATCACTATCTCGCGTTTAACGCTTCCCTCTAATTGTTCTTATGGCCCATGAAACGTGTGTTGTATTTTAAATCTTGGATGAATAAATGAATTGCTTAATCATTGTTGGGCCATCGAGTACCGGGAGACGAGAAAGTGAAGTTGAAATTCGTATCCGAACTTATTCAGATAGCATCACTTCGGTTCATTGAGGCGCTGGAAGGATCAAAGATTACATTTAGTGATGGGTGCAGTGGCTTTTCGATTACTTGTTTTAAAAAACTTGTCATACTACTTTTCCCTTTTTCTTTCTGCAATTTTGTTTTTTAGTAACTTCAGAGTCTTTTTCCTCAACCCTGTCAAATGCCTGTCGATGATGACGCTTTAGGTGCCTTTTCAGGTTATCCGACTTGCTTCCCTGTTTTAGTTTAGGAATAACTGAATTGCAAGTGTGACATTGATCGAGCATAACTCTGCATCGAAAGTTATTGCCTTCTTCAAAAAAATGTTCATACACAGCACTCCATCTGTTTCGGAACATTATAATGTTATAGAAATTTTAATTACATATAATTACTATTTTAATGCAGTTAGCTGTAATAAAATACAAAGTCGTGAAAAAAAACGTACAAAACATTAACTCAATTTAAAATCTATAGATTTTGAATACAAATGATTAGCTTATATATACTTAAATTAAAGGTTTGTTATAGCTATAATAGAATACAGAACTGTAAAAGATCGGGCAAAAAGGCAAAACTGCGACGAATCCATCTAATTTGACCCTTTGCGGTCGCAATAAATTTCCCATTGTTGCCATCGCTGATCGTCATATATCGGCGCATTTTGATAAAGTTTTACTAGCTCAAGGCAATAGTTGTTACTAAATGTTTGTTTGAGAGACCAAATTTCAACCAATTTTGAGAATTTTGGTATCAAAATGATCAGCCTGTTTTGCCTAAGCAACTGGCCCGTTAACCTAAAAATTTGTAATGAATAGGCTTGTAAATAAAACTCTAAATATTGGAAACCTTAACAAAATTTGTTAATTGTGCTGCATTTTTTTTTTATATTTGAAAAATTTCAGTCAAAACAAGTCAAAATTTCCCCCCTCATTCTCTTTGCTGTGGCCCTGAAACCACCCCTTCACGCATTACAGAATTACAATCTTTTTATTGTATCAAAATTGCACAACTTTCACGTCTAAAAGCTATACTATGCAGTTTAATGCGCACCTAAATAAGCATAGGCCCCAAAATGATTTCACCCCCTTACCTCCCTACACTGCGGCCCTGAAACTGCCCTTTAGCAAACCACTAGGTCACAATCACTTTCTTGCATCACAATATCGCACCAACTTTCACTTCTGCAAGCGATACTAAGCAATTGCTTTATCGCATGTGCTGTTTCTGACTTGAAAGCTCATAAACTGACATCTGCACCAGGGATGTGGAAGCGGTTATTTTTCAAACGCTCCCGCTTCCGCTTCCACACCTATCGCTTCCGCTTCTGCTTCCACCAACAAAAAACGAAAAAACGACCGTTGACAATTTTTTTTAACTTTTGTGGCTTTGTAGCCTGCCTTCTCCTACACTTCATCATTTTGAGAAAACAAAAACCTTCATTTACTGCTATTACTGTACCTACTTCGCTTGAGCTTATTGTTTCGAACTACTCTGTGTTTGTTTTTCTTAAATATCAAAACTCGCGCTGAATGTAGAACACTGCTTTTTAATCTTTTTTGTCATCGCGGAGCCCCTAATGTACTTTCGCGTTTGTCACGGAACTCCCACTAACAAAAATTTAGAAATCACGAACTGCTTGCAAGAAAATCAAATATTTTGTTACCACAATTCAAAACATAATTAAACACTTCAACAAATAGACAGTTATTACAAGTTCCTTCACTACTTACAACAGTTAACTTAATGCTTCTCAGATCTAAACCGTATGATTCCATATTACAGCTCTCGACAATAGCTTGTCGTCACAACAACAAATAACACCGTATAGCGTTGATTTTCCCTCTCTATCCTCAACTAACTCTGACTTTGAGTTGACTTTAACTCGAATCATCATCACGAACCTTCTGCCCATCCTCAAAACACGTATTGACTCTAATCTTTTTGGATAGTGAAGTGCGAAATTTCTGTCGTATATGTTGTATGTAAATGTAAAGCGAGCTAAATTGAACTGTACCAATCAACAGCCGCCTCAACGTGGTGGTGCGGTCACCGACCCGTTTGGGTTGGGTCAAAATGCCTGTTGGTCTTCCCGAGGGTCCCAGTTACCCCGAGCACTCCCCTCACACAAGCCATTTTTGCGCCGTGCAGCCCCCTGAACGACCGCAGAAGGGTAGCACGCAGCCTCTTTAAAATTGGCCTGTCTTCTCTCTACTCCTGCCTTTCTTTTTCCCGTGTTCTCATTCTTCTCCTTGTCCTGATGAGCAGCAACGTTCATTCTAACCCTTGCCCTGTCTTTACCTATTTAGTGTGCGCTGGAAATGTGACCTGGCGGGGTAGGTCAGTGCAATGCTGCACATGCTCTAATTAAGTTCATTTAAAGTGCTCACTACTCTCCTTTTCTAGATTCAGAACTCTTGGCAGCTCTCACTCCTGTAGCTGCCCTCCCTGCTTTTTTTTGAGATTCTACACCTACCAGCACTGTGCCTTTCTCCTCGGACTCCTCCATCTGGTATACCTTCATTGCTCAATCTGGCCCCCTTCTGCTAATGCAGCACTTGCACCCCACCCTCATCTTCAAACCTCTTATCCTTTTTCCGCCCACTTTGTATCTTCTCCCTCTGCACCCTCACCACCGCCTCATGCTCCTGGCTGTTTCTCTTTACCTCCTGCTTTCTCTTCCCCTCCTTAAATCTCTCAGGGTTTTTCAATGGAATGCTGGAGGTCTTCAAGCCAGGAGCACTAAACTAGTACACTTTATTTCGTCTCATCCCGTTGACCTTATATATATATATATCCAGGAAGCTAACCTTAATTTATCTTCCTCTTTTCAGATCCCTGGATTCTCTGCTCTGCGATCCCATGGCACCCACTCTCGATCTGGTATTTTTTCTACTGATGTCGCAGACGCTAGCCCGGCGTCATCATTTTCGTCAAGCAGGGCTTATCCTTCTCTGAGCTTTCTACCTCCTCTCTTTCTTGGCTTGACTCCTACTCTGATTATGTAGAGGTCAACATCTCTCTAAACAACTTCTCCTCGTTCTCATTTCTTAATGTTTATGCTCCCCCTATTCGTTCTTCTACGAAGGATAGCAGAACCAATTTTTTTCTCTCTCCATTCTTCCCTCCTATGTGGAAGCGCAAGCGGTGGATTTTTCGCGTTTCCGCTTCCACAGAAAAAGGACCGCTTCCACCGCTTCCGCTTCCAGCTTCCGCTTCCGCTTCCACATCCCTGTTCTAGACATTAGTAAAACGTGAGATTTAGATATGTTGCTCTTTTAGCCTTAACTAACACTTACCAACTCTTGAAAACAAAATTTTTGCTCATTTTTTATGTTTTCTCTTATGTTCCCAAAATGGGAACGTTGGTAACTACTGCCACCTAATATTTGAAATCACGTTAGTAGCACAACAGCGTGTAAAACAAACACGTAAGCACAAAGATAAATAATTTTCTTTCAATTGATTGTCTGGCTTTTGTTTTATAATTAGCGGTTTCAAAAGTGCTAATTAAATGTCTAAGTTTCACAACAATTCATCTTCTAAACACTTGTATGAAAGTCAGAAAGTTCATTAGGTTCTCATACTACAGTATAAAACAGTAGCTTTGCATTTGGTGAAGTCGATTAAGTCTGCAGTCATGAAAGCAAGTTCTTTTTACGGAGCTGATCGGTCTAGGCCTCGAATAAGATTTCTAGCATCCGCTAAAGACATTGTTGAATCTCAAAAATCTGATGATTTAGAAATAGTGCTGCTTCCTCCAGAATCGGCTAATGAGGGAGTTGAAAGTGATGAGGGAGGTGGTGATAACATTTTGAATGAAGAATGCTTACCAGATGAAGTTTCCGGAGAAGTTGAAATACACGGAGAAGCTTTCGAAGACGAAATTACAGAAAAAGAATCCAGGCATAGTGTATGGCGTAAAAGTGATGAAGTAAGTATTTGTGATGCAAAGGAACTGCAGAAATCAGATGAAATTATGATGCATGGAAGAGAGAGTATGTACCAAACTTTTTCTCTGTTTTTTTTTCTGATTCTATGATTTCTCTACTAGTAGAACAAACCAACTTATATGCTACTAGAGACAAAAATATGCAGAATTTCAAAACTAATGATGCAGAAATGAGAAATTTTTGGGTCTATTGCTAATAAGTGAGTACCACAATCTTCCTTCAGAAGCAGACTACTGGAGCACAGCTGAAGATCTGGAAGCTCCTATCTTTACAAATATTATGGCGAGAGATCGTTTTCGTGTTATAAAATTATGTTTGCATGTTGCTGACAACCACAATCTTGCACAATCTAAAGTAGCAAAGGTATTGCCCCTATTGGAACTTTTGCAAACTAATTGCCAGCAGATAGATGTGTTTCACAAAAACCTCAGTATAGACGAATCCATGGTGCCATATCGCGGTCTGCATAGTGCAAAGCAGTATATCAAGGGTAAGCCCGTCAAGTTTGGCAACAAGTTATGGATGCTTTACAGCAGTGATGGATATCCATATAACTTCGAAATATATTGTGGCCAAGATGAAAGCGGAACAAACCCTTTAAACTCATGTTGTAGAAAAAATGTTGAGCCCAGTAACAAACCCAAGTCAGCACGTGGTCTTTTTCGATAATTTTTCTACTAGCCATACGCTGCTCACCAATCTTGCTGGAGAAAATGTTGGAGCTTGTGGTACAATAAGGGCAACAGAACAAACCATTGCCCTTTGATCTATAAAAGAGATTGCAAAAAAACAACCCAGTGGGACATTCGATTTTCGATCTGATGGTTCAGCTGTTTGCGTAAAATGGAATGACAATTGCCCAGTTACTGTCGCAGGTAATTGTTATGGAGTGTACCCGATTCAAAAACTTAAAAGAAGAGTAAAAAATGAACAAAAAAAACGATAGACCAACCCTTCCTTATCAAAATGTACAACAAAGGAATGGGAGATGTGGGTGTTTGTGACAGGTTGTTGTCGTCATACAGACCACGGCTTCGTTCTAGAAAATGGTGATGGAACTTGTTCTGGCATATGCTAAACCTTTCTGTTGTGGCTGCCTACAAGTTCTTTAACCAAGTAAACTCAAACTGCGTGAGTCATGTTCAATTTCGAAGAGAAATAGCAAAAGCCCTGGTAAAAGTGGACTGTCCCAGAAAGCGTCTCGGCGGACCAACTGCTCCGCCAAGCAAAGCAGTAAGGTTCGACGGAAGCAATCACAACCTCGAATCTGTTACCTAAGGAAGATGTGCACTTTGTCAAAAAAATACCAGATTGTGTTGCGCTAAGTGCGGAAAACGGTTGCATAAGTTGTGCAGCGATCAACATCACAGAAAGTAATTTGCATTCTAATATAAGCAACTGAACATTACCGCAGTGTGCTATTATTTCCGCTTGTGTATTTTGTATGTTCATTAAAAGGTCAAAAAACTTCACATCGGCAAGCATTTCGTCAATTGTGCATGCAAGGTTGTGCGTTATGTAACGTGATTTTGCCAAATAATCACCACAACACTTTTTGCAAAAAAAGATTTTTTGGATCCATAAGTTACCAACGTTCCCATTTTGGGAACATCGCAGGAAAAATGTTGTAAGTGGTAAAATAAACATACAACCATATATTTTTAAAGTTAAAAGTAGTTAATATGACCAGTTCTTGCTAATGTATAGTGTTAGCATAAAAAAAAACTTTTTTAGTTTGTTTATAATAAGCTTAAGTACAATAAACAAAAAGCTAATTTTTGAATTTTTTCTTTCAATTTTTGGCTTTTTTTTGAAATTACGCCCAAAAAACTTTTGAGAGTAAAGATAATACTCTAAAAAAACATAATAAAACAGAAAAATGTCACAAGCTGGCTGTAAAAAATGATTTATGTGTTTTTAAAGCTATGTTCCCATTTTGGGAACGTTGGACTCTAAAGGGTTAAATTGAAAATGTACATGTGGTTGGGGACTCGCAAAAATGATCCAGCTAACCTAATGCTCCAGTTATTTGTGAGCCAGTTAAGCGGAGTCTACTGTATATATATAATTTCGTGTAGTACAACAGGAGATGAAATTTTCTATTTTTTTTGCTACTAGCAATATGCCGTTGAACATAATAATACAATATATTTAGCAAAGTCAAACGTTTTCGGCGCTACATATCGCCCTCATCAGGATCTATATACAAATGTTTACAGCATTAAAACTTTCGTTGAACGAAAACACAATAAACACAAAATAACTCAAAAATAGTTTTGATGAAAAACAGTAAAGCTTCATTCTGCGGTCTCCGCAATTGTCTGGTTACTGCCAACAAAGAATCTGATAATAGAAACAATTGCCTGCTAGGAGTTGATCGGATTTGAAGTTACGTAATCTATTTTTTTGCATTAGCAATAGTATCTGAAATTTTACAAGTGCAACCATGTAGTTTGATGTATTGCTGGCTTGCCGGCCTTAATATTTTTGTGAGCTATACAATAAAAATGCTTTAACCCTTTGAGGGATAATGTAACACATATGTTACATGGTTGTTTATTGTTAAATCATTATGACGTAATAACCATTTTTCTCAAATTTTATGAATTAGAGTCTTATGATCCTTAAAGGGTTAAAGACATCGTTTAGTGAAAGCAGACGAAGAAGTAATTCTTTTTATTAAACTAGAACATGTGATAATGTGAACAAATTAATTAGACTCTTACACTTTACGATTTCTCTTTCCCATATGAGCTCTCTTATCGGAAAATATTTGAACTATCTCATTTTTCACATCTGCTGAAAGGAACTCTTTTGTGATGCTGATTAAAGTCAAACTTGCCTGGCGTTTCTGTAGCATAGATGATCTTATACATGTCTTTATCAATTTCAACTTTGAAAATGACCTCACACAGCTTGCAGTTGAAAATCTCATGGTAAGCAGTAATCTACATGCATTACATAAAGTTGGGAAGACATCCCTCCCAAACTGCATTAAACATTCAAGAGCATGGTCAGGATTAAAGAGAACTACATTTACTCTAGCTCGAAGGAGCATAACAAAGTCAAAGGTAATTATATGTTTGGTTTTTGTACTGTACATAGCAAACTAATTGAAATTTGTAAATAATAATTTCAGAACAAAAGCTGACACTGCAGAAGATTTTCTACGAAACATAATCACACAATGTCCCCCAAGCAAGATCCCATCAGATCCAAGCAGCATAGGTTGGTAGACTTACAATACGAAAAAGCATATATTATTAACAATTTGATAAAATGTAATTTTTGTAATTTCCTTTTGATGCCCCCTATCTTGGATGCCCGGGGCCGTCGCCCCGTTCTTCCCCCATCTGCACGTCACTGGCTCAAAATGAAAATATTTCCAGGTTTCATTTTGTTTCGTTTTGACGCTAAATTGCTTTGCTTTGGTTTTGTTTTGTTTCAAATTAATTCCTTTAATGAAAAATTTTGTTTTGAAATCCAAACAATTTGGTTTCGTTGTAGGCTCGAAACCAAATTGTGAAAGGTTGCACTCATCTCGTGTGACAAACATGCTTTACACCAAAAGTGTACATCGGATTTGTAGCCGGATTTTAAAATTAGAATTATATGTTTTTTCCGAATTCGGATTGTAAACTTTCGAATTTTTGGATTCGGATTTAATTTTGATTTTAATAATTGGTTAGAAAGAGACGGCCGTTCTGGCAATACGTGACCATAATTATTTTTCCCTTCGTTAAGGAATATGTAGAACTAGCCCTACCGGTTGTACATTTCTATCGATATGACGTGGAATGTGAATTCGAATTTCAAAGTATTTGTTTTCGCTCACGCACACTCCCCCTGGCATTATCAGAGGCAACTATAAGGATCAGGGCATATGGCTGTGATTTGAGAAGGGTAGCATCTAAAAATAAAATAAGCACCCAAAAAATATTTATGTGGGTAGATAGATATTTGTGTATTTCTAGTGTTTTGTTTGTGCTTCATTTATCATTTATCATCATCAATGTTTAAAAATAAATAATTGTAATAGATCTAGAAGACCGTATGGTCATCCCTATCGTCTCCATGTGCTACAACTAAGGCACCTGCAGGTAATATGGCCATGCAGGTAATATGGCACACTGCTCCGATCTCCGGATCTAAGTGAAGAAATATTTTTCAATTTGCATGAAGTTGGAGAAAATCCATACTTGTATTAATTCGCACAGTTGGGCTTAGACCCGTGTAGTGATGAGTTCGCTACAGTGAAACAAAATTTTGCAATCTTGGAATAGAGCGTTTTTATAAAATCTAGGATTTTTTACCCTCTGAAAATGAGATGTATGGTTGCGAAAATCTCAATTTCTTTTTAGCAGGGCAGGGAAGGATTGTTTCAGTTAATTTAAGCAGTTTCGTTTCGTCAAAAAATTTAAGCATTAGCTTAATGGATATAAAATTGTTGTAGAGCCTTTGCTCGTAATAAGGCCCAAGTCCTATTTGTAGTGTAGGTGCCAAAAGTAATTGCAGTGAAAAGTTAAGTGGTTTAACACTCAGTGGTTTAATACACCTGTGATTGCATCTACGCTATAGTGATTTTGAGTACACCAATTGATTGTGAGCATTTATGGAGTACACCTGCTTTCTTTCAACGAAAATGTGATAGCTTAATTTTGAATTTGGTTGCGTACAGCATAGTAATAAGCTAAATTTAGGGTGCGTTTGCCCGCATGTTTTTCGATCCCTAAGATTTAACCTAGTAACTACAAAGAATATTCAGGCCTCCTGTTGATGTTCCTGAGCATCTTCATGCTTCCTTTAATGCAAAAACATAGCAAAAACTTGTCAACAAAATCTTTTAAATAGCTTGACAATCTTGGGACTTATTACCTACATGTTCATCTAACGTGCACCAAAAAAATTTTTTTAAAAAATAACCTCATGGAAACCCCCAACTTCATCCGACTTTCAACGTTTGAAATAAGATGTGTAACAAATTACTCTACCTCCATGCACAGTTTGATCTGAAACTTTCAAGTAGTTCTTAAGAAATTTGAGAAAGTTTGTTAGGGTGGTCATATTACCTGCAGGTACCTTATATTGTGTTTCACGTTACATTGTGATGTGTACAAAGTAATAAACTGATTGATTGAGTGAACTCATCATGAAGGCCAAGGGTGTCAAACTGGTGGCCCGCGACGTAACATTTTGTGGCCCGCGTAAGAACGTCGTGGCCCGGAAAGAATTTTGTGGCACAGAGCGAATGCCTGGCCTCAGAATCAGGCCTTCGAAACTTGTTCTCAAAAAAAATCTTTTCAGTTGAAATGCTGCCATAAAGTAATCATCTACAAATGCTATAAGTCGGTGGAGGCACTACAGGCCCAGTCGAGAGAGGTAATGACCTTTTTTTGTCTTTTTTTTGGACATCACCATCGTTTCGGGCCACATCACACTATTTCCGGAGATCGCTACCCGCAAAGATGGTAATCTTTAAATAATGCCGCGGTTGGTGTGTCACAAACTGTGAAACGTTGCACAATTTGATTAACTGGTTTTCTGCGCCGGCATGCAAAAAACTTTGGGGACCACTGATATACAGTCTTACCTGCTTAAAGTTTTTTCTAACAGTGTCTGCCCATAGTAAATCCAGGTATGCAAATGTGGCCCACGGCACTGAACGAGATTGATACCCATGATTTAGGCGGATTACCGTAAGTAGTCAATGTGGTGAATGATCACGTCGAAGTCACCAATTTGCTGTGAGTGCTTCCTCGAGTTTCTGTGTGATGGTGCTGCTGTCGTTAAATGGTTCACACAGAGCGTCTGACTCCAGAGAAACAAATACATTTTGGAATCGAAAGCTGCAACATTGAATGAAGAAATTATGACTTTTTAATGCATATTTTGAAGGTTTTTTGAATCAGTTACCTAGCTCTTATTATACCTTACTAGCTGGCGTCGCCCGGCAGAGGCTCTCCATCAGTAATGTCGGGGTTTAGTATTTTAGTTCAACCGGCCAAGCCGTCTTCACCCATCGGGCTATGTGTGAGCAATAGCGAAAAGTTTATAAATTTTATGCATTTTCACAATTCTTGTACACAAAACTGTGATCATCATATTCGCTTAGTTATGGCTGGCAATGCTCACAAAGAATCTTGTCACAAATTATTGTTAACCCTCAAAAGACGGCCTGGGGTCAAATATGACGCCAGAGTTGGTGTTTTTGTTGTGAGCTTATTTTGTCTCACAAGTGCGCCAAACTTTTGACTTTGTTACGACTATAGTACGCTCGGTTGACATAATGTTTTTTTATTGCCAGGAACAACTATCCATCTACTTTTTTTGCATTATTTTGCACTGGGGTCAGTTCTGACCCCAAGCGGCATTTTACGTTACAATTTTTTCTTGTTTAGATGAATTCGTTTTTGGTGATTATTGTTAAAATAGTAAAGTAATTGAGTTAGAACAGGCGTGTAGGCCAGTGGAATTAGACGAAGAGAAAATTTTTCGGCTCCTGTACGACGAGAATGAAGAATTGGATGATAAAACCGGTCATGAGATTGATGACAACGATCAGATAAGTGCAGTGGTTAGAGCGTCCACATTGTAGTCGGTAGACCTGGGGTTCATTCCTAAGTCAAGTCATACCAAAAGACTTTAAAAAATGGAATTTACAGCTTCCCTGCTTGGCGCTCAGCATAAAAAGGGATAGTGTGGAGAACAAGCCGGCAAGCTTGCTTGTTGTATCCTTGGGCAAGGCACTTAACGGGATGCCTCCACCTTTATGTGGCAGACAGGTGGCCTTCCCGTACTTCACCGGATTATAATTGTGAAGCTGCTAACCCAGCATGTCAGACGACTCTTGGGTACCCACCAGTGGCAGTCCGCCTTGTTGGTGATGGGGCTACCTGTCACTCAAGACTGGTTCGAAATAAGCTGCCATCTTTCCTCTAGCCTAATATCAATTAGATTGACGGCATGAACCTGAATTACCCTTCATGCCGTACCTCCATCCCAAGGAAGAGGAGGGGTAAACAAACAAACAAACAAACATCAGATGAGTTTGGAAGATGAAGAAAACAAAGTGGAGGAAAACTGTGAAGATGATGTTGATGCTATTTACGACATTAATGATATGAATGAACTAGATAATCAGAGTGATACTGACAATTCAACAATGGAAAAAAGCACACATGAAGATGCAAATAGTTATGAGGCCAAAAACTTTAGATGGAGCAAAATAACACCTCGAGTAGGTCGAGCACGTAGAGAAAATATAATACTACGTCTTCCTGGTTTCAAAGGCCAAGCGCGAAATGCAAATACTCCACATGATGCATTTTCTCTATTTATTGATGATAATATGTTCAATATCATTCTTTACCAGAACAACCAGAAAATACAAAAATACCTCATGAACTTCGACGGCAATCGCCAACAACTGAATTTGATGCATGAGGCAACTTTGGATGAGATCCGTGCTGTCATAGGCTTAGTGATTTATAAAGGAGTATTCGAGTCTTCACTTGAAAATTTAGAGTCCTTGTATAAAATGGATGGCACAAGAAGATTAATTTTTTTTTGCAGTCACGGAAAAAAATCGTTTTCAGTTTTCTATTATTCATGATAAGATTTGACGATAAAGCAACAAGAGCTGTGCAGCGCTTGAATGATAAATTGGCAGCATTTCGCAAAATATGGGATACGTTTGTTGAAATATGTAAATCAATGTACTTGCTAGGTACTGCGGTTTGCATAGATGAACAGTTACTACCTTTTCGAGGAAAATGTGCCTTTCGGCAGTACATGCCTAAAAAAAAACAAACAACTATGGAATAAAAATTTGGATGATGTGCGACTGTGCAACAAAATATATGATGAATGCAAAAGTATACTTAGGAAAAGAAAACAATGAAGTAGCTCGTGGATTAGCAAGTGATGTCGTCTGCACGTTGGTTCAACCAATTTCTGGTAAGCAAGGTGGGCGAAATGCGACAACAGATAATTTTTTCACATCTGTCGATTTATCCAATTGTCTAAAAGACAGGGCTTTGACACTGGTTGGAACAATGAAGCAAAACAAAAAGGAAATTCCAACGGAATTCAAACCTGCTAGGCAACGTCCATAATATTCTTTTTTTTTTGGAATTACTAAGGAACTGACCTTGGTGTTATATGTTCCTGGAAAGAACAAGTCAGTTGTCCTCCTTTCATCGCTTCATCATGATGCTGCTATATGCGACGACACAAGGAAGCCTGAGATTATTAAACATTACAATAAAACCAAAGGCGCTGTGGACACTTTGGATCAAATGTGCGCTTGATACACTGTACAGCGAGCCACCCAAAGATGGACCATGACGATGTTCTACGGAGTGGCAAAGGTTGCTTTAGTAAATGCATTTGTTTTGTATGCGCAAAACATGCGCAAACAACAAAGACACATGAAACTAAAACGTAAAGAATTTCTACTCAGTATTGCACGACATCTGGTGACACCGTTTGCTGCACAGAGATACAAGTTTCCTAGACTCACAAGAAAAATCAAAGAAGCTATAATCTTGTGCGGGTTTGCACTCGATTCTCATGAAAGCATAGTGCAGAATACTGAAGATGAAGGCTACAGAGCCATGGCGGGAAAGAGAAGACGCTGTTATTTGTGCGACAGGAGAAAAGATGTAAAGACCCAGTTTGTCTGCAGATTGTGTGCACTGTATGCCTGCAAGGACCATATGAGCATGACCATTATATGCAATGCTTGCAAGATTCAAGATGCAGAAGACGAAGAATCTGAATAACTAATTGCACGTTTGGATTATGTTTTGTACTCTTCAGATAATTTCTTTACTAGTTTATTGCAACAAAACTATTGATTTTGCTAAAATTTTGTTAGTTTTGAATCAATAATAAAAAATGACACCATTGTTGTAACACATGAAAAATCACTTGAGTTTCCCTCAGATGCGACGCACAGATCGACCGGGATAAGAAAGGGACGGCTAGCAGAAGATACCTGGTACCACGTTTTAATTGCGCTATGTCTAACCACTTTAAAACACGTAGCTCACAGCGCCACAAACACCCCGGCCCTGTCAAGAAGAGCTCGACTAAAAGCGGTGACAACTGTGACGTCATAATAGGAAGTGTTTGTAATTGCGGTGAGTATTTTGATTTAATTTTAGGCTACAAATTGGTTTCAAGCAAAAAACTCAAAAACGTAATCGATTATTGTCCATTACATTATGGGGTCAAATTTGACCCCACTCAGCTTTTTACGTTACAAAATCGAGGCGACCTTTTGAGGGTTAATAATTGTGAGGGAGCAGTGACTGAAACGTAATCAAAACTGATTCTAGCAGCGAAACGGTGGTTGCTTTCACAATTATAGAAATAAACTATTTAATGGTAAGCTGATTTTTCGATGTGGTGCTGCTCCTTTCCTATTTATATCAGTGTCATTAAGTTACAAATTTGGCTGCGCTATTGGTCTTGTTTGCGGCTTAGCGACAACAGCGGCTATTGTTCTCTCTATATTCAGTTTTACTAATTATTCTGGTTATGGTTTTATGTTGATTTTTTTCTTAAACTTGGGATTTTATTACAATGCTGGATAATATAGACATACCTGTAAATACCTTAACACGCAGCCTATCAGCATAAAAAAAATCCTTGCTTTATAGTACATACGACGGCGTCACCCGAAAAGCCACGGTCAGTATCGTCGGGATTGAGAGTGTCGGTTCAGTTGGTCAAGCCGTTCTCATCTATCAGGCTCTTGTATGAACAGTTACCAAAAGTTTATGTGTTTTCTGCACATAAGATGTTCACGACTTTTTGTGTTCCTTTTCCTGATAGAATGTCTCAATTCAAGATTCTGGCTATGCCTTAGGTCTATTTGCTCTGTTCATTGCTGACACGAACCTAAAGGAGCCTTGCGTTCCCGTAGTTTGGAAATAGGGGTTAAATTTCTGATATTAAGCTATTCTAAAGCAAAATAGCAATAATGTCTTTCGTGTGGTGCGATTTGACACAGTGACGCTGTTTTTTTTTGATTTCCCTCAAAACTTCCTTAGTCCTCGCTGGCTACGCATTATGTAGCATGCTCGTTTCTCTCTCTGCTTGACGTGCTCTGGGGAGTTAAAAGAGTCCTTGCGTTTCCCCAAATGTTTGGTTTGACCCCAGTAGCTCTATAAAGGTATTATAAAGCAAAACACCAATAACATCTTCCATGTGGTGCGATTTAACACAGTGACTTTAATTTTGATTTCGCCTCAAACTTTCTTAAGTCCCTGCTGGCTACGCATTATGATTCATATTTGTTTTTCCTTGCTTTAGTATGCTCATAGAAGTTAGATAAGTACTTGCTTTTCCCAAATTTTCAGGCTTGATTCCAATAGCTCTATAAAGCTATTATCAAGCAAAATAGAAAAAATGTTTCTCCTAAGTGTGGTGCGATTTAATCCCGGCAGGCAATACCATCACCCGTGCCGATTTAAAACGTATCAATTAATGTAGCTGGGCTAGCTTCACCGTACAAACATTTGTTTGAGCCACAACGAAATGTTTTACTAAATATAAGCCATAGCTCCTGTAAGTGTAATGGTGATCATTTTGGTCTATCAACTAAAAATCGATGCCAATTTTTGAAAATTTAGTTGAGTAGTTTTCATAAATCAAGTTTAACTTGCTGCAAATTTACTTTCTTGGTTTCAGGTCAGCGCAGTCAAACTTGAAGGCTACGACGTCACAATACCTATTTACTGTCAGCTTTGACCTAGCTTGACGGTTCTTAACCGAGTTCAATATGCTGCTTCCTCCGCCCAATCTGAAGGTGTACATGGCGTGTCTTACATTTGTAACTGCAACATAAAGACACAAAAAACAAAAAGGAGCGTTTAGCTATTGATAATCGTAAAATTCATAAAGGGAACTATACGGTCACATTCTTTAACTGACGAAAAACAGGATTCAAAAATTGGATCCCTACATATTGCATGAGCATTTTGAATTCTTGCTTATTTCGCTGTATTTTATACATAAGCAGTTTAAATGTTTTTGTAATGCACCTTCTTTGTTTCACAGTGTGTTTGACAATTTATTGTCAACTGGTGTGCTTTGTTATTGCTCCAACACAGCAGCAATTTCAAATTTTGTCTCCTGATTAGACTAAGCAATAGATTTTAATAGGCTTCCAGCAACTAATTACACGGCCTCCTAGCAAACTTAACCCGTAACTATCAGTCTTTAGATGATCAATTAAAATAAAACTGGCGTAGTTTACCGCAAAAATGCGGTTGCTGCAGGTAAAATAAGAAACCACGCCAAACGAAATATAAATTATAAAATTGCCAACGAAAAAAGAAAAAATCCATAACACAAACGGTTTCTCAGCGCTGATACGACCAACCCAAAAGGTTAAGAAACTAGTTTCCGAAGCTTTTCACGAAACAAAGCTGTGAGAGAGTTCATAAACAAAATTTTTGACGAAATACTTAGGCTAGAAACAGCACAAAACAGTACGAGGAATCAGCAGATAACCACGCCGCACAACCAACTTGAGCCCTATCCACTTCATCCCCTGTGTTTTTGCTGGTATCAGCCTCAAGCTAACAGATTTTAGCAACTTCCCGATCGCCAAGAATACCCAGTGCATGTTGACCCTGAGAGGTTTCACGTTTACTTTCGCCACACTAGCCAAAGATACATTGGCCCTACCAAATTTTGTCTATGCCCTTTAAGTAATCTAATCTTTGCTAACCCTGCTTCCTCTACTCACGGATTCATATTGCCATTCAAAGTTGGAATTTGCTTGATCCCTACTCAGCTTGATGAAGCTAAATACTTCATAAAAAGGTGTACTTCTTATTTGATACCCCTTATTGATAGCAAAACACAGAAACCGCCTCTGCAACTCTTTGGGCAGGGGATGAAAAATATCTCCAGGATAGGAATATCCAGCTCCTCTTCAACCCCATCAGATCAAAGAATATTACGGAAACTTGACAAGCTCACATAAAATTTCTATAACCCATCAGCCGTGAATTTAATCATAAGTCCCTCTTCAATGCTCTCAGGTGAGCATCCATGTACAACTACGGTACTCCAAATGTCTCTTTCAAGTTTTCCACGGCCTGCTGTAATGCCTTGGTGGGAAACTTGTAGACGTGACAGGCTTCCGCTATTCTTCTGGTTCGCTCTTCAGTAGCAGCTGCCGATCGCAATAGAACATATGCTGGATCCTATCTCCCAGAATGGTCCAGAACTGCATTTTGAAACTGATAAATAAATCGTTGATAATAAGCAGGGTCTCTATCATACCAGTTTTCCCTTCCCATCAAACCAGTCTTCCCAGTAAGGGAAAAATTCCTGCAGCGCTGCAGCGTACCAACAGATGACTCCCTGAAGCGCACCAACAACCAAGTAAGACCATGCACTCCACTTGCTTTACTTATAGGAGCGGTCTTGGTCAACCCATCAATAGTTTGGGGTAGCCTATTAGCAACTAAACAACTTCTGCTCTCGGCCGACCCATACGGGATCTCCTTTCTAGATCCATTCCTGGTACCTTAGTTCAATTTCTCTCCGTCACTTTGAAAATCAACTATAGCGGTGTGAGAAAGACCAGTCCATTCAAGAGCCGACCCATTAGCGCCCTCGTCCACATTCAACATCATAACCGTAATTTTTCTCGGCATTGAACGAGCCACCTATGACAGAGCAAGAGTTACCATATTACCCTGGAGCATCGGCTCTAAGGATTCCCTTTGAATCTTTCGTGTTCAGTGATGTGGGCTTGTCCACTTGCAGACCACCTTTCTTGAAATTTGTTGCAACGCTTCTACCTGAAAAGGGCAACACTTTGTACCCAAAGATCATGGACTGACCCTCCATCACGGATTGTTACAGAGTCTTCAAAAAACGAAAATCTGTCCACAAGACCCCGGAAAAATCTCCAAGGCCTTCGCTCTTCCTTTCATTACAATAGCTAGAGTAAAGTTCTTTTATTGTGGAAAACTTAGTTTAAACAAACGAAATTCCAAAACTAAGTTAAAATAAATTTTAGTAAATAAAAATAGGAAAGGCAAAAATTTACCAATGGTTTTTTTTCTTAAAAGCAAATTCGATCCAATTAAGTGCAGCAACAGATCAATAACTTTCGTGTAGTAGCAAAAGGATAATATAACAATTTCAACTTATAGAACGTTTTTTATTCAGCATTTGGAGCGAGAGGCTGGCTAATTAAATGCACACCTCGCCCGACTATAGGCAAACGTATGAGAATTGCATTCCAACCTCTAAGTTGCCAAATACCAACTAAGAAAATTAATAGAAGGCGCGTCAAGAGCTAAAAAGTGTGGGCTTGGTTCAGCACTGGCACTTTTCATTCTTTTAATTATTAGCCGATTCTGCAACACAGATACGGTGCCGGCAAAAAAAAAATCTTTACATTTGTTTGGCAAAAAAAGCTTTACATGAAAAATATGCACGTGTATTTAACTTACTGATTGCACTAAAAGCATTGCATCACAATAACACTTATACTTATGTCATAAGCTACTACCTGTGTATACTTCACCGCATAGCCATTGCTCTGCGGGCTTAGTGTAGTTTTACAGCTTGATAAATAGTAGGTGGGTGAAACTGGACAAAAATTTTTATTTTCTTGAAATTTTGAGGTCTTGCAAAATTTATCTCAGACACCAAAATGGATTCAAAGAGAATGCAAATGGCAGAATGATCTCGTGCCTTGACATTGTCGCAGAAGAGAGATTGTGTGATTGCTGTAGCTAGAGATATTGGAGTTTCAAAAGAGGCAATTCATCGATCAAAAAGTTGGCTGCGTTGCCACCACCTGGGATGATACCGAAGAGGAAGTCGAGCTCTGGCGCATCTAAGAAAACCTCGCCATGAACTGTTAAGCTTTCGAAGCGTAAGGTGACGTCATATCCGTTTGTAACTGCGATTAAATTAAAAAACAAGCACCGTGAGCTTCTTCACAATGTTTCAATCAGGACAATTTGTCATTGAAGGATCTTGGTCTATCCTGTTGCCGTGCAGCCAAGAAGCCAATGCTGACTGCAGCAATGAAGAAGAACACTCAACTTTTGCCAAAAATATCGATATTGGACAGCTGCAGAATGAAAAAAAGTGATGTTTAGTCATAAAAGCACTTTTATACTGGTGAGAATAGTGTTGAAGATGGTGCGTTGACCAAGTAGTGCATCACGGTATGACCCAAAATTTAAAATTAAACCATGAAACACCCTTGCAGTGTAACGGTATGGGGAGCTTTCAATAGAAATCTGGGCAGGGCTGGAATTTGTACTTCCTTCCTAAAAATGTGACAATTAAAGAAAGCATTTATATCAACATTTTAAAAGAGCATCTTCTCAGATTCTGTTGGATTCATCAGTGTACATGATAATTTCATGCATGATGGTGCCCCAGTTCATAAGTCGAAGATCATGACAAGACTTTTTAGCCGCCATAACATCCATGTTTTAGAGTGGCCTGGTAATTTACTAGACCTAAATCCAATTGAAAATGCCTAAATTTTTTTAAAAAACAAGATTCAAGAGATGCGAAAAAACATTATCATTGAATTGCAACAGCATGCAAAAAAACTCTGAATAACATTGGACTTCACCTACTTGGCCGCTCTTACTGACTCCATGCCCTAAAGGCTTCCAACGGTCATTAAATCAAAGGGCAAGATGACAAAATACTGATTGACATTATAGTATATGTGCAATAAAAGGCAGAAATCCTAAAATTATTTCGTTTAATTTCTTTGCGAAAATATTTAACCAATGTAAAAGTTTTTTTGCCGGCACTGTATGCATTGTGACATGTTGTCTTCCTGCAATTCAGCTCCTGCCCAAATCTGTGCCCTTGCAAGCTCGATCTCCCCCCCTCCGGAGAAAATTCGCTCAGATACCACCAGGGCACCTCTTTCCTTCAACCTCAACTCCCTTTATGTCCGCTCTAACTGTTGTTGATTTAATTTAACATTATCTTGCTTGTCAGCGACAGAACTACTCGCAATCGACTGACAAGCACTAGCACCAGGTTTCTTTTTATTCCTAGACAAAGTCTTACCGGTACTGCCAGAAGTGCGCGACGAAGGGTCGAAAAAGCGGCCTCAACCATCTTTACTCAAAGTTGGTCAATGCAACTCTGCATGCCATGGTAGTCTTGCTCCAGGTCCTTTAACTGACAGCCATAATCTAAAAATTTAGGGTTGCCATCTTGCAGCACCGAACAAAAATCCCTTACAGCCTCGAACATTTTTCATAAGACCCCCGCACTGACAGCAGATTTACGACTTTACTACCACTGCCTTCATCTAAAATGGAGGAAATCATTCTTTCTACTTTGTTTCGGGAGTCCGTAAATCCACAATAGTCTGCGTGGCAGTCAAAAATTGACAATTTTCCTTTTTTCTCCTAAGGTGTCACTTGCCATGGCATCATTCAGTTGAGCCACAATCAGATCCGAATTTGCTCAAGCATCAACTCGCAAGTATTTCTATAACTATCCTGAGTGGAACTTGCATTACTGCATTGCTGTTCACTTGCTGAAGTCTCTTGATTAAACAGCTTCACGAAAAAGAGCAGTCGGCAAATACTACACAGAATCTCTTCTTCGCTTAACAATTTATCTCCAATTCACAGGTTTTTAAGCATCTTAGGCTCAGCTGCCTGAAAATGCACCAACGTGGATCTTACTCTAATAAGCTGATGGAAAATAGCAGGCTTCTGTCTTACTGCCTGGCTACCAATTATTGGCCTTCACAATTCACGGATCCACAGCACTTTATTGGCACAGTTACACCAGACAACCACCACTAAAACACCTTATGCACTCAGCTAATCAACACGGCAGCAGCCACATACCATATTTTCAGTACAGTTTAAACTAGCAGCTATTGTACCTAGTTTACAGCCAACTTTCAACAAATCGGTTTTAAATCAAGATATGAAAATAGGCTACTAGCAACTATTAAACAGCTCTTAGTAAACTTAGTCCGTAATTATCAGTCTTCAAACGGATAAGATAAAAGTGACGCAGCCTACCACAAAAATAAGATTGCTTGAAAAAAAGCAAGAGACCACGCTAAACAAAAAATAAATTGCAAATCTAATGTATAAAGCGCGATTCTGCCTGCAGAAGTGTACGTACGTACGTACGCTTCAACTCCACCGAAACTAATGAATCTACAGACATCAAACTCGGCACTATTGATTACCATTCCGGGTCGAGTGTCACAAGGGGGTTCGTAACGTCATAATTAAAAATAACTTTTTATTACTTGCATTTCTTGACAGAGGAAAATAACCATTTTCAGTTTAAAAAAAAGCCAGCCTCCATCTTCCCAACTTGCAGAAACTTTATCTTTTTGCGGTCTAAAACGACGTCGCAATCAACGCTTGATTGCACAATTTGTTATCTGTATTTTCTCAATAAATACGGATCGCAGAAACGCAATTAAAAGCGTTTGCAGGAGATATTATTAAGGCGCTTTTGATAAAAGCAACTCAAAAAAATTAAACGAGTGCGCTTTACAACCGGCTTGGCCTTGAAAATCACGTTTTAAGCGAGGACGAAGCTCACTCAAGCCAAGACGAAGTTTGATCGAGACAGCTCAAGCTGTACTGCGGCCGTAAATCATAAGCGAACAAAACCCAAGTTCAATCTACGCTTGAATCTACACCTAGCCTTTAGTTTTTCTATCGTTTTTCCATTCAGACGTCACATGATGTTTGCCCACTGTATTTCTGTGCACTTCTATGGTACAATACAGTGCTAAAATGTTAGTTGAGTATGGCGTTAGTAATTCATGACAGGTCAAAAGATTAAATACAGCAGGCATTTCCCGTTTGTTGAGTGTAACGATATTACAACCAGATCAATTCCTTCTTTCGACTAATCTATTCTTCAAAATTAACGTTTCGCTCCCCTTAGTTACCGGGGAGCTTCTTCAGAAAACGGTAGATGTTACTAGTGTAACATATAAACTGTACAACATAAGAATATAAAGACAACCTGTATTACTAAACACTAAAAATTATTTACCAACAGGGCAGGCAACACGTAATAACGAAAACATTGTTACATCATAGATACAAGAGTGGGCAAATAAAAAGTGTTGTCAGATACATAAGACATCATTTATTGGAGACAAACACACTATAAACAATCGGAAAATTTGCACCATCATTGCGATTAATTACATTACACGAACAAGCCTTTTGATTTATCAAAAAACTTTCCGCAACGCGATGTCTGTATGCATGTGATTCTGACTTCAGTATTTTGACATTATCCCAATCTATTCTATGATCAAAATCCATAACATGTTGACTCAGCACTGACTTTTTAGTGTTAAAAGTCTTGACCACTTCAGCATGTTCCCGTTTTCTGTTTCTAACACTACGTCCTGTTTCACCTACATACACAACATTGCAATCCCGGCAAGAAATTTGATACACCAAACCACGCTTTTGTTCAAAATTAATAACATCTTTAGGTTTACGAAACAACGAAGACAACGTGTGATGTGGTTTTAAAGCCACTCCGATACCAACTTAAGTCAAAGTTCGGCTAATAGGTTCGGAGACACCTTGCACGTAGGGAATCGAAGTAAACCGTTTCAGTTTTTCTGATGTTATGATTTTTCAAGTACTTCTTAAAACTGCATTTGTTACTGGGAAATTCGTTATTTTTTAAGGTTTTTGTTATTTGATGAAACTCTTCAATCTTTTTTTCGTTATTGGATGTGATACTGTTGGCTCTGGAGAATAATGTACGCGCCGCACTAGCCTTTTGATCAACCGGGTGATGAGACGAATATTGAAGATACCTGTCCGTGTGTATTGGTTTCCTGTATACGCTTGTTGCAAAGGATTCATCTTCCATCTGTTGTACGCATACTTCCAAAAAGGCTGATTGTCCTAATTTTTCCACTTCTGTAGTGAATTTTATTGAAGTAGATATTTTATTTAAGTAATCATGAAAGGGATTGACCTCAGTTTTTTCCATAATAGCATACACGTCATCTGCATTACTTAACCATAAAGACGGAGGATTCAAATACGTGATCAAGCCTGTTTCCTCAATCTCTTCCATAACCATGTTTGCTAATATTGGTGACAAAGGAGAGCCCATCGGACAACCAAAATCTGTTTATAAATGACGTCATTGTACACAAAAAACGATGATTGTAAACAGATATCTTATACTTCCATGAGTTCCGGCACTGTAAGGCTTGTTCTTTCTCCCAAGGTGCAATCATCGCTGACTCCATTTGCCACAATGGTTTTGGAGGTTTTAAGTGGAACAGAGGCAAACAAACTTACCACATCAAACGAAACTTGTGATTCAGATTTGCCAAGTTTAATGGATGAAATCAATTCTCAAACTCAGAGAAATTCTTGACAGTGTATTGGGTGTTTCCAACTAAGGGAACAAGAATTTGCAAGCTGGTAGGTAGCTGTACCAATGAAGGAAACAATAGGACGAAGAGGAACATTGGGTTTATGAATTTTCGGAAGTCCATATATTCTTGGCAAAACTGAATTACTACCACGTAAAGTTTCATACAAATAAGAGGAAATCTTGTCATTTTTGTACAACTTCCAAATGAAACGATTTAACGCTTTTCAATAGAACAGATTGGATTTGTTAAAATTACTTGGTATGTTGCAGAATCAGATAACAACCCTAAAAGTTTTTTATCATATTCCAGATTATCTACTACTACAGTGTTGTTACCTTCATCTGCGTTAAGGATTACAATGTCATCATATTGCATCAACTCTTCCATTGCGCGCTTTTCGGCATTTGATAAATTTGGTTTGGGTGGTTGGCTCTTTTCAGAATTTCCACCACTTTAGATCGTATGGAATCAATTGAACACTTGTTAGTAGTATATAATATTACTTTTAACCCCTTTTTTGTGGTGCAAATTGTGGTGCACCACGTCATTTCCGAACGTGACTTCCGAACGTGCTGATACGTCATTTCCAAACGTGCGGCTACGTCATTTCCGAACGTGTTGATACATGAACTTGAAGTACATTGTAACAGCTTGTAAATACAACGTGTAACAACTTGTAAATAACAACTTGTAAACAAATGGTAACCTTACCAAGACAACTTGAAAACAAATGGTAATACAACTTAAACAAATATATTTGTTTTTAGGAATGGTTTTATTTGTTTGAGTTCTTTTTTAGGAATGCTTTGAAAATGTTTTTGTTTTAGGAATGATTATATTTGTATTTGGAAACGATTTTATTTGTTTGATTTGTTTTGAAAATGTTGTTTCTTGTATTTAGGAATGATAAGGTATATTTGTTTTTAGGAATGGTTTTATTTGTTTGAGTTCTTTTTAGGAATGCTTTGAAAATGTTACTTGTTTTTGGAAATGGTTTTATTTCTTTTTGGAAATGATTTCATTTATTTTTGAAAATGTCCTAATTGGTTGTACCCTCGCTTCAGAATACCCCCACTTCAAAAGTTCTCCAATTGATTTCACTTTTCAACTCGTTTACGATTTTTTGTCTTATTGTAAGCACAACTGCTGTAAAACGGAAACATTAACTTTAGGTCGTGATTGAAGCCTTCGATAACTACTTCCTTTCGATCGTAAGCATTAATCGCGCATAATCATTCAGATCGTGAAATTGTTTATAAAACCTCTGATCGATTTCTCCTTTTGATTCTCTAGAATGTTGTTTCTTTACTCTTCTAGATGTGTTTATTGGAGGTATTTTCCTTTACTCGTGATATTTCTGCAGTTGGTTGGAATTAATTTACATCTATTTCAGTAGAACTAGGTAGGTAATGGATTCAGTCTTTCTTCAGTCTTTTTGTCAATAATTTTCTGACCACACATGGCTCTCGTCATAGCTCTCTCCGCTCTCCATAAAATTGTGTTATCATTTTCTTTTAAACACCATACCTCACTTAAATCACTACTGTTTACATCGTAAAATCGAAAAGATTTAGTTTTAGTTGTGTGCAAATCATAAAACATTCATCTCAAATTTACATTCATTTTCATAAAACTAGAAACCTAAATTGTATTCTATCATCACACTGTTTAAAGATTTTTCCGAAATTTAGCAACTTTTAAACTTATTAACAAGAAAAGTTTCTACCTTTCAAAGTCTCCTCAACTCACCTACATAGAAATAAGCACAACTTTCGACATTATTCGTAGGACATTAACATAAAATTCATAGTTTTTAAGCACAACTTTTAACAATATTTCAAGAACATTAACATAAAATTCATGGTTTTCAACATTTACGTTTATTACAGCTAGTCGTTAGTTTTAGAGGAAAATAACCAACAGCTTTCTAGATCATCAGGTTTGCTGGAGAAAAATCACATGCAGTGACGTTGTGAGTTTGGTGAAAGAAACACTATCGAATTTGACACAATTTCAATCAAAAACTTGTACCGCTAGCCGTTAGTTTTACACTATTCGGATCAAAATTTCAGTAGCTTGACCAGACCTTTGAGTGAAATGTAGAATTACTTCACATGTGACAGTGAGGTAGTTAAATTTTTATGTTAGTTTCACACTTTCTTGGAAGGAAATTTCAGTAGCTTGACCAGATTTTTGGGTAAAATGTAGATTTGTTTTACATGCGACAGTGAGGTAGTTACATTTTTATGTTAGTTTCACGCTTTCTTGGAAGAAAATTTCAGTAGCTTGACCAGACTTTTGGGTAAAATGTAGATTCGCTTCACGTATGACAGTGAGGTAGTTACATTTTTTGTTAGCTTCACACCGTCTTGGAAGAAAAGTTCAGATTGACCAGACCTTTGAGTGAAATGTAGATTTGCTTCACATATGACAGTGAGGTAGTTACATTTTTATGTTCGTTTCGCACTTTCTTGGAAGAAAACTTCAGATTGACCAGACCTTTGAGTGAAATGTAGATTTGCTTCACATGTGACAGTGAGGTAGTTGAAGTACAGCGGTAGAAACATTTTGAAAAGGAAAGGTCAGAACAGTGAATTTTGTTTCAATTCAGCATCACTGCTAAATATTGTTGAACCAAGAAGATTGAACCTTTATCGTGTTTGGAGACTAATTCAAACTTTTACTTGTAAACATTCACCATGCATCTAATTTACATTATCTTTTCATGCAACTAGAAAACAATTATAACACTGTTTTAAGTAGAAACTATCAAATTTTTCCGCCAACATAAAAATTTTTCAAAGGCAGCTAAGCTTACTATCAGCAGAATCTGACTCAAACGGAAACATAAACATCACGTCAGCATACCTTAACCAATCACAATCGATGTAGAACTTCAAAAATGATTTACTATCAACTCCAGCATATTCATCTGTTCTTCAGTCTTTTTGTCAATAATTTTCTGACCACACATGGCTCTCACCATAACTCTCTCCGTTCTCTTTAAAATTGCGTTTTGATTTTCTTTTAAACACCATACCTCACTTAAATCACTACTGCTTACATTGTAAAACCGAAAAGATTTATCTTTAACTGTGCGCAAATCGTAAAACATTCATCTCAAATTCACATTCATTTTCACAAAACTAGAAACCTAAATTGTATCCTATCATCACACTGTTTAAAGATTTTTTCCGAAATTTAGCAACTTTTAAACTTATTAACACGAAATTTTTACTTCCTTCAAAGTCTACTTAGTTCACCTACATAGAAATAAGCACAACTTTTCACATTATTTGTAGGACATTACCATAAAATTCATGGTTTTCAAAGTCTACTTAGTTCAACTATATAGAAATAAGCACAACTTTTCAGGACATTAACATAAAATTCATATTTTTCACAGTTTACCTAGCTCACCTACATAGCAATAAACACAACTTTTAAGGTTATTTCAAGGATATTAACATAAAATTCATGGTTTTCACAGTTTACCTAGCTTATCTACATAGCAATAAACACAACTTTAACATTATTCGTAGGACATTACCATAAAATTCATGGTTTTCACAGTCTACCAAGTTCATCTACATAGCAATAAACACAACTTTTCACATTATTCGTAGGACATTAGCATAAAACTCATGGTTTTCAAAGTCTACTTAGCTCACCTACATAGAAATAAGCATAATTTTTAACATTATTTGTAGGACATTAGCATAAAACTCATATTTTCCGCAGTTTACTTAACTCACCTACATAGAAATAAGCATAATTTTTAACATTATTTGTAGGACATTAACATAAAACTCATATTTTCCGCAGTTTACTTAGCTCACCTACGTAGAAATAAACCAAACTTTAAACATTATTTGTAGGACATTAACACAAAATTCATGGTTTTCACAATCTAATTAGCTCATCTACACAGAAATAGCCACAACTTTAGCATTTTTGTAGAACATCAGCAAAACAAAACACAAAAATTATTCTTTATTCTTATTAAAATGAGTATTCACCCGTTCTTTATTCTTATTAAAATAAATATTTACCCTCTACTGCAAGTAGAAATTATTGATCCAATTCTTTAATTTTTCGTTGTTTGCTAAAAACCACAAACAGAAAACTTCAAAACAAATCTGTGTGCTATCACCAATCTAAAACTCATTGCTTTAACAAAAATTCTCAACTTATTCGTTAATTTGTAAGCACTTGAGCAAACATACTTACGTATTGTGACAAGCCGTCTTAGCTGATCAAAGACTTTTGTTTCGTACAATTAAACTCTTGCACTAAGTTTTGATCTATTTGAAATCGTTATTTGTAATTCACAACTTTCAACTCGCATCATATTGTCTCCCGTATAGGCAAATCAAGAATTTTACCTAAATCCTGGCAAAATTACATTAAGTGATATCTATTATACACTTCTTATACGGAATCACTGCTACATACGTTTGCAATTGCAGATTAGACCAAGTTGATTCATTACAAAATCTCTTACTATTTTTATCAAACAACTTCAATGCTACTGTATTAAGTATGACTCACACACCATAAATTAGTTACAAAATGTAAAATCTGAGCTTACAAAAGCAAATGCTAAACGTTTTTCTACCAGCTTTATCAAATCTAATGCTCTGTTAGAAGCGAACAAACTCTCATAGTAGCATCTAACATAAACTTACAGTTGTCTTTCTCAGTGACCTCATTAGTAATTGCTGTGACCAACACACAAACGTTTTGAACGTGCTCTCGTGATAGTCTTGACTAACTTTCTGACAAGCCACTTTCCATTCTTAAAACAATTTTCCTCGCAATCAACTGCTTCAATGCTTTTAACACCTCAAAATCTAAACGTATAAAATATTCACCTTCATGTCTTCACCAAGTATTGACTCGCGTAAAAAATCACGACCCGCTATTTTCATTCAAGTTTTAATCAACAAACACCAAACTCGCAATTTGATTCTCATTTGCACAACAAAACTTATCGTTTATTTTCAAGAAACACAACCACAATTTCTGATATTGCTATACATGACTCTGACTAATCTTTTGACCTATCGAAATTATATAACCTCGTTCTGATTGATTCGTTTTTGGCTTATTGTTTTGCTCTTACTTATTTCATCATGTTGATATTGATTTATTCAACAAAATATTTGCCATTAATCGCTGTAAAATCTCTTCACCTCCATCCAAGATTGAACTTGCACCATTTCAAAATAAAGCTTTTCATAGTTTACCAACAAGACAGACATACACTCCGCACATACTAGCAAACTTGCATCGAATTACTTTAAAAATTACCCATTTAGGTAGAAATCTGCACAGTACGGTTTATTCTTTCCAATCAAAATTACTATTTGGAGTGCTATTTCGTTGTGATTATGATATAAGTACAAACCATATAAATTTCTTTATCAACATGCAATTTAAAGCTATTTTCATTACATCCACCAAGCTTCAAGTTTAAATTTCTAACACTGTTATACGTAATTGATATGCAAAATATTCAATCATCATTAAGTTATATTCAATCATCATTTAACTTTCTCATCGAATTTACTTTTACCCTACACCTCATTGTGCAACAAAGAAGTCAATTTCACCTAATTTACACCAACGTCAATACACTTGAATTCATATCAAAATTTTATAAATCTACCTATATTCTTCGGTTGAAAATGTGGTTGGAGACTTTAAAATTTTTAATAACTTTATAGATTTAGTCACTTGTTAAAAATCTTCACCAAATGTTGAACACGTTGAGACAATAAAAAGATTTTCTATCTGACACCCGTGTGAAATATTTCAATTGAAGATTGCTAAGCTACATTGTGCGATCAATATATTGTTTTCTGATTTTAAGTTATCATCACAACTCAGTTCAGTGGTCAATGAGCGGGCTAATATTTTTCAATCATCACGCATTTTTGCATTATTTTCTTCATCACACAATACTTTCGTTGTTGCATATCAATTTAAATCAAAAATCCTATCTTATAGTGTTTTCAAACTTAAATTTTCTTACCGCGCACTCACTTTATCATCTCTGTACATACATGTAAATTGAATTTAACTCAAAAATTTTAGAAGTTTATGTATCAAGCCTAATATTTGACACTACATATTACCGAAACTACACCAATTTTTATCAGATTTTGATTCCGTTACAAATTATTTTATGAAACTAAAAATCAAACTAACTTTTTCCTAATTATCAAACGTACAAATATGGTGATGATTAGAGCGTTCGCTTCACAGATCGTTTTCTTGTCAAAGACTTTTAAGTGATTACAGTGTAGTGTTCAGCATGAAAGATTTGTTTAAAGAAAGACTAGTTTGTTTGATATGAATTTTATGTTAATGTCCTGAAAAGTTGTGCTTATTTCTATATAGTTGAACTAAGTAGACTTTGAAAACCACGAATTTTATGGTAATGTCCTACGAATAATGTCGAAAGTTGTGCTTATTTCTATGTAGGTGAGTTGAGGAGACTTTGAAAGGTAGAAACTTTTCTTGTTAATAAGTTTAAAAGTTGCTAAATTTCGGAAAAATCTTTAACCTTTTAAGGATCATAAGATTCTGATTGATAAAATTTAAAACAATTCCGTAATTGTTGGTAACAAAGGGAAAATAATAGATTTTAGAAAAGTGGTTATTACATCATAATCGCATAACAATTAACAATCGTGGGACATATATGTCCCAGCATCCCTCAAAGAGTTAAACAGTGTGATGATAGAATACAATTTAGGTTTCTAGTTTTATGAAAATGAATGTAAATTTGAGATGAATGTTTTATGATTTGCACACAACTAAAACTAAATCTTTTCGATTTTACGATGTAAACAGTAGTGATTTAAGTGAGGTATGGTGTTTAAAAGAAAATGATAACACAATTTTATGGAGAGCGGAGAGAGCTATGACGAGAGCCATGTGTGGTCAGAAAATTATTGACAAAAAGACTGAAGAAAGACTGAATCCATTACCTACCTAGTTCTACTGAAATAGATGTAAATTAATTCCAACCAACTGCAGAAATATCACGAGTAAAGGAAAATACCTCCAATAAACACATCTAGAAGAGTAAAGAAACAACATTCTAGAGAATCAAAAGGAGAAATCGATCAGAGGTTTTATAAACAATTTCACGATCTGAATGATTATGCGCGATTAATGCTTACGATCGAAAGGAAGTAGTTATCGAAGGCTTCAATCATGACCTAAAGTTAATGTTTCCGTTTTACAGCAGTTGTGCTTACAATAAGACAAAAAATCGTAAACGAGTTGAAAAGTGAAATCAATTGGAGAACTTTTGAAGTGGGGGTATTCTGAAGCGAGGGTACAACCAATTAGGACATTTTCAAAAATAAATGAAATCATTTCCAAAAAGAAATAAAACCATTTCCAAAAACAAGTAACATTTTCAAAGCATTCCTAAAAAGAACTCAAACAAATAAAACCATTCCTAAAAACAAATATACCTTATCATTCCTAAATACAAGAAACAACATTTTCAAAACAAATCAAACAAATAAAATCGTTTCCAAATACAAATATAATCATTCCTAAAACAAAAACATTTTCAAAGCATTCCTAAAAAAGAACTCAAACAAATAAAACCATTCCTAAAAACAAATATATTTGTTTAAGTTGTATTACCATTTGTTTTCAAGTTGTCTTGGTAAGGTTACCATTTGTTTACAAGTTGTTATTTACAAGTTGTTACACGTTGTATTTACAAGCTGTTACAATGTACTTCAAGTTCATGTATCAACACGTTCGGAAATGACGTAGCCGCACGTTTGGAAATGACGTATCAGCACGTTCGGAAGTCACGTTCGGAAATGACGTGGTGCACCACAATTTGCACCACAAAAAAGGGGTTAAAAGTAATATTATATACTACTCTTGTTGGCAAAGTTGACTTGGCTTAGACCTAATTGGTTGCGGAAAGTTTTTTGATAAATCAAAAACCTTGTTCATGTAATGTAATTAATCGCAATGATGGTGCAAATTTTCCGATTGTTTATGGTGTGTTTGTCTCCAATAAATGATGTCTTATGTATCTGACAACACTTTTTATTTGCCCACTCTTGTATCTATGATGTAACAATGTTTTCGTTATTACGTGTTGCCTGCCCTGTTGGTAAATAATTTTTAGTGTTTAGTAATACAGGTTGTCTTTATATTCTTATGTTGTACAGTTTATATATTACACTAGTAACATCTACCGTTTACTGAAGAAGCTCCCCGGTAACTAAGGGGAGTGAAACGTTAATTTTGAAGAATAGATTAGTCGAAAGAAGGAATTGATCTGGTTGTAATATGGTCAAAAGATGCTGGATGTCCCCTGGTGCAGTGCCACGCTTGCACGTGTTGTGGAATAGCCCCACTTTTTCATTGTCACCTTGTTGCGACCTACTCTTCTTCGGAGGCGATTTAAGTGTTTCATTAAATCTAAATTGCAGCTATGTCCTTGTGAGGTTTACAAGTGAAAGAATTCTCACATCACAGGTAGAAGTGTGTTGATCAAGAGTCTATCTACAAAGCCTTAATTTTTCTTGTTACGGTAATTTATCTAAGGCAGAGGAGTGACTGAGAAAACTCTTCCTTAATTTCAGTTTCTCTTACTACAATTCCGTCCATGCAGAAGATGTCTGTCATTGCTGGTTTACCTCCGTGGGCAAATGGATTGCAGCGTCGTTCATGGCGACAATGATAGTACGATTGTAACTGATCACGTTGTTGCGTGTTACGGAAAGATATTTTACGGCTATTATCCCCGCTTGGTTACATGCTTTTGGAGAAATGCACTTTGGCAAGAGTAATGGTAACTTCAAAGCAGGTCTGAACTGAAAATAATTCATACCTAACTGCATGAGTTTTCCGTGAGTGGAGGATGAAAATAAACGACGACCTCCGTCATATTACTGGGCTAACAACTTCCTATTGATCTTGGGTGGAGCAATGTTAGTTATAATGTTGAGTTCATTAGTATAAATAGGGTTGGGGCTCTCAGTTATGAGACATATGAGACAGCAAGTGTAGCTAAGGCCAGATTTGTTTCATTGACCTCCTAAGTAGAGATATTCCGCAGTTGAGTAGCACAAGACCAGGGCACAGTTGTTGCTAGAGGGTGAGCCACAAACGCCATAAACCCCCCAAGTTTTTTTAATTCCATTTTAAAATAAAGGCATTTTGGACAAAAAATGGAAAAAATCTCGCTCAAACAGTTGATCTACAAAGAAAAAAAACTTCAACATTGTTTTAGATTGACTACGGAAGATATCAACTTTCAAAAAGGTGGCGTCCAATAAAAAAGATTATTCAATAGCTTGCTGTTATTGGTTCTCCAAAACTATGCTATTGGGTTTGCCACTGGTGGAAGGTTGCTGATTTGAGTAGAGACGGCTAGACATCAGACTTCATGGAGGTCAATTTTCTCAAGAGGTTATATCTTGTACTAATTTTTGCTTTGGTGTTGAAAATAAAGTTGTTTAACCCTCAAAAGACCGCGTGGGATCAAATATGACCCCAGAGTTGGTGTTTTTGTTGTGAGCTTCCTGTTTTGTCGCATAGGTGCGCCAAACTTTTTGACTTTGTTACGACTATAGTACGCTCGGTTGACATAATGTTTTTTGCTGCCAGGAACAATTACTCATCTATTTTTATTGTTTTATTTTGCACTGGGGTCAGTTCTGACCTCACGCGACATTTTACGTTACAATTTTTTCTTGTTTAAATGAATTCGTTTAGAGGTCTAATAGGCTATATCGAAACAAGTCTGTCGGCATCCATAAGATACCAACAGTGGTGTTCACAAATTTTGAGAGACGGGGGAGGAGACGGAGCATTTTGTATACATGAAAATTTTACTTTTTTGGGGAAATCACCCTTTCCAAAACAACAATTTTGTTCTTTTTGGACTCTATGAACAAGTATAAAAACTTTTTTACATTTTTTGGTACCTTAGGACTGTGGTTAGAGGAGGGCATTGCTTTTTATCTCGTCTTAAAAGCTAATTAATTATTAAGGCCTGCCGGTAGCCTTATTCCATGATAATGACTTGCATCCCGTTAAAGGTAAAATGAAGAATTCTGGAGATTGAGTCAGGATAGGTGACGTTTTGTATAGTCTCAATATTTTTACACTGTACTTTAGACTTTTCTGTTATTTGTATTAAGGATATCATTTTGCATTGTCTCCTTTGAAGAATTGCCAATAACCAGCATTACTACACAGCAATTATCTCCACTAAATGTTACTACCATAGTTCATTATTTTAAGAACTTCATTTACAAGTAGTGCACAAAAGTAATGAAAAAAATATGATATATACTGGTAAGTCAATAACAAGACATACATTTATGGAAAAGGATAGGTTAAAAACACCACTATTCAACCATATATAAATGCAAGGAACTCGTAAACACTATTTACAGTCTAATTTAGCAGTAAAAATAGGCTGATCTTTTCCACATCATTTGCACTCGTTATTATCGTCACTTTGCTTGAAAGTCAGGGTCAGCTTTATTACCCTTCTCTGGCTCGGCAGGTTTTCCCCCAAGCAGGGGTCAGCCGGTTTTTGCAGCAGAGTCTCCATCGGGTACGATCTTATGCATCAATCACCAGTAGTCCTCTAGCAGTCTTATCTCCATTACTTCTTTTCATCTTTTCTTTGGTCTACATTTTTTTGTACCATCTCAGTTGAAGTATAGTGCCTTTACTGGTTTCCATTAGAGAGATACACAATTTTAAATCCGGTTTTGTCTTTGTTGACAATTGTGGCTGGATTCATCTTACATTTCTAGAAAGTGCATAAACACTATTATTCCAGACAGTGACACTGTTTCGACCTATCAGGTCTCTTCAGTGCAGTTGGTGACCGACAAGAAGCTAGAGGCTTTTAATAAAGCATCGCTAGCCTCTTGCATTAATACTATTATTCCACTTTATTCTGTCAGTGGCATCTTCCTTTTTCACTCTAATCTTTTCAATATGCTCTTCCACGTCATAGTTTATTTGGTTGTCTATGTCCTCTTTTTCCCACCACTTCAAAATCCAATACTCTTCTCAACACTTCATCACTATTTCTTCTCAAAACACACCCCACTAGCTATGGGAAGTCTACCCAAAGTAGTTTTTAAACCCAGCAAACTCGCAAATTCTCAGCTCCTTTTCTCAATCAACTTAGCTCCACACATTACTTTTTCAGTTCTCAAATATGTTCTTTCTTTCATTTTTAACGAATAAATTTTTTCCATAAAGCAACTCCCCACATTGTCTAAATTTTATCCTCCCAATTCTCGATCTTGCTGTCACCGCTGCTTCACTTCCACCAGTGGCATTTAACCTCTTTACAAACTCGACCTGGTCAAAAAATATTTTATATTTGGTTTTTTATTGTCTCTTCACAAACACAATTTTTGTCAAACTTGTGGTTCCTTTTATTTTTGCGCATCTAGCAGGCACCCAATTACTACATTATATGTACATCACAAAATTATCTACAGTCAACTTCCGATGTAGGAGATCCACCGGGACCAGCTTAATCAGTCTTTTATAACGAATTCTATTATAACCGACTGCTGCAAAGTTCGATCCGATACCCTAAGGACCTTTTGCTTAGTCCCTTATAAGCGAAAATCCCTTATATCCGAAGTTGACTGTATTACCTTCTTACGCACTTGGATCTACTTTTCTATGACGTAACTTTACCAACCAAATCTATCACCCACATTGTGATCTTCTAAATCGGGCTCCTTGCCTTCTCTATCTTACTTCTAGCGGACAGCAAATATTCACTTTCGTCGTTCTTAACTGCTCATGCACTTCCACAAAAACTTTCAAATCTTACCTTAAATTTAGGCAACCCGGAGATTCTTCACACCTCCTGCCCCTTTAAGAGTTGTTGGGGACTGGGGGGGGGGGGGGGCAATTTTTTAAATTAACATTTGCGTTAGATAAGTTTTTAAGAGTACCTTCTCCTACGAAGAGCTCTACACAGTAGCACAATAAAAGTTCTTGCTTACATCAAACCAGTTTTTGGACACGAGAGGTCTTAAACCTTACTTACAAACCATAGGCTGGTATCAAAGTCGCCTCTTACAACCAGCTGGGTGAACAGCCTCGCTATTCCATCTCGGTGTAGCAAGTTTCCGTTAGTAAAACTTTTGGAATTACAAAATTGTTTTTAAAGCATGGGATCGAATACTTTTGAAGCATCATACCAGTGCACGAGACACTTAAAAAAGGTCTATTGACAGAGATCCCATAATTTGATACGTCCAGAGCTAGCTTGGAGGTTTTAAAACTTAAATAGCTCTTTTGTAATACCTAATATTTGTTTATTCTCCGGTTACGCAAGATCTTTGCGATAAGGCATAGAGCAACCAGTGTTTTGATTCGTTTCGGAGTTACCAGTACTGTTGGCACAGTACAATTCTATCACAACCACTCGTTCTAACCAAGCAGGAAAAATAGCCATAAACTGTCTTTTTTAAGAACACAACGACGCAGTGCCTACGTGGGTACTGAAAGTGAAATCTCATGGTTACGAAGTAGCGCTTTATCGCACTGAACTTGGCTACAAATCTAAAACCTTTGTCTTGACAAACACTTTTCAGGGTGGCATTGAAGAACAAAGTGTCGATCTTATGCAAAAGTTTGCCTATATCGTTTTGGATGCCTAAGGCACGGTGGACCGTGGTGCGGCATCACCAGGTTTCAACTCTTTTGATTCCCACGCCAAGCGTACCGTCGTTGACCAGCACTGAACCAGTAGAGTTGCTTTGTAGAGCTACAGTCAACTTCGGATCTTAAGAGATCCGCCGGGACAGCTCAATCAGTTTCTTATAACCGAATTCTCCTATAACCGACTTACTAGTTTATATTGAAAATCATTAAGGACCTTTTGCGTAGTCCCTTATAAGCGAGAATCCCTTATATCTGAATTTCTTATATCCGAAGTTGACTGTAGTAATATTAGCTCTACGGATCCTTTCTGCTTCGTCAAACAAAAACAGGAAACGGTTGAAGCTTTCTTACAGTTTTTTGTTTACAAATATGCGCAGCTCCTCCCAGCGTGCGCAGAACGAAAATTCACGGCCATAAAGGCTGCCACACAGCCTTAATAACAATCAAGCAGGGGGACCAACACTCAGGCCAAAATAGAAATCCGAAGCATTACTGGGCCGAAACGAAAATTCACTACTCGTTTCGCCAAGAATAGCGAAAATACAGGTGGTCACTATATATTAATATACACGAGCAGATGCACCTGCTATATATAGGAGTCAAATATGTGGCCTTATTTGCGACAATACAACAAAGGAGGGTTTTTTAGAAATAGTCCGTAGGAAGCCCGGTTACAACGTCTACTACTTCTCAGTAGGGGCTAATTGTTCGGTTCGCTGTAGAGATCTAATTTAAAGCTATATTTACCTAAACTCCTAACAAAACAACATAAGATCACTTAATTTACCACAATATCTATCGATTTTGTGGGAAATTGCTTATGAAGTCTCTTCAGTACAGTTGGTGACCGAAAAGAAGCTAGAGGCTTTTAATAAAGCATAGCTTAGACCGCCACACTTGCGGGATCTATACTAGATCCACTTGGTAACAGCTTTGTGACAGCACTATTGTTCTAGCAGTTGCTAGACTTAGTGCACCTGCGACAACCGCTACTCATTCACGAGTGATACGGCTTCGCAGAGTACTGACAGACCTTCCACCAAGTGGATCTAGTATAGATCCCACAAGTGTGGCGGTCTAAGCTATGCTTTATAAAAAGTCTCTAGCTTCTTGTCGGTCACCAACTGCACTGAAGAGGCCTGATAGGTCGAAACAGTGTCACTGTTTGCAGTTTTGCTAAGTGCATTGCTAGCCTCTTGCATTACTATGCTTATGAAGTCTTTGCGTCACATTTTCAAGAGCCTACTCTGTATGAAGTCAAATCGCTGAGAAAAAACTATATGGCAATTGGCGGAACAGACCGCAATGAGTGAAGTTTCATAAATGCACAAGTCAGTATAAAACCCAAATATAAAGTAAATATAAGATTTGACTTAAACACTTCCTATTTTCATTTAGGAATTTACATTAAGTTGCAGTACGTTTCGCTTCACCATTATTCTGGATAGTGGCTCACGTCGCTCCAGTGATTTCAACTTTAAACTTGCACGAGCAAAATCCACCACCCAGAGTTTAAGTATCAGGTTGTAACATTACCACTGTATTAAAACAACCAAAATCCGTTAAACTTCGTTCATGTCGCATTGCTTCCCGAGCTATTTCAAAAAACAGCAAGTACACATTGATTTCGAAAGTAACGTTTAAAGCGAGCGCATTATCAATGCCAATTAAAATGAACATTTCAATTTCTATCACTACTACATCATTCTTAGCACGTTTTTACGAAACGCAAACCACCGTTAAAAGTGAAATAACGGAAACAACTTCACTGCATAGCCTTGTTCGGTGCTTAGCAAGAAAATGTATAAATTTTTTTTTCGCAAGAGAAATAGTTTTTTAAAGCTATAAAAAAGCAAAACAACATTACTATTTTGATGTCGTAGAAGTTGATCTTCGATTATAAAATCACATCTATAAGCACATGGTAGAGTAAAAACCTGTTTTACACTTTTTTCACGCTTTTAAAAGCAATGATTTTATAACTTCGATTTTGTTCTACACATCACAGTACACGCGAAAGTGTCATTTCACAGTCTTCGGTATGACTCAAAATGAATAAGAGCTCAAGTACACCAACTGTGAAACAAACCTTTTTTTATAGCACTAACTACGACCAACTAGCTGGCCCCGGCTCCTATAACGACATTATGGGCAACCAATTCGGTTTTGGCAGTATCTACATAGCCCACATTTGTACGATACACCGCACAGCAAACATCCAAACCACGTTAATAAAATTGAACGTCAGATGGAGGGCCTACATCAAAATATGGTATTATTATAGTCACGAGACATTTCGGGAGAAACGAAGCTGAACTAAAACCCACATCAAAACATCAGTTTTACTGAATTAAATTAGTGCATCTAGAATGCGACTATTGCGCAACAATTAATAGCAGTCAATCAATGTTGATATTGAAGCAACCAGAGTGCAATTTGGTTTGAGATTTATTGAGTTATAAAGGCAATCTACGGGCTTTATATGCATGTTCACATAAATGACGTGGTTATTTCACAAAGTAATTGTATTGCAAATAACAAAAGCCTCCCTACCATAATTTGACGAGACCATCCCTGGACGCGTTTCGTCCTTTTGGACTCATCAGCAGGGCCTGTCCCATCACTACCAAAAGCCAAAAACCCCTATTTGCAATAATATGAAAATGTAGCATCATTCTGTTACACATTCCTTCGCACACATCACGCGAATGGCGCATGCTATTACTTAATAGAATGATGCTACATTTTCATATCATTGCAAATAGGGGGTTTTGGCTATTGGTGATGACGGGACAGGCCCTGCTGATGAGTCCAAAAGGACGAAACGCGTCCAGGGATGGTCTCGTCAAATTATGGTAGGGAGGCTTTTGTTATTTGCAATACTATTACTTCGCGAAATAAACACGTCATTAGTGTGAACATGCATGTAAAGCCCGTAGATTGCCTTTATAACTCAATAAATCGATATATGATACGGTTATGATGATCACGTGCTATATTCATGGAGGTAAGGGTTTGAAATAGATCTCGCTTACTATAAACTCTTTGACTGGTACACTGCGTTGATTTGAGATTGGTTCGAAATGCATCGCCCCCTTCTCCAAGGCTGCTTGCGCTGGGGTTTCCTATGTGAATTCGGATACTAGTTAAGGAGAGGAAAAACATCACATTTCGATCACAATTTTATACAATATGCTATTTACACACCAATCGGAAACCAGCTTTCTTTAACTCCAGCGCAATTTCACTGCAATATTGTAGACTCTTGAAGAGCGTTAAGAGAAATTCAATAAGGGATATTAATTGGAAATAACGGCAGGCCTTCTCAGAGAGCACTTAGCTTTACTAGTACGCACTAATGTGCGCAATATTTCTCAACATGAAAATTTTTGTCATGCTACAAAAGCACTTACAGTAAGTTGAAATGCGTTTCTCCAATTCACGTCCTTCATTTTACTATACATTTTAAGCGGCACAAAACAGCCATGTCAATTGGGCAGAGGCGAAAGCACAGTGAACGACTACTGCTATTACAACCAATGTAATCATAAAAAACAAATTAAATAAAATTTACAAAAATTGTCCGTTTTTCACCACTATTCGATAGGTGCTATAAATTTGCCAACGAATAAACCAAACAGTAAAAGCAAGAACCATTAAAAAGAAAATTACAGCAAAAATACAAATTAAGATTAGTTCAGAGTCAAAGCTTGAAGGCAGGGTAGAGAAGTTTGTTTCAGTTGTAGTCATCGGTATCTTGAAAGAATTTTCTAAAAATAAGCATTAGAATCGGCAAAAAGCTTTTTGAAAATGGGGATTGGAGAGCATTATGTTACGAACTTTTAGCTAAGTCAGGACCACTTCCTGATTTCTTTCAATACCACCTTCGCTTTTTTCGGTAGCCGCTAACACAAATTATTCTTTTCGATTTAGCTACGTATATTTATAAATAACTACCCAAAACAACCTAAGCCCTTTGAACCCACAAAAACACATTTCTTGGCGGAGTCAGGTAATCTGTTGACAATAATTGAAAGGATATTTTTTCAAAGCCTCCAGTAGGACCATGAAAAAATATTTTGTCATGCTGACTTCCATATCAATGCCATGTTTTTTCCTAAGCTCATTGCGGCTTTTTTGAGATGCTATTCCGATCGTTGGCATATCGGTTTTCCTTATTGTCGCCAGTTATATGCCATCTGTTGTACAACCCCACTCTGTCTGGCAAAATCAAGTCACTACAGGAAACAAAAAATTCTTCAATTCCTTTTCCTTTTAGAAGAAGCGACCTAAACCGCTCTGCCAACACTGTAAACCAAAATTGAGATAAATTACATGTTTTGGAGTGGTTTACGTTTTCCTCGCAACGGGTAAAACTTATCGTGACTACATAATATTTTCAAGACTTATCTTCATCCATGCGCAAACAAAAATCCTCATTGTAGTATTGACAAGTAATGTCATCATCATCATCATTACAGAAACAAGAAAATAAAATGTTTTGTTAACTTTTTTCGAAACAACATCGCAGCAGCTATGAATATGTGTTTGCAATTACGCAACTCAACTGAAATCAAATGAGTGGAAATAATTGCAATTGCAGCGAACAAGATTACGAAACTACTGTATATCTGTCAATTTCGTACAACTAAGAAACCTTCTGGTTCAAACCTTTTGATATCGGTTATTAAACGATCCAAGACTCTAGAATAGCCATATTTTTCAAGTACCGGTATTTCTTTCGATAATAACAGCAAGAAAAATGTTTTCATGCCTGGAATCAAAAGCGGTGGCTATATTTCCAAAAGAATAGAAAAAGCACGGTACCTTGTGTTGTGATTTGAGAAGATTTTGATGAGTAAAGGGTGACACAACCCTATTTGATGGCAATAAAAGCGAATACTGTACAACATGTAGTTTTCCATCAAAGTAAAATGATTTTAGAAAATTAGCGATCAATGAAAAAGTACATCCATGCATTTTTGGCATCTTTCCGAATTTAATAATTTTTGCTCATTTCATGTTATAAATTTTATTAACACTTGAAGCTTAGAGGTTATGCCCGTTAATAAGATGCATTTTAAAATTATTATTGCTGACAGACCGCTATAAAATAGTAGAATCGAAAGCAGACCAAGATTTTGGTTCATTCCTTTAATTTCACTTACAAATTTTAAAACAGAAAATTTTAGACGAACACAGAATTTATTTATTCACTAAAATCACAACAACTTTAAAGCTTTTCACGGAGGACTTTTTGCACTTTCCACATAGTATGCGCTTTGTGTAAGTCAACAGTTCTACCTGCATTTAAATACAATTTTATTCGCATAAGATGATCCAAGTGAGTATTGTTTAGCCTATTGCGCGACTTTTAATGTTATTCATAAGACAAAAGCCTCGTTCGCAGTCCGCACTGAAAGCTTGAAAAGTACAACAAATGTCAATCAACATTGAAAGTAAGTTAAACTGTTCATCATTTATAGTGATGTCAGCTATTTCTGGCACTGAGGTAATAGTGCCAGATATTAATTTTTCACTCATCAGAAATTTGAAATCATTGTACTGTTTTATAATCAAATTGTCGTTTGTTACGTTAATTAGATCTTTATATTGTTTGCACAGTTTCCTAACTTCTGTGACATAAAAATCAAATAAGCAATTTTTCAAAGCAGTAAGATCAAAAGCACACCAACATTTCAGTTCATCAGGCGAAAATCTAGCATATAAATGATCAAACACTGATCTAATAAACCGCGTAATTTGTCTTGTGTCAATGTCTTCATTTTCAGTCAAAATTTGTTTGGCTTTATCATTCCAAGAAGTGTCACCAAGGTACTGTGCTTCTAATTTGCGAACTTTACAAACGCACAACTGGTGACAACATTTTACTTGACACAAGAAAGGTATTCTTTATACCTTTTGTAGATGTCAAACGTCAATCTTTTTGCTAAAGATTAGACTTCGGACTCTTTGCGCCGCTCACTCTTTGGCGACTCTCTATCTCTTTACGACCTCTGGTCCAGACCCTGGAGAGTTGCTCGGCTTCTGGGGCTCCATGGTCTTCCGCCATGCTCTCATCCCTCGGAAGGGGTCGGGTAAACAACAACAACAACACAACTGGTGAGCTTCGATTGGTGATAAAGCACTTCTCTCCAACAATTTTGATAAATTTGCTCATTCGTTTAAAACATTGTTCAATGTATACAAAGCTAGAAAATATTGTGGATCTTGTATTAATCGCAAAACATAGGTACAGATGGGATCATTGCACTCGTCAACTTGTTCTTCACAAAACAAAATCAATACATCTAGATGTCTTACAAAAGCGCTGACAGCAAAATGTCGTGATAGCCAGCGAACTTCTTGAATTGGTCGAAAAGAAAGACCTCCACTTGATTTACACTGGCCAATTCAGCAAGAGCAACTGTTTTAACAGAAGATTGACTAAATAAAGTACAAACGGTAAGCAAAAGAATCACAATGGTTTTTAATAAACTGTTTTCTTTCCATGAAGCAGTTAGTACCATATCTTCTCTATGTGCGACGCAGTGCTGTTCAGAAAGTTGAGGAACAGTACGTTTTAATAAGGCCGCTAATCCATTCCACCGACCCAGCATAACTGATGCACCATCAGATGTTAACATGACTAAACGGTGGATGTCAATTTCATGTTCATTGCAAAACTCTTTTATAGTCTGTTCAAGAGCCGGAGCATGTCATGCTGTCAGTTGGATGATTTCACCGAACACTGTTTTATAAACCAATGAATTGGGAGAATGATATTTGAAATACAATACTAACACTATACGTACTGCAATATCAGTACTGTCGTCAACGATGAGCGCATGGAATCAGCATGCACGTAATTCTGTAAATATATCGTTTGCAACAACTTCATTAATTGCCGCAACAAACTCAAATGTATAGTTTTTACTTCGCCAGCTGTCTGGTAGTGAAACAAATTTTCCGATATGGTCGTTTATAATTTTTGTGTAGACAGCATCGAAGGATTCATCTTCATGGCAAGAAGAACATTGTCCATTAGGATGCGAATTTGCTCCTCATTGGTTCGCAGGCGTTTGGTATGATCTAAGAGTGCTTTCCGGTCACCAAGTTTTTCTGTCAGAAGACGTTTCACACTGATTCCGTGTTTTTGATTGTACAAAATCTGAATATTTTCTGCACGAATGCGCGAGAATAAATGTCGTTTACAACAATCTAATTTCCATGCTTCCCATCGCTCTCCAGTTGCATATTCATTAGGTGTATTAGTTATGTAGCTTGAGCAAACAACATAAATTTTACATTTGAGTCCGTTTTCATAAGAATATTCATATATCGAACTTTGTTTAACGTCTACTTTTTGAAATCTGGCGTATCTGTAGTTACTTTTACTTTTAGCCATTTGAGCTTAAACGAGTCTCTCTATTTTATATTTTGTGTTCCTTTAGCGCTTAGTGCTATAAAATTCCGTTTGGACATGGTTAATATTGCCAGATAAAATTATAAAATTAACTAATACACTGAAACAAAACGACGTGTAATCTGTGAAATAAATGCCTGTTGATCACAGGCTTAACAAATGCACCGGTGGCTGCTGCTACCTATTAAGTTTACGTAACAGCAACGGCTGGTGTGTTGCCAAATCCGTCTATGTTTAGGACCGGTATACTAAATATAAATTTATACATATCATATTTTCACATCAAAAATTTAACCTCCAGCAGCCTGTTTCATCCTGTTAGGGATCTTCAGGGAGAGTTCTAGAATAAAAATTAATTGAGAGTAAATATGTGCAAAAATGACAAAAACTTTCCTGAACTTAATTCTACTTGTCGCAGTTAATTTAAGACTTATCTATATTATAAAAACTTGATCTAACTATCATCTGCCATTTAGATTAAATATAAATTGATCAAATCCTAACTTATTAATAAAAAACCTTATCTTTTGAGAGTACTCTTCGTTAAAACAAGCAATTAACTATCATATGCCTTTTCCTTATTAGTTTAAATATAAGTTAATCAAGTTGTTTCACTTTTCTCGGCTACGTTTTCTATCAATAAAATTATTGCACTTTAATGAAACTAGGGAGCTTTTCAGACACTACATATTATATGACGACATTTGAAACTTTAAATGACATTATTGTAGTGGTGCTCAAACCGTGGCCCGGAAGCCCCTCTGCAGTGGCCCGCGAAGCAATTTTTATTGGAAAGAAAACTTAACACTCAAATCATTTAAGAGAATTTCTATTGAAGATGTTAAGTAAACCAAACAGCTGCAATTACATGATAACTATGCAGGGTGGGCCATAAGTTTCGATACATAGGCCATAAGTTTCGATACATATGAAAGCATAATGTATATTCTTTTATATTTCAGATATTTTTTTAATACAGTATTTTGTATACCTTAGAAAATGCGTTTGACAAATGAGCAACGAATTGAAATTGTGGAGTTTGTGAGAGGAGAGTCATGGCCAACTCAGTGTTGTGCACAAAATGTGAAAACTGGGTTCATGGCAAATGTGCTAAAATAAAGAGAGTGCCGCTAGGTTGGCAATGCATTTTGTTTGCTTGAAATGTAAAGGAATAATGGAAGGGACGATGGACTCAATCGAGAAGTTGCGCGATGAAGTGGAGGCAGTGAATGGATTTTGTTATTTAGGAGACAGACTAAATGCTAGTGGTGGTTGTGAAGCGGCAGTCACAGCAAGAGTAAGAATCGGTTGGGTAAGATTCAGGAAATGTGGAGAGTTGTTGCTTGGACATAGATTTCCTCTGAAGATGAAAGGTAAAGTTTATTGTTGTTGTGTAAGATCAGCAATACTGTATGGAAGTGAGACATGATGTCTAAAACAAAATGAAAAAGCAATTTTAAGGAGAACGGAGAGAGCTATGGTGAGAGCCATGTGTGGTCAGAAAGTTGTAGACAGAAAGACGACTGAAGAACAGATGAACATGTTAGGGTTGAAGGAAACGATAGACCGGTTAGCAACAGCGAATGGAGTTAGATGGTATGGACATGTACTGAGGAGGGATCACGATAGTGTTTTGAGGGTTGCTCTGAATCTTAAAGTGACTGGCAAGACAAAGCGAGTACGACCGAAGAAGACCTGGAAGAAGCAAGTGGAGGAAAGGAGTGCGAGAAATTGCAGAAGGAATGGGGTAAATCCGGCCATCTCTGCTAAAGGGACAACACCGGATAAAAACTGAATCACTACTACTAATGGCTGGATCGGAAGCAATCGCATGGTGGCAGCAGAGTTTATCGGAAAACATGGAACGAGCATTACACACAACACTGTAGCAAAGCTTATTTGCAAGTTTAAGAAAACTGGAAATGTAGCAGATCAACCACGAAGTGGTCCAAGACGTAGGGCCACCGATGAAGACACATCAGCTACGATACTTGCTGCGATTATACGGAGTCCAAGAAAAAGTACACGACAGTTGTCTGCAGAACCTGGTGTCAGCAGATCGAGCATCAGGCGCATTTTAAAAGCAAACAAATGGCATCCATACAAATTGCATATGGCACCGCATTTGAGTGAAGATGACCCGGATGGACGGCTGCAATTTTGTGAATGGGCATTAACCAAAGTAAACGAGGATGAAAACTTTTCAACTAAGATTTTTAGTGATGAAGCAAATTTTTACGTCAATGGAGAGGTTAATCGGTAAAACCTACGCTATTGGAGTGATGAGAACCATAGGTGGCTGAGTCCGACGAAGATACAAGGTGCCGATAAACTGATGGTGTGGGCCGAGATATGGGGTAACAGAATTATTGTTCCAATTTTTATTGGTGGAACTCTTAATGCAGAAATGTATCTTAACATGTTGCAAGAACAAATTCTCCCATCCATGTTAAACGAAGAAGGTGACTACCCAGTTTACTTCCAGCACGATGGAGCACCACCTCATTATGGTCTCCAAGTGCGCCGGTATTTGGATTATCAGTTTCTGGAGGCTTGGATTGGTCGGCGTGGTCCTGTGGAGTGACTCCCAGATTCCCCGATCTCTCACCCCTTGATTTCTATCTTTGGGGACACTTGAAAGCCATGGTGTATCAGGAAAAGATACGGGACATAAATCATCTCAAGGAACGTATCACCAACGCCATTACAAGCATAACTTCAACTGTGCTAATGCGTGTTCATCAACAATGGGAAACACGTATTAATGTGTATTCAAAACAATGGTAGTCATATAGAGCACATTATGTAAATAAAAATTTGTCAAATATACGAATGTTTATTTCTCCTATGTATTGAAACTTATGGCCCATCCTGTAATACTTTCAGCACTTAATTTTAGTGTGATGGATGCAATTGTGACCAGCTCTCTTTTTTGCAGTGCTCATTTTTATTACTTAACCATAAAGTTTTCTTTCAAAAAAAGATTATTAATTCTTGTGGCCCGCGAAGGGTTTCTGGAAGACAAATGTGGCCCACGAGCCAAAAACTTTGAGCACCATTGCATTATTGCCACGATATTTTTGATACGAACTGTTATTGAAAAATGGTTATTATGATGTCATACTTCGATAGGTTACTACAATGATAATGCTGGCAAGTTAATAAGAGTATCAAAAAGTTTAATAGTAGGTAAAAACAGAAATAATATATTGCGAAGTTTATATTTGTTTCTATGCCTGCAGTGTGATATTAATTCTGATTGTTTGTTTAAAGTTATTTGTTGGTCAGCTTGATGGATAGCCAGTTTTTCTTTGTTTCAATTTCCAAATTTCTTTTGATAGAAACGTGGCATTTTTCAGTTTTATATTTTCAAATGAAAGCATATGGTTTCTGTATCTGGTTTTAAAATCGGTTTCGCATGATCCAAAATATTGAGTGGTTTCTAATGGTGATGTTACTGTTGCTTTGTAGATAATGGACTTGGTTTGACATTTTTCGTCTAGCGGGCAATTTTTTTTTTTATTTCTGCAGTTGCATCCAGTGTTCTATTTTTGTAGTATCCTTGTCTAATAATCTATGGATGTGGTTAGAAAGTATGCTTTTGAAGTTGGGTATACAGCTGTAGCTTAGTTTGATAGAATTTTTGTAGTAAATTTTGTGGAGCCTGTGATGAGGTGGGAAATGTTTTTTTAAAAAGCTTGAAGAACTGCTCTCCAATTTTTGTGTTCACGTTTGCTCTGTACGTGGATTACACCATGTAATTTTTCTTTTTCTTGGTACTCGTTTTTGTTATTGCTATTGTCTGGTGTATATTTTAGCTTCTTCTTACAACCGTAAGTTGCTCCTTTTTGATTTGCCTGTGAAAGACGAGTGATGTCATGTCAATACTTATGAAGTGCGCAGCAGAACGAAAGTACAGAGTGAGTCACAAGTAACCGGGCAGTCATAACTACACAAGTTATGAAAATCTTCCCGGTTACTTCTGTCTCACTCGGAGGTTCTAGGCCAGCTGCGCGGCCGCACAGCTTAGAGGAAACATAGACTGCAATTGCGAAGGCAAAAAATAGCATAATAACCAATGGTAAATCCGGCTTACAGTGTTTTCTTTTTAATAGCTGGTATCGCGTATAGTATTTAATATCAGTAGGTGTAGAAAAAATTTTATCAAAGCGTTTCCACAGATTTACAAGTACGTATTATGTCTATATCATTTGACAAATAGCCTGCAAGGTATATATCAAACCTAATTTTCGCTTTCGCAATTTCATTCAAGTTGGGCTTGCACCGGTAGGTTAGGCTATACAGTATATTACAATTACTTTTCTATCTAAAAACTGTTGGGGCTGCAGTTGTCAAGTACACCTATTAAGGGCAATTCCTTTTACAGTTGGCCTACACATTTTAATAACTTTCAACTTCCTTTAATTTCATCCTAACTCTAAATAATTTGCACTCATGAAGCACATCACATTCTACTTGCAATTTCAGTTTCATCACCATTAATTAATAATTATACTTACCGACACCAAATTTCCTCCACATTCTAATTTTATTTCCACCCTAGATACTTTTAGTCATAAATGCAGTGCATTCAGTTCTACCTGAAAATATTTCTTCTTTCTTCAATTTTATTTCCACCTTATCATTTCTACTCCTAATGTATACGTTGTAGACAAACCAGGATTTTGTAAGCGGAAAAAATAAAAATTTTTCCCTGTTTCCATGTAAACATGCTTCAGTTAGACAACAGCTTACAGGTGAAAGCTTCAACTGGCAAAAGTGTAGCAGACAGTTGTTCCACATAGCAAAACACTAAATCAAACGAGGCTTAAAAATACTGCAGGCAATGTATAGATGGGACAAAGATGAAAACTCCAAGCAGATTATTGAGTAGGTTTATTCAAAGATAACACGCAGCTCGAAAACACCTTGTATGCAAGAATGGATCTTACGAAGAAACCAGTACGAGATAAAAAGTATTTTTAAAATGAGATCCAAGAGAGAAACCCATAATTTTTTGCAGACAGCTGACATATAGGACCCACATGTTTTCCGTAAGGACGTGGGACACCTTAAGTAGCTACTAACCGACACTCGAAAATTTGAAAAGCAAACCGTTGTAACAGTCCAACAGGTATCTGATAAATGTGCGGCGCTAAATAAAAGATTGCTCTCGCTGTAGCGAGTAATCACTCCTACCTTGATATCAACACTGGTGACATGCTTTTCATAATCCAAGGTATTGTTGATATCATTGTATAGGTGCTTTGTAAAAGATGTCCATCGTGCTCATATGACCCTTAGAAGCAAAATCACATCACCGTGATAACTGCCATCAGCGTAGCCAAAAGCAATTTTTTTTTGGATGAATATCAAAACACGTTTTTCGGCCTCTGTGGTCCCCAATTTAACCTCTAGTTTAATATCTTCACACATGGTATGTTACTATCACAACATTAGATTAACCTGCCAAAATCAGAGCGCTTTGACTCGATCATCCCAACGGCTCTCTGGTGCTAAGTTATTCTAATTCATCTTTTTCATGTTGGGCTGTTCTTCTTTGATGCGATTAATACACAGACGTAGAAGCAAAGTTACTCACATTCTGTTTCTTGCAAATTTCTGGTCATCAAACGCATTACATACTGTCGGTAACCCTACGTGATCGCCAAAAAGTATTTGCTGAAAGCACTTCATACTTTCTTTTATACTCTAGAAGGCTACACCACACATACAGCAATATCCATAATTGAGCAATCACTTGTCGCAGTACCAACTACACAACAACGGGGTGCATCAAACAATTGCTGTTGCAAAGTGAAGATGCCAAAATAGAATCAGCGACAATATTTTGAGCTTCGCCCTCCTCTGCTAAGCAATCTTTATTCCAAGTCATTTAACAAAAAATTGAAAGCGTACGTAACTACAAATCCACTCACTCGTGCAAACCGGAGCAGCATGGCTCCAAGTTCCGTCACTTTCGCAATTTATCCTACTTTCTCCGATCAGTTTATAACCAGAATTACAAGTGAATATGATTACATCTTTAAACTCGTAATATCCCTTCGCATTATCCGTTTTTGTTCCGTTTACAGGAGCATCTCGGTTTTCTGCGCATTGAATTTCTAAAAATTCCAACGATTGAATTACTATTGCCAGGAAAGATTTTTTTGGTAAAACATCTTGAAAGCCGTAAGCAGAGACACTGAAATCGAAGACTGGAGCCATTCCTGAGCTTTTTCAGGGAAAGCAAAAGCCTCTCGCATCTACCATCACAGTGCACTGGATCAATTATGTTTATTGCAGGGAATTGTGAAAGTGTTTCGTGTTGTCATCGTTTACCTAATTGTAATTCTATTGCACACACGTCACTGCTTTCTCTTCTACTACCGAAGTAGTCTATATCTGTGTAACCGGTAAACCCAAAACATCGCGTTAGACTAAAATGCTAAAATCAGAACTACTTGACTCGGTAGTCCAACGATCTTTCGATCGTCTCTTACGTTTGCGTATTCAGGAGTGGTTATGTAGCGTTAGAGTTTTTTGTGAGTTAAATGGGTAAAAGTAGAAGCAAACTTAAACGCATTCTTTTTTTTGGCAAAGTTCTGGTCACAAAACACGCTAGATGTTGTCGGTAAATCAACACCCTCGCTAAAGCATTTTTTAGCAGTACTCGTACAAAGGAAAATCCTCTGACAAAGTACATCGTTCCATGTTCTCAAATAGCTTCTAAGAGTTGTCTGCGACTGAAAATTCTATTTCTATTGTATAAGAGCATTGTCTATCGCCGGTGTTACCGTGGATACGGTTGCATTATCAGAGAAAAGGGATATTCTGAAGGATGTTGCATTTCTTTAGGGTCTTTGTGTCTTTTAAACTTACCACCACCTTATCGCTACCCTAAATTAGTCGGAGAGATGATGGGGTGGAAGACGATTTAACGGTAATCTAATGGTATGGGCAAAACTTCGTGATTAGCGCCCGACTAAGATTGCTTCCAGAGCACGCATTACAATTGCCGGTAAAGACTTCATTTATATAAAAGACTACGCTTATGGCGAGATCCGAAGTTGAACAATGATTTGTCGTTGTTCAAGCTTTACGAATTTAACAAAAATTTTTGAAATAATAATCGTTACCAAAATGGAATTAATGTAACGGAAGGGTCTAAGCTTCGCTCTCCTTTCCTAACCAAACGCTGTTCCATGTCACGGAACAACCAACCGAAATGTGCTCACAGCTTCAATGTACTCACTTGTGCAATTCGGAGCACGATGGCTCCATGTTCCGTTCATTCCGCAAATGATCGAACTTTCTCCCATCAAATTGTAGCCATTATCACAATTAAAACTAATTATATCTCCAAACTGGTAATATTCTTTAGTATTCTTTGATTTTGTTCCATTTTTAGGAGCATCAGGTGATGGCGAGCACTTTATAGCTAATAATATAAACTGAACAAAGTTAGAAATTTTAAATCATACATGTTAAATACCATCATCCTCTGATAGAGATGGGTATCGCGGGGCATCGTCAGCCCCCATAATAACTCGGTTCCTTGTGGAGGCCAAGAGCCATTCTGACCAAAATCTAAGAAGATGGAGCCCATATTAAACAATGAACCGAGGCGGATTGGTGCAACATTTTAATGCTTGTGCTCCATGGAAGAACATTTTAATAAAAAAGGGAAAATTAATTGAAGAGACAAACATAAAAAAGTACTTTTCATTTTCTTCACGATAAGCAACTAGCGAAAAGGACAAATTCCATGCTAACGCTAACTTTGATACAATACGACAGGAAAATCGATTTACACAGAAAGCGTAGACAGAAAATCGTACAGGTGGTACATCTCAAACAGACCGAATGATGAGCAGGCAATATTTAAAATGTTTCTATGCGAACCTAAAGTTTTTATTCCGCTTACCGCATTCCGTGCAAGCCGCCAGATACTCTTATCAATCGCGGGTCTATTCGAATTCAAAAGTATAATCATTACGAATATAAATGAACATACTTTGAATATAGTAAGATGCGTTGAATCCTTTGCCAGTAACTCCAGCATCAGAAGTGAAACGGACACGCAGGCTCGATCCTAGACTTGATACAAACCTCGCCACAGTTGAGTTTTGTTTTTTTAGAAGATCGTTGCCCTCATAGATCTGCAAGAAAATAGAAATGTAAATGTTATTTAATGTATTCATATATTAACAACAGAACATTACTATTTATCTATCTTGTCAATGGCTTGGTGTAGCAATCTAGAGGCTTAATTATCAGCACTGGTATGCATTTGGTACTTGAATGTAATGCTGTTAACAAAAACGCAACGGATCAGTAGCACCAACAACAATGAAGCAGGTGCACAATCCAGGATTTTTCGGTAATTTTCATTATTTCATTTTTTCATGACTAAAAACTACCATCATTACCCTTCAGGCAACAAGTATCACTTTGCCAACTAACCCGAACAAAATCGCAACAGTTTTCCAAATCCACTGCATCCAATTCCAACACCACCTCATATCCCTCTTGACCACGAATCACCCATTCGCATGTGACATCATTGGCATATCCCAGTGGCCAGCCTGGTGACGTCAAGACCGCAGACATTTGGCGCGCCACAAGAGTAGAATCACAAGGAGCTAAAAACACCCAATTCTACTAGCAGAGCTACGAGTTGAAAGTAGTTATTTGCTTTTATTGAAGTACAGGGTGAGTCACGGGAAACGGATGTTTTTAGAAAGGCCCTTGCTCTTCTAGAGTAGGTGGTTAGGGAGTGAGGAAGGTAGTCTTTAAATCTGCTTGAGATGCCGTTTAGTTTGTTGGTATTTGTTTATCTTTTATGTTAATTTTTGTATTTGTTGTTCATTAAACAAAATCCTCGTGAATTACATCAGCGACCATTATACAGCCCAAAAGTGACTGTTTGGTGTGGTTTGGGAAAGTGCGGGATATTTGGTCCATTCTTTTTCAAAGAAGGAGAAGAGACAGCAACGGTTACTTCACACCCCTATATTCGAATGTTTGAAAACTGTTTCCTACCTGAGCTTCGCAGATGAGGAATCAATAGGGCATCAATGTGGTTTCAACAAGATGGGGCCACTGCTCATACAGCGAGAACGTCCATGACTGCTGTTTGAGCTGCATTCCCTGGTCATGTCATTTCACTCTTTGGAGATCTCCCGTGGTCTCCGCGCTGACCCGATCTTTCCATGTACGATTTTTATCTCTGGGGATTTTTGAAATCACGCGTTTTGCTGGGAAACCCAGTACACTTGGAGAAATGAAGACTGCAATACGTGAAAATATCCGAGAAATAGGTGGAGAAACTTTAGTGAAAATGGAAGCTAACTTTAGAAAGCGACTTCAAATTTGTGCTCGTGAAAATAAACATCATTTGTCAGTCATAATTTTTTGCTCCTAAATATTCCATAATGGCATAGTTTAGTGAATGTTTTTATGTACATTATAAAATTTTTGTTAAAATATTCGCAGAGTTTTGTCTTCCTTAAAAACATCCGTTTCCCGTGACTCACCCTGTATAAGCGTGTTGGAGGAGTAGTAAATTAAAAATTGTATTGAAATGAAGAACATAGCCTGACTAGAGCTATTTAGGTTTCCTGTAATGTAACAAAAACAGTTATCTAATGATAATTACCTTCTCTCGCTTGTGCAACAAACGTTTGTAAATCTGAAACACCATTATTTCCGTAAGTAACTAGCAATCGACCAGTAGTGGATGTGTAAGTCATGTTTCTATGAGTACCAACCAAACGATCAAGTACTGTACTTCCATTGAAAATCTGTTCATGCAATAAAGTAAGCAAAGACTGCATCTACCCACGAAGTTCTACCCTTTGATTACAAAAAAAGTTTCAACAGCTCGCAGATTATAAAACAATATTTGCTCAAACATGCTTATGGCGTTATTAAAACTGCTGCAACTGTACTTTCTACTTCAAGTAGACATCAGTTGTAAACACGACGTCAAAAGCAAAAGTCCACGCTGGGGTTAAATAAGTCACGCTTTAGAATACATACCAATTTGTTGTTTCTCTACCAAATAACGTAATTCACATTACTTCGAAAATCAAGTCATCGTCACGATTAAACGACTTGCATGTTTTGTAAAACCGAAACAGCTTCGTGCAAACGCAACTGCCTTACTTCAAGATAGCCAGGTGACTTTGTTTGAACTTCGATGACACGGAGTTGGATCTGTTTGAATTTAGGAGCAAACAAGTTCCACGTGCATTTTGAATTATTCATAAAATCCGACGAGGAGCGGAATTGTGCAAATTGTTGGGAGCTGTCAGTCACGTGAACAGTAGAACCACAACTCTGAACTGTGAAATATCATTGTAAAATTAACAACAACATTTTAACGGGCGATAAAGAACAAACTTAAATGGATATAAACAGATAATCTGAAAATTTAACAAATAGGTCTGTAATAAGTGATTCGCAGACAACCTCACTGTTCCAAACTATCACGTTTCATCAGTGCAGTAAATGACCGACATAGCCTACGGTTAAAAGCTTAAAATAACTCATAACCTATAAAGCTTTACATTTGTGGATCTTAACTAGATTAACTGTGTTGGAAGTTTTGGCAGCATTCTTCAAAGCCGTATTGCTCGTTAACGATGGCGATGATTGCAGGCACACTACGTCTAATACTATGCTAGAATGGTGCTGTGACAGTCTAGTGGTTATACCCTCTTTAATTTATACAAGAGACCAGCAAACTTTGAGCAAACTGCAGACACCGACAAAGTTTCGACCTATCACGTGTGATCAGAGCAATTTGTAAACGACAACTGGTAAGAGGCCTAAATAAAGCATTGCCAAGAACTTCGCACTGTTGGACTGTGAAAAGAGTAGTAAGGCTTGTGACCAAAACCTCTCTGTTTGCATTTTGAAATTCTCAGAGAGAGCTATATTATGGCAAAGGTGCTGTCAAGATACCTCCTTTTGAAAGCAAAGAAAGACGTTTTGGTTTACGCTAATATCAGCATTGGCTTTATAAACCAATTGGTTGCTTTATAGAATATTTGGACAAGCGTAACTTGAACCCATAAAATGAGATTTAAGTGTTACTTTTCAATTTGTTTTTTTGCTATTGTGTATTATATTGTTCAACAACCAGGAATCATATTACTTGTAGCAGGGGTTCTTCAAGTTTTGAGACACGTCCCCTTTGGCAAGATCCAACAAAAACTCTCGCCCTACTTCTTGGTAAGATAAAAAATCTTCCGCCCTCCACATTAGCGACAACCTTTGATTTTTTTGAATGACGGCCAGATTTCTGGTCTTTATCACACAATTGCTGTCGAAACCAACATGAAGAACTTTTTTTTTGGAGATCAACTACTTTGGAGCGTCGTTTCTGATCATTATTGCACAACTGGTGTTGAAACCACCACGAAGCTTTTTTTGTAAATAATTCTGATCAATATCGCACAATTGATGTCGAAACCATTATCGAAACCTTTTTTATTTTTTGGTGATCAAATTTCTTAGGGAACATCGTGCCACCTGGTAAAGCCCCACGCTCCAGTTTATGAGCCATTGGCCTACAGTGAGCTAAGCGAACTACAAACATCTGCGTGATCTGCTGGAACAGAATAGCGAAGCTGTCCATTTAACAAGTGGTAAGAGGCAACCTTCCACCCAGCAATGGGGGTCACCTTGTTGCTGCTGTGGGTTCCAATTTTGGGCGGATCGAAATGACAATTATTTTTACAGGGTTGCCCAGTATTAAACTGATAATGCGACTGCACTATACAAGCTATTACACAGATGAATTAGCTTTTTTTGACTAAAACGAAAAGTTAATAGTGCATAAAATCCACTAATCCTACAATTTCCTGTGATACATTAATTCTACTTTGCTACTCTTACGGTAACTTAAAGAGTCAGCAAAAATCTTGTCTGCCTAAATCCATCAAATACTGATTTACAAGACATTAAAAATTGACCAATTGGTTTAACTGAAAACTTTCATTGCTTCAATTTGAAAATTTTAACTTAAATTGAGCATCATTTGAAATAATATAATCTCAAGGTAAGGTCAGAAAATTTTGAGTCAAGAAAAACAACTACATCAACGTATACAAAGGACCTAGCACCCCAATATCATCACTTATCATCATGAAATTTTTCGGTATAGTCTTTTTCCAAAAACTTGGTGTTTTGCCCCTCTTTCAGTAGGAGCAGAAATGCACCCCCAAATTTGCTCAAACTTTGCACACCTCATTTTCCCGTGTACGTGCCAATTTTCATTACTAGCAATTTGAATTTTGAAAAAAAAGTAAAAAACCGCCCAACCAACCCACCAAATTGCTATGAAAAAGGGGAATTAATCACTATGGGCCTACACATACAGCAACATAACTAAACCCCTAACTCTACACTGTACGGCGCTCTTCCTCCAGGCCGATAATCAGCCACTGCTGAACACATTAAAAAGGAAGGAGTCAAAAGAGCGATTGTTTTTCGATTTTCAAATGCTTGATTTATTTTGTACTTTAGTGCCTCTTTAAATTTAAACTCACTTGACAGTTAAGTTTGAAAAAAGCTGTTGTGCTAATAGCGATATCGAGTAAACTGGAAGTTGATGGTAGAGTGAATAGTTGACACGGTTTTCTTTATCATGAATTACATTAGCTTTTGTGGTCAAGGGGTCCCCCACTTTGCAGCCGGTACACTTGTATTCAATACCAATATCCAGTCGTATCGAAGGCTTCAAAAACGGTATTTACAGCTTCCTACTTGACACTCAGCACGAAAGGAAACATTGCAGAAAAAAAACATGCTAGTTCGCTTGTTGTGCGTTTAGGTAAGTCACTGCATGAGACACCTTCATTTTTATGTGGCAGACAGGTGGTGAGCTCAAGCAGTCAACCAGTCGTGGTGGGCCAAACTGACAAAAAGAGTTGACAATTGAGCATAAGTTAATACGCAGAGGAGAAAAGTCAGCAAAGCAATAACCAACGAGCAAATGAGAGCATGACATGCAATACACCTCGCTAAACAAATTGAACAAAAGTTCAAAAAATGCCTTTGAAAAGTTTATACCAATTAGTTGCTCTAACATGCTACATAAATTCTACCGGCCCATCCCCATCACAGTATAGCGCAAAGCATGAAGCAACACATTTTTACATGCGTTCCAATGATACTTAACTTGACCTTTCATCCTAACTTTCTGCGCATGCGCAGAAGAGTAAAGAAACTTCAGAGATCGAGTGGTTGTTGGAGCCAAAACGAACGCAATAGATCCCGCGTTTGTCTGTAATAGGCAGCACAATGCTGGCTACTCTTAGCTCTTATCATGCAACAAAGAAACCTTAATGGGTGTGTGACAAAAAAAGTTTTTTTTATAAGTTATGTAATCAACTGCTGCAACTATTGGAGGCAAGTTGGTGTAGGAGAACGGGATAGTATAAAAATTCTAACTTCTGCATGTTTTGAATAATCATAATTATTCTACTGAGCAACGAACTCCAAATGTATATCAGCATTTAATTTTAAAGCAAATTTTTATTAAAAATAAAAAATGGGTCGCAAGCACCCATGACCCTAGAAGTAGACTCCATAACAAAATAAAACTGATTAACATTCAGGCCAATGAGTAATGATTTAACAAAATATTTTAGGACTAATTTTCTAATGTCAATATCCCTTTGAAATCAAATAGTTATCACATTCGCAAAGCATACTTTTCGAATTTCTGATCAAGAATTGCTGCATGATGGAATAAAGCCTGATCCAACCAGACAAATATTAGCTTCATAAATCTTGTTTTCGTAAAATCACGTTACATGAGCAAGCCGCTCAAACAGCTTTAGGTGCAATATTAATTACATGAAGTTGCTATTATGGCGATAACAATAGCTCGTATTATTAATTGTTCAATTCTAATCCACAATCCGCAGTATACCACCCTTGCTAAAGCACTTCAGCCTAAAGATACATCAACAACAAAGTGCTCACTTTGGCGAGTTCCTCGCAAGCGAACGTCTTTCGCATTAGCATGATAATAAATTCGCAATACACCGTTAGTTGAAGTGAAAACATCAGAAACATCCGAACCAGTTAAACGACCATAGCTGGTTGTTCCATCAAACACCTAAAATCATCTTCTATTGTCAAATTGTTTACAAGCAGTCACACACGTCGGCCGTTTTGCTTTCCTTTGTTAAATATCATTAAACGGATTTCAACTTGTAGGTTGCTCAGGACTTCAATACAGAAAACTTTTAGCTACCCACTGAAGACAATTGGTCCTTTAGTAAGTGAGAGATATTTCTACGTAAACTAAATTTATGACCTGTCAGAAATCAACCGTAGCTTTTACCCAGCCTAATCTTGATCAGATTATCGATGTAAACCTAGATATCTGTTTCGTTGTTGTTTTCACTGGAAATCTGTTTTACATGTATGTTTAATTGTCGTTATGCTGTATATATTTCTTTTTTCTGGGAGCGGAAATCCAAAATACACACTACAGCGAATATTTTTAGTAACTGTCTTAAGTAAATAAAAATACATGGCATTTGCTGCGTAGTTTTTAATAGTCGACTTCGTAATAGGACATCTCGGTTATATAAAAACGGCTACGTACATTTACATGGATAGCAGTTATTTTGCGACAGAAGAGTAACAGTGACCTGTTGAAGCAAAGCCGATCATACATTTTCTTTAGTTAACTCCGCCGGCGTCGTCCGCAGGGTTAATAGTACCAGTAATGTCGTGGTTAAAAGTACCAGTTCAACCGGCCACGTAGGCTTCACCCAATGAACAGTTGTGAGAACAGTTACAAAAGTTAATTTTTTTTGACAGTGCCAATTGTTTCAAAATCACAAGTCACTTCTTTCGAAAGGGAATCGACTAAAAAACATTTTTGTGATTGCGCACAGTCGCTATACAGTGTATTTCCTCTACAGTTTCAGGAGTCCCTAGCAAAATCTTGTTTGCCCTGTTTCCTGCACAGGCGTATGTAAGAACTGAATTTGCTAACAATTGGAATAGCCAATGATGTAACAAATCTTTCGTTCGATTGTTCATTGGATGAAGTGCAAGGAAACATAGAACTAAATGTGTTTGAAGAGGCCTGAGAGATTGATATAGAACATCAGAAAGCAAGCTATTGATTAGGCATACGACCTAATACTTTATCGTAAATGTAGGGCTGATTGTAAGACCTAAAGCCTGTGTCTGCACGCATGCAACTTGATCTTGGCAAAAACGAAGTTAGAGGAAAAGCAAACAAACAAGTTAAGCACTTACAACTAATACGATAAGATAGGCTAGGGATTTTTAAATCGTGGGTCACGAAAAAAATTTGGCCGAGGACTTTTTTTTAGATACCCAACTACAGAAGGTGGTATTTTGTCTTTAATAAAACGTGAACTTTCCTTTTTCAAATTACCACAATAAGGCGTACTCTGTAGATTTTTGGAAAACTACTTATGGTAAAATTATGCTCAGCAATGCGTGGGTTGCACCAAAGTTGCCATTTCCGACCCCCTGGGTTAGTTTACGGTTTAAGAGCATAATTCATGGACTACAATATTTGTGATAAAAATGCGAATAATTTTTTTTTCCAGAATAACTGGAATGAAAAAAGATTACCAATTTGTTCAACTTTACTACACTACATTACTATGACTTGGAGGTTGAGAGTAGTCGGGCTTGCGACACGACTGTACAAAGGTATTCGGACTTGCCATTGCATTATCAGAAAAATAATTTTTCGGCCAACCAGTATGTTGATACTCCAATTGAATTATTTTTCTTAAACAAGCCGCATATCACTTATTTTCCTTCGAACCCAGAGGGTGATGCGTGCGAGCATCCAAGAGTTGTTCACGAAGTTGCCATAGGCAAAGGTCAAAGGCCCAAGTGGGCCACTTATAAAGTCCGACACTTTTTTAAAAAAGCTATCTGCAGTTGAGAGGAGAGCTTGGAAAAGCTTTGTTTCTGTGGTAAAAGATTTCTTCGGAAATTACAAGGCAGCTAACTTCAGAGAAATCGTGGAGGAACTTGTGGATGTATACGAAAAGATGGACTGCAGAATTTTGCTAAAGCTCTTTGTTCTCCACTCTAATATCGATAAGTTCAAAGATACCTTGGGCGATTATTAGGAAGAGCAAGGTGAAAGGTTTCACCAAAAATTCAAATTGTTTAAGGAACGCTATAAAGACCATTATAATGAAAGCATGACGGGGCACTACATTTGAAGCCTTGTGCGTGAAAGTGCGCTGACGTACCATTGGCAGACACGCAACAAAACTTCTTTCTGATCAGATTGCGATGTATGGTGATTAGTTTTGTTAATTTAATTTTGTAACAGTTCAAATGTTGCCTCTTAGAATACATTTTATCGCATTAATCTTTGGTAGAATTACCATATCAGCTACCATGTTTAACATTTTCAATCTTCCCTCTTTACTTTCCAAATAATTCCGTTTAGTTGTATTTTTATAAGCAAGGTGTGAATTACGCTAATATCGTAGCTGTAATTCATTCAAAACGGACAATACGATTTATTAATATTAGACTAAACAACAGTTATTGTGTTTTAATGTAAGTATTGGGAAAAACTCTATACGCAAAATCAGCGAAAAATCTAATAAATAGCTATACTAAACACAAAATTGAGGTTTAAAATATTGGAATGCTCACTTTCACCAATTTTCGCCAAAATAAATTAGAAAACACCGGTAGTTGCTTTAATTGATAAACAAGTTTTGTGTTACTTGGTGTTATCGTTCGTTATGGGGTCATCATGACGTCACCAACCGGTTTATGACACTTATCCCGGGGAGGTGATTTATAGTGTCGGGTTTCATGTTTGCATGCCCAGCAGTTTCAAAGCAGTAATCAAAGACAAAAAACATTTGCTTTGTAGAATAGATAATAAGCGTTTTCGTCAGGAATCTAACTCAAATCTGACCAATTCACCACGATTTTGATGAACTATCAAATATCAAAACTATAAATACAAGTAACAAAATTTATCGCAAATCATTTATTATCACACAAAATATATTTCGTCTGGATCTAGGACTAGTGCCCGACTGACATGTGCCCGACGGCGACATGCCCGACGGACATTTTCCCGATGGATACCTGCCCGAATAAATAGTGCCCGATGGACAAATGCCCGATTAGGACAATTGCCCGATTAGGAAATTTGCCCGATTATTTGTTTGGCTGTTATAAGAATTTAGTATGCACTTCAAGAATATTGAATAAAAGTACACTGAAGAATACGAGAATTTATTATGCACTTCAAGAATATTGAATAAATGGTTGTGCCATCCTTCCAAGGAATTGATTGTTCGTGGCAAATCATCGCATACGCGATCATGCATATTCCACATACAAATAGGAAATAGTGGGTTTCCTCTATTACGTCGGCGTCTCCTGCCAATAAAAGTATCTTCAAAGTAGTTAATTACTCCATCTGCTTCTTCGCACAAGTGTGTTCAAAAGCTTGCACAACACTGTCTGATGGCACAAAAGGCCAGTGCTGGTATCATTCGAATGCTTATGGCAAACTCAGCATCGCTCTGATATCTTGATTGCAACCCTTCTGTTTGTAAACTGAACGAAGGTTTATACATATACAACCGCTCTTTTAGTTTCTCTTCAGTCTGTTAAAGTTTTTTTACTCTTGTAAGCAGTCATGGAATTCGTGAAAACTCAACGTGGTGGATTGAAGCTGTGCTACAATGGTTACCTATATGTTAAGAACAAGGATTTGCCGTCTGGAAATACGTTTTACGAATGTGAACGCCGCCGACGCAACAACTGCAAGGCCAAAATTACTTTGCGTGGTGATCAAATAATAAGAGAGACACATGAACACACTCACGCTCCAGATATTATTCGTCAAGATCTTCTATCTTTACGTGAAGAAATGAAGGAACAAGCTATTACAACCCAACAATCATCACAACAGATTCTATGTCAAACGTTACAGAATGTCTCGGAAGGAGTCTCTAGTCAACTACCGTCTATGAGCACCATTAGACGTTCTATGATTTACAATACGTGGTTTTGCGATGGTACCTTCAAAGTTGTACCTGAACTGTTTTACCAACTGTATTCAATTCATTGTTTAGTTTCTAAAAGAACGATGCCATGTGTTTTTGCATTATTACCAAATAAACGACAATCAACTTATGAAGAACTGTTCAGCCAACTTCGGGCTGTTAATGCTCGACTTAATCCATCTGCAATTATGATTGATTATGAAAAAGCTGCAATGAATGCAATATCAAATGTTTTTCCAAATGCAAATATAAAGGGCTGTTTTTTCACCTCTCGCAAGCTATTTATCGAAAGGTACAAACAGAAGGGTTGCAATCAAGATATCAGAGCGATGCTGAGTTTGCCATAAGCATTGAATGATACCAGCACTGGCCTTTTGTGCCATCAGACAGTGTTGTGCAAGCTTTTGAACACTTACAAGAAAGTATGTGCGAAGAAGCAGATGGAGTAATTAACTACTTTGAAGATACTTTTATTGGAAGGAGACGCCGACGTAATAGAGGAAACCCACTATTTCCTATTTGTATGTGGAATATGCATGATCGCGTATGCGATGATTTGCCACGAACAATCAATTCCTTGGAAGGATGGCATAACCATTTACAGGCGAATATAACCTCAAGTCATCCCAATATCTGGCGTTTTCTTCAGGTACTGAAGACTGAACAAGCTCTTAACGATACAATCATCAACCAAATGTTGGCAGGACAAGAGCCTCCCTCAAAAAGAAAAAAATATCAAGATGCAACCAAAAGGATAGCAAACATTGTGCAAGATTATGAAAATCGAGAAATAGTAGATTTTTTGAGAGGAATAGCTCACAATTTAAAATTTTAGTTGCCTTTTTTATGAATTGCCTTTTTTATCAATGACATATTCTTTTTATTCAGTGTACTCTATTCGTATTCTTCAGTGTACTTTTATTCAATATTCTTGAAGTGCATAATAAATTCTTATAACAGCCAAACAAATAATCGGGCAAATTTCCTAATCGGGCATTTGTCCATCGGGCACTATTTATTCGGGCAGGTATCCATCGGGAAAATGTCCGTCGGGCATGTCGCCGTCGGGCACATGTCAGTCGGGAACTTGTCCTGATACCATTTCGTCTCCATTAGATATCATCACTTGTCAATACGTATCCTATTCAAATAAAATCAATTAATAAATATCTAGAATAAGGTACTCATTAACAACTGATGATGTCACATTGAAACGAAATTCATTTTGTTTGATGATAAATGATATGCGACTGCTTTTCATATTTGTAATTTACAGTTTTGATACTTTATAGTGTAGATAAATTCACACCTAATTGGTTTGAATTTGCTGCCCAAAATGATAAGCTTTTGTACTAAATAAATAGGCTGCTTGGTCCATGTAATGAGTGAAGTTCACTCAATATTGCTTGAAACACACAAGCCGGCATCATAAAAAGTATCAGGTAAATTTTGCACAGACTAATACCCCAATTCCAAGACAGCTATAAACCTACAGAGCTGTTTTGCCAACATAGCATCGGGGTAATAGCAAAGAAGAGGGTTGCAGCTTCATTTGCCACAATCTTTTTACGCCCTCTTTCTTATTCATTTAGTAAAAAATACATCTAACAAAAATAACTCCTGAAATTAAGCGTAGCCGTGCATTTACAAAGAAGACGGTGGGTATCCCAATATTAGCAACATTCAGCAAAATACCTTTTATTACAAATTTTACAGTGTTGAAAAAAAACAGTTTTCAAGCTCTTGTAGTAATGCAAGAGGCTAGCGATGCACTTAGCAAACTGCATACAGTGACGCTGTTTCAACCAATCAGGTCTCTTCAGTACAGTTGGTGATCGACAAGAAGCTACAGGCTTTAAATAACGTGTAGCTTAGACCGCCACACTTGTGGGACCTATACTAGGTCTACTGTGGTGGATAGTCTGTCCGGTTTTGTTTTCTATCATACACCCAATACATAGAGAAGGGCAGGTAATCCCAAGATAAATTATAAAACAAGCCAGATTGCTTTTCCAGCTACCTGTACACTAGAGGTTCTCAAACATATTTTATTGTTGTTGTTGGTTACCCAACCCCTTCCGAGGGATGGGGGCATGGCGGAAGACCATGGAGCCCCAGAATCCGGGCAACTCTCCAGGGTCTGGACCAGAGGTCATAAAGGGACAGAGAGTCGCCAAAGAGTGAGCGGCGCAAAGAGTCCGTGGCTGGACAGTGCAGAATGAGATGAGAGGTGTCATGGGACGAGTGTCCGCAGGCGCTGCAGGAAGAATTCTTGATTCTGCCAATCTTAGAAAGATAAGAACCTAAAAGAAGGCTGTGTCCGTTGCAGCGAAGACCAGAGAGAACACAGCGAGCATGACGAGGGAGCACAAGTTCCGCAGTGGAAATTGAGGGAACCTATGTGTCAAAATACTTTGAAGAGACAGTATGCCTCCAGTCCGAGAAAAGACGAGAGTGGATACGAGAGAGACTACAAAGGATTGCAAAAAGTGCAAGCAGCGCTCCCCATCTGGCTAGCTCATCAGCCGCGTTGTTCCCCGGGAGAAATGAGTGTCCAGGGACCCATTGTAGCCTGATAGAACAGGAGGAGAGAGAAGACAGTTCCTGCCAGATCTGCCACAAAGTTGGGATAAGAGGAAAGATGGAGGAGAGGACAGAACGAGAGTGAGATAGGAGGAGAAGAGAAGAAAAATGGCAGACTTTTTGGTGTTGCCGAGACCAGCAAAAGGCTTGCTGAATGGCGCAGGCTTCAGCGGAAAAACTTGAACATACTGGGCCTGCCGAAAAGGAAAGAGTGGCTTCAGTGCCACAGAGAGAGCAGTTGGCAAGTACGCTAGAGACGCCCTTGCCAAAAGGAAAAGGATCAGAGCCGTCTGTCCAGAGTACCAGATCATGAGGGGGGAGAGAGTCAAGATGGGCGAGAGTGAGGGGGATTAGAGCAAGAGCATGGAGAGGAAAGGGTAGACTCCACGGTGAATGAGGGCAGATTCCAAGGAGGAAAGGGAGGGCAAGCAAGTAAAGCCTCCCTAGAACTAGTAGAAGGAAGGATGAGGAGGTGAGTGGACGCAAAAGCTCTCCAGGACGATCTGCAGAGTCTTGGTTTCACTCCAACTCTGGCCAAACCTGAAATAGTAAAAGAGGTTGGGAGACAAAGAGCATGCTTATAAGATAAAAGAGTGAAATGAGTGAGGGTGACTCGTAGGGGAGGTAGAGAAGCCTCGATGAGTAGTAGAAGGGTAGGGGAGGATGAGAGGCAGCCGGTGATGGCGCGACTGGCTGCTCGGTGGAGGCGTTCCAATTTGGTGAAATTGATAGCGCTTAGAAAAGGAAGCCATCTGGGTGAAGCGTAGGTGAGAAGGGGCCAAAGAAAAGATTTGTACAGAAGAGATAGGGACTCCTTCGAGGGGCCCCATTAGGAAGCAGAAATACAGCGTAAGGCCTTGAGACGTGGGAAAAACTTGGCCTTCAGCGAAACCACATGCTTAGAAAAAAAAAGAGTGCGGTCGAAGGTGACCCCGAGAGAAGTTGGAGTGGGATTAAAACGGAGGAGGAAGCCGAGTAGGAGGAGGTGGGGCTGAAGGTTAGCTTGGTGGGGATCCACTGAGAAGAAGAGGGCATCACATTTGCTCAGGTTGAGAGGAACACACCAGTACTCAGACCAGCGCTCCAATCGAAACAGAGCTCCTTGTGTGGCCTCCACTGCAGTGGGGACCGAGGGCGACGAGGACCAAATGGCCAGATCGTCAGTATAAAGAAAGCAGCTGACGTAAGAAGGTAAAGAAGCTGGAAGATCATTGATGAAGAAAGAGAAAAGTACAGGGCCAAGAACGGATTCTTGCAGAACACCTCGACGGACTCGAAAGCAACGACTTTTCTGATTTTGAAAAACCACACAAGCGCGCCTATCAGAAAGAAAAGATTCAGTCCAACGAGCAAAGCAAGAAGATAGGCCAGCCGAAATTAGTTTGTGGTAAAGGGCGGGATGCCAGAGAGAGTCAAAAGCTTTCGAGAAATTGATAGTAGAGAGGATCGTCCAAGAGCCCGGTCTGGGTTTGTTAAACTCATCCAAAATGGACTGAGAAAGGTACAGAATTTGATCGAGTGTAGACCGTCCAGAGTGGAAACCCGGCCTGGCGGGAAGCAAGAATGGAATTAGATTCCAGAAAGAGGAGAAGACGGGATAGAATGATGCGTTCAAAAAGCTTTGAGGCGCAGGAGGTGAGAGAGATAGGCCGGAAGGAAGCAGGAGAGTTGAGAGGCTTTCCCGTCTTGTGAATGGGAATAATAGAAGATGTCTTCCAGATGGAAGGAAAGGAATGTGAAGACCAGGAAAGGTTGAAGATGTGAAGAAGAAAATCCATGCCAGAGCGAGGAAGGTGCCTTAGCATGGGATAGGAAACTTTGTCTGGGTCAGTGGCAGTGGACAAGGAGAGGTTGCAGGAAGCCGCAAGAAATTCCGTGGGAGAGAAAGGAGAGCAAAAGGATGAGTGAGACTCCACAGGGCACGTGGCTCGGCGAAGCTTAGTGAGGTAGCCTCTGGCTCTGCTACGCAGGGCCTTTGGCTGAGAAACGGAAAAGTGAGATCTCAGGTAAGCGGCATAGACCGAAGCCGATTCCCTAGGAGAAGAACAGTTAGGAGGAGGAAGACGAGGAAGGAGAGCCAGCGATAGAATGAAGAAGAGAGTGCACAGATTTAGGGTTAGATCTAGGTGAAAGAGAAGAGCAAGTCGTCTGCCATGCCTCAGCCTTGGCCTTGGCAATGCGGTAATGTAAAGCCTGGTGATCTTCATCACTTCTGTAAGCGGCAACGAAAGCCTTGCGTCTTTCACTAATCGCTTTTTCCACCTCAGCAGACCACCAGGCTTTAGGAGGGCGTTTGATGCGGCCGAAAGGAATGGAAGATTTGGCCGCATTCAGTGCCAGAGAGGTAAAGAGAGCAGCAGCAGAGGAAAGAGAAAGAGACAAGTATTCCTCTGCTGAGGGACAGTGAGAGTCAAAATAAGAGGCAAAGCCATCCTAGCAAGCTTTCTGAAAATGGAAGAAAGGGGAAGATCGTTGGGGCGATAGACCGGAGAGAGAGGGACAGATAGAAGAATTGGTAGATGGTCAGAACCAAAGTCCTGAAGCACCTCCCAGGAGCAAGAAAGGGCAAGAGTAGAAGGAGCAAAGGAGATGTCAGGAGAGGAGCAATGGAAAGAGTGGGTGTGTCAGGGTCATTGAGGGGGAGGAAGTCAGAGGAGATGACCCAGTCAAATACTTCCTCCCCGCGGGGGTCAGAAGTACCTCTGGAGTCCAAGAGGAGATGATGGCAATTGAAGTCCCTTAGAATGAAGAGATTTCTGGAGGAGGAAAGAATTGAGGGAGAGAAGGAATCGGTTCTGCCATCTGTTGGGGAGGAGCAAATAGGGGGGGCATACACATTAAGAAATGACACCGAGGAGGAGATGTTAAGAGAGATGTTGACCCCCACATAATCAGAGTAGGGATCGAGCAAAGAGAGGAGGTAAAAAGTTCAGAAAAGGATAGGCCCTGCCTGACGAAATTGACAACGCCGCCGCTGGCATGCGTGGCATCAGGAGAGAGAATGCCAGAGCGGGAGTGCATGCGATCAGAATGCAAAGCAGAGAATAAGGAATCAGGAAAGAGGAAGAGGAGTTAAGATTGGATTCCTGGATGCAGATAAGGTCGACTGGATGGGATGAGAGAAAATGAAGTAGTTTAGTGCTCCTGGTATGGAGACCTCAAGCATTCCATTGAAGAGCCCTGAGAGAGTCAGGGGGAGGAGAGGAGGCAGGAGGCATAGAAGGATGGCCAGAAACAAGGGACAGAGGAAGGGGATATAGAATGGGCAGGAGGATAGGAGGTTTGGAGATGAGGGTGATGCGTGAGTGCAGCATCAGCAGAGGAGGGCCAGATATACAGTGGAGGTATACATGCTGGAGGAGTCCAAAGAGAGTGTCACAGTGTTACGGCAGGGGGGGGGGCAGCTCCAAGAGTGAGAGCTTCCTAGAGCTCTGAATTTGGACAGGGAAAGTTGTGAGCACCTTAGATGGACCCATTTGGAGCAAGCGCAGCATTGCACTGACTTGCCCTGCCAGGTCACATTTCCAGCGCACACAGAGCAAGGAAAAATGGGGCCAGGGTTAGGATGAACGTTACCGCTCATCAGGAGGAGAAGAATGAGGAGACGAAGAAGGGCAAGAGTAGGGCAGGAGAAAAGAAAAAGTGAAAACAGGCGACCGATTTTGTAGATGCTGTGTGCTGCCCTACTGCGGTCGTTAAGGGGGCAACACAGCAAAAAAATGAAGGGGAGTGCCTGGGGTAACTGGGACCCTCGGGAAGGCCAATAGCCATTTCGACCCAACCCAAACGGGGTCGGGGACCGCACCACCACGTTGAGGCAGCTGTTGATTGGTGCAGACCATATTTTATTCGTTACCCATTTTTCGTTGGTAAAATATTTCAAGGCATACTTTTTAAACGTTTGCGTGGCATTTGCAATCAATCAAAATTGAAGGCAAGGACTTTTTTGGACTTTGATTTTAGTACTTTAAATCCAAATAAAAGACGAACACTTTTTTTTGAAGACGGACTTTTTCAAAGTTTTCATTTTTTCCATATTTGCTACTACTGTTCAATAAACTCAAAACTGAAGCTGCAGCCCATTGGTTGAGAACCACTGCTGTACACTAAGTTTGCTTCTAATTAATATTACCTCCAAATATTCATCGTGGGCTAAACTAATGCTTTCAAGGTTGAATTGAATTGGCTTGTTACTACTCTGATACAGGATCATCAGACACTTTGGACCACGCATTATGACGTCAATTGCTTCCGGGGTCTTGTCAACAGAAAACAGGAAATCGCATGACACTGAAATAGAAGGAAAATGAATAAACCGAAGAGTTATACACAAAATATAATTAAGCAAAAACAAAATAAGGACTTCAGGCAATTAACGTTATGCGTTCTTTGAAGTTTTTCGCTGCTGCAAGCTTAATACCAGGCGCAGTTCGGTTATGGTTCCACAAATGTTGGCAACTGAATTTTTCATTTCTACTGCAACGATTTTAACACCAGGACGCACACTAGTTATAAGAGTAAATATTTGCGAGTGCATATTTCATTTTCACTGCAACAACAGGACGTTATCTATAATCAATTGCGCAAATGTTTGCAGGCATATAAATTTTTCGGTATTACCGCAAAGACTTTAACGCAAGAAGCCACTTTGGTTAACGCTACGTATATGTTTGCAGGTGTGTATTCAACTTTGTATAGCAACTGTTTTAACGCCAAGATATGACTACATAAATGTTTGCTAATTTACATGCTTTTCTCCACATTTCTCTCATTGCCAAAAACCAAGAAATAAAAAAAATACCCTTTTTAAAATTTTTGCAATTATGCGACAAAAGAACTGAGCCCGCTAAACCAAAATCTTGACTTTGAATCGAATGACCACTTTGCCCAGTAGTGCAGACTTCTATGATGTCACAAAAAATTTTGAAATTTTGACGTATAGCGGTAAACACCGACAGAGCCAGTTAACCCTCGACGGACTAACTCAACAAATTTGCAACATTTTAGTTTTTAACACATTTATGGATTAACACATTTTTCGCTCGGATGCCAATATCCCCCTCTTTCTTACGTTTAGTAGTGTTGATTTTTAGAGGTAAGCCCTCAAACTAGCGTTGCGTCGTGACTTTAGTCCAGGGGAAGTTGTTTTATGCAGTTTGAGTAAGGTGTGGGGACAATAACGTTTTGCTGCTTTAGTTTCTCTATGACTAAGGTAAAACTTTTCTGGCTGTATTTTTTGATATCATCCTTTGGATTTGTTAGTGACCTAAAATATATCAGAGTATTTTTATAATTGCTAGTTGCTTGTAACGTAGGCTAGCCTAGATCTAAACGTAGCAAATTTGTGCTTTTGGTCCATCAGGCTATTGGCTGAACATGTACTATATTTGTGTACGCCAAAAAACATTTTGATAAGTCAAATAAATTCCTGGATGTACTCTACAATCTTCATTACTTTTAAAACTTGTTAAAATCAACTGGGTAAAAGTTTTGAGTTTATTTCGCGCTGTTGCAACAGTCAGAGGGGAAGAAGGAGAAAAAGATGATGGGCATCTTTTGGAGACTGAGAGCAATGACGTCGTGTAAGCATCAGGCTTTTTTGTACAGCTGCAGTTATTATTTTTTTATTGTTTCTAAATATCTGTGGTTCGCTACGGCATGCTTTTGACGCCTCGCTTATATAATTATCCACTTTTAGTGTAACACCGTTTCTACCAGTGGTGCCAAATCAGAGGTGTGCAACCTTTTTTGGAGGCAAGCCTATTTTATAGCAATAGAAGATTCCGCGGGCCAGTCAAGTTTTCAAAATGAACGTAGGCGTAAAACGGCGTTAGCGGCCGTGAGACCTAAGGTCTAGGGGACTGAACCCCGAAGATTTCCAAGTGTCCTTTTACTTATTAGCTTATATGATTGCTTGGTCATGTGCTAGTAGTAGTGCATTGTTTTTATTTAAAATGCATGATGAATGAAGACAAAATTTCATTTATATTCAGACCCAACGTCAAGTCAGGTCAGCTCGAAAGCATTCCCCCAAAATAGTTGTGTCTTTTATCAGAAAGTAATGTATGGGAAGAAAACGCAATCAGCAATCTTAGCTTGTGGAAAAATTAAAACAATTTAAAAATTTGGATCAATTGCACCTGCCAATTTAACTTTATCTTTTTCCAAATCCAGCATTTTGATACCGACGTGTATCACCTGCTCTTGATTCGTATTTAGCCTCAAGGATGACGCCAGAGAGAGGCAACCCGGATTATTCCCCTACCAAGTAAGTCGTATGCCTCCTATTCAAACAAAAGCAGAGTCCCAGAAAAAAATTTACTCTACAACCTTTGTGTAAGAACGAATTTAAGCATTATAATGTGTAGAAGCTACTTTTCCTCCCAACTAAATCCGTTTGCTTAAATTAATAACAGAAGGAAAGGTTGTATTCCAAAATAAACAATGACTAAATATTTTTGAAAAACGTGCTGATAAAAAGCATAGGATGCAGAAGTGCATGACTTTTAAGCTGATAATTTATAAACTGATATTATAGCAGTCAATAATTATTTTCAATTCACCAATCCACATCAAAATGCCGATTTTCAGCTTAAAACGTCAAGACAGAAGTTCTCGTCATAGATGTGTACGTGAATGCGATAATATAGATTTGGGATTGAGCATATTTTTAAATATTGGGTGAAACATTTTATATTTTTTTTCACTGGGAAATCAACTTATGAGATCGGCGGCCTCAAAAGAGCTGAATTTCACAGGGGTCGACCTAAAAATTCAATCTATGGCCGCAAACCTCAAGTCACATTTTAAATTTTTTGGCGAGTCCCATGTTGCACATCCCAGTGCTTAATTAAACATGCTTAGGGTTCAATTATGTACTCACTTCGACTCTATCGTATATTTCTGTGTAGTTAACGCGTTTGTATTAATATATGACTAATGATGTTTACTTGCTTGGAGGATCAAATTTGTAATTATTCACAAATATTGAAGTAGAATATGAGACTGTGAAAAACCAAAATGATGTAACCAATAAGTTCCTAACAATCCCAAATACACCCTAAAAAAATTATTTGTGGTTGAAAAAAATTTATGTCCATAAAGAGCTAGCATTGTTGTCGCAAAAGTGGCTCAAAAGAAACAGGATAAATGATGTCATAATTAACTACGGGCTACAGCAAATTAACAAATCCATCCCACACTAAGCGACTTTGGATTTACTAAGCGGCGAAGTTACTAACCACACAATAAAATGTGTATTGTAATGCATATAAAAAATACATTTGTGTTTGTATGGCAATTGTGTGTGCATTACGCAACAAGAAACTGATACACAACAAACCAATTCCAGTTTCTTGGATATAATGAGTTTGACAAACGGATTTAGAACCGATTGAGATAACAATAACTAAATTTTTTTTCGCAAAAATCAGTATAAAACGAATTTACATACCAAATTCTGGGTTTACCAGCTTTTTTTTAATGCAAAAATTCTTTCCCAAAAAAAAATTGTGCTTAATAGGCCATTGGATTTATTATCCGTAAATTTATGAAGTGAATTTACGGATAATAAATCCATAAATTTATGTAGCGAATTCTACTGTATAACGGGCGCGATGGATTAGTGGTGAGAGCGTCCGCATCGCAGTCGGTAGACCTGGGGTGCATTCCCTCAGTCATACCACAAGACTTTAAAAAATGGTATTCACAGCTTTCCTGCTTGGCGCTCAGCATAAAAAAGGGATAGTGTGAAGAACAAGCCGACAAGCTTGCTTGTTGTGTCCTTGGGCGAGGCACTTAACGGGACGCCTTCACCTTTATGTGGCAGACAGGTGGCCCTCCCGTATTTCATCGGATTACAATTGTGAAGTTGCTAACCCAGCATGTCGTAAAAGACGACTCTTTGGTACCCACCAGTGGCAGCCCGCCTTGTTGGTGGTAGGGCTACCAGTCACTCAAGGCTGGTTTGAAATAGATTGCCATCTTTCCCCAAGCCTAATTTCAATTAGGTTGACGGCATGAACCTGAATTGCCGTTCATGCCGTCCCTCCATCCCGAGGAAGAGAAGGGGTAGCCACAAACAAACAAACAAATTCTACTGTATTAAAAAATAAAAAAAGTAGTCTTCCTTTTACCACAAAGCTTCAATCATCAGCAGACAAAAGATATTTATGTTGAATCTTATATTATATTGCTAATTTATATTGCTGGTTCTTAGTGATTAGATTTAATACAAGGTCCGTCATAAGTAACTACATAACTCTATTTTAACATTGTGGATGTAAAACAGAAGATATAAGCAACCGTAACATAAAAAGTTACAAAGGGTACAGATTAAGTTTTTTTTTTGTTATGTAAAACATGATGTTTATAAGCTCCGTGTGCTTTCAATGGAGTTCTATGCACTTTGCTAATCTTTCAGAGACTGAGTTGCATACTTGGCGCACAGATTCAACGGTAGTTGAGCAATGGCAACTTGGCTTTGTTCTATTAGTTCGGCGATGCTATGGGGCTTCGCTGAGTAGATTTGGTTGGTCTTTGCAATCGCCCCACAGAAAAAGATAGGGAAGGTAAAACCTGGCGAATGAGACAGCCACTCCAACAGTCCTCCCTGCCAATCAATAGACCGTGTATGTTGTTGTTGATTACCCAACTCCTTCCAAGATATGGGGGCATGGTGGAAGACCATAGAGCCCCAGAAGTCAGGCAACTCTCCATGGCCTGGACCAGAGATCGTAGAGACACAGAGGGTCACCAAAGAGCGAGCGGCACAAAGAGTCCGTAGCTGGACAGTGTAGAATGAGATGAGAGATGTCCTGGGATGAGTGTCCGCAGGCGCTGCAGGAAAGGATTCTCGATTCTGCCAATCCTAGAGAGACAAGAACCTAAACAGAAGGCTGTGTCCATTGCAGCGAAGACGAGAGAGAACACAGTGAGCGTGACGAGAAAGCAAAAGTTCCTCGGTGGAAATTGAGGAAACCTCTGTGTCAAAGAATTTAGATGAGATAGTACGCTTCCAGTCCAAGAACAGAGATGAGTGGATGCGAGGGATAAGAGGAGAAAGACTACAAGGGATTGCAAAGGCTGCAAGCAGCGCTCCCCATCTGGCTAGACCATCAGCTGCATTGTTCTCTGGGAGAAACAAGTGTCTGGGGACCCATCGTAGCTTGATAGAACAGGAGAGAGAAGACAGTTCCTGCCAAATCTGCCAGAGAGTTTGAGATAAGAGGAAAGATGGAAAAGAGAACAGGGTGGAGAGGAGGCAGAAGGTGCAGAAGGACAATCAGGAACAAGGGATGGTCGTGAGGGGGTAGAGGGAGACGATATAAAATACGCAGATGGAGGATAAGAGATTTGGAGACAAGGGTAGGGCGAGAGTACAGTGGAGGTATACAAGTTGGAGGAGACCCAGGAGGGAATTACAGTGTTACGGCAGAGGAAGCAACTCCAATAAGAGCTGCCAAGAGCTCTGAATTTGGAGAGGGAAAGTTGTGAGCATTTTAGATGGACCCATTTAGAGCAAGTGAAGCATTTTACTGACTTGCCCCGTTTGGTCACATTTCCAGCGCACACAGAGCAAGGAAAGATAAGGCAAGGGTTGGGATGAATGTTATCGCTCATCAGGAGGAGAAGAATGAGGAGACGAAAAAGGGCAGGAGAAAAGAAAAAGAGAAAACAGGCGACTGTATTTGAAGAAGCTGTGTGCTGCCCTACTGCGGTCGTTCAGGGGGCAGCACAGCAAAAAAATGAAGGGGAGTGCCTGGGGTAACTGGGACCCTTGGGAAGGCCAACCGCCATTTCGACCCAACCCAAACGGGATCGGGAACCGCACCACCACGTTGAGGCAGCTGTTGATTGGTGCAGCATGTATGTTGTTGTCCAGTCAGGCTCGCCACAAGAGCGGCATAATGGGCAGGTGCCTTGTGCCACTAAAAGTATGCACCCTCTGCACTATCCTACTGCTGGAGCACAGCCACATAAGTTTGTGCGGTCACCGTTCCACCAAAAAAGAACGAGCTAATAACGCCTTCTGATGAAATGGCGCACTAAACACAGACGCCAGGAAGATTTACGTGAGCATCAATCGTAACTTTTGAATTATCAGAGGCCCAGTAAACACAATTGTGATGATTAATACAGCCGCTCATATTAAAAACCACCTTATTGGACTACAAAACGTGGTCAATATCCAGCTCTCCTTGGTCGATCATCTGAAGGAACTGCCAACAAAATTCAACCCGCTTGTCCTGGTGCCATTATTAAAGGCCTGAATGTAGCGCAGATGGCACGGCCGATAGTTTTCTGCCTTACGCTCATTTGTGACACCTAAGTTTTATGAATAGCCTTTTAGATGATTTTTGCAGACTTTGTGCGCTCATGGCCACTAATTCACTCCGATGATCAGCCCTCGATGCCATAACTGGCCGACTTGAGAGCAGCAAATCTGCCACTTCTCTGTCAAGTCAAACTTTTTCACAAAACTCATAAACGCTGGATAAGAGAGAGGCTTAGACTAAAATTGCTTTCGAAATTTTTGTTGTACAAGTGTCATGTTCACGGCTTTCCAGAACTACTCTAAAACTGCAATCTTTTTCCTTTTGTTTATCGTGTGGACATAATTATATATTTGATAAGTATATCCAATGTACATGTATGGGCCATCTAATATACAGGGTGGTCCAAAAGTAGATGGACAGTAAAAAATTTTTACTTAAAAATCACACGTTTACTTACAAAAGATAAAATAAAAGACCAAATTGAATAAATTTTAATACTATTTATTAACGTAAATGCTCAAACTATAACCAACAAATAATCTTTTTTTTACTAATATTCCCCTAATTTAGGTATAAGCCAATTTTGACTACTGTCCACCTACTTTTGGACCACCCTGTATATCCGCATATAATGAGTATATCTGAAATCGTATCCGGAAAATTCGCCGTTAACAAGTTTGCCGCAGCAAAACTCGCCTCAGGAAATTTCGCCTAATAGGCAAAAGGCAGTGTACACCGAAGGGGCAGGCCCGGTATTTAAATGTACGGGGCAGTGTACAGTGGAAGGGGGTGTACAGGGTGGGGGTATATACTGGGGGTGCAAAATTGCGATTTCTCCTATTAGGCAAAATTTCCTAAGGCGAGTTTTCCTACGGCAAACTTGTTTACGGCGAATTTTCCTAGAACCATCTGAAATAGCAACAAAAGTGAAATAAAATTAACATCAATATACAACAAATGCATAAGTGCATGATATAAATGAACAAATAAATAACACAAGATATAGTTATTTATGACCGACCCTATATAAAGCATTGAATATCTTTCGTCTGCTGATTTCAACAACTTTGGGGTATTAGCGTTTGGTTATGCTTGTAGCTCTTCACTTCACGATGGAGAGCAAATCGGTATGAAAGTTACAACAAAATTTTAGTAGAGCTTGAGGACTGCTGCAATTAGTATAGACAACGTCATGGCAAAGTTTGATTTGCAATCAAAACAGTACGAGTTTAATTCTCAGTACATTACTTACATGTACTTGCATAAATAAAAATTTTAGGTTTACAAACATTCTCAGCTCTTGTGCAGAGAAACCAGAAAAATAACAATGAAGCTCAGCTTTTGAATAGCTTGCTACACCAGTAATATAGCAGCGAAGCTTAGATGATGCACATTATGCAAAGTTCTAAGTTTGTGACAAATGATAAAGTATCAGTGACGCTAAGATGAAAAAACGAAGTTTTTCCTCGCCCAAAATTAGTAAAAACTTTTTGTGCAAAATAGCAATTCAGAGATCACCATTTCGTTTGCACTTTCCATTTAATTTTTCAAAATAAAGTTATACTAATCGGTTTGACATTCAATAATACTGTACCTTCTTCGTACATGGCTCGGAAGCCTGTTCCATGAACTCCTGAATCACTTTCAAACGTTACTCGCAATTGATTGCTTTTGGATAGTAGATAACTGCCACTGGTTATTTCACCCGAAACTTTCAGTACTTCTACTTTTCTTTCATAAACCTAGAATTATAAAACACTGCAGCAAGAATTGTAAAACGATGAAGACTCAGCGTAAAGCAATTAAAAAAAGATATTTTAAGCACAATGCATACGCTGATTAGAAGATGAATAAGGTTATCTTAAAAAGCGTAAAAACGTATCAAATCAGCTTTGAAGTTCATCAAAATTTAAAATTAATTTCATCAGTTAACAAATAAAAATCACGACTACGCTTGCATATATTGACTAGTAATACATCACCGTTAATAAATCGGAAAATCTTTTAAATCATTTGAGTGGAGTATTGAGTTGTGCACCTTAAACCACCACCATAATACAAAAAAAACGTTTTACGAATTGTACAATGCACTAATTGGAAAGATCGCGTGCTGACAATTCACTGTACTATTTATTGTAAGTACTGATAATTTCGGATACACGTGCTTTAGAACTAGGTACTACGTAGGTTCATGCACAGATACAAGAGTAAATCTTTGCCAAAATATTAAATAATTACACCCGGGTCTACACTTGGCGTGGAGATTTTGTTTGCTTGGGCTTAGCTTGGTTTGACTTCTACGCCGAAATTGTCTACACCGGGAGTAGCGTAGGTAGTGACACCAAATATGAAAAAACTCTTGCACTATGTCCAATCTGTTTACAGGTAACCAGCAATGTGGTCGAGTGAATTGAAGCGCCGTTTATGGTGACAATAATCGTGAGTTTGAACCTCACCACGGCATTTCATAGGGCGATTTTCCCTGATTGTGATTGAAATGCACTTTGTTAGCAGCAGTGGTAACTCCAAAGCTATTCGTAACACAATGATGCTATAGCATAACAGGAAAAACGTTTTCATGCGACCGGAGGAAAAATAAGTACAGGTCAAACCAGATTATCCGAATTGCTCGTGGGAAACGGAATTCGATCAAATAATTGATTTTTGCTGTCAATGGTATGGTGCTACCATCAATGAAAGCGGAGGACAACATTTTCTTACGAATAATCGAAATTTCGGATAACTGCATTTGATTTTTATGATAAAAATCAGAATTTTTTTATAACCTGGCCCTGGGCTACTAAATTGGCGGACCGCAGTCCGAATCCGGACCTTTTGAGTATTGAAACTGGACCTCAAGTTTTAGGATGACAAACAGCAGGTGCTCCTGAGCTTCGAAAAAGCACGTGCCCATTTTGCCAAACTTTTTTGCCTTGTTCTCAATATTACTTTTATTGCTAGAATAGGAAAAATTTTCGCGCCTTCGTCGCAACTGCGGATTCTTAGCATTGACTAACGGCACCTATAAAAAGACAAACAACAACGATCAGGATGAAAACAGGAAAACCTATTTCCCAGTGCTGAAGGTCTCTTATCCACTCCTCTGCAACGAAACTGATCAAGAGTGGTAGAGCTTAAAGCCGACACAATATCACGCCAGATATATTCTGAAGCACTGCTGCCCAAAATGTCTTACATAGCTTCAAAAATTCTGCACAGCCTGCGTGGCCTACCAAACAATCTTCACTATTTGCCGACCGGCCACAATTATCCTAGTACCAAAACTTGGCAAAGCAGCTGATGACTGAAAGAGCTTCCAGCCCATATTGCTCCAGAGCGTTTCTTACAGCTTTTCAAGTGGTTACTCTGGAGGCGTTCAGAACCTGTTTTTGACCCCCAACTTCCAGACAAACAAGTTAACTTCAGGCATAGTCAATGCATAACCGATCAAGTGTTTAAACCAACCTATGATGTTGAACACCGCTTTGAAGAAAACAATAAATCAGGCGCTGCATTGACAGATTTTACTGCCTCACCCGATAGCCAACTATATGGTACAAAGGCTAAGCACCACATCGTCGCCTTATAATTTGCTATTACTTCTAAAGACCAAGTTTTAACAACTAGCTAAAATAATTACATTTTATATTTGATTTCGACGATTAGTATAGAGTGTGGAGACAAAGAGAAAATCGATATATTTTTATGTATTTCCTGACAACGGTAATTTCGTTTTGTCATCGTAAGTCAAAAATATTACTGGACCTCTGGAAATACCGAGCTTATCCAACTGGACCTTCCTTAAAATTAGTTGAGTAGCTCTGAGTCCTAGCTTGTACCCAAATTGGCTAAAGAAAATGTCACAACAAAAGAAAAAGTGGCAATAGGTTTATTTCACGGAGATCCAAATAACTGGCTGTGAAGGGCGTGCGATTTGCTGTTTCCACGAAAAGCTGATTTTTAAATATCTGATACATTTTTGAAGACTAATTATAATGTGTATTTCTCAAGAGTTGTAAAAGGAAATAGATCTTGTACAATACAAAACACAAAAACTACTTTTGCTCTTTATTATGCAGATCTACAACAGAAATCATTGTCAAAAAGCAAGCTACAACACCAGCACGCCTTAAACAGAATAAGTCTAAACCCTTTAATGCACATCAACACGCCTAATAATGTTTTGTAAAAAGCTTTCAAAACAGATATAGATAACATTACAATATCGCTTTTAAGCATCACGTTCTATAAATGACCTAAAAAGAAGCTTTACGACAAGCTACAAAAAGTAACATTTAAAAAACAAACATTGGTTTTACACAAAATTTCATGAGATAGAGAATGCAAAACAAAGCTATGTAACTTACTTTTCGTTCATTCTTCGTACTACTTAAAAAAAAGTAACATGCTTAAAAATATTTTGAAAGTAAAAATGCTCTTTACTTACATGAAAGTGTATAAAAAAGCATAATAGCAAAAGTTCTGCACACTCATGCTGAACAAAAACAAAAAATAACGGTACACAAATAACCCACGATACAATTAGCCAACAGCCCCAAATAACATCAGAAATCAAGTCAATATCAAATGAAACTCTGCTTCATTCATTTTGTAAGTATAACAATTAGTATCACTAACAATGCTTGAAGTATTGCAAGTAACATATAGTACTCTTCTAGTTGAACCAGAATTTCCTGCTGTCAAAGATAGGATAGACAGTTCTTTGGAATATTTCTGAAAATCGTTGATGATTTCGTCGAACATGCACTTTTATTTAGGCTTGCATTCAGTCAACTTGTACTAGGAAGCTAATATTTTTTGCATACTACTGAACAACTTATCACTTTTAAACCAGCTACAAGAATTGTCTTTATCCATATGCAAGAGTCTCTTCAACTATCAAAAAGTTGTACAGAAAGACCCAGTTGAATCAACATTACTTTTCTCAATGGCACAAAAAAATTAAGTGAAATTTTATAGCCTTACTTTAACCTGCATCATGTATAAGCGCATTGAACATAAAAGTCTGTTTGAAATGCAAATCACTAGTTTCAACAGTTACACTTATAGCCTTTCCATAGACCTAGCAGGCCATGCTGATCATCTATTTCTACAAACTGCTTTAACATTCTAGTATTAGACCAGTGGTCGGCAAACTTATTCTATCGTGACTCAAATCACTTTTTCAATGGCAATTGAAAGCCGACCACGTTTGAAACCAATACCACAAAACGAATAATTGCAATTGTTAAATAAAAACATCCATTACTTGTATAACACAAGTTGCTATTAATATATTGAAAAGCGAGAAGCAAAACATTGCATCTTGTAACAGCAATTTCAGTTTAACAGCAACAACCCAAAGATAACGATAAAAAGAAAAAAAAATTGGCTCTTCTTCCTCCTCTCCTAACTTTCCTAACTGTTCTTCTCCCAGGGAATCGGCTTCGGTCTACGCCGCCTTTCTGAGATCCTACTTTTCTCTATTTCAGCCAATGACTCTGCAAAGCAGAGCCAGAGGCTACCTTTCTGAGCTCCGCCAAGCCACGTGACCAGAAGAGTTTCAATCGTCATTTTGCTCTCCTTTCTCTCCCGCTGAATTTCTTGCAGCAGCCTCCAACCTTTTCTCCTCCACTGCCACTGGTCCAGACAAATTTACTTGTATAAATTTTATATAAAATGTCCTGAGTTTTTAAACCCGCAGTCTCTCGATTCAAACCTGACACTTAAATTCATTACGTCGTGCTGCTACTAATAACAATTGAGCCTTTTGCCCGGAGCTTTCCTAAATTTACGTGTGTTTAATTCGAAGACAAAGTCAAAAATGTATGTGAACCAGTATAATTGAGAATTGGCTACGAGGAGGGTGGTCGGTAGATTTGTAACTGTCGAAAGATTTATGTAATATAATTGTTGAAAATTGTTACTGCTGTTTTTGGATCGCAAGTATACTGTACGTCTTGCATACATATTTGGAACGGTTCCGCCATAGTCCGGTAAGCCCAATTGTAATATTTGCCTTTGTTTGTTATTTTCCTGCTGGATTATCCTTTATATCGACTTTTTTATATCTAAATTATTAATCCGAAATTAGAGCATAACTTGCAGTAGTCTGATCCCGTTTTGAACCCGTATCCTGAACCCGTTTTTGTGTATGTGAACTTGTGTGTAATCGAACCCGCATTTATAATCTTATTTGTGTGTGCTTCACTTGTTAATTCGTCTTCGTATTTTCAGATAACCGTACTTCTAACACTCCCCCGCATTGATACTGCATCAATATACAAATATTTATAACATCGGGTGGAAGTGAATTCTGGAATTACGCGTAAAATTCGGCTATACAGGGTGTCCCAGAAGTCGCGCACCATCCAGGTTTCTACAGAAAACGCTTTTATTGATTACAGTCATAACAGATGCTCAAACTGTGCACCTACAGCAATGAAACAAGCATCAAATCTCTCTATCAAACTGTTTTTCACTCTCTTGAGCGTTTTATTGCTGATTTTCGGGCACTCAAGTAGTTATTGCATCCTTGTTATTGTTGTCATTTAGCACTCAGTTGCTATTGTTATTCTTAACGGTTGCTCTCGCTCAGGGCCATTAAGGTTGGATTCTTGAGCTACAGATTGGTGTGTCGTCCCAGCTCTTCCAAACATAAAAATGAATTTAACTCTTTCTTGTACTTTTAGTTTCTTCCGTGTAATTAAATCAAATATGAAAACGCAGATTAGAATGGTGCGCCACTTCTGGGACACCCTGTATACACCTGTCTCAGCAGCCTCAGTCTTCCAAAGCTGATTAAAAAGGCTGCTGTTACAGTTGCCTATCCTATGCTAAAGCACCTTCCTTGCTCTGGCATGGATTTTCTTTTTCACATCTTCAATCTCTCCTGGACTTTACATTCCTTTCCTTCCATCTGGAAGACATCTTCTATCATTCTCAATCACAAGATGGAAAAGCCGCTCGACTCTCCTGCTTCCTTTCGACCTATCTCTCTCACCTCTTGCATATCAAAGCTTTTTGAACGCATCATTCTATCCTGTTTACTCTTCTTTCTGGTATCTAATTCCATTCTCTCTCCCTGCAAGGCCGGTTTCTGCCCTGGATATTCTACTCTAAATCAAATTCTGTTCCTTTCTCAGTCCATTTTGGATGGGTTTAGCAAACCCAGGCCGGCTCTTGGACAATCCTCTCTACTATTGATTTCTCTAAAGCTTTCAACTCTGTCTGGCATCCCGCGCTTTTCCATAAACTCATTTTCCCCTTTGCTTTGCTCGTTGGACTCAATCTTTCCTGTCTAATAGGCACGCTTGTGTGGTTTATCAAAATCACAAAAACCATTCCTTTCAAGTTTGTCGAGGTGTTCCACAAGAATCCGTTCTTGGCCCTGTACTTTTCTCTCTATTCATTAATGATCTTCCAGCTTCTCTGCCTTCTTCCATCAGGTGCTCTCTCTACGCTGACGATCTGGTTATTTGGTTCTCCTCTGCCTTGGTCCCCACTGCAGTGGAGATCACACAATGAGCTCTGTTTCGATTGGAGCACTGGTCTGAGTACTGGTGTCTTCCTTTCAATCTGAGCAAATGTGAGGCCTCCTTCTTCTGAGTGGACTCCCCACTACGCCCACCTCCTCTTACTCGACTCCTGCCTCTGTTTTAATCTCATTCCAACTTTTCTTGGGGTCACCTTCGACTGCACTCTTTCTTTTTCTAAGCATGTATTTTTGCTGAAGGTCAAGTTTTTTCCACATCTCAAGGCCTTACGCTGTATCTCTTCTTCCTCAAGGGGCCCCTCTAAGGAGTCCCTCTCTTTTCTGTGTAAAGGTTTTCTTCGGCTCCTTCTCATATATGCTTCACCCAGATGGTTTCCTTTCTTAGGCGATACCAATATCACCAAATTGGAACGTCTTCACCGAGCAGCTAGCAGTGCCAACACTGGCTGCCTCTCTTCCTCCTTTATCCCACTTTTAACTCTCCAAGGCTTCTCCTCCTCCCCTCGAATCACCCTGACTCATCTCACTCTTTCGTCTTATGAGCGTGCTCTTCGTTTCCCAACCTCCTTTCCCATTTCAGGTTTGGCCAGGCTTGGAGTGAAACCAAGACTCCCCAGATCGTGCTGGAGAGCTTTTGCGTCCACTCACCCGCTCATGCTTCCTTCCACCTCTCCTAGAGAAGCTCTTCTTGCTTATCCTCCCTTTCCTCCTTAAAATCTGCCTTTCTCCACGGTGGAGTCCACCTTTTCTTCTCTATGCTCTCGCTCTGATCTCCCTCTTTCTTGCCAAGGTGTGGCTCTTGCCAACCTTGACTCTTTTCCCCCTCACGATCTGCTACTCTGGACAGACGGCTCTGTTCCTTTTCTTTTGCCAAGGTGGCTCTGGCGTACTTGCCAACTGCTCTCTCTGTGGCACTGAGGCCACTCCTTTTCAGCAGGCCCAGTAAGTTCAAAGTCTCTGCTGAAGCCTGCGCCATTCTGCACGCTCTTTGCTGGTCTCGGCAGCACCAACAAGTCTGCCTTTTCTCTTCTCCTTCTGTCTGACTTTCGTTCTGTCCTCGCCACCCTGTTCTCTCCTCCATCTTTCCTCTTATCTCAAACTCTTTGGCATATCTGGCAGGAACTGTCTTCTCTCTCCTCCGGTTCTATCAGGTTACAATGGGTCCCCAGACATTCGTTTCTTCCGAGAACGCAGCTGATGAGCTTGCCAGACAGGGAGCAATGCTTGCGCCCTCTGCAATCCCTTGTAGTCTCTCTCCTCTTATCTCTTGCATCCACTCATCTCTGTTCTTGGACGGGAAGCGTACTGTCTCAACTAAATTCTTTGACACGCAGGTTCCCTCGATTCCCTCCCTCATCACGCTCGCTGTGTTCGTCTCATCTACGCTGCAACGGACACAGCCTTCTGTTAAGCTCTTATTTCTTTAGGATTGGCAAAATCGAGAATCCTTCCTGTAGCGCCGTGGATACTTGTCCCAGAACAGCTCTGATCTCATTCTGCACTGTCCAGCTGCGGACTCTTTGTGCCGCTCTCTCTTTGGCGACTCTCTATCTCTCCAAAATCTCTGGTCCAGGCCATGCAGAGTTGCCCGGTTTCTGGGGCTCCAAGGTCTTCCGCAATGCCTTCATCCCTCAGAAGGGGTCGGGTAACAACAACAGGACGTAACTGCAAAAAGGCAATTCAATGTTATTGACAGCTCTAAAGCAGATATGAATTAAAGTTGTCGGTGGACAACAGTTAAGATTTTTTTCAAAAGGTAACGATGAAGACTAACTGAACTAGCAACTAAGTTCTGGGTTATATTGTGCACTCGTACAACATCTTCGCGTGATTCGGTATGGCTGCTTTATCACAACTAATTGCCTCTGACTAAATAACATACTTACAGTTATCTATCTTTATGCCCTGAGCAGTGTAGTGCCAGAACGGGGAGGAGCACGGGGGGGGGGCAAAGAGCCTCTTTGGCTATATGCTACCTCCAAAATAAAGGTAAATATCCCAGTTAGAAGTAAAAATAGGTTAGCCCGGCCCTTCAAACCGGTGACTGCCAAAAAAAGTTTTCACCCAAATTTGGAGTAAACTTAGGTTATTTTTGCCTTTCTAAGTGGTGATCCTGATCACCAGCGGAAAGAAAGTCTTGGAGAAAGCACCACTGGCCCTCAATTACAAATTAAAGCGCCCTTTTCAAAATCTTGCCCCACCATGCCCGCGTAACGTTCCGGCGTCCCTGGTCTAAAAAGATAGATGTCCTTATGCAGGGCGTTTCAAAAAAGTACACTTTTGCACTCAACGAAGCAGACATTCGCTCAAAGTAATGCTGGTTTGTTAATAACTTTTTCTCCCCAGAATTTCTTCAGATAAAGTGACAAGTTTCACGAAAATTAAATTTCACATTTTTTTTTATTGTTTGCGATGACGAAAGTCCTGCTGTGTGGCTTAAAATGCTGTAATGCGCAAGAATAAGCTGCATGCTTCGGTTACGCTAACAAAACCTTAGGTAATTTTACCGCGCCTTAAATAACACAGTGGAGTACATTAACTAAAATCAGTGGAGGGATAAAAGAAATTGGGTAAATAACTGTACACTGCTCATCAGCTTTTCTGATGCACAGCCATTAGCAAAAATTTAACTTGAATCGAGGCATTAGGCAAAGGTTTAGAACGCCAAGTTGAAGTTATTTGGACGTTAGTTCACAGAGGGCTATGAATTTTTCATGGACGCTTAGCATTGCGTCTACTTGCCGAATACTAATTAACTACTGCTCTTTTTGGCACCATCTACCGCAAATTCGCAATAGCAAATATTTTAATTTTACTGAGGTTATCTATTCGTAAATTTTCTGAACAGTTGAATAGTGGTACAGAATTTGAAGATTGCAGAAAGTAAAGTATTTATATTCTCGAAGCTTTTCGTCTGACACTTCACTTGCCATGGCTGGGTGATGTCTCGATGAGGTACGAAATACAAATTAAAATAGCCATCAAACGTTGTTACTTTGCAGGTGAGCCACACATTTTAGATGCAACTCAAAAGGATGTACTACCTGCTTCACATCAAAGCAACATTGTTTATCAATTTCTGTGCCACTGTGATAGTCGGTACGTGGGTCGTACTTCCCAAAGGCTGCAACAGAGGACTAAACAGCACGTACCTAAAACCATTTTTTAGGGACATACTTTTCAATACCAAAGCACATTGGCCCGCTCTTGTAAGCCAATCAGAAGCCTTAAAGCTGAAACTTTTTTCTCCGCTATAGGGAAACACCTCTTGCAAATCCCGGCATGTGCACGTGCATACTAACGATAGCAAATTTTCGATTCTTGCCCGAGGCCGTACTGCTTTTCATCTCTATCTACCGCCAGCGATTTCAACATTTGAAGACATTTTACCGATGCTCCCCCATAACATCGGAGATCCTAACATTGTCGTAAAAGAAACGTCAATACCGAAAATATTCTCAGAAGTGAATGTTTAACTAGTGCTAGGCTCTTCTTCTTGCCTTCACCCAGTAGGCTACTGGGCATACAGAAAGCGCCTTTGATGCTTAAAGTTTTGTGACAGCAGTTCCATGAATGTCAGGAAATTAATGACCTTCCAACGTCCTAACTGCTTTCTTCAACTTTTAAAGCTTTTTGACAAAACTGCAGGATGCTTCTTCGAATTACTGCAAAGCAACCACATTTCATTTGCTTTCATGCTAGTGCAACCGAAAACGCTTTGCAAAGTAAGATTGAAATAGATTTAGGATGCATCATACCACTTACTTTGAAATAAAATTGCCTGATTTTTTTTTTCATTTTTACTGGCATTTCACTTGGATCATATTGATTTGGCAGCAATACATGTATTGCTGTTTGGGACGACATTCAGAATTGCTTATGCAAGAATCAAATCGACTTTTTGAAAGTAAATCGCGCTGAGGTGATGCTGCACCGTTATTTCGCTTCTTTTGTTATAAAACACCTATGCTGTAGATGAAGATGGTCTGCTAGGGTCATGGCTACTGCCACTACGTGATGGCAGCGCTGTAGTTTTAACTTGTAAGTATCCCGAGTCATCCTGGGTATCTTCTTCTCCCAAGTCACATTTATTTTCATTAGATCAAACTGCAAAAACTTGAGTTATTGTTTGTTGCGAGTGAGTAGGTTTTATCATGCCCACCTTTCCTGTACTCACAACTATTCAAATACACTTGATCACACTTTCAGATTTTTTTATGCTCACAATGCTACATTTACAGAAATTGTCTCCATTACTACAATGACATCACAACGCGTTGTTCCTTTTTGGACGATAAAGTCCGTACGCTCCAATATTTCGGATTTTGCAATCAATCACAGAACAATCAACTGTGATCAAATCGTGGTTAAAAATTATTTTACGTGGTCGAGTATCCCAAAAGTGTTGTTTACCTCTGTCAACACTTATATTGCAGTGCTCGCTTAAAAATACCTAAACGTTTGGCCTACTCTGTTGAATTAAATTAATACATACAGCTTGATTCTAATGCTAAATTATTGAGGGGAATTAACCAGTGACATTCCCCGTAAAAAGTATTGGGGGATGCATCTCTAAGATGTACGTCTGTGACATGACAAGAAGCTCTAAAGCGTATAGCTTTAACATAACCGAGATCACAAAAAAATTGCAAAATAATACTTAGCGTTTCAGTATGGGGTGTTTCAAAAAATAAATTGAGTACAGTATACAACGAATGCTCTTTTTTACCTTGATAAGATCGCAGCAATCTTCAGTAGATCCTTCAAGAAACATCAAAAAGATTTTTCCCTCGGGCAAACCTGTGATGTACCACTCACATGACGTCAAAGGGGCGTACTGTCGAGGAAAGAAGAAAGTGGAAAAGGTTTGCTCCGTAGATAACGCGGTAAGATTCTCGCCACAAGTCGCTAGGAAAATAAGCTCAGAGATAAATAAGATATTGGTTAAATGACAATTGCAAAGGGGCAATTGCGATCTCAGACGAATCGATAGACACTGCACTCTTTAAACAACGTCCATGTCTTCTTGAAATAAAGACATTACTACACAATAAATAGGTTTATTTGAAATAGACATCAGATTTAAACAGGTTACAGAATCTAAGAAAAACTTGCTCAATATGATAAGCAACTGTAAATTAACATTTTATCCGGTCACGACCAAACTTTTATCGTTGCGGAGATTTTGTTGTTAAACCCGATTTTGAGTTGCTTAAACTGCTTGCAGAGGGCATTTCTATCTAAACAAAAGTCAACTGCATCCAATGTTGCCAAAAAAATGGTCTTTTTGTTTTAAAGCTGAAGCAAAAATGGCAAAGCAGCTCGCCTACTGAAACAATATTTTTTGGACACTCGTTCTGAGTAGGCCATATAATCAATAAAATTAAGTTATTTCATCCAAATATACAAATTCAGTATTTCAGGGTTAGGTCCAAAACACACGATGGCGCGCACACACCATTTCAGACAGAATTATGTTTTGCAAGGGCCACCCGATCTTACCGAACTGATACTCTACACTAACTCCAATGTCGTTGTTCATATTATCGGAATGAAAATGAACTTTTAAAATTCCACTTTTGGATAAAATTCTTCTTGGTTTTACAGTTCCGCTCAATTGAGTTACTTTGGAAATACCATCATATATCTAAAATAAATTATTGTATTACCTCTGCTGATCGTTTGATTATACTGGGTTGCTGCGACCAATCCGATCGTCCAAGATGCTCCTAGCAGCAACATTTAATTTTCGCCCCAATCAATATTGAGTACATAAAAAGAACTTTCAGTCTGACAGCACGATTGTATCCATTACTTTGACGGCCGTGACGAACCGCCTTAGCGTAGAAACGACCCAACCTTAAGGAAATTAACCAGTATAGCAGTGATTTCTAGCCAACACAAGGCAAGTTCTTGATCACAACCGTAAACCTCTTCGCATCAAAAAATATAAGAAAATATCTTATTTTGCAAAAGTCATTAAAAGTAAAAACTTTTCATCTATTTTTTTGTTGTTCGGTGGGTAATAAACCGGCAACACCATTTTTACACTCTTTTTTACTCGACTGTCAACAAAACGCAAAACCGTTTTAAGTAAAAGGATTTACACTTTAAAAAAAAGTAGTATTCTTGCACAAAATCTTCACAGCTAGCAACATCTTAATTCGACAAAACCATGACTTGTTAATGCTCTTACTTCGATAAAATCATTATCGGCTTCCAATGCTCCTTCGTTAATTTGTATTTCAATGACCTCATTTGATTCAGAAGTAATAATCCAAAAGCAATCTTGATTGAGAGGATAATTACTAGGCCAGTTCGGAGTAGAAAATTGTTGTAGAGATTCATTTGCAGATAAATTTTGACCACATGTAGCTGCAAAAAAGAATTTCAGATTTGACAACCTAATTACTACTAGGTAAGATGATGCGGTCTCGTCTTTCCCTTCAGCAACGTGGTAAGGTTTGGTTTCAGAGTCGTGTTAAGGCAACAAATATTGAATGCCAGGGATTCACACGTGTATTGCTACCTTTAAAAATGCAGCACTTCGCAAATCTTTCCGCTTGGCAGTCTCTAACAAACAGAAATTTATTAACAGTAATATGAAGCAGAATATTTAATTTTGAAAACTGCAAACAAGATCTGGACAATTGTCTTAATCATAGTTTACCACACGAGCAGTCACGACTCGCTGGTGCGCCGCTCTAAAACAGTGAAGACGTCGCAAGCTTACATCGTGGATAACTTTATCATGATTTGTTAGTAGACATTTTTTCTACTCAACGTGGATTGAGAGCCATTTTTGAGATCAAGTTATGTGGTGCGTCGTTTGATTTTATGCATAGGGTGAGTGCGTGGAGAGTTCATGTAAGTTGGGAAACCCCGGTCCAAAGCTTTGCACCAATATCCCTACCACGTGAGTCTAGTGGTTAACAACGAAATGTAAAAAACACGTTTCAAGTTTTTTTATTGTTTTATGTAATGAGTATACAGCTGTGAACGACTATTTTTTTCATATTTTTTGACTTCTGGTTAGGCTTTTAGTCTTAGGCCATCGCCCGCATGGTCCCTAACAGTGATGTCGGTGTAGATATCGGTTCAGTTGATTGTGCCGGCTTTGCCCGAGGAGCAGTAGCAAAAGGTTGGTTCTTTTTTCACGAAGCCATTTCCTGCGTCACAGCCAATAGTACTTGAAAAAAAATCGAGTCAAAAACATCATGGGGTGATTTGCACAGCTACTACTCCGCTCATCGTGATCCCTTTGCTGTTTCCTTAAAGATCTACAGGGGCGCAAAGTCAAAGTAGAAATTAACGCCAAAATAGTTAACGCTTCTACAAATACCAAAGTAAGGTATTTACAGTAATAGAAGGTCTGTTCACAACTTAGTGCGCACCATTTCGCAATTATGTCTAACTTCTGACCTCAAGTCCACGGTTACACCTTAGATGCTCTGCTACCTGTAAATGCGTAACACTTCAGGAGCCACGTCTCCACCCAAATTTTTAGCCCTGACATCAGAGGACCTATACTGCGATCTTTGAGCTAAACAGCAAAAACATTTTTCCGATGTGACACAGAGATATTGTTTCAATTTCGCCCTGAAGTTTCTCAAATCCCTGGGTACGCCTCACATGCCCGGTTTCCTGCATAAGGGCAACCAATGAGTCAAAAAGGCTCAAGTCTAACCCAAAGTTTTGGTGTCAACCCCAGTTCGTTTATTGTTAAGCTATTTTTAAGCAAAATAACCACAAATTTGTCCTGCATACATTGCAATTTTACACTTGGGTGTTTTTATCTTATGATTTTCACAAAAAGTTTATTAAGTCGTTGGTTTTGCTTTGCGAACCCCGTTCTCTGCACAAGCATGACCAGCACAGTAAACAGTCCAGTCTTCATCCCAAATATTCAGCTCCAACTCTAGCAGATCTATTACACTATTTAAAACAAAATTGTTTCCCCGCATACGGAGCAGTTTTGCACAACAGTTTTCTTTTAAATTTTGTTCAGAGTTTCTTAATTTCCTGGCTATGCCCTATTAGTCCAGTTCTTTGCATGGGCGTTGGATAACGTTTCCAGTTTATTGCAAAAGTGCTGAAGAAGCCATGCTTTAAACTTTTTCCAAATCCAGCAATGCTGAAGAAATTATGTTTTTTTTATATTTCTGACCTTAACCCCGCTTGGCCCATCGAGCAATTTTCAACCAAAATTGTTTCTCCGCATTTGGTGCGATTCAAAGTATTGTTTTCTTTTAATTTTTCCAAACTTTCTTAAGTCCCTGGCAACGCCTTCTTTGCCCTATTTCTGCATAAACGTATTGACAGACGTTAAAAACGTCTTGCCTACTTACAAAGTTTTAGTCCAAGCAAAAATGTTGTTTCCCTTGTACCGTACAATTTTACACAGGGCTGTCGTTTGTTTTATCTCCTCAAATTGTCTTATGTTCTTTGCTAGGCCTTAATTGCCCCGCGTCTTGCATACACGTAGCCAGGAACGCTAAAGCAGCTTTGCTTCTCCATACATTTTTATCCATGACCCCAGTACAAATATGATTAGCTGTAAAATAAGAAAAATGTTTTCCAGATTACGTTGCTATTTTACACACAGAAGTTTTCCTTTATTTACCTTCAACTATTGAATTTCACTCGTCTTTCCTTAATATGTTGTCGCTATCAAGAACTGAATTATGGCATTCATTTGTCAAAAGTAATAAATCGCAGTTGCAGACGTTTTAGTTGTTTTTTCGATCGAAATAAGCCTTTTTGAATACAGTCGAATCCGGTTAATTGCATACCGGATAATTGCATAATCCGTTTTATCGCATAAAGATCATAAATCTCAAACCACAGTCAATCATTTGTTAAAAAAAAATTTCGGTTAATCGCATACCGGTTTATTGCATAATCTGCTTAATTGCAAACAATTGAACGGCATTTATTTGATTACTGAATAAAATTATGCAAAATTTTAGCGACAAAAGCACGACTTTTGAATTCTGAACGAAAACGAACTGTTTCAATTTGCTAACAAACGCGCCGATCGCCAAGATCATAAAATGAAAGGCTGCTACTGATTAGAGATCAAAAACAACACAGTTTGTGATGTGATTAATGTTCTTCAAAGACAATTACCGATTCAGAACAAAAACACGTGGCTACCATTTCGCAATCACTGTTATTCGCACTGTTTTTGTTTCATTTAGCTTTTATACAGTTTGTGAGACAACAGTTTGCGAGACAGAGCAATTTTAAAATTTCAAAATGAGTGAAGCAGGAGCAAGTAAGCATATAAAACGCAAAGATCTATCATTGGCTGACAAAATCCTTGTCATCGATGAACTTGAAAAGAAAACATCGCAAAGTACAGTCGCCAAAAAATTTGGAATATCGCAATCACAGGTGTCGCAAAATCTTAAATCAAAAGAAAAGCTTTTTTTCTGCTCATCGTAGTAACAAAAATCCAACTCATAAAAGGGCAAGAAAAAGTACCCAACAAGACGTAGAGGATGCCTTATTGCAATGGTTTAAACAAGCAAAAAGCAGGGGTCTTATAATCACTGGCCCAATGTTACGCGAGAAAGCAAAAAACTTTGGAAAAATAATGAACTTAAATTTTGATCCGTCATCCAGCTGGTCACTCGCTGGCGAGAACGCAATTTAATCGTTTTTAAGCGTAAGCATGGTGAAAAACAAGATCATGATTCTGAAGCGGCTGAAAATTGGATAGCGTCAGTGTGGCCAAAAATACATGAGCGCTATTCTGCCTCAGAAATTTACAACTGTGATGAAACGGGGCTTTACTTTCGTGCACTACCAGAGGGAACTTTGTGCTTTAAAAATGACAAACTCTCTGATAGCAAGAAGTCAAAAGAACGTTTGACCGTCCTACTTACTGCAAATATGGATGGTTCTGATAAGTTACGGCCATTTGTCATTGGAAAATCCGCAAATCCACGCTGCTTCAGGGGAATAAAAAAACTCCCGGTAACTTACAAATCCAATAAAAATTCCTGGATGACTGCAACACTCTTTCAAGAATGGTTGGAATGGTTTAATGATCGCTTGAGGAAACAGAGAAAAAAAGTTTGTTTGCTGTTAGACAATTGTACTGCCCACGAAATTGAAAATAATGGACTACAATTCATTGAACTTGTATTTTTGCCACCAAATACAACTTCATATATTCAACCACTTGACCAGTGCATTATTAAAAACTTCAAACACTATTACCGCCGTCGAATGTTACAAAAAATTGTGCTGACAATTGATGCAGGTGAAAACTGCACTGCGACAGACGTGGTTCGGTCTATTTCTGTATTAGATGCAGTAAATTTTATGAGCGCTGCTTGGAATGATGTGTCTGCAGACACAATTCGAAACTGCTTTTTTCGCAGTCTAACACCAGCAACACCCGATGAAGCTTTTCTCGGATTTACAGCCGATGAAGTTCCACCCTTATTTACGGAGGAAACATACACGCAATATGTTAATCTTGATGATGGCCTTGAAGTTACAGATGTTCAAGATGATACTGATATTTGTGCAGAAGTTTTGCATAATAAACAAGTTGAAACAGACGACGTCAATGAAGGAAGCCCTGTTGACGCAACTGCTTTGACTCCACCAAAAAATAAAGAAGTGCTCCATGCACTTGATACAATTAGGCAACGACTACAATTTAAAGGGGAGGATACGGACATATTTCTTCGCTTGGAAAAACAAATGCAAGATAGCATGCAAAATAAACATCAAACAATCAACAATTGCGCAGCATTTCACTTTAAACGAATAAATGTTTAAGCCTTAAAATTTGTGTGTTTTGTTTAGTTTTTGAGTAAGAGTAGGATGATCGCATTGCGCTTGCTTTGAAGTCTGATGTTTAAACGTTTTTTAGCGTGACGCTCGTTGCTGGTCAATTGAACTTAGCACTTCCGCATAAACGCATAATTCGCTTAATTGCATAAAAAGGTTTGTCAAATTGGCTATGCAATTAACCGGATTTCACTGTATCAGAAATTTGCTATTTCGCGAAAAAATGTTTTCTGGCTACGCATCCTTGAATCGCACAGAAGATCTACTTCACTAAATAAGGCTAGCCTTACCAACATTAGCTGTACAATGTGCGATTGATGACGTCCAACTACTTTGACCACACCCTTTTTCTCTTTTTTTCTTAATTGCATTATGTGTTGTAAAGTCAGCATTAGTTTTCACTCTCTGTTTTCTGCAAAAGCTGCTATAACCAACTATTATAACTGAATAATTGCCTTTTTTCTTAACTACATTTCATTAAAAGGCGGTCAGTAACGAAGTAGTTTTACTTTAGTAAACTATTGGAGTAGGTTTTTCAATAACGAACTACTTACTCGAATAGTTTCAGTTTTTACTTCTACTTTTATTTGCGTAGATTTACCTGGTAGTAACGCTACTTCAGTACTTACAACTCTAACTTAAGTAGATACTAAAAATTTGACGTTTGTTAAATTGAAATGCAACAAACTACCTTAAAAAATAGCTTTGAATTCAAGTTTTTATTTTGTTCATTGGTGCAAGCCTTCTATTGAAGTAGGCCATTCTTTGTTTGAATTTTAAACATCAACTGGCAGACAACTTCTGTTTAATGCTAACCAGGTAACGTGGGCTAAATTACTATCAATGAATTGCTATTTCATACCTCATGATTTTAAAAAGTTTTTTAGCCCAAAAGTAAATTCAAATATTCTCATACGATCAATTATTAAACAGTTGTGTAGTGGTACAAAATTTCAAAAAAAAGCTATTAATTAAAGAACCCCAACGTGTATATTGTACGATAAAGGTCGGTTTTTGATACAAGGACATGAACAAAGTTCACCATCTACTTCTTTAGCAAAAGTGAAAACCAAGCAAAGACGTAAAGTGTTTATTGTTGCAGGAAAACAGTCTCAGTGGATCATTCGCAAAAAATGGCAAAGGTGTTACTAAGGTAGCGGAAATGCAGAAGTAGTTACCAACAAATATACGGGTCAAGTGTAAAGCCCATGCAACATCGTCAATCTGTCTCTGCATTGTCTTGTTGGATCTGTATTCAACTGAAAGTAGTAGCTGCGTTTGGAATCTCAGTGAAAAGTGCCTTAGGAATAGTAGACGGAACAAATTCACTGTTGTACAAAGTATCAGCACAGATCTAAATGGTTTCTTTCAGTGGGATATTTGTAAAGGACCTAGAGATACCGACGAAAGATTAAAAGACGGTTTCTGGATCCAAGTTAAAGTGTTGGTTGCATATTTTCAGCAAAAGTGAAAGAACCTTTAAGGTTAGAGTAAAGATCTAGAACTGGTTGATGGAGGCTTGTAAGGCATTTCGCCAATTCATGATGGGCAGATGCAATTATTCTAAGATAACTATTGATGAGAACCACACCAAAACGTCGTGGTTTTCACTCACTACTTTAAAACAAAGCTATTAATTCGTCCTCTGAAGCTTTATGCAAATCTACTTTATTCAATTTATTGCAGTTTGTTTCATCGTTTTGAGCATGAATTAATTTGTTGACATATCTGCTACTTCTCTTGTCAAGTGAGAAACGAGAGGAGCAAAAGGGCAATTACTATCTCAAAACTTTTATAGTGTTTTGTTTGAAATAAATTCTCTTCAGCCCTCTAAAAATTTATCGCGGAAGGTTAACTTCGGCTCACATCTTTCAAATTTACTTAATGCTACTGATCCTTAACACAATTGTGTGAGTTCTTTAGAATAATCCAAAAAGGTTACGACTAAAAATGTTATTCAAGACAAATCTTTGCTACAGTGCCCTTAAATATTTTTAGTTGAGTTCATCACTTGACCTTAGTTTTCACACCACAGTTTAAATATAAAATCTAAATTTTTTGTTGAGAACAATGGTTCTTAATTTTTTAAGCAGCATAACTACCCCGAAAATTTTTTCTGTCGTTGCATATCACCAAAGGTGCAACACGAGGGATGGAGAAGAACCTCCCACTTCAGCCACATTTATACATCTACACACTACATTTCATAGAACACCGTGTAAACTTCTATTTTTAGAATCACATCTTAAAATGTCTCTATAAATTACTGGGTTTGAAGCTTACATTCTTTGATTCTGAACATCACAACACAAAAATAACGTGTTAGTTATGCTGATGTTATGTAGCTTATGTGATTGACGCTAAAGCGAAAAAGCATAAAAAACAAATTTTAATTAAACTCTAATTATTAATTTTCAAAAAAGAGAAAAGTATTAATTTTTTGACCTAAAGTATTAATTTTTCTGTAAAACATTTATTTAAAAATATATACCAAGATATTTACAATGTCAACTAACATAAAAACAAAGTGAGAAAGAAAGATGTAGTTTTGTTTTTTGCGTAAGGATTTTTCGAAACATCTTTTGCTAACCACAGTATTAAGCCGCCACTTTACCTCCCAAAGGGGTACATCGTTTTGCATGTCACTGAGTCGGATGCTAGCTTGTGTTTCAGCAACTCCATCAAGACACGCAAATTTTTTCAAATCCATCTATTACCAGGACATATCATGACGGCACCAACCTCCTTATGACACTCATACCCCGGGGTAGTAATTAATGTTGCTAAGATTCACTTTTATGCACAGTGCTTTCATAAAAGTTAAAGCGATTGCATATACGCACGCACAGGAATATTTTGCTTTGTAGTATAGACAAATAAACGGAAGATAGATAATTTCGTTATATTTATAGGACTTTGTAAATTTCGCTATAAACACAATTGCCAAAAATTATCACTTGATAAATCAGCAACGCAATTACCAAATTATCCCGGTAATGTTTCTTAAAATTAATCAAAATGTCATCGAAGGCCTTTGCCTAAGTATTAAGCAGGGCTGTGCAGTCGGAGCTCATAGTGGCCGACTCCTCTTTTATTTTTTACAGCCGACTCCAACTCCTCACCTATTTAAATTACTTGTGCACATGAAAAAGACATAAAATGATAAAACATGATTAATTAGTCTAAGTAGGAATTTTTTCCTTCGGAGAAGGACATTGGACATTTGATAGTATAACACAAAAAGTTTGTATTTAGTTTAATACAAAATATGTGGCCTTGCCTGTTTTAATGTTTCAGAAGATTAGTAATTACAAACAATAATAGAGATTGTTTTATCCTGTAAAGAAATATAGATAAAGCTGGTAAAAGGAATGGTGAAAGCAGCAATGTAGAGTGAGATGCTGTATAGCAGACTAGCAGTAATTACCTTAGGCTTAAGGCAATTGCTTGTGTTGGTTCAAGGTTGTTCTGTTGTTACTTGTATTTGCAGATTTTCAACTAAAGTTAATAAACAGTAAACTCAGTATAGCTATCACTGCATCAAGTGATTGACATAACAAGCAGAGCATGTGAGATACTGTTCTGTTTGGTGTTAACAACAATACAAAACCTAGCTAATAGCTACAACATATTAGGCCTACCGCCTTATATAATAGTAATATGATAAGGTAATCACTGCTAGTCTGCTATACAGCATCTCACTCTACATTGCTGCTTTCACCATTCCTTTTACCAGCTTTATCTATATTTCTTTACAGGATAAAACAATCTCTATTATTGTTTTTAATTATCAATCTCCTGAAACACTGAAACAGGCAAGGACACATATTTTGTATCAAACTAAATACAAACTTTTTGTGTTATACCATCAAATGTCCCATGTCCTTCTCCAAAGGAAAAAATTCCTACTTAGACTAATTAATCATGTTTTATCATTTTATGTCTTTTTCATGTGCACAAGTAATTTAAATTGGTGAGGAGTCGGAGTCGGCTAATTTCTCCCAACTCCAACTCCGACTCCTCAAGGCCGAAAATATTGCCCGACTCCGACTGCACAGCCTTGATATGGAGTAACTTCCAATGTCAGTCGGCTCTGTTGATGGAGGCAAACCAGTTTGTATTTGATAAACTGCTTCACCTAACAGGCTCCTCAACCGAACTGTCACTTGACTTCTATAATACGCTACAAGCTACGAAATGCAATTTAGGAAACTGAAAATCATATGAAAATGTAATGCAAACCTGATTGATACGAAGCAAGAAATCCTTGTTCAGCAATTGATTGATCGGATAAAAAAGTTAGAACCATGGAGTTTTCTGGAGAAATTCGAGCTTGGCCTCCGACCTCTCCCGAAAAACGTCCCAGTTCTTCATCGCCATATTTCATCTAAACATTTATCTTGTGTTTGTTAGTGACTACAAAGTGATAAAAGTGACGCCCCTCAACCACTGATTGGCAACTTTACACTTTCCCTTTCGTCCACCCAGCTAATGTGCAATTTTTGGAAGTGGTTTATATATTGTTAAGAACGTCTACCAGCAAACCACTTGTTACACAGCAGTTCACAATTGTTTCCCTGAAATAGCTAAATTTTTATGGCACTTGAAAGCGCCGGCAATGAAATACCTTTCTCTACTAATAAAAAACTACTCAACTATTTAACAAACTTCGGTTGACTGATTTCATTTCGGCCATTTTTACATGAGACAAGCGCGACGGTGTAGTGGTCATGGCACTCACCTCACAAGCGAAAGACCCAAGTTCGAATTTAGGCTGAGACAAGAGTTTCAAAAGAAAAGCACTCCACTTGTACAAAGATGTAACAACGTGGGTAGACATTCATGTAAAAGGAAAGGTGAAAGAGACAAAACAACTGACACTTCTATTTTCATCGTGCCTTCTACATTCTTTCGTGCGGTGGACCCAAAAAAATGAGTTTTAACGTCTTATTCCAAAGCCCGAAATGAAACACGAGACTAACTTTACCTTGGAAGAAGGAAGACGAGCCTGCTTCACATATCTGAAAAGGTCATTCAAAATAATTTATGTTATCTTTACTTGATCTATGTTTTGCACTGATGCTGTGTTGAAGTGTGATGTCATCGCAAAATAAAGAAAAAAATTTAAAGAATTTTAAGGAAAATTTCGTAACAATATTATGAAACGGCATAACGAAAACATTGATTATTTAAGAGAATTTTCTGTTTTAATTACTCACAAATTTTCAAGAAACATGCAATATGAAATTGCATTAGAGAAAGGTTTAAATGAAAAAACTTTAACCAATTTTGAGATGAAAAAAAAACGAATGATTGAAATATTTGCTTAATGTTAGTCTTACAGATTTTATGTTACCAGCAAATAATCACAACAAGATTCAATCTTTCCCGCCAAAATAGTGACAAGAACTAGCATGTCGCTTTTCGCCACGACAGTCCAATGCATCTCGTGATCAGTGGGATACTTCGTGGGATAACCCAGCGATGAGAAATTGCTCGGTGCAAGCGTAGCGTTCAAGGAAACTACATAAAATAAATAAAAAATTAATATGTGGATCATAATGCAGACAACCATCGGTTTTTGGTACACTAAACAATAAAAATTTATCAAAATAGCAAAACCAAGTTGAACAGTTTTGGAAAAAACCAATATCGTCTAAAGAACACCGCAAAAATTGTGCTAGCTACCACAAACCTCACTCTACTGTCTAATATGATCTTTAAATTTTGATCGCTTGATCTAAATCGAAGTCAAGGCATGTACAGCTTTTTTATGATAGACGATGTACTCAAGTTGACTGTAACATTGATCAGCAAGATAAAATGCTTATTTATAATCGTTAAGCTGCGTTCCCATTTCTTGTTTTTTCATGCCCTCACAAGTTCTATCTAGTTCTGTACCTCTGCGAAGGCAAGCAAATAGGCATAGAGCAAAGACCTACAGATACAAAATTCTATTGCACAAAATATCTGAAAAAAGGAATGGTAAACAATGGTGGTTGACCTTACACACATCAAATACCCTAGTTCAGTTAAAAGTTGATCAAAAACAATTCTTTTGGTCAACGATCTAAATTTATGATTAAAAAGCAAAACAGACTGTGTTATGTCTAAAAATAATCTTTCAGTTGCATCGACTTACCATTGTTTTGGGATGAAATAAACTCCCCAAACAAAATAATGGCACTGATTCCACTTATGAGTATTGAATGCATTTTCCATCAATTTACAATCAAATTATAACTACTATTAAACCAAAAGTTGTAGTGAAACTACAGACAAAGCATCGCTAACGTTGAAAATAATTGATCAACTGTTAATATCCTACGTTAAGTCGCAAGACCAACAAAAGTGAAGACGCGATTCCCACATTTTAAAAGTTTGGCGGAAGAATTGCGGTTGTTTAAAAAGGATGAACTCCATTGTATTGCCTATTCATTGGTGCCATTACCACTAAAATACTTAGAAATAGTTTTCCACTAATTACGGTAAAAGTTTTGTAAAATGATGCAGGGCAAAATGAATGATTAGGCAAAATGAAATGATTAAAAGCGTAACACATATCTTACAACATTCGACTTTTTCAACAGAGCCTGAAGTTTATATTATACAGTGGAATTCGGTTAATAAATCCACGGTTAATAAATCCAGCCGCTTATTACATCCAATTTGCTTGGAACGGAATCGTCCCAATCCTTTCCCGTTATAAAAACTTCGGTTAATAAATCCAAGCGCCGCTTAATACATCCAGTTTACGTGCTTTATGCAGTCAAATTTTTCTTCATTATGTACTAATAAGTACAATATTGCAAAGTGACGAAACAATATTGGATTATCAGTTTCGTATGGACAAGTACGTACATGTCCTTGTGTACTGGTAGGCCTAATCAAGCAGACTAATCGAACACCAGTCGTAGGAGTTGTGCAGTTATTGTTGCAACTGAAGCGGTTTTATGAGATTTAACTTAAAGAAAAGTTTTCTGGATCCATTGCAGAATGAATAGATCAAGAAGACATGATAAAACAGCAGCAGAAAAGCTAGAGTTGCTCAATCGCTACATTTTTTGTCGAATAAATACTGAAAAAATACTACATTTTGTGCATTTTAGAAAACGCCGTTTATTAAAGCCGCCGCGTATTAAATCCAAAACCGGCTGTCCCGAGGTGGATTTATTAACCGAATTCCACTGTATTCCTTTTATGTTATATCATATTCCTTTTTTAATTAGCAAGCTTTGTGAGTGCCAATATATACAGCAAATTTTCAGCTGGCTTTAATTAGGTATTAGCTTAAGTTTATTCTCCTTGCTTCTAATTAAGCAAAACCATTCTATTGGAAGAAGTCCTAAGTTTTATTCTAGTTTTAACAGAAACATAGGTCGATATTACGTAACAGATTATACTGACGGCACGTCATCCAAAAGCATACTAATCAGCACCATGTAGTCATCATTGTACTGCTGATTAATCATCAGCTTACTGCTTGACAGAGGCATAATTCAAATGACCACATGTCTTTTGACAAATATTTGTTCATGATTGTCATTAGAATTACCATTGCTTAATTGAGAAGGCAAAACATAAACAATTTATTGGGAAATTTTGACAACGTGTATGTTAAAAACTGAAATAAGCTAGGATTATATGCAAACTGAGGTAACCTAAGATTATATGCAACTGATATACGAGAGTACAAGATCTAATTAACGGGAGGAGCAAGAAGATGGAAAATCTTCTACAATTTTTAAAACTCCGCTTAACAACGAATCTTCTCAAAAACATCCGAAGATATTTTAGGAAATTTTCTCGCCACTAATACATCTTCAAAAAATTCAACCCATCTAAATCGAGCACTTAAAATACAACCAATTTCTGAAATATATGTCTAGAACACACAATATGAAAAAAAAACTTGCGCTTTTTCAAGTAACAGCATGCCAATACTCTGCTGGTATCTAATGTACCTCCTAAATTGGTGGATGACAAACTTGCAACCAAAATTTCTTTGAGGGGCGACTGAAACGTTTTTATATCATAATGGACGGTCAAAAATGAGCGTGTAAAAACTTAGAACTCCCACCCCTGGAAGCCCATGAGGGAGTTTCAAGGGGTAGGCAAAGCATTCTTTACCTTTTGAGTAATAGACTGTTTTTTTCTTTTTGTAAAAAATTCATTAACTAATTATTTTAATATCAAATGATTCGCCGTTTTTGTTTTACAGGTACTAGTCTACGTTATTTCCAATAATTTTGTCTTTGCACAGTTTTCCACAGTTAAAGTATGAGAGGTTGAGAGCAAGCTGATTTAGATCGGTAAAATGAAAGAATGAATGTGAACACAAAATGTTCAATAACTCTTTTTACCGACAGGGTTATGGCTACCCAATGAAAATACAGCATAAGAAAGATTACCTTAAATGAGATTTTTCTTCACAATAAAGAATATCTGAAAATATAGTAGGCTAAATGAAAATATAATAAAGATTACATTAATATCATAAATGGTTATGACTAAGGCAAGGGGGGGGGGGCTGTAACCCCTTAGTCTACTAGTTCCACTTGCGGTGATGGCATTTTGGGATATAATCAGTACGTTTGGCATATAGGAAAAAAGGGAACAAGTTACATAATGCATTTTTGCTAAAAATGATCATGAACAAAACTCAACAAACTTTATGTGAAGTGTGAATATGCCTAACAGAAAAACTAACATTACGCTGCTACTTTCAAGACAATATTAGTAATTTTCGTAGCAGAGTTTATGAAAGATAATTAGGCTTTGGCTTTACCGAAAGAAATTCTGCGATAATCTCGGTGGAACCCAAGGAGGAAATTCCACCTTTAGAACTCATAAAATTTGTAACAAACAGTATTTCGTGGGAAAATTCACGAAACCATGATACAATACTTAGGAATTGCAAATTTGAAAATTCTTGGTGGAGCTAACTGAGAAAATTTGTAAAGTGGATTTTCAAAAAATTTCTGCACAAATACTACGAAAAAATTTATCAAAGCAGTTTTAATAATTTTTTTCATCAATTCCCTAAACTACTCCCAACAAAGATTATCTGATGTCAAACTACTAAGCACAGTAATACAGAATGACATCACAAAATGGCTTGGTCATTCAATATCCAAAAATTGCGTTTCTTCACCTTTGCATTCAGATTTAGTAGAAAATCCCCGTTACCCATTACAAAAAATTTGCGTTCAAGGTACGGCTATATCCCCCTGGCTCAATGAGAAATCATCAGCCTGCTACAAAGCGGAAACATAAGGATCTCAAAGAAATTTAGGTCTCCATTTCGCGTGTTTGTTTGCATACAGTCCATTGACTTAAGAGTAAAAGCATGTGCTTTTGGCTTCAATAAACCTACTTTTTAAATAAGGTGTCCAAGCTAGCCTCACTACGTTCTGCCGATATGTTGTCCACAGAAATTCATTTTTTAGTGCCTGTATTTAAGCCAACCCTTTCTGAAACAACAAGAACTGATTATTTTCGATCTCTAGTTGAATACAGCAGATTTACATTGCTAAAACTTAAATTTTGAATATTGAAAGACAAAACTGAAATTGACATAATGACGACGTATTGAAAAACAAGTCTCAAAGGTTTACTGTACACTTAATATTGACATCTATGAGGTCTCATACCGTAGCATCGACAGGAAGTATATATGAATTATAACATTGATAGGATGTATCTGTGAATTGAAGTCCAAAATTTTTAAAAGGACCAGAAAGTTTTTTCGAAATTATCCATAACTAGAGAACGAGCAAAAATAGTAAGAAAAAGCAATCTTGCACTGAGAGTTTTCGCATCATGATTGCTTTCAAAAACGTTGATCTCTGAAAAAAAACAAGATCTTCATCTCTAAAAATGGCAAAATCATCAATTGAATCTATCATAATTTGGCCCTCTGAAAACCAAGATTAATTTTTGCGGTCCTTTTCAAAGTTGCCCATTCTTAAGTGGGGAATATTTAGGGCATTGAACTTCGAAATATCGATGAATTCATTAATTTCAGCAGCAGTTTATTTTGAGAAATTTTTGCTGGACCCAAATTCAACATAAAGTCTGCTCCACCAAGAAAATTTCTTTCACAGATAATTCACTGCCAAATCAGAATTTCTAAAAAGAAAAATTTCGACCAATTTCCGGAAGACCCAAGGATTTAATAAATTTCGATGAAAAAAGTTAATATCTAAGAGAAACATGATAACTTGAATATATTATATCCTTTACAGATTTAATAATGTCCATTTCCACAATTAATAAATCAGCTTTTCACAAATAGTCGTAATCTGTTGGTTTCGGCTATGTAATCAGATTTGCGTGGATTGTCACAAACTGTTCAACTTTTTTTGATTGGCACAACAGATAACTAATAAACGGTCGCTAAGTAAACAATGAAGAACAGGTTTTCTTACTGGCCGATTCCTTCTGACAAATTAGCAATCTATTGGGGTAATTTCATGTCAGGGAACAGTTTTTTTTACATCCCTAGTCAGTTGCTGCTTTTTTAAACAACATATCAATATTCTTATTTAATTATTCAATATTCTTATTAAGATGCACATCTTATTTAAGACATGAAGTTTTGCCTTTTACTAAATTTTACAGGTATGTGAATTTCTACACTAGAGGAACACTATATTTTTTACAGTTTCTACAATGCCTGGTGTACAAGAATATCTTTCTGATTATGCAGTGTTCTTTTTTGGTACACCAGCTAGCTGCAAAAGTTGGCCAAGATTTTTACGCACATGCTAAGTTGTTGAAAACATTTTAGAAATACAAATATAGGTAAGACTTATGTATAGATAATTTTCATATGCGAATATCTGTAGTAAGTTATGAATTCATTGTTGAAGAAAAACAGTGAAGATTAAATGGCACCTAACATAATTACGGCACGTATTTGATGAAATGTATCAGGCATTTCTCGTTTGTCGAGTGTAATGATTTTACAACCAGATCAAGTCATTCTTTCGAAAAATTGTGAAACGTCAAGTTTCAACAAAAAATTTGTCAAAGAACGACTTGATCTGGTTGTAATATGAATTTGATGACTCAATCTACTACATTTGTTAGCTAAAGCTTTGTTACTTAGTTCACGCCAGTGTTTCTCAACCTTTTTAGGTATGTGGCCCAATTTTTATGGTAAACAAGTTATGCAGAGGTCTGTGGCCCAGGTGCATCATTTTTTTTCCAATTTCAGTGATGTTCTCCTTATTAGTTAAAATTAAAATAACAAGCCGTGGCCCACCCGACTTATGTGCTGTGGCCCACTAATGGGCCATGGTCCAGCGGTAGAGAACCACTGGTCTACGCAATCGCTGAACAATGAAGTAAAAAAAAGTACTGTTTGAAGAAAATGCACATATTTTCATCAGCTTAGTACAGCACCAAACAGTTGGTGTGTGAAAAAAAAAATCCAGCATCTCATGTGAAAAATTAATAACTTTTGAGTGCTAAAACCGTAGTATTTTCAAAAATTGACTCTCATTACACAACGTAGTAAAGCCATGAAAGTTTAAAAAAAATTTATAATAAAAAACAGAGTTTCCTTTGTACAACATAAGTGAGTGCGTTTGCTCCAACACATAGACACCTAAATCTAATTTTTTTGAGAAACGAGCCACCTCTGCCACCCAACAATTTTCAAATATTTTTCAAACGCAAATAAACAGGCACTTTGAAAACCTTAATAATATACAGAAAAGGCGTGGTTGTTTCTCTAAAGTTAAGCACAAGTGGCGGAGATAAAGAAGAATGGTGGAATTACTTAAGACAGGTGAGATTCGCTAGCAAGAGGGAGTGGTCAATTTGGCGTGGTACTTCAACTTGTTTGGTAATACTACAGTGTGTGTGTGTGTGTGTGTCTTGGTAGATTTGTGGTGGGTAAACTTTTCCAGGCCAAATCGGATAATTAATGGACAAAAATAAAGGTTCAGCACAAACCAGAATTGACTTTTCCATTACATTTTGAAGAGTTTTGACAATTTTAACTAAATAGCAATCAAAATGTCCAAAAATAGCTTGTTTTACACATTCCAAAAATTTAACTATTTTATCAGTGCATGATATCCACTAGGAAAATGACATAAAAAATAACAACCATGTTATATAAGTGCACCACTGTCCCTAAAAGGAGTAACAAAAAATAATTTATGTTAACCATTGAATCAAGTATGCGGTACACAAGTGCAACTGTGAAGGGGGGGGGGGGGGTGATTAAACTGCACGCCATCCGCCTCAGCACAATTGCTTAGTTGGTTATTTGCAATATTTGCATGTTATCAATGCGATGCGTCTCTAAATGTTTGTAAGAAAAGCTACTGTGTTTACTAGCATGAATCACCCCCTTCCAATCTTTTATCAAATCAACCATAACTGCTTTTTCACTCTAGTATCTCTTAGTTTGTTGCCAACCGCCTTTAATTATTTATAGTTGCACAACTGCATGTGCATATACAGCCAAGATATGAAATGCAATAATACAGAGAAGCTATGTAACATTTAGTATTAAGCATTTTCGACTTGGAAGATTTTTGCAATGAATTTGGCTGATTGGGGTCAAAACAGGCCCAACAATATTTCCATTTGCAGTAGCATAAATGTGCATTTTATTGAAGTAATTGCAAGGAAAATAGTAGTAATGAAGAAAAATATTCTAAAAGCACGATTTCCAATTTTTTGAGACAATAAATTAAGCAAACGCATATAGACAAGAAACACTTTTGCATCTCAAGAATTCTCACACCTTACACACATACTGTGACAATGCTACGCATGTACATGGCACAAATTTATATCATACAGCACAATTCTTTCTGTTTGTGATATCTATTATAACTCCTCCGAAACTGCTAGGTGTACGAACATCAAACTTGGCGCAATTGATCTCCAGTCCAAGGTGAGTGTAATAATGGGGTTAGTGACGTCATAATAGAAAATAAATGCTTTGCAATTTGCTCTTCTTGGCAGAGGTAAGCAGTTTTTTGCTCAAACAAATGTCAGCCCCAATTTCCAACCTAGCAAAAATTTCATCTTTATGGGGTGCAAGATGACGTTACAGTTGACGATTAATTGCAAAATTTGTTTCCTTTATTTTTTGTAAGAGCACTCACCAAAGAAATGCAATTAAAAGCTTTTTTGGTAAATATTAACTAGTGCTTTGGATGAAAAATTTTTATATTTGTATAAAAAAATGTTATTACTAAGTTGAATTGATGATAAAACAGCAGATTCTTTTTTGAAGCATTTCAAGCATGTTTTTTTTTTGAACACTCCACTCTAGCTCTATGATGGCATTATTTAGTATAATAAACAGAAAACAGTATAGTAGGCAACAGCTGCGATCAAAACTGTCATTCATTGTCCTTTAAAAAGCAAACAACTAATATGCTGCCTGATGTAGAACAATCGTACATATCATAATCATAAGCTAATAACCTGTTTTTTAGTAATGCAATAGCAATTTACACAACTTTGTATAGTGGAGTTGCCTACATTCGGAAGACAGTGCCCCTTTTTGGAACGTCTTCTCTATCTCTCTGCTGCAAGTTCAAGTACAGTAGAAAAGTGATTCCATATTTTTGACCCAAACCTTATACCATGTCAAACACCATTCCTTTACCTCGGCAATTTCCACAGTTGAACCTTCCTTACCAGTGTATACTTGTGGCTTCCGCACATAGCCACAAGAATTTTCAGCAATTGTTCTTATCTTTAAGCCACAACCAGTAACTGTATGGTTTCGATTTCATGTAAACTCTAAATGGACACCATCCAAGAAAATCAACCACTGTTCATCCACACACATATGTGGTTGCAACGCTAGACACAACATTGGCAGTTTACTGCAAAAATGTCCTAAATCTTTCTTATTACTCTAGGCCAGGGGTGGGCAATTGTTTCGGCTTGCGGGCTGCATCGCAGTCATGGAGGCTAACTGAGGGCCGCACTTTTTAACAAACCCATTGGTATATTATTCTAATTGGCTTGCATTTTAAATTTGATATAACATTAAAAACCAACAACTATTAGATAAATGAATAAATGAGTTTTATTCAATTGAAAATGCAAGCACATTTGATTTTCAAAGTCTATCAATGAGAAAAACGCACCCAATCACATTCTTCTACATTAATTAATTTTTTTAAATTATTTACGTGAGACTTTCTCGGGCCGCACAAAAGTTCGTCGAAGGCCCTATGCGGGCTGCAGTTTGCCCACACCTGCTCTAGCCTTGAGAGCAAATTTTAATTGCAATCTTGTTGCATGATCTTTAGATCTTATCAAAAATAGGTTGCGTTTGAAAACATTATGAGACACGGTTGCCTTAAAAATTAGTTTCTAAAACTTTACACCATTACTCCAAATCGGCGTGATTCACTCTTTTCTATCCTCAGTTGAACCAGATTCTATCAGAAATTTAACAAAAGCATTTAGTAATTTATTTAGTAGTTTTCTTCTGGGTGGTTGAGCCGTATAACTTTTCTCAAAGTTGTCAACAAGAATTTGTGAAATTTCGTCTGTAAAAAATGATTGAAAGCTTTCAGACTTTGAAAATTTTGGCAGTAATTTGTAAGGCCAGGTGCTAGAGTCAGGGTATTGCTTTGAAGGCAAAGTCTTTTATCAGGTGCTGAATTCTTCCAACAATTTGAGCAATCTCTTGAAGATAGGCAATCAGTATTAGGGTCACTTTTACCTGATTGGCCAAAGGAATCATAATCGTCCTCAGAGATGAGTAGTTCATCTTCTGGCACAGAATCCTCTTTGTCAGCTGGTTCATTTAGCACATGCATGGGCAACCTACGGCCCGCCAAGGCTTCTCATCCGGCCCGCCAATAAATTTTCTAGGGCCGTACAATTATATGTCACTACAGAAATTACAGATAAAATATGGTGAAAATGCTGTCTATATCAATATAGGTATACATTTTTTATGGATATCCCTGTGCAAACAAAATTGAAAACACATTGCATGTAAAATAGCATTACATGAATACAATCCAAACCCCACAAAAATATGTACCTAGATTACACTTAAAATCACAATTACGGCTCCGGCCCTCAGTCAAGTTCCAAATGCACATTTTGGCCCCCAGTGACAAAAGGTTGCCCATGCATGATTTAGCATATTCATAATTTCAGCATTAGCTAAGTATTTTTTGACATATTTTGATAGAAGCACACAATCTGTAAAAGTAGTTGAATACTATGCAATATAATTGCACAAATCAAAAGATCGTCAAAGCACATTAGCCTGATTGGGATCAGTGTTCCCACTAAGATTTTAGTTAGTGCGTAGCCCCTGGCGCAAGTGCAAAATTGCTAGCAAATGTACAAAAACCGCCAGACATTTCTGAAAAAACCCTTACACCAGCTTTAGTAACATATTTTGAAGGTGTAAAAATAGATATTTGCAGTAGCCTACTGCTATTTATTCAGCGTATACGCTAAGCTAACGTTGCATACCGTCAAGTTTACCCATAACGTTGGTTTGCGTATAACGGCACCTTTTGTTTTTCGCTCAGACGTATTTTGTTTGATTATGACACTCTATCTAGTTCAGTGATTTCCAAACGTTCTTGGCATGTGGCCCAATTGCAAAATGCACGAAAGCATGTGCCCCAGTCATATATTTTCTCATCATGACCAAGCGACCTCAAAAAAATTTTTATAGTAAATTTCAAGGGTGTTGTCCAAATAATATACATATATATATACAAGTCAAGAAATTTTTTTCCAATTTCATCAATATAAAGGCTAATTAAAGTGTTGATCCAGTAAAAACCATGGTCCATCGTTGAAAATCACTGATCTAGGCCTTCATCTGCCACAAATGATCTTTAGTTTTTAATCCTATCAAGACACCAGCTTCACAAACAGGGAGCTTATCAGTTACAAAAAGGCAGCGGCGAAATACCATGCTATTTCTCTATCAATTAGGTTAAATTTGGTCTCTCAAACTCCATGGCCTTTGCAATAGCCATTTGTCAGCATTTTAGAATGGTAAGATAACAATGCGCGTAAATGAAATTAATCCTTTGCCGACACCTTGCATGAACATGAGAAATAGGACTTTCAGGAAATAATGGGATATTAGGTGGGTTACCACGATTATGACACAAGAACAAAAATTACTCAAGAACTTTAATTGTTGCTTGATTACCGTATAATAACTAACTTATAATTAAACAACTCACATTTCTCTATCGTAATCAATTAATGAACAAGGTTTTGCAACTGCAAGTAAACTTCCGATCTAGAATCAGAAAGCATTTGATGACCGAAGCCATGCAACTTGAAAAAAGATAATTAAGATTTTTTTAGCAGTATGTGGGTCTTATTTTTCCTAAAGCGTATTTTGAAAAGCGATGTTATTGATTGGAGATGACAAATGTCTCCTAAGTCTTGTCAGCTCATTTCACAAACCATGCAGGAAAACAAATGGATTAATTTTTAGAAATTTTGTCCCAGATGCAAAAAAAACAGCAAATCGTCCAATCTAACCAAAAATGATTAGCTAGGTATTGTGGCAATAGTAATGGTAAGTTTGAGGCACTTTTGAAGCTAGTTTGTAGAACACTCGTTAATAGTGTGTAACATAGCTTGCTAATATTTTTTTTGCTCCTTTTAAGTAGTAATTAACCATTTACCGAATCCATGGAAAGAGGTCACAAATATTTGATAGGTAAAATTTTGTCTTTGTAAAAAGCATTCAAAAATTGTCTGAAGGAAAAAGAGAAATTTGTTGACGCGAATATTTGCGAGTTTGGTAATCCCAGCTTATAAGTGTAGTAAAAATTTGAAGTGATATTTGTAACTACATGCAAAACTGCAGGATTTCACTGAGAGGCGCTTACTACAAAAAATATTTAGGTATATTCTTTATTTAAAACCACAAAATTTTATTGCATTTGTGCTGGGACTGCTCTCCCCAAAAAAATTTTCACGGGAACCCACCTACTTTACGCGATGCCACTATGTACAGGTAGATGCAAAAGACTGCAATAGCCATGCGTGCATAACCACACTTTAGCAAAAGTTGTTTTTTACGCAATGAATGAATTTCTGTTAGTTTTGACTTTTTGGTAATTTTTCTTTATTCTTGCAAACCAGATTGGTTTTGTTGTTAAATCAAGACAGTTTTGAAATGGTCAATTGTGAACGGCAGTTTTTTCAAATCCCATATAATCATCCTTGAAAAGTGATGTCTCGTGTTAAAACTGAAGTTTTGAGAGCTGCTTGCTATTACTGCTCTTTAACTACTATTGAAATCGGCTGGGAAAAAGTAAAGAGAAGAAAAATTTTTTGGTTTTTAGGTTAATTGCTTGATGGGTAATTTGTAATACAAATAAAGTGTGGCAATGGCGTGCGCGATATTTTAAGTCACCATTGCCGCCACGTGAAGTTTTTGTGAGACTGTGCAAGGCTCTAAAAAAGCAACGGTCTAACTTGGATTCCTTTTGATTGCCTCCCATGCATCAAACAGTCCGTAGAAATCTTTACTAACAAAATGGCAAAAATTTCAACAAACTGAAAAACTTACTAAAAACTGCCGAACTTTTTTTACTCACTGTTGAATTTTAACTGCGAATCTGCCAGACTTAATTTCGCAAATTCGCACTTTTTTGCATTTAAAGGGAACACTGATTGGGATTATCCGTGACTTCAAGCAAGTTCATGACTTTCTAGTATTATTGTTTGCAAAGTATAAAGATAAATCATTTAAACTTATGTATTTGTTTAGACGTTTAGTAAGGATAAAAACTGAGAACATTACATGAATTGATTGAGCAATAAACTAGGAAATTGAAGAGTTTTGGGGGATAGGGTGATTTTAACTCCATTTTTGGACAAAAAAACATTAACAGAATCAACTAAAGAAATATCTCATGTGCAACTGAAGGCGTTTCAAATTCATGAACTATATCTCCATTGCAAAATAGCAAGACAAGAGCAATAATTTTACTCGATTTATGCAGCATATCAGCTTCATCAAGAAATCACTTTCCAATGGAATAAACATGCTTGCCAGCAATATCATCAAAATATCATGATTTTGTCCCAGTGAAATTATACAATTATCGCTAGTAATCACAAAAAACAGTACAATATCAGCAGAAAACAAATCATTCAAGCTTGGAAGAAGTTAGTATTTTTTGGTTATCATTATTTAAGCAACAACTAGATTAAATTTAAGCAAGGCAGGTCTTTCCACATCCATGCCAGTAGATCAAGGTCCAGAATTAAGAAAAACAAACAAAATTGCATTTAACTGTCACTCTCTAGTCTCTACTCCATACATGATCTGCCAGCTGGTTGTGATATCAGAATACTTTTTCAAAAAATTTTGTGTGGTTAATTCAAACGAGTGTCTTGATTTAAGTTCCAAGTGTTTTGCCAAGATGGGAGTGGACAAGTTTTTGGTTAAGCTGATGGCATGACTCCACGTTTGAAAATAAAGCTCTTTCACCCAATTTTTTAAAGAATTTGAGAAAATGCTCTCTCATCTAAATTTCAGCTCACCTCTAAAAAAGTTTTGGAAATAATTTGCAAAACTTTTTGGAAAAATACCAGAGGATGGGGAACTATACTTCATCTTCAGGTATTTTCACTACACCCCAGCATCACTTGATGCAATATTGCAATTTGTGCTTATTTAGGGACACAGTAATTGTGTTCAGCAAAATAATTTGCAAGAGCAAAACGCCACTGACAACAGAGTAGCAACTACCAAAGCATAAAGGTAAATTACACTAATTAATGCTTTGCTGTCAAGAATAAAAAATGACATAATATACTAGTAGTAGTGACAACAATAGGCAATGTTTCCCAAATTCTTTAATCTAGCAGATCTCTAATGGTAGGTCAAAATACTAGCAAACCTAAATCAGCATTTAAAAACATGAAAAGTTAAAAAAATGCACTCAAAAATTTCAAATTTACTTTTGTTGGATATCTCAACTGGAACATTGTTTCGTTGTCTGAAATAGCCATCAGACTTATATTTCAGTCATTTTTAACTTATCTCATTGTGTTGAAAGAAACTTGGATTTTTCCTCACGTGTAGTGGTGGTTTTGAATAAAGACAGTACTTAATTAATTAGGTTTCACAGTGTCACACCACTGCCTCTGTGTGTTGGTTTTGAACCTCATGTTATGTTTCTATTGTTTTTTGCAAGCTCATCCTACTATGGTAATTGGATGATCTTGACTCAGTTGCATGGCAAACAATTAGCGTCTGTGCCTTAAGTAATTGTTTGCAGTGCACTGAGCATGGGAGAATTAGAGGTGGAACAAATTAACAAGCAGTTTTGGTAGTAGTTTGCTAAAATTTGGACACATGTTTTTTCTGTTATCTAGTTTTGAAGTGACGTTGGGCATTTCTCAAGTTAAATTTTGCTGTCTCGAAAATTTGTTATTGGGATAAATACAGTTTTTTTTATTTACATATGTTTCAAGCAGCAAGGTCCAAGTGGTTCGCTTGGACAAATTTTCTTAGTCGAAAGTTGCTAAGAGTCATAACACACAGCTAACATGCTTAAAACATGACACAAAACACACTGAAGATTAGTCAAGTTATATCAATTGATGTAAAATTTTATTTAGGCAGTGGCTATTTCGACGTCGACGGCAATTTGCCCTTGGAATCTATTTTGCCGTGATCATTCACGTGTGTTTATATAGCCAAATTTGCTATAATTGCACCAGTGACTCTGTGGTGCAGTGGATAGAGCGCTGGTCTTGAGATACCATGGTTGTGGGTTCGAATCTCAGCTGGCCAGGGCTTTAAAAGAAAGGCAGTGTACACTGAAGGGGCAGGCCTGGTATGTAAATGTACGGGGCAGTGTACACTGCAAGGGAGTGTACAGGGTGGGGGATAGAGAACTGGAGGTGCAAAATTTTTTAAATTGGTTTTTAAAATTTTTTGGTTATCATTATTTAAGCAACAACTGCAAGGGAGTGTACAGGGTGGGGGATAGAGAACTGGAGGTGCAAAATTTTTTAAATTGGTTTTTAAAATTGACCAATCAGAGACGACCAAAAGTCACATGTTTAGTACGTCATTAAAATTGACCAATCACAAATAATTCACGGCAAAATAGTCTCTGAGGGTAAATTGCCGTCGACGGCAAAATAGCCACTGCCTTTTATTTAAGGTAATATTATAATTTCTTTATTTTATTTTATTATAATTTCATTGGAAAGCCCTTACCCTGTCGCAAACAAGGGTTAATAAACATTTTGTGTTCACATTTTATCTTTTGTTTTACCAATCTAAGACAGTTTGCTCTCAACAACTCATAATTCAATTGTGGAAACCTGCTAGAAGACAAAGTTATTGAAAATATCATGGGCAAGTAAGCACCCACAAAAGAAAAAAAGCAAATTACATGAAAGGCAAATCACATTATATTAAAATAATTATTATTTTTTAATCCATCAATTTGTTACGAAAATGAAAAAACTTAGGCAGTGGCTATTTTGCCGTCGACGGCAATTTGCCCTCAGAGACTATTTTGCCCTGAGTTATTTGTGATTGGTCAATTTTAATGACGTACTAAACATGTGACGTTTGGTCGTCTCTGATTGGTCAATTTTAAAAACCAATTTAAAAAAACTTTGCACCCCCAGGTCTCTATCCCCCACCCTGTACACTCCCTTGCAGTGTACACTGCCCCGTACATTTACATACCGGGCCTGCCCCTTCAGTGTACACTGCCTTTCTTTTAAAGCCCTGGCCAGCTGAGATTCGAACCCACAACCATGGTGTCTCAACACCAGTGCTCTTTCCACTACACCACAGAGTCACTGATGCGATTTTAGCAAATTTGGCTATATAAACACACGTGAATGATCACGGCAAAATAGATTCCAAGGGCAAATTGCCGTCGACGGCGAAATAGCCACTGCCAAAAACTTAAGTCTATAACTCAAAAACTAAAGAAAATTTTACAGACTTCTTGAAACTTTCTCATGGGCTTTCAGTTTAAAAACACTGTTCCAGTCTGTCCACTCTAACGTAAAAAAACATTAGCCATCCTACAAAAATACATTAAAACTTTCTCACAAACTCCAGTTTGGGAATCATTGCAATAGACAATAAAATTTATTTCACATTAAACTTCACATTTGACCTGGAAACGGATACTGTGGTAGTGCACCACTGATGGTATTCATCCCATAGTTTGAGAACTACTAATCTAAAATTAACTTTTGGAAAGCTACAGTTCAGTTCTGTTTATTTCACTAAACATGCTAAATTTAGCATGTTATGACAAGTTAAATACAATAGCCATGCAACCAGTAAGATTACGTTCTGGAGCATTAACTTGTAAGAAATAGCATGCAATCAACAAAAAGACAAAATATCTTTGAAGTAAGCAAGCACTTTATTATATTGAGACAAAATTAAAGAAATACACTCTTCCAATTAAAAAAAATTATATATATACATTAAAATGACTTGATATATTTACATGTATATAGATCAAGTTATGCTCGCTTTTCTTAAGGAATGTACAAGACCAAGGTTATATTTAAATACCATTTTTACTAAATAAATTTAAGGACACTACATGCAAAGATAATTTGCTGCTGCAATGTCAGTGTCAAGCACTCCTTAAGAAGAGTGAGCATAACTTGCTATATACCAGTGTACACAGTGTATATATAAATTGCTACATTATGGAGTTCTTCTCTATAATCACCATATATGGCATACATAGAGAACACAATGTTGGTGAGATAGGAATCTACAAACCGGTATGTAACTTAATAGAATTTATGCAAAACTGTAAAGTGACCTATCTGCCTACATGGTGGCAAAGATTGCAATGGGTGTACACATAAGTTAAAGAATAAGCAACTGCAGAGACAAAGACATAAGCAATGTCAAGAACACAATACACTGGGCTAGTACAGTAGTATCCACTGCCCACACACATTTTTCCTTCCCCACATTGTACTGCCCCCCTCAGCAAAATTTTAGCCACAGCTTCCATTGCAGTGCAACTGAACTGAAGCTTTAATGTGCTTTGCAGAATTTGGATCATTTTCATGCATCACATACAGCTTAATATTTAGGCAGTAGCTATTTTGCCGTCGACGGCAATTTACCCTCAGAGACTATTTTGCCCTGAGTTATTTGTGATTGGTCAATTTTAATGACGTACTAAACATGTGACTTTTGGTCGTCTCTGATTGGTCAATTTTAAAAACCAATTTAAAAAATTTTGCACCTCCAGTTTTCTATCCCCCACCCTGCACACTCCCTTACAGTGTACACTGCCCCGTACATTTACATACCAGGCCTGCCCCTTCAGTGTACACTGCCTTTCTTTTAAAGCCCTGGCCAGCTGAGATTCGAACCCACAACCATGGTATCTCAAGACCAGCGCTCTATCCACTACACCACAGAGTCACTGGTGCGATAATAGCAAATTTGGCTATATAAACACACGTGAATGATCACGGCAAAATAGATTCCAAGGGCAAATTGCCGTCGACGGCGAAATAGCCACTGCCTAATATTTAAGTATCAGTAAAAAATTGGCTAGGTCGACAGCTGTGACATCTTACTTTCCAAGTTTACCCATAAAGAGATAAACATGTTTCATCAAAGTATCATTTAAGTACCATTTGTAAAATTATCTCAAGCTCCTTGGTGACAAATTTCTGGCCACCAATTTTCCAAACTGGCTTGAACAAATACAATGTCACTGAAACCGGCTAGTCAGAATTAAAAATTTAAGTGTTGAAGTACTGGCAGTTGATGTATGGTAAGCTTATACACAGGGTGTTGCAGAAGTATCGGAACCGAAAAAAATGTGGCCATTGGTATCTCAGCGCCAGGATATTGACCAAATTTATTTCCAGCAAGATGGCCCGCCACTACATTTCTCTACCTAGCTCTGCAGCTGGCTTGACAATCATTTTCTCAATCGGTGGATTGGCCATCAAGGTCCGATTGAGACCACTGTCATTCCAGCAGAAAAAAAGATCAGCTTTTCCTCTCAGGCAAACTCGTGATAAAAATTGAGCGACAGCAAGCAAAAAAAGCTCTACCATTTGCATCCATCAAATCTACTACGGAAACTTTGAAAAAATTGGTTTTGAAAAAACTGTAAGTAAACAACTGCGAACAAATTGCAAAGTTTCATCGTGGAACCGCCATAAACTGTTATCAGAATAACTGCAAAACCGCATGGTAATTACCGGCCGAGCGTGTATTACTCCCTACACAGATTGGCGACAAAATATCAAAAACATGCGGTAAGTCAAGCCAAATCGAACATGTTTCCCATCAAGGGATTTTGATACATTTTTAACACTTGCAAAGATGAGAGGCAGCGGTACAGCTAGGATTTTTTCAAGGGGGAGGCCAGAGTTTTTTGAACAACACAGCCAAGTTGCAGTGGTAAAACCCTCAAAATCTAGTCGTAACAGAGAGATCGAGGCTTCTTCTCGCCAGGAGATGAGGGATGTGTGCGGTTTTTAAACAGAATGAAAAGAAGTTAAATGCAGTTGCACATAAAAAAATTTTGCACTTACGCAACTGCACCCAATGCATTTACTGATACATATACAGATTGATAGTGGTGATAGGCGAATCTGAAGATTTTACTGATGCTGTGTGTCAAGATTTAATTTATTTGAAATTCAGCCAACGATTTTTAAGTAAAAATTTATCACGTAATCATTCATCACATGTCCAAAATTAATGTTGAGGTCACGGTGAACATACAGCAATGCAAATACATTTAAACAAGCTTCTTTCATTGCGGATAGCAAATTGGTTTCAAATATTTTGAAGCACTAAATGAACGCTCATTTCTTGCTGTAGTAACCAGATGGGTTGTCAATATTTGAAAAAGAACTTCCAGAGATGAATACGTTTTTGTTTCTTTAGCTGACACTAACGCATCTAAAGCATTATCATCTTTGTGGCGCGGCCAATACTTATTAATTGAGGAGCATTCTTTTTGAAAAGTAAACTGACCGCATACCGCATGCCGTTAAAAATAACTGACTTATTAAAGGTCTTTACAGCAAAACGTTCATCTTCTGTAAAAGAATCTCCTTTGTTGCACAAGCCAATAGGAAGGTTGCACGCACGTGATCAAACGTCATCAAATTGCGCTTTCGAAATATCTGGCTGACCAGATTCAGAGATTTTGCATTGAATTAAACAAGAGTGATATCGTTTTTTGAAAATCAAATAAATAAACGTGACAGTTGTTAAATGAACGTTAAATATGTTGTTTTACTGATGTTAAGGAATGAATCTGAAGTCAAAGTAAGGTAAGAGGTGCTAAGGTTTGCTTGTTATTGCTAATAGTTGGACTAATTTTATGGGCTAAACCTGTAAACATGCAGGCTTATTTGTAGCGAGCTTCTGTGAGGGTTTCATATTTAATTAATCAGCGTGTTTCGGAATGCTGAGTTTAAGTTAATTGTAATGTGTAACTTATACAGCATATTTAGTGGCATAAGCATTCTGAAAAGTTGAAAACTTAAGTTATACTGTCGCCTAAATGACAGGGCAGACTTCTGTACCGTTTGTCATATGTTGGATTAGTTATTGTTGGATAAAACCAGTAAGTTTTTGAAATTTTTTGTCAATAGTAATTGCAGGCCAGTCATATTGATATGTCAGATGTAATTGTGTGACCTAAACTACTCCTTAAACAATTGGTTGGGTTATTACCCAACCTGCTGGACCAAGGGTAATGTAAAAATTACGGTACCGATTTATTCATTTCTGCATATGAGTTCATGCTCTGTTCGCATGTCTTTCGTCACAGTGGGTCACCACGACGGGTAGACTGCTTGGCCCAACCACCTGTTTGCCACATAAACATGAAGGCATACTGTTAAATGCCTTGCTCATGGGCACAGCAAGTAAGCTTGCCGGCAAGCTTACCGTACTGGTAGTAATGATCAAATAATGGTTGTTTTTGCTAATGTACCGACTGGTATCTAATTGGTATAGTTTATTTTTAAGTAAGGAGCAAATGGTAGTTAGATGGCACTTCTCTTAGGGGCATTTTTTAAAAATTAGCTCACTGTGCTAGGCTTACACTAGCCAACTGAAAGCCCAAATCTCAACCAAATTGCTTTTTGTCAAATTTATTTGTTTCCGAGAATCCAACTTGCAATAATTCATTCCAAACTTTATTTAATTTTTCATTAGTTTTCAAAATAACCCCAAAAGTTGGTGTTCGCCCTATTCCTTTCCAGCATAAATTAGAGCTTTTGGTCAGCCACTTTTTTTGGCGCGAAATGTGTGACGTCATATGCAACCTTCCTATAGCATCTTGATTGCAAAATCTTTCTACCAATGTTTCAAGACGAGACATTTGAGAAGCAGAGCGATGCTAATTTAAAGAATTAGTGTTCATCAGCATACACTTTGAGAAATCGTCTTCACATGTCGACTGTGCCAGGCATAGCCCAGCAACAACAGAACCAAACATTGTTTTAATAGCACAGAGAGCGGAACCCGGTTTCTCATGGTTGGCCACCTTTCCTGACATTATCTCAAATTAATACTGCTCACCGAGCAGAATATTGACATCAACTTCGCCACGGGGAACAGGATCAGCCAAATGCAGCCCATCTAAATGTCTGTAGCAGGTAGAATTCAAATGTACAGCTTCCAAAGAAGAACAAATAACTCCATCTTTTACATGATATTGAACTAAAATTCCTTCTAGTAGAGAGTCAAACATGGGGGTAAGATTAAACTTAACTACACTCATGTGAGTGTTTATACACGAACAACCGAAACCAGGTATAGTTAAGCTTTCCGAACAAAGAGCCGTCATGTCCATCTCATCAGCCATTCGTCTCGTAATAAAATTTTCTGAGAAAAGGAATCGAATCCAACGCGAACCACTCTCGTTTGGTTTCCAATACAAGCCTTAGCGAGTGCAGTTGGGAAATTTGTCGCAGCTTTATCGACACCGAAGCAGTCAGCTGTATCAGACTTTAAAGTTTCAACGCAAATCGTAATAACAACGGCATTTGCTCTTTCTTTTGCGGGCTGCTGCTCTGTTACATGCAGCAACTTATGGTGTGGCTTACTACAACAAGGAGCTACACATTTAGCAGTACATTTGTGAAACGTCGATGGGTGATTTTTGACAGTTCGAGCTCGCAAACATTTAAAGCATACTTTCCCCGATCGACTTACCAATTTATTCAGCCTCTATGCTGGTGCAAGTTTCAAAAATTCCAGGCATACACTGATGTAATGCTTCTGAGAACACAGAAAGCAAACATTCACGGGCGATGTCTCGCTGACACTCTGTGCAACTAGCGCATGTGCAGATGGTGGTTTGTAGTTTTGCTCCTTTAGTTGTCTTTGACTTTGCTTATCAACAAAACATTGTTGCTTTGAGCCTCCAGATTTACATTTTGCATTAAATGACCTATTTGTTGCTAAAGCTTCCATACGGTAGCAGCTAACTCAGCAGTTAAAAAATTAATCAAGTCCTTGGAGGTTGGAGCAGTGTTGGATTCAATCAAAGGACTAAGCGGACGAATCCATCCTTCTTCCAAATTGCTTGGAAGTTAACGTTCCATAATCTGAACAAAAACTTGCTCCCACTCAACATTGTGCTGAGTTAAAATTGATTTCTTGACTATCATCTTATCCAAAAGAGCCCCTAATTGCTTGACATCTGGCTTAATATTTCCACCAGATAGCAAGTCTTTCACGTGGCGACGAATCATAGCCTGATTCTGACCAAAACGCTTTTTAATAGCTTCAATAGCAATGTCATAGTTTTCAGAAGTTTAGAATAGCTGTCTAAAGCACCAGATCTTTCACTTCTATTGCTGCTTTGAACTAACTCATTTTGTAAAAACGACTCAATCTAGGATTTCTATGAACCAATGTAGCAAAAGTATCCCAGAACGTGGGAAATTTTATCTTGTTTCCATAAAGTACAGGTGGATAGATACCGCTAGGGAGGCATCCAGCTTGCTTTTCTTGTACAATTTCAGTTTTTACCTTAGAGAAGTAGGACTTGGCAGAAGCAGCTTCATTATAAAAACCTGCCTCCGTGGTCTTATAATAATGTAATATGGCTTCCCTTGCACCATCATCTTGCAATGAATCAACTTTCGAGTCTATAAAATTCCTCAGGTCTTCCATTGCTCCAGTCAGAGCAGACAATATAATCTCAACCTCATGCAAAGGTTTCAGTGAAAAACGACGTTTACTTAAATCGACCATTAAATCTCTGGCTTCCTTATTAAGCCTACTAAATTTACGATTGATAGCGACAGGGGAAGAGCCACTACTGGAGCTTCCGGCTCGTCCAGCCTGAAGTTGAATGTCTGCAAGAAACTTGGCGAGATGCATACGGTTTTGTTGTGACCGGCATCGAATCTCTT